>OY856409.1:720956363-722452613 GCA_963693085.1 Alisma plantago-aquatica
AAGGTTTGTTTAAAGGAGAACATGATTAAGGAAGAGGAGAAAAGGATAATGGATGAAAAACAGAATGAGGATGAGGAGGAGAATAGTAGCATTGAGTAGGAGAACATGAACAAGTAGGGGGGGAACATGATCAATGATGGGGAGATAGGGAAAAGAAAATTTGAGTAGGAGAAAAAGGAACTATTGAAAGGAGACCATGATCAAGGAGGAGGAGAAAGGGAGGATAGGATGAGAAAGACAACGAGGATTAGGAGGAGAATAATAACATTGATAAGGAGAACGGGAGCAGTTAGGGGGAGAACATGATCAATGATGGGGAGATGGGGAATGACATGTAAGGAAGGGAGAAAAAAAAGAAATACTAGAATTATGAAAAACAATTGTGCAATTTTAAATACATTTAGGTGTTAGAAAAAACTACAAACAGAACCCTATTTCATCTTCCTTATATGTGTATGTGTTGATTATGCATAGTTGGCTATTTTATAAATAATAACAAAAAAGAAGGTTTTCACAATTTGATTTGGGTCAGTTCCTCCAATCCAATTGGTACCTATAAATGTCTGTATGAAATGACTATCAAGAACTGACCTAACGACTGATATAAACTTAGTTGCAACTCTTAGTGATTCGCTTCCTTCCTTTTCTACTTGATTTTTCATGTTGTCTCCAAGCACAAACTTGTCTTCTTGATCTCTTATCACAATCTCCAAGCACAAACTTGTCATATTCATCTTTATTGGCCTCCTGTAAACACCAACCTACTATGGAATTCCCAAATCACCAACTCTCAAAATTGGGATTTCAATAGTAGTAAATCACTAGTTGCGATTCTTCATAAAAATCTTATCATTTATTTCTCTTTTCTTTATTTTTCATATTGAAAGTCGATTCCAACACAATATGAGGACAACCTTTGCCATTGACCTAAACAATAGAATGAACCAGCTGGCCGGAATAGAAGATGTCATGAAGCATTTGAAAAGAGCATGTTTTTTTGGACTCCTACAAATTAAGCTAAAAATTTCACTCTATAGGTTCTCCACTTCTTACTAACCAACTTTGATTCAGAGAATGTGGACTGGTCAACCGTCAGTTGCGAGAGGATGAAGATGGCATAATAAGACGTCTACTGAGTTTATGGCATCCCTATAGGTTCCATAACACTCGATTTAAAAAAATAGACCGAGACTCCAATATAAAAGTTACTTAGAAGACTACAAGGATGGGTGTATCACCTAATAGGCTAAACTTCATCGAGCTTAAAGATGTGAATGCCAAGATATTTGAGTTAAGCATTCCTAAAAATATAGCTCGTTTGTATATTTTATATGTAATAGAATGTGTTCTTGCGTCAACTATGAGACCCATTCCAGTTTACTACCTCAAATACCTCTATGAGTTTGATGGGATACAAAACCTGAACTAGGAAGGTTGCATCTTAACGTATTTGAAGACTCATCTGCTGACATATAAAAATAATAATTATGTTGGAATGCTATTTGGAGATCTGCACCTTCTAATGATATGTAAGGATTTTTAGAACATAATTCAATTCACTTTAATATTGTCATTTCTACTCAGTAAAACCATTTTTTATTCCTTTTAAGTGAACTATTTAGATTTTGCTTTTGTCTAGGGGACGATTTTCTCCGCCACCCACAATAAAATCTAGACTTTTGTACCAAATCCTGGAGAAATCATTAATGGAAAGGAACTTGCTCTTGAACATCATAAGGATGCCTCAAAACACCTCTCCGAAATAGAAGATATAGGAAAAGGTGAAGATGGTGATTCTTGTAAATCAATAGAGGAAAGGATCCGTGAAGTAATTATTACCCATCACCCATTTTTGGAACCATAATATGTGTTACCTTCTAATAGTTATAAATCATAGTTGTGTGCAGTAATAAACATATTTGGCAGTACTGCTCTTTTTTTCCTGAATAAGAGGAATGAGGATATAGGTAAACTTGATGAACTTCAATGACAACCTCAGGGTTAAATTGAACCTTCTCCAGTTGATGAGGATGACATGCCAATTTCTAAGGCATTCCAGACCCTAAAAGCAAGAAGGAAGAAGATGATGTTGTCCAAGAATCTCATTCCAGCTCTGGAATAATTATAAGATGTTACCATTGGCGTAAGATGGATCATGTCCTTCAAGTTGTGAAGGATGTAAACTAACTGTTACAAAAGTAGCAAGAGAAGACAATAAGAGAATGAGGGCAACTTTGGCAAGAGTGGATGTGAGGACAAAGAAGGCTAAGAAGAGGAAGTAGGAAGAGAGCACAACATATATTTCAGTAAGTCAAACAAGTTTATTGTGACACCCGGCCATCACACCGATAGTGAGATGACACATGAAAATGTGTGTAACCACATATTACCGAAAACACGGGTTAATTAAAACCCATTGCGGAAAGCATACATGAGAGAACTTTTGCATCCAGATCCTATAGAGAAACATGTTATATAAACATTCACAAGCCTTGTTATAGGTCCACAGCTTAACAAAACCAGTTGTACTGTGAGCACCAGAGTTCAACACTTGTTTATACATACATAACGGGCCACGTACGACGGACAACATGATATACAAAAATTACAACAGCTAGACATCGTGAAACGTTGTCAAACACCTCTGAGGACTTGAGTGTACAGGAATGACTCTAGGACTCTACTACAAAACCACCAAAACAACAACATGTCCATCTCTTGCTTTCTACTACTCTTCTTACTGCTCGGCCGCAACCTCACAACCACCACCACATCTAGAGCGATCACCTAAAAAGGGTGTAAACCAGTGGGGTGAGACACACAGTCCCAACGAGAAACATAACTCCCCGTCAAACTATAAAACCTCAAAAGGTTAAAGCAAATAACCACAGATAAATGATGAAGTGTATAACAAGAGCAGCATACTGAGCAAGGCTATTATTACCATCAATCTTACCAAGATATCCAGGAGGCATATAACCAAGTATTTCTTTATGGAAAATGATTAACAAGATAAGCTTTATAAGAACTTATCACAAAATATAAGGATCGTACACATAACTGCATAGTACAACTAGATCAGCTATATAAGCAAGGCCTCAATCAATGTTCCATATTTTGTTCTAAGTAAGATATACTTATTCGAATGGATCACGTTTTATTATGCCATGAGGAAGTGAACCTTCCCTTCTCAAATCCAACCATTGCCTGTGAAGCCCAATCTAGTGCCATACAAGGTCTAAGGAGATCCAAACTCCATGACCTCACCTTCACGTGGTTAGTACACAAATCAACAAGCAAGACCACAGACTTATGCTTATAGGGCCTCAGCCTCTGGGTCAGCTCCGCAAGCTACCCATATCTCTAGCTCACCTCATCATAGGTGCTAGTGCATACATATGAGCCATGAACGCATCATGCTCATCATCACATATCCTGAGCCATGGGTATGTTCACCATGCTCCATATTGACGTGGTATTTTTGAACGCACTAACAAACTCACTCGGGGTTGAAATCCTCGAGCTTTTACCAAATCCAAAGTGCAATAATACCACCCGCAAGCGAACAAGTCTTATCGCAGTATAGTTAAGGATCGAACCCAAAGGACAACCTTTTTAAGAATCCTTGTCAGTCGAATCTACCTCAAGTAAAACAAATATTTAGAACGATTGGTTGATTTGAGGTTACTTAAACAAATTGCAAGAAAGTAAAGGCTGAATTAATGTTGGATTTAGATCAACGATATGAATTGCTGGGATGGTACTGGGTTTCACCACCGCTACACGCGCAAACACATTCAATCACAAACAAACCAGGCAAGATATATCAATCCAAATAGAGCTGCTACAGAACCCCCCGTGAGGGCGTTAGGTTCACGTAAGCATCACCTTAGGCATCATATGTCTCGTCACCATCCAGATCACTTACTTACAGCTCTGAAGAAATCCCATTCTATTTCTAGTTTGGGAGTCAACCGCATTAATCGATAAGCAAGCAGGTGGTTAATATACAAGCAAACATCGATGGTTAACAAGAAGATACAAAATCCAACTAAGGTTGTGAACCCCCTGTAAAGGTGTTAGGCACACAGAAGCGTCACCGAAGGCTAGATGGATCGTCCCCTCGTGGATCATACACTTACGACTTCAAGGAATCCTTTCAGAAGTTTTCATCAAGGAGTCAACTTGTTAAACGACATTCTATCCTACATATAGATGTTCTCACAATATAGGTAGAACAGAGATGAAAGCAAGCAATTAATCAAACTACAAGCATAACGGTTAACCACGAGATGAAGAGTTATATACATTGCCATGGAAAGTTTAACAAAAGAACATGGTTTGCATGGGCAGCGAGGCTAGTCCCCGCACCCCAGCGAAAAGGTACTACTTGCTCATGATGCGAAAAACAAGAAGAATGAGAAAGAGAGAGAAATCTGCCATGAACTCGGTGCAGAAGGTAGTCGCAGCTCGGTGAAGAAGATACAGCCTCCTACGTCATGTCGGAGAAGATCTGGACGTGAACAGGAGTTGCCAAGATAGACCGGACAGTCTCCCTCGCTCCGTCTTGCTTCTCTCCTCAGCCTCCTTGGTTGTAGCACGGGCAGTAGGTGAAATGGAACTGGCGTAAACTGGACCGGACTTGGATCAGAACTGTGTTCGGACAGCCTGGCGGCGTCCGGATCCGATGTCCAAATGAGGACCTTTGGGGTCCTATTTATAGGAATAGGGTTGACCCCAAACGGTCTTGGATTAAAAGAGACCAAATAGTTTCATTTAAAACACCCCCAAACGGTCTGTAGAAACAGACCAAATGGTCTGGAAAATATCTCCCCCAAACGGTCTGGAGACCGTTTGCTGCCAAATGGTCTCCAGATGCCAAACAGTCTGGAGACTGTTTGGTACCAAACGATCGCTCCAAACGGTCTTGGGCAATCGATCGATCCGTGCGGTCTTGAGCAAACGGTCGCTCTGTCCGAGGTTCTTCATTCGGTCAATGCCTCAGCCAAACGGTCTTGGCCTCTGACGTCCAAAGGGGCCAAACGATCCTGCTTCGAGCAGCAGACAGTCCATTGGTAACTCGATCTAGTAGCCGTCCATTCTATCAAATGATCTTCGACCTTCTTCTGTAGGTGCGGCGGCCTCAGGGTGACCCTATTTGGCAAGCGAAACACCTCCAATCGATATTGTACAAGAGCTGCAGATAGGTGCTGGTCGGAGGTTGAAGACGACGTGCCACGGTCGTGGTTGGGCACCACGGTTGTGGTGGAGCTGTTGTCCCACGTCCGTGTCACCTTGCACGGGCGTGGCGAGTATGAAGTCAGACGTTGGGGATGATCCACCACGGTCGTGGCCGTGTCACACGGTTGTGGTGATGGCAGACGACCACAGCCGTTTTGGGCCACCACGGCCGTGGTCAGGACTCTGCTTCGTGATCTTGAGTTCATGCACTGTTCGATCCCTTATTCCTGAGTGATTCATCCAAACGGTCTCTGCTGCTCAAACGGTCTTGGGACCGTATGGACCCAAACGGTCTTGGGACCGCATGGACCCAAACGGTCTTGGGACCACATGGACTCAAATGGTCTTGGGACCGCATGGACCCAAACGGTCTTGGGACCGTATGGGTGGAATTGCTTGGTTAGATTTCTTGATCGGAGCCAGAGAAGAAGGTGGACCATGACTACTTGTTCAGCTTTGTTAAAACCTGCATTAAATGAACAATATTTAGATAAAACCTTGATAATCGAATCAACTAAGTAGTTTTGCACATTATGATTCATTATTGAGTGAAATAGTGTGTATAGAGTTGAATATGTTCCAAAGTGATGATTGAATTCCATGATGAATATGCATTCATCATAACACCCCGAACTTAAATGTTGCTCGTCCTCGAGTGACACAAAATCTGAAACAGTCGCCAAATGAATACTTTCAATTTGTGTGATTGCTTCATCTTCACATCACAAATGTTTTCTTTTTGCTCAATATGACTCAGTATCTCAACCTCCTGAGACCACAAAACACATCTTACCATATCTTCGTTCATGAGTTCGTTTTCCAGTATCACTTCCTCCTCACTTTTTCCAACAACAATCATGTCAAAGAGTTTTGTAAGAGTCCAGAGATACCTACAGAACAACAAGCTTGCATCCGATCTGACACTGGTGTTTTTTAGGATAGTGGGGGTATGCATTGTGCCATCAAGTAGAAAATGGAGTGAAAGGTGGTATGGAAGGAAGAAGTAAATCTCTCCTCTATTCGACTCGAGATTTTTATTTGCTTTGTAATTTCATTTATTGCATTTTTTTGGGTGCAAATCTCTCCTCTATTCGACTCGAGATTGCATTTCTTTTTGTTTACACTTGGGCATCTTTTTGTTTGCAAATCTCTCCTCTATTCAACTCGAGATTGCATTTTTGGTGGTACACCCCTATTTGTTTGTGAGGGGTATGGAAGAAGCGGATAAAGAGGGAAGTGGCGTGCCACCCCAAACTCGGGGTTTGGCACAAATTCAGATATTTTTGTTTCTTTTTGATGAATGGAGGGATACAAAGATGATAGAAGAGGTGTAGAAGAGAGTTCAGATCAGGATGCAACTTGATTTACAATTCAGTGCACCGGGTTGTTCTCTTTATCAAACTCTGCTCAAATAATGACTTGATGAGGATCCAGTGGGGATTCCATGCTATTGTTCCACAAATCAGTTAGGAAGCACGTCGTGTTTGATCCCTATCAGTTTGACAGACACTTATCATCTTTGCAAAAATACCATGATTTCAGGAATCATAAGCTTCACAAGATGATTTCAAGAAAAAGTCTCATTTCAAAAATTGTTCCTTTTGAGGATTTACTTCGAATAAGGAGGATATAATGATTGAAAATGCATAGAAAATTAGTTAGTGACTTTTAATGAAATTAGGAAGTGTCAAAAAGTGTCAAAAATTCATCAAGTATTTGTTCAATCTCTTAATAAAAACATTAAAGAATTTTGAAAATTTTGAATTTTTTTTATCAAGAATGTCATAGTGAAAACTTAAGTATGAAAAAGATGGGTGTAGGCAGAAAGTGAGGTACGTACCACCCACCCTCCACCCCGAACTTAGAGATTTTCTCATCCCAAGAAAACCCTAAATCTAATATGGAGGGAAAAATCATGCCAGAATGACCACCAGGTGTGGTTGCATTCCAATCGGCGAACATTCTTGTATCTGAAAATCTTAAAGGTAAAGAGAAATTAGATCTTAAAATAGCATCTTGCGATGCTAATTTTATTTAATGAAATATTAACTCAGAGGTAAAAACAAAATTGAAGAAACGAAAGTGAAACAAATTTATTGATCAGGTTGCCTCCCGACAAGCGCCTTTGTTTTATGTCGATGGCTCGACTGGATCCTTCAGCTTCATGGTGGGTCTTTTAGATTGGTGAGTTCTAGCATTGCTTTAGTGCCTATGTCAGTTGAGATGAAATATCTCTTTAAGCGGTGACCATTCGTTACAAATTCACCTGACTTTTCACTCCATAATGGGAAGGCACCATGTGGAGAGATGCTCTTGACGATGTATGGTCCAGACCAGCGTGAGTGGAGTTTTCCTGGGAATAACTTCAATCTTGAGTTGAATATCAGAACTTGGTCTCCCACTTGTATGTCTTTTCTTTTCAGATGCCCATCGTGCCAAAGTTTTGTACGTTCTTTGTAGATCTGTGCATTCTCATAAGCTGTCATCCTGAGTTCATCCAGCTCTTGGAGTTGCAGAATCCTGGCTTGGCCTGCTTCTTTCATATCAAAATTCAGTTGTTTAATTGCCCACCATGCCTTGTGTTCCAATTCGACTGGTAGGTGGAAAGCTTTTCCATATATTAATAAAAAATGTGTAGTCCCAATGGGAGTTTTATAAGCAGTACGATAGGCCCATAAGGCGTCATTGATTTTTGTTGCCCAATCCTTTCGATTGCGTCCTACAGTTTTTTCCAGAATAGCCTTTAGTTGACGATTAGAGACCTCTACCTGTCCACTTGTTTGTAGATGGTAAGGCGAGGCTACCTTATGTGTTACACCGTATTTTCTCAGTAAAGCTTCAAATCTTCTTTCAAGGAAGTGGGACCCTCCGTCAGATATCACAGTACGTGGCACTCCAAAACGGGGGAAAATAATCTCTTTGAATAATTTGATCACGGGTTTGGAATCACTAGTGACGGTTGGTATAGCTTCAACCCATTTTGAGACGTAGTCTACTGCCACTAGGATGTATGAGAATCCATGAGAAGATGGGAATGGACCCATGTAGTCCACCCCCCAAACGTCGAACATCTCTACTTCTTGCCATAGATTCAGCGGCATGTCATCTCTCTTTGTTATATTGCCTGATCTTTGACATTTGTCACATGACAGGACAAAGTCGTAGGAATCTTTGGATATGGTTGGCCAGAAGAATCCACATTGTAAAACCTTTAAAGCAGTCGTTTTAGGGCTCATATGTCCTCCCACAGGTCCTGAGTGACATTGTTCCAAAATAATTTGAGCTTCTTCTTCAGCGATACATCGTCTATATAGACCATCGACACATAGTTTAAAAAGATATGGCTCATCCCAATGAAATTGCTTCACGTCATGCATGAACTTCTTCAAGGCATTTCCGGTGCATTGGGGATGGATCACCCCAGCAGCAAGGTAGTTTACAAAATCTGAGTACCATGGTATAACTTCTGAGACCTTCATTAGTTGATCATCCCGAAGAGAATCGTTAATCGGAATCTTCTCTATATCCTGAGTGTGGATGTGACTGAGGTGGTCTGCTACAACATTCTCTATGCCCTTTTTATCTATCTCTAGATCAAATTCTTACAATAGGAGAATCCATCTAATTAACCTGGGTTTCGCATCTTTCTTTGCCAGAAGGTAATGAATGGCAGTTTGGTCTGTGTAGACAATGACCTTTGAACCAATTAGGTAGGATCTGAACTTGTCAAAGGCATACACGATTTCTAGAAGTTCTTTCTCAGTAGTTGCGTAATTCCTCTAGGCTTCATCGAGAGTTTTCGATGCATAATAGATCACATAGTGTTTCTTACCTATACATTGTCCAAGCACAACACCCACAACAAAATCACTGGCATCACACATGATTTCGAAAGGGTGTTCCCAATCAGGAGCTCTAATGATGGGGGTGGTTGTAAGGGCCTTCTTCAGTGTGTTGAAGCTCTTGACACATTCTTCATTGAAATTGAAATCAATATCCTTTAGTAATAGGTTCATCATTGGCTTCGTTATCTTGGAAAAATCCTTTATGAATCTTCTGTAAAATCCTGCATGGCCAAGGAAAGCACAAACTTCTTTTATATTTGTGGGTGTATCCAGTTTATAAATCACTTCAATCTTGGCTTTATCTACTTCAATTCCTCTATTGCTAACCCTATGACCGAGGATAATGCCTTCTTTTACCATAAAATGGCATTTTCCCCAATTTAGCACGAGATGCGCTTCTTCACAACGTTTGAGGACCAGGGAAAGGTGCTTAAGACATGAATCAAATGAATCTCCATATACAGAAAAATCATCCATAAACATGTCAATAATGGTTTCGGTGAGACCGACAACTATTGCAGCCATGCAACGTTGGAAAGTTGCAGGTGCATTACAGAGGCCAAATGACATTCTTTTAAATGCGTATGTTCCGAATGGGCAGGTAAAGGTTGTTTTCTCTTGGTCATATGGATGTATGGGTATTTGATAGAATCCAGAGTAACCGTCAAGATAACAAAAATATTCTTGGTGAGCCAACCTTTTCTAAGACTTGATCAAGGAAGGGCATAGAAAAATGATCCTTTCGAGTTGCCTTGTTCAATTTTCTATAATCTATGCACATCCTCCACCCTGTGACTGTTCGAGTGGGGATGAGTTCGTTGTTTTCATTCCGTATAACAGTTGTTCCACATTTCTTCAGGACAACGTGCACTGGGCTCACCCATGGCGAATCGGATATCGGATAGATTATTCCAGCTGTGAGCAATTTAATGACCTCGCTACGGACCACTTCCTCCATATTAGGATTCAACTTCCGTTGATGCTCAATAGTCGCATGTGCTCTTCCATCATAGGGATCTTATGCATACACAATGCTTGACTGACCCCAGTGAGGTCGCTCATTTTATATCCGATGGCTTTCTTTCTTTCCCTTAATTCCTTCAGGAGTTTATTTTCTTGTTCAACTGTTAGATCGTAATTTATAATAACTGGGAAAACCTTGAGATCGTCTAAAAACACGTACTTTAGTCCTTCGGGCAGGGGTTTCATTCCTGGAGCTTCTTATTTTTTGCTTGTTTCTTTTGTAGTTTCGATAGCTTTGAGTTCTTCACTAGTGGCTTCAACATCTTCTTTAGCAGAGTCGAGGGATTCGATGCAATCCTTTACTCGTTCGTCGATTGGTTCATCCACTGATGGGTTTGTCAGAGCAATTTCCAAGGGATCGTTTGATTCATGGTGCTCTTGAGTCAGGAGTGACATTTGTTCAATGCAGTCAATCAGATAGACTTCTTCCTACATACTTGGTCTTCTCATGCTTTCAAAAACTTTGAATTTGAGAGTTTCTTTGCCTAATCTGAGAAGTAAGGTACCTTCTTCAACATCTATTAGGGCTCTTGCAGTGGCGAGGAACGGACGACCAAAAATGAGAGGATATCTGGTGTCTTCTTTTATGTCCATAATGACAAAGTCACATGGAACATATGTGTCCTTTCCCACCTTGACCGGGACATCTTCGAGGATCCCTAATGGATGTTTTATCGAATTGTCTGCAAGTTGTATAGGCATACCAGTAGGAAGCAATTCTACAAACCCTAGTCTTTTGCACAGGCTAAGTGGCATAATAGAGATGCTTGCACCGAGATCTGCCAATCCTTTCTTGCATGATGAGTCGCCAATGTGACATGAAATTCCAAAGGATCCTGGGTCTTTTTGTTTCTTCGACATCTTGCTAATATGATATCTGATGTAGTTGTAGCCAGTTTTACTATCTCATATTCTTCAGTTATATACTTCCTGGTGAGGAGTGACTTTAGGTACTTAGTCCAGGCTGGTATCTCAGCCAGAGCATCCAAAAAGGGTATATCAACATGAAGTTTCTTCATAGATTCTTTAAACTTATTGAATCTAGTATCAAGCTTGGTTTTCCTTAGATGGGCTGGGAAGGGTATACGAGGCTTATATACAGGAATATCAGGTTCTGGTGTTTCAGTTTCTTCATCAGTAGATTTCTCAAGACTTCCCTTATCTGTCTTATCTTCTTTTGATTGAGACTCTAGTGTTGTTGAGTTTTGGGCAATCACATGTTCGTCTTCGTATGTAATAACCACATGTGTCTATACTGGGGGATCCGAATAGTCTTTTCCAGACCTGGTGGTGACTTCCTTCAATTGTTCAGGATGCTTAGGATTGTTCTCGGGTTGGCTAGAAAAGACTCCAGCAGGTGGTTTTATGCTAGCTGCAAGTTGAGCTAATTGAGATTCAATAGCCTTCTACTGAGCTTGTTGGTTAGCTATCATGGTTTTCTGAGTTTGCAACATCTTTTCAATGGTTGATAGCTTGTCATCAGAAGAGACGTGTCCTGCTTCTATCTTTGCTGTTGATTAAGATTCTGATACTGAGAGTTGTTTTGATAATTGTTGTAGTTCCTATTCTGAAAGTTCCCCTTGAAATTTCCTTGATTCCCAAAATTCTGTTTTTGATTATACTGGAATCCTGGTGGGCCTCTTGATTGATTGTTTGAACCGAATTGATGTGAGTTTACAGCTCCAGAGGGGTTTCCATATTGAAAACCTGGGTGATTCCTATTCTGATTCAGATTGTAATAACTTTGCCCAGGAAGAGTGTTGATAGCATTAAGATTTTCCATCTGACCATTATCTCCTTGTCCACATACATTGCTCAGCACAACGTCATATAGAACATTGCATGATTAAGTGGAATGATCGGTGCTCTTACATGCTTCACAGAACAGGGAAGTGGACTTGACCTGTTCCGGTTGTCGGGTGGGTGAACGTCCTCTTCCAATAGCAGCTAAAGATGATTCAATATGGTCTTGCTTGGCAACTAAGACTTTCAAGGTTTCAGCGATAGACTTGTACTCAGGAATAGCTTCGGCCATAGCTACCTTCAAGACTCCTTTACCTACAGATCTACCCCAATTGGCTTGATTTTCTGCTCTCAGGGTGACGACTCTCCATGTGCTATCATAACTTTGACGCATGAAGTTTCCTCCAGATGAGGAATCTAGAAATATCTTAATATCATCATCCACACCCCTATAGAATATCTCAATGAGTTGATTCTTTGGAATTCCATGGTGTGGACATTTGCGTAGAAGCTCTTTGTATCTATCCCAAGCTTCAGCAAGAGTTTCTCCAGGGACTTCAGTGAAATTTGTTATCCGGCCTCTAATTTCATATGTGAGAGATGGATGATAGAATTTTTCCAGAAACACATTTTGGAGTTGTTCCCAGGTGGTGATGGATATTTCACTTTGCAATGAATTGTACCAACTTATGGCTCTATCAACAAGGGAATACTTGAAAAGACAGAGTCGAATGGCATCATCAGTGACTCCATTTTGCTTTGTCATAGCACATAGATCGATGAACCTCAGAAGATGTTCTTGACTGTCCTCTGCTTGTTTTCCATAGAAAGGGTTGTTTTGAAGTAGTGTGATCCAATGTGCCCTTATTTCGAAATTGGCAGCATTGATGGGAGGAGGTTGTACTAGATAATGAACATTCACAACTTTCGGGATTGAGAACTCTCTAAGATCCTTTTGTAATTCAGCTGCTTGTGCTGCTCGAATTTCCTACTGAACCGTAGCCCTAGCTTCTTGCATGAGCCTCTCTCTTTGTGCATTGATGGCTTGAGCCACCCTTTCGGCTACCTCCTCTTCTTGAGCCATCCTTGCTTGATTTTCTCTGATCTGACGATGGAAAGTTCTGTCTATCTCTAGATCAAAGCTCACCGTGAGTCCGGGGCTGTCCGAACGGTGCATACACTATGCCTTGGGTTGTACCTGAAAATAGAAAGATTTTGAAAATGAGATCCACAAAGTAGAGTCAAATTCAAGTAGATGATCGATTGTTTCAAAAGAAAAAGCAAAATCCTAGATTAGTCTTTAAAGAACTAGATTTGACTGACAGATTCCGTTGTCCCCGACAACGGTGCCAGAATTTGTCGTGGTATTTTTGAACGCACTAACAAACTCACTCGGGGTTGAAATCCCCGAGCTTTTACCAAAACCAAATGGAAATAATACCACCCGCAAGCGGACGAGTCTTATCGCAGTATAGTTAAGGATCGAACCCAAAGGACAACCTTTTTAAGAATCCTTGTCAGTCGAATCTAGCTCAAGTAAAACTAATATTTAGAACGATTGGTTGATTTGAGGTTACTTAAACTAATTGCAAGAAAGTAAAGGTTGAATTAAAGTTGGGTTTAGATCAACGATATGAATTGCTGGGATGGTACCGGGTTTCACCACCGCTACACGTGCAAACACATTCAATCACAAACAAACCATGCAAGATATATCAATCCAAATAGAGCTGCTGCAGAACCCCCCGTGAGGGCGTTAGGTTCGCGTAAGCATCACCTTAGGCATCAGATGTCTCGTCACCATCCAGATCACTTACTTATGGCTCTAAAGAAATCCCATTCTATTTCTAGTTTGGGAGTCAACCGCATTAATCAATAAGCAAGCATGTGGTTAATATACGAGCAAACATCGACGATTAACAAGAAGATACAAAATCCAACTAAGGTTGTGAACCCCCTGTAAAGACGTTAGGCACATAGAAGCATCACTGAAGGCTAGATGGCTTGTCCCCTCACGGATCATACACTTATGACCTCAAGGAATCCTTTCAGAAGTTCTCGTCAAGGAGTCAACTTGTTAAACGACATTCTATCCTACATATAGATGTTCTCGCAATATAGGTAGAACAGAGATGAAAGCAAGCAATTAATCAAACTACAAGCATAACGGTTAACCACGAGATGAAGAGTTATATACATTGCCATGGAAAGTTTAACAAAAGAACATGGTCTGCATGGGCAGCGGGGCTAGTCCCCGCACCCCAGCAAAAAGGTACTACTCGCTCATGATGCGAGAAACAAGAAGAATGAGAAAGAGAGAGAAATCCGCCATGAACTCGGTGCAGAAGGTAGTCGCAGCTCAGTGAAGAAGATATGACCTCCTACATCGTGTCGGAGTAGATCTAGACGTGAACGGGAGTTGCCAAGCCAGACCGGATAGTCTCCCTCGCTCCGTCTTCCTTCTCTCCTCAGCCTCCTTGGTTGCAGCATGGGCAGTAGGTGAAATGGAACTGGCGTAAACTGGACCGGATTTGGATCGGAATTGTGTTCGGGCAGCCTGGCGGCGTCCGAATCTGATGTCCAAATGAGGACCTTTGCGGTCCTATTTATAGGCACAGGGCTGACCCCAAACGGTCTTGGATTAAAAGAGACCAAACGGTTTCATTTAAAACACCCCCAAATAGTCTGTAGAAACAGACCAAACGGTCTTGAAAATATCTCCCCCAAACGATCGCTGCAAACGGTCTTGGGCAATCGATCGATCTGTGCGGTCTTGAGAAAACGGTCGCTCTGTCCGAGGTTCTTCATTCGGTGAATGCCTCAGCCAAACGGTCTTGGCCTCTGACGTCCAAAGGGGCCACACGGTCCTACTTTGAGCAGCAGACAGTCCATTGGTAACTCGATCTAGTAGCCCTCCATTCTATCAAATGATCTTCGACCTTCTTCTGTAGGTGCGGCGGCCTCGGGGTGACCCTATTTGGCAAGTGAAACACCTCCAATCGATCTCGTACAGGAGCTGCAGATAGGTGCTGGTCGGAGGTTGAAGACGACGCGCCACGATCGTGGTTGGGCACCACGGTCGTGGTGGAGCTACTGTCCCACGGCCGTTTTGCCTTGCACGGGCGTGGCGAGTATGAAGTCAGACATTGGGGATGATCCACCACGGTCGTGACCATGTCACATGGTCGTGGTGATGGCAGACGACCACGGCCGTTTTGGGCCACCACGACCGTGGTCAGGACTCTGCTTCGCGATCTTGAGTTCATGCACTATTCGATCCCTTGTGCCTGAGTGATTCCTCCAAACGGTCTCTGCTGCTCAAACGGTCTTGAGACCATATAGATCCAAACGGTCTTGGGACCGCATGGACCCAAACGGTCTTGGGACCGCATGGACCCAAACGGTCTTGGGACCGCATGGACCCAAACGGTCTTGGGACCGTATGGGTGGAATTGCTTGGTTAGATTTCTTGATCGGAGCCAGAGAAGAAGGTGGACCATGACTATTTGTTCAGCTTTGTCAAAACCTACATTAAATGAACAATATTTAGATAAAACCTTGATAATCAAATCAACTAAGTAGTTTTGCACATTATGATTCATTATTGAGTGAAATAGTGTGTATAGAGTTGAATATGTTCCAAAGTGATGATTGAATTCCATGATGAATATGCATTCATCGCATATATCCAGAGTCTGCAACCACAGCTGCACTCAAACCCTCCTATTTTAGGCTAGGGGAAACCTCACATATTCAACAATATGTGCTCCAGGTAATCCCACAAGATAAACATGTTTCACCATCACCAAATACTGACGATGATGGATCTATGGCCAGGGAAAACTACATGATATGTTCATCTATAATTGATTATTATATTTTAAGCCAATTGTTGAGGCAATCAAAGTATAAACATAGACATATAGGATTACATCATTATTTCCATCATCGAATTGTCCTGGACCTCAATCTCTCATTATATCAAGCACTGCCTCTCAAGGCATCATAATCATGCGTCAGTATTCTGGGAACACATCCCTTATCTCATCATCAGAGGATAACACCTCAACTAGACACTCAGCCTTATATCAGGTCCTCAGACCTATCAATTTGTTATCTCATTACCACATGGTGCAATTCAAGCATATGCATCTCATAGCTCTTACCAGGCTATGAATCCACATGAAATACCTGCATGGTTAGTATATACATTCATAGAGATAACTAAAGCCATCATGGATTAATAGGATTATCATTCTACCAAGTATAAAGCAACATCCATGAGTATTTTACACATGAGCTATAGAAATCATCATGTTATTATCAATCATAAGCATATATCATGCCCCATACTTGTGATCATATACATGTGTCACACCATCATGTGAAGCAACATCATATGCTTCAAGCTTCCTGGTTCACAACCTATCATCTTAACTCATCATCATATTTGCATGATTCAAGGTGATTACACCATATCACTTGTGTTATCATTATTAGCCATATACATTCTGATTTATCAGAACCCTCACCAAAGCTCCTGTAACCCTCACTATAGGTATGGCAGGCAACACCAACCCTCACCAAAACATGTATCGACTAGGGTTCCAAGCCCTAAAGCACATGTGTCATCAAAACGACCAACGACACATCATCCTATCGTGCAACCAACTTACCATGTGTCGGGCAACCAGATCTAAGGATGAATCATGCATCATCAGCAGGGGCTGTCGGCCAAGGGCCTATCATGCACAAGAACTAGGGTTAGGGTTAGAGTTCTATCGGTCCACTCTCTCAACAAGAAACATGTCGACCAATATCATGGCGCCCAAGATGCCCTATCATTCAACCATTACCCATATCATTTGAAGGACCCTTATGTCGGCCAAGGCACTCTATCATCCAAGAGCATGGTAACCACTAAGGCACCATATCAGCCAACTCACATAGGGTGTGTCAGGAAAACACAAACCCCATGCTCGACACAAGGTTACCCATCCTACTCATATCGTCCAAGGAAGAGGCTAGGGTTCCGCCCACCTATAACAAGCAACACCATACGAAGACCTATCGTCCAACTAGGTCAAACACCTCATATCAGCCACCACTAAGGTGCCGAATAGGGTTCCAACATGCACCCACCATATCAGGAAGCACAAGACTACTGCATATCGGCCAAGAGCTATCACAAGGTGTCTCGTGCAAAGCACACATCAAGGTGTATCGCCCAAGCTCCAACTCCACAAAGGGTATTGGCCAAGATCAACTAGGCATATCGGCCAAAGGTACAACCCAAGACAAGGCTATCGGGCAGCACTACTCCATGGTCATATCATGCAAGGCACAACCCAACATGGTCATCTTCAACCTCAAGCATAAGGGCACCAAACTCTAATTGATCAAGAAGATCGGCTCACCTCTCAACAACTAAGAGAGAGGGGTTTTGCACAAACTCTATCACAAATCGGGCAACCACAAGGATCCACCTCAACATAGGTCATCATCTATTCAAAAGCTCACCTCTCAAATCCATGGTGAGAGGAGGGTGTCGCCCAAGAAACTAGAATGTAGACTCACCTCTCAACTAAAACGAGAGAGGGGTATTGCCTACATCACTAGAGCTCAAACTCACTTCTCTATACCAAGGAGAGAAAGGGGTATTTCTCAACAAGGAAACCCCAAACTATGGTTTGACCAACTAGGTGTAAAGGCATACAAACCATCAACAACATCAACAACATCATGCTCACTATATCCATAAGATCAACAACATGTACTAGAGCAAGAAACATAACATGCGATGGCCGATCATCCACATATATGAATCATGCAACATAGAGAAGGTAGTATATCTAGGGTTAGAAGTTATGTAACCCGCCTTAAGCAAACTCCTCAAGCTCCAAAGCTCCAAGCTTCTAGCTCCTAGTTCCAAGCTCACCACTTTCGGCCACCTCAAGAAAAGGAATAAGGATCATAACCACCATGGCTAAAGGGTAGGCAAGATGGAGAAGAAGATGTTAAGGAGAGAGGGAAGATGCTTACCAAAGAACAAGACCCTCCTAGGGTTCGGCCAACAAACTAGAGGAAGAAGAAGAGATCTCCACCAAGGGAAAAGGATCGGCCACCAAGCTCTCGAAGGAAGGTGTGTCATACACATAAGGAGGGAAGAGCAACAAAAGAGCTAAAGGGTTCCAAAGGAAGAGAAAGGCAAGACATATATAGATGAGGACCAAAGGGGAACCAAGGCAAGGTGTCACCCCTCTGAGGGACACATGTCCAACGTCTTGCCACCTTGCAAGCCACATGCACATGCCATGCCACCAGTCATCCAAGGTTCGGCCACATGTCCAAGCTAGGGTGACACAACCAAGTCAAGGAGGTCAAACAGGGTCAAAGGCTGACACACTCCATCCATGGCCGACACACTACTCCTCTAGGCCGATACAAGGCAAGGCCGACACACACCAAGGCCGACACAAGCTACCTTGCCTGATACAGGGATCAACCAATCAAGGCAAGGCTCAAATAAGGGAAAACAAGGCCCAAAAGAGCTCAACCAAGCCCAAGGAAACTCAAGGCACGAACCCAAATCTTCCTGTCAACCCTAGAGGAAGCAAAGAGAGAAATAAATCTCTCAATGTGACAAATTTTCTCTCCAACCATATCTTAGGTTATTTTTCAAGTAGCACCTGCAACTCTCAACAAAGTACAAGCAAACCCTAATCACCACAAAAGGTGATTAGCAAGCAACCAAACACAAGGTTTAGGCAAAACAAACAGGGTAAGCCCAGAATGAAGGTCAGGGTCCTTACATTTATCATTATGATGTGTTCTGATTGAGTGTGTATTGTTGATATACATAAAATGAATGTGGATGAATGTTTTGCGTCAATTCAGAAAAAGGATTTAGTAGTGCCACAAGAGAGGAGGAAGGCTATGCTGAAGAGGAAGGTGGAGGCATGATCGGAGGTGGAAGGGAGGATCACAAAGGGTGAGAAAGGGATAAAAAAGGTTGAGAAGAGGTAAAATGTAGATGAGGAAAGTAACATTGGTGCTATAGAGGAAGAGACTAGGGGCAATGAGGAGAAGGAGACACCAATCCAAGAGGAGGAGAAGAGCAATGAGGAAGAGGACAACAATAAGGAAGGGGAGGACAGGTGTAAGGAGGAGGAGAAGAGGAAGGAAGAATAGGATAGTAGTAAGGAGGAAGAGGATAGGTGTGGCAACATACCCCACTATCACACAGACAACGAGGTGTTACACAAAAACGTGCGGAAAACACCATAACCATAGATTACCAAAACACGTGTTAATTAAAACTGATTGCAGAAAACGAATAAACTGTGAAACTGTCACATTCAAGTCCTCGTCCTGCAGAAAAACATGTTATATAAACATATACAAGCCTTGATACGTGTCCACATCTTAGAAGATCAGCTGTTTAGTCGTCACATGAGTTCATCACCTGTCATATATACATAATGGTCCACATCCGGCCAGAAGCAGGATATACAAACTATCAACAGTTATACATCGTGAAACAACGTCAAAACACCTCCAAGGACCTGAGAGTACAAGGATGACTCTAAGACTCTACTACAAAATGACCAAAATAGCAGCATGCCCATCTCTTGCCTTCTACTGCTCATCTTGCTGCTCGGCCACAACTCCGCGATCACCACCACGTCTCGCTCGAACACCTGAAAACCAGCGGAGTGAGACAATTGAACATTGTCCCAGTGAGAAACATAACTCCCTACCAAAAACTATAAAACCAAAGGAAGATAAAGCAACCACAGCAGATAACTGGTAAAGGTATAACAAGATTAACTACACAAGAAAGGCCTCAACCAATGTTCCGTATGTTTCCTTAAGCAATAAATACTAAACGGCTAGATTACGTATTATTATGCCCTGAGGAAGTGAGACGTACCGCTCAAATCCAACCTCAGTTGCGAAACCCAAAGCTGGTGCCATACAAGGTCAATGGAAGAGCCGAACTCCACGACCTTCCCCCTCGTGGTCAGTGCACGAGAACCAATGGAGGACTGCAGTCTCGTGCTTAAGTGGCCTCAGCCATAGGGTCAGCTCCATAGACTACCCTTCCTCTAGCCTGCCTCGGTACAGGTCTCAGCGCTAGTATATCTAAGCCACAGGCCTGTTCACCATGCTCTGAACCATGAACGCATTCATGCTCCTATATTACACATCGTAAGCCATGGGCCTATTCACCATTGCTCATCACATATCGCAAGTCTGCAACCGTAGCTGCACTCAAATCCTCACTATTTTTAGGCTAGGAGAAACCTCGCATATTCAACAATATGCGCTCTGGGTTAACCCGTAGGAGAACCCATTTCACCATCACCAGCTCCTGATGATGATGGATCTATGGCCAGGGCAACTACATGATATATATTCCACTGTGATTAATTAGTATCTTTTATATGGATTGCAAGATTCAACCAAGTTATATAACATGTAAACTACAAAAAAATAAACAGTATGAAACTCAACAGTATGCTTTCATTGTAGTCAACATCATCTTGATCCATCACAAGGATCCCACATTACATGTTATCACTTGGCTTCTTGCCAATCATCCAGATCCATCTCAAGGATCATCACATTGCCATGGGATCTCAATCCCTCATCACATAGTGCCACTGCCTATCAAGGCTACATCATCAACCTGGGATAGCCATCCCAAGCATTTTAGTCAAATACATGATACAGGTTATCTCATTATCAAGAGTAACCATTAAAGCAGAGTTACTCATCATATATACCTTATAGCCCTTTTACCTGGCTATGCATCTGAATGAGACCTGCATGGTTAGTACATATAGTCATCATGAATATCTTAGAAGCTCATATTATCAACATAGGGGACATTGATGATTATATGCTTTATCAATCATGCCTCAACTGGTGATCATGAGCACAAGGCACATCATTAAGCAAACCATATTACATGCTTATTATTTCCCTTAACATTATAAAGGGGATTCAAGATGATTATGAGTAGATGTCAAATCATGATAAGTTACATGGACAAGCTTACCATAAAGATTACCATCAAACATATCAAGGGTCACCAATCGTGTTTAACAAGAACATTATCCACCATAATGATTTTTCATGAGAAGTAAGACCCTTACTAAAAGTACCCTCTACCCTCACCAAAAGTGGTATCGGGCAGGGCACCCTCACCTATCGTCCAACACACAACGATCAACACATAACGGCAAGGCACACCCGTACCTATCGGCCAAACTCAAGAGTATAACACATAACGCTGTGTTGCAGGGTCTGTTGTGCAGCTGTGCCCAAGGGGTGTATCGTGCAAGGTGTGACGCACACCATATCGTGCATTCTACCTGACATCCTGGTATCGGGCAACGCAGTGTCATGCTCAACTATGACGTCCATCACAACATTTCAGAGCTAGCCAACACCTTCATACCTCAACCCAACTACACTAGACCAGATCTAATTCATGTATGTATGGGGCAGGGTGCTCAGTAAGGTACAGCTCCAACAACCATCAATGATCCTGTCACTTAATCCACCTATCCATGCCCCATCGGCAGTTACAAGCAGGGACTAGGGTGTGACACCTGTCACAAGGTCAGGGACCAAAGGGGTATCATGCAGAACATGTAGCATAGAGTGACGTCCGTCACACACAAGTTTAAGGACCAAGGTGTCATCCATCACAACTATCACAACAAGACACCCAAAGCTCAAGGTCAATATGGTTATCGGGCAGCACCTCCCCTCATGATCATAACAACCAGGGTGCAACTTTACAAGATCGTCACTAACCTCGAGCACAAGGGCACCAAACCCTAAAGAGTCAAGAAGATGGCTCACCTCTCAATTTAAACGAGAGTGGGGTCTTGCACATCTCTTAACATCCATCGGGAAACACCAGGAACCACCCTAAACGAGGTCCACAACTACCACCCGGCTCACCCTTCAAGTCCTTGGTGAGAGGAGGGTGTTGCTCATGTTACTAGAACACAAGCTCACCTATCAACTTAAATGAGAGAGGAGTGTTTCTCATGATACTAGAACTCAAGCTCACTCCTCAAGACCTAGGAGAGAAGGGAGTATTTCTAACTAGCAACTCATGTAGCCGACATGATCATAAAAACATAGAAAGAAAGTAATGTAGTTAGGGTTAGGAGTTATGTAACCTGCCTTAAGCAAGCTCCAAGCTCCTAGCTTCAAGCACCACCAAGGAAGAAGGAGACTCCAAGGAGGATCGGCCACCAAGCTTGCAAGAGAAGAGAGTGTGTCGTGCACCAAGGAGAGGAAGACTAAGGAACTAAAGGGATCCTTAGAAAGAGAAGGGAAACATATATATAGAAGGGGATGGAGGAGAAAACAAGGTAGAGCAAAGCAAGGTGTCACCCACCTAGGAACACTTGTCCAAGGCCATTTCTACATGCAAGCATCAAGCACCAAGTGTCCACTAGTGGTGACACAAACGAGGTCAAAGAAGGTCAAAGGTCCATGGGCGACACACTTGGACGACACACCATCACCATGGGTGACACAACCCTGGGCGACACAAGCACCCCCCTGCCCGATACAAGGTTCAAACAAGCAAAAAGCAAGGTACCACAAGGCCCAACAAGCTCAACCAAGCCCAAAGGGACTCAAGCAACGGGCCCAAACCTCCCCCCCTCAACACTTAGAGGAAGCAAAGAGAGAGAGAAGAACACCTCACAAGGTGGCAACTTGCCCACAAACCCTAAACTTGGGTAATTGCAAGAAGCACCTCCAACTCTCAACAAAGCACAACCAAACCCTAATCACCACTAAAGGTGATTAGCAAGCAACTAAGCATCAGGGTTAAGCAAAGAAAATAGGGTAAACCCTAAATGGAGGTCAGGGTCCTTACAATAGGTGCAAGGAGGAGGAGGCACCAATCCAAGAGGAGGAGAAGAGCAAGGTGGAGGAGGAGGAAAACAACGAGGGGGAAGACAAGTGCAAGTAGGAGGGGAAGAGGAAGAATGAGGAGGTGGATAGGAGTACAGAGGGGAGATACCACTCTAGAAGAAGGAAAAGAGAAAGGAGGGTAAGGAGACACCAAACCATGAGGAGGAGAAGAGCTATGAGAAGGAGGACATATATGATGACCCGTCACATTAAGCAAGATTACTCAATACCTTAACACGATCAAATGCTAATAAAACACATCACTAAAAAGAGACTTAATTAAACCAATTAATTTTTCACAAATTTTCTTAACAACATTAGCATAAAAGCTCAACATCTCAGATTATTTCATAAATCATACCAAAAATTTCTTACAAAGGCATCGTGTCCTCAACCGCAACATATACACAAGAGACAAAATCCATATGTACAACATCATAATACTAATAAAGCTCGAGTTGATAAAACACTATTTTCAAATCATTCCTTCCTAGATCTAAGAGTACATGGATGACTCTAGGACATACTAGACATATAAAAAACTATCCATCTATGATCCATCACATCATCTCCTTCTCAATACCATAAGTTCTCTACTGCTACTAGCAATCACCTAAAAAGATTGTGGTGACCCACGGGTGAGACCCATGTCCCAACAAGCGATATAACTCACAACAACACTTATTGATTACAACAATTTATGTTATTAAACAAGTTAAGTAGACTAAGAAGATTTAAATAGATAGAAAAATAAAGAAATAGAATAAGATTATCATTTATAAGGCTTTAGTAAGAGAAATTCAAATCAGAGTATTAGAAGCTAGCATTGTTCTCAATTACCAGATGTACATATTATCATGAGCATAACCATCATCATGAGCTTAATCAACATCACATTTATCGATAACAACATGAGCATATTTGAATAGTAGGAACATGGCTAACAATATAGCATGTCTACAACATAGGTATCTATCATAGCATAGCATATCTTAACAATCAAATATGTCGAATAGGATAAGCATATCTACATCATGGTAGAGATAATAGCCTAAGAATAACTATCAACATGAGCATGATTAGAAGTATGAGAATATATAACTACATAGGTATGACTAAGATCATAACTGATTCTAACAAATTAAGCATAACTAATAGTATAAGCATGATTAGTAGTATAAGAATTGTTAATAGCTTGAGGTAACTAGCATCATAACTATAACCAAGAGTATCAATATACCTAACTACATAAGCATGGCTACTTCCCTTATTGTATGATACATCATCTATATGTGAAAAGAGAAAAATAGGTTATCATCAAATGTGAAGCAATGTGTATAACCCTAACAGATATACTACAAAGCTGTATTATGTCTTTTATTAAGACTTGGGGAGAGTGAGGTATACCACTCAAACTCCAAATGACCACTACTAAGTCAAAATTATTTTTGTATAAGATCTAGGAATACTAACATCCTAAGATCTCATCTGCCCCCAGTCAATACAGGTATGCCGCAGTGACACATAAGGTCAAGATGCAAAACAACCTAGTTCACCCTTGGTATATAGGTCACAACACTAGTGAACAACCAAGTCCGCCCTTATAAAGGTTACAATACTAGTGAAATTGATATACGACCATATTTTTTATCCTACTGAGGTATGACCGCAACCATCCTCAAAATACATCACATATACTGGATCACATCATCTAAGATATGACTACAATTGTTCTCCTTCCAGAGAATTGTAATGACCCTAACCTGGGTTATAAGGTAATCCTATTTGTTTTGGAAAAGTAATTTTCTTAGAAATTTAATATAATCCTCTAAGGTGTTTTGTTATCATGTGACACACTTATGTTCCAAGTTTGGTCCTGATTGAATGTTGTTTGAGCAATGTTCCTTTATTTTGGACCAAAGTGCAATTTACCCAAGATGAGGGGCTATATTGAAAAATGTCACATGTTGAACACGCATTAAGTGTTTTAGCATCATAAGAGAGAGAATGATTCTAAGTGGTGTCTTGTAGAAAGCCTAAATTCCAAGTTTGAACATGTTTGAATAATGCTAGTACCTTATGCATCAATTTTGGTACAAATTGTAATTTACCCAAAATGTAGGGTGGATATGCAAATTACCACCACTAGAGTGTCCCTACTTCCTCTATGTATCATTTAGAGGAGATATAATGAATGAGACACCATGTTTGAATCAATTATGAGTGATGGTATTCTTGGTGATGAAAAGACAAAGAAAGGGGTTGAATGGAAACCCTAATTTGAGCTTGTATTAAGTGTATCGGGTTGTAGTGATTAAATGGGAGTCCCTATCGGCCAAGGAGCCAAAGAGGAGACCCCCATATCGTGTTGTTAACTCTTTGAATTTTCAAAAACGATCTAAGAAACTCAATAAAGCAATGGTTATCAGCTTGCAACTTTCCTTGGAAAAGTTTGCATTGAATTGTGAATATAATAATGTGAGTGGAAGTGGCTTGTCCTAGAAGATAACCAAAGGGGGACGACCCTTATACCTTGCATTATCCTAAAGTTTTTATTTTGCATGGTAAGACAAAGATTAAGTGCATGCAAGTACATGTGTCAATCCATGCATGGCCATGTGGCACCTACTAGTATTAAATTGATGACACCTCATGTACACACTTTTTAATGAACCTCAAGTATATATATACCCTTCCTTTCACACCTAAGTGAACTTTTTCAAATCATACCACCTCCTTGCTCTTAGATATCGTGAATGGAGCCTTTGTGTCGTGCATAGGTGATGTGGTATCATGCATAGGCCTTGGGTATCGGCCATAGCAAGTAATATCGGCCATAGCATGTTGATATTGACCATTGCAAGTCGATATCGGCCAAGTGGAGTGTTTTTGGCCACAAGTGAGGGGGATATCGGCCACAAGTGATGGAATATCGTGAAAGGGTAGTTAGGTATCGTGTTAGGTGCTAAGGAGAAAGAGGGAGATCAATACTTAACCCTAAGGTGAGGCCATGATCATCTTCAACCTTGGATTGAAGCATGATTTTAGGGTTATGATCTTCCTTTCTTTTCTTCTTCACCAATTGCTTATCCATGGTGATTCCTTGTATATGAAGGAGTTTTAAATGACCATTGGACTTTTGATAAGTCATATTCAACCTTAGGAATGTGGATCTTTGGATCTTGGAGCATAGAAGTTGTTCTTAAGGCGGGTTATATAACTTGAACTCTATCATGTTATTATTCATCACCTAAATTGCTATACTTAATGATCTACTTTTAATTCTGAAGTTTTCTGATATAGTTGATGACATTATGAGTTCTAGTAGTTTCTTAGACCTGTTGCCATGAACTTTAACAATTAGAAAGAAGGTCTAGAGCTTGAAGAAGATGGTATCACCTTATAAAGTGATATCAGGTTCAAGCACACAAGCAAGCACCTGTAACCCGATATGGTGATACACCTACTTCACTAAAATGATATGGATATGATTTTAAACTTTCTTGCACGATATGGTGGTGTAGTATACACCTATTGCACGATATGAGGTCAATAAAACACCTCAAAAATGATATTGGGTTAAACACACACCTCTTTGCCCGATATGGTGTGAAGCACACACACACCTCTTTGCCCGATATGGTGTGAAGCACACACACACCTCTTTTCGCGTTATGGTGTGAAGCGCACACACACCTCTTTACCCAATACGGTGTGAAGCATACATACACCTCTAAAGTGATATGGTGAGAAAGCACACACCTCTTTGCCCGATATGGTGTGAAGCACACACACACCTCTTTGCCTGATATGGTGTGAAGCACACATACATCTCAAACCCGATATGGAAGCATACATACACCTCAAGGGTGATATGGTAAGCACAAATACACCTCAAAATCCATATAGAAGCACACATACACCTCAAATTTCAAGGTTCATCAAACTTGGTCCCGTTTTGTTATAATTTCAAGGTTCATCGAACTTGGTGCCGTTTTGGAGCCTAGGAAAACTCCTAAGATGGACAAAGCTGCTGTTTTAAGTGATGCAACTCGTATGGTAACTCAATTACAGACTATGGCAAAAACTTATTCACATGGCTCACAAGGCCATTAATCATTATACTTGTTATACAAGTACTTAACATGCCTCACAAGGCTCATGTAATAAGAGAAATACAACCTTCCCATCATTAGGGTTAGGGTTTCCCTTTATAGTCGAATAGGGTTTCATGTTCATATTATTAATCCAAACCCTAATTCACTTCTCCACACATCTAGGAGCACGTATTGATATCATAAGTATTCAATCATACTTATTTATTATCATTATTTGTCAATAAATGATTATCAACACAAGGTATGAGTTTCTCTCTCATCCTCTCTAGGATATTGATTACATCATACTTTATTATCTTGGCTTAACCCTTTCTCAAGGTATGTTAGCCTACACTTATCAAAGTGCATTACATCTCAATATAACAATTGACATGACACACTTAATGTGTTACTCATCCAAGTATATTGGATTTAAGGTGCATCAAGGTGCATCAACCTTGAGGTGCTGCATGTGGTATTTATCATGCCTTGATGTATCACTTCCCTCATTGCTTTTAAATTACTTAAGTTCATCAATTTATCTTGTATTAGGGCATTTATCATCCTAATACTTTATGCACTAACTCATCACATTTATCATGTAGTGTTTTGGTCATAAGTCACACATTTGAATTATCCAACCATCATCAATGATATGGATTCATCTTGGGTTAAGGCATTGTTGATATAAGGTTGTCCATTATCAACCACTCTAGGTGTTTCACTTATCAAGATATTAGCCACACCATTACTTGGTGTTACACTCATCACTCCTAAGAGTGTCTTACCCTCACCTTTACAAGGTGTATAGGGTTGAATCATGTATGTCAAGTTGAACACATGTATTGGGATAGGTGTATATCGATCTTGGCATCATCATATCCCTCATTCCCTTACCCATTAAGGTATCAACCTTACCATTCATAATGTGTATCAACTTCACCCTGCATGGATGTAACATACTCACCTCACTAGAAGATATTGACCACACCTTACTTTAGTGTATTGGCCATCATATGTACTAGGGTACTAACCACCTTGCCACTCTTGTCATATAGTGTATTGGGTTACCCACCATATCATTTTAGAGATATGTGCTCAACACCATATCGTCCAAAAGGTGTTTGCTTAACACAATATTAGTTTAAAGGTGTATACTTGCTACCCATATCACATAGAGGTGTATGTATGCTTACCATATCGACCTGGAGGTGTATGTGTGCTTACCATATCGGGTTTGAGGTGTATGTGTGCTTACCAGATCACCCTTGACAAGATGTGTAATGGCCTTGTGAGCCATGTGAATAAGTTTTTTCCTAGTAAGAGGTGACAAGATGTGTAATGGCCTTGTGAGCCATGTGAATAAGTTGTTGCCGAGTAAGAGGTGACAAGATGTGTAATGGCCTTGTGAGACATGAGAATAAGTTTTTGACTAGTGAGAGGTGACAAGATGTGTAATGGCATTGTGAGCCATATGGAATACTTGTACAATAAGTAAAATGAATAACTGCGTCTGAGGACCTAGAGGTAATGATTATCTGTTATAGAAATAATAATGTTGTGTGATGATCCAAGGGTTCCAATACCCAGATCCAGTAACCATGATAATGATGATGTGAAGGTATGAGAATTCCAAGTAATGTGATAAGGGACTGAGATCCCAAGTATCATGTGTTTAAAAGATTTGAAAAGTACTTGATAGATGAATTACACTTTCTTTGTAGCATTTGTCATAAAAATTCATGTTTGAAAAGTTGACTAAAGCTAAAAGAATATGGTAATGCACTTAATTAATCAAGTGGAATCTTAACATGTAGTGCCATGACCATAGATCCATCATCATCAGTAGCTGGTGATGGTGAAACAGGTTTTCCCATGGGATCTCCTAGAGAGCGCATATTTTTGAATATGCAGGGGTGATGGCCGTGAATATCCTTACACCTAATGAGGGATTGATGTGAGATCTCCTTCATTATAAATGTCAGGATGGATGTATCATGAATCTCCCGATGATGATGAATGTCGGGATTGATGGTATATAAATACGAGATCTATCAATATCAAAGAGAGTGCAGTTGCTGCTGTAGCTCTATAGTGAAGCTGCCAATATACCCTAGAAAGCTATGTAGCAGTTGACACCAGATGTCTTGCTTGTGGTCTCGCACTGAACAAGACGGCAGAGGTCATGGAAGCCAGCTCTCCCATTGACCTTGTATGGTACCGATTTTGACTTTGCAGTTGTCGGTTGGAGTATGAGTGGTATACCTCATCTCCTTAGTGCATAACTGTGATTGTAAAATGTAATCAACCGTGTAGCATATCTGCTTAAGGATGGAATATGGAAATCATTGGTTGATGTTACATTTCTTATTGCATCTTAAATGGATAGATGTTATACATGTTCTTCATATTCGTTATAAAATGAATAAATGAATTACCGATTTATCATATATAGCTATAATGTTCCAGAAGATGATATTGCTCTATTATGATTAAACAGTGATTAAATCATGTCTATTAATATAAAAAGAACCTCTGCTCAGTTTACAAAAGTGCTTAATATATGATATAATACGGTCGACAGAGAGTTCGTTATATCTCTCACTGGGACAATTGTCTCACCCTCTGGGATCCACATTTTTTTTAGGTGGACATGCACGAGGTGGCGAAGATCTCTCTCTGTAGAGGAGGAACAACAACTGAGGCAGTAGTGACAACTTAGGTTGAGTGTACTGTCTGTCGTGTCTTGAAGATAGGAGTCCTATGTGTCATCTCTGTACCCTCAGGTCCTTGCAGTTGGTTTGTACTGATTTCATGAATGATCTGAGATTTTTTCTTGAATGCCTCAAGGTTTTATGTTGCTCCAATATGTGTTTTGATAGAGAAACTATTAAATGTTGTCCTCAAGATGAGATGTTGTACAATGTAATCATGATATGAATGAGTTTTGGATCTTTCAGTAAGAGTTTTCTGGAAAAGGATCTCCTTGCAAAATGATTTTAAATTTTAGTGATTTTTGTTAATCCGCTGATTATATTTATTCTGCTTAATTAATAATGATTTGTTTGTCGGTTTGATGATGGTCATTTCAAGTTTTGGTATCAGAGCTTAAGGTTTGTTGAGTCTACAAAGACATAGGACTAAGGTGTTGAGTCTGTTCTATTGTCCTCCAATATACCCTATAGTGACTTCTGCTTATGCGGAAGAAAGGGTGAAGTTTAAAAATGACTGGAGAACACGAGGAACACATTGTTGAGGGAAATGTTGTTGCACCAGGAAAGGGTGTAAGGGATCATGCAAGAGAAGAATGAGTTCTTGAGAATTCCCATCATGACCCGATCAGGATAAAGAATCCTATGTTTATGCTCTTGATAGGTAGGATAAGACAACAATGATACATATAGTAGACTGGATACTAGCATTACAACCTAGGTTACCTATTCTTAATGCAAAAACTCTAAGTTTTAAAAAGGGTTCATGAATGACATGGTCATGTTGGAACAATGGAAATGTGGGAAGGATTAACATATGAGTAGAAAATAGACTCTGCCATAAGTTTAGACAAATAGTATATCTGTGATGGCAGTGCCTAAGAAGGGGCAGTAAGCCGAGAATTAAAGAAATATCACTACAATTCTAGAGACATTTGCTTAGTTGTTCTAAAGAGCCAAAGTTCTCAGTGCCACCAGTGCAATAAACGCCTAGTGCACCAGGGTAGTAATCACTATGTAAAGGAAAAGGTCCTAACTTTCCACCTGTAAGAACCCATGTCTTAGGTTTTACATCGGTAATAAGACCAATAAGACCATGGTACGAGGATAAGAAATGTTATAGATGTGTACATGTTGAGCATACTAAACCCTTTTGTTCAAAAAGAAGTGAGGAAATGACTCAACAACCGAGGAAGACTCGGCAGGGCTTATGAAAGTTACAACCCAATAGTGTAAAAAAAGGCAAGAGTAACAACATGAAATAACTAGACCCTATGTGTTGAGTCAACCTAAAGCGGTAGATGACTGCGAGGAGTAATAGTCAGATAGAGCTTTTTCATTTTGATATGCCTTATCTTGATTTTATCTAATAATCATAAGAGGGATTGTTGTTATTGACTTCCCTATTGATTGCCCTATGGGAACATAGGGAAGAAATGATGAGAACTAGAATTTATATTTCGTTCAATATTCTTTTAAATGTTCTATAATTGCTCTTATCTGTGTGAAAGAGGATGAGATATAGAAGTGATGCCTGGAGAAAATCTAGGAATGTTAAATCATGTGGTTGTGATGATACAAAAAGTAAGGAATATGATAGTACACAAAGTGCATACTACCTAATCTCAGTACTTGTATACCCTGGACAGGTATTCAACTATTGAAGATAAGGTGCGTAAGGAACTCTTATATTGTTATCATTATTATTACCCTGATCAAGTAATCATTTTAAGACTATCTAGTGAGCATAACAAAACTAGAAATATGGCATGGATATTTTTATCACATCCTAAGTGCAATAAAATGGAATCTGTGATGATCTCAGATCAATCTATGTGTATGAGGAAGTAAAAAGTATAATCCTCATGATAAAAGAATGAGAACAAGGGAGATGATCCCTGTCTGATAAAGCATATGTGAATAGTAAAGATCTTTTCCCATGATGTGTAAATGGGAAATGTAATAAAATCACAAAATGTTCATGAACATGTTAGACAATAACAAAGAAAGGAGTGATGACATGTAATCATCCTTATAATTCCTATGCTTATGGCAAGGAAGCTAGGATGAAACAAGAGCAAGTGACTCATGACAGTTGAAAATTCATGCAATAATCAGAGGAGATGATAATCTCTTCTCTTTGATAAACAACCCTAGGTAATGATGGGGTGATAAGAGGAATATGTTTCTTTGTGTTCTTTCCTTTTAGGGACATGGGAATCAAGTGAGTACTATGACACTTGATGTGCATGGATTAGAAATAATCCATTAATGGATACTTAAAAAAAGTATCAGTTCATCTTGGACTTTGGTTCCAAGATAAATATATGTGTAAAAAATAATGTCCCAAAGATGAAAGAAAGATCCTTTTATATGTGTGGCTTTGGTAATAACAACAAAGAGATGGAAATGATGAAGATGTGATGTATTTTTGACACATGTGATGGATACCAAAGTAAGGAATTCTGGTATCTAAGAAATATCAGGTGGTATGGGAAAGTAAAACCATAATTCCTAATCAGATGATTTATGTTGGTTACCTGGGATGGACAACTGTGAAATCAGTCTAGTTACATACTATAGTATGGACATCATATGTTAGGGGTTTATGCTCAGCATAAACATGACATCGATAAGGATGTACTAATTGAAGGAACAATTGTAAAATCATTGTGGGAAAAGCTTATCTAGCTAAAAATAATTCCTTAGAATACCCCTATCTGGATCTGTTAAGGAAACTTATACATAACATCTAAATATACCTCTAAGATAAGTTCTTAATTGACAAGTAACCTCCCCTTATGAAAAGAGAATGTACAACTAATGAGATAGTTGGTACAAGTAGTAAGAAAGTTTAGTGTTGTGTCAGCAGATTAGATGGCACAACAGATGTATGATAAGACTTGTAGTCCCAAGTGGATGACAGAATGTAACTCTGGTCTTTCTTTGGAAGTGAAATGCTAAACTGAATGAGGAGTATGGAAGACTCCCCAAAATCAAGAATCTTGTCACAAAAAGTTGTAAGTTGAGAAAGGTGACAAATCAGTGAGGTTTGACACCTGAGTTAAATAAAGTATGTATAATGTTTCTCTGACTAAGAAAAGTGTTACCTAACACAGAGTTGACTCTACAGTCAATAATGAAAAAGACAGTAGAGTATGTGTCCTATGTGACAGATTCTATGATAACCCAGTGTGGAATAACTTTGTGTTGATCAAAGTTCTAAGGTGTCTCCATGAAATTAAGATATTATGTGGAGACTTGATGATATGATGAATGAATAATATCTGTCTCCCTTTACCTAGGATTTCGGGGACGAAATCCTTGTTAGGGGTTTATAACTTGTAATGACCCTAACCTGGGTTATAAGGTAACCCTATTTGTTTTGGCTAATTAAGTTTCTTAGAATTTAATATAATCCTCTAAGGTGTTTTGTTATCATGTGACACACTTATGTTCCATGTTTGGCCTGATTGAATGTTGTTTGAGCAATGTTCCTTTGTTTTGGACCAAAGTGCAATTTACCCAAGATGATGGGCTATATTGCAAAATGTAACATGTTGAACATGATTTAAGTGTTTTAGCATCATAATAGAGAGAATGATGCTAATTGGTGGCTTGTGGAAAGCCTAAATTCCAAGTTTGAACATGTTTGAATAATGCTAGTACCTTGTGCACCAATTTTGGTACAAATTGTAATTTACCCAAAATGTAGGGTGGATATGCAAATTACCACCTCTAGAGTGTCCCTACTTCCTCTATGTATCATTTAGAGGAGAGAAAATGAATGAGACACCCTGTTTGAATCAATTATGAGTGATGGTATTCTTGGTGATGAAAAGACAAAGAAAGGGGTTGAATGGAAACCCTAATTTGAGCTTGTATTAAGTGTATCGGGTTGTAGTGATTAAATGGGAGTCCCTATCAGCCAAGGAGCCAAAGTGGAGACCCCCATATCATGTTGTTAACTCTTTGAATTATCAAAAACGAGCTAAGCACCTCAATAAAGCAATGGTTATCGGCTTGCAACATTCCTTGGGAAAGTTTGCATTGAATTGTGAATATAATAATGTGAGTCGAAGTGGCTTGTCCTACAAGATAACCAAAGGGGGCCGACCCTTATCCATTGAATTATCCTCAAGTTTTTATTTTGCATGGAAAGATTATTATGGAGTGCATGCAAGTACATGTGTCAATCCATGCATGGCCATGTGGCACCTACTAGTAGTAAATTGATGACACCTCATGTACACACTTTTTAATGAACCTCAAGTATATATATACCCTTCCTTTCACACCTAAGTGAACTTTTTCAAATCATACCACCTCCTTGCTCTTAGATATCGTGAATGGAGCCTTTGTGTCGTGCATAGGTGATATGGTATCGTGCATAGGCCTTGGGTATCGGCCATAGCTAGTAATATCGGCCATAACATGTTGATATCGGCCATAACAAGTCGATATCGGCCATAGCATGTTGATATCAGCCATAACAAGTCAATATCGGCCAAGTGGAGTGTTTTTGGCCACAAGTGAGGGGGATATCGGCCAAAATTTATGGAATATCGTGCAAAGGTAGTTAGGTATCGTGCAAGGTGCTAAAGAGCAAGAGGGAACTCCATACTTAACCCTAAGGTGAGGCCATGATCATCTTCATCCTTGGATTGAAGCATGATTTTAGGGTTATGATCTTCCTTTCTTTTCTTCTTCACCAATTTCTTATCCATGGTGATTCCTTATATATGAAGGAGTTGTGAGCGAGCCTTGGACTTTTGATAAGTCATCTTCAACCTTAGGAACGTGGATCTTTGGATCTTGGAGCTTTGAAGTTGTTCTTAAGGCAGGTTATATATGTAGCATCCCTGCCCTGGGTTACACTTCAACCCTAGGTGTTTTGATTAAGAAAGATGATTATATGTTTAATCTTATCTTGTGAAAAGTAATTAGGGCTCATGAGAAACTTATGTTTCAATTTTGGTCCTGTTTAAACAATGTTGAAGCAATGTTTGCTTATTTTGGACTAAAGTGCAAATTACCCAAGTTGAGGGGTTAGATTGAAAATGTTGCATGATAAGATGTTCCTTATGTGTTTAAGCGTCATGGGAATGATGAAGATGCAAAGGTATCGCTTTTGGTAGCCTGAGTACCAAGGAAAAGATGATAAAGCAATGTTTGTGCATTAAAATCTAGTTTTGGTGTAAAGTGCAATTTACCCAAAACCTAGGGTTCAATATGAAAATTACCATTTCAATAAGGTCCCTAATATTTCTTGGCACCATGTAGAGCAAATAAAATTATAGGGGCACCTCATTTGAATTATGTTGGAGGAGAGAGAATCTTGATATTAAAATAATCAAGATTTAATCCTAATTGAAACCCTAATTCGATTTAGGGCAAAAATAAATGTATTAATTAAAGGGCCTTCAACCAAAATTAAAATGGTTGGATTCTTATGTGCGTGGACATCCTTGAGCCTTACAAGGACCACGAAAATATCCAAGGGAATGGATAACTCACTCAAAATTTTATAAGAAAAAGAAATATCCACTCACATATGGATGTTAACATTATATGATTTAAGGTGCTTGATTTGCTGTTCTTTAAATAATGGATAATTGAGAGGAATAAGAGGCAAACAAGATAGCCTCGTCCCTAAGGAAGTTGAGGGGGAAGAGGCGGCACTAGTTTTGGGATTAAATGAATTTTTATAAGACACTTTCTCTCTCCTTGAAATTCTTATAAAAAGACCCTTTACAAGCCAAATGAAAGGATTTTTCGTTTGCACTTCTTCTCCTTGCTTGGAAACCGACCAAGGGAGCTAGGGAGGACCTGGCGGACGACCCCCAACCTGTTGGTAAGGTTCTTGATCCATTTCACCATGATTCCATGGTGAAAATCAAAAATAAATTATGGATTTCTGCATATGTCGATCTCCTCTTCAACCCTAGCCAATCTTTTCAACCTAAATCTTGAGGACGAGCTTAGGGGGAGTTGCAAAAGCTTCATCCTAAATTTCTGGCGTGATATTGGAGATTTGGAGCTCAATTGGAGGTGGGTTTTATAACTTGAAACCCTAACTTTGTTATTGTATTCAATTCCCCATCATATAATGATCATTTCTCTAGTTACAATTATTGATTTGGTTGATTGATGCAAATTCCATGGAAATCACAGGAGGTTTCGTGAAGCTAGAGCTTGATGATGATGAAATCATCATAAGCACACACCTCTCCAAAAATCTAGACCAAACGGTTTCAATCAAATGTCCAAACGGTTTGTGTTTTGGGAGCAAACGGTTTCAAACCGTTTAGTAGCAAATAGTTTCACCAAACCGCATGAGACCAAACAATTTCAGACCGTTTGGTGATGTTGACCAGGGTTGAACATTTGGGGACTTGTTCATAATGATCTAGGTTAATGACCCATCAATTATTATTGATTAACTCCAATCGGTTCATGAGTTGAAGGTCCATCAATCACCTAAACCCTAATCGGGTTGAGTGCTGATTTCATAAGTGATTGAGTTTGAAACTTGGGTTGATTGACCCAAACGGTTTCACAACCATTTGGGAATCACCCAAACGGTCTCAAGACCGTTTGGAGGTCAACCAAGACCGTTTGGAGGTCTAGGGTTGAGTAAGGTTAGGTATTTGAAGATTCAAACATATGGTATAAACCCTAATCGGCTAAGTGCTGATTTTGCAATTGAATGAGTTGATGCTTTGGGTTGATTGACCCAAACGGTTTCAAAACCATTTGGGAATCACCCAAACGGTCACAAGACCGTTTGAACGTCACCCAAGACCGTTTGGAGGTCTAGGGTTAAGTTTGGTCAGGTGTTTGAAGGTCCAAAGATACCAAATTGAATTACAATTAAGTGCTGATTTGGTGACCAATCCCAGGATCCAAACCTTAATTGAATGACATGGTTGATGATGATATGATGGGAAAACGGTTTCAAAACCGTTTGGGAATCAACCACATGATCCCAAGACCGTTTGGGGGTCACCCAAGACCGTTTGGAGGTCTAGGGTTGACTATGGTAAGGTGTTTGGAGATCTAAAGGTACTAAGTTGAAATGCAATCAAATGCTGACTTATTGATCAATCCAATGATCCAAAATTTGATTGATTGACTTGGATTTTGATGTTGACATGGGAAAATAGTCTCAAGACCGTTTGGAGGTCATCCAAATGACCTCAAGACCGTTTGGGGTCAGGTCATGTCCAATTTGGATGATGGTCCAATAGTTTTAAAGCAACTAGACTCGCATTGGTTAATGTTGAAGGATCATCGATTCCAAACCCTAATTCAGTTGATTCAAACCCTAATTGATGATCAATTGAGGGTTAATTGAGGATCAAATCAGTTGAAGGATGACCTAATTAACCCAATTGAAGTATGGTGATGGGTCTAATTGAAGATTGGTTACATGAATTCAATGACTGAAGGAATCAACATTGAGAACCCCAAATTGACTTGATAGGTTGAGACCATCTTTGGTCCATGCGGTTTTGAGGAGGTTTGGACCAAATGGTCTCAAGACCATTTGGGATGAAATGGTCTCAAGACTGTTTGGGACCAAACGATCCCAAACCGGTTGAGTCCATGCGGTTTCAAAAAGGTACTTCAGCAAACAGTTTCAAGTACTTGCTTTAGCAAACGGTCTCAAGCACCACCTTTACCAAACGGTTTCAAACTGTTTGAACTTTGAAAGACCAAGACCATTTGGGTCTCAAGTAGTCATAATGTAATTGAGGACTCAATTGGTTAATCCACTTGGACACCCATTGTAATTGAAGATTCAATTGGTCAATTCAATTGGATACCTTATGTAATGGAGGTCCAATGTAATTGAATCTCTTAAGAATTAAGATGATGAATGATTCATTGATCCAATGATGATTAGTAATGATAATCAATGAAGGTACAAAGGGTGAAACCATAATTGTACCTAAGTGATTAGTGCCAATTAAGGGATAAATGCTAATTTCCTATAAGAATAATGACTTGGTACATTATGTTAATCATAATTGTATATACTTTATTGAAGGGTTGATGTAACCTAATCAAGCTGAGAGGATGATGGAAAGGAATTCTTATATGAGTATTGATCATGTGATGAATAGGGTATGATCCTTAATAAAGAGACCATGAAACCCTAATCAACAAGGTTGTTGAGCCCTAACCCTAATTTAGAGCAATATCAGATGTAACCCAAATCCAGGGTAATGTTGTGACTCTAAAACCAAGATAATAAAATGTGAATCCCTAATTGAGGTTGATTCCATGTGAATTCCTAATTGAGGTTGATTCAATGTGAAACCCTAATTGAGGTTAATTCCATGTGAATCCCTAATTGAGGTTGATTCAATGTGAATCCCTAATTGAGGTTGATTCCATGTGAATCCCTAATTGAGGTTGATTCAATGTGAATCCCTAATTGAGGTTGATCCAATGTGAAACCCTAATTGAGGTTGATTCCATGTGAATCCCTAATTGTGGTTGATTCAATGTGAAACCCTAATTGAGGTTGATTACATGAGAAACCCTAATTGAGGGTGATGCTATGAGAAACTCTTGTTGGGATGAATAGTAAACCCTAATTTTAGGCAATAAGATGTGAAAGCCTAATGAAGGGTAATGTTATATGCAATCCTCACCCTAATGAAGTATGATAGTATGTGAAACCCTAAACCCTATTAAAGAGGAATGATATGGTAAACCTAATTCGAATAATGGAGTGGTAACCAATACATTGATGGGGGAAATACATAAAGTGATTGATTGTAGACACCCTTATAGAAAGCAATGCTTTAACCTGAGATGAGTCCATATCATTAAAGATAGTTGGACCATTCTTATGCGTGACCTATGCACTTCATGATAAGAGTGATAGGTTAGTGGATGAAAGGATTAAGATGGGAAATACCTTAATCCAAGATAAGTTGATAACTCAAGAAAGTTGGAAGTAATGAGGTAAATGATACATCAATATATGAAAGACTTCACAATTAGCATCTCAAAGTTGATATACTTTGATAACTATGAAATCCTAATGTGAGATGGGAAATCTTAACCCTAAATTGGGTAATGGGACATGAGAAATCATAATATGATATGAATAGTAAGCCCTAACCCTATTGAGGGAATAGAGGTGTTAATATTGTATTACATGAAGTAATATGTTATATTGCTCAGTGAGAGGTGACAAGATGATTTATGGGCCTTATCAGTTATGAGGATGGTTGTTGCCTAGTGAGAGGTAACAAAATGTTTTAAAGGTTACCCAAGATTGATATAGATCAATACCTGGAAAAAATCACAGGATTGAGATAGTTCAATACTTGGAATAGAGGCATCGAATTAGCATAGTCTAATACCTGGAATAACAATTGTACATGATTGGTTAAATCCCAATACCTGGAATAATGTCACAGGATTGACTTGGTTCAATACCTGGAATAATAACACAGGATTGGCTAACTCCCAATACCTAGAATAACAACACATGATTGGCTAACTCCCAATACCTGGAATGCACAGGATTGGCTAACTCCCAATACCTGGAATAACAAAATAGGATTGGCTAACTCCCAATACCTGGAATAATAACACAGGATTGGTAATAACCCAATACCTGGAATAGTTGCACAGGATTGACATAGATCAATACCTGGAATAGTTATACAGGATTGACATAGATCAATACCTGGAATAGTTACAAAGGATTGACATACATCAATACCAGGAATAATAACACAGGATTGGCTAACTCCCAATACCTGGAATAATAACACAGGATTGGTAATAACCCAATACTTGGAATAGTTTCACAGGATTGACATAGATCAATACCTGGAATAGTTACACCAGATTGACATAGATCAATACATGGAATAGTTACACAAGATTGACATAGATCAATACCTAGAATAATAACACAGGATTGGCTAACTCCCAATACCTGGAATAATAACTCAGGATTGGTAATAACCCAATACCTAGAATAGTTGCACAGGATTGACATAGATCAATACCTGGAATAGTTACACATGATTGACATAGATCAATACCTGGAATAGTTGCACATGATTGACATAGATCAATACCTAGAATAGTTACACAAGATTGACATAGATCAATACCTGGAATAGTTGCACAGAATTGACATAGATCAATACCTGGAATAGTTACACATGATTGACATAGATCAATACTCAGAATAGTTGCACAAGATTGACATAGTTCAATACTTGGAATGGATACACATGAATAATATAAGTCTAATGCTTGTACTAGTTGCACAGGATTGGTGTAATCCAATGCCTAGAATATTTATATAGGATTGGTATAGACCAATGCATGAATAAGACATGATGATGCACAATCTCATGTCCAATATAACTAAAATCTATTTAGCAGATTGGCTAAGGCCAATAAGTTGAAACAAGAATGTCTCATGGGTGACATATCAAGATAATGAGTGTCACAAGAGAAGTTTGACATGATGGTATAATATGGAGGATAAATGATATACATGTTCTTCCTATTCCTTATTAAGAGAAAAGTTGATCTATTATTCTATCATAGATAGTTATAATGCTTTAAGATGAGAATGCTTTAAACTGCATATCCTCCATCCAGATTTATGTATCGATATAGATAAGGCCCTTGGGCTTGAGGGATTCAATGGGCACTTTCTTCAAGGTGTTTTGAAAAATAATTGGTGATGATTTTTTTAATTATTTGAATGAATTTTTATGTAGTGGAAGCTTGGTGAAAGAAGCCAATATGACTTTTATTTCCCTATTTCCTAAAGGTACTGACTCATCTGTTATCTCTAACTGGAGGCGCATTTCCCTTTGCAACACTTTCTATAATATTATTTCAAATATTTTGGTTAATAGACTCCAACAGGTTGTTCTAACTAGCATTGATTTGAACTAATATTCTGTCATAAAAGGCAAAAATATAGAAGATGCAATTCTCTTAACTAATGAGATTTTGATTTTAAGAAGCCATCTAACTCAAGTATGTGCATCCAAGATGATATTTCAAAAGCTTATGACTCAGTCAGCTACAAATTTCTTTTCTCTATCCATCATAGAATGGGCTTTCCTTCTTAATTGTTTAGGTGGATTGAAGTTATTTTTCAAACAACTTCTTACCAAGTTTTGGTTAATAGAGTATCCACATCTTCTATTTATCTCTCAAATGGTTTCATACAAGGGGACCCCATACCCCAGTATCTTTTTGTTATTGTAATGCAAGGGTTTTCTAAAATCATGAATATGAAGATCCTCGATAAAAGCATATCTCCTATCCAAGATTCAAAGTGTCATTGTTGTGCTCATTTGATCTTCGTTGATGATTGATGATAATCTTGAAGACTGAAGAGAAGAATGCTATTAATACTAGATTCATGTTTGATTTTTTCAGTGTTATGTCTGGACTAACCATCAACCTTTCTAAAAGTTCCTTTTTCTATGGTAGAAATTCTAATGTTAATCTACTTTCTCAAATCTTAAGTATTAAGAAAGGTATCCTAGATAAATTTAAGTATCTAGAGATACCCTTGTTCCTTGGAAAAATTGAATAAGAAACTTTGTGATTCACTTATTGATAAGATTAAAAAGAGGCTTGCAAATTGGAAAGCAAGATTATTATCTCTTGTTGGTAGAGAAAAATTTATCAAATCCACTCTCTCAGTCATGCATCTTTATTGGGACTTCTCTTCCCCAATTCCCAGTTCTACCTTAGAGGAGATTGATCAAGTATGTAGTTAATTTCTTTGTGGACAAATCAAGGAAAAAAAGGAACTCAAACTTTGTGAGACCCCTAACCTTGCTTAAATATTTGAACATGATTAATTACCATAATTGAATTCTTAGAGCCCTAATCTAACCTTGTCATATGTTTTTTTATCATGTGACAAGCTTACATTTCAAGTCTGGTCCAATTTGGACATTATTTGTGAAAGTTATGCAATTTTATGCACATTTTGGACATTAATACAATTTACCCAATTGAGAGCCTTTCTTTGCAATTTTTCACTTTCAGAATGTTCCCTATATGTTATATTATCATTATTGAGATTTTTTAGGGTGCTCAATTGTACCTTGGTTTGGAGGTGTTTTCTTCAAGGGTATTTTAGGGTTTACCCCTTTATGGATGAGGTACCTTTAGGAGCTATCAACCAATGGTTTATTTATTTGGTTTGGAAATTCAAGAAATAGTGCCTAAGAAGGTCTCCATTAATGGTGGGTCATCTTATTGTGTGGTTTCTTGTATATTCTTAATATTTTAAGGCCATGGACACATGGGGAGCTACTTGTAAACCTCATGCTTCTTCTCTACCTTATCCTACATGCTTTTTATACCTATCCTTAAGAAACCAAACGAAACTTTTGCTCTATACCACTTCCCTCCTACTAAGATCATCATCCTTCCTTTGTTTGACCATGGATCTTCTATCCAAGGAAGAAGAAGGTGTGGATCTTCTTAGTAGAAGCATCTAGGGTTACAATTTGCTTCCTTTAGGGTTTCTAAAGCTCCTTCTTGGTGATCTTGACCTAAAGAAGTAAATATCCCCTTATTTCCTCCATTTATTTCTCTTTTCTTCTTCCTCCTACATTTCTTAAGGTTGGAACCTTGTTGTTCCATGGTAGAAGTTTCTCTAGAACTCAAGAATCTACCTTTCTTACTTCTTCTTCTAGGATTTTGCTTCTTTATGGAGAAAAGTGCCTACTTGGCCAAGTTCAGATGTGAAACGTGGGTTTTCTTGCCTTCTTTGCTCGATTTTCTTGCTTATATAAGTATTTTCTTTTGAGTAGAGGCACGTTTTATAACCCTCTTTACTTATATTGCTTACCATAAGCTTGTTAGCTCATGTTCTTGCTTAAAAATGGTGATTTAAGTCTTAAGAAGCTAAGATTGTTTGGGATTTCAATTTTTATGGTGTTTCCTGTTTTTTTTTCCAGTTCTAGATGAACCTATAATCATGTTCACATTCTTCCTAAGGAAGGAGATGATTTATTTCAGGCTTATATCACCACCTATGTATCTAAGAACCTATCAACCGATGGTCCATATTAGGGTTTCTAGGTTGTTTCTTCTTTAAATACATGAGTCGATGGTGTGGTCTTCATGACAACCGAAGGTGGTTACCAAGGGTGATGAATGATGGTTTGAACGGATAGCCACACCTTAGGTCAGTGTTAGGCTTTCTTGGAATCTCAATGAGCAATAGTTTGATTCTCTGATGATGCTATCAATCAATGATGACATTAGCTTAATATTTGATGGTGTTAAATGAATATAGTGTTGATCCTATCAACTGATGGTGACCTAATATGTCAGAACCAATGGTAGATAGATAACCACAACTAGTGGTGAGTCAAGGCTTTAAATTTAGCTTCAATTAAGCCATAAACCAATGGTTTCTTAGTTCAATTGATCTAATGGTCAGACTTATACTCCAATGGATGGTTTTGAAATATGAACCTGATCCAATGGTTAGAATCTAACACTTTGTCATCTAATAGTTTTAAATAATAGACCTGATCCAATGATTTTGATTGAAACCTATATTATTACATATGATTTCTAATAATCTGAATTTGATGTTTTTCCTGATGTGATCAATTTAAGGAGCTTGATTGTTGACATGATGACTTGCTTAAAATATACAACTGATGAAGGGTTTTAATCCCACAACCTATGGTGCCCCCTTTATGTCATTAAATAAGGGATGTTTAGGGTTTAATGGTTACTCTTTCTAGGTCACAACGCAATGAATTCATAGGTGTCTTATACAAGGTTTTTACTTATGTAAATAGCCAATGGTCTTACCTTTTCTACACCCAATGGTTCTAGATGATGTTGTGGTATGGTGATATGGGTTGAATGATGATGGAACCAATGGAGGGTTCCCTTTAATAAGGTATTCTTACCTTTTCCCTCATATGAGTAGAATGGATAATAACCATACTGTGTTGATATGTAACCCTAATGAGATATAGCTTGTTACACTAATTCTAATAAACTTAGGTGATGGTGATTAACTATGATCAGCCTTCCTTAGTGGAATAATAGAACAATGGAGTCCCTTTTATTTTTGTGTAACTCTAGTATACTATAACCTAATGGTTACACCTTGAGTTATGTGTGGATCCATACTTGAGAATGGTATGGAATGTGGTGATGATGATGTGCCTTTATGCATCCAAGATTATATGGGGATACTATGGGTTAGGGTTTGTGAATAAATGTGGAACTATAACTCTAATAAATCCTACCTTGCTAAACCTAACCCTATTGTAAGAAGATAATGATGCTTAATCATTTTATCCTTTTTAGAATGATTAATATAATTATGGAATATCCTTCCTAATGATTAATTGAAACTCTAATGTGTTTAATTGGTGGTCATCATAGTTTCATGAACTATGTTTTCTTATGCTAAACATGTATACTATAAGTATAATGATGGCCAATTATATAACTTCCTTATATGTTATTATAATTAAGGAATGATCTTACTTGCTAAGGTAATCCTACAATGTTATCATGTGAATATCTTTCAATTCTTTTATGCAAATTATGTTTAGCCTATGTATCGCATGTGTGGTGATGTTTGTTGAACCTTGTTATAAGGCATAGAAAGATAATGATGAACTTGCAGGAAATGATATGATGGCCTTAATGACCTTTGGGAATGGTTGAGCCCTAAATGAGGTGTAATCCTCTTATGTTGACAAGGGTTGATACCTTATGATATTGTGCTAAGGATTTATGTCATGTTATAGTATGATGACAAGTATAGTCTCAAGAATGGAAAGGCAATTGTATCATGTGATGATGATTTGATGATAATTATAAGCTTTTGGTTGGCAGGTGAATACTTTTATGTGATGTTGAGATGAGAGATTATGTCTTGTCAGTTTAATATCTTCTAAAGTTGTTATATAGTAATGTTTTCTAGATATGAATTAGGGTTTGTTTGTCCACTTATTTGATGCAGCCTTAATTCACTCAATTGGAGATAACTAATCAAGTGAAACTCTAATCATATAGTGTCATGTGTCGTTGAACCATCTTGAGTGTCAGAACATGCTGGATGGTGAAACAAGTATTCCTAAGGGAAACTCAGAGTGCATATTCTTGAGTATGTGGAGGTGGCAAGTTGAGGATATATCCTTGTCATCCACAATTTTAGGTTATGGATGAAGACTGCGGTCATGCCTATGATATTGTGAAATGTTAAAGGCAATTGAATAACTGCAAGTGCCTCTTATAGAATGACCATGCGTGAGCATTTTCACTAATGTCGTGACCTGTACCTAGGGCGGACTAGTTGTTAGAAGCTTGACAATATGTCGTTGTAGTAGTAGTATGGATTGATATGCTACTACTTTTTTACTTGTATTGACTTAGGGGGTGAGATGAAAGGATACTGGCACTCCTAGATCTTATACGGAACAAAATATCCCTTTGCTAGGGTCAGTTGAAATTTGGATGGTACGGTTCAAATTCCCCAGGGCATAATTAAAGATGTAATACATCCATGTAGCATATCTATTTAGGGTTATACACAACACTTCATATTTGATGATAACCCTTGTTTGCTTTCCTTACATAGAGATAATAGATATGCTTATGTTGTAGATGTGCTTATGTTGTAAACATGCTTATGTTATCAGGTATACTGACAAATGATAGCTAAGATTATGCTGCTAGCTATGTCTAATACTTTTAGCATGCTTTTGTAACTAGAAATGCTTAAACTACTAATAATACTTATGCAGTTAGTTGTGCTTATGATGATAGCTCTACTTATGATGTAGATATATTCCCTTTATTAGACATGCCAATATTGTTAGTCATATTATGCTACTAGACATATTTATGATGTTGGAAATGGTTATGTTACAAAATTTCTTGTTGTTAGCAAGGACGATGATGATAGTGAGACTAATGATGATGATTGTTATTAGATGCAATCTTATGAAACCTGAGTAGATGTCTGATAGAAGAAATAAACTTATCTGTTACATGTATATACATTGATAATCAGACTTGTTGCTAAGCTTATTTTCTTAACCTATTTAGCATACTTGAATTGTTCAATCTACTCAATGGACTTTTAAATACTCCAACTGCTCAGTTATTTACTATTTAATCTGATGTAATCAATATCTGTTGGAGAGAGTTATATCTCTTGTTGGGAATGGGTCTCACCTCATCGGTCACCACATCTTTTTAGGTGATCAACAATAGTGGCAACAAAACCATGGCATCAAGGAGAAACTGAGGTGATTAACCCTAGAGATGGTTGTTAGTGTCTAGTGTGTCCTAGAGTCATCCATGTACACTCAGGCCCAGGTTGGAAAGCTTTTACATGATATTTCTATTGAATTGAGCTTTCGATAACACATTGATGTGTGTATATGTAGAATGTGTGGATAGTGTTCCTTTGTAAAGTTTATGTTGTAAATAAGGCTATAGAGCAGTGGTAAAGGATATTGAGCATTATATGAAATAAAGTAAGTTGTTGGGCCTTTATGTAAATGTTTTTGAGTAGTTAGGAAATGTTGAAATTGGTTTTAATTGACTCTATTTTCTGGGATTGTGGTTAATTAATGAGTAATCATGTTTTGTGTTTTGAGTAATCTTATTTAGTGTAACAAGTTCTCACAAACTTAGTCAAATAGGATACTATAACTCTCCCTAAGAAGGAAGGAGGTCTGAATTTAAGGAAAAACAAATAAGTAGCTAAATTGTGTCTCATTTTGAATGTTTAGGATCTAGTGAGTAAAAAAGACTCATTGTGGGTGAAGTGGATTAGTGAAAGGTATTTAAAGAATCACTTGTCAAGGTTTATCTCTTAATCACCCTTTTTTTTGGACATTTAATAACAATTTGAGAGTCAGAGATATCATTCATCCTGTTGTTGATTTCAAAATTGGTTAGGAAGAGAACTTTATGACCTGACAAGACCCAAGGGTTGCCTCAAAATTTTTAGGTGATACCAGTGGCCAGGAGGTGATCATTAGAGAAGGTATTCCTTTTGATTCAAAGTTAAGCTCTATTATTTCCAACAGAAAGTGGAACATCCCTCCATCTAGATGGTCACATTCCATCGTGGATATCCTTGGTCATGTAAATATTTGTGGTACTCAAGATGATCATATAACTTCTCAAGGTAACAAGTTCCCTAGCATGAACCTTATTAGGGATAATATCATAATTAAAGGTAGTGAATATGATTTCTTCAATTGGATGTGGGGCTGCAAAAGTCATCTTAACACTTTGATACATATGTGGAAAGACAAACACAATAAACTTCTGACTTCTAACTATACAAGATGTAGAGGGATCTCCACAGCTTTGATATGTTTTCTTTGCATGAATGGGTATGAGGATATTGATCATATTAGCATTAAATGTATCTTTTTCTGTGATCTATGGTCCAAAGCTAAACATTGTAACCTTATGCACTATCTTCCTTACAACTGGTGTGACCTGGCTAGCATGAAAGATACTATCTTGAGAACTATTTGTCATGTTGTTCTTTATCACAGCTAGCTCAAAATACATAGTTGGCTACATTACATAAGAATCCTAGATGTAAACACTATTTGGAGAAAAAGTATATCGAATTTTGAGCTTCTCAAATGACTTCAAAGATCTCAAAGGATTTCTTTGTTTGTACATAAAGAGCTTTCTTTATTGTATTGTTTCTACCTATTGTTTCTTGTTGATCTGAGACTGCTTTCTGCTTCTAAATTCTCCTTCATGCGAAGTCATTCTTTGGGTTTTCATTATGTGTTGAAGATCTTCTTTGAAGTGACATTTTTTTCTCTTCTTCAACATTACTGGAGGAGATGTCATGTAAGTGCATTTTTTTTCCTTTATACTCTTTTTTCATACAAACTTACAATTGTAAAAAGTGTACAACTCACACTCTTTTCTTTTATCCTTCTTACATAATTTTATAATACTTTCCCACAAAATACAAAAAATAAGCTGATTTTTGACCAGCCAAAAAATATATATTATTACATGACGATTTACTAATGCAATTCAATGTGTTACATTAACGTATAGGGCTATATAAGATTTCAAAAAGGCTGGTGGGGAGTATGTTGATAAATTTTTAGTGCCTTGTACAAGACAATGGTTGGGCATTCAGATGCTACATGATGCAGTACTTGGACATGGTTGTCAGAGACAGGACAATAGACATCAACTTCATACAAATGTAATCTATATATATAGTCTTGATCATCATAAGTAAATGGTCTCATTGGATAATATGAAAATATCAAACTTTGTAATTATATATATCATTCTCTTTTTAGGAGTTTGAAAAAAAAAGTCCTATACGACAGAATAACTTGATTAGATATGAGAACAATGGGCACAAGCATTCGTTAAGGATGTGAATTTGAATTTGATTGGGATAGAGAATGAGTTTTCTAAACTTTGATGACATTATTTATATATACATGTGGTTCTTATGACTTTTTGCAACTTAAATTTGATGCAAGTAAATTATTGATGCATATGTGAATGATGAATATATACATGTGTGTGAATGTGAAAATGAATGAATACAATGAGAATTATGTTTCTACATGTCATGAGAATGAAATTGGTGCATATGTGAATGAAGTATCATGTGTCTGAATGAATGTGAAGATGAATCAATAGAATTATATCTTTACATGTGATGAGAATGGAATTAGAGAGTGGATCTTGTATGTGGGTGGATTGTGTTTGTTATTGCAGGTTTTGTAGGTTTGTTGTCATGTTGTTAAGATGAAAACAAGATGGAACCTATAGTTCTATGGAACTACAGGTTCCGCATCCTGCTGAAGAGTCCTACAATATGTCTGTAGACCTATTATTTAAAAGAAAATGTTGAGATGTCAATTGTTACACCAACATTGTTGGTATGATTCATCGGTTTTAGGCCCAAAACAAACATTATAGAACTACCCTAAAATAGTTGTGCTGGATAGCATGGTCTATAGGGTCCCAATCATATATTTTACTTAAAAATCGACACTATAACACTTATTCGTTTGTTTAGCTTGTTGTAACTGAGGACTAAGTTGCTAAAATGGTGTTAGTTTATGGTAGAAACCGATGAATCAGAACCCTTTACAAGTTACAAATGTGACCTGGTACGTCAATTCAACATCCATTGACATATACAAACTGACATCATATACTCTTACTTGTGTCAGTTTCTTTAATCATAGAAACCTAGATTGGATCTCTTTTGTCAGATTGCGCGTCCCAAATAACTGATGTAGTAGACACTTGAGTATAGTGTCGCCCACTTAGGTTTCAGTAAGAAACCAATGTTATAGGGTCATTTTAATCGATGTTATATGTAGTTTTTGTACTAGTATCTTTTTCTGGCGGGTAAAAGGAAATTATTTATTCATCCTACTCTCCTTGTGTAGTGTTATAGTATAACTTGCTTACATTACAATTTGAAACATGAAAGGTAGTAGAGCATCTACCATTACTAAATGGGAGACGAAGCGGATTACCCACAGGATTGAGGGGAGGATATTTATAGATCAGACCCTGTTATGAGTTTTTTAGGTGATGTTTAGCTAGTGAATCCACTAAAGCATTCCATTTATGATCTACCTTAGTGATCTGCACTTCATCTAGTTTATCCATGCCAAGCTTGATTTCTCATACCCAAGGTTGGACCTTGGGGAATTGTCCTGGTCTACCATGAATATCCTTGATGGACTTGCTACTATCCGTCTCTACAATCACCTCGGAGAAGTCTGACTTGTGCATCACTTTCACTAAGAGCCATAGCTCTCATTTCAAATTCTACCACTGATCTTACTTTCACTTTTTTTGCCATACCTCCCATCCATCGTCCCTCCCAATCCAACACAATGACTACAATGGCTGCATTGTTTTGTTTAACAGTAGCATCCACCATCATAAGCATATAGTGCCTCACCACGTCCACCCACTTTTTTTCTTAATCAGTAGGCATCCTTTTGGTCTCAACCTATAGTTGGGTACTATTGTGGATACCTTTGCACAGTCAATTGTATCTCCCCAACTAAATTTAATGCTTATGCTCTTCTTTTCAAAGACCTAAAGATTTCTTGTCTTCCATCTGACCCACCCGCAGGACAAAAAATGTTCCTTAAACTTCCTCTCATTCCATAGGCTATTTTGTATCCATTCCATCAAAGAAACCACATATAATTTGATAATTTCCTATGAGGCATTCAATTTGAAGAATGGATTGCATTTTGGACTCCTCCATATGTGTCACCACTTCCACCATAGACGAGGAAGATATCAAAGAATATTTCAGCATATTTTTCATTGTACATTGGTTGACCAAGGGTTTCACGTCCATTGACATCAAAATTTCTCCTAGGGTAAATATCTAAAATCAAATCATGTGCTCATGCAGAAGTTCTCAAGTTGTTGTATGAACATGTATATTGTTCTTTCCTTAACTGTCTTCATCCCCTCATTAGTGACACATGTCTTCTTCCATATCATATAGGCAGTGTCACAATAGGATATCTTTTTTAACTTGGTGGGTGAGAGAGTGGTGTAGAGGATGCTTATGACTTTGTCATTCAAGGTTGCTTTCTTTAAAGTCGTTCCACCCCATTTTTAAGTTTTCCCTATGGTTTATTGCATGGAATATGTGCCATTTTCCACAACTCAAGGTCTTATCCTTCAATATGGAATAGCATTCTCCTCTTTCAATATAGGAATTTTATCTCATCAAAGACCAGAATGTTGAATGAGTACTTCCCTTCCTGATCATCACCTATCTTCTCCTACATGTATACGTATTGCTTGGAGAAGACCTTGCTCTAATACCACTTGTTAGACCTATGTGGACACAAAAAGGAGGTGAGTTGAGATAAAAATACATAGAAAATATTAATTAGACCTAAAATTGTTGGTATGATAATAATGCAAGTACGAAAAGCAAGGGAGAGAGAAATTATACAATACACAACTTAAGACCATACTTATAGTGGCTCCATCTCAAAGTATGTATCTCCACTTCCCAAAGGGGTAAACATTTTATGTATTTCAACCTTGAGTCAATCCTTTTGTTTTTTTATAAGAGTTGCCCCAAGATGCACCCTTTTCAAGATTGAAGGCTAAATTATCTTCCCTTTTCTAGACAAGGGAGACAACAACCTTAGAAAGAACTTACCCATTCTCTCTTTGGAGTCTTTTACCATCCAAATGGCTTATGCTCCATTAAGTAAGAGCCTTTGTCCTTCATCAAAGACTTACCCACTCTTAACGGTGATCTTCAACTTTTTTCCAAGTCTTAGCCACTCTTCAATCCAAGAGACCTTTGCCTTATACTTCACCTTCACCAAGGAGAAGCTTTTTCACCAAGGGCCTTTGTCCCTTAATTCCTCTTCTTCCTTTATTAGCCAAAAGAGAGAATCTTCATGTTCATGTCAAAGATAGATTGGAGGTAGGGAAGTGTGATACTCATAATATATACATGTAAAACCCACTGTCTAACATATTTACTACTCACTCGAATATATTTTTCAAGTAATTAAGCTCAAGATAGTGGATAGGGTCTCTTTGAGGCAACTACCTCTCAACTATGGTATATGGGATGTTTTAGTGGATACCTAATCATTGGGTGAAACCCAAGGGATCTTGTTTATCGGTTAGGATGCCTCCTATCTGTTAGAATCATTTAGGATGAATTTTAACTATTATTGGGTGTCCAAAAATATATTTTCTCTCACATACCCCCTCTCAGAGATACATAGAAATTTACAACTATATCATCACTAACCGAGATTTTGTTTCCAAAACATGGTCAATGCCACTAAAAGACAAGACTAGTGAGGCTTTTCAGCTAAGTTCTTCCCTAAAATCATGATCAATGATTATTTGTCGATAGATGCCATTTCCTCATCTACCGAGATTCATGATAGTGGAACCTCCACTAATGAATTGTATCTAGATAATTCTATTACACTTTTGATCTTAAGTACAATCTATGCCATCATTATATGTGGTCAAAAAATATCTAAGGAAATAAGACTATCTATCCTTAATTATTGATCTTTTTGTGTATGTAATATGTTTTGTCCAAACTCAGGTTTGATTGTTCGGGAAATTGGAGCATGTCTATTATAATAAGAAATCACTCAAGTATAAGAACTAGGCATAAATAAGTGGAATGGTTTAGTTATTATCAAAATGAGGGACTAGTCAATATAAACCATCAGTAAACAATGGGCATGATGCAACAGCTCAACATATCACATTCGGAAGACTTTCATACAATACATTCAAGTTGTTCAATGATGGTAGCCAGATTTTCTTACAAGGAATTGGACATGGTCTTAGCCACACTCATACACACACAGAAACACACACACATGTTTGTGTGTGTGTGTCTATATATATATATATATATATATATATATATATATATATAGAGAGAGAGAGAGAGAGAGAGATGTTTGTGTCTGTGTGGTTATGGATGATAAGGATTAGGGTATGTTCCACCAAACAATAAATTGCATGTAAACAAGATGTCACAGATGTAAGATACTCATAAGTTCAGAAACTACAGTAATAGAGTTATTTGTGTTACATCATGGCCTGTATCAAAACAGTTAATGTCCCAAGCAATACCGCCAATGAGATCCCCGGGACGAGACCTGTGCACAAGAAGAGGCCCTCCTCCGGAAAGAGAAGGCTCCAAGAAGGTGAATCCTCCAAGAAAAGGAAGAGAGAAGATGAAGCTTCTGGAGAGAAAGGCCCTGAGCCTAAACCTATCCCCTTCCACATCGACCACCCTGAAGAGAGCCCTAAACCCGAGGAAGAACCCATGTCTGACGATGGGGTAAAGGATGCTACTGATTCAAGACCAGCAGTCAGACCAATTGTGACACCGGCTATTGAGATGCTCTGGTTAGAGAAGCAGAAGAAGTTGACTGAAGCCATCAGTGCCCTCTCTCTCAGAGTTGTTCCCTGTAATGAGAATGAAAAACCTATGTCTGTTCGTCCCCACCTAAGTACCACTAGTTTGGATTTTTTGAACCTAAATATCGAGAAGTTTAAGGGGGAAGACAAAACAAAAGTAGTAGACAAGTCTGACACATGGCTTTTGGCTATGGAAAATGGATTTCGCATTCTGGAGATCCAATCAAGCAAGAAGGTCCTCTTTGTCGCTTATCCTCTGGAGTGAGTAATGCGACATTACTATGCGTGTAAAATGCAAATGTACTCATCTTGTAATATAGGCCCTATGAAGCCCGAGTCGAACTTAGGGAAACAGTTGTCCAGAGACTAGTACTAACTACAGTTTGATTAGCTAGGATGATGAAAATTGATTGGTTTGGTTGTTTTGAACAGAAGCAAGTAATTAAAAATGGAAAATAATTTTGATTTGGCTTTATGATGATGAATTCCTTGGAAAATAGTTTCACCATGGGTGACACTATATCTGCCTTCTTATTACTGGTACAAATTTCCTCTTAAATTTATAATAAGGAGCCTATAGTTAGAAACTACCCAATTTTGCAGTGTAATTCCCCTACCTAGTCTAAAGCCAATTTCATTCTCGTAGTAATTGATTCATTAGTTAGGTGCTTTTGGTTTAACTCTAAGTAATCTCCTCTCGTTTATGCCCCACCTTTCACAAGGGACGCCAATAAATGGGTGAACCTATGTGTTTCTAACCCTTAATCCCCTCTTCAATAATAATTAAAGATCTGATACGTTAATTGTGGTGATGATGCACAACAAGGACATGCAATTTCCATAGATTCATATTCAAATAGTAAGAGAAAATATATATCAATAATGGAATTTACATATAGTGCATCTCCGGGCTACTCCCGGGTCCTAAGGAATAAGGGGCTTAGCCCCACATGGTTTTTGTATTTGAAAACATGATAGACAAGGGGAAAAACATGGGAACATTGAATGAACTATGTTAACCCCTGGAGAAAAGCAAATATGGAGAATCCCCTTTGGTGCACGGGTGTTCTGCTGTCTCTCGGTTGCAAAAAAAGGTCCTCCAGAAGTGCTGGAATCGCTCCTAGATGTAGCCTTTGGTCCCGATCTCTCCTCCTCTGTCTCTCCGGTCTTGAGAAATGGACTATAGCGTGATACCTAGGTCTGGCCATACTCCCACGTAGTTATAGTATGGCTATTTTGTGCAAAATAACACCAGTCATCAGATTAGATTGTTGTTGTTGATCTTGCCTACACGGACAGTCTTGATATTATTGAGTTGTAACTCGGTAGTACTGAGTCTTTATGGTTCTTCAAATGCACACTTGTTCGGTACTATTGAGTTGAGTCGATAGTACTGATGCATCAAAAGTGGTCGCGCATCTGATGTAATCTTGGTACTACTGACTTTTGTGCTGGTGTGCGGAGTTTCTGCAATTCTTCAAGGAGTCTACTGATGATGATTTGGTACTACCGAGCTGGGTGTCGGTAGTACTGAGTCTGTGCATTTCACTTGGCTAACTAATGTGAGGGAAAATGACTAACTATAATGATTCCTATTGTTCCATGATTATGTAATAAAAAATAAATGATTTTGTGTACTTGATTAAGAAGTGGACGAAATCACATAACTATGAGATTAAGCCTTCAAAGATTAATATGTGTCTGTCTCTAAAGACCTATGTATAGGGTAACCGTAGGAGTTCCTTCTTAAATTTCCATTTAAGGTCACGTTACCGGTTTGATCGGTTCAGTCCCAAACACCTTCATCATTCACTTTCCATGGATGATTGAGAGATTATTCATATCCCATGTCCTAAAGCTGACTAACCCATACACTTCCTCAAGATGTGACTCAAAAGATTTGCAATAAAGCTTAACTTCTCCAATTTTTTTAAAACACATCATTTTTTTCTTCAAAAAGACCTAGAGGCAAATTTCTATAGAGACCCATGCATATACTAATCCACTTTTTACACTAGATAGATGTGGATTCTATAATAACATAAATCTAAGAAAATCAGAAAATAATGATAAAAATGCAGAGTAAAAAATTTAAGATAGTGGTTGTTCCAACACCCCCCCAAGCTTGAATATGACTATGTTCGCATAGTCAACATTCCAACTTAAGAGGTGGAACAGGAGTACCCTGATCAATCCTGGGGCGGTGGATTTTGGTAGTGTGGCATGGTAGGATCATGTGGAGGAAATGTTACTTGAAAATTGGAATAGTATGAAGGCATCAGTGGTGACTATTGGTACCCTCCAAAGTACCCTTGGCTCCAGTAGTGGTCGTAGAAAGGTTGCTGGTACTGCTCAATACATTGCAAGTGAGTGTGAACATTCTCTTGGTTGGCCAAGAGAAGGCACTCATTCTCATAGATCGCCTGCTGATTTGCATAGAGCCTTACTTGGATGTCGTGTATACCTACCAAAGTTACCTGCTGCTGTTGATGACCTGTACGGATGTCCTGAATCATCCCATACATGCCCGCCATGTCAAAAGTGTCATGCTCATACTGGGACAGTGGTGGGGCTGAGGAACTTGAGGCAGTATATCTCTGTGGTTGCTTGTGCAGTGTTGGTCGGTGAGTGATAGGGATGGTATCCACCTCCACCACCTTGTCATCATCGTTAGCTTGTTGTTCGGGATCCTCTGCAGCTTCCTCTGTGGCTGCATCAATGTCGTCATCATCTAATGGTCACTATAGATGCTCGACTCCTGGCTGAGAGAAGACTAGGTTAGGGAGTGAACACTCCCTGTACCGGCCATCCATTGTGCAACAAGCATACACAGTGTTGAAATGAATAGTGAGGAGACCTGCCTTTTGAAAATGTGCGAGATCCAGATATCATGGTCTCGTTGGCTATAAGGTAGAGAGGCCTAGCCGTAGATGAAGAGAAATGGGGATAATGAGACCCCCAAAAACAATTGGTGCCTTTCTGGAATCCAAACGCCATACTAATAAAACATGGAGGAGGAAGAAAGAATCAAATTTACTGGCTCCCCCTTAAGAAGCTGGTGGAGAAAGAAGAGGTCGGTCTTATGTACCTCCCCTTGGCCCTGATTGGAGCGGCCAAAAATAGTATTGGTGAGGATGTAGTGAAGGATGCAAGTCGAGGGATACTTGATGTCGGTGATTGATTTGACGTGCCAGCTGATACGGAAACCGTATGGAACCTCAGTGAAATGTTCCTAGGCCATCTCGTAGTTCCATCCCGGGGGAAGTGAGTGGTCTGGCATGTGTGGCCAGTTGAAGATACAATTGAATTTCTAGAGGGTGAATGAATAGTTGGTGTTATAGAGGCAGAATTCGACCTTTCCTTCCCACCATTCTCCACCTATCTACTACTCTGGGGTGACGAGAACATTGAAAGGAATCACAGATGAGCTCCTGGTATGTGGGCCTCCCACTAAAGAAGGGGTCGTCCACCTCCATCTCTTGACCATCGCACACCCAGCGCATGTACTCAGTGAAGCCTAGGTTCTTGATGAGATCACGGTCGCCATACCGTGTGGGCACCATCTTCCTAGTCAATAGCTCTCGATAAATCTTTCAGACCTCCAGAGTCAGGTGATGAAGGCGGTTTGGTCAAGGGACCATCTCACCTTACCAGTCGATGTAGAAGCACCTCTCTATGGAGAAATGTGAACCTTAAAAGAATGAAGAAATAAGAAATGAGAGCTCGAAGAAGACCGTCGACACTCAGTGCAGTAGTGCTCATAGTTGCTCTGGAGAGGAGATTGAAGTTGTGAATAGAATTGAAAATCCCTTCTCCTTATATAGGCCTCAGATCGCCCAGCTATCCAAAGTTGGTACTACTGACTTCAAGTCAGTAGTATCGAGATCTTAGGGAGGATACGGAACTCGATGATATTTACGGCTAACGTTGCACGATGACTAAGGCATGGATCGCCCTAGATTCGGTAGTACCAACACAACTCAATAGTACTGAGTTGTGGTGTAGATCGGTAGTACTGACCCCTCGATGTGTCTCATCTGGACCGTCACTTTCTTTTCTTGCTTTTCTCAAAAATTTTGAAAGTCGGTACTACTGAGTCGAGTCACTAGTACTGAGTTGTAGATATTTCTCATTCGTTTTGAGAAAGCGTCTTAGTGCACCGAACGTGGGCCATCTAGAAATCGATAGTACAGATGGGTAGGTCAGTAGTACCAAGTCCTCATCAGTAATGTGCTCAGAAATATTTAGAAACTCAGTGTTACTGAGTGCGGTCTTGGTAATACTAAGATAGTTGATTTGTCCACCCCTTGGCTCCTGATCTAAATTTGGTAGTACCGAGATTGTTTCTCTTTTGCATCCAATCTGTCTAAACCAAATTCGGTAGTACCGAGTATAAACTCGGTAGTACCAACCATGTCTAACCTACACACACACACAAAATGGATCAAGGTACCTTTTTAACATAAAAACTGAAACTAAACCTTATGAAAATGAAAAATGCAACCTAATGAAAACAAAATAAAAGTTGGGTTGCCTCCCAACAAGCGCCCTTGTTTAACATCCTAGGCTAGACTCAAAAAAATCCTCTAATCCTCCTCAAGCCACAAGAGCTTGAGTTCCTCAACTCCTTTCTTAACTTCTCCCCCAAAGTAATGCTTCAACCGCTAGCCATTAACAAGGAATGATACAACTCCATCTTCGATTCTTACAGCACCATGGGGAAAAACCTCCAAAATTTCATAGGGTCCACTCCATCTAGACCTTAATTTTCTTGGATGCAAATTAAGTCTAGAATAAAAAAGTAACACCTTTTTCCCCGAAATAAACACCCTATGTAGGATGTGCCTATCATGAATCTTCTTTGTCCTCTCTTCATAGATCTTGACGTTTTCATAGGCATTTGTGACAAAGTGGATTTTCACAATATAATGAAGTAATTACTATTTTTCCCTCATTATACTCCCAAATTATTTTTCTTGGTTTCTAAATCAATAACCAATTTGAAATATGGTGATCAATGTGGATTTTATACACATTATAACACCTTAGATTTGATTAAATCATCAATTTGTCCAAAGAAGAAAATTGATCCATCAAACATCATACTTTGGTTCTCAAACTTTTTCTAAATATTCTCCACATTTTTGTGAAGTTGTGATCCAAACCCAAAAACAATTGGACATTCCTATGATTTACTATGAATTATTGAAGTTTATGTATTGAAAACCCATTTTCCCCCTTTTATTTGCCTTCTTATATGGATTTGTCCATGTCATTGATCTGTGGAATGAAGCAGGGGTGCTTCTCGGCCCTTGGATCTGCTTCTTGAGGATCCAAGTGTGATCCAATGACCATCAGGTCATCTTCTACCTCCTTCTGATTCTGGGGAGGAGTAAATGAAGACTGAGAGCAAGATCTCCCGCCCATGACCTCCATTCGAGTTTCTTAGAGAGCCAAAATGCTCCTCTTGGGATTTTGAAACCATCACACCCTAGTTTGACTAGCTTTTGTACATGTTTGTGCCACCAAAATGCCTCTTTTCCTTACTCCTCCCACTCCGGCAGCCATGGCCATTTGCAAGCCGCGACCTAGCCCTAAAACCTACCCCGAGAACTATAAAAGGGTCCGTTAGGTTCGGCATCATCTCACCATACTCAGATCCACACCCTTGCTCTCTCCCATGGCCTGCTTCACCCTCAATTTCATCTCACCACCCCCTGCTACCAAAGCACTGCCTTCGAATAGCTCAAGTTGGGCATTCCTTCTACTCGGCCTGCCACCCAAATCCACCACCACCCTTTGACTCGTGAGGGTGTGAAGAAGTACGATGGCGCCTTCTTTGCCCACATCATTTGCTCCTTCTCCAAATCACTCCCCACACCAGAAAGGACCTCTGCCCTACTTCTAGGATCGTGAGAACATGGTGTGTGAGGAAGAAAGGGTCCCAGACCGGCCGATCCAGGAAAGGGAGCTCCGGTCTAATACTCAGCCGAACTGAGGTCTAAACCAAGAAATCAAGTGATCGAATCGGCCATTTTAGCCTCTAAACCAGACCTCCAAGCAAGGGAGTTTCCTCACCCACATGGACAAATCTCAGACATCATTTACACGTTGAACGACCCACAATTTTCTAATTTGAGGTACTTTACCCCTCCTCTGCTCAGATATTAGATTAAATGCCCATATCTTGTTTTAATCATAGAAAATGCATCTGAACTCCAAAAATGATGAACAAATAGTCAATCTTGATAAGAAAAATCCAACGAATCGTTTAAAAATACTTACGAAGCCAGATTATAAATGATTTTCACTGATATACCTATATTTGATACCTTGCTTATTTAGTTTATCTAATGGCTCAATAATGATAATTAACCCTTGAGGAACCCTAATTCTGACCCTAATGCTCATCTTGAAATCAAACTTGACTACATATAAGTTTAGATCTAATCTTGCAACTTATTCTCCTAGAATGTGAATCATATACATTGAACCAAAGATTAACCTTAATATTGTCATAATGGATATAAATCTTGTGGAAAGATTGATCATGTGTATGATTCATGACTCTACTTTAATCAAATTGAACCTTGAATTCCAATGATGTTAGTTATCATGATGATGATCTAGAAATGTGATGATGACTTGTATAATAATCATAAATTTAGGGTTAACACATATGATCCTAGAAAACCTAGGTAAGTCATTCACACTCGAATATACTGTACACTTGAAATAATGTTGGACATATTGAAATATTATGAATCATAAGTGAATGACCCAACTCTAAGGTTGACATAGGAAAAGTGTAACCCTAATCTCAAATATTCAAATATGATATTCTAAAAGTCATGATCTTGACCATTGATCCGATCTTGATGATTTAGGATCGGACTCAAAGGGTTGACCAATTGACTCAGATTTTGATCATACTTGAAATCCTCAGTGAAAGGTACGCTATTATATAACTCTTCCTTGATTGTATTGAAGATACTTTTATGTATCTCTTGACTATATATATGGCTACTTACTTGGATGAACTATTGTTCCCTATGATTAGTCTTCTGTTTTTCTATATGATATTTTGAAAAAAAAAACATGAAAACATAAATTGCATGCCCATTATGACTTCTTGTATATTGATAATGATGATGATATTTATAATGTTGATATCGAGTGCAACAACCCCCTCATTTGGAGGTGGGACTTGTACATTGGCCTCCTATTTCCTATGGTGAGAAGGAGCCTAGTGACCTTCCCCATCGCGTTGGGGTAATATAGTCACACAAAATATATAAGCATGCTTATTTGATTTCAGCATAATGGGAACTCATAATAAAAATTGAATCGTTGAATAACAAACATTTTGTCAAATGATATTGGTTTTAAAATCATTTGTTATTCTTTTGAATATAAGTCCTGCCAAGTATACTATTCTGTTATAAACTGCTTTACTTGATTTTGATAGCGTACTATGCAATTGCATGATTGTGTCTCGATATTCTTGATTTTAGGCAATACAAATAGAATATTGAATAAGATCACTTCCACACTCTACATACTCTGATAACAAAGGTAAATCAGATATATCTCCATATTGGGTTAGTTTTTCTTTAAATATCCAATTTTTCAAGTTATTATTTCTTATTGTATATGCTAGTGTGATAGATCCTATCGGGCCACATAGGGACAGGTGCTTCAATCCTCTTACTATTGTCTAGGCAGTAGGATTGGGATTGGGGTAAGAACGGTTCTATGACAGTTGGTATCAGAGCTTACACACTTTCATATACTTTAAGTAAATAATTTCTCAAATCTCTTACACCCAAGAAACCCTATGGTGAAAATTGAGGTGTCTCGGCTCGGGGTCCTGGCTTAATTTCTCTTATTTGTCTTCACGGTGGCTGAGATCCCCCGCTCTACCTGGCCTCAATTGATCCAGAACTGGACCTAAAGGTTCTCTTGTGAAACTCTAGAGAGTCTTCTGGCATCTCATCTCTTATTTAAGGACTATCCTAAGCCACCCATGTAGAGGAATATTAGGTAGTCTTCTCATCTCCTCATGTGGTCCTTTCTTGAGACCTTTTACCACATGATGTCTTGATTTTGGGTAGCTTATGCATGGGAAAAATGAATATTAATAGAAAATTTTGAAAATTGATACCATGATCTGACCTTAATTTGAAAACTCGATTTTGATCAATTAATTTTGAAATCAAATACTCTTGTGTGACCTCTAACACTATGCAAATACATTTTATCCAAACTTGACTACATGTTTGCTATGTTTGAGGTAAATATTAATGATTTTGATCTGGTGAAATAAGAAGGACTTATACCTTATATATCATTGTTGATGAGGTCTCTATTTGATTAATGTCCATGTTGTCCTATTATTGATTAAACCTCAAATATAGTTAAGCAAACTCGTATCCTATTTTATTCATATCTTGACTATGGTATCAAGTGACTTAGTCTAGGACTCACAAAACCATGATGTAAGACTATGATGCAAAAAGAAATTTTCCTATTAACCATTGATGCCTTTTTCAAACTTTATTTTGATATGATGAACATGGACCTAAATCATGCACCTATTTTCAAATTATATCACTACCTTCATCATGAAAGGAAAGGAATGAAAATATTACACTAATTTTGTAAAATCTTGACATTATTGCCCTATTATGACCTTGAACTTTGATCTCATGACCTTGATAATGTGTTTTGACCATTGATGGTCTCCCTATTTGAATAAGATAAGTGGATCATGACCAATGTTGGCAATTTTCTAGATTAGGGTGGTAGTTGACTCATGACTCCTCTAACTTAGGTCACATCCCTATTATGACTACCTCTAAAATTCCATATTGTTTATTATTTAGAATTTGGAAAGGTATCTCCTTTCACCCGATTTGGATTGGTTGACCTAAGCCTAATAGGTTAAAACCATGGTTGATACTCGATCTTGAATATTGATTTGATAATGACCTTGATATATGACAATGTTGACTATAGCTTGTGGTTGATTTCCTAGATAGACCTAGGTCTAGATCATTCATCTACCTTGGATACCATGATAATGAAATTTTTATATGTTTCTCGAATAATTACTCGAATATTGCTTGAATATTGTTGCCTGGATATTGGATATAGATGAGTGACTCCACTAAGGTCTAAATAGGAATCTAAACCCTATCTTCAAAATTTTGGATCTATGTCTTTTGGTGTCTAAAATATTGACTCTTGATATTGATTATAGAATTGTGACTCACAATTATCAATCTCAGTAATGATACAGATCCTATATTCACATTATTTGGATCTTGAGATCACCCTAGATATATGACTAATGACTTCAAAATTACAAATCTTGAAATTTTTGAAATGATGACTAAGTTGGATCCCTTGATTTATAACTTAGGGTTTAGCTCTCATTAGGACTAGGGTGGAACCTCCCATTGATTTGGAGCTCAAAAATCTTGATATTGAAACTATGATGTTGTCTCAAAATTGTTGAAATATGAAATCCCAAATCATGGATGTATAACCCCACCTAAGCCAACGTAGAAGCTAGGACCCTGAGATATTGGGATTGAAAGTCACCTTGTACACTTGATTCAAGATCTCTATTTTCTTGACCTAAAATATGATCTCTCCAAATTTGTGATCAATAGATGCTTTCCATATTTGTTACTCATATCATGACTTTGGACAATATATGTGCTAACCTTGATACTCAATTGCTTGATGATAAAATGGTGTTTGTACCAAGTTGATTATGATATGGAACATGGAACATGGTATCCCAATTATGATTATTGGATTACTTGAAATTTGAGGACATGATTTTGATTTTATACTTGAGGATACCCCAATATTTGAGGAAATGACTTAGGTTGAATAATTCTAATTTGAGGATGTTTCTGAATTTTGGGGACAAAATTCCATTTTAAGGAGGGAAGGATGCGACAAAGTGGATTTTTGCATTATAATGAAGTAATTACTATTTTGCCCTCATTGTACTCACTCATGGTCCCCAATTATTTTTCTTGGTTTCTAAATCAATATTGATACTCAAATTTGAAATATGGTGATCGATGTAGATTTTATACACATTATAACACCTTAAATTTGATTAAGTCATCAATTTGTCCAAAGAATAAAATTGATCCCTCAAACATAATATTTTGGTTCTCAAACTTTTTCTAAATATTCTCCACATTTTTGTGAAGTTGTGATCCAAATTTGAGAATAATTGGACATTCGTACAATTTACTTTGAATTATTGAAGTTTATGTATTGAAAACCCTTATTTCCCCTTGTATTTGCCTTCTTATATGGCTTTGTCCATGTCATTGATCCGTGGAATGAAGCAGGGGTTCTCCTCGGCCCTTGGATTTGCTTCTTGCAGATCCAATCATGATCCAAAGACCATCAGGTCATCTTCTACCTCCCGCTAATTGCGGGGAGGAGTAAATGAAGACTGAGAGCAAGATCTCCCACCCATGACCTCCATTCGAGTTTCTTAGCGAGCCAAAATGCTCCTCTCGAGATTTTGAAACCATTAAACCCTAGTTTGACTAGATTTTGTACACATTTGTGCCGCCAAAATGCCTCTTTTCCTCACTCCTCCCACTCCGGAGGCCATGGCCATTTGCAAGCCTCGACCTAGCCCTAAAACCTACCCCGAGTACTATAAAAGGGCCCCTTAGGTTTGCCATCATCTCACCATACTCGGAGCCACACCTTTGCTCTCTCCCACAGCCTACTTCACCCTCAATTTCTTCTTGCCACCCCCTGCTACCATAGCATTGTCGTCAGATAGCCCGAGTTGGGTGTTCCTTCTACTCGGCATGCCACCCAAATCTGCCACCACCCTTCGACTCGTGAGGGTGTGAAGAAGTCCGACAGTGCCTTCTTTGCCCACATTGGTTGCTCCTTTTCCTAATCCCTCCCCACACTAACAAGGACCTCTGTTCTAATTCTGGGCTCACGAGAACATGTTGCGCGAGGAAGAAAGGGTCCCAAACCGGCCGGTCCAGGAAAGGGAGCTCCGGTCTAATACTTAGCTGAACCAAGGTCTGAACCAAGAAATCGAGTGATTGAATCGGCCATTTTAACCTCTAAACCAGACCTCCAAGCAAGGGAGTTGCCTCATCCACATGGAAAAATCTCAATCGTCGTTTACACATCAAATGACCCACAATTTTTCTGATTTAAGGTACTTTACCCCTCCTCTACTCAGATATTCAATTAAATGCCCATATCTCGTATTAATCATAGAAAATGCATCCAAACTCCAAAAATGATGAACAAATAGTCAATCTTGATACGAAAAATCTAATGAATCGTTTAAAAATACTTATGAAGCATGATTCTAAACGATTTTCACTAATATCCCTATATTTGATACCTTGCTTATTTAGTTTATCTAATGGCTCAATAATGATGATTAACCCTTGAGGAACCCTAATTCTGACCCTAATGCTCATCTTGAAATAGAACTTGACTACGTATGAGTTTAGATCTAATCTTGCAACTTATTCTCCTAGAATGTGAATCATATACATTGAACCAAGGATTAACCTTAATATTGTGATAATGGATCTAAATCTTATGGAAAGATTGATCATGTGTATGATTCATGACTCTACTTTAATCAAATTGATCCTTGAATTCCAATGATGTTAGTTATCATGATGATGATATAGAAATGTGATGATGACTTGTATAATAATCATAAAGTTAGGGTTAACGCATATGATCCTAGAAAACCTAGGTAAGTCACTCACACTCGAATATATTGTACACTTGAAATAATGTTGGACATATTGAAATATTATAGATCATAAGTGAATGACCCAACCCTAAGGTTGACATAGGAAAAGTGTAACCCTAATCTCGAATATTCAAATATGATATTCAAAAGGTCATGATCTTGACCCTTGATCCAATCTTGATGATTTAGGATCTGACTCGAAGGGTTGACCTATTGACTCAGATTTTGATCATACTCAAAATCCTCGGTGAAAGGTATGCTATTATATAACTCCTCCTTGATTATATTGAAGATATTTTTATGTATCTCTTGTCTGTATACTTGGCTACTTGGATGAGCTACTATTCCTTATGATTAGTCTTCTATTTTTCTATACTATATTTTGAAAAAAAACATGAGAACATAAATTGCATGCCCATTATGACTGCCTGTATATTGATAACGATGATGATGATATTGATGATGTTGATAATGTTGATATTGAGTGCAACAACCCCCTCATTTGGAGGTGGGACTTGTACATTGGCCTCCTATTTCCTATGGTGAAAAGGAGCCTAGTGACCTTCCCCATCGCGTTGGGGTAATAGAGTCGCACAAAATATATAAGCATGTTTATTTGATTTTAGCATAATGGGAACTCGTAATAAAAATTGAATCATTGAATAACAAACATTTTGTTGAATGATAATTGTTTTGGAAATCATTTGTTATTCTTTTGAATATAAGTCCTGCCAAGTATACTCTTTTGTTATAAATCACTCTACTTGATTTTGATAGTGTGTCATGCAATTGCATGATTGTTTTTCGATTTTCTAGATTTTAGGCAATACAAATGGATTACTGAATAAGATCTCTTCCACACTCTACATACTCTGATGACAAAGATAAATTAGATACATCTCCATATTGGGTTAGTTGTTCTTTAAATATCCAATTTTTTAAGTTATTATTTCTTATTGTATATGCCAGTGTGATAGATCTTATCGGGCCACTAAGGGACGGGCAATTCAATCCTCTTACTACTGTCTAAGCAGTAGGATTGGGATTGGGGTAAGAACAGTTTTATGATAACATTCATCCTCAACTCATCCAACTCATTCAACTCCAATATTCTATGTTTCCCGGCTTCATCTATATTAAAGTTCAATCTTCTCAACAGCCATCTAGCCTTATGCTCCAATTCTACAAGTAAGTGACAAGTGAGCCCATAAACCAATCTAAAAGGGGTAGTTCCTATAGGTGATTCATAGGATGTCCTATATGCCCATAGCGCATCATTAAGGAACATAATCCAATTTGTCCTATTTGTTGAGACTTTCCTTTCTAAAATATGCTTAATTTCCCTATTGGGCACCGCAACCAGGCCATGTGTTTGTGGGTGATATGGAGTACCCTCTCGATGTTTTACCACATACTTAATCAATAAATATCCAAACTTCCTATCGGTAAAATGGGTCCCCCCGTCACTTATGAGCATCTGAGGGACACCAAACCTTTAGAAAATATTGTCTTTGAAAAATTTGCATACAACATGTGTGTCATTGGTCCGGGTTGGAATTGCTTCCACCCATTCTGACACATAATCAATGGAAAGTAATATGTATAGGTTTGAGTTTGAAGACACAAATGGTTCCATGAAATCTATTCCTTATAAATCAAAAACTTCAACTTCTAGAAACACATTTAAGGGCATTTGGTGTCTTTTAGAAATGTTACTTGCACGTTGACATGAGTCACAACAAGGAACATAGTTATAAGAGTCTTTAAACAAAGTTTTCTAATAGAACCCACTCTCTAATACTTTAGATGCAGTCCTAGAACTAGCGTGATGCCCTCCTGTGGGGAATGAGTGACAATGTGACAAGATACTCTCATACTCACTCTCCGACACACATTTCCTCAAAATGCCATCCCTACATTGCCTCAGCAATATCGAGTCATCTGACACATAATATCTCAAAGAATAGAAGAATTTATTATTCTCCTGGTATCCCCAATCCTCTGGCAGTATCCCACATGCCAGGTAATTCACAATCTCAGCATACCAAGGGTCTGCTACCTTGAGAGAAAAAAGTTTCTCATATGAAAATTCATTCACAATAGGGATGTACACATCCTTCTCATCCACTCTTTCTAATCTAGAGAGATGATCTGCTACTACATTCTCAATACATGCCTTATCCTTTACTTCAATGTCAAATTCTTGTAAAAGAAAGATCCACCTAATTAATCTAGGCTTAGAGTCTTTCTTTTGTAAAAAGTATTTAATGGCGGCGTGATCAGTCCACACAATTACCTTCACCCCCACTAAATATTGCCTAAATTTTTCAAAAGAAAAAAAAATAGCCGATAGTTCTTTTCAGTGGTGGTATAGTCTTCGACGCATAGTATATCATGGTAGGGACCTTGTCTTGGCACTGGCCTAAGACTGCACCTGTAACATCCCTGACCTGGGTTATGCCTTAACCCTAGAAGTTTTGCTTAAGTAAGTCATTTAGATTCTTGTATTTATCTTTTGAAAAGTAATTAAGACTAAAGGAGAGCTTATGTTTCAATTTTGGTCCTATTTGAATAATGTTGAAACAATATTTTACCTATTTTTTACCCAATTTAAGGGGTTACCTTGCAAATGTTACATGATAAATTTTCCTCAATTGTTATAGCATCATAAGAATGAGAATGATGCTAAAGTATGGCTTCCACAAGCCTAAGTTCCAAGAAGGAGCTTTTTTGAGTAATGCTTGTGTATTGAATGTTAGTTTTGGTGTAATTTGCAATTTACCCAAAACATAGGGTTGGATATGTAAAATACCACCTCTATTTTGTCCCTACTATTTCTTGGCATCATTTAGAAAAAATAAAAAGAAAGGGGTGTCTTGTTTGAACCACATTTGAGGAGAGATAATCTTGATAATAAAATAATCAAGATTTGAGCATAATTGAAACCCTAATTTATTTTGTAACAAAAATAAATATATTTATTGAAGTGCCCATCAATTAAAAAGGTTGTGGTTGAAATCCTATAGTGGGAGGACGTACAAATTCCTTGAGTTGCACCGAAATATCCTAGGTAGGTGAAGAAATCCACTCACATTTGTTAATTAAAAAGTAATGTCCACTAAAAATGGATAATAGTATTATAATGATTAAGGTGCTTAAAGTGGTTTCTTTTAATTCAAGGATAATTGAGAGGATATTGAGGGCAAGTAAGTTGGATTAGGAAGCAAGGAAGTGGAGGAGGCATGTGGTAAGAAAATGGATGAATTTTCTCCTACTTTCTCTCTCCTAGAAAATCAATTACATATACTCCATTTTTCACTTACGTTGAAAGGCTATTTTTGCAAACCACTTTCTTTCCTTGCATTGGACGAAGACCAAGGAGCTTAGGAGCAGGAGGAAAATGTTCCCCAAGATGATGGTAAGCTCCATGATCATCTTCAACCTTGAATTGATGGTTGAAATCGGATTTCAACACTCATTTTTTTCTCTCTTCCATCCAATGCTTAACCTTGACTATCTTTTGCATCCAAAGAGTTGGAAACGAACCTTGGATAGTTGAAGGAGCTTCTTTCACCATTAAAGACGAGAAGCTTGAAGCTTTGAAGCTACTTTGAAGGTGGGTTATATAACTTGAACCCATCAATGTTATTATTGATTTCAATTTCTCGTCATATGTTGATCTTTTATCTTCTTGAATAATTGATGAATCCATCATATATATGACAGTAGAATTCAGAGGTCTGAAGCTTGAAGATGATGACATCATCTTAGCACACACCTCAAGAATATCAAGAACAAACGGTTTCAATTTTGTGGTCAAACAGTTTCAAACCGTTAGAGACCAAACGGTTTCAAATCGTTTGGTGACCAAACAGTTTCAAAACCGTTAGAGGTCAAACGGTTTCAAACTGTTAGAGACCAAATGGTTTCAATGGATTCAAGGATCAATTGGTCTTATGATCTAATAACTTCAAATAATCAAATTTAGTTAATTTTAGAACCCTAGCTCAATTGATTTCAAAACCCTAGATCAATTGATGACAAAACCCTAATTTAGGGTTAAACGGTTTCAAGATGATTTGATCAAATGGTTTCATCTCTGAATTGACCAAACGATCTCAGATCATTTGAGGACTAAATGTTCTCAAACCGTTTGAGGATCAAATGGTCTCAAACCATTTAGGGTTAACCAATCATCAAACCGTTTGAGGGTCTTGGGTTGAAACGGTTTCAAAACAATTTGATGACCAAAAGGTTCAAGACCGTTTAAAGTTCAATTAGAGACCAAGACCGTTTAAGGTCTAACGGTCTTCAAACTGTTTGAGGTTTTGAGACTAAGACCGTTTAAGGTCTGATGGTCTTCAGACTGTTTGAAGGTCAAGTGACCTCAAGACCATTTGAAGGTCAAGTGACCTCAAGACCATTTGAAGGTCTAAACGGTCCCAAACCATTTGAAGGTTTAGGGCCAAACCGTTTGAAGATTCAATTGGTCCAAACCGTTTGAAGGTCCAATTGATTCAAAGCATGTAAGTAATAATAACCCCATAAGTGGTTGAAGAGTATCTCAAGGTTGATTTCAATGGATGTATCCCTAAAGTACTTAGGTGATTAGTTTAATTAAAGTGATTATCCCTTGATGGCTGTGAAAGTAATAAATGCAATACACTATGATAAGAATATGTGCATGTACTTAGTGTGAGGTTAAGTCAACCTAATAAGGTATGATGATGATGTTGTGTGTTCCTAAGTACATGGAACAATGATAAGTATGATTTAATGCTTAAATAATGATATGTGCTCCAAGATATGGGGAAGCACTGACTTAGGGTTTGGATTAATGAAGTAATCATAAAACACTAATCAATGGAGAATGGAAACCCTAATCAATAAAGAAAATTACAATTCATAAGTTTATTTGAATAATTATGAAGGTATTATATAATTCTAGACATGTGGAACAATGAGTTAGGTTTTGGATATTAATTGTAATATCAATGTATTCTCCAAGATGCATGGAGTTTTGAATTAGGGTTTGATCTTTGATAATGTGATCATGAAACCCTAATTGAGAAGGATGAGAAAACCTAACCCTAATTTTGGGTAATGGGTTGAGAAATCCTAATTGAAATGGAATGAGAAACCCTAACCCTAATTTTGGGTAATGGGTTGAGAAATCCTAATTGAAATGGAATGCGAAACGCTAACCCTAATTTTGGGTAATCGGTTGAGAAATCCTAACTAAAATGGAATGGGGAACCCTAACCCTAATATAGGGTGATGTTATGCAAAACCCTAATGTAGGGTGATGTTATGTGAAACCCTAATATAGGGTGATGTTATGTGAAACCCTAATATAGGGTAATGGTATGAGAAACTCTAATTGATAAAGATGTGAAACCCTAATATAGGGTGATGGTATGAGAAACTCTAATTGATAAAGATGTGAAACCCTAATATAGGGTGATGTTATGTGAAACCCTAATTGATAAAGATGGGAAGCCCTAACCCTAATGAGGGAATAGTGATGTTATATTTGTATTGCATAATGTTGATATGTAATTGATATGGTTGTTATCAAGTATACTAACCATGCAGGTATCATGAGATGATGAGCATAACCAAGTATGAGCTATGATGTTAATGGGCCTTGTGAGACATTATTTTATTTGTTGCCTAGTGAGAGGTGAGAAGAAGTTGAATATGCCTGGTGAACTATGTGAGATGCATGTGTAACAAGTATCATGAATACCTTGGTCAGATGACCTGGAGGTAATAGTTACATGTTAGTGGTAACCATGTTCAGTCGTGAACTAAGGGTTCGAATAACCAGATCCAGTAAACATGATGATGGTATTGTTGAGGGATGTGAATTCCCAGTAATGAGATAAGGGATTGAGATCCCAATGTTTTATAAAGTTATGAAGAGTACTTGATAGAAGTATTACATGTTTCTTTGTAGCATTTGTCATAATAATTCTTGTTTGAAAACATGACTGATGCTAAAAGAATATGGTAATATACTTAAATAATCAAGTGGAATATTATCATGTAGAGCCCTGGCCATAGATTCATCATCGTCAGTAGCTGGTGATGGTGAAACGAATTCTCCTGCTGGTTAATCCGGAGCGTATATTGTTGAATATGCAGGGTTTCTTCTAGCCGAAAATAGGAGGATTAGAGTGCAACTTTGGTTGTAGACTCAAGATATGTATAAGACCAAGGTGAACAGGCCCATGGCTCAGTGTGATAGAGCATGAATGCATTCATGGCTTAGAGAGCACGGTGAACTGGCTTGTGGCTCATATTTACTAGCGTTGGGACCTGTACCAAGGCGGGCTAGAGAATGGGTAGCCTATGAGAGCTAACCCTGTGATTGAAGTCACTTAAGTAAGAGATTGCGGTCCTACTTGTGGTCTCGCACTGATCGAGATAGATGAGATCGTGGAGTCTGGATCTTCCTTTGATCTTGTACGACACTGGCTTTGGGTTTCGCAACCGAAGGTTGGATTTGAGTGGTACGGCTCACTTCCTCAGGGTATAAGTATAATTGTAAAATGTAATCAGTCATGTAGCATATTTGCTTAAGGATGAAATACGAAAATCATTGGTTCATGTTACATTGCTTATTGTATCCTAATTGGATAAATATTATACATGTTCTTCATATTCCTTATTAAAATGGATAGATGATTTACTGCTTTAGTATTTATAACTGTAATGCTTTAAAACATGATGTTGCTCTATTCTGCTTAATAGTGATTAAATCTTGTTGTTCAATAGAGACTCCTCTGTTCAGTTTATTATTGTTTATCTGCAATAATAATATTTCTAGCGGAGAGTTATATCTCTCGCTGGAACAATTTCAATTGTCTCACCCCCGTGGGATCCAACCTTTTTAGGTGGATGAGGACGAGGAAGTAGAAACCATACAACAGGGGAAGGACAGCAGCATCAGGGATAGCAATAACATCTCAGGTGGAGATACTAACTGTCGTGTCTTGTAGATATGAGTCCTATGAGTCGTCTTTGTACTCTCAGGTCCTTGGAGTTAGTAATTAGTGCTTTAATGATCGATTTGAGATTTTGGCATTGAATGCCTCAAGGTCTTATGTTGCTTATGTGTAGATTTAATAGAGCAATTTTTGTATGTAATCCTCGAGAAGAGAAGGTACATGGTATGTACTTGGTGGACCAGAATGTATATATAATATTTTGGTTATTGTTATAAGAGTTTCCTGGAAATGGATCTCTTTGTAAATGGTTTTAAATTTTTAGTGATTTTTGTTAATCCGCTGGTTATGTTTGATTCTGCAATTAATTACGCTGTGACAGTCTAATTTGTGGTCGGGTCATCACAACACCCACTACATATTCAGATGCATCATACATAAGCTCAAACGACTTACTCCAATCTGGAGCTTGAACAACATGAGCTGAAATCAATTTTTCCTTAAGGACCACAAAAGCTTTGATGATTTATCGTCAAAACAAAACTCAACGTCCTTTTCTAATAATTCAGATAGGGGTTTTGCAATTTTTGAAAAATATTTTATAAATCGGCGATAAAATTTGGTGTGAGCTAGAAAACTCCTTACTCCCTTCACCTATGTCGGTGGAGGTAGCTTAGAAACAACATCTATTTTTACCGGATCAACCTCCATTCCCCTATTGGACACCTTATATCCCAAAACAATCCCCTCACTCACCATCATATGGCATTTCTCCCAATTAAGATTTAGGTGAGTGTCTTCACACCACTGTAACACTTTGTCAAGGTTATATAGATAGTCTTCAAAAGACTCTCCATACTAAAAAATTGTCCATGAACACTTCCAAGCACCGTTCAACCATGTCATAAAAAATGGTGATCATACAGTGTTGGAAGGTAGCGGGTGCATTACACAATCCAAATAGCAGCTGTCTATAGGCAAATGTGCCATAGGGACAGGGGAAGGTGGACTTCTCCTAATCCATAGGCTAAATAGAAATCTGATTATATTCGGAATATCCGCCGAGAAAACAAAAATGGGAATGACCAGCCAGTCATTCTAAAATCAGATAGATAAAGGGTAAAGGAAAGTGATCTATCAACGCAGTGGCATTCAAGCAGCGATAATCTATATACACACACACCACCCCGTCACTAACCTAGTCGGTATTAATTCATTAGCAGAGTTAGTTGTCACAATTATCTCCCCTTTGTTAGGTACAACATGTGTCAGACATACCCATGTGGAATCAGATATTTCATAAATTATACCTACTGACAAGAGCTTCACAACTTCCTTCGTAACCACTTCCATCATAATTGCATTTAAGCGTCGATGTGGTTGAACTATTACTTTATCTCCTTCTTCTAATAATATTTTTTGTTGGCATAGGCTGGGAGAGATGCCTCTATTGTCATCTATGGACCACTCGAATGTTGCTCGGTGGTTCTTCAGTACGCCTAGAAGCTAAGCCTCCTCCTCCTGGCTTAATGTTTATGAGATGATGACTGGGAGCTTCTCTTTTTCCGCCAAGAACACGTACTTTAGATGTGGGGACAGCGGCTTCAACTCCAAATCAGGAGGATTCACCAATGAAGAGACCAAAGGTGCAGGTGGTGGTCCTAGATCCTCAAAGTGTGTAGTATAGTAGCACGGGAGTGCTTTTAACATCAAAGCACATTCCTCTCAGGAGTTACAGTGGGGGTAGTCTCTCTCCACATTCATCAAGCACGCCTCCAGCGGCAACTGTGGATGAACATGTACGATTGAGTTAGCTTTGATTTCTTCAACTACTGGTGGGCAGTCTGCCTCCTCTTCATTCTCATGATACCGCATAGCTTCTACTAAGGATACCACCTTAGTATTTTCCATAATGTTCACTGCTAGTGTACCCTTATCCACTTTTGTCATGACATGTGCCATATCTAAAAATGGTCTTACCAGAAATAGGGACACCGGTCCCTCAATGTGCTTCAAACTATTGCATTGAGCTTCCTTCTCCTTTAACTTAGATACTTCAGGCATCCAAATCTCAAATTGGTCATATTGGATACCCAGTGTCAATCTTCCTCTTCCCATCTCCAGGATCATGTCTGCCGTATCTTGGAAAGGCCTCCCCAATAGTAGTTCATTACCATGATCATCTTGCATCTCCATGACTACAACGTTAGCTAGAAACACAAACATGTCTACTTCAACCAAAACATCTTCGCATATCCCATACGATCTAACCACCAAATTATCTTCCAATTGTATTGTCATGCTGCTTTTTCTAGATTCTCTGAGGCCTAACTTCTTGAATGTTGTCAAGGGCATGAGATTAATGCTAGCCCCTGATTCACACAATGCCTCACCAAACTTGGTCTTTCCTATGAAATATGAGATATTAAAATAGCCCGGGTATTGTCATTTTGGTGGTAGTGTTCCCAGAATGAACACGCTCACCTGCTCCTTCAGCACCACCATGTCTGTATCAGCTATCCACCTTGTTTTGTTGATGATGTTCTTCAGAAATTTACCATAAGAAGGTATTTTCTCAATGGCATCAATTAATGGTATATTGACTGAAAATTTTCTGAAGTTGTCCAGAAATTTCTTGAATTGTTGATCTGCCTTTTTGGACTTCACACTATTGGGGAAGGGAACTGGTATCACAAGTGACCTTTAATGAGGTGAGAAATAAGGCTATGTCCTCACCCCTATCACTTCTGGCTGCTCTGTCTCAGCTGTTCTATCTTCATCACCCTATTCTGGATCTGCTATGGCATCCATCACAACTGGCTCCCTATTGTTGCTTGAATCTTTTGTCTCCACTAGCTTGGGTTGACCTTGCTTGTCTCCACTAAGAAATTTTGTACCGCTTCTCAACAGTATGGCCTTCACCTGTTGGTTTCTAGAAGGAGCATCTGTGTTACTTGGAAAACCCTATTTGCCATTATTCTTCATTGCTATCATCTCTGTTGCAATCTATGAAATATGAGTCTTTAAACTACGGAATTGAGCCATGTGGTTCTATAGATCTCTCTACTACTGGTTGATCACCATGTCATTTTTTTCACCATCTTCTTTAGAAGATCTTGCATGTTTTCATCTTCAGACTCCTTGTTCGATTGTTGTGTAATTCCTTGCTGCCTTTTCTGGCTGGGATCCTGTTGGAAGTTGTTCGGATCCGTCCAGGAGAACTTTGGGTCCTTTCACCAGGAGTACTCATTGTTCATGTACCCCTGTTGATGCATATATTTGACCTGTCCTTCCTCCTCATCTGAGAAGTTCATGTCCTTCTGACATAGCTTCTTGGTGATTAGGTCTAGCTTTTCATTAAGAGCATTTATTATCTTAGACTCTCCCACACTCTTGATTTTCTCTGGGTATTCTCTTTCTTCTCCCCCAGATTTATTCTTGAACATATTCTACAGTATCTCATGACACTTGGATGGTTTATTGTTGAGAAAGAAACCCTTACATGTACTGTCTAGGGTGGACCACTTGATGTCAGCTATAATAAAATATTTTAGCCTGATCTTCTAGCTCAATCCCATGATGTGGGACCTTCCACAGCATATGTTGAAATCTCTCCCAGGCCTCTAAGTCAAACTCCTCATCCTATTTCATGAAGTTATTGATTTTCCTAACTGGCTCGTTTGTCTTCTGTGGTGGGAAGTAATGCTCAAAGAAGGCGTCTATCATCTCATCACATGTCCCAATGGATTCCGGCTTTAGATTGTAGAACTAGGCTTCTGCTTTGTCTGCCAGAGATGAAGAAAATATTTTTAAATAAAAAATTATCACCGAGACCCTATCTATTTTTAGCATGTCATAGCTCTCCAAAAAGTTGTTGATGTGAGCCATCAGGTCTTCAAAGTTGTTTCCATGGAATGCCTACAAGTTGACCAGGGCTACCAGTCCTGGGTCAATCTTAAAACTGCCCACATCAACTGCCTGCCTTTTTATGGGGGCCAATTGTGCAATTTACGATGATGCTTTGATCTTCTCCCATATAGTCTTCTCCGCAGCCATCTTTGATTGTTCAACTGGACTGGATGTATCTACTTGAGGGGTGTCTGGCGTGTCCGGAGTGCTAGGGGTTAATCCCTTTGTCGAATTGTTGTACGCTTGAGCTTTATCTCGTAATGTTGCAACTGTTGCACTACTCTAAGTGGAGTCTTTGTAGTCTGTACTACGCGTCTGCACCATAAACTATCATCTAAAAGATATAATATAGGCATAAGCACAAGACATAGCATGAAATAAAAATTTGATATTTGAAATTTCAGCTCAAAAAGAATAAAAATAAAATTAAAAAGACAAAGTGGCCTAAAGTGGCCAACTACAACACTCGTAGTGTTGGACTATTGCCGTCTCCCCGACAATGGTGCCAAAAACTTGAAATGACTTTACTATGTGTGCAAAACGCAAGTGTGTGCGTCTTGTAATATAGGCCCTATGAGGCTCAAGTCAAACTTAGGGAAACGGTTGTACAGAGACTAGTACTAACTACAGTTTTGATCAACTAGGTCGATGAAAATTAATTGGGTTGGTTGTTTTGAATAGAAGCAAGTAATTAAAAATGGAAAATAAAATTGATTTGGTTTTATGATGACGAATTCCTTGGAACACAGTTTCACCATAGGTCACACTATATCTGCCTTCTTATTACTGGTATAAATTTCCTCTTAAATTTAAAATAAGGAGCCTGTAGTTAGAAACTACCCCCTTTCACAGTTTAATTCCCCTACCTAATCTAAAGCCAATTCCATTCTCATAGTAATTGATTCATTAGTCAGGTGCTTTTGGTTTAACTCTGTGTAATATCTGCCCATTTATGCCCCACCTTTCACAAGGGACGCCGATAAACAGGTGAACCTATGTGTTTCCAACCCTTAATCCCCTTTTCAGCAATTATTAAGGATCTGATACGCTAATTGTGGTGATCAAGAACAACAAGGACATGCAATTTCCATAGACTCAATTTCAAATAGTAAGAGAAAATCTATATCAATAATGGAATTTAGATACAGTGCATCCCTGAGATACTCCCAGGTCCTAAGGAATAAGGGGTTTAGCCCTGCATGGTTTCTGTAGTTGAAAACATGATAGAGATGGGGAAAAACATGGGAAATATCTAATGAACTATGTTAACCCGTGGAGAAAAGCAACTTTGGAGAATCCCCTTCGGTGCACGGGTGTTCTACTGTCTCTCAACTGCAAAACGATCCACCAGAGTGTTAGAATCGCTCCTAGATGTAGCCTTCGGTCTCGGTCTCTCCTCCTCTGTCTCTCCAGTCTTGAGAAATGGACTACAACATGATACCTAGGTATGGTTTTCCTCCCACATAGTTATCGTATGGCTATTTTCCACAAAATAACACCATCTGTCAGATTAGATCGTTGTTGTTGATCTTGCATGTGTCGACAGTCTCAGTAGTACCGAGTTGTAACTCGGTAGTACCGAGTCTTTAGATTTCTTAAAATGTGCACTCGTTTGGTACTATTGAGTTGAGTCGATAGTACCGACGCGTCAAAAGTGGCCATGCGTCTGATGTAATCTCGGTACTAATGACTTTTGTGCCAGTGTACCGAGTTTTTGCGATTCTTCAAGGAGTCTACTGATGATGATTTGGTTCTACCAAGCTAGGTGTCGATAGTACTGAGTCAGCATGTTTCACTTGGTTGTTTTGCTGATGTGAAATCGGTACTATCGAGTATGGACTCGGTAGTACTAAGTCTTCACGCTTGATATGTACCTGAAATACAACCAGAAATGTATCTTAGTCCTCAGAATTGTGAAATTTGATTCTAACTTTATAAAAATACATAAATTGATGCATTTTAATGAAAAAGGCTATTCATAAGAGTTTGTGCATAAAATCTCATGAAAATAACAAATGCATGCACAAAACTAAGGGAAAACAAGCCTGTAAAATGACTAAATATCTGTGCATCAGGGAGCAGCAAAGATATGGTCGGAGAATCATATCATGGGTTTAGACCTAAGAAAAGAACCCATGGCATGGCCAAATTTCCACACCCTATTCACTATAAGATTCAAACCTCCAGCAGTGAAGAAGGAGAAGGAAAAGCAATTCACCTTCCTGGTTCAAGGGAACTTGTTTGTAGCCGGCTATGCTAGCCAGTTTTGCCTCTTGGAGCGTTTTGGCTACATGTTGACAAAAGAAAGGAGGGTGGAACATTTTGTAACAGACTTCACCCTATCATTAAGCCTCATGTCATGGAAAGTAAGCCCAAAACTCTCTCTGAAGCTCTCAACTTTGCCATGGACATGGAGAAGATAGTCATGCCCAAACAGAATCAACCTAGGGGATATTTGGGCTTCGCAGAGAGAAGTTCTGGCCCCAAGAATTATAATTGAAACAACCATGACCATCACCATGCAACGAGCAACAACAACAAGGGGCATCATCCAGATGTCGCAAATGCGGGAGACACCACCCTGGGAAGTGCTACTTCAAAAGGAGGGTGTGTTTCTGATGCCAGCAAGAAGGACACTTCCAGGCTAATTTCCCCCTTCCTGATCCCAGAGGATAAGCCCCGGTGGCTGCTCAACTAGTGTCAGCAGCATCTCCAGCAGCCCAACTAACAGTAGAAGCCCCACTAGTCCCACCTACAGGAGATCATTGACAAGTGACAATGAGGAATCCCAGGCTAATGCCAATCGTCTAATAGAGGGTAATAACCCTTAGAGTAGTTTTTCCATCTTTGATTATGCAATGTAATGGAATTTTGATATCATGCAAAACCATGTAGGCACACTTGAGATTATGGGACAAAGTGTGAAATCTCTTTATGATTGTGGATCAATGAATACTTTTATTTTGAGAAATCTTGAGACTATGCTTTGTTTGGATTTCAAGGATTTAGGATATGTGTTGGATGTCGCTACCCCGAGCGGTCGAATACATACATCTCTTGGGAAAACCCCTATTTTACCTGTTAAATATCTAAGTCATGATTTCCCTACCAATTTTATGTTGTTGGACATGAATGACTTTGATGTGATAATCGTCATGGATTGGCTTTATACCTATAGAGCCCATATTGAATGTAGAGAGAAATAGATTTTGAGAAAGAGACCTAGACACCCACCCTTAACCATTAGGGGGAGGAAGGATTTGACCACCATTTTATACATGTTGGCCTTGAAAGCAGAGCAAATGATTGCCAAAGGATGTCAGGCTTTCCTCACAGTTGTCATAGAACTTGAACCTAAGGTTAAACCCTTAGCAGAGATAGAGGTAGTTTGGGACTATGCAGATGTGTTTCCAGATGATTTACCTGGTTTGCCTCTAGAGAGAGGTGCATTTTACCATAGAGTTAGCACTCAAAACAAACCCTATCTCCAGGTCACCTTATAGGATGGCCCCTGCTGAGCTGTTAGAGCTCAATAAGCAACTATAGGAATTTCTAGACAAGGGCTTCATTAGGCCTAGTACCTCACCCTGGGGAGCTCCAATCCTCTTTGTAAAGAAGAAGTATGGATCACTCTGCATGTTCATTGACTATTGTATGATAAATCAAGCTACCATAAAAAAACAAATACCCTCTACCCAGAATTGATGACCTGTTTGACCAACTTAAGTCAGCTCAAGTCTTTTCTAAAATTGACCTAAGGTGTGGGTACCATCAGTTACAAGTTAAGAACAAAGATATACCAAAAACTACTTTCCTCACTCGTTATGGCCATTATGAGTTCATAGTCATGCCGTTTAGACTATCCAATGCCAAGTGTTTTTATGAACCTCATTAACAATGTGTTCCAACCATTCCTTGACTCTTTTGTCATAGTGTTCATAAATGACATCTTAGTATACTCAGACGACCACGACCAATACTGAGACCACCTAGTTAGAGTCCTTGAAAGCCTAAGGAAGTAGAAGTTTTATGGGAAGTTCTTGTAATGCGATTTTTGGATTTATCGCATCATGTTTCTCAAACACATCATCTCTGGAGGGACGATATCAGTAGATCCTGCCAAGTTGTCCGCTGTACGCGATTGGTCGACGCCAAACAATCCATCAGAAATTCACAGCGTCCTGGGATTGGTAGGGTATTACTGGTGGTTCATCCAAGATTTCTCAAAGACCACCCTATCCCTTACCAAGCTCACCCAAAAGGACGAAAAGTTCATATGGTATGAGTTGTGCGAGGCCCGTTTCCAAGAGTTAAAGGAGAAATTAACCACAACACCTGTGTTGACTCTGCCCTCTATCAATGAAGGTTTTATGATCTTCACTTAGGCATCCAATATGGGACTGGGATGTGTGTTAGAGAAAAAAAAGCATGTTGTCACTTACACATCCCCGCAGCTTAAGCCAGATGAAGTAAACTACCTGAAGCATGACCTAGAGTTGGTTGTGATCATACATGCTCTGAAGATCTGGAAACACTACTTGTATGATGCTACCTTTGAAATTCTCAACGATCACATGAGTTTGAAGTATCTCCTGACTCAAAAGGACCTCAACCTACGACAAAGACTCTGGATGGAATATATGAAAGACTATGACTTGACCATCACGTATCACCCAGGAAAGGCCAATGTGGTGGCAGATGCTCTTAGCCATAAGAAACTTAGATGTGCAGTTGCCTTGTCCACTCAGTGGAGGGAGCTGGAGGAGTATGCCAGAAGGTCCCCACACCTGTTGGGAGACCGGATTCATTTGGCTAACATTTAGATAAATCCTGACTTGCTGTCTGAGTTAGTAGTTGCCCAACTGGTGAGTCCAGAGCTTGAGAATATGTGAGGTTTGTTGGAGAAGCCTCAACACACTTGTCCTTGGGTGTGGATGGTGGGATCCGATATAAGAATCGTATTTGGGTTTCAGAAGAGTCACCTTTGAAGACTCATATCCTACAAGAAGCTTATGGTTCTAAATATATTGTACACCCTGGCACTACAAGATGTTTAAGGACTTGTTGTGGTATTTCTTGTAGCCTAGAATGAAGAAGGACGTAGTGGTATATGTAGCCAATTATCTCACGTGTCACATGGTGAAGGATGAACACCAGTGACCCAGACAATTACTATAATACATTGAGATTCTCTAGTGGAAATGGGACTAGATCACCATGGACATTGTGGTGGATCTCCAAAAGACCAAGAAAGGTCATGATGCTATATGGGTTGTGGTGGAACGCTTAACTAAGTTGGCACACTTCCTTGCCTTGAAGATTACCGCTAAAGTGTGAGACTTTGCCAAGCTGTATATTTGAGAGATAGTATGGCTGCTTGGTATTCCGAGCTCGATTACATTTGATTGTGACCCCAAGTTCACCTCGAAGTTATGGATGCAAGTGCCTAAAAAAATTGGAACAAGGTTGAAATTTAGTACCGCCTACAACCCCCAGACTGATGGACAATCAGAGAGAACATTCCAAACTTTAGAAGACTTGTTGAGAGGTTGTGTGCTCGATTGGGGTGGATTATGGGAGTAGTACTTTCCATTGGCTGAGTTTGCCTATAATAATACCTACCAAGCCAATTGTCACAGAACCATTCTTACCCAAATCCCAATCTCACTTCCTAGACAGTGGTAATGGGATTGAAGCACCCATCCCTAAGTGGCCCGATAGGATCTAACACACTGGCATATACAATAAGAAATAATAACTCAAAAACTAGGAAATTTAAAGAACAACTAACCCAATATAGGAGGTATTGTAGATCAATCCTTTTCATTAGAGTATATGAGTGTGGAAGAGATATAGTCAAGGTTCCAATGTTTTTCCTAAAATCAAGAAAATAAGGACAAAAAGGGAATTGGATGCTTTCTGTGCAACTGCATTGACTTTGTGTCTTGATTTTCTTAATTTTGGGCAAAACATTGGAACCTTGACTATATCACTTCCGCACTCCTATACTCTGATGAAAAATATTGATCTGTAATACCTCCTATATTGGGTTAGGTGTTCTTTAAATTTCCTGGGTTTTGAGTTATTATTTCTTATTGTATATGTCAGTGTGTTAGATCCTATCCGACCACTTAGGGATGGACGCTTCAATCCGTTTACCACTGTCTAGGAAGTGGGATTGGGATTGGTGTAAGAATGGTTCTGTGACAGTTGGTATCAGAGCTTACACACTCCCATATATTTTACATAAAAAATTTCTCAAGTCTTTTACACCTAAGAAACCCTAAAGTCCATAATGGTGAAAATTGAGGTGTCTAGGCTCGGGGTCCTGGCATAATTTCTCCTATCCATTTTCACGGTGGCTGAGATCCCCCGCTCTACCTGGCCTCAATTGATCTAGAACTGGACCTAAAGGTTCTCTTGTGAAATACTAGAGAGTCTTCTAGCATCTCATCTCTTCTTTAAGGACTATCCTAAGCCACCCATGTAGATGAAGATTAGGTAGTCTTCTCATCTCCTCATGTGGTCCTTTCTTGTGACTTTTTACCACATAAAGTCTCGATTATGGGTAGCTGATGCATGGGAAAAATGAATATAACTAAATTTTGAAATTTGATACCATGATCTGACCTTAATTTGAAAACTCAATTTTGATCAATGAAACTTGAATACTCATGTATGACCTCTAATATCATGCAAACTTAATTTATCCAAAAGCAGACTACATGCTCCTTATGTTTGAGGTAAATTGTAAAAATTATGATTTGATGAAATAAGGATGACTTAAACCTTATACTTCATTGTTGACGAGGTCGCTATTTGATTAATGTCCATGTTTCCCTATTATTGATTAAATCTCAAACATAGTTAAGCAAACTTGTTCTCTATTTGATACATATCATGGCTAAGCCATCAAGTGACTAAGCTTAGGACTCACAAAATCATGATGTAAGACTATGATGCAAAATGTTGTTTCCCTATTGACCATTGATGCTTTTTGCCATCTCAATTTTGATATAATGATTATGGGCCTATATTTTTCACTATTATGCTCTACTTCATTAAATTCCAAATTGAAATCCTCGATTTCCAAATTATATCACTACCTGGATCATTAAAGGAAAGGAATGCAAATATTAACTTGACTTTGAAAAATATTGACATAATTGCCCTATTATGATCTTGAATTTTGATCTAATGACCTTATGGAACATGATTTTATCATTGCTACTCTCCCTATATGAATAAAATCAATAGATAATGACTAATGTGCTGGATTAGGGTGTTAGTTGACTTATGACTCCCCTAAACTAGGTCACATCCCTATTATGACCACCTCTAAATTTCGTATGGTTGATTATTTAGAGTTTGGAAAGGTATTCCCTTTCACCCTATTTGGATTGGTTGACCTAATCCTAATAGGTTAAACCCATTGTTGATACTCGATCTTGAATATTGATTTAATAATGACCTTGATATATGACAATGTTGACTATAGCTTGTGGTTGATTTCCTAGATAGACCTAGGTATATATCATTCATTGACCTTGGACGCCATGATAATGAAATCTTGATATTTTTCTCAAATAATTTCTCGTATATTGCTTGGATATTGTTGCGAAAAATTGAATATAGATGAGAGGTCTCCCCTAAGGTCTAAATAGGAATCTAAACCCTGGCTTTTAGAATATTTATACATATGACCTTCATGTCTAAACTTCAACTCTTGATATTGATTAATAGAATTGTGACTCATGATTATCAATCTCAATAATGATACAAATCCTATGTTCACATTATTTGGACCTCGAGATCACCCCAGGCATATGACTAATGACTTCAAAATCCCAAATCTTGAAAATTTTGAAATGATGACTATTTTGACTCTCTCGATTTATGACTTAGGGTTTAGCTCTCATTAGGACCAAGGTGGGACCTGCTATTGATAATTAGCTTGAAATCATGATATTGAAAGTATGATGTTGTCTTGAAATGTTGAAATATGAAATCTCAAATCATGGATGTATAACCCCACCTAGGCCAATGCAGAAGCTAGAACCCTGAGATATTGGGATTGAAAGTCACCTTGTACACTTGATTCAAGATATCTATTTGTTTAACATAAAATATGATCTCTCCAAATTTGTAATCAATAGGATGCTTTCCATATTTGTGACTCATATGATGACTTTGAACAATATATGTATTGACCTTGATACTCAATTACTTGATGATGAAACGATGTTGATACCAAGTTGGTTATGATATGAAACATGGAATCCCAATTATGATTATTGGATTACTTGAAATTTGAGGACATGATTTTGATTTTATAATTGAGGACACTCCAATATTTGAGGATATGAATTAGGTTGAATGATCCCAATTTTTGAGGTTGTTTTGAATTTTGGGGACAAAATTCCTTTTTAAGGAGGGAAGGATGTGACAAAGTGGATTTTTTTGCATAATTATGAATTAATTAATATTTTGACCTCGTTATACTCACTCATGGTCTCAATTTATTTTTCTTATCTACATAATCAATTTTGAGACTCAAATCCAAAACATGGTGATCGATGTGAATTTTATACACTTTGAGACCCCACATATTTGATTTATTTGTCACTTTGTACAAAGAACCAAATTGATCCATAAAACTTAGTCTTTTGTTTCTCCAATCTTTTCTAAATATTCTACACATATTTGTGAATCTATGATTCAAATTTCATGTCATTTGGACATTCCTATGATTTTCTATGAATTTTGGAAGTTATGTGTTAAAAATCCCTTTGTTTGCCTTTTTAATTACCCTTTTCCAAGTCATCGATCCACTGCAAAGGGAGGGGATGAACTCCAGCCCTTGGATCCGATCTATGAGAATCATGGCCCAATCAAACGGTCGATCCATCATCCCCTATCTCCCGCAATCAGTAGAGAGGGGAGTGGCAGCCAAAGTAGCAATCGAACGATTGCGACCCCCTTTTGAAAATCGAAGTGATCAGGGATGTTTGCCCCGCCAAACTGAAGGCATTTACCCCTTTAACCCCCTTAAATTAGTGTGTTTCAAGAACAATTGAACTGCCATTTGCACCTCTCGACGGCAACCATGGCCACCTCCTCGCAAACCCTAAACCTAGCCCCATCTAGCTATAAAAACCCCACCATTAGCTTCGGCCTACCCCCACGAACTCGATCAGAACCTTCTCTTCCCCTCGCGTGCTCTCTCTCTTGTTTTCCCCTTTGATTTGGATTCTTCTCCTCCGCGGCGGCACTGCCAGGCCATTTTTGGCATTCCCTCTCGTCGCCCCCTCTCTCCAAAATGTGATTGCCATCCAACTTGAAAGGTTCTTACGAGTTTGGACGACACTCCCTCTGCTCCATCAGAGCCTCCTACTCCTTTCTCCCTGAGAACTGACGAGCCCTTCTCTGCTACATTTCTAGCTCACACAGGAGCTTGCGTAAGGGAGACAAGCCCCCAGACTGGCCGATCTGAGGACATCAGGCTCAGCCCAAGGGGTCCAACTAACCAGGATCTGAACCTGTAAATAAGAGTGTGAACCTAAGGAGCTAAGGATCGGATCGATCCATTGAACCAACAAACTAACACCCACATGGACAAATCTAGGCCATCCAATCAGCATCCAATGGATAGCCTTTATCTGATATAAGGTATTTTACATCTCCTCTCTACTCAGAAAATTAGTAAATTGGTCAAATCTTGTTTAAATCGTAGAAAATGCATCCTGACTCCAAATAATTCAAGTAAATAGTCAATCTTGATTAGAAAAATATAATGAACTGATTAAAAATACATGTGGAGCCAAATTACCAATGGATTTCATTGATACCCCTATATTCAATCTCTTGCTTATTTAGTTTATCAAATGACTCAATAATGATGTTTAATCTTTGAAACCCCTAGATTTGGACTCTGATGATTATCTTGTAACCTAGATCTAATCTAGTTGACTCATCTACTCTTGAAAATGAATAATTAGTGATCTAGATCTATTTACTTTATTCAATTATAACCTTTATGAATAATGAGTAATCTAGATATTGATCTTTACCTTGCAAAATCCTTAATATATATTTGGCCCATCAATTTGATTTTTGAATTCCAATTATGATAAGTATCACGATGATGATCAAGAATTTTAATGAGGACTTGGATAATGATCATAAAATTAGGGTTTACACATGATCCTAGAAAACCTAAGTAGGTCATCCACACTTGAAATATTCTTGACACTTGAATAATGTTAGACATATCAAAATATTATGGATCATAAGTGGATGACCTAACCCTAAGGTTGACCTAGGAAAATGTAACCCTATTCTCGAATATTGAAACATAATCTCCAAATATCATGATCATGACCCTTGATCCAAACATTGTGATTTAGGATCTAACTTGAAGGGTCTACCTATTACTTGTTGATCTATAATCAAAATCTCTAGTGAAAGGTATGCTATTACATCTTCTCTTTCGTTGTAATGAACATACTTTTTATGTATCTCTTGATTGTGTACTTGGTTATATACTTGGTTGAAATATTGTTCCCTATTGATTAGTATTCTGTATTTCTTATATTATATTTTGAGACAAACTAGAAAACATAAATGACATGCCCATTATGATTGCCCATATATTGATAATGATGATGATGATGTTGTTGATAATGTTGATAATGTTGATATTGAGTGCAAGCAACCCCTCATTTGGAGGTGGACTTGTACATAAACCTCCTATCTCCTATGGTGAGAAGGAACCTGGTGACCACCCCATCACATTGGGGTAATAGAGTCACACAAAATATATAAGCATGCTTATTGATTATAGAATAATGGGAACTCGTAATAAAAATTGAATCGTTTGAAAAACTTGTCAAATAAATTTTGATTTTTTGCAAATCGCTCGTTATACTTTTGAAATATAAGTCCTGCCAAGTACACTAATTTCGTTATAAACCATTTTACTTATTTTTATATAGTGTACTGTGCAATTGCATTGACTTTATGTCTTAATTTTCTTGATTTTATGCAAAACATTGGAACCTTGACTATATCGCTTCCACACTCATATAGTATGATGAAAAAGATTGATCTACAATACCTCCTATATTGGGTTAGTTGTTCTATAAATTTCCTAGTTTTTGAGTTATTATTTCTTATTATATATGCCAGTGTGTTAGATCCTATCGGGCCACTCAGGGACGGGCGCTTCAATCCCTTTACCATTGTTTAGGCGGTGAGATTGGGAGTGGGGTAAGAATGGTTCCATGGCACCAATATAGGGATGCCTCTATACAAAGCGTTATATGGGAGGTCGTGTCTGTCGCCACTTCACTGGGATGAGGTTGGTGAGAGGACGTTGTTGAGGCCAGAGGAACTTCAAATTTATGCTACCAAAGTTGCTTTGATCAGACAAAGGCTAAAGAAAGCCCAAGATTGACAGAAGTCGTATGTAAATGCAAATTGGTCTGATTTACATTTCACTGTGAGTGAACATGTGTTTCTAAAGTGCCCCTCCGAGCAATATCTAGGAATAGAGGAAAGTTGAGTCCCCGATATGTGGGTTCATTTGAAGTTCTAGAACGGATTGGTGAAGCAGCATACCTTGTAGCCCTACCCCCACAGTACAGCATGATGCATGATGTGTTCCATGTGTCCAATCTGAAGTGTTATGTAAATGATCCAAGCCATGTGATGCGGATTTAACCTATTGAGCTCCAGGGGATCTTGACAAATCCCGAGCCACTTGTGAGAGTACTGGATACTAAGGTGAAAGAGCTCAGAGACAAAAAGATAGAGATGATAAAGGTTCTCTGGAAGCACCATGGAGAGGATGAAGCTACATGGGAGTTGAAGACGGACATGGAAAAATCATATCCTGAATTGTTTGTAGGATTTGTTGAATTTTGAGGACAAAATTCTTATAAGTGGGGAAGGATGTTATAACCCCAATTTTCGTTGTATTATTATGCAATTATTAAATAAAAGGGGTTTGCTTGACAATTTGTGTGCATTGTTTTACAACTTGGGTTTCTTTGAAAAATTGCCTTGAATTATAAATTTCATGCTTTTTACTATTTTAATAAGTCAATGGATGGATAAAGAAAAAAAAGAAAAATCCATAATAAAATGAAAAGGCAAGAGGGAAGTAAATAACTTATGTTTTATTTAAGAAAATATGGAATTCTCTAGAAGGTGGCATCAGTGTCCACAATAGGATGATTTTAGTACCACTTTCCTTCTAATATTTAGAAAATTAAAAATTAAGAGAATAGAAAAGGAACCCTAAACCCATTTTTTACAACTACAACACTTACGGAGCCAACTGTGAGTGCATTCTAGAAATGGCTAGCTTGAGAGAGAAAACTCCAACTTCTCTCTAGTACCATCCTCTCCATCACCAACCTGCTTGACACACCCATCGGAAGGTGATCATATTTACTCAACGGGAACCTCAACTTTGATTGGATATTAGATACCATATATTGATCACTTTAGTTCAAGGGATCCTCATCTTGAAACATAATCATATTTCTTTCTCATCAAGCAAATCTCCATCAACTTCACCTCTTTTAGAGATCTGATCACCCTACACATGTTCTTCTACTTTACCTATCGGTGAAGATCCAAGCAACACCAATAGACATCTTCATTGTGTAGTCGGAGGTGTTTGAATCTGAAACATCCTAGAGAGTAGAGAGTTATCCTCTGGCAGCTACATTGTCTAGGCATAGCTCATTTACCCCTCCATTTCAGTAGCTTTACATGGATCCTCAACCTTTTCATAGTCGGTTGGTGCTCCCGACCTGGAGCCACCTGAATCCCTGACATAGTAGATAACTAGCCTATTTTGATATAAACAACTACTACACCTGGCTTCAACTCTTGCAACAATGAAGATATCTGATCACATTTCCTTGCTTTCCTAAGCGAGTCTTTGCCTCCTGGAGGGAAACACCACTATTAGCCACCCTGACTGTAGCAACATCTATATTAAAACCCCACATGTGTGTAATAAATACAAGCTAGGCCCACCCACCAATAGATAGAACACTACACACCCATCTTGATCAACTTTGGATAGGTCAGCGCCATTTTTTTCCTTCCTCAAAGCCCCCTCATTTGCCCTAGAAGAAAATCTGGTTCGCTAAAATAAGAACCAGAGGATTACTAACTACTACCAAAAGCAAGAATAAGAGACTCAAATGCAAGGCTAAAACCTCACACCATCTACGGCATGCCCTGCGGTATAAGAAAGATGTTGGGTTTTACAGGAGGCAGAGAAGCAGCGGAAACAAAAAAATTTCTCCCCAAACCCGAAACAAAAGGAATCGCGTCAACATCTATATAATAGGAAAGATGGTTTGTGAATCATACCTTGTCCCGAGGCTTGCTCGGCGACAATACCACGCGCCTTGCGCGGTCTTCACCTCCGGTCTTGGACGGTGTCTGTGCAGCTCCTGGTCGCACCGGGACTGAAGACTCCTCCTCCTACCAGACTGTCGGATGACAGTTGTCCTCCTGAGCGGCAGTGACCTCCCACCTCTGAAGTAGTCCACACGGACCACCCGGAACTCCACTCTCCTTGTCCCGCAAGGAAGTGGAAGGAGTCGCACCCTCCTGTTGACGTACTAGTCGCCAACACACTCTCTTGCTGTCAATTGCAACTGCAGTTGCCCTTCCCTTGCTGCACCTCCCTTTTGCGGGAAGCACTTGCTCAGGCTCTCTCTCGGTTACCAAAACCAGAGAGAACGACAACTTTGCAGAGCAATCAACTTGCACTGAGTTGTCCTTTTGAGAAGCCCCCAATACCCCTATATATATAGGCGGGTCATGGGATAGGGTTCTCTAAGCCCGACAATACGGGACAAAAGCAGGAGTAGAAGGGTTCGGGATTTTCCACAAAAAGCAACCATCTCGCAACCTGAACCGATCGGTTCACAAGTGAACCGGTCGGTTGGGGACCTGAACCGATCGGTTCACCACTGAACCGATCGTTTGGGACCCTTGAACCGATCGGTTCACTCGTGAACTGTCGGTTGGGGTTCCAGGTTGGTTCCCAATTGACTTTCCTTGTTTCTTTCCCAATTGGTATCGAATACCAATATTATTCCCAATCGAATTGGGAAATTTGAAACGAAAGGAAAATTCTCACCAATCCTACTTTCCCATGTTGCTCGATTGCACCAGTTGAACCGATCGGTTCAACACTTGAACCGGTTGTTTCACTCTATGCATGAGCCGATCGGTTCAACAATTGAGCCGACCGGTTCAGCAACCTCAGCCGACCGGTTCATCGCATGAACCGATCGGTTGGGAATGTAGATTGTGCAGAATCAGTCAAATGCGATTTCAATCAATTCGATACTCCAATCAATGCGTCCAACACCTTGAACATTATGATATTGAGCTATCGATTAATTGAGTGTTTAATTGAACTACTAAACTCCTTTAGTAATCAATCTAAACATTGCTTGTGGACAAAACTCCTCTTCCAGGTTAAATCCTATGTGTGTGACCCTGCAGGTCCATTTCACGTTGGCAGTGAAAGTCCATAATACTTATGACTTCACAAGCAAAGAGCGGTGCCTAGTCACACATCATTTCTACCCAAGTGAAAGTAGAAAGTTGGAGAACAACTTTCATCCTACAATCTGTGAATGGTGTTACAGTGAATGTATAATTCCTTTGTCACTGATATCCAGAATGAACTCGAGGCATGGAACAATCATCCTGTCAATGTTCATTCATTTCCTTGATCTCAGAGTAGACCGAGTGAGATGTGTATGACATCAATATCACATATTGATTCATACGTGCATGCACATGCCTTTCTCAATCCTACTCATCAAGTGGCCAAGGATATCAAACTCCCTTAGGAGGGACAAATCCCATATCTATCACTCACCCCTCAAAAGCCCCATGTGTCAAAGCCACCCAATCATCACCTTTATAACAACCCATGTTTCAGGACTGCGTTTGATGATGTCAAAGTGTACCCAACGACATGTGTTGAGTGTAGTGATTTCAGGTCTAAGAATCACACTCACCACCATCACTGTGAGAGCTGACTGTGACTACCATGTCATGGTTCCATGTGTCACTCTCATGGTGGGTCTGTCTGGTACCTTGTTCTCTAACAAGTACCTATGTGCTTGGTTTGATATCACCATATCATGACTAATGAGATTCTGTCATCAACCAACACACAATCTAGTCTTTAGTGTTATTGATGTCTATGGTTATTTCCACAGTAACAACCGACTAGGGATCAAACAAGAAAGAATACTCTTAGCATCCGTATGATCTCATCGTTTAGGTCCTCAACCCAAAAGCATACGTCATTGAGTAAAACAATCTTTAGACATCTATCATGTTACATCACCATCTCAGAAACAGTTTAAACATATAGATTGGAAATTGCCTTTTTTATTATTCAAATCATTTACAAAGTATCCCATTACAATCATCATATGACTTGCTCTATGGGCATACATACCAACAGACTCCCACTTGCACTTAGAGCCAGTCACCAAGGAAATGCAGTCCTTGTGACCTAGCATGACCATTATGCTTCTGCTGAGAAAGGGCCTTAGTCAGTGGATCAGCTATGTTGTCTTCAGTTGGTACTTTGCAAATCTTCACATCTCCTCGCTGTATGATCTCTCGTATGAGATGGAAGCGCCGTAGTATGTGCTTGGACCGCTGATGTGATCTGGGCTCCTTAGCTTGTGCAATAGCTCCATTGTTGTCACAATAAAGCTCAATTGCATCACAGCTACTGGGAACTACACCAAGTTCAGAGATGAACTTCCTGATCCACATAGCCTCCTTTGCTGCATGCGAAGCAGCAATATACTCGGCCTCTGTAGTAGAATCGGCAACTGTTTCTTGCTTGGAACTCTTCCAGCTCACAGCTCCATCATTAAGGCAAAACACAAATCCTGATTGCGATCTGTAATCATCTTTATCGGTTTGGAAGCTTGCATCGGTGTAACCCTTTACAACCAGCTCTTCCTCGCCGCCGTACACAAGAAACTGATCCTTAGTCCTTCGCAAGTACTTGAGGATGTTCTTCACGGCTGTCTAGTGAGAATCCCTGAGATCTGACTGGTACCTGCTCATCATGCTGAGAGCATACGAGACATCTGGGCGTGTGCACAACATAGCGTACATGATGGATCCAATGGCTGATGCATATGGGATCCCATTCATATGCTCCCTCTCTTCACAAGATTGGGGACATTGAGCTCTAGAGACGGTAACTCCATGTAGCATAGGGACGTTGCCTCTCTTTGAGTTCTCCATGCTGAACCGCTTCAGCACCTTGTCAATGTATGTGCTCTGACTTAGTCCGAGAAGCCTTCTAGATCTATCTCTATAGATCTTAATTCCTAGAATGTAGGATGCTTCTCCTAAGTCCTTCATTGAGAAAGTTTTCCCAAGCCAAGTCTTTACCTTCTCTAAGGCTAAGACATCACTCCCCATCAAAAGTATGTCATCCACATACAATATGAGGAATGTGGTCGAGCTCCCACTAACCTTCTTGTACACACAAGGTTCATCTCCATTTTGAATAAAGACAAACACTTTGACTTCTTCATCAAATCGAAGATTCCAACTCCGAGATGCTTGCTTCAATCCATAGATTGACCTTTGCAGTTTACAGACTTTATTGGCATTCTTTGGATCTACAAAACCTTCAGGTTGTGTCATGTACACATCCTCATGTATATTCCCATTAAGGAATGCGGTTTTAACATCCATCTGCCAAATCTCATAGTCATAATAAGCTGCAATAGCAAGCATGATCCTGATGGACTTAATCATGGCAATTGGAGAAAAGCTTTCGTCATAGTCAACACCTTGAATTTGTCGAAAACCCTTTGCAACCAATCTGCCTTTATAAGTTTGCACATTGCCATCCATGTCAGTCTTTTTCTTAAAGACCCACTTGCACCCTATGGGTTTTACCCCTTCGGGTGGTTCCACCAAAGTCCATACTTTGTTGGAGTACATGGATTCCATCTCGGATGTCATGGCTTCAAGCCATTTCTCAGAATTTGGTCCCTCTATAGCCTCTACGTAGGTAGTTGGATCATCATCTATGATCAACTCTCCACCTTCCTGAGTTACAAGGTATCCAAACCTCTCAGGTTCAAGGCGAGTCCTACTAGATCTATGAGGTCCTTGTGTTACCTTAGGAGACTGAGATTCCACAACACCTTGTGAATCTACATTTTCCTCTGGTACATCTATCGGTTCAATGTTCTCTTGTTGGGCTTGAACCTCTTCAAGCTCTATATTCCTCCCACTGTTTCCTTTGGAAATAAATTCCTTCTCTAGGAACACAGCATCCCTGGCAACAAACACTTTGTTGTCAGTAGGGTGGTATAGATGGTATCCCTTGGTCTCCTTGGGATATCCAACAAAGTAACATTTATCAGATTTGGGTCCAAGCTTTTCAGGAAACATTTTCTTGACGTAAGCCCCACAACCCCAAATCTTCATAAAAGACAAATTGGGACGCTTCCCAGTCCATATCTCATATGGTGTCTTTTGAACCGATTTAGATGGTACACGGTTAAGTGTAAACGCGGCGGTTTCAAGAGCATAACCCCTGAAAGAAATTGGAAGATCAGCAAAACTCATCATAGATCGCACCATATCTAACAATGTGCGATTCCTTCTTTCAGACACACCATTATGCTGTGGTGTTCCAGGCGGAGTCCATTATGATATAATACCACAGGCTCGCAGAAGGTCCTCAAACTCCTGGCTCAAGTATTCTCCACCTCGATCGGAACGAAATGCCTTAATACTTTTACCAAGCTGGTTCTGTACTTCATTCATGAAATCCTTGAACCTTTCAAGGGTTTCTGACTTATGTTTCATCAGGTACACATAGCCATACCTACTGAAGTCATCAGTAAAGGTAATGAAGTACTGATACCCACCTCTGGCATTAGTTCTAAAAGGCCCACATACATCAGTATGTATGAGTCCTAATAGATCACTAGCTCTCTCACCTTTACCTGAAAAGGGAGTCTTGGTCATCTTACCCAATAAACAAGATTCACATGTCTCTATTGATTCATAATCAAAAGAGTCTAGATAACCATCTTTATGGAGTCTAGAAATGCGCTTCTCATTTATGTGCCCTAGACGACAATGCCAGAGATATGTTTTGTTTGAGTCGTTGAGTTTTTGCTTTTTGGTGTTTACATTGTATACACTTGTCTCCAAGTCTATCAAGTATAGACCATAAGACATAGGGGCACTGCCATAAAAGATCCCATCTTTAGAAATGGAACACTTTCCATTCTTAATAAGAAATTCAAATCCATCTTTGTCCAAACAAGAGACGGAGATGATATTCCTATTTATGGCAGGTACATAATAGCAGTTCTTCAACTCTATTATTAGCCCACTAGGTAGAGTTAACTCATAGGTTCCTACGGCACTGGCGGAAACTCTTGCCCCATTGGCAACACGTAGTTCAACCTCGCCTTTCCCCAAAGGCCTACTTCTCTTAAGATCCTTCACATTTGAACAAATGTGAGATCCGCATCCGGTATCAAGTACCCATGACGAAGAAGTAGTAAAGTTAATCTCTATCACGTATACACCAGAAGTAGAGATCTCTATCTCCGACTTCTTCTTCCATTGTTCCTTCCATCCTCTCCATGTAGAAGAAATTGGTTTGGCGAGAGAACACTTCTCTCCCTTACCTACTTTCCTCTTCACCAACGCATTAAGCGTACATAGAGTGGATTCTAAGGCTCCTGGTATATCTGGATTGTGCAGAACACTTCTCACAGTCCTCAACCAGTTATGGAATTTATTCTCAATTAATTTGCCCATTTTAAAAGATGATTCTTTTTCCATTCTACAAGAGAAAATTTGCATTTGTCAAAACCTTTTTGATTTGATTTGAATAAAATTTGACGATAGTTAATTAGGCCTTTAATTAATTACCGCTCCCACTATTTTGACTCAAATTGATAGCCCTCACCATCAATTCGGAATATTGCAGCGTACAATCTTCTAGTGGGTCAAGATCCTAGAATCCTCTAAGCCATGGACCAGCTTTGGCTGTCACCCACAACTCAGATCTTCTGGGTAGGCAACTCTTGCCAATTGCATCATATGCAACTCTTGATGAATGAACATGCGCAACACCTTGCCATGAACATTCCGTGCCTCTGGGCTTAGACGCTCTAAGAATCACCAGTTAAGTCAAACCCATAAGCCGACACGGTAAACATGCACCCTGCTTTGGCAAAACCTACATGTCGACCCTTCACACTTCTACAAGATAGACGGCGCACCACGCTTTGGCGTAACCTACACTTGGTCGATCAAGTTTGCCATGTGTGTCGCTAATGGAAGGCACATAAGACTTAATATTTTAATGAGGGATTTGGTTTTATATACATATACATATCCAATCACCACAATATATAGTACGTATCATATACATGCTATATCCCACAGAAAACATGCATAAACGATAAAAAGCAATGATTATGGCCATCCTATTTGTGATTCCTCGAGCCAAGAGGAATCACGCTCATCTAGGTCTACATCACATGCAACCTGTACAAGATGAAATCTGTGCCTGCCTTTCTGGGTTTGATCAGCTCATCTCCATGACTGATCGACTCGCCATCAGGTAGGTTGTTCAGGTGCCACCAGCCGATCGACTGGCGCCTCCAGCCGATCGGTACACCGGTCATCGTGCATCTCCTCAGGTCGCCACCCACTCATCTCGTTCCTCGAACCGGCCTTCTGGATCACCAACCAATCGGTTCACTCCTTGAACCGATCATCTTCAGGTTGTCCGCCGTTCTTTGACATAACAGGAAATAAAATCTATCCTATTTACAATTGAATTGTGAAACCCCGAGTTACATTCGGGGGGGAGCAAAGGTAGGAAAAGAATTCTCGAATTATTTTGAGTTACATCAGGAATATGAGAAAGGGAATCGGTGCGCAGACCGAGATGCAAGCAACCACACAAACAACCACACACAGATATAGGGGTTTATAGGCCATAATCATGCTACACATCCACCACAAAACTCGTTTAAGGGCGACGCGTACCGAGTGCATTAATATTACATATCATATATGTATATTAGAGATTTGTGGATTGGACATGTATAAAGCCGATATTATTCGCATCGCATGAAATAAATAAAGGCGACAAACCAAAATCGATCATATCGATAATCCTAAAATATAGAGAGGTTGACGTGGCTCTGATACCACTGTTGGGTTTTACAGGAGGCAGAGAAGCAGTGGAAACAAAAAAATTTCTCCCCAAACCCGGAACAAAAGGAATCGCGTCAACATCTATATAATAGGAAAGATGGTTTTTGAATCATACCTTGTCCCGAGGCTTGCTCGGCGACAATACCACGCGCCTTGCGCGGTCTTCACCTCCGGTCTTGGACAGTGTCTGTGCAGCTCCTGGTCGCACTGGGACTGAAGACTCCTCCTCCTACCGGACTGTCAGATGACAGTTGTCCTCCTGAGTGGCAGTGACCTCCCGCCTCTAAAGTAGTCCACACAGACCACCCGGAACTCCACTCTCCTTATCCCGCAAGGAAGTGGAAGGAGTCGCACCCTCCTGTTGACGTACTAGTTGCCAACACACTCTCCTGCTGTCAATTGCAACTGCAGTTGCCCTTCCCTTGTTGCACCTCCCTTTGTGGGAAGCACTTGCTCGGGCTCTCTCTCGGTTACAAAAACCAGAGAGAACGACAACTTTGCAGAGCAATCAACTTGCACTAAGTTGTCCTTTTGAGAAGCCCCCAATACCCCTATATATATAGGCGGGTCATGGGACAGGGTTCTCTGTGCCTGGCAATACGGGACAAAAGCAGGAGTAGAAGGGTTCGCGATTTTCCACAAAAAACAACCATCTCGCAACCTGAACCGATCGGTTCACAAGTGAACCGGTCGGTTGGGGACCTGAACCGATCGGTTCACCACTGAACCGATCGTTTGGGACCCTTGAACCGATCGGTTCACTCATGAACCGGTCAGTTGGGGTTCCAGGTTGGTTCCCGATTGACTTTCCTTGTTTCTTTCCCAATTGGTATCGAGTACCAATATTATTCCCAATCGAATTGGGCATTTTGAAACGAAAGGAAAATTCTCACCAATCCTACTTTCCCATGTTGCTCGATTGCACCAGTTGAACCGATCGGTTCAACACTTGAACCGGTCGTTTCACTCTGTGCATGAGCCGATCAGTTCAACAATTGAGCTGACCGGTTCAGCAACCTCAGCCGACCGGTTCATCACATGAACCGATCGGTTGGGAATGCAGATTGTGCAGAATCAGTCAAATGTGATTTCAATCAATCCGATACTCCAATCAATGCGTCCAACACCTTGAACATTATGATATTGAGCTATTGATTAATTGAGTGTTTAATTGAACTACTAAACTCCTTTAGTAATCAATCTAAACATTGCTTGTGGACAAAACTCCTCTTCCAGGTTAAATCCTATGTGTGTGACCCTGCAGGTCCATTTCACATTGGCAGTGAAAGTCCATAATACTTATGACTTCACAAGCAAAGAGTGGTGCCTAGTCACACATCATTGCTACCCAAGTGAAAGTAGAAAGTTGGAGAACAACTTTCATCCTACAATCCATGAATGGTGTTACAGTGAATGTATAATTCCTTTGTCACTGATATCCAGAATGAACTTGAGGCATGGAACAGTCATCCTGTCAATGTTCATTCATTTCCTTGATCTCAGAGTAGACCGAGTGAGATGTGTATGACATCAATATCACATATTGATTCATACGTGCATGCGCATGCCTTTCTCAATCCTACTCATCAAGTGGCCAAGGATATCAAACTCCCTTAGGAGGGACAAATCCCATATCTATCACTCACCCCTCAAAAGCCCCATGTGTCAAAGCCACCCAATCATCACCTTTATAACAACCCATGTTTCAGGACTGCGTTTGATGATGTCAAAGTGTACCCAACGACATGTGGTGAGTGCAGTGATTTCAGGTCTAAGAATCACACTCACCACCATCACTGTGAGAGCTGACTGTGACTACCATGTCATGGTTCCATGTGTCACTCTCACGGTGGGTCTGTCTGGTACCTTGTTCTCTAACAAGTACCTATGTGCTTGGTTTAATATCACCATATCATGACTAATGAGATTCTATCATCAACCAACACACAATCTAGTCTTTAGTGTTATTGATGTCTATGGTTATTTCCACAATAACAACCGACTAGGGACCAAACAAGAAAGAATACTCTTAGCATCCGTATGATCTCATCGTTTAGGTCCTCAACCCAAAAGCATATGTCATTGAGTAAAACAATCTTTAGACATCTATCATGTTACACCATCATCTCAGAAACAGTTTAAACATATAGATTGGAAATTGCCTTTTTTATTATTCAAATCATTTACAAAGTATCCCATTACAATCATCATATGACTTGATCTATGGGCATACATACCAATAAAAGCATCAAAGCCGACCAGTAATAGTTGTGACCCACCATTCGAATCAAACATGGCATCCTGATTTCCTTCATGGATTATAAGCTCTCTAACCCAAAATACCACTCTTACATTCCTCATCCTAGAGCTTGGATCAACCACAAATATGACATCTCTCCAGGAAACAACATCATCCATATAGGGAACAAAAACATTGATGTCAATTTAGAATTCAACAACAACTCCATCCTCTGTATTATAGAAGGATGGGCTAGATTGATCTCAGAACTTTGCCTCCAGCCTAAATGGATGATATTCTTAAGACATATTTCTAACAAGACCTTGTTGGTCTGGATTATGGACTTCAACAATGATACTCCACCAGAGCTTTACTCCCTCTTCTTCAACAAAGAAGAACCCTTCACCTCCTCCAATTCAGCTTCAGTGGATCAATTGTTCATGTTAGATAAACATCAACCGGAAATAGGTTTAAAAGATAGGCCTATCTCGCTCCCATATGATAACTCCTCGAGTCAGGACCTTGAAGATGAAAAAGATACAACAGCCTCAGTAAAAAACAAGAGCACCATTGCTTCCAGGTACGAGCCCCCCCATGCGTTGTTTTTTCTACTTTAAATCACTCTGCATCAAACCATAGAACTTTTCTCATTCCCATGTATTCTCATCAGTTAGACCTTAATTTTCCACCACTTGGCCATCTCCCAGCCACTGACCTGGCTATAGATAGATTTGCTACTTTTCAAAAAGCTCAACCATGGATCCCTGCCCCGCCAAAACGATCATTCCGATGTCTTCACCGCACTATTTGCTCCATCCACAACAATTCTCGGTCCCAATGTGTTAAGAAGAAGATATATTTTCTCTACAACAAGCCGGTACACATCAAACACTTTTGCAGATACCAAAGAACCTATTTCCCAAAAGAAAACAGGCACTTTTCTAGACTCACAGCCCAAAACCATAAAAAAGCAACACCAGCATATCATTCTCCTTGCCTTTTCAGCCATGATGTATCTTATCGATTAGTTAAAACCAATTAGACAGGGGGTTACAATAGTAATCCCTTCACATGCCTTGTTGAGCCTAAGGTCTTACCACACCCACTAACCCCCCATGCACACATCCACCCTCTTTGTCCTCAACTATTTACGGCAGCAAACAACATTGTTACTAGCTTCACCCCCATATCCTCTGACTGCCACAAAACCAGTTTATCCAACCATAAATCTATTGCCCCATTCAATATGACCCCATCTCTACATCTAGAAAATGAGTTTCCTTTCGATCTACCTACTAACTCTATGTGTTGGTTATATGTCTTCATCTGTAGAAGTGTCCTCATCACCATTGAGAACAACCTTGACAATAATATTGTAAACATTCTCAATGTCACTAGAGCCATCACCCTCCTTATTCCTGGCCATAATGTCCTAAAACCAAAGATCCTCTCACCCTCACAACTCTTATATTATGTCCCTGAAGGTACCAAGTTGGATCATCTTTTTGTCAAGACCTTGACAATCCCATGTGGGTCAAGCTTCATTCATGAAAACCTTTCAAGATGGTCATATGATCAAGGATCTTCTCTGACTGGGTCAGGAGGATCTGGTTGGGTAGCTATCACTGACCTTCCCCCACACTTGTGGGAAGTTTAAGTCTTTAGAGCTATAACTCACTCTGTGGGTGCCACCCTCTAATTCATAAGTCAGGACACCCTCCATACCTCTCAGTTTATCAAAGCTTACTCTGTTTTCTCTATTAAACAAACTATCACCCTCCCGGCCTCTCTCAAGATTAGGTTGGGAGAAAAGATATATAAAATCAAAATAGTATCTAAAAACCCGAAAGCTATCAAAACTACCTTTTCTGATATCACTACTCATCCCCCCTCTTGGTACAACTCTGTCAATACCAAAAAAAACCTTCAACATGATAAGAAAACCTACTGAAAAAAACCTGGTTTGGGAAAGGAAAACAACCTCCTCAAAAAATTTAGAGAATTCCAATAGATCTATCAGCCATAAAAGGATGAAGATGTCCTCCCCTCTGAGACAAGCAAACCAAAATCTTCCTTGGACACCTTCAAGCCCTTCCCTTTCCATGCAAATGAACTTGACACAACTATGGACATCAACTCTGACACTATGCAAAAGCTCAAGTCATCTATTATTGATGAGATTAGGTCCTTATAGAGTCCTAAGTAGAAGAGCAATGGCAGGGATCCAAGCATCATTAGGTCCATCAAAACCATCCAAACAACACTTGAAGGATTAACCAGAAGAAATTACTTTGCTGAAGCAGATACAGGTACATACTCCTCATCAATTTCTACAACATTTTCAATTTCATCAGTTGTTAAAACAACCTCTACATCTCCAGTTAATGATAATGACAACATACAAGATATTGCATCATAGCCTGATATACAATCCTTCACTGCATTTGCGAACAAAATTGGAATAAACTTTGAAGATGAGAACATAGCCCACCAAGCTCTAAATAATATAGAAACTTTCATGAATTGGTCAAACCTTAGATAGATTCATAAGGCACAATCTAAAATAGACTCTCTGAAACTGAATTAAGTTCAGAACTTCTTCCTAGAGTTTGGCTTATTTCAATCCCATAAATATGAGGATCACTTCATGGAATGTATGTGGTGTAGCTAATGCCCATAGAAGAAAAGAAATCCACAATCACATCCATAAACTCAACATCGACATTAATGCCATCCAAGAAATGAAAGCCACCCTTTCACCTTTTGTTATTAAAACTATAGGAGGAAACAAGATCACTAGTTGGTTCCAAATACCTCCTATAGGTTTTAAGGGGGGATACTCATTCGGTACAATAAAAACCTTTTTGCGGTAACAAAATTTGAAATTCATTCCTTTTACATCACTCTCCACTTCACCAATATTTTTTATCACTTCAATTGGATCTTCACGTGAGTATATGGGGAACCAGGAAACAACAAATGATCCTTTATGTCTGAACTCAATTACATTATAAATCTTCATGATAAGGAACCCTGGCTTCTCGGAGGAGACCTCAACCTCATCACAAATGCTTCTGAGAGACTTAACCAACTTTCCTCCTCCTCCAGCCTGACTCCTTCGGATAAAATTTTCATTGATCTGATCAACAAATAGAAGTTGATTGACATTTCCCCTTCGAATGCATGCTTCACCTGGTCCAGATACCACACCAGGGCCAGAATAGACCATTTTATCTGCACTTCCAGGTGGGAAGATCAATACCCCATAGCCTTTGTCCAAATAGCCCATCGCCCCATCTCTGATCATTTTCCCATCATCATAGACACCAAGTTGGAAAAATGGGGACATAAACCTTTCCGTTTCGAAAATTATTGGCTTTCTAACCCTATTGCCATCAAGATCTGTGAGGATAACTAAACTCCATCCGATTACAACACCAGGAACTTGGGCCACCATATACAAAAAACACAAAAATGTTTAGACATGAGCTCAAAGATTGGCAAAGGAGTCATATTATTAGCTTGACACAAAAACTAGATGATCTGGAACAACAACATCTTTTTGTAGACAGTGATCCTTCAGCTGATCATGCACTTGTTCTCTCAATAAAATCTGAGCTAGATAATATCAAACAATGTATCGACACCAAGTGGAGTCAATGTGCCAAAATTCAGTGGGCAAATGAAGGAGAAAAGAACACCAAATTCTTCCACAAAATATGCAACAATAACTCTAGAAAAACATTATTGCCCAACTAAAAATTAAGGATATGACTACATCAAACAAGCATCTGATCACCACACATATTGTAGACCATTTCAAAAGAATATTAAACTCCAACCACAAACCATCCTTCCTCAACTCCATAGATTGGCACCTGTTGTGTGGCTGCACCATTGACTCTCCAGAAACTATCATCCAACCTTTCTCTCCTGATGAACTTGATCTAGCTATCAACTCATTAGGTAAAAACAAATCTTCGGGTCTGGACGGCTTAAATGTAGAATTCTACCAGGCTAACTAGAAACACTTCAAGAAGGACTTCTGGGCACTCCTACAGGAACTACATCTCCACAACAATGCCCATAACATCCTAAAACATCTCAACATGTGTTCATCACCCTCATTAAGAAAGTTGACCAACCAGAGTACATCTCTCAGTTCATACCCATAAGCCTCATCGACACCTCCTACAAGAGCATAGCAAAAACTCTTGCAAATAGAATCAAACCCTTTATGAACAACATCATTCCTCTAAATTAGAATGCATTTCTCAAAAATAGAAACATCCATGATGCATACATCATGGTCAATGAGATGGTTCATCACTGTTACAAAAACAAAACACCCCTGATAGCCATAAAACTAGACTTTGAGAAAGCTTTTGACAACATCATATGGGACAGCCTTATCAAAACCCTAGATGGCTTTGGCTTCCCAGATACTTGGAACACCTAGATCCATGCTTGTATATCCACAAACTTCTTCTCCACCATCATAAATGGTTCACCTTTTGGACATTTTAGACACTCTAACGGGCTTAGACAAGGAGACCCTTTATCTCTGTACCTCTTCATCATTGTAGCCTCCTTGCTCACAAATTTGATCAAACTTGGTACAGAACATGGTCTTATTGACTCCCCACAAGAATGTGTCAGGAACATATAATCCAATTTGTGGATGATACAATCATCCTTGTCTCTCCTGAAGACACTACCATCATCAATACCATCTGTATCTTTGGTATATTTTCCTACATCTCTGGATTTAAAAACAACCTCCATAAATCATCTATCTTTGGTGTGAACACTACCGAACTCCTCAAATACAAATCAGAGGAGTTTCCCATCAATTATCTTGGGCTACCAATTACACCTCTAAAAATAGCTCACCCCATCTGGAACCCTATCATTGAAAAAATCAACGTCATATTATCTTCCTAGACAAACAAATTTCTCAACCGTAGAGATCATCTCACCCTCCTAAATAGTGTCATCACCCCCATCACTACACATTACTTGAGTTGCATCCCTCTACCCACCAAAACAAAGAACATGATAGACAAAATCAAAAGAAGTTTCATATGGAACAACCACAATCTCAAAGGTTCCAACAACAAACATTTACATCTGGTTAATTGGAACACCAATACTGCTCCAACAAAATTTGGTAGATGGGGAATCATAGATATCAAAACTCATGCCCTATGCCTCATAGCCAATATTATCAACATTCTCTCTTCTAACAAAAACAAAGTGTGGCGCCGCCTTATACTCCAAAAATACTACAGGAGTAAACCACCATGGAAAAAACCAAAAACAACATATCATCAACTCTATGGAAATACATAAACAAAAACATCCACCTGATCAGGAATCTCATCTATACCCCCCCACATCCACTGCAACATTAACCTATAGAAAGATCCATGGTTCCACCATAAATCCATCAGAAACCTCCACCCATATATCCAACTCCCTAGAGCTCTAACTTCCTTGAATATTCAAAAAGCACTAAAGCTCCTCACCAGTAATATAATAAATGCACTGAAGAGACACCTTCTCACCTACATAGCTGGAAATGATTTAAGGGAAATTGTCTATGAACTTGAAAATAATACCTACAACTATGTCTTATGGAGATGGGGATCTCAGTATACTCCAAATGCAGCATACACTTTCATGTCTGATAGGGGCCTCATTTCCAACCAAGCTCATATTTGGAAAACCAAATGGCTGCAAAAACTCAAAATCTTCTGCTGGCTAACCCTTAACAACAAACTACTTACTGATCATAACATCACTAGAAGATGTTTCTTGGGACTGACCAGATTACCTTTGCAAAAATGAAGAAGAAACTATCGATCATATCTTCATACACTGCAACTTCATAAACAATATCTTCAAAAACTTCTTCCAAAGTAAACATGATATTCATAATATACTAACAAAACAAAATAGTGTAACTCCTCTTACACTACTTCTGGGCTTCAAAACCGAAGACATTCTTGTCTTTACGCTATGGAATGTGTGGTTGGAAAGAAACCATAGAAAATTAATAACCAGTAGACTTTTAAATAATATCACCTTGAACATCTCATTAGATCTTGTTGTCAACAATTTATGTAGGATAGGCCTCAACTTCCACACAGGTGAACCAAGTCGAAGCTAGCTCAGAGAATTTCTTTACATGCAATGGAGATGGTGGTTTCTATACCCTGAAGGAGATCCTGGAAGATGAATCAGATTTTTAGAGAGAGGACTAATCAGATGGTTAATTATGTTATTTTCAACTTGCTCTAGTTGCTAAGGTAATGTCTAAGGAGTGCCTCCCCCACAAACTCATCATTTATTTTCCATCACGTTTTCTTGTTTGGTAGACTTTTTACTCCCAGCGTCTGGGGGAACTGTTTGTGTGTTTTTACTTATAGGCATCTCTTGGTCTGTAAGTGGATCCTATCCTGATTAATGCATGAATTTTCTTCAAAAAAAGAAAGGAAGAAAGAGGAAATATGAGTTCTAATGTAATGTATATGGCTTTTTGGTGCATGACTTTCATATGAATAAAAAGAGATATTCTTTTTTATTTTTAATCCCAAACTATGCCCAATGATAGATTATGTCATCAAGAACTTTACCTCAAAATTTGGGATAAAAAATCTTAATGGATTAGGAGATATGGATTTTACAAAAATACTTAAAGTTTGGAAATAATGTGAGAAAGTAATGCCACATTTAAATTAGATTTCTAAAAGGATTTGTCTTGCCGCGTGTGATAGAAGCCATTGGATCTAAGATCTAATGGCACCCGTACATTGCCCAATTCTAATAGGTGAAGGGCTTGCACAGTGTAAACGAGATCTTCGATCTTGATTTTCTCACAACCTGATGCGTGAGCAAGAGCGGCAATTGTTGGGTTGGATTCGGGAGAATATTTTACACCATCATAACCTAGGTCTTGAGGGGTGTGGAAGCCTCTAGAGTAGACACACAATCTTTCCTAAAAACCCATTGGTGGGGAGGGTTGGTAACCCTAAATCTATCCCCCACACCCTATATATAAGGGCACCCCTGACCTCTCCCTAGCCCCACGAATTCGAACGGCTAGCTATTGTCCTGGTTCTCACTCTCTAGCACGCATTTTCCCACCCTCTAATGAGCTTGATGCCATGGCACCACCGTTAGTCTTGTTGCATAAGCAAGGGAAAGAGAAAGAACATGCGGCGTTGGATCAGAATCAACCGATGACTCGCGAAGAGATCAATGGCCCAGGCTCGCCTCGTGTTTTCTAGCAGTTGAATGGGCGCGAGAGAAGCGAGCCACATGATACTCACCCGGTCAAAGGAGACCCAGATCTGGTGGCCGATAGTTTTCCAAAAAAAAGGTAAATCGTCTCTCTATCAGAAAAATCAAAAAAATAGTTATATCTTATAAAATTGATTAAAAATTCATTCTTTTGCCAAAAACCACAAGTAGTATATACATTTTGATCAGAAAAATTCAAGATACATGATAAAAATATAATCTTGATCAGTATCTGCTTATAATTCGAAATATGTGCAAAGTTGATGCTTTTAACACTTTAATGGGACCTAAACCCTAATTTGTTAATATTAATGAGTTTAATAGACTTAGTCAATGTTGTTAATAAAAGTTTGATCTTTTACGAATGGAAGGAAAACCTTGGACTCATATAAATATTAAAATCAAAGTTTTATAGAATTAGGGTTTCTTCATGCATAAAGGTGTATTAAATGATGGAATTATAGTTTGTCAACCTAATAAACATAAAATTGCCAAGTATTCATCTTTTCACCTATGTAACCCTAATTTGACTTAAAAGGATAAAATTGGGAATTTTGCATAAAAGATACCTTTTGTAGTACAATTGTGTATATGGATCCTAAAGTAGGGTTTGTGAATTTAGGAAGTGAAAATGGGCAATAATTGGAGAAAAAGAGTAATATGGATGAAGACATAGGAAAGTGGACATAAAAACCTAATTGGAGAATCAAGTCAGTCCTTTGATGGGATTTAGAGTCATGTAGTGACACACAGGTGTATGCATTGAATTTCAGGTTGACTTGGCTAATTGTGTGATTTAGTCTACTATTCCTATTTGGATTACAAATTCTCCTGAGACAGGTATGTGGTTACACCTAAGATTACCTGATGTAGTTTCATGCAGTTTATCGAATGTTTCTCTCGCATGGTTGAAATTTTATGCTTGAATATTTACTTCATTCCATGCCAACTTTAAAGTGACTATGATTATCACATTATATATGAACATGACTAGTCTAAGTCTAGGCAACCTCTGGATCTATGAAAAGGCCATCTGCATGGATAGGGGAAGGCATGTTTGGGGTACCATTCTAGATAGTGGGTACAGGAGAAGTCACCCACCTGGATAGGGGGAGATATGAGAAGTCACCCGCCTAGATAGGGGGAGATATGAGAAGTCACCCACCTGGATAGGGGGAGATATGATAAAGTCATCCACCTAGATAGGGGATGACAATGAATACTACAATATAAAGCCCTCAGGGCATATGAAAGAGGTAGTGGAACCTAGATTGGGTAGTCGTGGTAAAAATGGTTAATTTGGTTTGTTAAAACATTAATTGGTGAATTATGTTGTTAGCATTATCTGTGGAATTTTGTTTTCCCCCACATACCAGTATGACTTGTCATACTAACCGACATTTTGATTGTCGACATTTTTAGATATACTTGTTGGAAATTGGATATTCAAAGAAGAAGGCATTGAAGTAAAAAAAATCAAGTAAGGCATGGAGGATATAGTTATATAGTCTATTACTCGGTAAATCCTAGAACCCATTTGTTGTAAACTTTGGAAAGGAATTTTTTTTATCCTACAACAAGTTTAGTTAGTTTAGTAAAATTTATTAATTATTTCTGATTATGCGCAAAACCATTTGATCCTATTTTTGGGATAATGGCTCTAGTTTCCTGGCCTTCCTTAATTGGGGGTTTTTGGGGAATGGGGTCGTTACAATATGAATTGTGGTTCCCTAGTTGTTTTGGAAGGATGTAAGTTAAGGTTTCCTATCTCTAGATGATGGGTTTTGAATACTCATTCTTCTTTATGCTCCTGCTTTGTGCACATGGGGAATAGATCCACCAAAACATAGATAATTATGGAAATCTAATGATGAGAAGAGGAAATTTTATTGGGTAATGTGACACAACATATTCCTTTTTGAATTGCCACAATGTAGTTTCCCTAGGATAAGTAGCACAGAGTTACAAGTTCCTCTTAAAAAAGTGTAAGTCTATATCTCTTCTTTATTTTTGAGTATATGAGTATTATGGGAAAAAAATGTTGCACTAGAGCATGATTGGCATACCTCAATTTAGTTGCTAGTGTTTGTATACATTTTTTTGGAAAAAAAACATTGAAAATGGAAGTTTAAGGAATGGGTGATACCTACAAATTGTATAGTTAAAATTGTGATAATAACATAGCTTGAAAGTTCCCTAGCATAGAAAAATGCATATGGCTTTCTTTGATTGTGATGACATGTGGTTATTAGAAAGTGAGGATGCTCGCGTATTATTCGATGAACATATTTCTAATAGTGTATGGGTATCAAAATATGGACACCTCATTTTGGATCATGTTGCTTGTACGGAGTTTAGATATGAAATAAGGATTAGAGCCGCATGAAAGAAAAATAAAACTTTAAGGGAAGCTAAGTAGGAGAACAACCTAAAGTAATTGTCCAAAATCTTTCAAAATAGGACCAAAAACACATAAAGATTAAGTTATTTTATCCTGGCTGAATATGTGTAGGTTTAAAACATATTTGACTAGCTATCTCCCAGTCATATTAACCTTTATATTACTCACAATAACTAAGATATCTACTATATCCATTCAACACATGGTACCCCAATATTTTTTTAAGCTAGATTGATTGTTATTTGGCATACCAACCTTGATCTTATCATGAAATCATTAGAGATGTATTCAACATGTGTCTTAAACAAAAAAAACACTCAAAAAATGTTATCAATGCAATCAATTCCTCCTAAAATTACGGTAACATTATGATCACCCTCGAGAAGCATGTCCATAACATGAGAATAATGAACATGGTACATTAAGGATTGTATAATAAATTTATAATCCAAAATCATGGGACGCCACAAGGATATACAAGGTCGAAGTAGTGATTAGGAGTTGAATGCAGGACATGGGACATTTACTTTCATATGACCTCACTATTGATTAGCTAAGCAAAATAGATAGGTGATAAGTATGTTTAGACCAAAAACTAAATGAAAAAATGAAACAAGAAAAATAAGAAAACATATTTCATCAAATTATATTAAATAAGAGGAGTTATAGGTTATGTATATCATGAATTAGGTTGTATATGTACCTCATTCTTAGGCATAGATAACCCTCAAACATCCTAGCTAGCAATTAACATCCCAACCTAGTACATACTTTGGTAGCTACCCATGTTGGCGTCATCCTATTCACTCTCGCGTAGCATGACTAAACCCATCAACTTAGCAAACCCCTCTGGAGGACCATAGGAATATGCCTCAAACTATCACACATTTCTTCTCAGGTCTAAGAGAGTTCACAACATTAGGAACAGATCACCTATGATCGAGCATCCTCATGGGGTCCAAATCCATCCATCTTCTCAAACCTCTTTAACACTTCTCTATTCAGGTTTGCCAAAACAATGACTCATGCCAAGAAATGATAGTCCGACCAAGCAACCAAAAACACAAGATAAGGAAATGACACATCATGGTAATCTAGATATTTGCTACTACCATTGATTTTATGACATGAACATGTTGAAATTGGGATACATAGCCTAGAGGGATCTTAACAAGACATGTACAAGCATAGTTGGTCACAAACAAAGATGATAACATGGTGTCTGTACAAGAACAAGGAATAACAATAGAAAAAGGGAGGAATAAGAAGAGTATAGCCTAAAGATGAGAAGTGTCTCTTGCTCCTTAGCCTCTAGTAGGAATGTTCCCCATCCTTTGTATCTTCTTCCTTGATCATCTGCCTTCTTTGCCCCCTTCTCCTTGAATCCATCTCAAAGAATAGGTTGAATGGATGGATTTGGTGGGTCTATATGGAGGTGAGGGAAAGTTTATCGTGTATATAGGAAATGATCTATGGATGCAAGGTGGAAGGAATGTCATCAATGAAGTTAACACAAGTTGGTGGCATGAGACAAGTAGGAGCTCCTAGATCTTTTAGGCAATGGAATTCATCGACTTGATTTGGGAAACAATGGATAAGGAACTCCTCATGAGGAGCTTAATTGATGGAATTGGATGCTCACAAGGGGGACCAATATGTCATAACCCATGGTCTAGTGTCTAAGGAGGGGTATTTATAGTGAGGTTGTGGAACCATAGGTTCTAAGTGACTACTGAGTGAGTACAGTTGTGCCATAAGTTGGAGATAGGTAGGTGACCCATCAATAGATGAACATGGAAGAAGCTCTATCTAATGAGGGTATATATGGCTTCATTAGTTAATAAACCCATAACTTCATTAGTAGATAGAGTTTTTTGCTACATTGGTAGGTGACACAATTAGTATTTAATTAATGTATGACATTTGGAGTTCCATCTGTAGATGACTTCTTGAACTCCGTCAGTTTATGGCCATGAGTCTCATTGGCAGTTCACTCCAGTCACATCATCAATGAAAGAAGGTTTATCTTCCATTGGTAGGCAACCTACAAGTTTCATTTATTGATCACGCAAAATTTCATCAGTTGATGAAGAGGAAGATGCATTGATTGAGGACCAATAACGTACCAGGAATTTCATTAGTTGAGGACTGATGACCCACTAGAATGTTCAATGATTCAAGACTAATGACCCACCCTAATGCTCTTGGTTGAAGTTCAGTGACATGCCAAGTCCTTCATTGGTTGAATACTAGTGATGAATCTATAGAGAGTATTGATGGCCAGTTATTATTTGGGATTTGGGTCACTGAAATGATATAATTTCTCTCTTGGGCTTCATGAAAAACTATTTTTGGATGGTGAATTACCCCACACCTCACAATAGGTGGCCTCCTCTTGACTTCTGCCTGCAGAAGGGCAGCATGACCCTCTATGTTGTGTTTGTATGTATGGATCAAACTCGAGTTGTCATTTTAGGAATCCATGTCTTTTTAGTTTGGTTCTTTCAAGTTTTAAAATAGGCAAGTTGAGAAAATGTATCTTCAAAGAAGGATAAATTACCAATAGATGAGTATATGGAGTTATTTGGGCATATAAAGGTTGTTATAAGCACTAAATTATAGTTACTTACTCAACATTAACATCAAATTTTGGGTTTTATCTCCTTTGTAGGGAAATATTAAATTATAATTTCATAGGCACCAATGGAAGTGTGCACATACATATTAACTTCAATGTGATCCAGTAAAGAATACATATGTTCAGTCTTTCCCATTAGGATTAGCATCATAAAATGTAACATGTGCACCCAAGATATGTGTATACACATAGTTTCTAGATATATGTCATGTTTCAATAATAGATCCAATCAAATAGAAATAGATAGAACCCCAAAAATATCTAATCATCAATAAAAACATGTTGAAGCCTTAAAGTCCTAGATCCAAAAACAAGGGACACTTTAGCGACTTCTACATGAAATAAGGAATACAAAGAATTGGTATCATCCTTAGCACAAGAGCTCTGGATTATATTATTTCCAAAAGTTAATGTCTGGCACAAAAATTCAAAGAGGTGAGCTTTAAATATAGTATCATTCTATTTTTGTGTAATGATGACATTGTCCTGGTGTGTGTTTTCCAAGGTCACACACTAATTTATTGAATGGTTATTAGATGCAACCCTAAGAGAAAATATATGTTGGTCTTTCAAATTTATAAGGGGGATTGATACTAACACAATCACTTAAACTACAATATATCACCCGTAAGAGGCGTATGAGATTGTATTGTAGTATAGTTGAATGGCAAGTGAGGGGTCGATCCACAGGTAGAGAAGGGGAACTTGAACTAAGTTAGGGTGAGCCACATTTCTAAAGTAGGGAGTAGGGTTTTTAGGGCTTATTGGTTAATTTATTTCATTACACTAATGATGCATGCAATTCAAAACAAAAAAGGAAACTAGATTAGCAAAAACCCTAAGCTAACCCTAAATAATAAATTCTAAGTAACGAAGGAGACAACTAAGTAAGCAAGAGTAAGAGACTAAAGCTAATTTACATTAATGGAGCAAGTTGAGCACTAGATAAGTCCATGACCTAGAATATCACTAAATAGCAAGGTTAGCACTAGCAAGCTTAAGAGAGCACCAACTATTCAAGAAAGGCCTAATTATCAACAAGTAAGCAATTAATCTAAGGAGTAATTAAGGCAACTAACTACACTAGCATAAGCAAGCTAAGTAAGCAAAGTGGGGTTTGGCAAATTATGGGAAGAGTGGGTCGTTAGGGGGGAATGTCACAAGAGTCCAAGTTGAGGGTTGATATAACATGCAAATCCTATATTTTCATTCTATATTTCCAAACCAAACAATATAGTCAAATGTAATGAGATCACCCTCGACTATTGGTTGGCCATTGATAGAATAGAGTGTGGGAGGGCAATTACACCCTTTCACCTCCTATCTAACATTATGAGGCTCAATTGAACCAAGGTCTAGGTGGAATTTATATTGGATTCAACTAATATAGGATTCTAGGGTAGGGGTTATTAGGGAAATTTAGAGTCAAGGGTAGGAAGGGGGAGTAGAGATGTGGGTGTTTCACCTCATTTTACTCACCATCTAGCCTTTAGAATACTCTAGTTAATTGCACTAATCACACTTACACTAGCTATTTAGATCTCACACTTATTTGTATGAGAAGAGATTTGTATGTAGGAAGATAGGGTGCTAGCTAGGGATCCACTAGTTGGGCCTAGGAGCAGTTCCTAAGGTAGCTACATACAATTCTTCCCCTAGAACCTAGGTGTTTTCCAGCATCACACAACAAGAAATCCATATTTAGAAGGATAAATCACAAGAAGAATAATGGGAAACATGACAGAACTAAGAAACAATCATCATAGGAATGGAATTATGTTCATTACAAGTTACATTCCCCCAACATGGTATCAAAGTAACATTTTATTCCCTAAACAACCCACCAAAGGGGGCTTAGGTAAACATAATCAAACAAAAGAGAAAAAGAGATAGGACAAAGAGGGAGAAGGCCAAGGTAGCTCGTGGAAGATCCTTATTCACCTCCTTATTGTATAAGACTAAGAACCTCCCTCCAAGGTAGTAAATGGCATGAATGGGTGAGGTTTGGTGGTAAAATCCCTAGAAAACTATGGTTTTTGGGTGGAAATGAGGTGGAAATGGAAGGGGATAGGTAGGATCTCTTGAATGCTCTAGGTGATGGAAATGAATGCCATAGGTAGGTAAAGAGAAGCTAACCTAGTTTTGTGATCACCACCTTTGATTATATATGTGGTGGGGAAGCACTACGGTAAATGGGGGTAAAGTTGGGAATGTAGTGGAAACGTTGAATAGAATTATGTGGTCACCATGGTCGTGGTGGGTGTCAAAATTGTGGTGAGTGTGGGTTGGCATGGTCATGTATAATGATGCAAGTGAGATGGATATGTTCATTGGGGTGAAGGTTAAGTAAGTGGGATGGCCACATATGTGGCGGGTTCCACGGTCGTGCTAGGTGGATGGTGCAACACCCGTGCTATAGAGAACGGTTGTGCTGGAGGGGAGGTGACTCGGTTGTTCTTCATTGCTACCAGTTACGCCTTTTACATGCCATGGTCATGGAAATAGACATGATCATAGTGATCTTTAGATGACACAGGTTTTGTGGTGGATACGACAGTGGTCGGTCCTTTGTACTTGATGCAGAGTGCCTAAATGTTTTTGTGTCTTCACCATGGTTGTGGTGTTGTGCCAGAGGGGTGATGGTGAATTTCGATAACGGCAATTTTGTTAGCCATGGCCGTGAGGGACTCAGTGTACCATGGTCATTATGGTTTCCATGACCATGGTAGTTGATGTTCAAAAAGTTGATTTCTCAGTGGATTTGGACCATCTCACCATGATCGTGGCAGAGTACCACAACTCTTGGTGAGTGTCCAGCTAGTTGACTTTGTTTCAAAGTTTTTCAAATGGTTGTGAATTGCTTTGGAGAAATTTTTTGTCTATTCATGGGAAGCTTCAGGAAGATCAGGGTCCAATCCTGGGGTGTGGAAACCCAAGGATCCTCTCCTTCTCTCTCCTTTACATCGGATGCATGTACAAAAATCAAGAAAAACACATAAAAACAATGATAAGTGCATTTTCATCAAATCGCATATTGGGGGAAATAACTTGCATCTAACATGTTTAGATGTGATTAAGATATAGAAAGACACAAGATGGAGCCACAAAATAGGTCTACATCACCACCCAAGATTAAGACATACTTGTCCTCAAGTATGCCCCAACTTAATTTCTCTTTAATTTCTTTCAACAAATAAAAATCATAAATGCATGGCAAACGATGATTATTGACTAAATGGGCTTAAAAGTGACTAAGTGCATGTGTTCCACCTCTCTCCTATCCACTTTCACAAACCAATTGTGAGAACCCATTACACTAAATGGGTTTTCTCAAAACATAAAACATAATCGATCGATAATTAATCACATCACCAGAAAAGAGGGTAAACTAAAACTGATTTAACATAACCAACATGCTATGAAATATTACACAAGAACCCAACAACTTAATTGTATTAATATATGCCAAGAATCTCTTACAATTGTTCCATGGCTTCATCTTCCACATATGCATTTCATATTTTAAACATTCCGACATGTATCACCTGAACAACCATATAACTTGCTACCAAAAACCTGATTTGATTAAAAACCATTCCCGCTCAGACGTGAGAGTATAGGGACGACTCTAGGATACACTAGAAAACTATCACCCTTCTCAAAGGTTCAACACCAAAGCTCCTTGATGATGGCATGTGTCTATTTTTGTTGTTGCGAATCATGTAAAAGATATGATGGCCCAAGGAGTGAGACCCATGTCCTAGTAAGAGATATAACCTCCAACAACACTTATGGATTACAAAAGTTTAAGTAATTAAATAGTTTAAGATGAATGAGTATGTCAAAAAAATAGACATAGCAAGGATATACTCAACAAAATACATAAAGGAGCATATAACAACTATCATCATTAACCTGATTGTCCTAATATCCTTGTTAATAGTATAATGAGTCTGGCAGCATGGCCATCTCTAACATCATGAATAAGCTCAGAAACATAAGCATAGATAATAGAATTAGCATGTCTATCATATTAAGAAGATCTACATCAAAGAAGAACTAACTGTATAAGTATTTCTATCTTCATAAACAAGATTTACAATTTAAGCATCTCCATATATAGAGGCATAGATAGAAATTACAACATCTCTAAATATAGAGGCATAGCTATCTATTTAACATCTCTAATTAATAGAGGCATAGCTAGAAGAGTAAGCATAGTTAATAGAATTGGATAATTGATATCATGATCATAGCTAACAGTGGTAGTATATCTGTTTAACATAAGCATAGCTGAAATCGTAGACTAGTCTAGTAGTATAAACATGTTTACAACATGTACATATCTACATTATGATCATATCTGCAACATAAGTAAATCCACTATCTATTATTACCGTATTCATCATCTCTATGTAAAGAGAGTAAACAAGGGTTATCATCCAATGTGAAGTGTCATGTATAACTGTACATCCCAAATTTTTAACATTATTTTATGCCTTAAAATGTGGTTTTCTGTAAAAAATAATTGAGGGTCTTATTGGCAAAAGACCCTGAAATGGAATTTTCTTAAATAATAATAAAGTTAGAAAACAATATTCAGATCAATCCAACTTTTCCTACATTATACATATGAATTATTCACTCAAGAAAAAGATGTTTCCCCTCTCACCCTTTTCTCTTTCCTAACCTTAAAAATGTTTAGGGAAAGTGGAAGAGAAAAATGAAAGATTTTAAATTTGAGAATATACCTTTTATAGATCAAAAAAGAAGTATTCCTCTTTCCTTTCATAGTTTAGCTCTCTCCTCTAAGGATAAAGGCATATAATATAAATGACATAATCATAGAGTGAGCAATAATAATATAAATCTTGAAATTTGACTCCAAGGGACACAAACAAAAATTATTATCCAATTATTTCATCTATTAACGCATAAAAATCAAATTGAATAGCATTTATAGAAATAATAGACAAGGCATATGGGAAGAATCTAGACACCTTCTTGGACATATGGTCCAAATTTGGTAGATTTTTGACCATGTTTGACCCTTCAAACTAATTAGGGAAGTTTGGAATATGGTTTGATTAGAAATTAGTCGAATTCATTTAATTCAACATAAGATTCTGATTTATTTTCCCTTTCACGCCCCACTATTAATTTTCTTTTTGCACTCTATTTTCATCGTCAGATTTCAATCCAATGGTCACCATATTGTCTTCCTCCCCCAACTCTTTCGTTGGAAGGAGCCCATTTACAACATTTACCTCTGTGGGTTATCTCTCCCTCATATGTCCCCCTTGCTTCATGATTCTTTCTCCATCGTGTCCATAAGATGTTTTTGAACTGGGCAATCCATAACTCACCCTCTCTTATGGCTTGTACACAAGATTCCCAAATTATGGCTAACACCTCCTATCCACCACCAAGTTACATACGACACCAAGAACCGCCCCATGCCTATATAACTATCCCACAAGATCCGCCGCCCCTCACCTTCAACTCTCTACCCTCAATTGAATGTCTGCTAACCCCAAACCTCTTGGATGGGGTTGTCTTCTTCTTTAGAGACCTCTACCTTGACACTTTGTCCTCTGGCGCCTTGTACGAAATTAAGGTATAGGTAAGCATCTATGACACTCATCCTTTGTTCTTGCATCCTAGTTTCACCCCAAGCCTACCCCAATCATCATGTTGTGTATCTCATCATTGGGACCAATATATGCATTCACCACTGTGGCATATTAGTGGTTGTTCTTCTCTCATGAGTCATCAAATGGGTTCAAATTTCCCCCAGGACCATTTCCCAAGACTTAGGGAATGATGTTTGGATATGATTCAGTGGTTTTAGATTCCGACTTCAACCCTTATTTTCTGGTTTTCTAGGGAACTCTCTGACCAAGAAGGTCTTTTACACTCACGTTGATGGCTTCAAGTTCCTTCAAAGCATTACGACCTAAGCCACACCCTAGTTTTCCTATTAGCCTCAGAAGCACCTCCCTATCCTAATCTAGAGTCAACGATCGTCGTGGTTGTGACTAGGAGCTTGGTACTGTAGTGTGCCCCAGGACATGAGCCTTGGCTCTTTGGGTTCATCTGGGCATGAGGAACCATCTTCTAGATCCACCTTCATCTAATTGATCGCAACTCATGAGTTTTGGTCAATTCATTCCCCCTCGAGGTCACTTTCTCACTCTTGATGTGAAGAAGGAACAAACCAGGTCGTTAAAAGACCAATGTGTCCATCCTTCTTTAATTAAATGATTTATGTGATAAGGGTAATATTGGGATTTTCATGTCGCCTTTTGCTACTTCAGCTTTGAGACACATTGTCATTTTGGTGAGTGCCTATTGGTACACTAGGGCGTGTCTCAGGCCCAACATCCGCTGCGTCAAATTAAAATACACACGTGGCTTTTTACTAAATTACCATTGGTTGGTTTTCGAATATTCATCATTAATCATAGGTTGATCAAAAAATTATGAATAAATAGTCAATGGAAATGATTTTTTGAGAGGAATCCTATTTTAAGGTTTTAGATTTATGGTTTACCTTCATGTTCTGATGTTATATTATAAACCCTAATTATGTATCACATATGTTTCATGTGACTGAAAACACTAATCAACCAACCATGTTTTCCCAATATAATGATGTTGATCAATAATCCTAACCCTAATGCACTCAAACCCTAATTCAACCTAGGATCAATACAATGCATTGATTTATGATGTTAAATAATTATGAACAGGTGTTTAGAGCCTAATCAAGACAAGAGAAGGTTGGCTTACATTTGACTCAAAGATCAGAGAGACCATCTTAGGATTTGTTTTGCTCTAGGAAAGTGGGTCATGCCACTATACATATGTACACTGGTTGAAGTGTATGATGTGTATGACTTGTGAATTATGCTTTCAATTTCAAGTTAAATGCCTAAATCATGTTCATCTTATAAATTGCTTGATAATTGCTATATCATATGTCATATGGTTTTCATGTTCATTAAGATTAGAGATTATGATTAATGATCAATGATTAATTGATTTAAAGTTCATGTTTCAAGAGGGATACATCCAATCATGTTAAGATTCAAGTTCAAGATTTAATTTCATGTTTATGGTAATGTTAATGTGAAGTTAAATGGAATTGAATCAATTTTTTATGCTTCTCAAATCATGGACCTCAAGGGGTCGTTAGGGCATTCCTGACAATTATGGGCTTCTATAGACAAATCATGGGCATTTGTGCCAATTATCAACTTTCAGAGCAATCATGTGCTCTTAAGTGGGCATCATAGAGAGATGCATATATTTAATACTCAATTCTTCATTTAATAAGATTCACGTAATCAATAATGCTTAAGTTAAACTCATGCCAATGCTTTCTCTCAACTCAAGTGTATATTCCTATTTTTAGTTCTTATAAAATGTATAGTGTCACTTACTAATGTGTGTGTTGATTTTTGCATGGTCGTGGGATGAGATGTCCCTAGATCAAGGAGCAAAGGGATTTGAAGTGAGTGCTTCAAGGTAGATGTTTTCAGGACTTAGCTTGGTGGGGTTCTATCTACACCATAGAAGATCCAGTACCAAGTTTCCAAAGAAGATTTATGCCCTAGATTTGGCTTACCTTTCATGTATTTTATTTTAGTTCAAGTATGAGATAGGTTATAGTATTAGTTTTATCTTTCAAAGAATAATGTATGAATCTATATTTTGATTTAATGCATGGTGTTTCATTTACCTTGTTGCTAGTAAATATCATATTTTGTAATGTGACTCCAAGCCAAGTGACCCATGTTATGGACAACATGGGGTTTGCTTCCGATGTCATGTATGTACTTGGAGGGGGTTACAATAACCCGAAACAGATATGTTACACGGTTGTATTACATATTTTATTAATCCCTGAGGAGTTTGATGATATCACTCAAAATCTAACTTACCGCTACTAAGTCCAAACCAGTGCCATACAAGATCTACGAAGAGCCAGACTCCTAAGATCTTCTTTTCCCCTGGTCAGTACGGGTCCTCCACAATGACATGTAAGGTCAAGCTGCTAATAGACTAGTTCGTCCTTGGTACTAGTTACGGAACTAGTGAAAGGAGGTGGGTACGCATACCCTACCATCTGAGGTACAACCACAGTTTTCCTCCAATCTCATCAAATATATAATCACTGAGACACGATCACAGCGGTTCTGAAACTAAAGCCTAGGTACGACCGCAGTCATCCTACCTAAACACTTGGATTCACGATGACAAGCATTGTGTATACTCAATAGTATGTGCTCCAATTTTCCCTTACGGATACTCATTTCACCATCTATCAAGTTATGACACTCGGATTGATCTATGGCACATGGCACTACATGATTAGAGTTTCACTTGATTAGTTTTTGCCTACTCGGTGAACTAAGGTTGCATCAAACAAGTGGAGGTACAAACCCTAATTCACTTCTAGAAAGAATTTCTATATAACAACTTTAGAAGATATAAAATGTGTGAGACATAATTTATCATCTCATCATCTCAAGGTACTATTCATCTACCAATCTAGAGACTATACTTAAAATCACATCATCATCACATGGTACTATTCATTGCCATTCATGAAAGTACACTTGTCAGCATACTATCATAGGATATAAATCCTTATCACAACATCACAGGGTATCAACCCTTGTTAGCATAAGAGGATTACTCCTCACTCAGGAATCAACCATGCTCAAAGACCATCACATCATCCCTGACAAGTTCATCATTATCTTTCCATGCCTTATAACAAGGCTCAACAAACATCACTACACATGTGATGCACATGCTCAGCATGATATTGTAGTAAATAAATAAAAGATGTTTAAAAGATAACATTGTAGGGTTACTTTAGCATTAAGAACATTCCTTTATTATATCAACATATAAGGAAGCTATATGATTGGTCGTCATCACTCTGATAGTGTACAAGTTTAGCATAAGAAAGCATAAGCCATAAAGTTATGATGATCACTAGTTAACATATTAGAGTTGTAATCAATAATTAGGAAGGATATTCCCAAAATTATATTAACCATTAAAGGAAGGGTAGCATAACTAACTAAAATTATCTATTATCATTAGGGTTGGGTTCAACAACATAGGTTACTTTGATGTTAAGATCAGCACTCATACCCAAATCCTAACTCCTGGAATCCCCATTGGATCATTGATACATGAGGTGAAACATCACCATCACATTCCATACCATCCTCAAGTATGGATCTACACATAACTCAAGGTGTAAACATTAGGTTATAGCATACTAGGGTTCAACCACAAAAGAGAGTACTCCATGATTCTATTCATCATTCAACGGGATGTTCATAATCAATTACAATCACTTGGTTATATTAGGGTTCAGTAAGACAAGATATACTTCATTAGGGTTACCCATTAACTCATAATGGTGATTATCAATTCTATTCATATTTCATATGAGGCCAAAGGTAAGACTTCCATAAATAGGTACAAAACTCCATTTGGTTTCAACATCATTCAAACCTTACCAACTTACCATAAGCATCATCCCAAAACCATTCAATTATTGAGAAGGTAAAACCATTGGTTGTTTACATAAGTAAATACCATGAACAAACCACCTATCGGTCCATTGAATTATATATTATAAAGAGTCACTATGTATCCCTAAACATCCCTTGTTCAATAACATAAAGGGTACCATTGGTTGTAGCGATAAAACCCATCATTAGTTGTATATTTAAAGCATGCCATCAATCATCACTAATCAAGCTTCATAAGTTGATCACATAGCAAAAGTCATCAAATTAAGTTTATTAGAACTCACATTTTATACTATAGGATTCATTTCAAACAATTGGATGTTGAATCATCCAATCTCAACCATGGGATCAAGTTCATCATTCAAGATAATCAATCAGGATGTAGGTTTAACCCTTTAATCAATTGAACCAAGAACCCATAGGTTTACAAATTTAAATGAAGAAACATAGGAAACCTAGATCCACAATCGGTTGTGGTCTATTGGACCACCATTAGTTTATGGGGTCATCACTACCATCATTTTTCTCCATCGGATGTTGAGCTAATGTCACCATTGGTTGATACCATCATTAGGGCACCAAATTAACCATTGATCAGCATTGAGCTTCCAACCAAATCTACATGACCTAAGGTGTGACCATCGGTTGACACCATAGTTTCTCAGCCTTGGTCACTACCATTGGTTGTTATTAAATCAACACCACCAGTTGTTGCAATAGCAACATAATCGGCTCATGTGTTAGAGTAGAAATTAGCATAGAAACCCTAATATGGACCGTCGTTTCATAGGTGATTAGCATTATCGATTGTCATAACAGCCTTACCTAAGTTATCTTATACCTTAGGAAGAACATACACATGATTATAAGTTCTTCTAGAACTGAAAATAGAGCAGGGAACACCATAAAATCAAAATCCTAGGCAAGCATAGCTTCTTAGTGCTTAGATCATCATTTAAAGCAAGAACACGAGCTAGCAAGCTTATAGTAAGAAACAAGCATGGAGAAGGTTACAAAACATGTCTATAGGAAGAAGATCAGATCCCAAACAGCATTAAAATCGAGCAAGAAGGTAGAAAACTCAAAAAGAAGCTCTGAACTTGGCCATCTTGCACCCTTCTCCACAAAAGAAGCAAACCCTAAGCGTAAGGAGCATGAAAAGTAGGGTTTTTGAGCTTTAGAGTAAGTTTTACCATGAAAGGCCACAGTTACGACCTGGAGAAAGTAGGAGAAAGACGAACAGTAGGAAAACAAGAAAGGAGAAGGAGAAAATTCTCATTTTTGTCAAAAACACCTTAAGGTAGCTTTGCAAACCCTAGAAATTGATAGATCTAAGCTTTACTTGCTCCAGCAAGAAGGTCGGCTGTTGTCTTCAACCTTGGGCTCCCCTTTCCACACCCAAGCATAGAAGACAAAGATCCAGGTAGGGAAGAAGAGATAAGAAACTAAAGTTCTCATTTGGGGGCTAAGGAAGGAGTAAATAAAGCCTAATGGATAAGGAAGAGAAGAAGCATGAGGTGTCCAAGCATCTCTTCATGTATCCATGGCCTAGAGCTTCCATGGATGAGCAAGAAGCCGGTCCACTGGATGTTGGAAATTGAAAGGCCATCATTTGATGACCTCCCAGGTCCACCACCAGACGTTAGCCCTCCCAAACCATCGTTTGATCATGTCTAGGTCAATAGGTAGTAGAACCATTAGTTGATCACCTTATAAGTGAACCATCAGTTCAAGTAAACCAAACCAGAAAAAAACATCACCTAGGGTCTGCTAGGATGACAGCTAGCTGTCACCACTGCTGGTGACCACAGGTTGTTGACCAAACCTATGGAACCACCTGTTGTTAGCCTTCAAGGTGGCCATGGAGGGGTAAACGCCAGTTCACCCTTAAAGGGAATCACCATCAAACCAAGCTACAATTTAGCACCCCATGGCTCAACAAGATCAAGAATGATAAGAAAACATCTAAGGATCATAATGCATGTGAAAAATTTTAGTAAAATCCTCCCTTTTTGGTAAATTGTAGAAAAGTCCAAAATGTGCATAAAATTGCATGGTTTGCTCAAATAGTGTCCAAATTGGACCAAGAGAGGTGATTCACATGTAAAAAGTCAACAATCAAGACCATTTAGAAATAAAATCTACGAATGTGGCATGAATTGGTCAAAGATCAAAAATTCCAATTCATTAAGTAGAGATTGAGTAGCAACATGCTTCTGGTCAAGAATTTCAAGTTTGGGCATAATTGGCCAAAATGGTGCCAATTTGCATTTTAATCACATCCAAATCTACTTTAGGGAATATACAACATAAAGTAAGAAAATCTAACTAAAACACATAAAAGTACCAAAATCTACATGAAAACACAATGAATGAGATGGAATGGAAAAAAAGAGCAAACATTTTGAAAAAAATATGCAAAATGCATGGAATTGAACTAGATGCATGAATGAATGCAAGCAAAAAGAAATCTACACTAGATAAGGTGGTGTTCATCAATCAAATAGTCAATCAGGTGGGACAGGTGAAATAGATCAAAAAAATGAGAGAAGAAAAGATAGGGACATACTACCCTATTACCCAAAAATTTTGAATCATGTTGTCCTCAACATGAAACTAAAGCTTAGGGAATGTAGGGTATGTATCATGGCTGCTACGGTGGATCCATGGGTAGGTCTCCCTGTTGTGGTGGGTCTTCTTGCTCAAGAAGGGAGATGGATTGGGGTGGTGGAGTTTCTGGATGAGCTTTAGGGAAATGGTAGTAATGGCCCCAATAGTCTGTCTCAGGGGGTGGGTATGACTCTAGATATGTTAAAATGGAGCCCCAATAATCATCCCCCATTGGGGATTCCTTTGTGTATGTGCATGTTGGTAGTGATATAAGTGGGGGATATCGTAACACATTTTTTGTTGATCTTGCAACATGTATTGCTGAATAATTTGCATGCTTTGTTGAATTTGTTGAATGTCTTCCAACTGTGCCTGTATAGTGGACATGTCATAGGAATTCATTGTGAGTTGCTACTACGAGGATGTTTCTTCTTCTCTTCTTCTCACATGGTGGGGTTGTCTTTTTTGATCCTCTACTCTTTTCTGCTCAATTACATTTATTTTTTCCACTCCTTCAAGTAAAATAGAGGATTTCTCTTTGTATATCTATGTGGGATGTTTTTCCTCTCACTTTTTCACAATTTCAAGGTTGGGTACTACCAATGGGGGTAATAGTATACATCATTCATTTGTTGGTGATCATATGGGTGCGTATGAGGTATTTAAGATCAACAAACTATGATCCATCTGCCTTGGAGAGTCCTATGAGGTCACATCCTAGGGCCAGTGTGATGGAGGTCATAATTCTTCCCATAACAAAAGGAGTTTTGCTTTTGGAAGGAATTGACCTCATATGATTTATTAGAAGTGCCCCTAGGTTGAGAAATTGGTTTTTTATTATCCCATGCAACACAAAGAGATCTTTTTGGAAGCAGATCCCTTGATTGTCATACAAGCCCACAATGGTATTTGCTCTAACTTTTTGGGCATACATGATAAAAGGATTGTTGACTACATTGGTCTTTGATTTTCTAGGTGTGAAGTTGGAGTGTCTGGTCATGCTATACCACAAGTTATAATAGTCAATGTCCATTTCTTTTTCAATGCGGCCTCCATTGAGTTTCTTGGACTGCTCAACATACATGGCAAAGCTTCTATTCAATTGAGAATTCATGAGTGTATGAATTTCATTTAACATCCCAAATCTAATGGTTTCTTCCCTTATATTTATGATCTTTCCCAAAGTAGCAAAGAATTTTTGTGTCAACTCCACAATTGGTAACTTGTGATGTGCATAGTACCTTGTACAACTCGGAGTCCATCAGTTGGTTTTCCATTCTTTGATAACAAGGGCATACATCACATTCTAATAATCATACCTAGTTGCAATGACCCTCCTTGTCATGCACTCAAGGTAGAGAGGGGTTACTATGGTCTTTCTCTTGCTACCTCTCCCATATGACACACCCTCATGAGCCTTACCAAGTCCTTTTGGCCTATCTACCTCAAGCTTAACCACTATATCAATTGGCTCTACAGTCACCTCCTCATTGCATGTATCCTCATCCTCCTCCTCATACTCATATGATTGTGACCCTGAGCTTGTGTCTAAGTTGAGTGTCACTATATACTCAGGTTGCTGCTATGAAGCCTCTTCTTCTTCCTCAATAACCAATTGCCTCCTTGCTTGCAGTCGTTGTCATGGCCTCTCCCTACTGAAGAAGTAGAGTGATGGACCGTTGTAGGCTGTGGTGGCACATGTGAGGAAGATGTTGTAACTGCTGCCTTGGATCTCCGTGGGAGAGTAGTGGCTTCTGACTGAATGAAATCAATCATGTCATCTATGTTTGTATCCCATGCCTCTTCTTCCTCCTCCTCACATGTGGCGTCGGTGGTGTGGTGACTCCCCCATAAGAGGAGTCTAGAGCCACTCATGGAAGATGAATGTTGGAGACTAGATATTGAGTTAGAGTGTGACAATGTGGGGCTACGACATGGAATTGGCAGGTCTGTGGATGGCCCCTTTATGTGCACTTTTCCTGCAATGATTTCTTCAAGGTTGCTCTGTGCCCTCTTTTTGATTGTCGTGCCCACTTTCTTCATTGTTGGGTGGAGGAAGAAGAGAAGGAGCAAGATTTTTGTATTTTTTTTTGTATGAGTTGGGAATGGGCTGAGACCAGTTGTTGGAGTTGGAGGTCATATTTTGCTAGGGTTTTAGGGGTAGAAGCTGGGCGGCAGTGGTGGGTATGAATGGAGATGAGGGTGGACATTGAGAGTGGCTCAGTGAAGATTTTGTGGTCGAATAATGTAGAGGAAGGTGTGGCGAAGGTGTAGGATGTGTTTTGGAGGTGGATTGAGGGTAGATGGTGGCCAAAGGTGGAGGTAAGAGGGAAGGAGATCATCATTGTGTGAGCCACATGCATGGAATCAAGAGGAAATGATGGGGGTGTCATGATGGAGTGGAAGAAAGTATTCTTAAACTGGTGGGGTTGGGACCTACCACAGTTGTGGTGATGGCCACAAGTGAGCCAGAATGATGGTGGCATGACTATTTCTAGTTCCACAGTCATGGTGGAGTAGATGGGTGTTGAAGACTCTGACCCTCTCTATGGACATGGCGACTACCACAGTTGTGGTGACCTTTGAGAGCCACGCTCGTGGCCACTTCCACGACTGTGGTGATTCCTTCTCATTTTTTCACTCCTCCTATTATTTCTTGTGTGCGTCACTTTGCCTGTGGCACTTTACTATGGCTGGATTGGTGATTTTTTGTGTTGCCCATGGGGAAGCCCATGCTTGTGTTGATTACTTGATGCCATGCCCGTGGCACCCCCCCACGTCTGTGGTGGTTGTTCCCTTTTCTTCTCAATTCTCCTTCTCTTCATGTATGTTTCCACCACAGACATATTGCTTCACCATGGTTGTGGTGGGTCTTCTGAGTGTACTTTTTCATTGAAATCTCAAAAATCTTTATCTTTTCAAATCTCATTGAAATGACACCACATTCTCCCTCAATACAACTTTTGCACCCATTTTCTCTCTCACTCTAACATGACACCTGCCATATCTCAACATCTAAAAAAAATTATTAAACACAAGTGTTTGTGTGTGTGTTTGTTCCCAAACCTAAGTGGGTTTCCTCCCAATAGCACTAGATTTTATGCCTTTACTCGAGCTTGTTGATTCTTGATTCACTCATCTTCTTGGAACATTCCAAGTATATTTGTAATAGATGTCTATTTGATGTGCATTCAAGCACATCTCTTCATCAACTGGGTGTTCCTCAACTAGCATCACAATGTCAAGACTTTGATTCGCCTTGTCCTGACCGACTTCAACAATAGCCTTCAATCTTTGTCCATTGATTGTGAATTCCTTTTCACCTTCCTTGTCACATATCACAATAACATTGAATGGATACACATGCTTGACTAGATAAGATCCTTCCCATCTAGGCCTAAGTTTTTTGAGAAAGAACTTCATCCTTGAATTGTACAACCACAACCATTGTCCAGGATCAAAACTCTTTTTCTTGATCAACTTGTAACAAGAACTTGGTTCTCTCCTTGTATCTTTTTGGCAACTCATATGCTTCGTGCCTCATATCATCCAACTCATGGAGCTATAGTTTCATTCTTACTATGGTGGTATCTACATCCATGTCCATAGATTTGAAAGCCTATAACACCTTATGTTGCATCTCAATGGGTAGATGGAAGCTCTTACCATACACTAGCTTGAACGGTGTGGTGCAAATCGGGTCTTTAATGTTGTTCTATATGCCCATAAATATTCATTAAGATGTAGATACCAATCCTTTTGGTCTGGCTTCATCTTCTCAAGAATGAGCTTTACCTCCTGATTGGCCAACTCAACTTGACCACTATTTTGAGGGTGGTAGGGAATAGCCACAGGATGGTTTACACCATGTCTTTTCAGCAATCCTTCAAAAATTCTATGAATGAAGGGGTTTCCTCCATCACTAATAATTGCTCTTGGCATGTCAAATAGGCTAAAGATGTTATACTTTACAAAGTCACATTACAATTTGTGATCATTGGTCCTTGTAGAAACAACTTATATTCACCTAGAAATGTAGTCAGCGGCCACTAAGATGTACACATATCCAAAAGAGGAAGGAAATGGACCCATAAAGTCAATGCCCCAAACGTCAAACACCTCTACCACTAGAATAGGTGATAGAGGCATCATGTCCCTTGTTGAGATAGTACCCACCTTTTAGCACTTCAAGCAACACTTGAAATATTATTCATTGGAGTCTTTGAACAATGTCGACCAATATAATCCACTTGGAAGAACTTTAGCAGTTGTATGCTTTCCAACAAAATGTCCTCCACAAATGTCGGAAAGGTACATGGGTATAATCTATTATTTCTCACTTTTGGGGACACACCTTCTTATGAGATGATCGGAGCAATACTTTGAACAGATGTGGTTCATCCCACAAATAGTTCTTCACCATGGGAAACAATCTCTTACTCTCTTCCCTTTTCCAAGTACTTGGTATCCTCCCACTATCCCAAAAGTTGGCTATGTGCTTATACCATGGTCTTTGGGTGGAGGAAAGTAAGACGAGTTTCTCATGTGGCATTGTCTCCTTTATCCAATTCACATCATCGTATAGAGCCTCAATACGGGAAAGGTGATCAGTTGTAGAATTTTCAATCCCCTTCTTATCAAAAATATCTAAATCAAACTCTTAGAGCAATAAGATCATGTGAATCATTCATGGTTTAGAGCCTTTCTTTGCTATAAGATACTTCAAGGCTGCATGATTCGTATATATAGTGACTTTGTTTTGCAAAAGGTAAGAGAAAAATTTGTCAAGTGTGAAGATTATTGAAAGCAACTCCTTTTCCATCGTGAAGTTTATTTGAGCTTCATCAAGGTTTTTACTTGCATAGTAGATAGCATGTGGAATCCTTCCAATCCTTTGTCCCAACACACCCTCCACTACCATATTTGAAGCATCAGTCATGATCTCAAATGGAAAGAAGAAATCTGTGGGTTGTAAATAGGAGTAGAAACCAACATGTGTTTCAAGTGGTTGACAGCTTTTTTTTTAGTCTTAGGGAGACCCCGCTCCCCCTCCTCCTCAAACAGGTGCCAGAGCCCAGATGACCCAAGGAGTTGATAAATACAGTGCGCTCAGGGAGATTTGAACCCGGGTCCCCCAGGGAGGACAAGCTAGACCGAACCACCTGAGCCACACTGGCCAGGTAAGTGGTTGAAAGCTTCAATGCAGTTGTCATCAAAGCTAAATTCCACGCCCTTCTTGAGAAAATGATATAACAGCCTAGAAATCTTGTTAAAGTCCTTGATGAACTAGCGAAAGAAACTTGCATATCCCAAGAAAAAGAGGACATGTCTTACAGTGGAAGGAACATTAAGAGTGGAAATTAGGCCCACTTTGGCTTTGTCAACCTCAATCTCAACTTTTGAAACTCTATTTCCCAACACTATGCCTTCTGGAACCATGAAATGGAGCTTCTTCCATGATAATATCAAACATACTTTGATGCATCTTTCAATAACAGTGGTGAGATGGAATAGACAGTCATCAAACATCTTACCAAAAACTAAGAAATCATACATAAAGACCACAAGAGATGAATCCAACATATCAGCAAAGATTTATGTCACACATTTTTAAATGTAGACTAGGCATTACACAACCCAATTACCATCCTCCTATAAGAAAAAGTGCCACTAGTACATGTAAACATGGTCTTTTCTTGACCGATTGGGTGTACTGCCACCTGGAAGTAACCCGAGTAACCATCAAGGAAACCATAGAAGCTTTGTCCTACAAGTCTCTCCAAGATCTGGTCAACGAATCAGAGAGGGAAATGGTCTTTCTTTGTCTTTTCATTCAGTTTCCTATAATCTAAACACATCCACCACTTGGATTACTTTTTCATGGGAACTAACTCACCATCTTTATTTTTAGCTACGGTGATCCCACCCTTCTTGGGCACAACCTAGATGGGACTCACCCAAGGGCTGATAGAAATGGGATAGATGATCCTAGCATCCATCAACTTCACCACTACTTGTGTTACAATCTCTTTCATCTTTGGGTTTAACCTTATTTGCATTTTTCAAGTCAGCCTTGCATCATCTTCAAGATAAATTCTATGAGCAAAAATGGAGGGGTCAACACCCCTAAAATTAGCAATAGACCAACCTATTGCTTGAATGTTTCTCTTCAAAATATCAATCAACACATGTTCTTGTTTAGGAGAGTGAATAGAAGATGATCACTATGAGGGTGTCAATTGAACCTATAAACACATACTTCAAGCCTTTAGGAAGAGACTTGAGATCAAGAACTAGAGGTTCTTTAATGGAGTTCCTAAGAGGTTTTTTAGAAATAAACAAGAGATCCTCACTTGCAGCCACTAATTCTAGTTCATCTTCCTCATCCTCATCATCATCGGGGAACTCCACAATGGGCTCTACACCCCTACCTTGGGTACCAGTCTGAATCCATGTGGGGAGATATTCTTCTACAATCTCCTCAAGACAGCTAATCAGATAGCAATCTTTCAGTAGCACCTATTATCTCAAATTTAGCATAAGCCTTGAAAATGTTCAACTGAATCTTCATGTGCATGAATGTCACATACATGGTGTCGGTTCTCACATGAATCATTACGTTAGCTATAGCTAGGAAGGGTATTCCCAAGATAATTGGCACCTTCCTTGAGTCCTTTTCCATATCAAGCACAATAAAATCAGCAGGAAAGATTGTGGAGGTGTCATCTGCAGGCTTCACTAGCACATCATCAACTTACCCTCAAGGAATCTTCACATAACATCAACCAATTGTAAGGTGCAATTAGTCGATTGTAATTGTCCCAAGTTTAAATCGGCATACACATCATAGGGCATCAGATTCATGCTAGACCCAAAGTCAAGAAGTGTTTGGTCTATACAATGAGTTCCAATATAGCAAGAAATAATGGGTGCATCAGGATCTTTTCACTTCTTTGGCATGGTATGCTGCAGAATAGAGCTCACTTGCTTAGTAAGCTTGACTCACCTTGGTGTTCCTCTTATTGTCCTTCTATTGAAGGTACATAAATCTTTCAAGAATTTTGCGTAGGATAGAATTTTCTTGATGGCATCTAGAAATGGGATAGTGATCCTCACTTGTTTAAATGTTTCCATGATATTCGTGATATGCTTCTTCTTCCTTTTCTCGATGGATGGTTCTTCAAGTGCATCAGGGAATGGATGGAGTTTTTCTCGTGATTGGCCCTCATCAATAGATTTGTCTAGTAGTATCATGGGAATTATGGTATCATCACTCTAGATCACAAAATTAGTTGGGCTACCTATCACAATAACATCACCCTAAATCTTAGTATCACTATCTCAAATCACAACATCAACTCTAGCTTAACTGGATGCTCTATCAACTAATGTATGTCTTGGCTGATCTAAAGTCCTCCCACTTCTCAACACTTCCACACCCTTCACTTTCTCATGGGTGGTAGAGGAGGAAGCTTTGTCGTGGTGGTTGTGGTTGTTGAGGTGGTGGTGGCCTCACTAGTACAGAACCAACCTTTGGTGTCGGTTATTTAAGGCCTTTGGTGACGATTAAAAAGTGACACATATGTGGGCGATGCTAAAAGGTGAACCCTTAGGCGTCGGTTTGAAAATCGATGCCAGAACCCTTTGCGCCACTCAAAATGCGCCAGCAGGGGCACTATAGGCGTCGGTTATTAGTGGCGAAACCGACGCCAGAACCCTTCGCGCCACAAAAAGGGCGCCAGCAGGGGCACTATAGGCGTCGGTTATTAGTAGGCAAACTGACGCCAGAACCCTTCGCACCACAAACAGGGCGCTAGCAGGGGCACCGTAGGCGTCGGTTTCGTAGTAATAACTGACGCCATATCGCATTAGGAAGTGGTTTTTTTCTATTAACCGACGATGTAAGCCTTTGTTGTTGGTTTTTGACTAATAACCGACGCCTATGTTTTGATTTTTTTTCTTATCAGTTTGCAGGCCTGTTGTATGGCTAGTCACAGGATGCAAAACCTGTAGTTCAATTTTGAACTGTAGGTTTACAGCATCCATTGATATCAGCCAACAACAGGCCACAAACCTACAAAATTAACAAGATTCATTTTCACACATTAAGCAACTTGAAGTTCCATTCAATTTTCATATTCACACGTGTAGAAACATTCTTGTAGCAACCTGTAGTTCCTTTCATTTTCACATTCACACATGTAGAAACATTCATGTATCAACTTGCAGTTCCATTCATTTTCACATTCACACATGTATAAACATTCTTTAGTCATTATCGCTGTCAACATCCCAATTATATTTTAAAAACCCCACTACTTGTATCGCTTTTGCCCATTCTTCTCTTACATCATTTAATTCTTCTGTCATATAGGGAGCATGTACATCTGATAAGGCCTTACCTGTAGTGGGGTTAGTTTTAAACACATGCAAAAGGAATGACGTATATATATAATTAATAATATATAAATAAGATTGATATATTTCATATTATCTAATGAGACTATATATAATACCTCATGTACGGTATCGATGTCCACTGTGGCATGTTTGATAATCATGTGCATAAATCACATCACATAGTATGCACATGCCCAACCGTTATCTTGTGTAGAACACTATAAATTGAAACATACAAAATATTAAAAAATACAACTAAGCAAAATTCACATAAATAATATATACATTGGAGTCGGGAATTTACTTCCATGTTCTCCCAAATTATTGGCTAGTTCTTTTTCCTGGGGACCTTTCCACCAGCCATTTGAACTCATATAAACCCGTACATGTTAATGTAACACAGTAAATTGCATAATTAAATATTAATGTAATAACAGATGTTAACAGATATAAAAATGAAATATTTCTCACCAAAATAATGCCATTTTCATTGCGTGTACATATGTTGGATTCAATTTAGTCCCCTTAGGATCTAGATAATATATAGTGAACATTCCGGGGACAATAACTAGTAACTCCCAATGCGTACCCCTAGAGGTAAAAAAGTTAAAAATTAGTAACTCGAAATCCACAATAAAAATGTAATTTTCTTAAGTCAAAATTATAAGCAAAGTAAACTTACTCCACATTGAATGGAGTTATGATCACCGTCTTCTTATTTTGACCAAAATTTGTAAAAGCATCACAGCAGTATTATTGAACTGACGAAGGGTCTTTAGCCACTAGACTAATCAAAGATGGAATCAAAAATCCTACATGTTCAAATGAAAAATATGCACATATCTTTTCTAAGTAGCTGCAAAACATGTATTACATATGCATTAATATATAAGAAACCAGATCACCAGATCCTACACAAGGTATATGGGTGTATAAACAAGATCTCACCTTATCCATAGATCTATCATAGATGTATTCAACCAATCATAGCCAAACAACTCCAAAATATCTTATCTAAATAGTTTGTTTTTGTATGATTGATCTCCATCATCCGCATCTATACAAACAGTTATAGGGCAATTTATATCATGTTCGCCTAACCATACTGCCATAACCCTACAATTAGGACCTAACGGGGAAAGTCAGTCCTATGGAACCCAACTTGGTAATGTAGGAAGTGGATGTGGAGGCCTAGATGCTATGGGTGTCTTCGTTTTAACCTGTATATATAATTTCAGATCAATTGACCTCATATATACACACTAACAATTTAACATAATGCAAATTTACTATACAATTTCAGTATAGACGACATCCGCTTTCGGCCACAATATCACTCCGCCTTCTGCCTCACCAAGTGTTTCACAATCTGGGTGGGCATATGACAATAGAAGATCTATCCAATTGGGGAATATATGTAGTGGGCTCACACGAACCCAACCATCTATTAATGGAGACCCATGAAACATTTCCCCTAGAAGGGATGGGTAAGATGACGCCTCTGCAACGACATATTCTTTACTTTTTAGACGGCATGGCTTCAACCCCTAAAAATTTACGTAAAGAATGTTATATACATATATACATATCATCTTGAAAAGACTAGATACTACGTCGTAAAAATACTTACATCGGATGTGCTAGGTGGTGGAATACAGGATTACTCCCAACCTCTATAGTAGGAGTAGAGTGGGATGTCGTAGGTATTGTCTGAGTGGCAGTCAGATATGCCTTCCACTTGCTCATTGCTTCATGGAGTGTCTTATCAACTACTTCCTTGACTCTCTTATCAACTACTTCATCGACTCTCCTATCAACTATCTTATCTACCTATACATGGATAAAAGAAATGTTAGCTTCTGATTATTGAATTCCCTTTTACAGTAACATTCTAAAAAAAGAATAGGTTACCACTTCTTGTGAAATTCCCGCTTTTGGGACATGTTTGCGCTGGGATGGCCCAAAGAATGCTTTGATGCCCACACCAGCACATGTACCCCTAACACGTTCAGGATGCTCTGGGTTACCCAGAGCAACTGTCAATTCATCCCTTGTGCCCTCAGGGGTGAACTTGCCTTGTTTCCTCAATTTGTGCAGCTCCCGCTAATCGCCATCAATAGAAATTGGTAAGTAAGTAAACACCACAAATAATCAATATTTGAACGATTGCTCTAAGAGTTGTATTTTACCATTTTTGTAGCCACCGCAGCAGTTGTGGGCTTCTTTATTTCTCCCTTCTTGTTTTACCTCCCAGCTATCCAGACATCATGGAGAGGCATAGGTGTGGTACCTATAGTAGAGGACTCATGAGTAGCAGTAGACTGAGAAGTACACTCATCATGTAGTCTTTGGTGAATGCCTGCATAGCCCTTTGGGCCCATTGTGTGGTCATGCACATTCAGTGCACGCCTTGCTCTTTGCGCCTCACTCATCGCCTAGTTAGTATGCACATCGATTTGGTTAGTAACACTAAAGGTTAATCTTGAATAGGTGAATACAATGTATATTAATTAAATAGGGAGTAACACCTAATACCTTGAATTCATCAATTTTTCTTGAAGCAACAAACGCATCCCATTCTTCTGGGTCTAGGAAGTTCCATTGTTTAGTAGCTGACTTCTTCCTCTTCTCACCATATTTTATGTATTCTTGGGTGAGATTTGTCCTATAGTTCCTTAGGACCCTCCCACAGCATTGCATCATGCATTTATGATGCATCTTTTCATCCAACGCAAATATACTCTGCAAAATAGAATTGCAATTAACTAGTATCCAAAAAATTAGTAATCTACAAAATAGAATTGCAAATAAAAATAACTCACGCATAAATCCTTCCATATTAAGTCTTTCTTCCCCTTAGGAACTTTATGCCAAGAATCGATCTTACAACCATAATGGCTATGAGTAAAAAACCCAAGATATGAAACAAACGAATTGCGGTTCACTCCAATTGCATTTCCTACATTATCAAAATCCACAACCAGTTTGGGTCCATTGCTCCTTAGAGATGTTAACTTCTTCATCATAGTGATGCCCCTTCTCTTTTCAACTTTTTGGTACTGCTCATCAAGTGCCTCAAGTGCTTCAGAGGGTACATGTGCATCATCAACCTAAAATTTGACAAAATAAACACACTTACAGGATATAACTATAAATGGACATATAGATAGAAATATATGATATATTTTTAAAACTTACATTGTGAGGCAGCACATTGGTATCCTCACCATGCTCATCATGGACATCATGGTCATCATGCCCATGCTCAACCATCTGAAAATTTCATTAAAAAATCAAACATTTAGCATTTGACATAACTAGAAGATAATGAAACATTGAAAAATGAAACATTGTATAGTTCACATATATAAATGAAACATTGAAAAATGAAACATATAAAAAATATAAACATGCATGCCTCTAATATTGTGATCGTTTATCAATTAACAATCCTTCATTGTGATCTCTGCGTACATACAAGTCATCATTAGCTTCAATATTTTATGGTGTTGGCAACCCAATTGAGAATGGACTGGAGTCATCATACTTATCATAGTACTCTTATTCATCTATAGGATCTTCAATGAACTATCTTTTACCATGAAGAACAACTGACCATTTATCATTTGTAGGATCATAGATATAAAATACTTGTTTCGCTTGTGATGCCAATATGAATGGTTCACCCTTCTCGCCAATCTTTTCAAAGTTCACTAAAGTGAAACCGAATTCATCCACTATAACTCCTTTGGTGTTATCAACCCAATTACATTTGAAGAGAGGAATTATAAAATCTATGTAGTCAAACTCTCATATGTCTTCAATGACACCGTAATATGACATTTTAGCTTCACGTGGACTCTTATTCTTTGCACTTGCAAAAAACATAGTCGACACTTGAAGGGTGACCCCACTGTTTTGGATGACACTCTTATCATCTTGGCGCTTTGTGTAATATGTGAATCCATGAATGTCATACCCTTCATAAGACATAACATTCAATTTTGGTTTAAATGTGAGGCATTTGATAGTTTCAGTAATATCATCTAGTGTTTGAGATAGTTGATGTAAGAATTTATCTTCAAACCACTTAATAAATGTCTTGTTATGCGATCTAGCAAGCCACAATGAATTGGCTCGAGGATATTGTCTCTTGATGAAATTGGTATGTTCCTCCATATAAACACTCACTTCATCCAAGTTGTGTAAAATATACAAGTGACCTTGTTCCAACCGCTCACGGTTGATTACTTTCACCCATGATCCCAAAATTCCTTTGCCAAATTGCTCCTCAATATTCTTGTCAATACTAGGAGTGTCATTACCACTCAGAAAGTCATTGCAAAAATCCATAACCTCTCTCTTCGCATAACCCTCAATAATACTCCCTTCAGGCCGATAATAGTTTCAAACATCAATTTTAAAAATGCTCATGTATCATTCAAAGGGATACATCCAATGCAAGAAAATTGGTCTCAACATTTTCACTTCCCTAGTCAAGTGGACAACAAGATGTACCATGATATCAAAGAACGAAGGAGGGAAATACATCTCAAGCTGACATAGGGTAACAACCACTTCTCTTTGCAAAGTATCGAGAGTATCAGGGTCAATAACTTTGCTACACAGACTATTGAAAAAGAAACAAAGTCTGGTGATTGCAAACCTTACATGCTTCAGCAATATAGATCTAATTGCCACGGGAAATATTTGTTGCATTAGAGTGTGACAATCATGAGATTTAAGACCTATCAACTTTAGATCTTTCATTGATACCAATCTACAGATGTTGGATGAGTAACCCTGTGGCACCTTAACATTCACCAAGCATTCACAAAAAGCTTTCTTCTCCTTTCTAGACAACGTGTAACAAGCGGGAGGTAAGTATGTTCTCCGATTTCCCATTTCACATAATTTTGTTAATTCTGACCTTATTCCCATTTCATATAGGTCCAGTCTGGATTTTATCCCATCTTTAGTCTTACCTGGTATATTCAACAGAGTACCAATGATGCTATCACAGACATTTTTCTCAACGTGCATGACATCGATACAATGCCTGACTATCAAAGAACTCCAATAAGGAAGATCCCAAAATATTGACTTCTTCTTGAATAAAGATTTGTCACTCTGTGTGGCCATAGTACATTGTGATCTCTTACCAAATTCATTGACAAAGTCTTTTACTCTTTCATAAACAACCTCCCCTGGTATAGGTTTAGGTGCAGTCTGTTCCTCATTCCATCCATTGAATGCTTTGTGCTTCCTACGATACAGATGGAATTTCGGAAGAAACCTTCAATGACTAAGATATACAGTCTTGCCACCATGTTTTAGTCTTGTTGAATCAGTGTTCTCTTCACATATAGGACACGCTTTAGCTCCTTTGACACTATATCTAGACAAATTCCCATATGTTGGAAAGTCATTAATAGTGCAAAACAACATAGCATGCAAACAAAATGTCTCTCTTCGTGAAGCATCATAGGTCATCACACCTACACCCCAGAGTTTCTTTAAGTCATCAATCAGAGGTTCAAGATAAACATCGATATCATTTCCAAGTTGTTTAGGGCCCGATATCAACAACAACAGCATAACGTACTTATTTTTCATGCACAGCCAGGGAGGAAGATTGTATATAACAAGCATGACTAGCCAAGTGCTATGTTGACTACTCAATGTCTTGTACGAATTCATCCCATTTGTACAAAGCCCAAGTCTTAGATTCTTGATTTCTTCACCAAATTTAGGGTACAATAGATCAATCTTCTTCCACTGTGGAGAATCACGCATGTCGTAGGATCCCATCATTATTTTTCTTAACATATGCATGCCACATCAAATTCTTCGCATCTATCGGATTGGCAAACAAGTGTTGAAACTGTGATATTATAGGTAGATACCACATCACCTTGGCAGGAGAACCATTTTTGGACTCCCCCGAAGTCGTCAATTTATACCGTGACGCACCACATTTTGAACAATCTTTCAAATCCACATAATCCTTTTGAAATAATACACAATCATTCAGGCATGCGTGTATCTTCTTGGCCTCCATTCCCATTGGGCACAACAATTTCTTTACCTGGTATGTTGAGATTGGCAACTTGTTTCCTTCAGGAAGCATTTCTTTCAAAAAAGACAACAATGACGTGAAGCTTTTATCACTCCATCTATTGTTAGCTTTCAGCTTATACAATCTCAACACAGTGCTAAGCTTTGTAAACTTAGTACAACCTATGTATAATGGTATCTCAGCATCATGTGCAATGTTTCTAAACATGGGAGGTGGATCGGTTTAGGTGTGCTCTACCCCACAACTATCCAGCATCGCATCAACGATGTCTACTGGAGCTGGTTCTTTCACATCTACATCATAGGAAGCAATAACTTCTTCCATACAAGCACTGCTATCGACATCCACTGGTTTCAGGTTTGAAATCTCTCCATGCCAGTGCCATTCTGTATAGCCTTATACAATCTCATTGCACATGACATGACTTTTGATTTCATCACTAGTGCTGACTTTCAAGTTGTTACCGCAATGCCTACATGGACAGTAGAACCTATCTCCAGGTTGTTTCCTATGTTCCTCGGCAAATCTAATAAATTGATCAAGACCAAAAATAAACTATGGGGTACAGCAATTGCGAATGGACATCCGTGATCTATCCATTCTATGATCAAAGAGAAAACAAGTATATATTACAACAATATTAGGGTCTAGGGTTAACAGATTAGAGTTTAAGTATGGTTAAAACTTTAGGGTTTAAGGTCTTATATATAATTAATGGTTAAAACATCCTAAGTGAGATTAGGTGTTCAAGAACAGTCCCAAACTGGGGACTATCCAAGATTTACTCCTATTGAGTAAAACTTGGATGGGTTTTAAGGCCAACAAATACATGTGTTGTCATTCTTATATATAATAAATGTGTACCACCTATCCCATTCTTGAAAACCTAATCTTAGTAGTAAGTGTATAATGTGTATTGGGTTTTCAAGAAAATTTCGGCAGCATTTCCCCGTTGTTCTCCAAGTACATATGTACTTAGAGAACAAACAGGGAAATGCTACTGAAATTTTCTTGAAAACCCTATACACATTATACACTTACATCCTAAGTGAGATTAGGTGTTCAAGAACAGTCCCAAACCAGGGACTATCTAAGATTTACTCCTAATGAGTAAATCTTGGACGGGTTTCTCGGCCAACAAATATATGTATGTTGTCATTCTTATACCTACAATCCTAGTTTCATCATTCATATCCTAAGTTTTGTGTAGCATCATTTAATCATGCTTGTCAGTAAATACTAAACAGTAAATAAACCATGATTCCATATATTAAAGATTTGAATCAGGGGTCAATCTTGAAGTTTTAACTAGAGCTTCATATATCAACATACATACTAGGTAATATTTCAAATCAAGATTTATGCATTTAATCACCTTAGGGTGCATACATGATTCACAAGGTATTTGGGTGCACAAAGAATAATATATGTTACTGATTTAGGAGTTCACATAATCATTTTAGAAATAGAAGACCCACATGTGAGTTAATTTTGACATTCAACATCAATGTATCTTTAACACACATGTTTCAAGGTTCAAAGCACATAATCAAATCAAATTAGGATGCTAGACTGGACAAGTTTGAATCTTATTTTAACATGCATCAAAATTTATTGAACTAGGTCAAGCATGAGAATTAGACAAGTTAAAATAGTACATTAATACTAATCAGTAGATAAATGAATAAAAACCAGTAGATAATAAATACAAATCAACAGATAAGTAAATAAAAATCAGTAGATAAGTAAATACTAATCCGTTGATGGAAATTAGTAAAATCAAGATATGTAACCTACTTAGAAGTAGGGGAAGTAGAGGCTATCTCCTCCGGCGACCAGCAGCTCCTCCGAAGACCTATAGCAGCTCCTTCGGTGACCTCAGGCTGGCAGTTGTGGCGGTTGGTGGCAGTAGGAATAAGATGACTGGTGGCGAGCTCCAGAACCAGCGGTAGGTGTAGTGGTTTGAGGAGCATTGGGCAGGAGCAAGAAGAGAGCAAGGCGGCGGCGGCGGGAGAAGGTGGAGCGTGATCGGCGGCAGCGGGAGCAGAAGGGTCTATTTCTCGTGATGAAACAGAGACGAATGGGGAAGAGTCTGTTTCTCATGGGGGCTATTAAGTTAACAAAGGCATCGGTCTTCTATTAAACTGACACCTAATATCCATTAGCATCGGTTTCCAGAAAAAACCGACGTCCATTGGACAATCTTAACCCTAAAAAATTTCGTGGGGTCGGCACGCATAACCTTATCAGCATCGGTTTTTCCACAAAAACCGACGACCTTTGGAGGTAATTTTTTTCATTGTTAGGCGTCTGTTATTAGGTAAAAAACTGACACCGTATGTGAAACTTTGGGGTAATTTTTTTCGCTCGAAAAATTGGATTTGGTGGGCTATTTTAGGCGTCAGTTCATTTTAGGGAGCTAAAGATAAATAAAAAGTGATACCTGTGTCTGGTCAGTTTTCAAATATAGATGTCGGTCTCTATAATTAGATGACGTTGTAGAATTTAGGCATCAGTTTTCGGTAATAACTGACATCTCTAAATGTGACGTTATAAGCTATTTCTGTAGTATTGCCTTTCGAGTGGTGGGTTCGGTTTTGGAGGATGAATTGTGGCTGAGATGGTGGTTGTGGTTGTTGTGGATGGGGGTGATATTGTGGAGGGGGTTGTTGGTATGAGTGAGGTGGAGGTAGAGTGTAGTGATAGTTAAATGGGGGTTGTAGAGGTGGAGAAACATAGGTATTATGAGGTCCTTGGTATTGTTGAAGAGTGGTTACTTGGGTTTGTGGTGGGATATAAGCACCTTGAGGAGTTCCCACATAACTAACATCATTGTTAGGATTGGCCATGGGTTGGGAAGGGAGCCTTCCCTCTTCATGTCCGACAAGTGAAATGGATATTTAATCAACTCTTTGATCGAGGCGGCTAACTATTTGTCCCTGGGAGGACACATGATTGTTCACCTCATCAAGGCTTCTTAGCCTTCCAAGAACTTCATCTTCAAACTTTGAGGTGTACCTTGGCCCTTGGTGTTTCCTTGGTTTCCCTTGCCCATCTTCACCTTGTTGCTTCCATGAAAAGTTCGGGTGATTTCTCCATTCTAGAGTGTAGGAGTTTGACATGGGGCCTTGGTTGTTCCTTTTTCCAGAAGATTCTAAGGTTTGCACTTCTTTACAAATAGACTCCAAAGAGTTAGTAGAGTGAGTAGAAGACACCTTAGCTTTATTCTTCATCAAGTTCATCATATCAGCAAGGATCTTCATCATTTGAGGAATGACCTTGTCTCTAACTTGAGCTGGAGGGGGAAGAACTCAACTCCTGTCACAGTGCTCCGCCTTGCTTGAAACTCGATGGTGTGAGTTTTCATCAAGGTTCTAAAACAGTGACCATGACTCTTATGAAGCTCTAGCCATGAATATTCCACCCCAAAAAGAGTATATTGTAGTCTATCTCAGTTTAGGAAGTTCGGTGTATAAAGATTGCACTAGCTGCCATTGAGGAACTTCATGGTGGGGGCAGTCTCACAAGAGCTTCTGAATATCTCCCATGCTTCATAAAAAGGCTCGTTTTCCTTTTGGGTGAAGGAGGTGATGCACTTCCTCATTTGCATCAGCTTGGATATGAGGTAGAACTTCTTTAAGAACTCATTCTTCACATCCACCCAAGTCATCAGCTCAAGCCTAGACATATACCACTCTTTGGTGTTTTCTATGAGGGAGAAAGGGAAGAGGGTTATCCTTATGTAATTGTCAGTGGCGGCCAGAGTACGGAAGGTTGAACATGTTTCTAGAAAGGCATCATTATGGTGGTATGGTATGGGTTCTCATTCTCTATTGCATAAAAAGTGGGTAGGACCCAAGAAGGGCTATTGGAATGGAAAATTTTTGACCCGACATTTGGTCAACAAGGGTGGCAGTGGGTGAGGTGTAGTCCCCTAGAGTGATTTACTGATAGAGGGGTTGGTTTGGTGGTAGTGGAACAAGTCTAGGAGGGTTTTGTGGAACACCCGGGAGTATTTTGTGGGATACCCCCAGGAGGGTTTTATGGAACACACTCAAGAGGGTTTTGGTCATTCGGGTCTTCCATTTAAGATTCTCAATGTTGATTGCAGCCTTGTTGATGTCTTCTTCTACCTATCTTGGGGTCGAAGGGAACCATGGTTGTAGAAGTTGAACGTCTACCAAGCATGTACAACTGCCACCCACACAATGCACAAATAAGCAATAAGAGCTAAGTAAGAAGATAAGTATGAAAAAGTTAACAAAAAATAAAGAATAACAATGGTGAGGAAGTAAGAAAAGCTAAGCTACACTAACTAGCTTTGTCAAGCACCTCTTCTCCCTGGCAACGGTTCAAAAAACCTTGGTGCATTTTTCCCAAGGTCACAAACCAATTAACTGAGTGATGACTAGATGCAACCCTAAGATAAAACACATGTTGGTCTTTTGAATTTATAAGAGGGGGGGCTATACTAACACAATCACTTAGACTGCAATATATCACTCAAAAGCACACATGGTCATATTGTAGTATAGGTGAATGGTAAGTGAGGTGTCGATTTGTAGGGAGAGAGGGGGCACTAGAGCTAATTTAGGGTGAGCCACGTTCCTAAATGTGGCAACACATCCCACTATCACACATAAAGCGAGGTGTTACGCGAAAATGTGCGGAAATCACCATAAACCACAAATTACCAAAAACATGAGTTAATTAAAACCGATTGCAGAAAGCGGATAAACTGAGAAACTATTACATTTAGGTCCTCATCCTATAAAGAAATAGGTTATATAAACATTTACAATATCTTGACACATGTCCACAGCTTAGGAGATCAGTTGTCTAGTCATCACATGATCTCATCACCTATTTATACATACATAACGGCCTACATCCGGCCAGCAGCAGGATATACAAAACATCAATAGCTATACATCGTGAAACAATGTCAAAATGTTCCCAAGGACTCTGAGAGTACAGGGATGACTCTAAGACTCTACTACAAAATGACCAAAATAGCAGCATATCCATCTCTTGCCTTCTACTGCTCATCTTGGTACTCGGACGCAACTCCGCGACCACCACCACGTCTAGCTCGAACACCTAAAAATGTCCACAAAACATGTCGGCCAAGCAAACAAGTAAGGGTGTCGGGCTACCTCAGGGTGTATCGTGCAACGCATGCCGTGCAGCTGTGTCGTGCAACGCGTGTCATGCACCTCTATGTCTGGCAACGCAGCGTCGTGCAACACAGGGTTAAAACAACCACAAAACATGTCGGGCAGTTGAACCTATGCTTGTGCCATGCATCCAGTGTGACGTGTGATGCGTTATCGTGCAACATTGTGTAATGCACCACATGCATATCTGGAAACAAAGGCGTGCAGCTCAGCCAAAGAGGCATATCGTACAACGGCACGTCGCGCACAAGGTGTGTCGAGTAGCACCACATAGCAAGGCATAACGCCCAAGGGTGCAACGCGTGCAGCAAAGAAAACATAACACCCAACACAAAGCTTAGCCACATTTATCGGCCGACACACAATGACAGGGTCAAGGGATGACGCCAACCACAGAATCAGCTAACAAACTTCCACAACATCAGGGTATAACGAGGTGAAGGGTATCGGGCAGGGTACCTATCAGGGTATATCGCCCAACACAACAAGGCAGGAACCAAGTGTGTGACACCCGACACAACACCACATCATAACGTCCAGAGCTCTAGGTTAAGAGGGGTATCGGGCAACACCAACCCCAAGCCATAACGGCCAAGGTGCAACCCGACAGGGTCACCACCAATCTCAAGCACAAGGGCACCAAAACCCTAATGGATCAAGAAGATGACTCGCCTCTCAACTATCAAGAGAGATGGGTCTTGCCAAGCTTCTTAACACCACTCGGGCAACATAAGAAACAACCACAACCAAGGTCCACAACCACTACAAAGCTTACCCTTCAAGTCCATGGTGAGAGGAGGGTGTTGCTCAAGCAACTAGAATACAAGCTCACCTCTCAACTTAAACGAGAGAGGGATATTGCCCATATTACTAGGACTCAAGCTCACTCTTCTAGACTAAGGATAGAAAGGAGTGTTGCTCACCAAGAAACCCTAGAACATGGTTTGGCCTACAAGAAGCAACTTAAGCAAGAAGCTAAACTAGCAACATACATAGCTGAGATGATCATAGCAGCATATAAGAACATAGAAGAAGGTAGTGTAGTTAGGGTTAGGAGTTATGTAACCCACCTTAAGCAAGCTCCAATCTCCTAGCTCCAAGCACCACCAAGGAAGAAGAGCAAGGCACTGTAGGGTTCGGCCACCACTAGAGGAAGAAGGAGACTCTAAGAAGGATCGGCCACCAAGCTTGCAAAGGAAGAGGGTGTCGTGCACCAAGGGAGAGGGAGATTAAGGAACTAAATGGATCCTTAGCAAGGGAAAGGAAACACATATATAGAAGTGGATGGAGGAGAAACCAAGGAAAGACAAGGCAAGGTGTCACCCACCTAGGGACACTTGTCCATGTGCAAAGCCACCACTCTAACATTCCTTAAACACATGTCCAATGCCATTGCCACATGCAAGCATCAAGCACCAAGTGTCCACTAGTGGTGACACAAACGAGGTCAAAGAGAGTCAAAGGGTGCATGGGCGACACACCTCCACCATGGCCGACACAGACCATGGGCGACACACCACTAGCCGACATAAGCACAGGCCGACACACCTAGGCTGAGACAGGGCACTCTTGCCTGACACAAGGTCCAAAGAAGCAAAGACAAGGCACAACAAAACCCAACAAGCTCAACCAAGCCCAAAGGAACTCAAGCAACGAGCCCAAATCTTCCTCTCAACACTAGAGGAAGCAAGGAGAGGGAGGAACACCTCACAAGGTGACAAACTTGCCCACAAACCCTAAACTTGGGTTAATTGTAAGTAACACCTCCAGCTCTCAACAAGGCACAAACAAACCCTAATCACCACCAAAGGTGATTAGCAAGCAACTAAGCATCAGGGTTAAGCAAAACAAATAGGATAAGCCCTAAACGAAGGTCAGGGTCCTTACAAGCTAACCCTTTTTAAAGGGATTTCGTCCCCGAAATCCGAAGAGAAAAGTAAGGGATACTTCCTCCTCATCTCTTCCTTAAGCTCCCACATGGCTTCCTCAAAGCCACGATGATGCCAAAGAACCTTTACAAGAACCAGGTCCTTCCTCTTCAGCTTCTTAACTCTCCTGTCAAGGATAACCATAGGACCTTCCTCATAAGTCACATCTTTATCAAGCTCAACTTCATCTGGCTGTATCACTGTCCCTGTATCCGGATGACTTTTCTTCAGCATACTAACATGGAACACTGGGTGTAACCTGTGCAACTTTGGCAACAGGTCCAACACGTAAGCTACCTTGCCAATACGTGCTATGAACGGGTATGGCCCCATATATCTGGGCACTATCTTACCCTTCCGGCCAAACCTTAGCACACCTTTCCACGGCGAGACCTTAAGATACACTTTGTCTCCTACCTGGAACTCCAAAGGTCGTCGGCGATTATCTGCGTAAGACTTCTGCCTGTCCTGTGTCGCTTTCAACTGTTGTTGTATCACCTTGATCTTTTCTGTCGTCTGTTGTACTAACTCAGGACCCAAAAGATGATATTCACCAGACTCATACCAACACAATGGAGATCTGCACTTCCTTCCATATTGGGCCTCATAAGGAGTTGTGTCAATGCTCTGCTGATAACTATTGTTGTAAGAAAACTCTATCAAACTGAGATGTATGTCCCAATTGCCTAGGAACTGCAAAACACAAGCTCGAAGGAGATCCTCCAAAGTCTGAATAGTCCTCTCAGACTGTCCATCTGTCTGCGGGTGGAAGGCAGTACTGAACCTCAACTATGTTCCCAACGCCTTGTGCAACTGTTCCCAGAAATGACTCGTGAACTGAGGACCTCTGTCGGAAACTATCGTCACTGGCACACCGTGAAAATGTACTATCTCATCCACATAAACTCGAGCGAGCTTCTCAACTGTATACGTTGTCTTCAAAGGTATGAAATGGGCAGACTTCGTCAATCTGTCCACTATTACCCAAATGGAATCATGATTCCTAGTTGTCTTGGGCATACCAACTACAAAATCCATGGTTATATGATCCCATTTCCACTACGGTATCAGCATAGGTTGTAACGTACCTGCCGTCTTTTGATGCTCATCCTTGACTTGCTGACATATCGCACACCTAGCCACAAACTCGGCTACATCTTTCTTCAAATCGGGCCACCAATACAAGTCTTTCAGACTATGATACATCTTGGTGACTCCTGGATGCATAGCATACATCGACGAGTGTGCTTCCTCGAGCACTAACTTCCTCAGATCATCAGCATCGGGGACCACCATCCTATCACGATAGTAAACTAGTCCATCCTCAGACTCATGGAACCCATCACGCTTTTCGCTGTAGAACTCTGATCTGATCAACTGTACTATATCATTTGTTTGTTGTTCATCTTTGATCTGTTGTCTCAGCATAGGCTTGACTTGCATCTGTGCTAAAAGTCCAGCTAACAAGGAAACTTCCATCTGCACATTCATCTGCCTCAAGGAAACAAACATATCCCGTCTATGGCATACCAGGGAACTCAACTGTGCCTTCTTTGAAGGAAAAGAAGAAGACTTTCGGCTAAGCGCATCCGCTACCACATTCGCCTTACCAGGATGATACTCAATGGTGCAGTCGTAATCATTTATTAACTCCATCCATCGACGCTGTCGCATTTTTAACTCATGCTATGAAAAGATGTACTTCAGATTCTTATGATCTGTAAAGATCTGGCATACCTCCCCATAAAGATAGTGTCTCCAAATGTTTAACGCATGAACCACTGCTGCCAACTCCAAATCATGAGTCGGATAGTTTTTCTCGTGTTTCTTAAGCTATCGTGAAGCAAAAGAAACCACATGATCTTTCTGCATCAGTACACAACCTAAACATTTCTTGGAAGCATCACAGAAAAAAATATAGCCCTTTCCAGGCTCTGGTAGCACTAGCACTAGCACTGGAGCACTAGTCAGCTTCTCCTTCAAACTTTGGAAAGCTTGTTGACACCGATCACTCCAAACAAAAGGTACATCCTTCCTAGTCAACTTCATCATTGGCAACGCAATCGTACTGAAGTCCTTGATAAACCTTCGGTAGTATCCTGACAAACCCAGGAAACTACAAACTTCTGTCAGCATCTTTGACTATTCCCATTCTGCATCGGATTCCACCTTCTTCGGGACTACTTTGACTCCTTCTACAGATATCACATGAACCAAAAAGGTTACTTCTTCCAACCAGAACTCACACTTACTGAACTTGGCATACAACTGATGTTGGCGAAGAAGATTCAACGCTAGTTGAAGATTTCGCTCATGTTCTTGCTTGTCCTGACTATAGATCAAGATGTCATCTATAAAGACTACAACAAACTGGTCTAGGAACGGACGGAATACTCGGTTCATCAGATCCATGAAAGAAGTAGGTGCATTGGTTAGCCCGAACGGCATAACCACAAACTCGTAGTGACCATACCTCATCCTAAAAGCTAACTTTGGTATGTCATCCGCCTTAATCCTCAACTGATGATATCTGGATCGTAGATCGATCTTCGAAAACACTGTAGCACCACGCAACTGATCGAACAGATCATCTATCCTCGATAATGGGTACTTGTTCTTGATCGTGACCTTGTTTAACTGTTGGTAATCTATACATAACCGCATCGATCCGTCCTTCTTCTTGACGAACAACACTGGAGCACCCCAAGGCGACATTCTCAGTCAGATGAAACCTTTCTCCAACAACTCTTGCAACTACTTCTTAAGCTCTGCCATCTCTATTGGAGCCATCCTATACGGTGTCTGTGCAACTGGTTGTGTTCTTGGGACCAGATTGATCTCGAAATCAATCTCTCAGGGTGGAGGAACACCGGGGAACTCATCAGGAAACACATCGGAAAACTCTCGGACAACCAACACCTCTTCAAGGCTAGGACCTTTCGCCTTGGTATCCACAATGGTATCCACAACATTAGCTAAGAACGCCTCACATCCTTGCCGTACCAACTTCTCTGCCACCATAGCTGATACCAAACATGTCGGAAGAATCTTCCTATATCCTTGGAAGATCCACTTCCTACTACCATCATCAAATACAGCCTACTTGGAACCACAGTCCAAAACAACCTTATACTTCTCTAACATATCCATCCCAAGGATCACATCAAAACCGTGCATATCAAGTGGTATAAGATCCACTTGTATACTATGTCCCGAAAAAGATAAGACACAAGATGGACACTCTTCTCGGAGCATCGAGGAACCATCAAGAGGGGTTTTTAACAACACACTATCCTTCTTACAGCTAATAGGTAAACGACAGTTCTCAAGCATATTATAGGCGATAAAAGAGTGTGTAGCACCCGGGTCAACCAGAACAGATATAAAGAAAGAAGAAGGCATATCAGAATGAAATAACTCCATCTGACCTTCCACCACTCGTGGGTTGACCATCGCCTCCAGCTGACTCATAGGATAGAATCGAGTCATTGCTTGCTACCCACAACCTTTGCTTCCTTGAGCAGACGATCCCGCTTGCGATGCTTGACCGCATCCTCTCCCTCTACTACTATTGGGTTGTTGTCTCTCTAACCCTCATTGGTTCTGCCTCGGCTGTTGCGTCACTTCAACATCTCTACTCGGGCAGTTTAACTTGAAATGCCCGATCTGACCACACAGATGGCATGACCTATCTTCAAACCATAGCCTAGATGGCCCTGTCACTGCCACTGAAGCTGTACTATGTGCCTTTGACGGTGAAGAAACATAACCTCTTCCCTTACTCGGAGACCACTGTGAAGGTACACTGGAACCCCTCATCACTGAAGGTGCTGAAAACCTTGGCTTCTTGAAGCCACCAAACCTCTGTCCCTGGAACTGAGCATGCCTCTTCTTAGACATGGATTCTCTTTTCTCCCTTACTGACCGTTCAATCCTCCGGACGGATTCCACAAATGTAGCAAACCACTCTCGGTTCTCCAACGCAGAAGCAGGTATTGTCAGCTCAGCACTCAGACCTTTCTCAAAGCGTCTGATCCGCTCCTCATATGTTGCTGCCATGTGAGGACAAAACCTCAACAAGTCCATGAACTTGGCTTCATACTCGTTGATGTTCATTGTTCCTTGGCGCAGGCTCTCAAACTGATTGATCTTCTCATCCAGATACATCTTCGGAAAGTATCTGCTGACAAACCTGCGCCGGAAAACCTCCCAACTGATCACCTCACCAGGTCGCTTCTCTTCCTCGATGGTCCACCAGTGACCAGCACTACCCTTCAGAAGGTAGACATCGTGCTTTACTTTGTCTGCTTTGGGGATGTCGAGGATCCGAAAAGCCTTCTCAAGACTTGTCAGCCACAGATCTGCATCCGCTGGATTAGCCATTCCAGCATAGTCTGAAGATCTGACTCGGCGAATCTGCTCAAAGGTCTTCCCAATACCCGATGTTTCACCATGGGGAGTCTGTGCTCTCGGCGGAGGCACTGGCAATCTTTCTACCATGAGATTCATTGTAGCCATCATATACCCCATAAGATGTTGATAGGTAGGGTGTTCAAGAATGGCTGGGTCAGGTTGGGGGACCTCAGGCACCCAATCTTCATGTGCCTGCCCTATAGCTCCATCGACTGATGCAGCATCGTTGTTCTCGACAGCATGTTCTTCATGGTTTCTAGACATCTTAGCTTTTCTTCTGCTGAGGGCAGAAGATGATTGTAAGAAAATCTGGAAAACTCACAAGAATAGACACAACCTAGTCCTAAATCACTATAGACTCTATGAACCTAGGGCTCTGATACCAAACTTGTGGCAACACATCCCACTATCACACGGACAGTGAGGTGTTACACGAAAACGTGTGGAAATCACCATAAACCATAAATTACCAAAAACACGAGTTAATTAAAACTGATTGCAGAAAGCAGATAAACTAAGAAACTATTACATTTAGGTCCTCATCCTGCAAATAAACAAGTTATATAAACATTTACAAGATCTTGACACGTGTCCACAGCTTAGGAGATCAGTTGTCTAGTCATCACATGAGCTCATCACCTGTTTATACATACATAACAGTCTACATCCGGCCAACAGTAGTATATACAAAACATCAACAACTATACATCGTGAAACAATGTCAAAATGTTCCCAAGGACCTGAGAGTATAGGGATGACTCTAAGACTCTACTACAAAACAACCAAAACAGCAGCATATCCATCTCTTTCCTTCTACTGCTCATCTTATTGCTCGGTCGCAACTCCGCGACCACCACCACGTCTAGCTTTAACACCTAAAAATGTTGTAAACCGGTGGGGTGAGACACACAGTCCCAGTGAGAAACATAACTCCCCGCCAAAACCACAAAACCTTAGAAAAATAAAACAATAACAGCAGATAACTGATAAGAGGTATAACAAGAGCAATTTATAAAATAAAGCTATTCATACCGTCAAGCTTACCAGAAAGTACAGAAGGCATATACCCAAGTATTTCTTTATGGAACATGATTGACAAGATAAGATTTATAAGGTCTTACCACATAACATGAGGAACGTATAAGTAACTGCAAGGTATAACAAGATGAACTACACAAGCAAGGTCTCAACCAATGTTCCGTGTTTTACCTTAAGAAGTAAATACTATACGACTGGATTATGTATTATTATGTCCTGAGGAAGTGAGCCATACTGCTCAAATCCAACCGATGGCTGTGAAACCTGGAGCCGGTGCCATACAAGGTAAATGGAAGAGCCGAACTCCACGACTTCCCACCATGTGGTCAGTACACGAAAACCAAAGCAGGACCGCGGTCTCGTGCTTAAGTGGCCTCAGCCACGGGGTCAACTCCATAGGCTACCCTTTTCTAGCCCGCCTCAGTACAGGTCTCGGCGCTAGTATATCTGAGCCACGGGACTGTTCATAGTGCTCTGAGCCATGAACACATTCATGCTCCCATATCACATATCCTGAGCCATGGGCCTATTCACCATGCTCTATACATATCCCGAGTCTGCAACCGCAGCTGCACTCGAATCCTCTCTATTTTAGGCTAGGAGAAACCTCGCATACTCAACAATATGCGCTCCGGGTTAACCCGTAGGAGAACCCGTTTCACCATCACTAGCTCCTGACGATGATGGATCTATGGCCAGGGAAACTACATGATATATTCCACTGAGATTAATTAGTATCTTTTATGTAGATTGCAAGATTCAACCAAGTTGTATAACATGCAAACTTATAACAAGAATAAATAGCATGAAACTCAATATTATGCTTTTATTATAATTAACATCATCATGATCCATCACAAGGATCCAACATTACATGTTATCACTTGGCCTCTTTCCAATCATCTGGATCCATCTCAAGGATCATCACATTGCCAGGGGATCTCAATCCCTTATCACATAGTGCCACTGCCTCTCAAGGCACTCTCATCAACTTAGGCACTTTAGCCAAACTCAGGTCCTCAGACCAAAACACATCATGTATGTTATCTCATCATCAAGAGTGACCATCAAAGCAATATTACTCATTATATATACCTCATACCTGGCTATGCATCACCTACATGGTTAGTATGCACAATCATCATGGATTAACAGAAGATTCATCTTATTAACATAGGGCAACATTGATGATTATATTCATTATCATTCATGCCTCAACCTATGACCATAGACATAGGTCATATCATCATGCAAAGCAACTTATATACTTACCATTTCCGAAGCATTATACATATGATTCAAGATGATCATAAACACATGTACTATCATGGCAAGATACATAAATGTAATCTACTATTATGATTACCATCAAGCATGTCAAGGGTTACTATCAGAAACCAACGTGATTCATGAACAAGAGCTAGTGTATATATTTCCATGAGAGACAAGACCCTCACTAGAGACGTCCACTATCCTCACCAAAGGTGGTATCGAGCAGGGTACTCTCTCATACCGTCCAACCAAAACAACCATGCAATGATCCAACAAACCAGCCACCTATCGGCCAAGCAAACCAGCAAGGGTGTCGGGCTACCTCAGGGTGTATCATGCAACGCATGTCGTGCAACTCTGTTTCATGCAACACGTGTCGTGCACCTCTATGTCTGGCAACGCAGTGTCGTGCAACATAGGGTTAAAACGGCCACAAAACATGTCGGGCAGCTGAACCTATGGGTGCGCCATGCATCTAGTGTGACGTGCGATGCGTTATCATGCAACATTTTGTAGTGCACCACATGCATATCTGGCAACAAAGGCGTGCAGCTCAGCCAAAGAGGCATATCGTACAACGGCGCGTCGCGCACAAGGTGTTTCGGGCAGCACCACACAGCAAGGCATAACGCCCAAGGGTGCAACGTGTGCAGCAAAGAAAACATAACACCCAACACAAAGCTTAGCCACATCTATCGGCCGACACACAAGGATAGGGTCAAGGGATGACGCCCACCACAGAACCAGCTAACAAACTTCCACAACATCAAGGTATAACGAGGTGAAGGGTATTGGGTAGGGTACCTATCAGGATATATCGCCCGACACAACAAGGCAGGAACCAAGTGTGTGATGCCTGACACAACACCACATCATAACATCCAGAGCTCTAGGTCAAGAGGGGTATCGGGCAACACCAACCCCAAGCCATAACGGCCAAGGTGCAACCTGATAGGGTCACCACCAACCTCAAGCACAAGGGCACCAAAACCCTAATGGATCAAGAAGATGACTCACCTCTCAACTATCAAGAGAGAGGGGTCTTGCCAAGCTTCTTAACACCACTCGGGCAACACAAGAAACAACCACAACCAAGGTCCACAACCACTACAAAGCTCACCCTTCAAGTCCATGGTGAGAGGAGGGTGTTGCTCAAGCAACTAGAATACAAGCTCACCTCTCAACTTAAATGAGAGAGGGGTATTGCCCATATTACTAGGACTCAAGCTCACTCTTATAGACCAAGGAGAGAAAGGAGTGTTGCTCACCAAGAAACCCTAGAACATGGTTCGGCCTACAAGAAGCAACTTAAGCAAGAAGCTAAACTAGCAACATACATAGCCGAGATGATCATAGCAGCATATAAGAACATAGAAGAAGGTAGTGTAGTTAGGGTTAGGAGTTATGTAACCCGCCTTAAGCAAGCTCTAAGCTCCTAGCTCCAAGCACCACCAAGGAAGAAGAGCAAGGCACTCTAGGGTTCGGCCACCACTAGAGGAAGAAGGAGACTCCAAGAAGGATCGGCCACCAAGCTCGCAAAGGAAGAGGGTGTCGTGCACCAAGGGAGAGGGAGATTAAGGAACTAAAGGGATCCTTAGCAAGGGAAAGGAAACACATATATAGAAGGGGATGGAGGAGAAACCAAGGAAAGACAAGGCAAGGTGTCACCCACCTAGGGACACTTGTCCATGTGTAAAGCCACCACTCTAACATGCCTTAAACACATGTCCAATGCCATTGCCACATGCAAGCATCAAGCACCAAGTGTCCACTAGTGGTGACACAAACGAGGTCAAAGAGAGTCAAAGGGTCCATGGGTGACACACCTCCAACATGGCCGACACAGACCATGGGTGATACACCACTGGCCGACATAAGCACAGGCCGACACAGGCCACTCTTGCCCGACACAAGGTCCAAAGAAGCAAAGACAAGGCACAACAAAACCCAACAAGCTCAACTAAACCCAAAGGAACTCAAGCAACGAGCCCAAACCTTCCTCTCAACACTAGAGGAAGCAAGGAGAGGGAGGAACACCTCACAAGGTGACAAACTTGCCCACAAACCCTAAACTTGGGTTAATTGCAAGTAACACCTCCAGCTCTCAACAAGGCACAAATAAACCCTAATCACCACTAAAGGTGATTAGCAAGCAACTAAGCATCAAGGTTAAGCAAAACAAACAGGATAAGCCCTAAACAGAGGTCAGGGTCCATACACTAAAGTGGAGAGTAGGGTTTTCAGGATTTGTTGGTTGATTTGGTTGATTTACACTAATGATGTAGGTAATTAAAATCAAGAAAGGAAACAAGATTAGTAGAAACCCTAAGCTAACCCTAAACAAGCAATTCTGATAAAAAAGGAGACAACTAAGTAAGCAAGAGTAATACACTAAAGCTAAGTTACACTAACAGAGCAAGTTAAGCACTAGAGCAATTAATGATCTAGGTTATTAATAAGTAGCAAGGTTAACATTAGCAAGCTCAAGAGAGCATCACTACTCAAGCAAGGCCTAGTTATCAACAACTAAGGAATTAATTTAATGAGTATTTAAGGCAAGTAACTAAACTAGCATAAGCAAACTAACTAAGCAAAGTGGGTTTTAGCAATTATGGGAAGAGTGGACCGTTGAAAGGAATGTCACAAGAATCCAAGTTGGGGGTTGATATAACAATCAAATCCTATATTTTCATTCTAGATTACCAAAGCAAATAATATAGTCAAATGCAATGAAATAGCCCTAGACTATTGGTTGCCCATGGATGGAATAGAGTGTGGGAGAGGAAGTACACCCTTTCACCCCTATCTAACCTTATGAGGATCAATTGGACCAAGGTATAGGTGGGATTTATATTGGATTCAACAAATATAGGTTTCTAGGGTAAGGGTTATTAGGGAAATTGAGACCCAAGGGTAGGAAGGAGGAGTAGAGATGAGGGTGTTTCACCTCATGTTACCGACCATCTAGCCTTTAGAAAACTCTAGGAAATTTCACTAATCCCCCTTGCACTAGCTACTTAGATCTCAAACTTAGTTCTAGTAAAAGAAATTTGTATGTAGGAAGATAGGGTTCTATCTAGGGATCCACTAGTTGGACCTAGGAGCAGTTCCTATGATAGCCACACACAATTCCTTTCCCCCTAGAATCTAGGTGTTTTCCAGGATCACACAACAAGAAATCCATGTTTAGAAGCATAAATCACAAGTATAATAATGGGAAATAATATAGAAGAAAGAAACAATCATCATAAAATGAAATTATGTTCATTACAATTTACATTCACTCAACATTCTATCAAAGTAACATGTTATTCCCTACACAACCCACCAAAGTGGGCTTAGCTAGACATAATCAAACAAAAGAGCAAAAGATATTGGAGAAAGAGGAAGAAGGACATGATATATCATGGAATATCCTCTTTATTCACCTCCTTGATGTATAAGATGAAGCACCTCCTTCTAAGGTAGGAAATGGCAAGAATGGGTGAGGTTTGGTGGTGAAAATCATAGAAAAGTAAGGTTTTTGGTTGGAAATGAGGTGGATATGGAAGGGGAAGGCACGAGCTCTTGAATGCTCTATGGAAGGTGGAAATGAATGATAGAGGTAGGTAAAGAGAAGCTAACCTAGTGTCGTGGCTTCCATCTTGGCATATATAGGTTGTGGGGAAGCACTAGGGTAAGTGGGGGTAAAGTTGGGAATGAAGTGGAAAAGTTGAATAGGCTTATGTGGTCGCCATGGCTGTGGTGGGTGTCACGGTCATGGTGAGTGTGGGTTGCATGGTTGTGAAGGATGATACAAGCAAGGTAGATATATGCAGTGGAGTGAAGGTTAATTAAGTGGAATGGACATGCCATGGTGGGTGCCATGGTCGTGCTGGGTGGATAGCGTCACACCCATGCTGTGGAGCATGACCGAGCAGGAGGGGAGGCACCTTGGTCATTATTCATTGTTGCATGTTATGTCTTCTACATGCCATGGTCATGGAAGTAGCCACATTCGTGGTGATCTTAAGATGACACGGTCGTTGTGGTGGCCACGAACATGGTCAGTCCTTTGTATTTCATGCAGAGTGCCTGGATGTTTTTGTGTCTTGGCCACGGTCATGGCATTGTGCCACGAGGGTGATGGAAAATTTCGGTCATGTCAATGGGGGACTTAGTGTGTCATGGTCATATTGGCAGCCACGACCGTGGTAGTTAGCATTCAAAAAGCCGATTTCCCTATGGATTTGGACCGTCTCGCCACGGTCATGGAAGAGTACCACAACTTGGGGTGAGTGTCCTTTTGGTTGACTTTGTTTCAAACTTCTTCTAGTTGTTGGTAATTTCTTTGTAGCAATTTTTGTCTATTCAAGGGAATCTTGGGGAAGATCTATGCAATAACCCCCTCCCTTGTTATCCCCTATTCAGACATACTGACAGGACAAGGGCCATTACCTTCATATAGGACCAAAGGTTTAGCAAATAACAAAAAAATCAATAAATTTCACTAAATCAAAATGAGCTTGGTACAAGATAAATTCTACATTATCCACTAAGGAGTTACATGATATGGATTTCTACAGTTTAAAATATGAAGTAAAAACTAACTAAATCCTCCTTGGATTACATTAATACTTTTCTTTGAGTGCCTTCTTCTCTTCATTTCCATTTTCTTGTATAGTTGTAGTAATAATAGCAGATCATCCTAAGATGTTGAGAAACAAAAACTTCATTAGTATAACAAGTTATGTGGTATGTGGGGGAACAAAAATGTTCACATATAATTGTAACAACACATCCACAACAATTATTGTTACAAAATCAAAATTTATCATTTTTTCATAACTTCCCAACCCATTTTTACTCAACCTGAGGGATACTCTCTAGTAGGGTTTTATCACTATAGTGGACTATAGGCCACCTCTCAATCTAGAGCTAGGTGCCATAATGGGCCACCTCTCAATCTGGAGCTAGGTGCCATGTTGGTCTTCCCAATCTGGGCCTAGCCTCATATGATCTTCCCAATCTGGATCTGGTTTGACCTTCCCAATTTGGGGCCTGGTCTTTAGTCATCATCATGACTCTTTCATTTATTTCCATTCTCAAACTTCTAGAGTTGGTATGCAGGGTTTGACCAAGTTACAAGCATAAATTGTGATAACCACAATGACTTTATTGATTGCATAAAATAAATAAACATGCAAGTATTTATTCTCAAGAAATTTTGAAAAACCTCAGAAAATGTCAGAAAACTAATCTGTCTAGTCATAGGTGTAACCACATACCTTGATGGAAATCCATGTATATTATTCAATTATTCTTCAAGTAGATTATCCAATCAAGAAGCAAATCAAGCAATCCACATTCTAATCTGCATGAATGTAAATCCTAAAGTGTCACCATCACATTATATTAAACCCAACTCGGTCCTAATCTAGAGTTTAGGGTTTTCATGGTGTTAAGTTATCATTAGGGTTATTTTTTATACCCCAAGTCCCACGTTCATTGATCTTATGACTTAAGAAACCTCATTCCTATTGAGTGTATCCATGATTATCAAATCCACCATGTTATATTACTAAATTCAATTATGTCCCCTAATGATGCATCAGGTTTAGATCTTGAACCATATGCATATTTATCCATATTAACAACTCTAATTATCATCATTATGGTCATAATCATGTTAAATCGCCATTATATTTCACATTATCTGATTTCATCACAAAGAAACATATTTAACATGATTGATGTACAAGAATTATGATAATTAGTTTGCTAATGTGGATGATTATGCATATGGTTAAAGATCAAAACCTGATGCGTCATTAGGGGACATAATTGAATTTAGTAATATAACATGGAGGATTTGATAATCATGGATACACTCAATATGAATGAAGGTTCTTAAGTTATCAGATCAATGAACATGGGACTTGGGCATCAAAAATAACTCTAATGATAACTCGACACCAAGGAAACCCTAAACTCTACATTAGGACCAAGTAGGGTTTAATCTAACATGATGGTGACACTTTGGGATTTACATTCATGTAGATTAGAATGTGGGTTGCTTGCTTTTCTTTTTTATTGGATAATCTACTTGAAGTATAATTGAATAATTTGAATGGCTCTCCATCAAGGTATTTGGTTACGCCTATGACTAACGGCATTAGTTTTCTGCCATTTTTGAGGTTTTTCGGATTGCTTGAGAATAAATGCTTGCATGTTTATTTATTTCTTGCAATCTATAAAGTCACTATGGCTATCACAATTTATGCTTGTAACTTGCTCGAACCCCACATACCAACTCTGGAAGTTTAAGAATGGAAAGAAATGAAAGAGTCGTGATGATGACTAAAGACCAAGCCCCATATTGGGAAGGTAAAACTAGGCCTAGATTGGGAAGGTCATATGAGGTCAGACCCCAGATTGGGAATACCAACATGTCACCTAGCTCCAAATTAAGAGGTGTCCCAATATGGAACCTAGCTCCAGATTGAGAGGTGGCATATAATCCACTGCAGCTACAAAACTATAAGGCCCTTAAACTTGCTTAAAATGTTTAACAAGCTTAATTACCATAATTGAATGCTTATAATGGTAATCTAACCTTGTTATATTATTTTTTATCATAAGACAAACTTAGGTTTCAAACTTGTTCCAATTTGGACATTGTCTGAGCAAGTTATGCAATTTTATGTACATTTTGGACTTTTTTTAAATTTACCCAATTGAGGGGTTTTCTTTGCAAGTTGTTCCATACATTATGTTCATTATATGTTTTCTCATCATTCTTGATCTTGTTAAGCCATGGGGTGCTCAATTGTACCTTGAATTGGAGGAGATTTCATTCTAAGTTGAGTTAGGGTTTACCCCCCCCCCATGGATGAGCCACCTTGAAGGCTATAAATATATGGCTCCACTTACTTGGGCATCAGTAGGTATAAAAATTGGTGGTCATCACCATAAGGACCTAGTTTGATGGTTCAATATGGTTTGGTTCACTTGAACCCATGGTTCACTAATGGACATGTTTAATCAATGGTTCATCCATCTTTAGACCTAAACCATGATCAAATGAAGGTAACCTTCAACCAACAACCAGTGGCTGGACTGGGAGACCATCTACCAATGCCAAGTAGTCCCCAACAGCCGATGGTCCTGCTTCTTGCTCATCCGTGCAAGCTTTAAGCCATGAACATATGGAGAGCTACTTGTACACCTAATGCTTCTTCTCAACCATTTCCCCCAAGATTATATACTTATCCTTAGCCTCCAATACAAAGCTTTTTATCTCTACTACTTCCATCCTACTGAGAGTCACTTTCTCTCTCTGTTCTACTACAGAAAAACTATCCAAGTTAGAATAAGAAGGTGATCTTCTTGGAAGAAGCATCTAGGGTTCCGATTTGCTTCCTTCTAGGGTTTCTAAAGCTTCTTCTTGGTGAACTTGACCTTAACCAGTAAGTTGTTCCTTCTTTACTCCATTTCCTTCTCTATTCTTCTTCCTCCTACCTCTATCTAGGTCAAAACCTTATTATTCCATGATAGAAGTTTCTCTTTAACTCAAGAACCTATCTTTTCTTACTCTTTCTTCTAGGGTTTTGCTTCCTTGTGGAGAAGGGTACATATTTGGCCGAGTTTAGATCTGAAACTTGGGTTTCCTTACCTTCTTTGCTCAATATCCTTGCTTCTACAAGTCTATTGTTATTATTAGAGGCGATTTTTATAACTTTCTTTACTTATATTTCTTACTCCAATCTTATTTTCTCATGTTCTTGCTTAAAAACAAAGATCCTTGCATATAGAAACTATGCTTGTTAGGGTTTTGGATTTTTATAATGTTCCCTATTCTATTCCAGTTCTAAAATGAACCTCTAAATAGGTATATGACCTTCCTAAGGTAGAGGATGGCCTAGGGTAGGTTAGTAGCTCAATCGATGGTGTTAAGCACCTAACAATCGATGGATGAAACTAGGGTTTTCAAGCCTTTTTCCTTCACTACTACATCACTCGATAGTGACACCATGTCAACTGATGGTGACATCATGAAAACCGATGGTGGAACAATGACAACCAATGGTGATTACCAAGGGTGTCAATCGATGGTGACAACCTATGGTCACCCCTTAGGTCAAGTTTTGGTTCAATTAGACTTAATGATAAATAGTTAGTGCCTTAATGGAGGTATCAACTAATGGTGATAATATTGTAACATCCAGTGGTGAGAAATGATAGTAGTGATAATCATATCACTCAATAGGTGGTCCAAGATTTCATAATTTATCATGTCACCAAAACCAATGTTGAGTCAAGCTCTTAAATGTATCTTCAATTCAGCCCTAAATCGATGATCACTTGGTTCAATGGATCTAATGGTTGGACCTATGCCCTAATTGATGACTTTGAACAATGAACCAGATCCAATGGATGAGGTTGGATGTTTCAATATCCTATGGATTAGAGTGAATATCATAGTGTTATATTTGGGTCCTAGTGATAAGAATATGATGATTTAGTGCCTTTAATTAGTAGTCTTACCTTTTCCCTCGTATGAATATATTTGATAAATCACCATAACATGTAGATGTGTAACCTTAATGATTCTTGGATTCTCACACCAACTCTAATGACTAATTGATGGTGATTTGTTATAATTAGACCTCTTGAATGATTAATGTGACAATGTATTACACTCTTCTTGTGTTGAAACCTCAATACAATGGTAATTGAAAATCATATTGTCTTTCCATGTTAAAACCTATGGGATATGTAGGTGTTGATGATCTTTTGAACCTTGTTTAAGGCCTAGATCTTGTAGGGATTAATGTGATGGTCTAAGTGACCTTTGGGCATGTTTGAGCCATGATTGAGGTGATACCCTCTTCATGATCCAATAGGTTTGAAACCTTGGATCTTATGATAAGTAATTGGTACTTTGTAATGGTATAATGACAAGCATGGTCCATTAATTTGCAATGAATGATAGCATGTGGTAATGTGATCAAGATTTATACCTAAAATGTTTTATATCTTCTGAAGTTGAAATTCTTATACACTTGATAGAATTGAATTACGGTTTATATGTCCATTTGTTTGATGCAGCCTTAATTTACCCAATTGGCAATAACTAATCAAGTGAAACCCTAATCATGTAGTGCCATGTGCTATAGAGCCATGCTCACTGTCAGAACTTGTTGGATGGTGAAACAAGTATTCATAAGGGAATCGCGGAGCACATACTATTGAGTATGTGGGGCTGGAAAGTTGAGGATATATTCTTTTCATCCACAAATACAGGTTATGGAGGATGGCTATGGTCATGCCTCAAATATTTAATGTGATTGAGGATAGTTGCAGTTGTACCTCAAATGAAAGGCTTTTGTATACCCTGGTTTCCAGTGTTGTAACTTGCACCAATTATGGACTAGTTGTTATCAGTTTGACTATATGTCATTGTTGGCTGTTTGACTGGTATGTCACTACATTTTACTCGTATTGGCTGAGGGGGAGAGATCTTAGGATATCGACACTCCTAGATCTTATACGAAACTGAATAGCACTTCGCAATGGTTAGTTGGACTTTGAGTGGTACAACTCAAACTCCCAGGGCATAATAAAAGATATAATATAAGTTGTGTAGTATATTTGCTATAGTTAAGTATGTCTCACATTGTTGAGTAGCCCTTGTTTTAGCTTTATACTACATAGTTCTTATATGATATACACTTATGAAAGTTGAGTAATTCTAATTGATGTGAAATCTTATTTGCTTAACTGCTTAGTATGCTTAAAATTATCAATATGCTCAAATTGCTTATTCAATACTTCAATTGCCCAATTTATATAATATTAATTAACCTATCATAATCAATATCTATTGGAGAGAGTCATATCTCTCGGTGGGACTGGGTCTCACCCGTGGGTCACCACATCCTTTGAGGTGGTAATGGGAAATAAGGTCGAGGTCATGATGTGGAAGAGAACCATCCTGGTGATCAATAGATTCAGAAGGTTGATCAACTATAGATGTTAGTAGTAGAGTCCTAGTGTCATCCTTGTACTCACAGCTTTGGGTAGGGGAGGTGTTTTCTAGATGATGTACTTGTTTTGACATGATATTTTGTTAGTATGCCAGTGTATGTATATATGGCATGATCATGTAAATGCTTCTTTTGTACACAGGATGTAGCTGAGGCCATTGAGCACAGATGTAAATTCCTATTATAACATATGAGAATTTTGGTTTTAATTATATTACTATGTGATCAATTAGAAGTTGATCATGTTTTATGTTTTGAGTAATCACATTTAGTGTGACAAGGTGTCACATTTAAGTTGGTATCAGAGCTTTAGGTTTCCTGAGTCTACAGGGACATAGGAATTAGGTTTGAGTTTGTTCTTATGTATTTAACATATCTGATCATAGCTTATGCTTATGTAGATATGTCTTGAGGACATGAAGAACACATCGAGAGTAGTTATGTGGCACCAGGATGTGGTGCTAGGAGGCAGGTACACAATGAGAGAGTATCAGAAATAGGGCTAGAGCAGCCTAACAAGAAGTGTGTCCCTACATAGATACAAGTAGGAGGTAGACATGCATTTGGGTGAAAGAAAGTGACGTCAAGGCTGCAAAAGGGATTAGTTCTAATCCAGGGGGCTAATGTCATTGGATCATGAGATAGGCATACAATATGGAATGGATGAGGAGTTTATTGATATGGTTTATGATGACCTTAGTCGGATTTGAGTATTTGACTTAAGTTTTGGAATTTTATACAATAAGATTTGATAATACAAGTGTGTGTGCTCCTCTAGATAAGATAAACTAGATGAGGATAGGAGGTGAATCTATAGGAGCCTAAACCTCTTCTACAAAAGGGGACCTCTAGTGCTAGGACCATTTACAGGGTTAACTCCTAAGAGAGTGGTGCCCAGAAGGAGAAGGTTGGGAATCTAGACTCCAGGACATGAGGAATTATGAGAAACATTCATACGATAGGTATTAAACTAGCTTGTCCCTGAGTGAATGAGTTGAGTTACTACATGAATGATCCTTATAGGCTTGTTGTACCCTAGATGTACTTGGACAGAACAAACCCTAGAGATAGAGGATGAGGCTTCTTATAAAAATGTGTAGACTATATGAGTTTTTACCATCTAGGTGATGGAAAGAGAGTCCTAAGATCTTGGAGGGGGTACATAACGGTAATATGTTGTGAAGCCTTGTAGTCAGATTGGTGATCCCTTGTGTAGGACTTTAAGGGTTTTTTACATGAGAGAGAGAGTTGGGTACTAATATTTAATGAGAAAGAATTTACGAAGAAAATGTCATATCATTTTTGGTCTGGTACATTCTTGGGTGGCTAAGTCATGTAGTTTGGATGACCAATGTTGAGGAGGTAAACTCGAGGTTCCCAGACCAAAGAGGGAAAGTAGTGGTATCTAGTAGATATAATGCTCACAAGGTTAATTGAGCTAAAAGAGATCAAACATGGCACCTCCTTAAGTTTTTTGTTAAAGGAAACCCCACTTGGATTGTGATATATGTTTGATGAGCCACTCACACAAGTTGGTCTAGCACTACCATGGTATCATATGTACGATTGAAATTGGTCCAACCTTGAGAGATGATGAATGTATATGACCTAATGGAAAACTTAGAAATGGTTTATCTAGCTCTTTATCCCATTTTGGTTGGACACATGCATGATATATGAAATTTTGAAGTGACTAGCTATCCTCAAATGAACCTCTAATAAATAGTGCATACTAATTCATGAAAGTAAAATGAGATTATGCACATGATAAATATAGAATGAGGTTGAGGTTGACATGAGGACTAGGTGGTAAATAAATTTTGTCTTATCCAAAGTATGATTTGCCTCTTTTGGCCTACTACATAGTATGGACTAGATAACATACTTGGCATATGACATCAGATGAAATAGTTATTCCTATATCTCTAAACGCATGATGCACAATAATACCCAAATGCTTCAATTTGTGGTAGTAATGTACCAGTAGTGCTCCAACTCTTAAGTGGTAGATCATGGGGTATAATGATATAACTATCAGGAAGAAAATGCATCGATGATATAAGGGAAAATATGCCTAAATGTCATGTTCCTTTGTGATAATATTAATCTTAGTACAAGATTGTTTCTGTCAGATTCTAATGAATACTAGTTTTACCTTGTCCTGGGATAGGACCTCCCCTAGAAAGGGTGAATCCACAAATAGTTTAAAAATTGAAGTAACATTAAATGGCACTTAAAACATGAGAAATCAAGTGCATGAAGCACAAAAGCACATATATTGAGTATGATTTTTTGGACCCATGTATGACCATCTCTAAGAGACATGAAGAAAAGTTACTACGGAAGTGACAGATAGAATGGGACTAGGCCTAGATGGGTAGGTCTCCATGATCCCAATAAAGGGGCATAAAAAAGTATGGGTGCCCTAAGAGATGAACTAAATTTAGTTGAAAGAATTATAAAGGATATAACGTGCTTGGATACTATCAGAGAAACCTCAAGAAAATGTGAGATGAAAAAAAAATAAAGTTATAACATTGAAGAGAGGATTCTGACATCTCAATAAGACCCTTGGGAAGGGTAGGGCCACAAGTCAAACCTAAGATCTTGTAGGATGATTAAAGATATGTAAGATTTATGAGGATGGGGAATGATCATGTGCTAACTACATAGGCATGTGGGGGGTCAAGAGGAGATCTTTCATAAAGGTACCTATGCTCTTTAAGTATTAAGGAAAAGACTTAGGCTAATGAGACATGATATGTAGATAAAAATAACACATGAAGTCATAAGATGATGTTTGAAGAAAAATCCTAAAAAAAGAGAGTAATACACTCCATGTGTGTGCATGAAATGAAAAGATATTTGTGAAACTAGAAGGTATTCATGATACAGAATCATTGTTGAGAGTGACTCAAACAAAATTTAGATATTACAAGACAATGTGTGAATACACCATCTCTACCCTTGGAATGGGATGAACTTTGTATTTGTACTGCAACCAAATATTTATTTCATTGTGTTATGAGTGCGAGAGATCGGATAGACACATGTTATGATTAAAAAAAGTATATATGAGAATGAACACCTAAGTTGAAACTTAATGAAAATATTTAGGGTTTTAGGAGTTACCTCACCCTGATGTGGACATAAATAAATAATAGGTTGGAAACCTAGGTGAAAAGGTAATCACTAAGTGAAACTAAAAACAAAGATGAAATTGTAATCACCAAAAGATGGTACAATGTATATACTAAGAATGTGGATATACCATGAACTGAATTCAAGTATCAATCCTAGTAATAATGAGATGAGTTTTCATATCAATAAAAGATGATAAAGATATCTAAGTAGAGTTGTTAACCCTAAGTTTTGAAATTATGAGGAGTTTTCATTCATCTTAATTTTACGAAGTGTGAATTTTGGTGACAAAATTCCTTTTAAGGAGGGTTGAATGTAATATACTCAATTTTGGTAATATTATAAATAAAATAAATTATTGATGAGAAATAATAATGGTATCCACTTATGGATTGGGTTCAACTCACGGCACAAGAAAGGCCCATGAGAATATTTTCTTTGCAAATAGGTCCTTTTGGCAATTATAGAAACAAAAGGAATTTATGCATAAATAAAAGATTTTGGCTTTTTGAGAATTTTAATAGGTGACAAATGAGAAAATTGTCACATACTATCCTCCTGGATGACTAATTGAATTTTGAGGACGAAATTGCTATAAGAAGGAAATGATGTTACAACATGGCTTTTCACATCTATTTACATATTTGAAATGCAAATATTTAAATAAAAAGGATATATTGGAAAGTCGGTGTGCCTTGTTTTAAAAGTATGGATTTGATTGTGAATCTTCATTTGTAATAAATTTCATGGCTTTATTGTTTTCAATAATCTATTAAAATAAATTGGATAAAGAAAGAGAGGGAAAATCCAACAAATAAAGGAATTACCAAAAGTGGTGGACGGTTGACACTTTAATTATGGAATTATGCGGAGTGTTCTATAAATGAGGTGTTAGTGACAACTTAACCATTTTGGTTCATCCTAATAGTGTAACAATGATAAAATACAATAAATATGATTGTTTTACTAGTACAATGGGAAAAAGGAATTTCTTTATTCCTAAAACAAAGAAAATAAATATTTTGCTTAAGGGGTAAGGAAGATGTTTTTACTTTGTGTTTTTTTTTGACACCAAAACTTTTCCACATAAAGATCTAACTAGTTTAAAGTTTCCATTTAGTTGTTGGGCTGATTGGAGAAAAGATGAGACAAAGGAATGGTTTTTCTTAATCAAGATACAACCGCAGATTAGGGTTGGGAATGGGAAAAGGGATTGAAGGATAAAGCACAAAGAGAGATAATGGGTTGTAAGACATAAAGAGTTACCTAAAAGGATGATGATCTTTCTTTTTAATAGGAGCCATATGGTCATAGACTTTTGATAGTATACACACTAGGAGTGTATAACTGAGACTTGAGGTTAATATGATTAATCACCTTCTTTTATGGAATTTAGTATGCTTTGTTCTCTCCTACCCATGAATTTATTAGGAAGAGAACTCATACTTTCCATATGTCTTCCCCTCTCATGCATCCCAAACAAGGAGCCAACCCAGACCTATTGGTGTGTCGTCCCCTCTCCATCAACTTCTTGATACCCTAAAAAATCATCTACTTCCTATATAAAGAACCATGAGAATCCTTGCAACCCAGTAGAGAATAACCCTCTGGTCTTTATAAAATGGAAGGGAGGGGGGATCCTTGCGGAAGGACCATGACATCAGAACTCTCTTGACTCCTCCATAACCCCATACCTTGAAGGTTGAGTGCATGTCTTCCACTAGGCCTCGACTCCAACACACAACCCTGGATCTTCATGGCTAAGTGTGGAGGGTTCCTAGCTGGTCTATGGTATCCCTCCACCTTCACCATGATGAATGGATACCCTGAGTTTCCCTACAAGGTGAGGGATTGTTCCTCGTCGTGTCTCTGGTCACATGCGACACTAATTCAAGCAGACCTCCTACCAGCTAGACCTGGCAGCCTCTAGTTGAGAGGAGAGAACATTGAGACTGTTGGGAGCTGATAAGGGTCTAGAGACCCTATTCCATATGGCCAAACTCATGGGATCTGAACGTTGCTCTACCCGCCTTCATCGAGCAGTCATAGCCCTACACAACAAAAGAGATGATGGGGAATCAAAAGACGTGAGAGTCCTTGGGGGTCTATGTCATTAGAAAGGGTAAAAAGGTAACTTATCCGTTTAGCTTAATCGGCCTGTTGATAAAAAAGAAATAAGATAAGGGTGATGTGCCAATCGTGATTGGTCTGTTAATATTTAACTTGCAAATAATGTAGTAAATAAATCATAACTCAGAATATAGTAAAAGTATATATCAAATTGATCAACAGAATGAGAGGAACACAAAGAAAATATATTTGAAACTTGATAGTGCTTCCTTCCAAAAGTAGTGAAAAGATGGGCTTAAATGGTGATTAGTACATAAAAACCCTAGTTTTGGATATTAACATGTCAAATATGTTAAAAAAAACCTTCCTTTATGCTATTATATGATCTTGTTGAAAAATATGATTTACATGATGGCCATGATATAAAAATGATAATTTAGTGGATAGCCATACATGTGAATAAATGGGGTAATGAAACCAAGATCATATCTTGTTATGTTGGTTAATGAAGATAATCTAACCTAAGTGTTTACATATTAAAGGGATGTGGTATATTTGATAATCTTGGCAACATCTAAATGAATTTGATTCTTGAGTCATTAAATAATGAACATGGGAATTGGAATATCAATCCTAACCCTAATGATAAACTCGATGTCAAGAAAACCTAAACCCAAGAATAGAACTTAGTAGGGTTTAATCTATTAATGTTATGGTGACACTTTAAGATTTACATATATGTAGATTAAATGATTGGATTCTACTTTTGTTGTTTGGATCTTTTAAATGGTTGATTTGAATATACAAAGTATAGTTTTATGGTCTGCATGGCTCACCATCAAGGTATGTGTTTATACCTAAGACTAACCGCATTAGTTTTCCAAAGTTTTTTTAGATATTTTTGAAATGGTTTGCAATAAATTCTTGCTTGTTTATTTATTTCATGTAGTCTTTAATGTCATTATGGATATCACATTATTTGCTTATAACTTGCTCGAACCCCTCATACCAACTCTAAAAGTCTAAGAATATTGAGAGTGACCACATCACAAATTTGGAAGGTCATATTTGAGAATACTAGGACTTGGCCCCAGATTGGGAAAGTCATATTTTGTCTGGCCCCAGATTGGGAAGACCAACATGGCACCTAATTCTAGATTGAGGAGGCGGCCAACCAATATGATACCTAACTCCAAATTTAGAAGGTGGCCTAATGATGTGATGATTTTGAGTCACTTTTATAGACTTGTTTTACATGTGTTTTATGTGTTTATTAGTCACCTTTGTGGTTAGTATCGCATGATTCATTCGCTTTAGTCTATAATATCATTTTGTATCAAATCTCTCATATTTTATCTTTTTGATTATAAACGATCATAATAATGGGTTTTAGCATAGCTGATTTGGCTTTGTCTTAAAATTTCAGGAAAAATGCATATACACAGCTGTCGATACCATCGAAATTTGTTGATAGTATCGACACAGTCACAGTGAGACAGCCGCAAGGATCCAAGCAAAGTCGATACCAACAACTGGGAGGTCGATGGTAGCGAGATACATACAGCGAGCCAGCAATCAACCTGTCGATACTATCGACACAAAAGTCGATACTATCAACATTGCACAGCTTCAGCGTCAGAATGGTGACAAAATCGACGCCTAAAGGTGCCGATAACATGGACCTGCATCGATGGTATCGAGTCTGCATTAGGCAGAACGTCGGAGAAGAGAAGAGAACTTGCTGATACTATGACGGGTCGATACCATCGACCCGTGTCGATGGTATCGACGCTGTCAGGATATGTTTTGTTCCAGATCAATCCTAATCCAACGGTGGTGATCTTTTGGCGACCAAAAGTGGTCCATATACCTAATTTCGGTGGCCCTAAGGAGGGGATCACGTCATTAGCCATGGCACACATCCCGAGGAGAGGTAGAGAGGAGAACGGAGCCTAGAATCATGCGTCGATCATTCCGAGAGCTGTAGAAGATGTTTTCCACCGCCAGAAGGTTGTAGATTGTGCACTCTATGTCAAGGAATGCCCAGATCTCCTCCGTTCAGGGGTTTACATCACTTTTATTCACATTTCTCATTATTTTCCCTTCCTCTCATCATGTCTTTCATTGAGATGAACATGCGGGGCTAATCCCCTTTGTCTTTATGACCAGGAGTAGCTCGGGTAATCGTTGTATGACGTTTTTATCATAGTAATTCATATTTTGTCTCTCAAATCCATGGTATGATTTCATTTTCTCCATTATATCATTATGATTGATCACCTTAATGATAATATAATGCCTTTAATTACTTTGAAAGAAGAATTAACAGTTGAAAAGAGACAAAATTCACATTAATTAATAAATCCCTTGAATAAGGTGATGTACGGTTAATGGTGGAAACCTAGAGTTTGGTCTTCATGCACCTAGTTTAGGGTATAGGTTACTACGACCGTGGAACTGAATTAAATTTAGGTAGTGAATTGTATCATGACAGTAAACAATTATGACTACAGGCCACTACCCAAAATGAGAGATGAATTTGATTAACTATATAGAAATAAATACAACGAGAACCTGTGGTGAAACCGCAATCCTAAAGATTCCCATCTAAATTGATTAAACTCAACATTTAATCGATTGCTTTGTTTTCTTTTATTTTTATTTTATTTTTCAATCAACTCTCAAAAACTTTTAATCGGTCTAGCTGATCGCGAGTAGTTAGTAAGTAGTCTACTGATAGTTCAGTGTCCATGTGTTCGACTCGGGCCTCAAAAAGGTCTATATTACTCTGACGCGTTCACTTGTGTTATATGCATGGTAAAATCATGCCAAGTTTTTGGCGCCATTTCCGGGGACACGACAACTACCACACTACGAGTGCTACAAGCAGCCACTCTAGGCCACTTTTTATTTTATTATTATTTTTGAAATTCATCATTTATCATTCATATTTAGCAATTGTCTAGCATAGTACTGAATCAAATTTATTACCTTGCTGGTACTAGTGCATGGTCCGCACGCGTAGCACAGACTACACACTGCCATCACCAGAGGTTCCACCATTGAGATCAGATGACAAAGAGAACAATATTCATGATCAACCTGAGGATATAGATTCGGACTCTGAAGCAGATGCCATGGCAGAAGAACAGACAATATGGGAGAAGATAAAGGCTTCTTCCTCATCAGCATCAAAGGGGCCGATAAAAAAGCAGGCAGTCAACATTCCAACCTATAAGATTGATCTGGCAGTGATAAACATGGTCAAGTTTCAAGCATTTCATGGGCTGAAGAATGAAGACCCAGTGGCACACATTAGCACTTTTGTGGAAAATTGCGATATGATCAAGATAGATAGCTTTCTACAGGAGACATTGTATTTTAAGTTGTTTCCCAGCTCTCTTGTAGGTAATGCACGTGAATGGCTGCATAACCTTGATGATGAGGCCGTCGAGACTTGGGATCAAATGATTGATATTTTCTTTGAGAGATTCTTTACACCGAAGAAAACCAATGACCTAGTACGGAAGATCCATAATTTCTGTCAAAGGGCCAGCGAGACATATTCGGAGACATGGGAGCGCTTCCAGATAATGCTGCGGAAGTGTCCGCATCATGGGCTAGATAAAGAAAAAGAAGTGAAGATCTTCTACTTCGCTTTAAATGAGCATGACAGGAGAAATCTGGACTCAGCAGGTTCCGGTTTCTTCTTGAACAACATCGGCGCTAGGTGTTGGGAAATCCTGAAAAATATTGCTAGGAAGTAATCATGGGGCGATAGAGACACACCAGAGCAGGTCTGAGTCGCAGGTGAGTCAAAGGCCATCAAAGAGCTGAATGAGAAGATGGACTTATTAGCCAAGAAATTGCTAGCAAAAGAAGACGGAGAATGTGATGATGAGGCGCAAGTGAAATTTATGTGCCAGCAACAGGGGTACAGAAACAATGATTATTCTTGGAGGAAAGATAAAAAAAATTCATGGAAGGACCCAAACAATTTCCTGTAGGACCCCGATGCCAAACCACAACCGTCAGCAGAGGACAAGAGCAATGAGTTGCTCAATCAAGTAATCAAGCAGAATCAAGAACTCATGAGCACGTTTGGCCAGCAGATTAAGCAACAAGGAGAACTTATGCATCAATTTGGGCAAACTTTACAAAGTCATGGAGCTCATATGAGGTCACTCGAGACATCTCTAGCGTAGATGGCAGCAGAGATTTCAAGCTTGAAGAAGCCAGCGCAGCAAGGTTTTCCCGGAAATACAAACATTCCAGGAGGGAATCAGCAAGCCAAGGAAATTTTGTTGCGGAGTGGAAAGAAGATTTTAAACCCCAGGGCCGATGAATCGAGCACACCCCAGCCAGAAACCACAGGTGAGGCCACAGAGGAGGTTACAATCATAGCGCCGATAGAGGATGTGGTAGAGGAAGCCACACCAGAACCCATTGCTGAGGAAGAAACTCAAAAGAGGACATTATATGTGTCGTCACATCAGAGGACACAGATTGTCCCAGTGTCGTATCCAAACGATTTGAAGGCTAAGAAAGTGGACGCTCAGTTCAAGAAGTTCCTAGATAGCTTTATGAAACTTTCTGTCAACATTCCGCTGTTAGAAGCAATAGAGAAGATACCCTCTTATGGCAAGTTTCTGAAAGATATAATTACAAAGAAGAGGAAGATTCCTGATACTGAAGTGGTGGTTCTTAAAGAGAAAGTGAGCACCTTCATTATGGGCACATTGCCACCAAAAAGACAAGATCTGAGCTGCTTCAATATTTCATGTTACATCGGTAAGGTGAAATTCGGCGAAGCATTGTGTGACTCTGGGGCAAGTATTAATTTGATGCCTCTTTCTACGTTCAAGAAGCTGGGACTGAAAGAATCGAGACATAGCAACATGACGATTCAGCTAGCGGATAATTCTGTGGTAAAGCCGTATGGTATTTGTGAAGATGTACTTGTTAAAGTTGACAGGTTTGTATTTCCAGCAGATTTTGTGGTAATGGAAATGCAAGATGACCAAGGGAATGAGCTACTCCTTGGAAGACCCTTCCAAGCTATAGCAGATATGATACTCAAAATGGGAAGGGGCCGTCTGACATTGGGAATCGTGGATGACAAATTTGAAATGGTATGCCCATGAGTACAACACAATCACAGGAAAAGGAGCAGTGTCGCATGGTGAAACATTTTGATCAAAACTTTCTCTGTCTAGGGAAGCCATTTCTAGATATGGCTCATGTAATGACCAAGGTAGATACGGGGACACTGGCTGTAGATATTATGGAACAAACCAAAGTTGTTTCTCTTTGCATAGTTGTGGGTTTTCCAAATGATGAAGAGGAGGAAATTCCTATTTCTACTAAAGATGATGCAATAGCAAGTTTTGTCCTTGACGCATATCCAAAACTGCCCCTTAAAGCTTGACTTGTCAACATAAAACTTGACTGGATGAGAATTAAGTCATTACAAGAATGTGTCAAGATGCTTCAAGTGCTTCCGTGCTATTATGCCAAGCATTATGAAGATCTTGGGCCACTCCCACCACCGCTTCGATCATCATTGATCAGTCCACCAGAGTTAGAACTGAAGCCACTGCCTCCACATTTGAAGTATGCATTCTTAGTCGATGGTGATAGACTACCGGTGATTATTTCGGCATATCTGAGTGTCGATGAAGAAGAGCAATTGATGATCGTGCTGAAGAACCATCGTGGCGCATTCGGGTGGTCAGTTGCGGATATCAAGGGGATTTCCCCTACACTTTGCCAACACAAGATCTGGCTTGAGGAAGGAGCCAAACCTGTGATTCATCCACAACGACGACTCAATCCGAGCATGATGGAGGTCATCAAGAAGGAGGTGATCAATCTCCTTTCTGCAGGCATCATTTATGCTATCTCAGATTTGACGTGGGTAAGCCCCACACAGGTAGTCCCTAAAAAGGGGGGAATCACTGTCACGCACAACTTGTTAAATGAGCCGGTCACGACCCGATTGGTAACCGGGTGGCATGTGTGCATTGACTACAATTGATTGAACTCCGCTACGTTAAAAGATCATTTTCTTCTTCCATTCATCGATCAAATTTTAAAACAACTGGCTGGTCAATCTCATTTTTATTTTCTAGACGGCTACTCCGGCTACAATCAGATCTCCATTGATCCTAAGGACCCAGAGAAGTCTACCTTCACTTGTCCTTATGGAACTTTTGCATACTGTCGTATGCCTTTTGGCTTGTGTAACGCACCAACCACCTTTCAGCGCTACATTCTTGCTATTTTTTGTGATATGGTTGATTGTTGTTTAGAGGTTTTCATGGACGACTTTTTCATCTATGGTGCGTCGTTTGATGAATTCCTATACAATTTGGATAAAGTTTTACAAAGATGTGAGGGCACGCATTTCGTTCTCAACTGGGAAATGTGTCATATGATGGTTAGTGAAGGAATCGTGCTTGGACACAAGGTGTCTAGCAAAGGGCTGGAGGTGGATCCAGTCAACATTGAGGTTATTTCAAAATTTCCCCCACCTAATTCGGCTAAAGGGGTACGAAGTTTTCTCGGTCATGTAGGATTTTATCGCCGCTTTATCAAAGATTTCTCAAAAATCACTAAACCATTGTCTGAACTGCTTGAGAAAGATTCGATGTTTGATTTCAATGAAAAATGCTTGCATGCTTTTAATGTACTTAAGGAAAAGTTAATTTCTGCACCGGTTGTTCAAACGCCGGATTGGACCAAGCCTTTCGAGCTCATGTGTTATGCTTCAGATTTTGCAGTAGGGGTTGTTCTTGGGTAGCGTTTCGAGAACAAACCTATGGTGATTTTCTATGCATCCAAGACTTTAAACGAGGCACAACTTAACTACACCACAACTAAAAGAGAACTTCTCGCCATCATTTTTGCATTCGAAAAATTTCAGCAATATCTGGTAGGGTCAAAAGTTGTGGTATGGACGGACCACGCCGCCATAAAGTACTTGATGGAAAAGAAAGATGCCAAACCTAGATTGATTAGGTGGATCTTATTGTTACAAGAATTTGACATTGAAATCAAGGATAAGGTGGGAATAGAGAATGTGGCTGTGGACCACTTGTCTAGGTTAGAGCGGGTAGATGAGAAAGATATTAATATACCCATTACCGAGACATTCCCCGATGAGCAAATCCTTTCTATAAAAACCAAGGATCCATGGTTTTCATACATTGTTAATTATCTTGCCTGTAAAATAATCCCCGATGATTGGACTTATCAAGAGAAAAAGAATTTTTTTCATTCTTTGAGATATTATTTTTGGGATGATCCCATCTTGTTAAAGCAATGCAGGGACGGCATTTTTCACAGGTTTGTACTGGAGATAGAATATGACAGTGTACTCAGTCATTGTCACACACTACCAACCGGTGGTCATCATGCGAGCTCAAGAACGGAGGCCAAGGTGCTAGAGAGTGGTCTTTATTGGCCTACACTCTTCTGGGACGCCTACGACTATGTGTGAATATGTGATTCCTATCAAAGGGCAGGTAATATTTCTAAGCGGCAAGAGATTCCCCTCAACGTGTTTCAAGAAGTTGAGGTATTTGATCTGTGGGGCATTGATTTTATGGGACCCTTTGTGTCCTCAAATTCTAATATATACATTTTACTTGCTGTTGATTATGTATCAAACTGGGTAGAAGCAATACCCACAAGGACTAACGACGCTACTGTAGTGTGCAGGTTTGTAAAAGATCACATTTTCTGTAGATTTGGTGTGCCAAGGATGATTATTAGCGATGGAGGCACCCAATTCAAGAATTAAAAGTTTGATGTGTTATTGAGAAAGTACGTGGTGAAGCATAATGTTGGTACCCCGTACCACCCGCAGACACAAGGGCAGGTCGAGGTGTCCAATAGAGAAATCAAGAAAATTTTGGAGCGCACAGTGGCTTCGATAAGAAAGAATTGGAGTACTTTGCTACCGGATGCATTATGGGTGTATAGGACTGCATTTAAGACACCTATAGGCACTACGCCTTTTAGGTTGATTTATGGGCGGGCCTGCCATTTACCGGTAGAGCTGGAACACAAGGCGCACTGGGCGCTAAGGAAGCTTAATTTGACTTATGATGAGGCAGGGAAGAAGTGAATGCTAGAGCTCAATGAGTTAGATGAGATGAGAATGAACGCCTATGAAAACTCATGGATTTACAAGGAGAGAACAAAACAAATTCACGATCAGCACATTCAACTGTGTGTTTTCAAAAAGGGAGATCGTGTGTTATTGTTCAACTCGAGGTTGAAGCTGCATCCCAGGAAATTGAAATCCCAGTGGAGTGGACCTTTTATTGTGGAGAAGGTACGGCCACATGGTGCCATCAAGGTGCATGATGGAGAGATGATGTTTCTAGTTAATGGTCAACGGTTGAAGTTGTACTTTGGCAAGGACTACACGAGGAAAGTGCATGAGGTTAAACTCATAGCACTTAAGGATGAATGATGAGCTGGATTTTATCTAGCCTAAGACATTAAATAAGGGCGCTTGTTGGGAGGCAACCCAGCCATTGGTAGTTCTTTCATTTTCTTTCGCATTTACAAGTTAGTTTTGTTTAATTTAGTTTTTAGTGTAAAAATGATACATTGGTCGATTTTTTTAGTTTGTAGTACTGAGATAGAGTCGATACCATCGACCGCACCGTCGATGGTAGCGACATGGGAATAGGGAATCGGTTGCAGCAAATTTTCTGAGTCGATACCATCGATGGTCGCGTCAATGGTATCGACATACCATCAGTGACATTGAAGAAAAAGATAGCTCCAGGTCGATAGTATCAACTCCGAAGTCGATACTCGTGAGATCCCTGAAGATTTACAAAAGAAATCATCTCAGTGATCTCGATACCATCAACAACCCTGTCGATGGTATCGACATGGCAATAGCAAGAAAGCAGCATCCAGGCCTCACGAGGGTACTCGAACCACACAGAGTCGATACCATCGACACTCAAGTCGATCGTATCGACGCGACACGTAACCGATCCGTGATAAGAAATCAATGAAGCCTGCCATTTTCGGAAGTCGATATGTGGGATGGGTCAATACCATCGACCCGCGTCAATAGTATCGACACGTCACCGATCTGGCCCCCTAAATCTAGCAATCGACAACCGTCGATAGTCGTGAAGAGTGGATCGTGCCTTCAGGTGTCGATACCATCAACACCCCCGTCGATGGTATCGACGGAGCGACAGCAGCAATGGAATTAGTTATAAAAGGAAGGGTTATTTCTTGATTCTCTTCACACCTTCAGAGCTTCTTCCTTCCACTTGTGCTTTGAGCATTGTTGAGCGACCGGAGGCCTTCATCGAGCGTCCAAGTTTCGGGATATCTTCACCGAGATCTGCACTGAGCGGAGGTCTTCTTGTCTGACCTTCACCAAGCTCTATTTCTTATTCCCCTTTCTCTCTATGATGATGGTGTAGATGGAAGGACCTTCTTCTTCAAGGGCGGCCCCGATGGAGATTGTGACATTTGTTCCTCCACCACCTGGCTTCATTCCTCGTCCGAGGATTGTTCATCCCTCGGCGGACGTAAGGAAGATATATGAGTAGTTGCTCAAGCGGAAAATCGATCCGACCTGATATGTCGATCGGACCATGGTCTGCGACCTCGGGTTTGAGGCCAACCTCACCTATGTCCTCCAGCGGCAAGAACAGCATACGACCATGAGGTCTGATGAGGTCCAGTACCATGCTGAAGGCCACCCCTTTTCCGGCGAGTGGCCGACATACAAAGAACTGGTGGCAAAGTTTATGGCATCGCTGGACATATGCGTCGTGCCTAACGACCTCATCGCCACCGATCGGGAATGGATCAAGGGTCATGTTTCTTTTCGGCTCTACAACAATAATTACAATCTCACCCTCCAACAGTTCAATTCAATTTACAACTGGTACCATTCTCCGAATCAGCACAGGAGGCTGGACAACCGGACGGATTATGATGAGATCTTTGCCCGGCTGGTGACCGCGCCTCCAGGAAAGTTCGTCAGCTATCATAATGCAGTCATCGCCGATTTCAAGAATTTGTTTGTGCAGATTCTACATCGCATGTTGTGCACTACTCTGTTTGCTCGAGGCGATCTTTCTCTCAGTAAGTTTCAGGAGACGGACTTGTTCTTTCTGTATAAGTTGTTGAAACGATAAGAGCTAAATTGGGGCGCATTTTTCTTGACGCGTGTGCTGGCCATGCGGATGAGTACAAGAAAAGCTCCTATCCATTTTAGGGGGCTTATCACACTGCTTGCTCTGCATCTTGGGTTGGATTTTTCCCAACTCACTCTATTGTCCAACAGGAATAAAGTCAACCTACATCATCTACACCGCTCTAATCTTCTTACGCTCCATGATGGTGTGGCCTATGCACAGTGCCATGTTAACCAGGAGTACCAGGAGTGTGCGCTTCCAGATCCCATCTTCGACATCCAGGGAGCTCAGCACTTTCGGTGGCCCATCATCTCCATCGATGACTCCGACGAAGAAGATGACGGTAATGACAATGACAATGACGACGATGACGAGCAAGAAGAGGAAGAGGAGGCTTTCACTCCTCTTTGTGCACGTGTGGCACCGCGGAAGCGTCCACACTTCCACCCGGGTGCATCATCATCTTCTCAGCCTCCACCACCTCATCCCTCTAAACAAGGAGAGGATGCTTATTCTATGCAGGGCATGTATTCAATGCTGCAGGAGATTCAGCAGACCCAGAAGCACCACACTGCTTCTTTCTCCAGTATTCAGGAGACTACAAACTGGCTATTCCTAAATCAGTAGGCCATCTACGAGAACGAGCGCCTCCTCCTCACCAACCAAGAGAATATTCATGACAGGTTGCATAGGATGGAGATGTAGCAACAACCGTTCTATGATCATTACTGGTGCCAGAACTACTTTGGGGGATATCCGCAACCTCCACCCATGCCCTCGTATGATCCAAATTTCTAGGGGCAATATCCATCATGGGATCCCACCGCCCCGCAGTACCCACCACCTGAACATTGAATGATATCACTGTTCTACCTTTTAAGATTTTTTTTACTATGAGGCCATAGTCAAATTTAAGCTTGGGGGGGAGATGGAACAACTTCTATCTTTTTCTATCTCTTATTTTTATTTTTTTATCATTTATTGCCTTTTCTGTTGTTCTAGCCATTTTCTTAGTTTTTAGGATCCACATTTTATCTAGTGTAATCGTGGATGTCTAATTTAATGTGTCATCTCTTTGTTTGTCACATGGGAGTCAGGGGTCAATTTGAAATTTTTTAATGAATTTATGAGCTTGCTTCGTTTGAATTTGAGCATATGACTTATGAAAATAATTGGGTTTGTCAACTTTAAAACATAAGACCACAGCTGTACATGCCTATGATTCAAGAAAAGTGGACAGAATTAGATGTTGAACCTGAACTGATCAAATGGTAATGAGATTTTAATCTGAAATAAGAGAGAGAAACCTCTTGATTTTACACATGTCAGTAAGGAGGGACATATAATATCTTCTAATGGTTCTGTCAATTAATCTTGTGATCTATCCACTTCATCTTATTTAACACTACACCATAAGAATTGAGAGCACTATACAATTTTTCATCTTTTGGTTGCATGACATGTAGTTAGGATTGCATTTTAGATTAGTGTTTACATTTATTGCATTGAAAGAAAAAAAAAGAGAAAAAAATGTTTCATTATAATCCTGCCTTCACAAATTTTAGAGTGCATGTCAATGTCATTTTAGTTGCATTTTGCATAACTTTAATCATCTTGTACAATGATGTGCTTTTCTTCTTCTGCAAATAAAGGACTTATTTCATACTCTCTAAAAAGTTAAAAAATAATAATAATAGATATGTGAATAAGCCCAAGAGAAAGATATTGAAAATTTCATCTTGTTCTATTAAGAAAGATAAGGGATTGAAAAAAAGAGCATGAAGATCAGAGGGAGAAAGGAATTTGTTCATATGCATAATAAGAAGAGCAAGCACATGTGTAGGTTTGTAGATATTTTGTCTCTCATTGGTATAGAATGATAGTGCATGCATCATTCCACCTAAAATATAGCATTAGGACATTTTCACATGCATTTTAAATCATGATAGGGCATTAATTTTTGTATTGCATGATTGAATGTTATATGCTTCCATTTCTTCCACAACCAACTATTCCATCCACCCGTTGCTCTATTGGTAGGCCAACTCATGATTATCTCCTCATTCATTAATATCGGGAGATCTGCTTCCATTTAGATGGTAGTTAGGAAATGAGAAACGTAGATAGAAGATCACAAAGATGCACCAAGCCTGAACTTGAGGATTTTATTATTTTAACTGCCTTATTTGATAGTGTTCATCAATCTTGGGGTGTATATCTCTTATTGATGATCATTGTCGCCTAGAGGGTAATTACCATTATGTGGTTAGTGAGGTTCGGTATGTGAAGGTCTGGCAGGGATCATATGACAATGTCTTTTGTGATAATCTGTTCTTTAGTTGACCCTCGCAATTTTACTCTATAGTTCTGTTGCTCGAGGACGAGCAATGTTTAAGATTAGGGGAGTTTGATGCGATGATTTTTAGTCACTTTTATAGACTTGTTTTACATGTGTTTTATGTGTTTATTAGTCACTTTTGTGGTTAGTATCACATGATTCATTCGCTTTAGTCTATAATCTCATTTTGTATCAAATCTCTCATATTTTATCTTTTTGATTATAAACGATCATAATAATGGGTTTTAGCATAGATGATTTGGCTTTGTCTTGAAATTTTAGGAAAAACGCATAAACATAGTTGTCGATACCATCGACATCCGTCGATACTATCGACACAGTCACAGTGAGATAGCCACAGGGAGCCAAGCAGAGTCGATACCATCGATTGGGAGGTCGATGGTAGTGAGATACCTACAGCGAGCCAGCAATCAACATGTCAATACTATCGACACAAAAGTCAATACTATCGACATTGCACAGCTTCAGCGTTAGAATGGTGAAAAAACTGATGCCTAAAGGTGTCGATACCATCGACCCGCATCGATGGTATCGAGTCTGCATCAGGCGGAACATCAGAGGAGAGAAGAGAACTTGTTGATACTATGACGGGTCGATACCATCGACCTGAGTCGATGGTATCGACGCTGTCAGGATATGTTTTGTTCCATATCGATCCTAATCCAACGGTGGTGATCTTTTGGCGACCAAAAGTGGTCCATATACCTAATTTCGGCGGCCCTAAGGAGGGGATCACGTCATTAGTCGCGGAACACATCCCGAGGAGAGGTAGAGAGGAGAACGGAGCCCAGAATCATGCCATGATCGTTTTGAGAGCTGCAGAAGACGTTTTCCACCGCCAGAAGGTTGTAGATCGTGCACTCTATGTCAATGAATGCCCGAATTTCCTCCATTCAGGGGTTTGCATCACTTTTATTCACGTTTCTCCATGTTTTCCCTTTCTCTCATCATGTCTTTTGTTGAGATGAACATGCGGGGCTAATCCCCGTTGTCTTTAGGACTAGGAATAGCCCGGGTAATCATTGTATGACGTTTTTATCATAGTAATTCATATTTTGTCTCTCAAATACGTGGTATGATTTCATTTTCTCCATTATATCATTATGATTGATCACCTTAATGATAATCTAATGCTTTTAATTACTTTGAAAGAAGAATTAACGGTTGAAAAGAGACGAAATTCACATTAATTAATAAATCCCTTGAATAAGGTGATGTACAGTTAATGGTGGAAACCCAGAGTTTGGTTTTCATGCACCTCGTTTAGGGTATAGGTTACTACGACCGTGGAACCGAATTAAATTTAGGTAGTGAATTGTATCACGACAGTGAACAATTCTGACTACAGGCCACTACCCAGAATGAGAGATGAATTTGATTAACTATATAGAAATAAATTCAACGAGAACCTGCGGTGAAACCGCAATCCTAAAGATTCCCATCTAAACTGATTAAACTCAACATTTAATCGATTGCTTTGTTTTCTTTTCTTTTCTTTTATTTTTCAATCAACTCTCAAAACCTTTTAATCAGTCTAGCTGATCGCGAGTAGTAGTAAGTAGTCTACTGATAGTTCAGTGTCCCTGTGTTCGACTCGGGCCTCACAAAGGCCTATATTACTCTAACGTGTGCACTTGCATTATACGCACAGTAAAATCGTGTCACCTAACATTCACTGTAGGGACAAAACCCTGAAAGGGTATCCCAAAGGTTGAGTAAAAACGGGTTGAGAAGTTATAATGAAAATGTTAATTTTTATTATGTAATATAATTGTTGTGAATATGTTACTACAAATAAATGCAAATATTTTGTTTCTCCCACATACCGGTTACCTTGTTATACTGATTGAGTTTTGTTTCTTGGCGAATTAGGATAATCTCCTATCATTTTTACAAGTATAATGGAAAATGGATACCCAGAGAAGAAGGCATCAACACAGAAATGTAATGTAACTCATGGAGGATATAGTTAGATAGTTGTACTTCATATAGGAAACTTTATAAATCCATATTTTGTAGACCGTGTTGGAGAATTTATAATTCATCTTGTACTAACCTCATTTCAATATAGTGGAAATTTATTAATTATTTCTTGTTATTTGAGAAACCTCAGTCCTGTATTTATGGTAATGGCCCCTGCCCTCTCAGTCTGCCTAAATAGGGGATAATAGGGGGAGGGGTAATCACATGTTGTTTTTTGAAATCTCTGAAGGGGAGAATGATATAATAAGGCACCAACCCTGGTGCTTTCATGACCCCAATGCAACATTTTTATGTGCTTTTCGATTTATCTTAAATTTTTGGGTTCCTAATTATTGGATGTGTATCAGTTGTTTTCCAACATTGTCTTTGCAGAAATCATTTTAAAAGAAGTGATATAGTCACACAACCTCTAATAATTCATAGTTTTCATGTATGGGTGCCTAACCATTGTGCATGCATGCATAGACTCTTTGTCTACAATAAAAAGTTTTGATTCAATTTGTGACCATCATGTGCATGTTGAGGAGGGCATGCATGTAATAGAAGTGAACCCAAATTTCCCTTCCTCTATCCACTCTTGTTACAGAAAAGGAATGTGATTCAATATCTTAAATTTGTATTGTTTTAATAACAACGGTAGTATCAATTCCACCAGCAAAAAACTACTATTCCATTTTATCAAGTCTACGTGTTAAAAGCTATTGCAGGTATACCCATGTAAAAAAATGTATTATGATCCTTTCAATTATATGATATAAGCAAGAAAAATATTAATTACATTTTCCATAACAAATGATTGGCGCACTCTTGATTCTCACAACTAATGATTATGATCAATCTACATTTATATGGACATGATACTTTATTGTCACCTCCTCTGTTTGAAATAAAATTTAGCATGTTTGTTGGGATGAAACTTATCCACTTGCTCTTAATGCCCATCTCATACTCTTGTCCCATTAGGTAAGGTTAGAACTCACACTACTTGGTCTTAGAAATGCCTCGGTAATAGAAGTTGTAGGACTCCATGGAAGTGGGACATACTTAGCCTCAAACATACTCACTCTCTTATACCTACAATGAGTTGTGATACCATGTACAAGTGTTATATCAAGAACGGTACATTACGCCTAGCTAACTCAAAGATGTTCTCTTAAATATGATAAGAAAATTCTTTTTCAACATTGCAAGTACCTATGAGGAGGTGTTGAAGTAACCTTCACAGATCATGAGAACTAATTTGGGGACTCATCATATTATATTTCATATTTTATTGTATAATATAATTGCTTTCTTGAAACATTTACTTAATGGTTATCATTGTATTCGTTTGTAATTGGACTAATTGATTAAAACCACTCATCCTATATCGACATAGTAATTTAATGATAAGATGATTCCAAGAAACATTATCGTAATGTATATATCACTAAATGTCTCAAAACTAGAGAATATTGTGTAAGAGAAACTAGCCTTTATGTGTGTGTTAATTGATATTTTCATTTAAGCACATACGCTAATGGTCAAATCTCCATCAAGACTATGAACTACTACCCAACCCTTATCAATAACAAAAAACCTAAATCTTTCAATTTAGCTTTGATCTTGAGTTATTTCTAATAGAACAATAAAAACATTAAAAATTTTCAAAACTGGATAAGCTAATTGAAAGCATCACAACCAATTCACTATGTTAACCTTGTCCAAAATCCATCATATAGTAAGATGATTATTGTCATAAATATGTTTTTGTCCCAATTCCAAACCCATTGCCCACATAGACAGTGTTAAAGGGATTGAAGCACCCATCTCTGAGTGACCCAAAAATCTCACACACAACATACATGATAATTAAACAACACTTATTTTTGTTTAGTGAATGAACTTTGTAAGGTATGCAACATTTGCTCGAAGGAAAATTGGAAACAGTACAAGAAAAAAAACTATTCTTAAAATTGTACCAACCATTTTACATTAATAAGATCCCTCATTATTTATTAAAACTTATTTATTTGTTCATTATTAGAGTATTTGAGTGTGGAAGCAGATCAAGTCAATACTTAAAAGAGTATAACTTTTTTCCTAATAGGGGAAAAATAAGACACTATCAGTGCAAAGGCACATGTACGCTATAGATGAAACATGTGAAATTTTATTATAATATAACTCTTGATATTAATGTAATGAACAAAAGAAACAATACTTTAAACAACTTCACTCTTTATAAATTCATGATCTACTTCATCATATTTTTTCATTATATAGTTTATGATAATTGTATCCATTTCCGCATAGGTTGGAGGATATTAAAGGTACTGGACCCTATCTACACCCACAAGTGAGTGTCTTCTAATGTCACATTGGATCCATTGTTGCACTAATAGGTGTGGATATTTTTGTGTTTAGCATACATTAGACCCTTTCAACACCCTTAGGAAAGGGCTTGTTTGTACCCATGCATTAAATCGTGGTTGCTCCCAAAGGTGACTTGTTTGCATGTAGAGTTTAATATCAAGGTGTAATTGGATTCATCACCTTATGTACATGGTTATTTCAAATCATACTTATATATGGAAGAAAAAACATCATATCATAAAAGGTCACTTAGTTCAATTAATTTACAATACCAAGATAGAAAACGTATTCATATCATACAACAAGCCATACCATATGTATATTGATAAAAGCATAAAAGTGTACCTTTTAGAGTCAGATTATAGATCTAGTATGACATATATATGAGTAGACCCCTTTTAGGATCCTAACATATACCCAATTTTTCATTAAAGAACCCTTCGAGACTATAAGATATTGTTACAAGTTATGATGTAGAAAGATAGGAGGTTGAGGGGTTGAGTGCTCATCCCTATTTGTGGTTGCAGGTGCAATATTCCATAGAGGGGAAAGGAAGATACATATAACATAGAGGAAGATAGGAGGAGACAATCATTAAGCATATCTTTCTAATATTTTTGTTTAAACATGACAAAAATAAGTACATTGGTAATTACAATTTTAGAGGGATATGTCTTTGACTAATCTCAATTATGCCTCCTATAATCTTGAACTTTATATTATTTTAAAATCATAGCTGGCTCATCAAGTTTATTGATCTGAAACAAACATATAATTAAATTGATGTCCAATGTTTTCCTATACATAATTTGTTAGCTCAGGTTTCATGTCTTTTTTATTTATAACTCCAAATCAAGTAGTCTCTCATCAATACCTCCTTTGAATAAAATGAACATTAAAGTAACAAGATTGATGGCATAATACATTATCTATCGAGGGCTGCATTATGCTCTAACATCCCTCATTCTCGTCTTTGCCACACCAATACAAAAGCAACTCAAATGCTTAAATTTGATTCCCCACAAAATTAGTTGATAACTATTTAAGTAAGAGTCAATCATGTAACAGCTTTCTATAAAAACTCATATCAAATGCCTTATCTTTGAAAGAGACAAGTTACCCTCATTCCAAAATTGTTTTATGTCTATCTTACATTTCAAAAAGACTTTCATCATTCATTATTATTTTCAAAACTATTTGTTGAGATAGAAATTAAAATTTTATCTTATAATTTATTTTCCATCTGCACAATATAACATCCCAAGTCATTTTCATGAAATAAATTCTAAACATGGATTTCCTTATTCAAAATGCCATATATTTCGAACCTATTATTTTAACACTATGGAACTTTGAGCATCATTTACTTATAACTAATTTCTCAGCAAGAGAAAATAGTGATCCATGAAATTATCTTTTTGACCATTCAAGTTGTTACACCCTGATCTCATAATTACCACTAATCATGAGATTAGGGTATAAATTGAGGATTTAACGTAATACAAAGATCACCCTTAACTTTTACTTCTTTTTCAAACTCTTTGTTTTCTCGCATTGAACCACATAAACTAACTTTACAAGGGAATCTAAGCATTTATTTCTCTAATCTGATTTCAATAGTAAAAAAATGCATGTATGAACATTCATTATGTTTCTCATACTTTTAAGCACATAAGATTTGTTGATTCACATATATTGCTAAAAGAGGAATAATGTTATACATCATCATTTAAAACTCTCTCTTATTTCTTTACAAGGACCTAGAGTGACAAGGACCGACTGAACTTAACTATACTCAGACTTAACTCTTGTGGTAGATCTACTCTGATGCAATGATATCTTCAATCCCCATAGTTTTCCTAAAACTTTTGAGTAGAGGGGTGAGCCTACTCGCTCAGTGAATGAGTAAAACAATAATGTAGTCTAAAGTACTGAATCAGACATTTATCATTCTTGGATAATTGAAATAAAACAAGATAGTAATTTCAAATTAAAAGACTAGATATTCAAAAACTTATTAATAACATTTAAGCCTACATCACTAGATATAAAAAAGTATGGAAATATAATCCTCACTATATTCAATATTACATTTAAAGAACAATTGTTGTGAAACTGAAATCAAACCTTTCTTAACTCTTCTTACTTATAAGAAACTCTTTAAACTTATATTATCATATTTTAGCTTATGCCCTGATCATATGCAGTGTACTCTACATATGAAGAATCGTAACGAAATACGATCTCACCATACAAGACTTAGCTGACACACCCGGGATGCTAAGCCTGACTACATCACTGGTCTACAACAGGAAAATGCTCTCTGGCCTCAGCACACCTGTGGGCTATAAAACTAGACCCCTCCTCTAACCTGAGCACATAGGCGGAGAGTCAAGCCACCTATTGGCTTTTCTATACTCTAGTTCCACCAGTACCTCTGGTTGATGTTGGACACTACATATTGTATTTTTAAGGAGACTTCCACTAGGGCTTCGTCCTACATACCACCTGTTAGTACGTTCTAACCCCTGTATACTAGACATTGTCAGGGTTAGGTTGTTTCATCCCTACGGTGTAGACCTCTCATAGGGAATCTATGGTGTTCAGGGCTCCTAAGTCTATTATATTATTATTCTTGGAAAGCTCTTATTATATTGTATCTTTACCTTACTTATACTTAACTCTGGTATCTCTGTGGTACCACGTCTATTTATTTGAAATTTATAAATATGACATGTATGTCATCCTTAACTTGGCAGAGAAGTATATTCAAAATATTGTAATATACTGAGAAATCAACATATTATACATGCAGGCAGACTAAAATACTTAAATAAATAGAATACATGTTCACTTGGCACTTATACACTAGAATCATGCAATTGAACTTCTTAATACACTGATGACACTGAACTGAATGCTTAACATATTGTTTACCCCTTTCTTAGGGTTTCTCCTTACTCATGCACATATAGCACTTCTCATGTATTCAAACATATATCATGTCTACTAATATAAATATTCTCATTCAACATTTCTCACATTTATGCATGACATCGATAACATACCTATCCAGGGCATGTCATATCTTCACTTGCAATAGCATAACAACATATGCATTTCATGACAAGTATTTGAGTTAGAAAATCTGAATCTCATAAACAAAGCATATATGTATATAAGATAATATTCAGATAAAATCCCACAATATCACATGAATCATTTCAATCAACCATTTACTACTAAATTAGATATGTATACTTGTAAAAGCATACTAGATTGGGTTTCCATCCTTGATTACTTTCTATTCACATGATATGTATTGTGAAAATCAAAAACTCTATTTGTCCATATATCAAATCAAGAGATCAAACATGTAGAATTATATGTTCTAGGAACATAAGTAAGATCATATAAACATAAATCCGAATTTCAGATATAATGTTGTTCAAGCACCCAAATAACTTGAAAATTCAGATCTTCAGAAGATTCTCAATAAACTTCTTAATTATGTAGTATTCAAGATACATGGATATCTATATCCATGTCATCATATAAATGTTTTCAGATCATAGTTGGAACATGAATTGAAGTATTCTATGAACTGAATTCAAGAACAGTTCTTTTCATTTATTGTCATTTAGGGAGAAATCTAGAATATACATTAAAATCATCTAATTGAGTACAATTGACTGAAATATTCTTTTACCCATGCACCCTAAGCTATAAAATAGCTTAAAAATGTATCCCATATCTAAAAATCTTGAATCCATATCAAAACCCTAGCAATCGCCACTTTCTTTTTCCTTTCAACTCATAAACCCTAGAATTGAAGATTAGGAGAGAAAGAGTGAGAAAAGGACTTGATTTGATATGATTTCGAATCTAATCATGGGAGGGATGGAATCTTGACATCTGAGAGAAGATTCACCATGAAACTATATCCAAAGAAGCTAAACTTACATGATTTCACCATTCCTCGGACCATAAAACCCTAGGTCAGCATCTCCATCACTTTCTCCTCTAAACCCTAACTCTCCCTCTCTCTCTAGGATTTCGTTTCTTTTGATTGAATCACAAATTATGAGAGCTCCTTGTGTGTTAGGTTGACCATATAGAGCAATTAAGCTGCTTGGGTGAATTGCACGTTGACCCCTCACTAAACTTTCTCTTATTTCAGCTAAATTTTCTGTCATAAACATATTACTGTAATTCATCTAATGATAAGGTCTAAATACATCCAAAAATTATGAAAATTTTACATATTATTTATTATTGAGTTTCAGATCTCTAGTTAAAATCTCAGATCATTTGAATTTAACAATAAATAAATAAAAATAAAACACTACACTACTAAAAAGCACTCTGTCAGCATTTTGGTTGAAGTATAGTTCGACCGAGAACCACATTCAAAGAACACTCAAATATTCTGAAATTTTTCTCCAATATGCATTATTGAGTTATCCATATCATATCCAAAATTCAATTAAATAAAAAATTTGTAGAAAATATGAAAGATTATTTACCACACTGCTATCCTAATCAAATTCCATATTCATGTACGATCAAAACCCTAAATTTTGCCGATTAGGGTTTACATTTCTCAAACCCTAATTCTTCAAACTAAAATCATAATTAGAGTTTCTTCTTATGTTTGAAACATCACAATTGATCTACTATCATTTATCAAGTCTAAATGATGTTCAATCTAATCAAGCATGTAATCATTCAAGTAAACCCTAGTTTACCAATTAAGCACAAATGTGGTCATTACAATTCTCACCCCCTTAAAAAGTTTCGTCCCTGAATCATAAATATGCAAATAAATTATATTCAAAGTTTATTTTAAGCTTCTGAAATCTTACATGTCATTACATACTTGAATGTAGTTTTCAACGTTAAGTCCTTTATTTCTTTTCTAATCACAACATGTTAAAACAGTTCTCAATGATAACAAACAAATTCTCTATGCCACAATCAATCATAGAGTAGATAGAGAAGCAACCATTTCAATATTTTCATACTCTTGAGGTGTTACCTCAACATTGATAATATGATCCGACCATCTTAATTCATAGGGCTCAATATGTACTATTGTTTTATATTACCTTTGAGTCACAAAAGAGAGTTCACCATGTTGTTTTGAATATTACTATTGTGCTACTCAAATAGAAAAACAGTCATGAGTTGGAAGACTAGATTCAACAAAAATTTACAATACTACTCACGGCATCCCCATTGCATCATGGATGCATAAGTTGAAGCATTACCATCACATTCCATATTATTCTCAAGTATGAACCCACACATAATTCAAGGTGTAACCATCAGGTTATAGCATACTAGGGTTTCAACAATAGTAACAGAGTACTCCATGATTGTATTAGTCATTCAAGGACTATTCATACCCAATTACCATCACTTAGTTATATTAAAGCTAGGTATAACAAGCTATACCTCATTAGGGTTACATATCAATACAATATGGTTATCATCCCTTCTATTCATATGAGTGAATAGGTAAGACTACCTTATTCAGGGTAATCCTTCATTTGTTCCATCCTTATTAAACCCATATCACCATACCACAATTGTACAATACTAAGATGGGTTACTGGTATGAATGACTACAACTATCAGACACCTTTAATTAACATATTGCTTGCACTAGTACACTGAAATCATAAGTAGAACCAATTTACATCCCTTAATATACCTTCAACAAATTATACTTATAAAAATAAATTCACAGATTACTAAAAGCCGTTGTTTTCTCTTATCTCTCTCCTCATTCATTACTACTTACTTTTTGCTACTTATCCTTCTCATTTAATCATGTAGATTAAACATCCCTAAAGTTGAAACATACAAGGTACAAGTAGATTATTCATCATTCTTGCTATCACTGTAAGAATTTATTTAATATCACACCACTCATATTGTATTTCTCCTTTTGTTCAAAATAGACTTGTCACATTTCAAATTTATATCTTACTCTTTTCTCCGAATCATTTTCATATTGTTTATCAACCTTTCATATTAGCTACCTTTAAAGCCTAGATTACTATCAATGCTAGTTTACTTCTCATAGTGCAAATCTCATGATCTTGTTCTATAGAGATGCTAGTATTCAAGGTCAAATCACTAGTGACAACCCTTGAACTACTACAACTCTAAACATTCTAGGGTTTGGTCCTTATCAGTAACATGACGTTATTGTGGTGTGACTTTGCTCACTTAATTTGAAAGTCAAACTTTGGATCTCACAAGTTTTACTAAAGTCTTCCTTATCTTATCAATTGAATTTCCTTTCTCTTACTTGGCCATTCAGATAGATTACATTCTCAATTTACCCTTCTAGGGTTTCATCATCATATTGTATGTCATTATTACATTCACTAAGGTCTCTACCATGGTGGTTATGCATCATATTTGATTCATTTTCTTATCACTTCATTCCCACATTGCTCTAATTAAGGAAGATATGAAAGAGAAGATGATTCTGAGACTTAGAATTCTTATCTTCAAACATTCCCTTAATACATTTGTCGTATGTAGGTTTAATTAGTTATCAACAAGGATACTTGACTAACTAGCACTTGATTGAATCTCCTAACCTCTTTCTTTTATAATATATATTACTCCACCATGTTTCAAACCCTTCCTTACTTTCCATATTCCCCTTACCATATACTACTATTCCACATGTCATCTTTAACTTCTAGTTTTCTCTTATGATCATGTTTCTTCTTCATGTGTATAATCATGTATACCATGTTACACATACTTCTTTTTATCCTTCTACTAATGTGAAGCTGAAATTCTAAATCAATAATCTCTCTACTAGTTTCAACTCATGTTTAATACATTACATATCCTTCATTTTAAATCAAACGGCTCATGCATCGGTCAAATTTAGTATCTCTTTTAATCAAGTTTTTCCCTCCTGAATATAGTCTACCTTTTTATGACTTATTCATTGGTTAAGCTGCACTTTTGTTCTTCTTTTAGAAACTAGTTTGTTGTTATATAGAGACTTAGAATCCAAAGGCAGTAAGGATGAATGTATTAAACTTATTAATAAAGGTATACATTCCATGCTCCCAATTATATCATGACCCTCATTCCTTAATCAAGCTCATCATGTCTAACATTTCTCTTTGATTCAACTAAGTTTCTTATCCTAGTTTCATGATTTACATGCTCATCTAGTGTGACAGAGTAAGTTTTTACATATATATTATTTAGTTCCTCTCTCTTACAATTTTAATTGTTCCAATTATGCCCTCAATCATCTCTCTCACTAAATTGATTAAATGGATTATCAATTTCACTTAAGATCATCCATAATAGTACATAAAGTCAATAATACAAGTATTATGACATTTAGTCAATTGACATAGTCAGTAATTGAATTTTGACTCCAATATTGCACCATAGCTAAATCATAACATTATAAAAATATGCCTAAAATCTCATTACAATTGGAATTACCAATTTAGAGTTGTTTACATTTGAAATTTTGTGTATTTTGTCACCTAATATATCCTAGGACCAAGGTTTGTGATTTATTTAGCCTTTTATTTTGTCACGCGGTCATTTGGACTGCTTTGGGCGCGGTCCACTTGTTGGGATTTAATCCCAGCCACCCGATTAGATGCGCGCTGATCCACTCCTGATCCAAGGGTGAAGAACTCATCTTCTACCTCCGAAAGACTCGGTCCCAGTTGGTAGTTGAACCTGTGACTCCCCCAAAGGCCCTCATGCCCGAACCCCACATCCTCCTCGTGAGATTTTTGGAGGATGACTCCCTCTCACCCGGACGAGCCCAAAGATCCATACCACGTCATGCATCTCCCCCGGATCAGGGAGAACAACCTCTCGAGTCCTCACACCTCTCAGTGGAGGCGGCAGCCAAATTTAGGGCTCCCCTTCCTAGCACCCCCACGCCTATTTAAGGAGCCCAGTAGCTCTGCCACCTCCCTTTTAGTCACACAAACTCCTCAATTGCAACAGAGATCGCCCCTTACTCCCCGACCTCAAGCACCACACAGCTAGCCTGACTTTGACTTCTCCCTCCCTCCAGTGGTTCTCTCCACTCGATCGAACCCAACCGCACCATCTAGGGATCTTGGCGAGACGATCTACACCTTCGGTTGAAGCTGTGAAGGTCCAGAAGCCTGGGTCAACTAGCCGCCGCAGCCGAGCTCCAAAGCTCCACCGCCGGAGAGGTTGGAGCCATCTCAGAACCGCGGGAAGATCGCAATAGCATCAGTACACTGCTGTGAAGCTTTTGACTCCCTCAATCCAACCCGAGGGCAGGTAATTCTCAATTTCCCTCTTCGACCCTTTGTTAGCCTATTTGATTTGAAAACGATGCCCAGACCCCCTTTTCCCATGAGCTCGACTTCCCCACAACCGTCATGAGTCTGCGAACTCAGCCTAGTAGTCGGCATAGCCCAGCTCACCCTAGGAACCACATCCCACATCTGATCGATCCAGCTCTTCCCTGTTGCCTCGCTCCAGCCATGGCGCGAGCAACAATCAAAGGGGTGACCTTCCCCTTTTACCCATGCCCGGTCACGATGCACAGGTGACCCTCAGGGGCACTTCTGACCTTTCACCTATAGCCTGACCGTCTTGAACGAGAACTTGCTCATAGGTCAGTGAGAGGGTCCGATTGGTCGGATCCCTCACATGATCCTCGAGGCAGAGCTCGCAAGTCCTTTTTTTATTTTGTTTAATTTCTTTAAAATTTCCTGATTGGTCAGAGCTTATGAAAACCCTAGAAAATGGTACGATTATCAGAAAATATCGAATAAATATACCATTTTCATCAAAAAAATATAATCTATTTAAATAAAATCATTCCAGGACCTATATCCGATTCCTTCTCTGAAAATATGGCCTACATACCTAATGACCCCTTAATATTTATATATTATGTAATAATGGTTATTACTAATTTCCAATCTGCCTTGGGAACAGATTAAACCCTATTTAGTGTTCCAACCATCATGGCACTCGAAATCCTATCTAAGAAAGATAGTTGATTCAATAATTGAGAAGAACCCTAATTTCTAGTTTTTCTCACCTTATCATGAACACTATGCACAATTTATGAAAAACCCTAATCAATAAATGTCCTTAAGTAACCTGGACGACCCTAATCTCAGACCCCAACTCTGAAACCTATGTATCCTAAAGTGACATCCTAAATAACCTAAACCCTAATTATAATAGTAATTAATGTTGATTGATGTGAAACCATGGTGATCTTAGGGTTTTACTATATTTCAGGGTGATCTACTATCTTTCTCCTAAATTAGGACTTGTGGAATTCAGATCTGAGAATTAAAAGGTACGTGGATATAATTATATGACTAGTTTTGCTGGATGTTAAGTATATGTAATTGTTTGCATGAAATTGAGATACATTGATGGATGTGGATATATGATTAATTGATGATTTACCGCCTTGAACATGAAAGAGCATAATTGAATATAAGTGAAATGTAGTTACTAGTGGTGCTCATTAATCTCCCTATTAGAGAGGGAAAGTATTAATGTTGACTAGCACCTCCCTAACGATACAAGGTACGCAGGGAGATCCCTAATGGTACAAGGTACGCAGGGATAGGGCCCAATATTTATGTTTTTGCTAAGTCCACCATAGTAATGCATATTCATTCTAAATAAGGATAATAACTTGGGATTTCCTGATTTTCTGCCTCTAAATAATGTTTTCATTCTTTTCTCCAATTTTGAGTATTTTATATACCAACATAGTATAGCTTTTAATTCCATGTACCAACTTTGTTGATGTTTTTGTTTCTCGTATTTTCTAGGTACAAGGAACAATTGATAATAGATGAAGCACTCTAAAGTACTTGAAGCCACTAAATAAAGATCATGGAGGATATGAGATAGATTTCCACTTCTTATCATATTCATTTAAGTTAGATAGTTTTATTCTTCTAGATGATGTAATAGGATGTTATAGAACCTATGTAATAAATGTATTTCTTTCCATAGACTTAACCTTCTTCCTTTTTCACTTATTAGAATGTATGACTTTATCTTTGATCGATGAATGAAGTGTTGTGTGGCTATCATTTGATGATGTGAATGTAATCTTGGCTTATCTCTGATTATAGTTGACTATCTTGATTTCTTATATTTTCCCTTTTGACATTCATAGATATGAGTGCACACATATCTGTGCATGTCACTAAGGAACATATATGGAAATTGGGGTCGTCACGTCTAGTTCTCTTCACTTTAACTCTTCTGAAGACTCTTCACTTCTATGTACTTATCGTATACTTAACTCTTTTCTTCTATTTTCCCTTTGCTTTGGAGTACATAAAAACATTATACTCGATTATATAATCCATTCCTCATGATTGATTCTTACTATCTTGGCCCTTACATACCTTTATCATTTATTTTCCATATTTCATAGTTAGAGTTCATATAATACTAATAATTAAACTTAATCTGAACCTTATGTCATGTTCCTTTATTTCCAATTAAGGGTTTCTCATATGAGGCCCCAAAGTTGGATCTTAGATATCCGTTCCAACTAATTTGTATCTATTCTAATCTTCCCTATATGTTTCAACATCTTAGTGTATGTGCACTATCACTATGATGTGAGTCTAATTTATCCAGAGTATACTCTTATTTTGTTACTAATAGGAGTCATTAGATCCCAGTAATGCATCCTACCAGCCGGACCAGACCAAACCTACAGTCCTGAAGTTAAGAGCTACTCGAGATTACTCAACTTCTATTCATCTCAAATGTGTGGAAGAAAACTTATCCACTTAAGAAAGCTCATTCAAAGATCATTTCTAGTCTACTTGATACAAAGAATGTAATCAATAGATGCTACAACTGCATAGTGTACAACAAATCTTAAAGACCCATATATATTTCAAAATATTGAATATCTGAATTCAAACATATAAGAGATTTTCTATTCATCACCAATAAAACAACAATATGAAATGAAAGTTCTATCTCATTTTATATTTATTCTCTTAATTCATGTTACTTATCTTGTTTCTAACCCCTAATATTTCTAGGGTTCATCTCTAGACCATCCTTCCACTTATACCTGGCCAGGGTATACATGAATGAATAGACAAAGTAGCTTGATACTGGTTGATCCAAGTACTCAGATACCGGGCCAGGATATCAAAATACTCAAATCCCCAAAGCTAACAGCATAACATCTCCTATCTGCCACACTTATGACTCTAACTTACTAACTTAATGGTCCCTGACAACTCAGCCTAAGCTTTGATACCAAGTTGTTACACCGCGATCTCACAATTACCACTAATCATGAGATTAGGGCATAAATTGAGGATTTAACATAATATAAAGATCACCCTTAACTTTTTCTTCTTTTTCAAACTCTTTGTTTTCTCGCATTGAACCACATAAAGTAACTTTACAAGGGAATCTAAGCATTTATTTCTCGAATCTGATTTCAACAGTAAAAAAATGCATGTATGGACATTCATTATGTTTCTCATACTTTTAAGCACATAAGATTTGATGATTCACATATATTGTTAAAAGAGGAATAATGTTATACATCATCATTTACAACTCTCTCTCTTATTTCTATACAAAGACCTAGAGTGACAAGGATCGACTAAACTTAACTATACTCAGACTTAACTCTTGTGGAAAATCTACTCTGATGCAATGATATCTTCAATCCCCACATTTTCCCTAAAAATTTTGAGTAGAGGGGTGAGCCTACTCACTCAGTGAATGAGAAAAACAATAATGCAGTCTAAAGTACTGAATCAGACATTTATCATTCTTGGATAATTGAAATAAAACAAGATAGTAATTTCAAATTAAAAGACTAGATATTCAAAAACTTATTAATAACATTGAAGCCTACATCATTAGAAATAAACAAGTATGGAAATATAATCCTCACTATATTCAATATTACATTTAAATAACAACTGCTATGAAATTGAAATCAAACCTTTCTTAACTCTTCTTACTTATAAGAAACTCTTTAAACTTATATTATCATATTTTAGCTTATTTCCTGATCATATGCAGTGTACTCTACATATGAAGAATCGTAACGAAATACGATCTCACCGTACAAGACTTAGCTGACACACTCGGGATGCTAAGCCTGACTACATCACTGGTCTGCAATAGGAAAATGGCTCTCTGGCCTCGGCACACCTATGGGTCGTAAAACTAGACTCCTCCTCTAACCTGAGCACACAGGCAGAGAGTCAAGCCACCTATTAGATTTTCTATACTCTAGTGCCACCAGGATCTTTGGTTGATGTTGGACACTACATACTATATTTTTAAGGAGACTTCCACTAGGGATTCGTCCCCCGTACCACCTGTTAGTACGTTCTGACCCCCGTATACTGGACACTGCCAGGGTTAGGTCGTTTCATCCCTACGGTGCAGACCTCTCATAGGGAATCTGTGGTGTTCAGGGCTCCTAAGTCTATTATTTTATTATTCTTGGAAAGCTCTTACTATATTGTATATTTTCCTTACTTATACTTGACTCTGGTATCTCTGTGGTACCACATCTATTTAATTGAAATTTATAAATACGACATGTATGTCATCCTTAACTTGGCAGAGCAGTATATTCAAAACACTGTAATATACTGAGAAATCAACATACTATACATGCACGCAGACTGAAATACTTAAATAAACCGAATACATGTCCACTTGGCACTTATACACTGGAATCATGCAATTGAACTTCTTAATACACTGATGATACTGAACTGAATGATTAACATATTGTTTACCCCTTTCTTAGGGTTTCTCCTTACTCATGCACATATAGAACTTCTCATATATTCAAACATATATCATGTCTACTAATTTAAATATTCTCATTCAACATTTCTCACATTTATGCATGGCATCGATAACATACCTATCTAGGGCATGTCATATCTCCACTTGCAATAGCATAACAACATATGCTCATGACAAGTATTTGAGTTAGAAAATCTGAATCTCATAAACAAAGCATATATGTATATAAGATAATATTTAGATAAAATCCCACAATATCACATGAATCATTTCAATCAGCCATTTACTACTAAATTAGATATGTATTCTTGTAAAAGCATACTAGATTGGGTTTCCATCCTTGATTACTTGCTATTCACTGGATATGTATTGTGAAAATCAAAAACTCTATTTGTCCATATATCAAATCAAGAGATCAAACATGTAGAATTATATGCACTAGGAACATAAGTAAGATCATATAAACATAAATCCAAATTTCATCTATAATGTTGTTCAAGCACCCGAATAACTTGAAAATTCAGATCTTCAGAAGATTCTCAATAAACTTCTTAATTTTGTAGTATTCAATATACATGGATATCTATATCCATGTCATCATATAAATGTTTTTAGATCATAGTTGGAACATGAATTGAAGTATTCTATAAACTGAATTCAAGAACAGTTCTTTTCATTTATTGTCATTTAGGGAGAAATTGAGAATATAAATCAAAACCATCTAATTGAATACAATTGACTGAAATATTCTTTTACCCACTCACCCTAAGCTGTAAAACAGCTTAAAAACGTATCCCATATCTAAAAATCTCGAATCCATATCAAAACCCTAGCAATCTCCACTTTCTTCTTCCTTTCAACTCAGAAACCCTAGAATTGAAGATTAGGAGAGTAAGAGTGAGAAAAGGACTTGATTTGATATGATTTCAAATCCAATCAGGGTAGGGATAGAATCTTGACATCTAAGAGAAGATTTACCATGAAACTATATCCAAAGAAGCTAAACTTACATGATTTCATCATTCCTCAGACTGCAAAATCCTAGGTCAGCATCTCCATCACTTTCTCCTCTCAAACCCTAACTCTCCCTCTTTCTCTAGAATTTCGTTTCTTTGGATTGAATCACGAATTATGAGAGATCCTTGTGTGTTAGTTTGAGCATATAGAGCAATTAAGTTGCTTGGGTGAATTGCACATTGACCCCTCACTAAACTTTCTCTTATTTCAGCTGAATTTTCTGTCATAAAAATATTACTGTAATTCGTGTACTTATAAGGTCTAAACGCATCCAAAAATTATGGAAATTTTACATGTTGTTTATAATTTAGTTGCAGATCTCCAGTTAAAATTTTATATTATTTGGAGTTATCAATAAATAACTAAAAATAAAACACTACACTGCTGAAAAGCACTCTGTCAGCATTTTGGTCGAAGTATAGTTCGATTGAGAACCACATTCAAAGAACACTCAAATATTCTGAAATTTTTCTCCAACATTCATAATTGAGTTATCCATACCATATACAAAATTTAATTAAATAAAAAATGTTTATAAAATATGAAAAATCATTTACCACACTACTATCCTGATCAAATTCCATATTCATGTACTATCAAATCCCTAATTTTTGCTGATTAGGGTTTACATTTCTCAAATTCTAATTATTCAAACTAAAATCATAGTTAGAGTTTATTCTTCGATTTGAAACATCATAATTGATCTACTATCATTAATCAATTCTAAACGATGTTCAATCTAATCAAGTATGTAATCATTTAGGTAAACCCTTGTTTACCAATTAAGCACAAATGTGGTCATTACAATTCAAACAATTTAGGAGACATGGAAGACATGCATAATCAAAATTCATTTTAAATGCATATAAAAATAGTCATAAACTTTTCCATCTAAACAATTATATAGAAATCTGTATATTTTGATTCCTTTTTCTAATGAGTAATCTTTGATTGCCAAAAAGTCCTCTTCACAATAATTAAGACAAGGAAAGTCAATATGCTTGCTCCAATATTCTAAAGAATAAAAACACTTCTCAATAAATTCATAACATGCAAGTCACAACTATTAATCTAAAGAAAAAAAATATATATAGTCTAAGCCCATGTTAAAACTCCGCCTAGGTTTTCATTTTTTGTGTAAATGTAGCCGGTCCCAAGCCCAGGTAAAGGAGGAGGGTTGGTGGTAGGTTGACAGCCAGCCTATAAAAACTTTGTCACTCTTCTATGACATGGATCCTTATAAGAATATCGTTGGAGCGTCCCTACCTAGTGACGCGCTGCATCAGCACTCGGGTGTAGTGATAAATATGTAAGGGGTTTCGACATAGCGACGCCCGGTTGTGTTGAAGGATAAACAAGGGTTTCCACATCTTGGATGGGTGTGGGTAAAGAAGCTAGTCCTGCTGCATCATCGCCCGGATGTAGTGAAAAATATGCAAGGGTTTCCACATCTTGGACGGGTGTGGGTAAAGAAGCTAGTCCCGCTGCATCATTGCCCAGATGTAGTGAAAAATGTGCAAGGGCAACATTTTCGACAAAGGCAAGTAAAGAAGCAAGCTCAACAAAAAAGGATTAGAGTTGGATCTTGGAATATTGGTTCTTTGACAGGGAAATCTTTGTAGATAGTGGATACCATGATGAGAAGAAAAGTCAATATAGCTTGCCTGCAGGAAACCAAATTGACAGGGGAACGATGTAGAGAGATTGGAGACACAGGATACAAAATCTGGTATACAGGTATTGATAAACATAGAAATGGCATAGGTATTATCGTTGATAAGGTGTTGAAGGATGACGTCGTCAAGATTACAAGGATGGGTGATAGAATCATAGCTATCAAGGTTGTTCTTGGGGGAAATATTTTTAACATTATTAGCATTTATGCCCCCCAAGTTGGCCTTAGCGAGGATGCGAAGAAGGATTTTTGGGATGACATGGATGAATTGATGCAAGGAATATCGATCGAGGAGAAGATTATTATTGGGAGTGATTTAAATGGCCATGTGGGGAGTGGTAATGCTAGATTTGAGAGAGTTCATGGTGGTTTTGGATATGGCAACAGGAACGGAGAAGGAGAGAGGATATTAGATTTTGCAGTTGCATATGATATGATTTTGGCAAACACCCATTTCAAGAAAAGAGAATCTCATAAGATTACTTTCAAGAGTGGGCACAACTGTAGCCAAATTGATTACCTCCTTACAAGGCGGGTGGATCATAACATATGCAAGGATTGTAAAGTGATTCCTGGCGAAGAACTCATGACCCAACATAGGTTGGTAGTTTTGGATATTAACATGAAGATCAATAAAGGCAAACATAATGGAAACCAAGATAGCAGGATCAAGTGGTGGAATCTTAAAGGAGAAAAGAAATTGACTTTTCATGATAAACTCATCAAGGAGGTAACTTGGAACTTGGAGTCTGATGTTAACACTATGTGGCATAACATGAGCTCCTGCATAACAAAAATTTCCAAAGAGGTTTTGGGGGAGTCTAAAGGTTGTGGACCTCCACAGAAGGAGACTTGGTGGTGGAATGATGAAGTACAAAAGGCTATTAAACTGAAAAGGGAGATCTATAGGAGCTTGCCCAAATCTGGAGAGGATGTAACATTCCAAAGATACAAGCAAGCAAAGAAAGAAGCTAAAAAGGTGGTTCGGGAGGCAAGGTCTAGATACTTTGATGATATGTATAAGAAGTTGGACACTAGAGAAGGGGAAAAAGATATATATAAAATGGCTCGTATAAGAGAAAGGAAAGGAAGAGACTTGAGTCAAGTAAAATGCATAAAGAATGAAGATGGTAGAGTATTGGTGAAGGACGATGATATCAAAAACCAGTGGAGAAATTACTTCCATAAGCTTTTCAATGGAGATACTGCATATAATGTTAGCGACTCGTGTGACATGAATACAAGAGATATCATTTACACATGATGAGTTTCACCATCTGAGGTCAAGAATGCTTTGAAAAAGATGAAAATGAGAAAGGCATGTAGACCAGACAATATTCCCATTGATGTATGGAAGAGTATGGGGGATGAGGGAGTTACATGGTTAACAAAATTCTTTAACAAGATCATGAAGACCAAGAAGATGTCGGATGAGTGGAGAAATAGTATTATAGTCCCAATCTACAAGAATAAAGGTGACGTTCAGAGCTGTACAAACTATAGAGGTATCAAGCTGATGAGTCACATGATGAAGCTTTGGGAGAGGATTATTGAGTAGAGGTTAAGATCTATAACACATGTATCAAACAACCAATTTGGTTTCATGCCTGGAAGATCAACAACATATGCTATATTTCTAATAAGGAGGCTTATGGAGAAGTATAGACAAAGCAAAAGAGATCTTCATATGGTGTTTATCGATCTAGAGAAGGCTTATGATCGAGTACCCAGAGAAGTGTTATGGATGGTTTTGAAGAAAAAGGGTGTGCCTATCCAATACATTGACTTGATCAAAGACATGTATGATAGCTCTACTGCAAGTGTCAAGACTCCTGGAGGAGAGACACCAACTTTTCCTATTACAGTTGGGGTACACCAAGGATCCACACTCAGCCCATATCTATTCGTTCTGGTTATGGATGAGTTAACAAAGAATGCTCAGGATGATATTCCTTGGTGTATGTTATTTGCTGATGATATTGTTTTGATTGACGAAACAAAAGATGGATTGAATGATAAAGTTGAATGTTGGAGAAAGACATTTGAATCAAATGGATTGATGATTAGCAGGAGCAAAACTGAGTATATGCATTGCAATTTCAGCCAATCTCGTAGTGTGAATGATGGAGCCAAGTTGGACGGAGTAGATATACCAAAATGTGACAAATTTCATTACTTAGGTTCTATTATTCAATTAGATGGGGATGTCCAAAATGATGTTTGTCACCGGATCACTGCAGGATGGTTGAAATGGAGGAGTGCAGTTGGAGTTTTATGTGATCAGAAGATCCCTCTCAGGTTAAAAAGTAAGTTTTATAGAACAGCTATACGACCAGCCATGCTCTATGGGAGTGAATGTTGGGCGGTGAAGAAACAAAGTCTCAACAAGATGAACGTGGCTGAAATGCGTATTCTGAGATGGATGTGTGGGAAGACAAGAAAAGATCGTTTGAGAAATGATTATATCAGGAATAAAGTGGGGGTGGCGAGCATTGAGGACAAGTTGCGTGAGGGCCGACTCAGATGGTACGGACATGTGCAACGCAGACCTACTAGTGAGCCTATATGAAGCAATGCTATTGAGCCAAACACTATAAATAGAAGAAGAGGAAGGCCTAAATTAACATGGGATGAGCTTATAAAGAGAGATTTTGAATCTCTACATCTCAATCAGAATATGGCCCATGATAGAGCTGAATGGAAACGAAGGATCCATGTAGCCGACCCCAACATAGTTGGGATTGAGGCTTAGATGATGATGATGATGAGTCTAAGCCCATGTTGAGCAAAGACTAAAGTAACAAAAAGTTTTGATGGCTTAGTCATTATCCCAAAAAACATACAATAACAACCTACATATCCTCATAAATGGTGACTCGTCTCTTCAAGAAATCTTACTAAATCAATAAATCATTTCCTAATGCGTCAAATTTTTATTGTCTTTCCTAATAAATAACCACCAACCACAACAATACCAAGTTGTCTTAATTTATCAAATAAAGCCACAAAATACCACAATAAGATTTTGTTTTTCTCTTGAACACCTTTCCAAGTGTTCCAAATCCTAGTATTCTTAAAATTCCAAGTAGTGGAGATTTGACCAACCATTGTCACAATAATTTTATATCTTGACCAAGTTTGAGTTGAATAAACTACCAATTCTCCCATAAAAGGATAATGATCAAATGCTAAAAATCAAGAAACTTAAAAATTGATATTTCTTGCTAAAAGATCTTAAAACGCACGTGTCTGTATAACACTATATATATTTCTCAAATCCAAAATAATATACTTCTTTGTTCTAAAATTCAAAAGATCCTAAAAATACCAAATATCATTCATCTTAAAATGTGAAAAGGAAAATGGGTAATTAGAGTGATATTTCATTATGTCACATACTTCCTACCAAAGAATTTGTCCCCAAAATTTAGATTATCCTCAAAACATATAGGAAAAACTGTATTTCCTTTCATTATTACTTCCATATACCAAGTTATCATTATCATGATGAAGTATGGTCCATCTCTCACATATTTGACTATATTGATGAACTAGATGTTAAAATTGGAATGATCATATCCTGATTCAAGTTTAGAATTCAACTTCAAGTCAGATCTTGGTTGAATAAGAAGTGGATTAAGAATTGATGTATGGATATTAAATACCATGGGTCTAAACATTCAAGGATAGGGGTTTAATTCCTATATAGACCCTAGGTGTGATCATTCACCCCAAAAAATCTAGTAATATTTTCATATATCAGTATCGGTTTCATCACTATAGATATTCAAGGTTGATGAATGATATAGACATGGTATTTGTGTGAACTTAACATATGCATATATTAATAATTACCATCCTCAAAACTTATCACTGAGTCATTATTTAAAGATCAAAGTTTTGGGTCAATGCGATCAAATTGCAAGAAGTTATCATTCTCCTATTACTAAATACTAGAAAAGATACACTTTAAGATAATATTCAAATATCATGATTTCATTCCTCCCTCTCAAGGATGAACTAAGGGGTACATATATAATCAATGAATGTATAAATTTTGGTTCTTCAACAAGAAGTCCATCCTAAGATATGATGTAGGTCTAATATCTCTCAAAATTTGGAAATTTATACTTTCGAGAATTTATAACCAATACTGACCTTTCAAATACAAGAAATTATGTTAGTTTTTCTCACTTTGAGTAGAACGACATACACAATATTTTTTATGTTTACTTTGGTATATAAATTATGCATATAAGATCTCAAAGATACAATTAGTTATGAAGAAGCATACAAATATTTCATGATTCAAAGGTGAACTTTATGTCTCAGGATACAGAGTTTTGAGCCAAAATGTCATATCAAGGCACCATATTAACTTTACTTGACCTTATGAATTCATTCCAATGTTACTTATTTGTCATATGTAGGTTACCTATAATCCAGAGATCATTATTCATATCCATTAGGTGGTTTAGGTAGCCCTTAGAAAAAAAATAGATTATGGAAGACTATCTAGGGTTTTCAAAGGAGACTCTTTAGGTCCAGTTCTTGATCTAGTAGGGATAGATTGGAGGTAATTACTAACCAAAACCCTTTGTGTTCAATCATAGACACCCCAATTTTCACCATTGTGGACTTTAGGGTTGTCCTAGAGATCTAAAATTTTAAATACTCATTATGTAGAGGTTGTGTATCTAGATCTGATGCAGATTGTAGCATGTTTACTCCTACCCCAATCCCAGTACCACTAACTAGATGATAATGCTAAAAGGATTGAAGCACCCATCACTGGTTGGTCCAAAAATCATACACACAACATACATGATAGATGAATAAAACATGCTTTTTTAGTTAATGAACTTTTTAAGATATACAACATGGCCTGAAGGAAACTTGAAAAAAATACTAGAATAAATTGTTCTTACAAACTATGGAAACCACTTTACATTAAAAAGATCCCTCATGATTTAGTGGAACTTGTTTATTTCTTCATCATCAGAGTAGTTGAGTGCAGAAGCATATCTAGTCCATCCTTAGAGAGTAAATGGTTTTTTCTTAATAGGGAAAAAGAAAGACACTATCACTGCAAAGGCACATGTATGTTATTGATGAAACTTGTGAAATTACATAATAGTAAAGCTCTTGTTATTAATATAATTAACAAAAGAAACAATACTTAAAACAACTTTATTCTTTATACAATTACAATGTATTTTATCACATTTTCCCATATACGATTTATGACCATTATTTCCTTTGTTGTCTATGTTCAAGGGTATTCAAGGCCTCAGACTTGTCTATACCTGCAAGTGATGGTCTTTTTTCCGCTAAAATGGATCCATTATTCCACCCATGGGTGTGGATCTTTTAGTGTTTAGTGTACATTAGGCCCTTTCAACACCCTTAGGTGAATGCTTGATTGTACCCATGGACAAAATCGTGGTATTTAGTGTTTAGTGTACAATAGGCCCTTTCAACACCCTTAGGTATCAGACCCTATCCAGACCCAAAGGTGAGGATATGTTTGCTTGTAGAGATCCAATATGAAGGTATAATGGATTTATCACTTTATGTTCACAGTTCTTTAGAAAAATAATTTTATATGGACAAGCAAAAGATCATATCACAAATGATCACTTAGTTTAAATAATTTATTGTATGCCAAGATGGAATAATGGTTCATATCATACAATCAAATAATACAATATGTAGGTCAATAAGGATAAAATTGTACCTTTAATAGTCAGAGTAAAGATCTAGTATGTAAGAGATTTGACTAGACCCCTTTTAGGATCCTAACATATGGCACATTATCCATTCAAGGACCCTTCCAGACTATAAGATATTGCTATAGAAGACAATGGAGAGCCAAAATGAGGTAGAGGGGACATGCACTCATCTCCATTTTTAGTTGAAAATACAAAAATCCGTAGAGGTGAAAGTAAACTACATATAACATAGAGGAGGAGAGTATGAGTTAATCATTGAGCTATCTTTCAATTTTTTGATATAAAATCTGATGAAAAAGAAGTATGAGGATAATTATGTTTTATGAAGAGGGAAGTCATCTTCGATTGAACTCATTTATGACATGTATAAACTACAAGACTTTCTATTATTTTAAACTAATAGTTGGCTCGTAAGTGTTTTGATAGGAGAAGAAAAAGGATTAAACAAAATGCCAAAGCTTTCCAATATATAATTCTTTATATAGTTAAACTTCCATGTATTTGTGACTTGTAACTTCAAATCAAGAAAGCTCTCGTCAGTACCTCCTTTGACAGGAACACATCTTAAATTATTCCTGATGGAATAATACATTATCCAAAAAGTCCATGTGTAATGCTCCATTAATTCACGATAATTCATTTCAAATACACATGTCTCCCATTCTTCCATTTGCCATACAAAAACAAAAGAATCTCAAACATTTAACTTTGACTCCCCATAGCATTAGTTGGTAATTAGTTAAATAAGAGTCAAGAATGTAACAACTTATTATAAAAACTCATGCCAAATTCCTTTCTTCAAAAGTAACAAATTGATTTCATTCTAAAATTAACTTATATCTACTCAACATCTCAAAAATATTGTCATTGTTTATTACTTTAACCATCCATTGTGTTAGAAATTAAAATGTTATCCAATAATTTATTTTCCATTCTCATTATTTAACATTACAAGTCATTTTTTTTGAACTAAATCCTAAACACTGATTGTCTTGTTCTAAATTTCACATATTATGAAGAAATGATTCAAACACTATGGAACTTTGACCATTGCTACCTTATAAAAGTGTGTCAAACTAGCCACTAGACCTTTTTCTAAAAACAAAATATTTCTAAATTTGTATATTTTAATTCTTTTGTCTAACAAGTAACCTTTAATTGTCAAAGCGTCTATGTTTGATTAATTAAGTCAAGGAAAGTCACCATTGTTGTTGCAATATTCTAAAAATGGTACTTATCAACATAACTCACAAGTCAGGACTCCTAATGTAAAGGAAAATTGAAATTGTTTCCATATAGTCTAAATTTATGTCGACCAAAATATCGAAGCAAAAGAAAAGTTTTTACGGCATAACCATTATCCCAAAAAGTATATCCTATAAATTCCCACTTTTCTCTTCGAGCAATCTTCCTAAATCAACAAATTATTTCCTAATGTATCAAATTTTTATCTCCTTTTTCTAATAAATAATCATTGGTCACCACAACACTGAATTCTTGTAGATCCTAATTTTAACAAGCAAAGCAACAAAATACCACAACAAGACTTTGTTTTTTGCTTGAACACCTTTACAATTATTTCAAATCACTTCATTCCTAGAATCTCAAAGTAACAAAGATTTGACCAAGCCATTTCACAATAGTAATTAAATCTTAAACACATTCGAGTAAAACAAACTATTGGTTGACCCATAAAAGGATAACTCTCAAAGGCCAAAAATCAATAAACTCATAAATTGATATTTCTTAACAAAAGATTTTAAACATCCTAAAATGGTTATATTTGCTATGTGCCTCATTATATATATTCCTACAATCCAGACTAATTTACTTCTTTGTTTATACAATTTAGAACATCTTAAAAATACCGAATATAACCCATCATTAAATGGACAAAGGAAAATGAGCAAGTAGAGTGAAATTCCATTTTTTTTCACAATCATAACCATTCAACTTGTTGAAACCCTTCATTCGTGTATTCCATTATGATCCATGAACTCAAAGTATTCTATGACTGAAAACCTATCATGGGAACATATTTATGAGACCTTGAACCTTGTTCTATTTTAATCATTCTTTATTGTTTCTAATTGTATAATTTATGTGTTTATTATGGACTTATTTGAATTTATTTATGTATTATAAATATATTGTGTTAATAACACATATACTTTAAAAGACGGGTTCAATGTAATTTTAGAGGTTGCAGACTCAAAACAAAACATACCTAAATGTTGCATCAACCAAATGGCTGAATCGATGTAAGGTAGATCAATATGAGGACTCCAAGAGGTATTTGGTTGGACAACTTTGAATCCTTTAGGTGGGTCAAAGTGGGTGGGCCAACTGCTTTGAGTGCTCCATGTGGTTCATGTGTGCTTGGGGTAGGATGGATGCTAGCACTTCAGGTTGATGCAGGCGGCCTTGGGCCCAATCATAAAATACCTATTCCGATTGAACTATTTCTCAACAGATTGATAATTTGGAAAACCATCTAGATGTAAAATGCAACACAACTTTTTTAAAAGCTGAACAAATTTTATAGCATTGAAAGAAACTTAATTGGTGTTACAGTACCGATGTGAGCCATTAGGACACTAAAGACATTGATCCCTGTCATGAGTAAATGTATAGCACAATTATGGTTGTTTTGTTCAAAGTAAAGCAAACCAATCAAAACTGAAGTAGCAACAAAACTGAATTTTTTTTGGCCGCTCAATGTTGTGAAGGAAGAATTTTGTTTTACTTAGTTAATTGGGTTAGATGCTTCATTTTTAGATAACCATTCATTACATTAAAAGAGAAGTCAATAATCATTATCGTCAGAAGTGATAAAAAAAATCAGGGTGATAAGAGATATATAATTGTACGAGGAGTATCAACATATCAAATGTCATTAACTATAATGTTAGCTACATCTAGGAGGTAGGATCGTCCATCAAGTTCTGACAAAATAGGGGTAGGTTCCTCTTAAGAAAATCCACAACAACAACAACAATAAATAAAAGAGAAAAGAAATAACAACTAGATGACAACAAGATTATAAAATATTATACACCCAATAACAACAAAGACGATCCTCCCTCCAAGGCTTGTGGCTCCTCATCAAAGCCTTACGATAGGGACTCAAAGAAGACACATCTTTTGGGTGCATTACTTCTCCCTCCCAATGTATAGAGAAGGCCTTGAACGGACCAACAACTTTGTCCTTCTAGGAAGAAGCAACATCACATGTGAATAGAGGTGCATGAAGAAAGAACGATTGTATATCGATGGTTGTGGTGAAGATTATTGTGGAGATGATTCCTTTCACACCAAATTGTCTAAATAACACATGCCTTGAAAGCCAATTAAGAAAGTTGCCAATTAAATTTTTTAGTTCTGGAGTGTTAACGCATATAATGAGTGTTAGAAAGCGAGTTGAGATACTAATGTTCAACACAAGATGGAAGAAATTGAAGTAAACTTGTTATTACAAAATTGGCAGTTGAAGAATGTAGAAGAACGTCTATACTACCATATCTGCATAGCTGGCATCAATGATCCTTCAATGTTATACTAGAAAAGCAAACATTTCTCATTTTAGAGAAATGCTTGTTGTTGATAAAATGCTCCCACCCTAAAACCCATAGAAGTTATTCTGTCAATTTATGACAGAAATAGAAAAAAAAATCACTCGTGCAGCAATTTGTGTGATCTTCTATCAGTCCACGCAGAAATTGGTCAATATTCATTTTTATTGGATTAGTCATCAGTCAATCAGATGGTTGGCGCCACCAACACCACCTGCCATAAAATCGCCCGGGCAACTCAAATAGTCGAAATAAAGGTGTGCATGATTTTTTTGTGGGACACTCGATGTGTGGAGTATTAATATCCACGAAACTTCCATTCATAAAGGCGACACATACTGTTTTGTAACAAAAAGTATCACAATATATAATTGCCGATTGCAGAAAAAATAAATCTGGGAGCTGCTATCACACGCATACCCCGCAAAGCGATGATTAATCTCGGAGCTGCAATCACACGCACACCCCCAAAGTGACGAAGTAGCATAGGAAGAGGAAAAAGCTGAGCTAGAGAGAGAAGAGGAAAACTTCAGAGACGGAGAGAGAAAGAGGGGAAGAGAGAGGCTGAGAGACGGAAGCGAGAATCTAGATAGATTGACAGACAGATAGAGAGAGAGAGTGAAAGGAGAGCAAGGGAGTCCAGGGGCGGAAGAAGGGGTCGGAGATGGGGGGCGTGACATCGTCGGTGGCGGCGAAGTTCGCCTTCTTCCCACCTACCCCGCCGACCTACAAGCTGTTGAACAGCGACGGTCTGATTACTCTTAGCAGGTTCCCCCACCGGGAGAACGTCGAGGTGATGCAGCTGCAGACGAGGAAGGGGAACGAGATCGTCGCTATGTATGTGCGCAATCCTATGGCGACATCCACGCTGTTGTACTCGCATGGAAACGCTGCTGATCTAGGCCAGATGTACGAGCTGTTCGTCGAGCTCAGCTTCCACCTGAGGGTCAATTTAATGGGGTACGTCGCGCTTGAATTGCCGGCACCTGATCGTTTTCTTCCTCTCCGTGTCTAAGATCTGTTATTATCGTAGTTCGGTGGAGAGATTGTTTCGGTTGGATTTCTATGTGTTTGGCCACACAACCCCCCCCCCCCCCCCCCCCCCGGCGGGGGCCACGAGGTTGTGATGGAATCTTGAGGATTTTGATCTTAGAGCGCTAAGTCCACCCCCCTAACGCGCGCGCGCACACACAGGCGCAGAGGGGTTGGATGTTTGTGGGTTTCATGATATCTGCATGCTAGCGGAGCTATTAGGAGTATTACATATGAATATCGTCTGGCCATGGGCGTTAATGGAAGCATTTAGTGCCGCTGATGTTGTCTTCGTTGCTCAGTAGTCATTTGGGAATGCGATATGATTTATTAAGTAATTTTCTATTTCTATAACGGGTTAGAGATTAAAAAAAAAGTGGATATTAATTGCAAAGTACGGGCCGTAGTTGTTAAGTATGCGCTAGCGGCCTATCTGCAAGTTGGCGTTCAGACTGTAACTGAAATTACAGTTTGATTAGGGAATCAGATTGTTTTCTTCGTTTCTGTGGTGATTAAGAGTGGGGCTGAGTGTAGTAATATTGACTTCTAAAGACTCATTTGGTTGTTTCACGCTCCTCTTCGTAGCCTATCACATATACCACTGATGTAGGCTGGTACTGGACATAATTTATCTGTAATAGTTAACTTGCTCTATGTTATTGATAGAAACTAACCCTTCCTTAGTGTTGGTCTGACTCGTTTTCAGAGTTTTGTATTTTGTTATACACATGCAGAGTAGTCTTCTTGGATCTATAAAATAGGTTAAATATGAGTCATTGAGTCACCAGTTGACATGTAAATCTTCTTAAAGAGAAGTGTGACTTATATAGGATGTCGGTTTTACTTATATGATAGACAGGTTCAGTTTCAAAATTTGTGGTAAAATGACAAATTAGACGACATCTTTATAATAAAAGTGATCCGATTCTGAATTGAAAGAAAGCTGAATAGCTGATAATGATCAGACTGTATATGAGATCAAGCTGATGAACAAATTGTAAAGTCCCCATTGACTTGACCTGCAGTAAACCCGTCTGTCTAGGAATGAGTTATTTTGTGGTTGGGGGTTGTGAGAAGTTCTTTCTATTGGACAACTTCACTCAAATTTAAATAGCCGGCAAAAAATGTGCCACATCAAATACAAAGACAGGAACATCAGATTTTTTTTTTGAAATACTGAATATATACTTTCTTTACAAGATTCATAACCGTTGGTTGATGGCTTTGGAAAGAAGAATATTCCCCTTGTCATGACTGCAAGGATCAAAATGAGCCAAATAAAGTATGACTTTATGCATAAAAAAGAAAGTAACTTGCTTACAATCTTTTCTTATAGAAAAGATAGGTAACATCGATTAAACAATCAGCTTCCTTAGATTTATATACTTGGTATTTTAGAATCACTGCATGAGTGCAACAGTATCTACAAAGAAGGTATTGCTGTAGAAACTGGGTTCCTAACTAAAAAGAGCACAGGCATATGGAAAAACGGAATAGCAGGGTTGTATTGCCTTCCTGCTGTAGGCAGAGTGTACTATAAGCATTTTGTTTAGTTCATTGGCAAATTGTATCAGACTTAGGTTTCCATACACGTGTTGTTGTGGATTGAGTTCTAATTTTTAGCTATGCCGTCTGAATCTAAGCAAAGTGAATGCTACTTTAGTGCAAACAACAAGATGGACTTGCCTTTGTCACCAACGTATCAACTCTCAGGTCTGCAGTGTTGCTTTGATCTTTCATTAGGTTTGATAGGAAAACGTGAAACGTCTATGAACAGTCATTACAGAATTGTTACAGCCTTAATGGAAGCAACCTGTTGAAAACTGAGCTCTGCTTCTGGATCGCTGTACATGGGAAAGGAAAAATGCTGTAATCATAGTTAATGCTTAACTACTGCCAGTTTGCATAAGTTTACAGCTGAAGATTACCTAGGAAGCACATAGTTTTCTGGGCATGGACATGGATATGGAACGGGATTCGATAATTTTTGAAAATATAGGATATTTATACAACACTAGACACGAGAAATAATAAATATTTTAAAAACATATGTAACTAATATGTATCTAGCATCTGCTTTCAACTTTACACCAATGATACTAATTGTCAATCGTTGAAAGAAAACTTGGCCAGTTAGAAGAGGTTGCAATGTGACTGTGCATCCATTGTGTATAAAAACTTTGTTAAATCTCACACATTTGCATTTTCTTTGTTTTAAATGAAACATGGGGAAAATATACTTAAATCAACAGATAAAAAGTGTTTAAAATTTAAAAGAAATCATGTGCAATTTTCATATATATATGTATATAAAAAGGTAGATAGGGAAATAGACTGGAAATCACAATTGAGAAAAGAGGGACTAAAAGTGAGAAATCTACAAAAGAGGGAGTCACACCTGCTTTAGAGGTGCATCTTCCCTTGAGGTGCTTCTTGTTCCCATCTATGCAGTATATAATCCAAGATGTGTCTCCCTTCTAAACTGCATCTCCCCTCGTGGCCAGTGAAGTCTTCTCTCACAAATGAGCGAATTGTAATGAGGAAGGACGAGAAAATTGTCCATATGCAATATAAACAATATCCGCTAGTTGGCTAACAGGGATGTAGGGCGGCTGTTGAATCTCTTCTACAGTCCCTACTTAGTCACCTCTGCTTCTCATGACCTTCCCTCTGCATAAGAGGAAGGAAAATAGGGACAGGGCTCGAGAAGTGTGAATACGCATCGAACCTCCAGAAAATGAAAAAAAATGTTGCTTATGGCTAGGAAGTATCTAATACATAGCCAGGTCTATCCAAAAGATGTCACTATCCAGTGTGTCTGCAGTACGGGTACAGGGACTATTTTGAAGTATTTGTGCTAGTGGATAGATAGTACATCATATCCTTCTGGAAAAATCCAACTATGTTCATATTCTTTATGACTGTCTTAGATATAGCGATTGAGATATCCATCAGATCCAGGCTTTGGGTCTTTTAGTCATCATTTTCAGTCAATTTAGCTGCAGCAAAGGATTTCTACCCTAAAAAACAAAGTGTTCATGCGATATTTGGATGACTATTCATCATGTTTTGGTGCCATATGCACGTTTCACTTTTAGCCGACTAAAATGTACAGATTCTGTGTTTATGTGAACTGCAGTTTATATTTACAGTTTCATACTTTTCAAAATATGTACCTCTGGATAACAACTGTTGAGTGTGATTTCCAATATTCGATCTATGAGGTTTATAATACAAGGGTCGGTTTTATTTGACCACACACAGTATAGGGTACAATTTGGAGCAAAAAAAATCTTCGTGTTAATTTAATCTATGTAACACATTTGAAGTTGTAGTAGGCTTTAATATTTTTAAATTGTGCAATGCCTTTGTTAAAGCAAGTATAAAAGTTACAGAAGTTGCATACGAAAAGCCTGTGATACAAGGTAGGGGTTCCCATTGAATTGAATTATGATCCTTATTAATCTATTTAAAGATTAACTTTTGTGATTTTCTTATTTTGAACTACATCATTGTCATGCAGGTATGACTATTCTGGGTATGGGCAGTCTTCTGGCAAGGTTTGATGTGGCTATTTTGGACTCTGTTTGAAACTCCACTAACCAAATTTAGCTCGGATATCTACAAATAAGTTATATTAACAGTAACGAATTGTCTGACTCACAGCCGAGTGAACAGAACACTTACGCTGATATTGAAGCTGTTTACAAGTGTCTTGAAGAAAACTTTGATGCGAAGCAAGAAGAAGTCATTTTGTATGGTCAATCTGTCGGAAGTGGACCAACTCTTGATCTTGCAAGCCGTTTACCTCGACTGAGAGCTGTTGTTCTTCACAGTCCAATATTGTCAGGGTTACGAGTCATGTATCCAGTGAAACGGACATACTGGTTTGACATATACAAGGTTGTAGGCATCCGTGCTTACTGTATATAAGCTCTTTAATATCAGGATTTGCTTGTTCATATATTGATTTTTCTGTTCGTCTTCTTTCTTTGCAGAATATTGACAAAATACCGCTTGTCAACTGCCCGGTTCTTGTTATCCATGTAAGAATATGCTTTTGTTGACTGGTAATGTGGTAATAAATTAACTGGTGACAGTAGTAGGTCCACATTCAAACTGCACACGTGATAATTCTTATATTAGATTTCATGTTGTTGTGAATAAATTTGCTAAAATAAACATGCATAGCCTTGTAGCTTTTCACAATCATTTTCTCTGCGTATAGACATTCCATGCTGTCATCTCTATAAAATTATGCTTCAGAACAATCACATCCTCAATGTTTTGATGTAATTATTTACTGTTATTGACTTTTATTTACCTTCAGGGAACAGCAGATGACGTTGTGGATTTCTCACACGGGAAGCGGTTGTGGGAACTGTGTAAGGAGAAATATGAACCTTTATGGCTGAAAGGAGGAAGCCACTGCGATCTGGAACTTTACCCTGAATATATACGACACCTGAAGAAGTTTATAGCAAATGTTGAAAAGCCGCCTTCCCAAAGGACCACTTGGAGGAAAAGCACAAGCGCTGATGTTTTTGAACCTTCGAGGAAGAGCACAGACTGTTACGAGAGTTCAAGGAAAAGCACAGATAGGAGGGAGAAGCCGAGGGCCAGTACTGGGAAATTCAGAACAAGCGAATTCAAGCCTAGCGGAGATAAGGTTGAGAAGCTAAAACTTTTTGACCATTTTGACAAGTCTCGAAGGAGCGTTGACTGTATTGAGAAGTCAAGGCGGTACGCTGAGGCTTTGGATAAAGGGCGGAAGAGTGTTGATGGATTGGACAGACTAAGGTCGGGGTAAATCTGGAGAAAGTGCTACTTGTTTCCTCTGTAAAATTCTTGTAAGTCTGGGCTGGGTGGTGGTTGAGTTTATTTCTGCAATTATTTATGTGGTTCTCTCGTCTGGAAGGTACAACTCACAGTAACGTTTGTGGAATGGGAAAGACTACACGGGGGCTGTGAATTGCGTCTACGGCTTGTCTGCTGGGAAAACAACGCAACACAGTCACTAGACTACTGTCTGTAAATTGCTGACGTCCTTAATACTCTGTATCCGCTTTTCAACTCTGCTCAGGCTTTGGAAGGATTAAACCTGTCAAGCTGGACAGAGTTATGGTAGTGGTATTGTGAAGTTTGTTGTCTCACAAGATGTTAACTGGACCGTTGGAAGGAGGGTAAAGCTCAATTGAAATGGGGGAGGGGAGGGGAGGGGTGGGGATGGGGATGTTATTCATTTTACAAAGGAAATATAAGAAATGTATTCCACTGTGCAACTATAAGAAATGTACTTCACTATGCAAATATAAGAAATGTATCTTAAAATGTAGTCTGGCTTGACGGTTTAATAAAAACAATATCATTAGAAGGTGTACCAAGAATGTTTCTATATTATCCATTGACCCGTTTGTACGATTATTTTTCTCGGTTGTGATATAATTAGGCTTCTCATACAAGATGAGACTTGCGTCACGTTTAATTGTTAGAATGACTCTTTGCCATTTCCCTAGATTGAGATCCATTCTCTTATTTTATGTGATTTTCCTAGACGAATTTCGCTGGCGTCCGTCATCTGCCCAGCATATACCCTTACTTTTAATATGATCTTTGTTAATGGTGTGAGGAGACGTTTAGCCCTTTCTCACACTGCAGCAATGCAGCCTTCAATTGCTACTATAATTTTTCTCCAGATGCCATAATGGATATGAACCACCATCTGCGAGGCTTTGCCATATGATGTCCATACTTTCAATGAGACAATTAGGTGTTATTCAGTTATTCTTAATTTTGATTTTTGTATTTACATATTTTAGTAAGATTATACTGTATAATATATTTTATATTAGTTAATGTTGTATAAATGTCAATAGCTAAGTATTTCTACTTTTTAAAAATGTCGGAGATAAGAGTAAAAATGCTACCCAATACTGCGGCTACTGTATTCAAGATTTACTACCACGTACCGCCACTACTACAACTTGTATTCAAGATTCGTTTACTTTTGGCGGCGATTCGTGCATATACTGTACTGTAACCTATAAATTAACCAAATTTGCCCCTGGACGACACTATATTAGTGTTGAAGAACAATGTACTTGTAAACAATTGCACAATCCACACCATGATGAGATCAAGGTGAAGCAAAACCAATTCTTGACGTATCTCATTTAGTTCCTTAATATGACGTATCTCATTTAAACGTGACATACATTAATATGCCGGGGGGGGGGGGGGGTTGTGATACCCCATAAAACTCCCCGCATAAAAACGACGTCTATCAAGGTCACCCAAGTTCCTTAAAGAGTTTATTATATGCGGGGATGGGATCGCCTACATGAACCCCCAACATAAGGATTGCGTGGTAAGAGATGTGCGAGCACAAGACATAGTCAAACATTTGGATCGACACCTACATTATCATCTAACATCAACACTTGGAACATATCAAGGGTTCACATGCCCCCCCTAAATGATATAGTCATCACGACATCATCGTCAAAGTTGATGACACCCGTTAGAGTAAATGCATCATCATCTTGATTGAAGGTGAAAGCGTGACAAGGGCATTTCCCTTTTCGAGCTGAACTGACATCACCTACAGAGCAGTGATCGACTCCACAGACTATAAGTAGAGTAGACATTGGAGAGGACCAAATATTTACAAGTGGTTTGGAGTTGAAAGTTCTTTCAGTACATTCTAACCATATATTCCAAAATACTACAAGCCACAAGTCCTCTACCAAAAAGATCCTTATAATTCATGCCATGATAAGATTTCATATTGTAAATGTGGTGGAGTGTAGATCAAATTCATGATCATTACAGTTGTTATTATTCTGTTGTTGATTGTAATAGAAATTGTCCCAGATGTTAGAGGCATAGGGGCAATTAAAGAATATATATGGGTTCTTCTGAACAATTATTATAAAAAAAGAAATGAAGGGTCCATGGAAGCCTCTCTTCATGCATTCATATCTGATGAAGAGTTTTTTGCGGCTAATTCAGCCCTATTTTAGGGTTTCATCTTGTGTCATATAGCATTTCAATCACATCTATACTTGTTAGATTACATGTTATTTCCCCCAATATGCTTATTTCTATCAAATGCACTTATTGAGGATTTTTGCATGTTTTATAAGTACTTTATCCACTACTTGATGGCATGGTGAGAAGATGGGCCAATCTAGGGTTTCCTCAGGCTTGGAGGAGCCCAAAATGAGGGCAAAACCACTCCCAACCTACCCCAAGTGGTCGAAGAATGTTTTGAAGCAATAACCTCCATGGATGATCAAGTTCAAAGCTCAAGTGCATGGAAAGGACACCAAAGCGGCCGCGGTACTCACCATGGCCGTGGTGGACATGTCCCAATCACAAAAAATCATTGTAACTTCCAGAATTTGATGAATATGGCCAAAACAGTCGTGGTGAGTCTTATGCCCGTGGTAGAAGGTTCCCACCACGGCCGTGGTGAACCCCCACGGTCGTGGCCATCCTGTGATCTTCACATTTTAATTCCCATGATCGTTGTACCCTACCACGACCGTGCCCATCCCTAGTCACCACGGCCGTGGTGATCCACCACGGCCGTGCTACTCACAAAACCTATCTATTTTTGCACTGCTTTACCCATATTGCCCCTACTTAACCTAGTGCTTCTCCCACACCTATATATACCTAGGTGGCGGCTGGGGCACGAAGTTAGCTACCCTACAACCACTCTAACCTCCCCATTTCGTCCTCCATCCATTCCCACCTCATTCCACCTCCATTTCACCATTTCCACCACCAAAACCCTAGTTTTCCATTATTTTCATCCATTTCCACCATACATCCATGCCATTCACCTACCTTGGAGGAGGGAGGTCGAGCTATAGCTGCTAGGAGGTGGAGAAGGAGGAGTCTTCACCGAGATCATCATGGCTTTTCACTCCTCTACTCATTCTATCTCCTTTCTCTTTGTATTTTTCTTTGTTATGAGTAGCTAGGCCCCGTTGGTGGGCTGTTTGGGGGAAATTATGTTACTTTCATACCATGTTGGGGGAAAACAACACATTTTTTTTTTAGTTAAGCCAGGAGGTCGTCTATTCATCTCACCCTCCTCGTGTGAGCTAATAAAATCGTCAAGTACAGCTCCTGCTTATAAAATGCAGGTCAAACCCCAACAAGACTGTCCCACATCACAAAGACCACAGCAAAAACCCCGAACAAAACAAGACGACAACAAGACAGACTCGATCAACAACCCAACCTAAGCATTAAGGATGTTTAAGCTTCAAAACCACGTAAGGAGTGTGGTTTCTCTCAAGAAGAGCCATGCCACGAACTCTAGGCGGAAAACAAATAGGATCAGAAATCACAATCAAATCATGACTGAGGACTCCCCATTTACCAATCTCTCTGGGAATAGAATTGATGGCCCTGTGAACAAGCGAACCAACAATACCTTCGTCCTCCATGTAGCTCTTTATCTCCCTGACAATACGAGAAATCCTCCAAGGAATACAAGCAGTGCCCCAAAGCATGCGATAAGTATTTTCGTCATCAATCTCCAACACAACAATCCGCAAGGATTGGTTCTCTGCCAGCTTCAACCCTACTGCACAAGCTTGAAGGGATGCAGAAAGATGATCATTTGCAGTTAACCATGCTCTAGCAATCTGATAAATAGCAGCCCGGTGATTCCTGATGATACTAGCTATCCACCACCTGTGGTGACCAGAAGAGTCTCTACTCCTACCAATCGTGACGTTCATCTTCAAGGAATTGAGGTCAGGGGTCATCCATCTCATAAGGTGAACCTCCCTAAGAGCATAGCTAGGGTCATCAATTCCGTGATGATTAAGGCGCCTATGATCCTCCGGCTGGGCAAGGGCGCGGAACCATCTCTTTTTCAACATGGAGTTGAGCTGTGCAATCATGCAGTTCATATCACAGGCAATGGGGGCCTTACAGCCGTCATATCTAGCACGACATCTCCATCTCCAAATATAAAAAGGAATAAGTGTAGCAAGGCAAGCTGCAATCCACTCCATAACAATGGATGATCTCCCCTGCGAACAGAGAGACAACAGCTCGGCTGTGTTATGAGGGCGGGCTCTAGCAGTAAGAAGAGAGAACTTGTTCCAGAAAGCAGTAGCAAGGCAACCATGGAAGAAAAGGTGATCCATATCTTCAGAATTGGGATCATCGCAGCAATCGCATCTAGAAGACATAGCAATATGGCACCTAATAATGTTGTCATCAGTAGGAAGAGCTCTATGGAATAGCTTCCAAATGAGCGTGCAAGCCTTGGGTGCATCTAGGTGCCAAAGCTTCTGAACGGCAGATGGAGCATCATTGTGATTCATAGTCAAGATCTTCTTCACAGATTTAATAGAGAACTGACCTGTCACCTCCGGACACCAAACAAGCATATCATCATCATCATTTATCTGCTGATCGGCTTTCTTGATCAGATATATACCGTCCTCATTGAGAAGCTGCCTCAAGGAGATCCAGTCCCAACCTTCGTTTTGGATCCAGAAGTCACAAACAAGGAAATGATGGTTGTGATCACTGGTATGCAAGGCATGATCAAAGAGTCTCTCATCACACCATAAGGAATCCCAGAAAGAGATAAGTCCTTTCCCAACTCGCCATCTGCAGAAAGGAAGAATCGTAGGGAACAGATTCCAAAGATGTTTCCAGTAAGAAGAAGCAGAACTACTGTATCTAACATTGTGCGGATAAAGCTCAGATCTACTATGCGCCCTACTCGCATATTTCTCTCTACAGAATCTTGCCCAAATGGTGTTCTTTGCTAAAATCTCCCAGCACGCTTTAGCCATGAAAGCTTTGTCAACAATTCTCGTATTATGAAGGCCCAATCCACCATACTCCACAGGCTTAGCAATCTTGTTCCAGCCGATCCACGCCTTACGATGGTGATTCTCTCTATCTGCCCATAGAAAACGAGCAAGGATAGCGTCAATACGATCCGAGACTCCACAAGGGATACCAATGGCAGCAGCAGTATGGACAGTCGTCGACGAGAGGACATGTGCAATGAGCAACTTCCGACCAGCAAAAGAGAGGAGCCTCGACTTCCAGGATGCCATCTTCTGTCTAATCTTCTGAAACAGCCCCTCAAAATCATTAAGAGCATATCTACCCATTCTGATGTTAACTCCCAGATAAAGAAACGAATCCGCAGTAGTATCTATCTCAAGAGTGTGCGCAATGTTGGAGATGGTAGCATCACTCTTGCTGCCCACAGTACAAATGGATTTGGCACGATTGATCTTCTGTGCAGAAGCTGCTTCATAAGCCTTCATAATCTGATGTACACGCTGCAAAGTGTCAGGATGAGCATTAAGGAACATCACCACATCATCCGCATAGAGAAGAAACAGAGGTGCAGAGCCGTTGCCACGAGTGCGGAATCTTTCCAATTTGTGAACATGATCAATGTGATGGATGTATCTACTAAGAAGCTCTTCATAAATGATAAACAGGAAGGGGGAGATCGCATTCCCTTGTTTGAGGCCCCTGAGCATGGGAAAGAAACCATCATACTCACCCCCGATGGAGACCGTAGCCCACGCATTCGAGAAGAAACTAAGACAAAGCATGCAGAAATCATCCGAGAACCCAAATCTCATCAAGATCTTCTTGAGAATAGGCCATTCTACCCTGTCAAAAGCCTTCGACATATCTAGCTTGATCATTACATTTGGCTGCTATCCGCCCTTGTGAATATCATGCATTAACTCCTTGGTCATCCTGATGTGATGAGTGATCTCCCTGCCATGAATGAAGGCCGCCTGCTCCTCAGAAATAATGGAAGGCATCAACTTGGCCATGCGGTTACTAACAACTCTAGCAAGAATTCTCAAGGAAACGTTTTCAATGGATATAGGACGGAAGTCTTTATCAATCTTTTTAGGATTCTCGACCTTCGGAACAAGAAGGATTCTGCAGCTATAGAGACTCCGGTGACAAACACGGCCTGTAAAGAACATCTCAGTCAACTTCATGAAGTCTTTCTTAATGGTATCCCACATAGCAGTGTAGAAGGGAACTGTGAAACCATCAGGGCCTGGGGCAGTGTGCGTATCCATCTGTGAAAGAGCAACACAGACCTCATCCTCCATAGGAATAGCAGTGAGGGAGCTGTTATCATCCATAGAAATCATCTCAGGAATAGACTGCAACATCTCATCAAGGACATCATCATCGTACGTGGAACAGTCTTTATAGAAGTCTCTGTAATGCGCAGCAGCTAGATTTGCAATCTCACGAGGGTCATCCAAAAACGAGCCATCGTCCAGCAGCAAGCTACGAACACTGTTATGCTTCCTCTTAGCCTTAACGATAGCATGATAGAATCTAGTGTTCCTTTCACCTTCATTGAGCCAGCTAATACGAGACTTCTCTTTCCAGATGCTTTCCTCGGTATCCAGGACCTCCTGAAGCTCATATTCCGCTTGTCTGAGATTTGTTTCATTTTCTAACGAGGGATTTTCATCATAAGCAATCTGGGTAGTGTGAACAATGTCTTCCAGATCTTTTTTCCTCTGCTCAATATCACCATAAGTTTGCTTACTCCACGTCTTTAGGGCCTCTCTGACCATCTTGAGCTTGAAGTAGAAAGACTCGGACGGGTTCCCCCATGAAACCAAATCCCAAGTCTCATTGATAAGGTTACGACAACTCTCATGGCTCAGCCACATCTGCATAAAAGAAAAGGATTTTCGGCCTCTGCAGTTTCTCAAAGTCCCAGGCTGGTAAAGAATAGGGCAGTGATCAGAAACCCTGTACCGGGTAAGGTGTGAAGATAAAGCATTAGGAAAAATATTGCACCAAGCATCATTGAGAAAAGTTCTATCCAGCCTCTCCCAGATAGAAGGGGTACCGTACTACTTGTCAACCCAGGTGAACTTGCTACCTTCAAAAGGGACCTCCCTCATATTAACATCATGAATGAAAGAGTTGAACTCCATGATATCTTGGAAGCTTCTGTCAAGACCCCCTCTCTTTTCAGCGTTATCTCTGATGATATTAAAATCACCTGTAATCAGCTAGGCCGCATCACCCATCATATTAGAAAGATCGTTGATATCCTCCCAGAGATTCCTTCTAGTCACATGATTGCAACTTGCGTAAACCAAAGTAACAAAGAAAACAGAATTGTCCTCCACATTAAGCTTAAGAGTAATATGCTGTCTATGCTTCCGGACCACAGTGGGGTTTAGCTCATTATCAACGTAAAGCCAGAGCTTTCCACCTTCCTCCTCATTGCTGGCCGTCCAGTCAAGCCTAACAATATCAAGCAGCTCTTCCGCAACAAGTGCGTGTAGGAAAGGTTCGGCAATGCAAACAATCTTCGGGGAGTGTCTTCTACAAAGCCTGCCCAGGACTCTTCTAGTTTTGTTGTTCGCCGCTCCTCTGATATTCTAGAATAATATTTTGGAATCCATAGAGAAGAAACGAGGATGTCACTACGGCTAGCAGCCAACACGACAAACATCACTTTCTCTATCAATCCAGTCGTCATCCGAGAACGGGGTCTCGCCTTCAGAAAGACGTCTTCTGTGTCCATGTAGTCGCTGACCATGTACCCGACTATCAAACTGAGAAGAAGGGCCCTCTTCACACGCAAATCTTGGTCGACGTCTGCTGCCATTATAGTCTGCTCTTGAACTCCCATCGCCTAGGTGAATGAAGTCCTTAACAGTGCTCAGCTGTAAACGGACCCTATTCCCTTCATCATCGAACACGATTCTATTGTGTTGTGCCTCACGTTGCTGCTGGCTATCTTCTTTTCTAGCTGGATCATCTTCAACGGCAAGCAATGGCTGCTCATCCTTCTTCTCTGGCTCTGTAAGAACTGCTGTATTCGCAGGAACCTCCGTTTGTAATGCCGCATTTACGTAAGCTGTTCTATGGATAGAGAGTGCTTCCATAGGAATGCCTAGCTCCTCTCCAATCTCAGTGCGTGAGAAAAGGGATGATCTAGGACTCCCTCTTGCCACCATCTGCAACATCACGTCCGACCTCCGATCGCCATAAGTAAGGGCCACATATTGTGGCACGTCCTCTCTGAAGGCTTCAACAAGGACCAAGATACCAGAAATGTCGTCATGGTTTCGCATCCAGTCCGAAACAAGGACCAATCTGCCAAAGCTGTTAACAATACTGTCAATGGCATCGTCGTCTCGACATACAATAGGGAGGTTAGCGATCCAGAACCATAAAGCTTCCTTCTTGGAGCAAAGCTCTCCGTCCTCCAAGGATTTGAGGGCAACTCTGTTGTTTTGAAACTGGAAACTACCGTTTTTGCAAACATCCATCGCTAACTCCTTAGATTCAAAGAATGCAACAGCTTTGCTACGAGCATGACGATAGATATCTTTCGCGTGCGGCCACATCTTCTGCAACACAGGACCCAATTCCTCCCAGGTAGTACAGGACTGCCATGCTATCTCCACTGCACGACCAAGAGCCACGGCTCTATTCTTCCTCTCTTCTGTATCAGGTCCTAGATTGACTGCAACCCTTTTGGGAACATGTTGAGGCCCGCCTCGAGCCGATACGCCTGTTCTCATCGCCGAGAATTCCTCCATGGAAAAGATGTTGGGTGGTTGAGGACGAGGGATGAAGGAGCATCGCCTAGCAACATGACCCGGTCTTCTGCACTTGTAGCAAACAATGGCATTTTGACATTGGGACTGCCAATGTCCTTTCCCCAAGCATCTGTAGCACGTGTCCTTTGGTACCCCTATCTCCCATTGTACTGGAGATGGTCTGCTAGGATCGCGATTTGTAACAGTCGATCTAGGGTTTCGGACCAGCACGTTGTCGCTGCTACGGGTCTCCCGGGGTCTCTGTCCTCCCTCCTCTTCCAGACGGATGCTATGAGTGGGAAACTGATTAAGGTTTTCAACCGGCAGGTCCATCTCCCCTCCTGTCCTTGCGGAAGTCGCATCGCCAAGCAAAGCTCGTTCTACCTCAGCGTGAATACCCGAGCCCGTCTGCACGGTTGATGCAGCCCTCGTCGCAACTCTTGCCTCGCTAGGGTTGGCAACCGGACTATCATCACCTTGGACCTGCACGACAGCAGCCCCGACTTCGCGGCTGTCCTCTGGCTCCAGCGGACTGATCACCGAGCTTGGTGATCGAAGGACGTTCCTGATGTCCTGGATGACGGTGTCCGATGGTATGGCAATCGCAGCAAAGCCCTCTCTTCTATCTTGAACGGCCTGCCTCGCCTTCATGGCGCTCTGCCGAGTGATCCTTCTCGTGAACGGAGAGGGTAGCATTCTCCACCCGATCACGACACAGAGAACCAAGGGGGTAGATCTCGGTAGGCGGAGTGCCTAACCGAGATTGGGGCGGCGCCGCCGCCGAAAGAGCGCCCTCCGCAGAGCAAGCACGCCGCCGCTAGGTCAGAGCACGCCCGGAGCACGCTAGGTCAGAGCACCAAAATAGGCATATTCAGTCTTCGGAAAACAACACATACACTTTGTAATTCCATTTGTTAATGATTGCATTCTATTTCTATCTCATTCTCCATGAATTTCTTGTTGGTTTGTGTGTGAAATCATCTAGGAATTTAGGCAAATTGCTTATATGTGTGAATTTTGGGATTTGCCCCTAGGTCCAATTCTTGGATCCCTAGGTTGCCTCCCATCTTCCTACATCCTAATTAATCTCCCTAAACCTATGTGAGAGATCTAAGTAGCTATATTAGAAAATTCTAATGCAATTCACATGGTGCCTTCTCAAGGCTAGAATGTGGGGGAATTGGGGTTCAAAACCCTAATTTCACCTCCCCATTACTACCCTCGGCTCCTAATTGCCCTAGGAATGGCTAATATAGAAGCCTAGACTTGATTAGACTCTAATTGAATTGAACCTAATCCCTAACCCAATTGAGCCTCATAAGGCTAGTAGGGGGTGTTAGGGACTAGTTCCCCTATACACAACCTAGCATATTCATGGCCAGTTAGTAGCTTAGGTTAATTCATTAGACTCTAACTTATTGTTTGGTTTGGATAATCTAAATGGAATAATAATGTTCATATGTCACCCCCAACTTAAGTGATAAGTTAATACCCCTAAACAACCCATACCTCTCTTTATTACTTAAAACCCTAGTTTTTTGCTTGCTCAGCTTAGTTAGCTCTTTCCTTGCTTAGTTAGCTTCTTGCTTTGTTCCTGCCTTGTTCATGTTAGTTTAGCTCTTTAGTTGCTCTTTTGCTTCTCTCTTGCTTGCCTTAGTGTAATTTTCCTTTTCGTACCTAACTTAATCCTTTCTTGCTTGTTTAGCTTTACTCTAGCCTAGGGTTAACTTAGATTTCATTCTTGCCTTTAATTGCTTGTTTGTCCATAATAGTTTAACAATTAAAACAACCTTCAAACCCTTAACCCTAGTCTCCGCAGTAGGAACCTAGAGAAACTAAACCAAGCTCTAGTGCCCCCTTTTTCCCTGTGGATCGACATATACTTACCATCTTCCTATACTACGACACGACCTCGTGCGCTGGCGGGTGTAGTTGTCTTAGTGTGAGTAGGTGTTAAGTTAAGTTAGGTTTTATAAATATCAAAAGTGAATCCACCATGTGTTCCGATCCGGTGGCGCGCATCCAGTTGAGTCAAATCAGCTAGTGTGTAGCACCTCTGGCGGACGCACTAGTGGCCTATAAGTACAAAAGAATGTATAATTTAGGGATGCACACTATTTTAAAATTGAGCACCATAAAGACTACTCTGAGGAGGCATCAATGAAGAATTTGTGAACTTTGTTAACAGAATAAATTGATCCTCGGATCTACAAAATCTTGGGCCATTATGTGGCCTTTGTAGTAGGATTATAAACATATTCATTTATTCCACCAAGTTAAATTCAATTATGTGTCCCTTGAGAGAATTTTGTCTATTTGAAGTCATCGGTGCTAAAGCTTTACCCATACTTAAATTTTTGGACGTTGGTTGGCATCTGGTAATGGATATTGTGTTGTTCCAATCTCTAGGTGGGGGGCAATTATCCACTCTAAAGAGCATTTTATTCCAACAATGAGGAGTATGGATAGTGTCTCTAATAATATAGACATTTTTGTTGATATATTTCCAGAATTTTGAAAGTTTTTTTTGTATTCAAGATTTCAACCCAGGGGTCCTATTCTTGTAGCATTTATGCTTGACGTAGTGGAACCATGTGATGTCTTTCTTTCCTATATTGTTAACAGTTACTTTGTTGAGCACAAATAGAGAATGCAACTAGATTGTGGTAATGTCGTGATCTTCAAGGGATTTAGGTTTATTCAGGGAGGCCCAATTAACAAGATGTATGTTCTTTTTTTCCTGTAGAAATTCCCCAAAGAATTTCCCTCCCAATTTTGTCAATTTGCAATTTTACTTTTTGTGATAAGGGTACAACTAAGGAAATATGATAGGATACCAAAGAGTTGTATTGAGAAGGTCGAGCCTCTCTACTCTGTTGAGACAAGTAAAATTTCCAGATACCAATGTATTGGTCGTGTTATCCAAAGTAGCTTGCCAAACTAATACCTGAAGCTTGGAAGGGGAGAGGGGTAAACCCTAGTATTTGAGGACTTACCTTTACATTGGATGATATGGCTATATACAGTTCAAAATATGTTCTCCAATATAAGTCATATCTCATTCACCTCTTCTTCTAATAGCTAGAGTATAATATCAAAATAGATATAGAGTTTTGCATTTTTGAATATTGGACATGATCTATTCTTACTTTATATCTATGAATCACCATACTACACAAATGAAGTAAGAATGAAGAAAAACCATAACATCTAAACCCTACCAAGGGTTCCCTTTATATGTAAGTGCTCATTATTGTTTGATGTGATTTGTACTAAGATCTATCCAAAGATTTGTTCCTCTCTTTATGGCTGAAATTAGGGTTTTTATTGCATGTCCTCATCTTACACCCAACTAAAAATTTCAATATATTTCTTAGTTTTTATGTACAATTGCTTGAACTTCAACATCTTAATGCTCAAACATTTTTATTATTCATCAAGGTTACATGATTCTTTATTTATTCTTATAAAAGCTCTATTGCATTTTTATTTACATATAAAAAACATTTATATTTTCTCAAATTTTTAATAATATAAAATGGCATCTTTCATTATTTCCTTACACTCCTATTCTATTTGTTTTATATTAGTTTTCTAACCTGGATGCTTTTAGGGCATTTCTCTAATCAAGACTTCAACTATGTGAGACCCTTGAAAAAGGATGAACCCCACTTCATGCATACAAACATAGAAGTTGGAGTCACTTACTAAGTTAGTCTCGTGAAACTAAGAAAACTAGATGCAAAACAATATAAAATGATGGTCATGACTTGAGGTTTTAAGAAAGGCTTACATTATGGGTTAGGGAGAGATTAAACACCCTAACACACCCACTTTCAAGGTTTTGTTTATCTTGAGAGGAGAAACACGATTGAATTAAGAGGAGGAGAGTTAGTATTTTAGTAGACTTGTGAAATGTTGATAATTTTAAGAGTTGAATAAATATGATGGTGTTCAGTAAGAAGTATCCTATAATGATCATATCATTGCGCAATGATTGAATCTAAGAAAAAGAGATAAAGAGTCCATATTTGGGACAACATTGTTACTACCTTGCTTTGTCTATGACTTAGTAGATGTTGGTTGGTGTCCTTCGGGTGCTCTCCGATGTTAGGGATGTGTGGTGATGTCCACAGACAATTGTTGAGAGGTAACAATCACCAAAAGGTAGGTCAAATACTACTTCTAGCGATACTCATTGCTTTAGGATTCCTTCAATGTTCAAAGGTATCCAAGTCTTTATTAAGGTCATGGAAGATTATTTATAGAGCTAGGAACTTATAAAGACTCTAGGGCATGCCATTGATGATTTAAATAAGCTCAATGTGAGATATTTATAATTGTATAAAATAACTAGATTTAATCCAGAACTTACATAGAATGTAAAGGATCCACACATATTTGGGACTTGCATTTTTTGCATGATTAGTTTTGAATAAGCTAGGTTTCTTGAGGCTATTGCACATAAATATTTTCTACTACCTTGTATAGGTGTATATGGATTTCATGCCTACTTTGGAGTTCTTGCACAATAATATTTTTGTTTGATTTTAGTGTTATGGTAATTTGAGAATGGTTTGCAAGTATGTATAGGCATGTAATGGATCCAATCCTATACAATTAGGATGCAAAAGTCAAAACTTATGCCTAGTTCATCGGTAGTATGTGGTTTTGAGGTGTAATGATGGATGGATATGGTGTGAAAGTATTTTATTGATTTTGATGACTTCCTTTAACAAATTATGAGCCTAAAATATAGAAGGTGGTCCAAAATGGGGTGTCTATAATGATTGATCTAGAGTGGGGGTTTAGAGATAAAATCATACTTATGCAATTAAAACACAAAGGAAGGTTAATTGCAACTTTCTTAAAAGATAATGCAACAAAAATATAAAGTAAGTAATTAGACAATGAAAGAAACCACACAAAACACAAGATGTAGAGTGATTTCATAAAAAGATGTCAGTCCACTACCTGATTGCTTCCGACCAATATTTCTAAACTATATTTTGTTCCTTTTCTTTATTGATACAAAATACACAAAATAACCTATGTCTTTTGTGGATCAAGAAACCCCTCTTTTTCTAGCTCAAGGATAACTTACACAATGGAATAGATTGCAATCAACCTCCCTCCTTGTTCACAACCTTCTCATAAGAAGTAGCTCCAAGAAGCTTCCTCAAAACCTACTCGTAAGTAGTAGTTGGAAGAAACAAAAAGTAAAGAGAATAAGAGAGGAACAAGAAAATACAAGTCCCACAAGATGTACAATTTGTATATCTCTGTGAACAAGTGATGATAAACTCTCCACAAGGAATATTCAAGGCTATATTTGGTGGAGTAGGACACCAGTATTGAGTTGAGGCTTAGATATGAATATAGCAATGTAGAGTTCTATGCTTGGAGAAGGATAGTGTGTAATATATTGCTCAAGTGTGTGCTCAGAGTATTCATAGGCACTCTATATTTAGGATGAGATAAGTGCTAAATTAGCAATTAGAATGTCAAAAGTTGAGTTTACAATAGCTAGAAAATAAATATAGATTTTGACTACAGACTAATCTCAGTTGAACTATACTTTGACCAGAGTTCATATCGATCAAAGTGTAGTTCAACAGAGAGGTAGACATTTCCTAGATTTGCAAGGACTATATTTCTACAACTGCTCTTTCTCTGTGACAACTCTTTCTCATTCGAAGTGGAGTTTGACCAAAATATTCCCTGTAAGGACACTACTATATTTTTGGAAAACATATCAATTGATTTTTTGATGACATGTAACTATCCTAGAAACTTGATATAAGTGTGGTAAAGGGTTTAGGATAGGATTGGACCTATCATCACTTATTCTCATATCACTCCTAGCAAGTTGTATAAAATGCACTTGTACAAAGCATATACATGGTACAACTGACCTACAAGTATACAAAAATATATAATATAATGTTCTTTATTCCTAGATCATTGTCTATGATCTTTGATCATATAAAAAACTACAAGCACATGTTACTGACATTAATGGGAAATATTTTCATAATTGAAATATTAGTGTGGCATATAAAAAAGCCAACAATCTCACCCTTTTTTATAAGATAACTTGAATGTAGACAATTTTAGAGCATCATATATTTAGATTACTCTACATAGACAAATTTATCTTCAAGAATTTTCTCCCCTTTTATCCAAGTCAAAAATAGGTATGCTTACTAATGCTCCCTCTCAAGGAGCCCCCCCAACAAGATAGTCATTTTAGATAGGGAATATACCCAATGAAAAAATAAGGATGTACCAATTGAATTGAGAAACCAATATGAATACACCAAATGAAAAAGGGTACATTATATGGACAAAAAGCCACATTGGATCAAGGAACAAAATATTGTCTAGTTACCAATGAAAGGAATGCTAAGTCCTTAATGTAAGAAAGATCCCATTAAGAATAATACATCAAAGAGATACTCTAATCCATTCACAAGAATGTTGTGTGTACCATCGATATAGAGATTCCATGAATACTAATAAAAAACTATTCCAATATTAATGCAAGGAATGTGAAGTCTTACATGATATCGAGATTGCCATGAAGCACGAAATGAGGTCAATAAAGAATATCTAGACCAAATTTAAGGGATGTTAATCCCATAATTGATAAAGAGAAGATATTACGAACATAATAAAAGACAGAAATATAAATCACATGATTTGAGCTACCTCTTAACAACATACTCATAGAATTTGAGATCAAACAAAGAAACTAACTACCAAGATAAAAATATCCATTTAAGAGCAAATATCACGTTTGCAATATGTTAAATCAATCATTTTAGGCTAAAGACCAAATAAACATGTAGCAAAAGACTCTAAATAAACATGTGAAATATATCTCAACCAATTTACAACATATATAGCTACCAATTTGAAAAATTACACATTTTAGGCCCATGAGCATATAATATCTCCTCTAGAGAGAGATTCTTGGTACTCGAACCATATTGTTGTCATTCTTCTCTTGAATGGGCATGAGGAAGCAAGGTGACCAAATATCCCACAACCCATGATCATATAACATCTCCTCTAGAGAGAGATTCTTGGTACCCAAACCATATTGTTATCACTTCTTCTCTTGAAAGGGCATGAAGAAGTAAGGCGACTAAATATCCCACAACCATAGCAAGTAACATGATTAACAAGAATGTAAGAATTGGATTTTGGTTTAATAAAAGTAGGTCCTTTCTTTTAACATCACTTGGAATATAACCGAGTCCATGAGTGCCAACATGATTATTGTGAGAATGAAATTATTTTTAAACATACATTTCTTATGTTTGAAAATTTATCCAAAGATCTCTTAAGATTTTCATTTTCCTTGGCAAACTGAAAAGAGCCTTTAGTAGTAGAAAATAAGAATTTTTAGTTACTAGCAATGTTCTATTCAAGGATATCAATTTTATCATTTAATCATCATTTTTTTCACGGATACGATTATAATCAAAATGTGAGTAACAAATAGGTTGTTTCTCCATATTACTCAACTTATCAAAAATAGTAGAAACTTGAGTTTGTAAGTAATTCTTTTTTAGGAACAAGCTCATCTATTATTTTCTTATTACTATCATATTGACCATTCAACTCATAGCACTTTACATTTATATAATCATCAATATATGCCAATTTATTTTTCTTTTTCTTATACTTTTATACTTTATTTGAGGCAAGATCAACATGTTAAATAAGTTCATTGTTATAAATAATTGAGACAGATACCTCATCATCGTTACCTTTTGTACTTCTTCTTATTCATCATTGTCTTCATGCTCTATATGAAGTATTCAACTTCATGATGAAATATTTATTCATCACTTGCCTCTGACTTTGAGGAATCATCCCAAGTACCATGATATGACTTCTCCTTGTTGTCCTTGGAGTTTTTCTTCTTCTTTTCCTTGAGTTCTGGGAATTCATCCTTCCAATGTCCTTTCTCTCCACACATGCGACATCTACTAGAAAAAGATATAATGTTTTTGTTAGAAGAAGAATGTATATATTTCTTACGTTTATGATGTACTTCTTCTTCCCAAGTAGATGTGTCACTAGAAAAGGATGACTCAGAAGCTTTGATTTGAATTCCACACCCTTTTTCTCACCAAGTTTTCTTTTTCTATTTTGGCCTCTTCTTGAAGCGTTATTCATGTGTCTCCAAGTTTCCAATGAGCATCTCCATCAATAATTTTAAAAGGTCAATAGATTCTTCTATAGAAACTACCTTATATTTGAATTTAAGAGGCAAGGTTATTCTATAACAGTTACCTTGTATTTGAACTTAAGAGACAAGGATCTAAGTTTTTTAGATACTTGCTCTTTCTCAGTTATATGCTTTCCTCAGGCACTTAATCCATTTACTAGAGTATAAAATCTAGCATCTTTCACCAATGGTTTCTATTTTAGTCATGCAACATAATTAAAATTTATGTTTTAACATATTAATCTTTGTACTATTAACTTATTGAGTTCCTTCATGTGTAACTAGTAGTTTTATCCTTATGTCATATGCGGTCCCACAAGATGATATTCTATTAAATTTACAAGGAGATAGAGTATAATATACTTGCTGCTTTGGAATCTAGAGTTACCTTTCTTACCATAATCTAGATCCCATTCCTCCATCTTTGCTGTTGGAGGTTCATATGGTAAGGCAATCATCTTCCAGAAACTAAAGTTGATGCCTTGGAAGTAGAATTGCATGCTTCTCTTCCAATATGTGTAGTTTTCTCCATCAAATACTGATGATTGGGTTAGATATGATCCTTCAAGGTTGAGAGGACTGAGCACAATTTCCCCCATCCTTCAAGACTTATAGAGGCTCTTTAAAGACATGCTCTAATACCAATAGATAGATATAGACAGTGGGTGTCAATAGAGGTAAAATAATACATACACAACTAAAACACAAAGGAAGGTTAATTGTAACTTCCTTAAATGATAATGCATCACAAATATAAAGAAAGTAATTAGATAATGAAACCAGCTACATAAAATACACGATGTAGAGTGGCTCCATCAAAAGATGTCAGTCTGGTACCTGATTGTTTCTGACCAATATTTCTAACCTATATTTTATTCCTTTTCTTTACTATAAGGACCCTGACCCATGTTTTGGGATAACCCTATTTGTTTTTCTTAAGTATGTTGATTAGCTCCTTGCTCTAAACATCTGAGATGTAATTAGGGCATGTTGGAATATTGAGCTCCTTGTTTTTTTTGAAGGTATGCTTGGCATTAAAATAAGAACAGCCAAACAACATCTACAAAGACAAGAGATTCATAAAAATTTGATGACATAGAAGTAAGAGGTACAAAATACAAGTTTGATTGGATGAGACTAGGGCACTTCTGCTCGAATTCCTCCCCACGTTGGACAAAGCAGCCTTTAAATAGAATTCTTCCACAATCAAGGGTAGAGCTTGCATCAACGAGACCTCCACTACTAAGACCAAAATCACTAGAAAAAATGTACAAATAAGCATCGCCAGCTTTCCATAACCTGCATACCAGTTCAGAACCACACGCCAAGCACCGGGATGCATGAAGATAAGTCTTGTTCTTTAACTGGAACACAACTAACATCCTAAACCAACACACATGACACCACAACAAAGAAGAAACCAGACAAACATACAACAGGCAGCCGAGACAAAGGTGGATAGGCCCCCGAAACACTAATCAACTTGTGTAGAAAAGAGCTGGTGTGAAAAGATAAAGGGGTGGACTGCTCAGGAAAAACCACCATTGGTTGATGCTTGTGTTTTATGGAGAGGTTTTGGTGCAAATCGAAATTTACCCAGAGTAGGGTTTGATGTGCAAGTTTGCCACATCTAGAGTGTTCTCTCTCTCTCTTGGCATCATCTATAGGAGAGAGAGATGGGCATATTGTTTGAGCCTTGGATGAGTGGTGACATCCTTGGTGGTATTTTAGACACATGTTTGAGGTGTGTCTTACACCTAGAGGTGTTGTTTTGGGCTTGAGATCCTTGTAGAGGCATTGTATCTATTTGTGGGTGTCTTGAGGGACATCCTATTGGTTTGTGGGTGTCTTGAGGGACATCCTATTGGTTTTGCGGTGTCTAGGGGTGCACCATATTGGTTGGTGAAGAGGGTAGATGTGTGTATCGGCCTTGACCACCTTAGGTGACCTAGTGGGCGAGACATAGATCTTACCACCTTGTTGCTTGGTGTTGCATGTGGCCCTTCTTCGTGGACAAGTGTCACCTAGGGTTTTAAGGTGGTGACACCTTCCCTTTGCTATCTATTTCATCCCTCTTGTATATATATATTTTTCTCTCTATGTAAGAGAATCCTTTTAGTTATCCTTACATTCTCTCTTTGGTGGACGACCTTGAGCTAGAGGATATTCTCCCTTAGAGCTTGGAGGATGAGTCCCATGCTTGTGGTGAACTCTTCATCCTCTACCTTGGTAAGCCGTAAACCTTAGCTTCCTTTTTCTTTTTCTTTCTTCTTCTCGACCATGGACCTTGGTTACTTTCGTTTCCCTATTATGCTCTCTTACCCTTGTTCCATCTTCTATCTTAGAGGTGTTGTGGTGATCAAGCTTGGAAGATATTATTCTACCTTGAGCTCATGAATCTTGGAGCTTGGTGATGATTCTTGAGGCGGGTTATATAACTCTAAACCCTCTTTGTTATTATCACTCTTTACTTAACACTTTTCTCTTTATCCTTGGCTCATTATATCTTGCAATGTTAGTAGCTCTTCTTGGTAGTTTTGAGTGCTATTTTAAAGAAGAGGAATCTTTCTTAGTTTCTACCGTTGTGTTAATCTTTCTTGCCTTGCTTATAAAGTTGTTCTAAGGTGAAAGATGATGAGGCTGATAGGCATGATAGGTTGATATGTTGGAAGGTTGCTGTCACGACCTATGAAGCCACAGACCGTCACACCTTGTGACAGGTCGTCACGACCTTGGTGGAGTGTAAGTCGACACATTCTGGGTGATGCTTAGATCATCATGCCTTGTGCATAAGTAGGTTGTTGTGGGTCGAGTAGGTTATCTAGACTTGTGGTTGTTAATCATTATGGTGATAGATGTGTTTCTTGGAGGGTGTTAGCCCATAATGACCTAGAGGCACCTAAACCAAGACCTAGTGATTGCTAACCATTATGCATGAGGGGTACTAGCTATCACACTCTTGGAACACCTGAATGGTTGAGGTGTTAGCTGACATGGCTATGAGTGTACCTCATGGAGATGGTCTGTTATGAAGGTTAGACCGTGATGCCCTGGTCGAGTGGAGTCCCACACCTTAGATGTGGTGTTGCCTGATACACCTTAAACTATGACACCAATTAATTCCTAACCCTAGAGACTGTCACACTCCATTACTGCCTGACGCCCTGGGTGTTGCTCGTCACAGCCTGGGTACTGTTTTTCCCATCACACCTTTGCGGTGTTGACCGTCACACTTCCCATGGTGATAAACCGATACATGTCTTATGAGGTTATCCTGACACCTTGAAGTGCTCAACCGATACACTCTTTGTGTGTTGCTTGACATACTGTTGTTGCTCGTCACACCTAGGGTTAACCCAATACCCTATGTTGAAATGCTAATCAATATCTTCTGGTGGTGTTTAAGATACACCATGTTGATGCTAGGGTCACATGGTATGATGTGATACCCTTTGGGGTGGTCAGATGTATGATAATGGGAGCCATGTTTCTACATCTCATAACATACCTTATGAATGATGTTGAGAGCTATGTTTCTATACCTCATAACATGTGTTATAATAATGATGAAGGTGATAATCTAAGGGTGGTTGTTGATCCAACCTTGTAAACCATAATTGAGTAAAGAGAAACCCTACTTTTAATGATGTAAAATGTATGTCATGAATCCTATGGGATGATGGTGTTGATGATGTATTGCTTTCTTGTTATCAGTTTCTAACCATGCATGCAACACCAGTTGATGTACATATCCATGTATGAGATATGGTGGTTATGATCTATTTAAATGGGGCTTGTGAGGCATAAAGTGTTGTTGACATCCTTGAAAGAGGATAAATGGTCTTATGACCTAATGATGGCTTATTGCCTTGCATGAGATGATTTTACTCAGTGATGAGAGGAGGGGTTGTCACCCCAAGATATGTGGTCCTTGTGATGGACACCAGTTGAAAAACACACATGAAGTGATGAGATCACACCTTATATGTTTCAGTATGTTCTGATGATAAATTATGCCCTTATTTATATAGAACATGTTTTGAGTTTATACGTTGTAACTTGATTGATGTTGAAAGGTGTTTAAATAGCCTAATTAACCAAGTGGAACTTAATCTTGTAGCTTACCACGTTCCATAGATCCATTCAGTGTCAGCATTTATTGAATGGTGAAATGAGTTTAACTCAGAGCACATATTTTTGAATATTCAGGGTACAAGTCGAGTAGTTCCTAGTATCCTTAACTACAAGATGTGTGAGGTGATTATGCATGATTCGATCTTGTTGTGGTGTGGATGGCCATGCATGAGCCACTCCTTGTTAGAACGGCCATGCATGAGCTTATTCTTATAATAGCATACATGTACTAAGGTGGGCTAGTTATGATTATATATGTGGATGGCCATGTCTGAGCCAATCCCTAAATTTGACTATACGTCATTGTTGTAGTTGACCGATATGCCTCTGCGGTGTTCTCTCTTGTGCTGACCAAGAGGTGGGGTGAGGTCGAGGATTTTGTCTCTTCCATTAGACCTTATATGGAATCGATTTCGACTTATCAAGTAGTCGGTGGGATTTGGGTGGTATGACTCAAATCCTTGGGGCATGATAAAATACATAATCTGTCGTGTAGTATAATTCTATAGGATCAAAATACAGATCATTGGATGAGGCCTTACTTGATCTTTATACAATACTGTTGATAGGAATGTACACATTCTTCACATTCCTTTTAAATTGTTAAGACGTTTCATAAATTTGACAGTAAATGCTCTTCATGTTAATAATAATTACATGTTTCACATAGTTGTAACTTACTGCTACTTTTTCTATGTGATGATAATAGAGTCGGTGGTGAGTTATATCTCCCACTGAGATTTGGAATCTCACCTGTGGGTTTCCCACACCCTTTTTAGGTGGATGAGCATGAAGAGGTAGAGATCATGCAACAGAGATTGAGCAACAATAGGAGGGCCAGTAGCTGACAAGGTTGGAAGTGCTACTGGATGTCTTTTAATGATAGAGTCCTAGAGTCGTCCCTATACACTCGGGTCTTTGGGGAACATTTTGTAGATGTTTTGTGAACATGTTTTCTTCATTTGGTTGGCTTGTATGCTTATTATGTACATATGAGATGGAATCATGTATATATGTTCTGGAACAACTCTTCAGTAACAGATTGGTAGCATGCCTTGTATATGATTTGAGGCAAGAAAGGACTTATATGTAAAGGTTCTCACTATTCGATAGTTTTATGAAATGGTTTTAATTTTTAGTGTTCTCCAGTAATCTGTTCATTAATATTTCATCCACGATTATTTTTTGAGTAATCTCACTTTGAGTGGCGTAGGGTGTCACATTTACTGATGCAAAATACACAAAATAACAGGTGTCTTTTGTGGATCAAGACAAACCTCATTTTTTAGATCAAGGAGAACTTACACAATAGAGTTGATCATAATCAGCCTCCCTCCTTGGTTGCAACCTTCTTGTAAGAAGTAGATCCAAGAAGATTTCCCATAACTGTCTCATAAGAAATAGTTGGAAGCAACAAGAACAAGTAAATAGAATAACAGAGAAAGAAAAAATGTAATATCCCTGACCTGGGTTATGAGTTAACCCTAGGTTTTTTGCCTAAATATGTAATTAAATCTTTGTGATTAACTCTAAGCATGCAATTAAGTTTCTCAGAAACATATATTTCAGTATTTGCTCCTTTTTATTTAAAGTTGTAGCATTGTTTTGATATATAGGGACCTATGTGCAATTTACCCAGTTAAAAGGGTTAGCTTGCAATTTGCACATGATGAGATGTTCCTGTGATGTTGAGACATCATGAGAAATCTGTTTAGCAAAGTTTGAGGGATTTCCCAAGCTAAGGCACCAAGGTGCAGCTGTGGAAGCAATCCCGGTGCTTGAAACCCTAGTTTGGGGTAAAATGCAAATTACCCAAATTAAGGGATACAAATTGTGAAATATGTCATCTAATGTATCTTTTTAGACTCTTTCCATCATTAAGAGAAGAAATGATGAGGAAGTCACCTCAATTGAATTATCAAGTTATGAGATATGCCTTGTGATTGAATAATCAGGGTATATGTGCAATATTTCTTTATGTATGTACCTCATTATTAGCTTGCTCTCCTTTACCTTCTTTTCCTAAGACCTTAAGAGAAGGTTTTTCCTTATAATAAAGAGGAAGGGACGATCAAGTAAAGAAGGAGGGACCTAGTTGGAATTATGGACAACTTATGAACTAATGTTGAAAATCCTACCCCATGTATATAAGCTCTCCTTCCCTTAGTTGCAAGGGAACTCACCCTTCGTTCCCTTACTGTTTCATTTCACCAAAGACGACCAAGGACTGCCTTGGAGCTAAGGAGGACGACCAAGGGGTGTAAGGTAGGTTTAAACCCCTCTTCTTGCTTAATTCCATGGTTAGAACTCGAATTCAAGGTCATCTTCATGGCTAACTCTTGAAATCCTACTTTTCTAGCCGTCTCTTTTCATCCTTCCTTGGAGTTTTCACCTTGGCCAACCTGTAAGAACTCAAGGACGCCATTAGAGCTTGGAGCTTGAAAGCTTGGAGCTCAAGAAGCAAGCTTTAGGAGGGTTTTATAACTCTAAACCCATGCTTTACTATGTGCATCTTTATATGCGGTTGGATGATAGCTCTTAGTGTTTCCCTACTTTTCCCTGCTATTTTGCAAGTAAATCCATGGGATATTCGTACTGTTCTTGAGCTAGGAGATGAAGGCGTGATTTCCAAGAAAAACCCACCGCTTTTCACTTCCTTAAACGGTCTCAAAAGTTTGCTCTCTCGGTCTCAAGACCGCGAGGTGAGTAAACGGTCTCGAGACCGCGACAGGGCAAACGGTCTCCAAGACTGTTTGGCCCCGTTGACCGAGCGTGGACCGTATAAGAAATCTGTTCCTAATTATATAGGCTAATTACCCTCAAAATTTGGGAGGCTAACTCCAAGGGAATCGGGAGATATGACCTTTTTAAGTAACAACTTTATTTGAATTTATTCCTGATTTTCAAACGGTCTGAAATTGCCTTTTTGGGCAAACGGTCTCAAGACCGTGTAAGGTCGTTGACTAAGCGTTTACCGTATGAGATTACTGTTCAAGATTTTGTTAATTAACAACTCACCAAGTTTGATGGTCTAATTCCAAACGGGCTAAGAGTTGAAGGGTGTATACTAGGGCTAACCCTAGATGAAATCAGTACTGAAATTATGGTGACCTAATTAGGGTTTTTAGGGTTGATTGACCTAAACGGTGTCAAGACCGTTTGGGGGTCACCAAATGGTCTCAAGACCGCGAGGGCAATCAACCAAGACCGTTTGGAGGTCTGGGGTAAAGGATAGTTGACCAATTGAAGGTACAATTACACCGAATAACATTGCAATTAAATATTGACATGATCATCAACTCAATGGGTCAGACCTTGATGAATCTGCACTAGAATCCAAAATTTGATGGGCAAACGGTCTCAAGACCGTTTGGAACTCATCCAAACGGTCTCAAGACCGAGAGGACAATCACCCAAGACCGTTTGGAGGTCTAGGGTTGAGTAATTTGACCAATTGAGGACCCAATTGCAAATAAGTTATCAATTGATCAAAATACTGAATTGGTGACCCAATCATGGTTCAACCTCTATCAAATCACCTTAGATTTTGATGAAATCTTGGGAAAACGGTCTCAAGACCATGTGGGGTCCACCCACATGACCTCAAGACCGTTTGGGCCAAGTTTGAGCCCAATCGGAGCTCAATTGAAGGGTTCAACCTTGTGTTGATGCACATTGTTGAGTATTGATGGGTGAACATTGATAGACCCTAATTGAATCGATTTCAATCCTAATTGGTCAACAATTGAGGTTCAATTGAATGACCAATTGGTTAAGCATAACCTTAGTTGACCCAATCCATAGGTGGTCAACATAACTTTGACCTTTTGAGGGCTTCAACATCGGTTAACATCATCGATTGTACCTTTGTTTTTGTTGATGGACCAAGCGGCTGAGACCATGTGAGCCTCGCGGTCTCAAGACCGTGAGAGGGCTCGCGGTCTCAAGACCGTGAGGGTTCTCACGGTCTCAAGACCGAGAGGAGGCTCGCGGTATCAAGACCGCGAAGGGCCTCGCGGTCCTGGGGTCAAACTAGCTAAACGGTCAACGTCTCTTCGCGGTCTCAACCCCAATTTGATCTTCGCGGTCTCAACATCAATTGAACCAATGATAGGGCTTCACGGTCTTGAACCACTTGAAGAGGCTTGCGGTCTTGAAGCCTAAGGGGGCTCGCGGTCTTGGAGTTAGAAAGAGGCTCGCGGTCTTGGAAAGTCAAAGTGGGCAAACGGTCAACACTTTCAACCGATTTCAACTCAATTGATGATTAATGATTGAAATCAATCAATGTGATTCCAAGTTGACTTCTTTCAATCAATTCATAATATAAATGGTCCAATGTTGCCCAAATCAAACCCTAATGATAATCTAGGATAGTAAGGGGTTATTTGACTAAGGTTTTTGACCATAATGATGATCAATGGGGGGAATTACCAAAATACCCCTGAAGGGTCAATTGAGTTATACCTTGCTCAATTCAAACTCCAATTACATGAGAATGATGTTTTTAGTCATAATGACTCTATCCAACTTGATCTTGTCTAATGTTATCATCAACCATTAGTATGATGAAAGAGAAAGTACTTCTAGAGAGAGAAAGTACCCTAGAGAGAGAAAGTAACTCTAAATCACATAATGGTGATGTTTTTGGCTATGTTAGCCTATGATGACTTAATCCGACCTGATCTAGGGTGATGTTGACATCACCTAACCTTATGATGAGAGAGAAAGTACTTCTAGAGAGAGAAAGTATCCTTTTTAAGTGGGAACTCAATTGAAGCATCCCCAATACACAGAAATGAGCATAATTAGGGTATGATCCACCTGTGTGAGATCATAGAAACCCTAATTATGATAAATGATGGACTTTTAACTAATCTAAGATCATCAATGAAGATGTTACTCATACATGATGATGTTATGAGTTCAATTCACCTTAATGTGAATAGTAAACCCTAATTCAAGGGTGATGACATGTAACGTGAATAGTAAACCCTAATTCAAGGGTAATGGCATGCTTTTGAATATTAAACTCTATTTGATAAGGATTAGAGATTTAAACTCTTATGACAAGAGTAGGAAGGACATTCCTTATTTTTGTATTACCTTTATCAGTTGTATTAACCATGTAGGTTCTGATATGAAGGTAATCATATCCAGGTATGGATGATGAAGTTATATTCATTAAAGGCATGTTGTTAGCCTTATGAATAAGTAAAATAATCTGATGTCTTATTAGTGGCATCCTATACTGATAATGGGCTGCGAGAGCCATGAATACCATCAAAGTCATGCCTTAGAGATGACTTGTGATGAGGATAATGAGAAATGATGATTGATATGAGTTAGGCCTGTTACATTTAGTATTCTTCTTTTATAGCTGCTATGCTATTGTTATTGTTTGCAGAACAATGTATGCTGTTAAAGAATACTGAATGTACCTAACTAATCAAGTATAATGTAGAGCCCTGATCATAGATCCATCATTGTCAGAAATTAAATGATGGTGAAACAGGTTTTCCTCAGGGAACTCCTGGAGCACATACTTTTGAGTATGTGGGGTACATGGATGTGTAAAACCTTACATCCTAGTGTAGGAAAGTGATGTAGATGTGTAATCCATCCATCCTTCACTATAATTCCATACCGTATCAGTGGTAGGTAAACATGAAACCTCCTAATGACGAAGACAGCACAGATATCCGTATCAGTGGTAGGTAACTATGAAACCTCCTGATGACGAAGAGAGTACAGAACGCCACTGTGACTCTAGAATAGCGAAGGACCAGTTTACCCTGGTGAGCTATATTAAGTAGAGACACGAGATGTCCTACAAGTGATCCTCTTACTGACTGAGGAAGGTGAAGGTCATGAGAATCCGGCTCCCTTAATGACCTATGTATGATACTGATGTGGCTTCTCAGCGATCAGTTGGAGCATGAGTGGTAAGCCTCATCTCCACAGGGCATAATGTTGTTTGTAAAACATAATCAACCATGTAGTATAACTTTTTAGAGATGACTCCAAGTTAGTTGATTGATGTTACCTTACAATAATGTTTATATTCTCCACATCTCCTAAATTATAGAGATCTTGTTATACCTGCAACTGTTACAGAATGCTTTGAAGGCTTTACTGTTTAAGATATTCTTTGATGTTATAATAAAGCTTCTGGTGAAGAGTTATAACTCTCGCTGGGACAATTATGTATAATTGTCTCACCCCGTAGGCTTCAACTTTTTAGGTGGACGTCGGAGACGAAGGAACCAGCCTACAGGTGATCAGTCTCAGCAGCAGCATCAGGGGCAGCAATAATCTCAGGTGGAGATTGTCCTGCCATATGGTGTAGTTAGAGTCAGTCCTATGTGTCCTCTGTACTCTCAGGTCTTGGAGTCTTTTGTATAGTGATCTTGAGATTTTGTATCCTGATGTATATAATTACTCAAAAAGTAATTATCCTGAGATGTAAACAGTTTACCTCACTTTATGAAAGAAGCTTTTATGGATTCAAGCTCTTGTCACGAAAAGTTTTAATTTCCCATGATTTTTGTCTTCCGCTGATTACCGATTCGCTTCCGCTAGGTTTTAATCGTGTTTATGTCCTGGTTTGGAGATCAGAGCCCACAAAAAACTACAACATTGGTGAGATGTATGATAACACCCAAATGCATACATTTATGCTAAGCATTTATTTATGGTTTTGTGTCAATATAGCCTTAATATTCCCAAAATCACTCTAGATACTTAACTTTTCAAAATTTATATATATTTTGAAGATAAAGTCACTCAACTAGCCAATTTGGGACCCATAGGAGCTGAACTTGAAAAGACATTGATTCTCTAAGATTTCTCTTCATTGGTTCGGTTGGGCCTAGCTCGTCCCTGTCAGGCCAAGTTCATCATATAATTTTTATAGTTTTTGAAAACATCAATGACTACTAGCCCTCCATCTTTAGCAACCACTACAAAGTCAATAATCAGTAAGAAGCAATCAACCGATACAAGAAGATGTCTTCGCTAGTGACCACGAGGCTCGGCACGGTCGGGCCCATCTCTCCATGGTCAGACCGATTAGAAAAGATCCACGACCACTTCATCTCAAAATTTTCTAGCAACCGCTACAACTCCAAATATCTAGCTGTTGGGTTTTATGGGAGACAGAGAAGGCAGCAGAAACAAAAATTTTATTCTCCCCAAACCCAGAACGAAGGAATCACGTCAACGTTTATATAGTAGGAAGGATGGTTTGTAGAGGCATACCTTGTCCCGAGGCTTGCTCGGCGACGTTACCTCATGGCTCGCGCAGTCTTCACCTTCGGTCTTGGACGGTGTCTGTGCATCTCCTGGTCTCATCGGGACTGTCAGGATTGACAGTTGTCCTCTGAGCGGTAGAATTATCCTACCTTTGAAGTAGTCCACACAGACCACCTGGAACTCCGATCTCCTTGTCCCACAAGGAATCAGAAGGAGTCGCACCCTCTTGTCGGTGTACTAGTCATCGACACACTCTCCTGCCACCAGTTGCCTTTCTGTAGTTGTCTTTCCCTTGCTGTGCCTCCCTTATCGGGTAGCGCTTGCTCGGGCTCTCTCGGTTACCACAACCAGAGAGAACGACAAATTTACAGAGCAACTCGTGTTCTGTGTTGTTCTTTGAGAAGCCCCCAATACCCCTATATATAGGAGGGTCATGGGACAAGGTTCTCTACCCCGGGCAATGTAGGATTAAAGCAGGAGTAGAAGGGTTCGAGATTTTCCACAAAACAACCAACTGTGCCAGCTGAACCGATCGTTTCAAGCATGAACCAGTCGGTTGGGGACCTGAGCCGATCGGTTCACTCCTCAACCAATCGTTTGGGGCACCTGAGCCGATCGGTTAACTTCTGAACTGGTCGGTTCACTACCCTGGTCAGTTCCCGATTGACTTTTCCTCATTTGTTTTGAATTGATCCAAATACCAATCCTTGTTCCAATCAAATTGGACAAGTGAAACGAAAAGAAATTTCTCACCAACCTGAATTTCCCAACTTGCTCGATTGGACCAGTTGAACCTATCAGTTCAACCGTTGAACCGGTCATCTCAGCATGTGCTGAACCGATCGGTTCATCACATGATCCGATCGTTTGGGAGTGCAGACCGTGCAAAATCAGTCAATTGCAGTTTCAATCAATCCAATACTCTAATCAATCGGTTCAACACCTTGAACACTATGATACTGAGGTATCAATTGATTGATTGTTTTAATTGAACTACTAAACTCCTTTAGTAATCAAGCTAAACATCATTTGTGGATAAACTCCTCTTCCAGGTTAAATCTTATGTGTGTGACCCTACAGGTCCATTTCACGTTGGCAGTGAAAGTCCATAACACTTATGACTTCACAAGTAAAGAGCGGTGCCTAGTCACACATCAGTGCTACCCAAGTGAAAAGGAAAGTTGGAGAACAACTTTCAATCCTACAATCCGTGAATGGTGTTACAGTGAATGTATAATTCCTTTATCACTGATATCTCGAATGAACTCAAGGCATGGAGCAGTCATCCTTTCAACTTTCATTCACTTTCTTGATCTCAGAGTAGATTGGAGGAGATATGTATGACATCAATATCACATACTGATTCAAACATGCATGAACGCCTATCTCAATCCTACTCATCAAGTGGCCATGGATATCAAACTCCCTCAGGAGGGACAAATCCCATATCTATCACTCACCCCTCAAAAGCCCCATGTGTCAAAGCCACCCAATCATCACCTTTATGACAACCCATGTTTCAAGACTGCGTTTGATGATGTCAAAGTGTACCCAACGACATGTGTTGAATGTAGTAATTTTAGGTCAAAGAATCACACTCACCACCATCACTGTGAGAACTGACTGTGACTACCATGTCATGGTTCCATGTGTCAAACTCATGGTGGGTCTGTCCGGTATACTTGTTCTCTAACAAGTACCTATGTGTTTGGTTTGATATCTCCATATCATGACTAATGAGATTCTGTCATCAACCAACACCAAAATCTAGTCTTGTGTGTCATTGCTGTCAATCTACCTTTCACAATGACATCCAACTAGGGACATAATAAGAATGTACAAACTCTTAGCATTTGTATGATCTCATCATTCAGGTCCTCAACCTGAAAGCATATGTCATTGAGTATTGTCATTCTCTAGACATTCAATCTATTCTATCATTATCTCATATGACTGAACCAAAAAGAATTGGAAGCTTGCCTTTGATGTTTATCAAATCAATCTTAATGTATCCCACCAATCATCCCATGATTGGCTCTCAGGGCATACATACCAACAGACTCCCACTTGCACTACGAGCCAATCACCCTTGAATCATATTCTTAGTGATCTTCAAACATGTCCCACATGTTACTGTGCTCTAGTGATAACATAGTGAGTTATGGCAACACCTTGCCGAAGTCAGTATTAACTGCATGTCTCTCATCTCTTCGCTGTACGTCACATGTATGAGATGTAGTTGTCGTAATATGCGATCTAGTATTCCTTTGCTAACCTTTAGCCACATTGCATGACCAAGCACTCCTAACTTGTCATCAATGACCGGAATAACTACAAGTTCATCTCTATGAACTCTTAGATCCATATAGTATCCACTGCTGTTCTCTAACATAGGGATACTCGGCATTTCCTTTTAAAACAACTTTATTGCAACGTTTCCATTTATCAATAAACATTCACTTTTATATATCCCATATATATTTTGCAATTAATTTTCTGTCCTTTGCGGAAGTTCGCATCAGTGTAACTCTTTATAGTGAACCCTTCCGTATTTCCATAGAACTAGTACTTATCAAGTTCTTATGGTATTCCAGTAACCTTTACTGGAACTAGACAGACATCCACTCGGCATGTCCCACATACGAGTTATCAGGATGAGCACATCATATTGTCTACACATAAGATGATAAATGCATTATTCTTGCTATGTCCATACATGCAAGATGATGGGATGATTACATACATGATAGATCCATATCTATTCTTAGTGTTCCCATTCTTCATAAGAATTGGACATTTGGCCTTGGGATACTAACTCCATGTAACATGGATAAGTTTTCTCCCACTGAATCTGTGCACACTGAACCCTTCAATATAGATTGCCAATGTATGCTTTATCTTTTCAGGTTAAGAGGTTTTTCGAGAACTATCTCTATAGATCTCTATTCCTATCATAGGAAACATCTCTATCTTCCCTAAAGATAATTTCCACTTTGGATTTCCATTCTAGAACATTTCCATTTCACATCAACATGTGGAGTGTGAATATGCTCCCACTAAATCACAGATCCCTTCTTTATCTTTGACATATCAGTCAAACCCTTTGACCATATAATCAAAGTAAAGATCCAACTCTGAGTTGCTTGTACTTAATCAATCACATTGATTAGTCCATTGTAACTTATAGACTTCATTTGCATTAATGGATTCATAAAACTTATAGGTTGTGTCCTGTACACATCCTTGTTTTATTCCCCATTGTAATGCGGTTTTAGTATCTGTATGCCAAATCTCTTAGTCATTAAGTTGCAATCAACAAGCATCATCCTTCTCAAAATTTTATCCATGTGTCTTAATGTTTAAGACTCATTTGCACTTATGGATTTCATCCCAATGGGTGCTACCTTCAAGGTCATACCTTATGGTTCACATGGAAGTTATTTAGGATGTAATGGTCATAACCATAACTCAAAATCCGGTTCCTCATATTCATCTAGATAGTTGACTCATCACATAGATAATAGAGGTGTATCTGTCAAGGATATAAGAACTCACAACCCTTTGTGATTCTTAATGTCCTTTATTAGTGTGGGGTATTCTTTATTTAAGAAGGAATTAGTTATTTGATAATCATCCTTTAACTCCTTAGAGTATGACTCCTTGTTGATTTAGACATCACCATGCCTTAATCACAAGCTCACTATGATACACTATCATAATCACTCACAAGGTTCTCAAACATTTGGTCTAAGTATTTCATTCATTGATCTCATCAAGAATTAATACTTTACCAAATCCATACTTCATCTATGATATTCTTGAACACTTCAAGATATTCATATTGGTATTTCTATAAACATTGTTTGAAGTACCAACATTAACTCTAATAGGTATGTAAATACATCACATGTATTATACCTAATAGGATAATCATTCTCCCACTACTACTAGTGAAGATTGATTGATCATGTCTAAGAGATTCATGTCTCTTACTGGTTATCTAACCAAAAAAGTCTAGATTTATCCATCATATGGAAACTAGAAATGAGTTTCTCATGATTTATGCTAATTTGATTGTTTGAGTTATCAATAACTTTTAGGTATCATTTTATCTTATGCATACCAAGTACCACAAGATAAATAAGGAATTGTCATAAGGAAACATCAACTTTATTAATTTCCATTATTGTCATACAATATGCAAAAATAATGTGTTTCTATCTATTGGCAAATATGAAATAGCAGTTCATAACTCTATTACATGCCTTTAAGGATGAAAATAAACTAAAGTAATTCTATCTATAGTGGCAACATTTGCCCCATTTATTGGGTGCTTTACACTTTATATCTTGGTATCATATACCTCAAAAAGTGTTACAAGTTTATTTCATGACACCTTCAGGTGGAGACGTTTGTTTCCTCCTTCTTCTTCAGTTCTTCCAGATAGAGTGGACAATTCCTTTTCCAATGTCCTGGCTTTTGACAATGTTTGCAATTGCCTCTCTTAGTTACGCCTCCCTTGGCCTTGAGAGTTGAAGACGACTTGGGCTGTTGGCTAGCATCAGAGCCTTTCTTAGCCTTGCCTTTGCCCTTGCGCTTGGACTTGCCTTTCTTATTGTTGATCATCATCACGAACTTAGGCTTGTCCTTCTTCATCTGTGCCTCGGCTGTTCTCAACATGCCCAATAACTCTGTCAACGGCTTGTCAAAGTTGTTCAAGTTGTATTTCATCACAAACTGATTGTAAGATTCTAGAAATGATTGCAGTATCGTGTAAGTAGCCAACTCTTGGCTCAGAGGAAATCCTAGTCTTGTCAGATTCTCCACATACCCAATCATTTTGAGCATGTGAGGACCAACTGGATCTCCTTCTGTCATGACACACTTGAACAACACCCTAGAGACATCATATCTCTCTTGCTGTGCTTGATTTTCATACATGTTCTTGAGATGCTGAATCATCTCAATGACACCCATGTTCTCATGTTGTCTCTGCAACTCGTGGTTCATGGAACACAACATCAAGCACTTTGCATTAATGCCATCTTCAGAATGCTTCTTATAAGCATCCCTTTCTGCCTTTGTTGCGATAGGAGCAGGTTCCTCTGGAGCTAGAGTATCCAGGACATAGAGCTTTCTCTCTTGAGTGAGAACAATTCTCAATGTCCTAAACCAGTCGTGGAAGTTAGTCCCATTCATCTTGTCCTTTTCAAGGACAGATCACAACTAAAAGTGATTGTTGTTTGTTGTCATTTGTAATACAAAAGGAAATATATGCAATTTAGTCCAAAACTCAATTTTGACTTATTTGATTGATTTGAAAGGTTGACGATATAATTAGGACTTTAATTACTTATCGCTCCCACTATTTTGTTCAAATTGATAGCCCTCACCATCAATTTGGAAAATTTCAGCGTACAATCTTCTAGTGGGTCAAGATCCATATTTCATCAAGTCATGAGTCAGCTTTGGCTGATCGCCCATAATCTTGACTATTTAGGTAAGCCATCATGCTAATTGCATCATATGCAACTCTTGATGAATGAACATGTGCAACACCTTGCCATGAACATTTTGTGCCTCTGGGCTTAGACGCTCTAAGAATCACCAATTAAGTTTAACCCAAAAGCCGACACGGTAAACATGCACCCTGCTTTGGCAGAACCTACATGTTTACCCTTCACACTTCTACGAGATAGACGAAACACCATGCTTTGGCGTAACCTACGCTTGGTCGATCAAGTTTTTCATGTGTTCCGCTAATGGAAGGCGTAAAAGACTTAATATTTAGATGAGGGATTTGGTTTTATAGGTACATATACATATCCAATCACCACAATACATAGTACGTATCATATACATGCTATATCCCACAGAAAACATGTGAAACGATAAAAGCGATGATTATGTCTATCCTAATGTGATTCCTCGAGCTAAGAGGAATCACGGTCATCTAGGTCCACGTCAAATGCAACCTGTAAGGGTGAACTCTGTGCTTTGCCTTTCTGGGTTTGATCAACTCATCTCCATGATTGATCGACTCACCATTAGGTCGATTGGGTGCCACCAACCGATCGACTGGCGCCTCCAGTCGATTGGTTCACTAATCTTTGTGCATCTCCTCAGGTCGCAACCCGCTCATCTCGCTTCTCGAACTGGTTGTCTAGAACACCAACTGATCGGTTCACGCCTTGAACTGACCGTCTCAGTTGCTGTTAGGATGTCCGCCGTTCTTTGACATAACAGGAAATAAAATCTATCCTATTTACATTGTAAAAGCAAAACCCCTAGTTACATTCAGGGGGAGCTAAGGCAGGAAAGAAATCTCAAGTTATCTCGAGTTACATCAGGAATAGGAGATAGGGAATCGGATTGTAGATCGAGATGCAAGCAACCACATTCAACCACACACAGATATAGGGTTTATTGGCCATAACCACGCTATACATCCACCACAAAACTCATTTAAGGGCGATGCGTATCTAGTGCATTCATCTTAAATATCATATATGTATATTGGGATTTGTGGATTTAGGATTGGATATGCAAAAATCCAATTTTATTCGCATCGAATGCAATAAATAAAGGAAACAAACCAAAATCGATCATATCGATAATCCTAAAGTATAGAGCAGTTGATGTGGATTTGATACCACTGTTGGGTTTTATGGGAGACAGAGAAGGCAGCGGAAATAAAATTTTTATTCTCCCCAAACCTAGAACGAAGGAATCACGTTAACGTCTATACCGTAGGAAGGATGGTTTGTAGAGGCATACCTTGTCCCGAGGCTTGCTTGGTGACATTACCTCGCGGCTTGCACGGTCTTCACCTCTGGTCTTGGATGGTGTCTATGCAGCTCCTGGTCTCACCGGGACTGTCAGGATTGACAGCTGTCCTCTGAGCAGTATAAGTTTCCCGCATTTGAAGTAGTCCACATGGATAACCTAGAACTCCGATCTCCTTGTCCCACAAGGAATCGGAAGGAGTCGCACCCTCCTTTCGGCATACTAGTCACCGACACACTCTCCTGCCACCATTTGCCTTTCTATAGTTGTCTTTCACTTGCCGTGCCTCCCTTATTGGGTAGCGCTTGCTCGGGCTCTCTCAGTTAACACAACCAGAGAGAACGACAACTTTACAGAGCAGCTGGTGTTCTATATTGTTCTTTGAGAAGCCCCCAATACCCCTATATATAGGAGGGTCATGGGACTGGGTTATCTACCCCGGGCAATGCGGGATAAAAGCAGGAGTAGAAGGGTTTGAAATTTTCCACAAAACAACCAACTGTGCCAGCTGAACTGATCGTTTCAAGCATGAACCAGTCGGTTGGGGACCTGAGCCGATCGGTTAACTCCTCAACCGATCGGTTGGGGCACCTGAGCCGATCGGTTCTCTTCTGAACCAACCGGTTCACTGCCCTGGTTAGTTCCCGATTGACTTTTCCTCTTTTGTTTCAAATTAATCCAAGTACCAATCCTTGTTCCAATCAAATTGGACAAGTGAAACGAAAAGAAATTTCTCACCAACCTGACTTTCCCAACTTGCTCGTTTGGACCAGTTGAGCTGATCGGTTCAACCCTTGAACCGCTCGTCTCAGCCTATCCTGAGTCGATCAGTTCATCACATGAGCTGATTGGTTCACCAACCTGAGCCGATCGGTTCATCACATGAGCCGATCGGTTGGGAGTGCAGACTATGCAAAATTAGTCAATTGCACTTTCAATCAATCCAATACTCTAATCAATCGGCCCAACACCTTGAACACTATGATACTGAGGTATCAATTGATTGATTGTTTTAATTGAACTACTAAACTCCTTTAGTAATCAATCTAAACATCATTTGTGGATAAACTCCTCTTCCAGGTTAAATCCTATGTGTGTGACCCTGTAGGTCCATTTCACGTTGGCAGTGAAAGTCCATAACACTTATGACTTCACAAGCAAAGAGCGGTGCCTAGTCACACATCAATGATACCCAAGTGAAAAGGAAAGTTGGAGAACACCTTTCAATCCCACAATATGTGAATGGTGTTACAATGAATGTATAATTCCTTTGTCACTGATATCCCGAATGAACTCAAGGCATGGATTAGTCATCCTTTCAACGTTCATTCACTTTCTTGATTTCAGAGTAGATTGGAGGAGATATGTATGACATCAATATCACATACTGATTCACACATGCGTGCACGCCTATCTCAATCCTACTCATCAAGTGGCCAAGGATATCAAACTCCCTTAGGAGGGACAAATACCATATCTATCGCTCACCCCTCAAAAGCCCCATGTGTCAAAGCCACCCAATCATCCCCTTTATAACAACCCATGTTTCAGGACTACGTTTGATGATGTCAAAGTGTACCCAACGACGTGTGTTGAGTGTAGTAATTTCAGGTCAAAGAATCACACTCACCATCATCACTGTGAGAACTGACTGTGACTACCATGTCATGGTTCCATGTGTCAAACTCACGGTGGGTCTGTCTGGTACACTTGTTCTCTAACAAGTACCTATGTGTTTGATTTGATATCTCCATATCATGACTAATGAGATTCTGTCATCAACCAACACCACATTCTAGTCTTGTGTGTCAGTGCTGTCTATCTACCTTCCACAATGACATATGACTAGGGACATAATAAGAATGTACAAACTCTTAGTATTCGTATGATCTCATCGTTCAGGTCCTCAACCTGAAAGCATACATCATTGAGTACTATCATTCTCTAGACATTCAATATGTTATATCATTATCTCATATGACCGAACCAGAAAGAATTGGAAGCTTGAATTTGATGTTTATCAAATCAATCTTAATGTATCCCACCAATCATTCCATGATTGGTTCTCAGGACATACATACCAACACTAGCCACTGCTATAACTAAAAGTCCATAGTGACTGCTACAAATGGAATCACTAGCAATTGCTACAAGAGGAAATGCTAGAGACTGCTACGCTCAGCACGGTCGGGCCCATCTCAATGCGGTCGTACCGAGATGAAAAGATTAGCAACCACTACATCTTGAAATCTCTAGTGATCACTACAACTGAAAGCCCATAGAGATCACTACAAAAGGAATCACTAGAGACCGCTACAAGAGAAAATGCTAGCGACCACTAGGATCACCACGATCGGGCCCAACTCGGCACGGTCGAGCCCAACACAACTTCAAATATGTAGCGATTGCTACAAGAGGAAACATTAGCAACAGTTAGGTTTGACAAGGTCAGGCCCAACCTGATAGGGTCGGTTTGGGAACAACTTCGAATTTGTAGACACCGCTGAAGGTGTAGTGAGCACTTATCACATACACTCCACCTTTGACTATAAATTCCCACCCCTCGCTACCTAGAAAAGGGTTTTGTTGGATCGTCAAGTCCATCTATTCCCAGAGCCTCGTGGGAGAGTTCCAAGGTCTGAAAGGGCTGAAGAGTTTACCCTACGTCCATCCCTTTGGTTGGCTTCTGTCAACCATCATTTTCCACCACCATTCACCCACTTCCCATAATTCCTAGTCATCTTCCATCTCCATACATCCACAAACTATTGTTTGGGGCAGAATCAAGGAGAAAGGAGGCCAAGGAGTCTAGAAGACCAAGGAGGATGACCCAAAGACGAGATCTAGTCCATACAAAGGCTAAGGAGAGAGAGACATCTCTCCTCTATGGGCTAAATCTTTTTATTCTCCTTTCTTCTACTATTCTCCTTTGTATCTATACAAATGATGGTCTTCCATCTTTAATTAGTGCCAATTATGCTTGTCCTTGGCAAGCTAAGCTCCTTCTTGGCTATGTAACCTATTTTGGGCATGCTTATGTACTTTTACCTTAAGCAATTAGTTTTAATTTATGTCTAGTATGTTTTATATTCTATCTTCTCTTTCTGGTTATAATTAATGGTTTGGTTGATCTCTTTCCTATTTGAACTTCTATTTCTACCTAGATCAAAAGATTAGTTGTAGAAACAGATAAGGGAAGGTAGTTTGAATTGGAGTCTGAAAGGTTCAAGGTTCAAGGGGGATCTATAGAGAGCTAGAGACCTGGGAACGGTCGGGCCCAACTAATAACACCCAAATCTATGCATATTATCTGTGTTTTATCTATAGTTTTGTGCCACTTTGGTCTTAATATGCCCAATAATGCTCATGTTTCATGCTTTATTTCTCTCATCAGATAATGTAGTTAGAATAGCCAATAATGTAGCCAATTTTGGGACTTGCAGGAACCAAACCAGACAAGACATCTATTCTCCAAAGATTTCTCCCCGACACATGGTTTTTGCGGCAGCTATGAACCCGCCACGACCGTGGCAACCAGCCACGACCGTGGCAATCCACCCTGACCACGACCGTGGCAATCAGGCATGGCCGTGGTGCCCATCGCGACCGCGACCTTCAAAACTGCGACTGCGGTCCACGCCACGACCGCGGTCCACGCCACGACCGTGGCCGTCCACCGTCGCCACGATCGTGGCCAATAACAACGACCGCGAGCTTCAACACTACGACCACAGTCTTCATCTCCAAAAACCGTGACCGCGATTATCCACCACGACCATGACCAATAACCACAACCGCAGTTCTCAATAACTGTGACTGTGATTTTTCCTTCCACAACCGCGATCGCGATTCCTCACCGCGACCGTGTCCTTTAGCCACGACTGTGGCCGACTCCCTCCACCACGACCGTGGTCTCCCACCACGACCGTGGCCAATAACCGTGACCATGATCTTCAGCACGACCGCGATCCCTCGCCACGACCGTGGCCATTCGCCACGACCATGGCCGACTCCCTCCACCACGACTGTGGCCGTCCGCCACGACCGTGGCTAATAATCACGACCATGGTTCCCAATAATCACGACTGCGATTTCCATTCTGTGAATCACGACTATGGTGTCGGTCATGACCGTGGCCGACCCCGCAACCTGTTGGCCGCGGTCTGCAATCCACCTCTATAAATATGTGTCCCCTCACTCATTTGAGGGGGGACCTCGACGAAGGATGTCGAGAGGTTGGTTCTCCAAGATATGAAGGTTCCCAGAGCCCCGTGGGAGCATCCCTAGGTCCCATAGGATTAAGGCGTTCACTCTACGCTGCCCTCTACAACCAACTTCCATCCTTTCTCGACCCATCCACCCATTTTTGCCTAGATCTGTGGTGGAAACTCAAATCTAGATCAACCTCCATAGTCCTCCACCTCCATTCACCCACCAACATGCTGTTCGGGGTAGATCTAGAGAGAAAGATGACCAAGGAGTCCAGATCTGATCAAGGAGGAGGACCAAAAGATGAGATTCGGCCTATAAGGAGGCAAAGGAGAGAGAGACACCTCTCCTTCATGGGTTAAATCTCTTCTTCTTCCCCTTTCTTCTGTTGTGTTCCTCGGTTTCTTATACAATGATGTTCTTCCATCTTTGTTTGGTGCCAACTATGCTTGTCCATGGCTAGTTGAGCTCCTTCTTGGCTATGTAGCCCGTTTTGGGCATGTTTATGTACTTTTTCCTTAAGCAATTACATTTATTTCAGATCTAGTATGTATCTTGTTCTATCTTCCCTTTTTGGTTATGATAGCTAGTTTGGTTGATCTCTTTCTTGCTTGAACTGCTATTTCTGCCTGTATCGAGAGATCCATGTAGGAATGGTTAAGAGAAGATAGTTTGGATCTGAACCCGAGAGGAGGACGATCCAAGGTATTCTGTTCCTAACATCTCGAAATATCCTAAGACTTGAGAGGGAACTTAACATATTCTAAGGTGTTGATATGTCATTCCTCGAGAGAGGGTCGATGACATATTGTTGATGGTTTTAGTCACGCAACGTGAGAGCAAGTGGGACGACCCACAAGAACATACACGATAGTATGTACTATGTTTGATATAGATTGCTTGCTCAGGTGTTCGAGGGTTGTCTATGCCTGAGAACGGGTGCATAGACTACCCAACTTGTGGTTACATAGCCATGAACTCTTTCTCTCTGATTAGTAGGATCCTGTGGACTCTATTTTGTTTTCTTTTCTTTTCTTGTTTTCTCTTTTAATTTGTGACAGCCCGCTAGACTAGTTCTAGCACATACTTTTATCGACTATCATTTTGGCTTATCTGACTCAAAAACGGAATCTGTGGCATCCTAAACGTCCATGTGTTCGATCCTGTATATCTACTTCGACCCCGTAATAAAATTTACGGGGGCCTAGAAGGTTTCGGGTTATAAATTTAAAAGCTTGATTCCTTCCTTTGTCCCTTGTTCGTATTCAGACGCGAGAAAAAGTCCGATCAACTTTTTGGCACCATTGCCGGGGACGTGGTTTTCCACATTTACACACCTAAAGGATTTTGTTCTGTCACTATAAGCATGTATATATATGCGTAGTTTTTCTTTTGTTTTAAACATACTTGTTCATATATATTGAATACCTTTTCTTTTTATTTCTTATACCTTTTTCAGCCATGGATCTCACTTCAGCAAGACAAGTGATCTTGTCCACCTGTCCTCCAGAGTTTTTCCGCAGTTTCAACTGCTAGAAAATAATTGAAAGTCATGCCTTACAACTCGTCGAGTTATATTCTCCCCCACCGTCATAATACGAAGATACCCCAACAACAGAGACTGCCAGTCAGCCCTCGACTTATGTGCCATCATGGGAGCAAGAGCTGATCAAGGCAGTGGAGCTGAGCTGAGAAAGTGTGAATGCACTCACCTCCTTAGCCCCTCATCTCCAAGAAGATGTCGATCCAATGCAACAACTCCTAGAAGAGCATGATCGTCATCTCAAACTAGTCACTGAGGTTGTAAACCGCAATATAAGTCTACTTAGAACTCTTGATCAAGGATCCATCCAAGAGCATTAGTTTGATACAACAGATTTCCCTCATGTGTGCATGGCAGAATCGACGGATCTCAAAAGCATTGCTGCTCAAGTACAACAACTTCATGATAAAGATGTTGAACAAAGTAGGAGGCTCCAAGAGCTCATTGATTTGGTTACAATTCAGTTACAACTGCCATCACAAGACAACGAAGAAGCCAGTCATCAAGACCATTCCATTGGGTCTGAAGAGGAGTATGCTTCACCATCTGATTCAGACCATCATCTGGATGCACTGAGGTTTTTCTATGAAGAACAACCTATGCAAGGAAGTTCTTCATTCTACTAAGATGAGCTAGCTGATGAACCAATGGAGGAATGTGAATGGGTCTATGAAGATGGTGACTCCTATCCTCACCGAGAAAGTCAAACAAACTCACTATCAAAAAGTGAAGCTTGTTCTGACGAATCTGATTCAAACAGTAATCCAGACTAGAGTGATAACCCTCACATTGAGACTTGTCACTTAGCTTCGAGCAGTATGTCGATCATGGTTTGGAACAGTCTATATGGTGAGGATGACGACTAATATTCATCTCAGTGGAGCGAATACACCGATGACGATGAGCTGGAACAACGCGAACTTACAATCACCACCATCCCTCCTCAAGGCTTGGTGGAACTCAAGGGAGGTAGATGGACGGTTCACTACAACATGGCTGCTGAGCATGAAGATACCCCTGACTCCACGCCATGTGATAAGCTTGGGGTGGCAGAACCACAAACTGATTCTTCAGGGAGTACTTCTTGTTTAGAAGATGATTGGATGACTCAAACTGTACATGAAGATTTATCTGAGCATCCAACCTCAAGTTCAGAGATGGAGGGAGGAGAAATGGATCCTACCCAAGTCATTCAACCTATCCCCTCCATCTCATCCTGTGTCGACATCCCAGGACCTTCATATTTAGATTCATATAATGAAAGGTACCCTGAGGATGATATGCCGAAGAATTCATCCCAGTGCAGTTCAAACCACTTCTAGAACAAAGATGACTTCACCGAGTCACCAAATTTGGTTTCGCTTCTTCAGACTCGACAAGGCCAACACATCCGCCTATTCTACTCCTATTATTTGGCAGAACCCGTCGGCAAGACATAGGTGACACTGGTCCCAAAACTTAGGATTTAGGATCCCAGTGTCGGTATCATGGGGCAGCCACCCCCTTTCCTCTTACCCACCCTCCCACCCTTTTATTACAATAAATTTTTCTCTTCATGTTCTTGTTAGTTATTTTCTTTCCTCTAACTATTTTTATATCCTTGCATCCATGCATCATCTTGAGAAGTTCAATAAATACCATTAAAATCATGCATTCCTGCCTCACTATTTCAAGTTTAAGTCTTGCTCGAGGACGAGCAAAGTTTTAAGCTTGGGGTGGTAGGCTTTGCCCTTCTTTCTCTTCACCCTTCTTGCATGTATGTTTACTTCCTGCATTTAGTTTTAAAATTTTCAAAACTTTTCTACTTTTTAGCTTCACAATTATGACCATATGGTGCGAATCTAATAGATAAATGCTTGACTTTATTCCTAGATGCACAGTTTTCATCTTAAAAATTGCTTGACCTTTTGCTTGACTTTCTCTTTGACTCTTTCCTTGAGTTTGGTAATAAATCTAAGGTTATGCCCTTTTTTTCATAGCTTAAAGCTAAATTCCCTTGATCTATGTTGTGAATGACAAATCCAAGTCAAAGGACCGTTGGAATGAGCTAAAACAAGATTAAAGACTCCTAACTGTGAATTCACAAGCTTGCCTCTATTCTAAGGATTCGTGAATCATAATTGCAACTTCTCACACAGGTGTCAAGCGGATCATGATGGGATTTGAGCTATGATCAAGATGAAGTGTTTTTCCTTGATGGACTACGTGCCTTCTCACACTAGATTGAGTCAAAAAGATGAAAAATATAAAAATGTGCAAAAGAGGCTTGGCCACCCACAAAATCCCAAAATATCTATATATTTCTCACCCAAGCCTACAAAATAGAATGCAGAGAATAAAAGCCTGAGAGGGAATAAATGAGTGTTGTTTTCTATTTTAGGAGAGTTGAGGATGGTGCCCATCCAGTGTATGACTATGCTCATGAACGTGGATATGTCGTGCCTGGTAGTATCACTCCAAAAGCTCATTAGAGAGTCACTAGGAACCCCTAGGAGACCTATGAGATCATCCCAGTAGAAGGGTTGGTTTGGGCACAATACGGGGAGTTCGTCTCACTACTTTGGACCAATCGGTTCGGACTGCAGGGACTGTTGCTCGCTACATGGACCAACCTGATGCAGATCGGGATCCTCAGAAGTCATGAGAGTCTTTTTTCTTTGTTTCTCAGGACATGAATAAGTGAGAGGCGTGGTATTCCTGATTGGTATGCAAGGATCATGGTAATGGCTCATTGCTCATCACCTGCATGACCATCTAGGTGTCAATTCTTTCATGTTTAATAATTATGATTCAAACCCTTATGAGTATCGGCAGGCTATAGTGAATTCTCTTAATCTTTCCTGGACACTCTTTGATCTTGCTTTGGCAAGATTGTGCATGTGGGGTTTGTTCTGAAACGACATGGATAAGAAGAATATATGCTTTAAACTATTTTTCTTAGCCTTAGCATTTATTGCCAAGCTTAATTTGGATGTTATCATTTTGTCCTTTGAACACAGTCTTGCTTGAGGACAAGCAAGTTTTAAGCTTGGGGTAGTTAATAACACCCAAATCTACACATATTATCTATGCATTTTATCTATAGTTTCGTGCCACTTTGGTCTTAATATGCCCAATAATGCTCATGTTTTATGCTTTCTTTCTCTCATTAGATAATGTAGTTAGAATATCCAATAACGTAGCCAATTGAGCCAATTTTGGGACTTGCAAGCACCGAACCAGACAAGATATCTATTCTCCAAAGATTTCTCCCTGACACATGGTTTTTGCGGCAGCTATGAACCCGCCACGACCGTGGCAATCCACCCTGACAACGACCGTGGCAATCAGGCACGACTATGGTGCCCATCGTGACCGCGGCCTTCAAAACTGCAATTGCGGTCCTCGCCACGACCGTGGCCGTCCACCTTCGCCACGACCATGGCCGTCCACCTTTGCCACGACCATGGTCGTCGGCCATGACCGTGTCCAATAACCACGATCGCGGGCTTCAACATCGCGACTACGGTCTTCATCTCCAACAACTGCGACTGCGATTATCCACCACGACCGTGGCCATCCACCACGACTGTGGCCAATAACCATGACCGCGGTTCCCAATAACCGCAACCGTGATTTTTCCTTCCATAACCACGACCGCGATTCCTCGCCATGACCGTGTCCTTTAGCCACGACCGTGGACGACTCCCTCCACCACGCCCGTGGTCTCCCGCCATGACCATGGCCAATAACCGCGACTGTGGTCTTCCCCGCGACCACGATCCCTCGTCACGACTGTGGCCGACTCCCTCCACCATGACCGTGGCCATCCACCATGACCGTGGCCAATAATTGCGACTGAGGTTCCCAATAATCGCGACCGCAATTTCCGTTCTATGAATCACGACCATGGTGTCGGCCACGACCGTGGGCATAGGCCACGACCGTGGCTGACCTCGCGACCTTCTGGCCGCGGTCTGCAATCTGCCTCTATAAATAGGAGTCCCCTCACTCATTTGAGGGGGGACCTCGACGAAGGACGCTGAGAGGCTGCTGCTCTGAGATCTGAAGGTTCCCAGAGCCCCATGGGAGCATCCCTAGGTCCGAGAGGACCAATGCATTCACTCTACGCTGCCCTCTATAGCCATCTTTCGACCTTTCTCCACCCATCCACCCATTTCTTCCTAGATCTATGGTGGAAACTCAAATCTAGACCAACCTCCATCGTCCTCCACCTCCATTCACCCACCAAGTTGTTGTTCGGGGCAGATCTAGAGAGAAAGAGGACCAAGGAGTCCAGATCTGATCAAGGAAGAGGACCAAAAGACGAGATCCGACCTATACGGAGGCAAAGGAGTGAGAGCCACCTCTCCTTCACAGGTTGAATTTCTTCTTCTTCCCCTTTCTTCTTCTTTGTTCCTCAGTTTCTTGTACAATGATGTTCTTCCATCTTTGTTCAGTGCCAACTATGCTTGTCCATGGCTAGTTGAGCTCCTTCTTGGCTATGTAGCCTGTTTTAGGCATGTTTATGTACTTTTTCCTTAAGCAAGTAGATTTATTTCAGATCTAGTATGTTTCTTGTTCTATCATCCCTTTTTGGTTATGGTAGCTAGTTTGGTTGATCTCTTTCTTGCTTGAACTTCTATTTCTGCCTGTATCGAGAGATCCGTGTAGGAATGGTTAAGAGAAGATAGTTAGGATCTGAACCCGAGAGGAGGACGATCCAAGGTATTCTGTTCCTAACATCCCAGAATATCCTAAGACCTGAGAGGGAACTTAGCATATTCTGAGGTGTTGATATGTCATTCCTCGAGAGAGGGTCGATGACATATTGTTGATGGTTTTAGTCACGCAGTGCAAGAGCGAGTGGGATGACCCACAAGAACAGACATGACAATACATACTATGTTTGATATAGATTGCTTGCTCAGGTGTTCGAGGGTTGTCTATGCCCAAAAATGGGTGCATAGACTTCCCAACTTGTGGTTACATAGCTAGGAACTCTTTCTCTCTGATTAGTAGAATCATGCGGACTCTGTTTTCTTTTCTTTTCTTTTCTTGTTTTCTCTTTTAATTCGTGACAACCCACTAGACTAGTTCTAGCACATACTTTTATCGATCATTTTGGCTTATCTGACTCAAGAATAGAATCTGTGGCATCCTAAACGTCCCCACATCCATATGTTCGACCCCGTAATAAATGTTGTGGGGGCCTAGAAGGTTTCAGGTTATAAATTTAAAAGCTTGATTCCTTCCGTTGTCCCGCGTTCGTATTCGGACGTGAGAAAAAGGCTGATCACCAGCCTAGACCGTTCGGGCAGAGCCTGACCTGCTTGGGCCCAATGTCCAGAATCTGTCCATATCACATATGTTCCTATCATCCTTAAATGTTCTAGATCTGAGAGGATATCTAGAATATTCTAGGGGTGTTGATATGTTATCATCAAGAAAGGTTTGGTATCATTGATGGATTTTAGTCATGTTGCGTGAGAGTGAGTGGGATGACCCCATAGGATCAAATACCACAGTACGTACTATGTTTGGATGTAGGTTGCTTTTTGATGTGTTTGAGGGTTGTCTACGCCTGAGAATGGGTGCCTAGGCTGCCCAACTTATGATTACATAGCCAGGAACTCCTCTTTGATTAGTAGAATCCGATAAACTATATTTTTTCTTTTCTTTACTTTGTTTTGTTTTATTTCGTGACACCTCACTAGACTAGTTCTAGTTTCGTTCTTTTATCAACTATCGGATTGGATTAACTAACTTAAGGGAAAGATCTTAAGCGTCTTAAACATCCCCATATCCATGCATTCGGCCTCGTATATCTACTTTATCTCCTTATTAAAGTTATGGGGGTCCTTGAAAGTTTCAGGTTATCAATTTAAAGTTCGATCCTTCCAGATCTGCCTCTTTTGAGACGTGCGATTCAGACCGCGTCAACGTTTGGCGCCATTACCAGGGGATGTGGTTTTCCATATTTACACGCCCAAAGATTTTGTTCTGTCATCCATAAGCATGTATATATGCATAGTTTTTCTTATGCTTTACACATACTTGTTCATATATATTGAATATCTTTCCTTTTTCTTATAAATAATTTCAGCCATGGATCTTGCTTCCACAAGACAAGTTATCTTGTCCACTTGTCCTCTTGAATTTTTCTACAGTCCTGACTGCTGGAAAATAATTGAAAGTCGTGCAGTACAACTATTCGAGCTATACTCACCCCCACCGTCGTCATTACCAGATGTCTCAGCAAATGAGATTTCTGATCAGCCCTCGACCTCTGGTTTACCATGGGATCAAGAACTGATTAGAGCAATGGAGCTAGCTGGACAAAATGTAAATGTGATAACCTCCTCCTTAGCTCCTCATCTCTAAGAACAAATGGATCCACTTTAGCATCTACTAGAAAAGTAGGATCATCATCTCCAAGTAGCCACCAAGACTACAGACCACAGATGAAGTATACTTCAAACTATTGAACAAGGGTTCATCCAAAAGCATGAATTTAATACAACATGTTTCCAATAGAGGTGCATGACGAAATTGACAAAACTTAAAAGCATTGCTACTCAAGTCCAACAACTTCATGATAAGGATGTTGAACAAGGTAGGAAGCTTCAAGAACTAATCAATTTGGTTACCACATAGTTATAAGTGCCACCACATGACATTGAAGGTTTCAGGCATCAAAACCACTAAATTGGGCCTAAAGTGGAGTTTTCCCCCGACACCTATTTAGGCTATCAACTCGATTCACTTGGAATTTTCTATGAAGAATCGCCCATCAAGGGAATCTCTTCATTTTATCTATATGGCTCATATGAGAAACCAATGGATGGTATATACCACCTATGTGAATGGTTTGATAATAATCATGTGTGTCCTCCTCAGTGCAGCCAAGCAACCTTACAACTTGAGGATCAATTTGAGAAACCTAAATCAAACTTTATCCCTAACCAAAGTGATACCTCTCACATTGAGACTTGTCACTTAGTTTCAACCATAACACCTACCATGGTTTGGAATAATTTGTTTGAGGATCGTGACAATGACTATTTAGTTTGGGGGAATGAGTATACTGATGATGACGAGATGGAGCAACACGAGTTGACATACACTACCATTCCCTTACAAGACGTGGTGGACATCGACGAAGTAGAATGGACAATACACTACAACATGTATGCTAAGCATGAAGATACCCTAGACCCCATAGAATGTGACAAGCTTGGGGTGGTATAACCACAAACAGATTCACATGTGGGTACTTCTTGTTCAGAAGATGATTGGATGACTTAGACTGTACATGAAAATTTATCTCAACATCCAACCTTAAGTTTAGAGGTGGAGAGAGAAGAGAGGATTCCTATAAAAAACTTTAAACCTCTCCCCTCCATCTCATCCTATGTCGACATTCTAGGGCCTTCCTATTCAGATCCATACATTGATGGGTACTTGAGGATGCTCTGTCGAAGAATTCATCTCAGTGTAGATAAAATCAATTCCACCATAGAGATGACTTCACTGAGTCACCAAATTCTATTACTCTACTTTAGACTCAGAAGGGCTCATATCTCCACATATTGTACTCCTACATGGTGGACCCAATAAAAAAGACACATGTGACACTGGTCCCAAAACTTAGGATTTGGGATCCCAATGTCTTTATTGTGGTGAAGCCACCCCCTTTATCTTACCCCTTTCTTTTCTCTTTTGTTAAAATAATTTTTCTTTTCATATTCTTGCTTAGATAGTTACTTTCCTCTAATAGACTAAATAATTCTTGTATACATGTAACATACTAGGACTTTAATAAATTTCTTTCCTTACATCCATGCATTCCTTCCCTACTACTCCCATGTTTAGGTCTTGCTCGAGGACGAGCAAAGTTTAAATCTTGGGGAAGTAGGGCTATTCGCCTTTCTATCTCTTCCTTTTTAACACATGCATGTTTACTTCATGAATTTAGTATAAAATTTAAATTTTTTGTAGAACTTTGTCACATAATTTGTAAGTCTTGGAAATTAATTCTATTTGAATCTTATAGCTAAATTCCTATCTTTACATCTAAATGTACAATTTTTCCGTAAGTTTGGCGATCAATCTAACGTTATGCACCTTTATCATAGCTTAAAACATTATTCCCTTAGTCTATGTTGTGAATGATAAACCCAGGATTTAGAATCATTGGAAAGATCCAGAGTTTGATAAAGACTCTAAGTCACATTATTCATGAACTTTCCTATACTCTAAGGATCCTTGAATTGTTATTACTACTTTTTCACACAGGTATCAAGTGAATAATGATGAGTTTTGAGCTATAATCAAGTAGGATTGTTTATCCTTGATGATCTACATGCCCTCTCACATTAGATTGAGTCAAAAAGATGAAAAATAAAAATGTGCAAAAGAGGCTTGGCCGCCCAAAAATCCAAAAAAATCAAAACAGTTCTCACCCAGGCCTATAAATTAGAATGCAGAGAATAAAATACTGAGTGCAAATAAACGAGTGTTTGTTTTCTCTTTTAGGAGAGTTGAGGGATGGTTCCCAACCGGTGTATGACATCTCTTAGGAATGCGGGTATGTCGTTCCTGGTAATACCACCCTAAAAGCTCATTAGAGAGTCTTTAGGAATCCCTAGCAGACCTATGAGATCATCATAGAAGCAGGGTTGGTTCGATTTATGAGGAGTTCTTCTGACTGCTCTAGGCCAACTGGCTTGGACTGCATGGACTATTGCTCATTACATGGACCAACATGACGCAGACCGGGATCCTCAAAAGTCATTAGAGTTTTTTTCCTTTTAGTTGCTTCTTAGGACCTAAATAAGTGGGAGGCCCATTGTTCCTGATTAGGTTATGTGAATACATGATACTAGCTCATTACTTGCCTCCATTACCTGCCTGATCACCTATGTGATAATGATTTAATGTTGTATATTATGATTCAAATCCCCACGAGTACTAATAGGTTGTAGTGAATTCACTTAATCTTTCCTGGATGATCTTTGATCTTACTTTAGTAGGTTTTTCTTGATTGGTGGGGGTTTGTTCTTAAACAACATGCATTAGGAGAATTGATGTTTTAAACTATTTTTCTTAACCTTAGCATTTATCGCCAAGCTTAATTTGGATGTTATCTTTTTGTTCTTTGAGCACAATCTTGATTGAGGACAAGCAATGATTAAAGCTTGGGGTGGTGGAATAACACCCAAATTCAAGAATTTATGCTAAGAATTTATTTATTGTTTTGTGTTAGTATAGCCTTAATATGCCCAAAATAACTCTAGACAGTTATCTTTTCATAATTTGCATATCTTTTGAATATAAAGTCACTCAACTAGCCAGTTTTGGGACATGTAGGCACTGAACTTGAAAAGACATTGATTCTCTAAGATTTCTCCCCATGAGTCCTGTTGGGCCCAACTCGGCCCGGTCAGGCTAGGTTCGTCATACAATTATTGCAGCAGTTGAAAACATCAGCGACCGCTAGCCTTCCATCTTTAGCGACTGCTGCAAAGTCAACAATTGCTAAGAGGAAATCGACCATTACAAAAAGAAGTCTCTTCTAACGACCGCTAGGCTCGACACGTTCATGCAGAGAAGAAAAGATTAGTGACTGCTACATCTTAGAATCTCTAGCGACCTCTACAACTACAAATCTCTAGTGACTGCTACAAATGAAGTCCATAGCGATCACTACAAAAGGAATCACTAGATACTACTAAAGAGGAAATGCTAGCAACTGCTAGGCTCGGTACGGTCAGGCTCAGCTCGACGTAGTCAGACTGAGAAGAAAAGACCAGTGTCCACTACATCTCGAAATCTCTAGCCACTGCTACAACTAAAAGTCGATGGAGACTGCCACAAAAGGAATCACTAGTGACCGCTACAAGAGGAAACACTAGAAACTTCTAGGATCGACACAGTAGGGCTAAGATCGGAACGATCGGGCCTAGCACAACTTCAAATCTATGGTGACTGCTACAAGAGGAAACATTAGAGACTGTTAGGATCAACACAATCAGGCCTAGCCCCGACATGGTTGGACTGAGAACAAATTCAAATTTGTAGTGACTGCTAAAGGTGTAATGACAACTTATCACATACATTGCACCTTTGCCTATAAATACCCACTACTCACTACCTACCAAAGGGTTTAGTTGTCTCATCAAGTCCAGCTATTCTAAAATCCCCGTGGGAGAGTTCTAAGGTCTGAAAGGGCTGAAGAGCTTACCCTAAGTCTATCCCTTCAGTTTTCTTCCTTCCACCATCATTTTCCACCACCATTCACCCACTTCCCACCAGTCACAAGCATCTTCCATCTCCATAAATCCACCAAGCTGCTGTTTAGGGCAGAATCAAGGAGAAGGAGGCCAAGTTGTCCATAATACTAAGGAGGATGACCCAAAGATGATATCCAATCCATACAGAGGCTAACAAGTGAGATCCACCTCTCCTCTATGGGTTAAATATCTTTTTCTTCTCCTTTCTTCTACTGTTCTCCTTTGTTTATGTACAAATGATGTTCTTCCATCTTTGTTCGGTGCCAACTATGATTGTCCATGTCTAGTTGAGATCCTTCTTGGCTACCTAGACCATTTTGGACATGCTTATGTACTTTTACCTTAAGCAAGTAGTTTTACTTCAGATATAGTATATTTTTAGTTCTATCTTCTCTTCCTGGTTATGATTAATGGTTTGGTTGATCTCTTTCCTATTTAAACTTCTATTTCTACCTAGATCGAAAGATTAGTTATACAAATAGAGAAAAGAAGGTAGTTTAGATTGGAGTATAAAAAGAGAAAGGTTCAAGGTGATTTGTATATAACCAATGATCTGGGCACGGTCGAGCCTAGCTTGGCCCACTCGGGTCGTGTCTAACCTGCTCGGGCCCACTATCTAGAACTGTCCATATCACATATGTTCCTAGCATCCTTAAATGTTTTGGATCCGAGAGGTTATCTGGAATATTCTACGGGTGTTGATCTGTTATCCTCGAGAGAGGTTTTGTATCATTGATGGGTTTTAGTCACGATGCAGGAGAGCGAGTGGAACCCTATAAGAACAGATGCCACAATACATACTATGTTTGGATGCATGTTACTTACTAAGGTGTTCAAGGGTTGTGTATGCCTAAGTGCATAGCCTGCCCTATTTATGGTTACATAGCCATGAACTCCTTCTCTTTGATTAGTTGAACCCGACAAAATCAATTTTTTTCTTTACTTTGTTTTGTTTTATTTCGTGACACCTCGCTAGACTAGTTCTAGATTTGTTATTTTATCAACAATTAGATTGGATTAACTGACTTAAGAGTGAGATCTTAAGCATCTTAAATGTTCCCACATCCATGGGTTCGACCCTGTATATCTAGTTTGACCCTGTATTAAAGTTGTGGGGGTCCTTTAAGCTTTTAGGTTATAAATTTAAAGTTTGTTCCTTCCAGATCCACCTCTTTCAAGATGCACAATTTGTACCACATCAAAGTACAATTTGTATCTATCTATGAAAAAATGGTGGTCAATTCTCCACAAGAAACACAAGGAAATATTTGGTGGAGTAGGACACTTCTATTGAGCCATGTCTTATATATGAAGATAGCAATGTAGAATTCTAATTTTTGAGAAGGATATCATGTAATAGATTGCTCAATTATGTGTTCTAATCGTTCATAGGCACTCTTATACATAGGAAGCACTTAGAAATTGTCAATATAGCAGATGGGAGTGTTTAGGACAAGATAAATGATAAACTAGATGTTAGCTTGTCAAAAGCCGAGTTTACAATAACTAGAAAAATAAATGTAGATTTTGACTGTGGACTGAATTATACTTCAACCAGATTCCATCTCAATCTAAGTGTAGTTGTACCAAGAAGTAATGTTTTGACTGGATTTACAATGGACATATTTTGACAATATCTCTTTCTCTATAACAACTATTTCTTGGTAGAAGTGTAGTTTGACCAAAATATTCCTTGTAAGAACACTACTATATTTTTTTGGAAAACATGTCAAATAATTTTTCTAATGACACCTAACTAACCTAAAGGCTTAATATAAGTATGGAAAAGGGTTTAGGATAGGAGGGGGCCAATTGTCACTTGTTCTTACATCATCCCTAGCATGTTGTACAAAATGCACTAGTACAAAGCATATAAATGGTACAACTTAACCTACAAGCACCCAAACATACATAATAGCATGTTGTTATTGTTTGGATCTTGATCATATGAAAACTACATGCACATGTTAGTGACACAAATGGAAAATGTTTGCATCATTGAAATATGAGCGAGGAATATTAAAAAAGCCAATGTATAAATGCCTCTCCCAAGGCAAGGTATGATGTCAGGGTTTTCTACCAGACAAATATCACGTTTTTGGGTAGAACTAGACACCCACTTAAATTGTAGCATTCCTTTCTCTTAGAATCATTCTTTGATTCAATGTGAACATGAGACCAATCATCATCATGATCTTGAGTTATCATTGATTTTGAAAACCTAGTTGTTAGAGTTAATGAGGTCAATTGTAACTTGTACCCCATTTCCTCTTCTTACTGATTGGGTGTTTCATAACATCATCCATGTTAGTAGGGTGAAAGGGGCTTTGACATGATGAGTTGTAATCAACCTTATGGTGAAGGGATTTCAAATAGATATACACCTGGTAATTATTTCAAAAGCTTCCATGGAATGAACGAGAAACAACTTAGACTTTGAAACAAACTTTGAGAGAGGGATATAATGCATCAAGAACCGAATTTAGGGATAATGATAAAATAGGATTAGAGAGCAAAATATGGCATGCTGAACATTCAATTCAAGGGTGTAGACATAATGGGTGAGATTTGACCATCGAAAAGCACCTTAAAAGATAGGCAACATGTCGTAAACCTAATTTGAAGGCACTTGTAGAAAGAATGAGTAATGTCTTAGACTTCACAAAGAGATTATCTAGATGAGTAGTGCATTATCCATGGTTGAATAGATAAGTGCCCAATAGGGGTGATCTTTGTAAGGGGAGTGCTACTTCAACTGACGATGATGTTGTCATTAGTGATCGTGAAGCTCAAATTAATCTACCCCTAGGACTGTAGATCGAAGTTCTTAGTGATTCTCTATTCAAAGGACTAATAAAAGGATATTTTGTATCACTTCCATTAAAACGTGAATATGTTAGTTTCTCACATGCAAATATGATGCATTTAGACATGTCCCCCTTTTCTAAGGTGTATTCCTACATTTTATTGGAAGAAATATGGTTTTATGGGAAAGAATTGCACAACTAGACCCAAATTCCCAAATTTGTAGGCTTTGATCTGACCCATGCCTATATGGAAGAGTCTACAAGGTAGGGTAAGAGACACATGTCTTCAAATGTTGTCTATATAGTCTAGAAAAGGATCCACACTTATGAAAATCAGCTGCTTGAAGACATCACACCTTCAACAAAATTTCTTGTTTTTAGGAGGGTTTTTGAGTGATCTAGGGCATGATTTTGCTCAAATGGTGAAGAGTGGAAGAAAGCCAGAGTGTTGGACACCTAGATCTGTGGTTGGTGTCTGATTGGCGCTTATTTCATAGAGTTATAGACGTTTTAAAAACATATATGCTGTTTGAAAACTATGAGTTTAGAAATCATTATTCCTCCAAAAGTTAGGAAAAAACTTGATTTAGTTGTCATTTTTATTGTAATCACGTCTATCAATCATACACTACTATTTTTGTAAGTTTTTTGGCTGATCTCCTTGACATTGGCTTATAGGAAAGTACAAATTAGACACTTTTTATTGGCATAGAATGGGGTTTTTGATCTTGGGTTTTCACATTTTCCCTTTAATTAGACTATGGATGGTGTAGAAGATACATATATTGTCCTGGAAAAATATTGATGAGTCATTCTTACTATAGGAACAATGGTCCTCCTGTGATTTACAAGTGGAAAATTATAGTTTTTGAGCATATTGAAGAAGGAGAGGTTGTGTCTGCTCAAGGTAAGTTTGCTTTGGTTTTGAATATCTAAATGTTTGATATCAACATGTGGATCATCTTGACCAAAATTTCATATAATTAGGGCTCCTGAGAGTGGAGTGGAATTCTTAAATATTTCTTTACATCGAAGGATCCATGTGGTTGTATCCTATCCACAAAGGGAGTTGATCTGTTATAATTTATTTTTGGAACTTATCTTTGATTAATGATTATAAGATGGACTTTTTGATCATTGTCTGGTTTCACATTTCAGGGGAAACATGCTAAAATTTTGTTTCAAGTGTATGGGATGGTGTTTGATAGTTATACAAGTTGTTAGGAATAAGATTCAATCCAATCACAAGTTGGCCCTTCTGGCATGAGGTTGATATTTTTTTATTGCTTTGCTAGAGAAATTCTTTCATGTGTCAAACAATATACATTTTGTTTTGAGGAGATGATGAAGACATCTGGGGAGTATGTTGTGATCACCATGATGAGGTTTGGAGGGACTATAACTATGGAGTTTTCACATGGAGGCCTAGAGAATGTTGAGGCCTAGTTTAGAGTGTCTCAACTAGGGTTGCCATGGGTCTAGGTAACTTAAGCATCAATATTTATCTAGATAGTTTTGAACTTTTTCATAGAGGGTGATCCCAGATGGGGTGAAATGAAACTAGAGTATGTACATAGCTTAACCTTTCATATCCATGTTAATTTCAATGGTGTTTTTTATCACTTCTACTCAGAGTAGGGGATCTATGCTTTACATTTCGTTATATGGATTGGAGTTAATCATCTCCTTTTAGTGGGGCACCAATTCTTATTGACACTTGTTTCAATCACATAACACATACTTCATCAATGATAGGAATTTGGATAATGTTGCCTCAAAAAAATTCTATTTATGGTTTTGTCTCTGTAATTTAGGTAAAGAATAGTCTTCACTTCCCTATACTTTCTTCAAACATAATTGATTTTGATAAAGAGGATTTGCTTTGAAATATTTGTTGCATGAGAATTTTGAGTATGGTCATCTGGCCTTAGAAGAAGAGGATGACCTCTTGAATAGCCTTGGACCTACCTCCCATTTTTGGTGATCAGGGGCTATGTGACAACCATGGATACAATTACAATTTGATCTAGGGTATCTTTGACATTGCATCATCTAGATGCCTATGACATTTACCTTGATTTGTCCTAGTTGAATAGATGTAGACCTTGAGTTCATCATGTAATGATTGATCATTCTTGTTGCAGTCCATCCTTTTTGCCACATTATGGAAGAGGCACATATGTGATGGTCTGTAGGTCTTCTTCATGCCTTTTCCCTATATCTATGTCACATCTCCTTCTATTTTCCAAGAAACTACTTTCTATACATGGGTGACATACTAATCCACCACTGTCTAGGAAGATTGCTAGCACATCACGATTCTCTAGTGCACTTGATGAACTTCATCTTTGTGAACCATATGCTCTTAGGAATTCCACTCACGATTATCTGTCCAACTACATAATATTTTGGGATGAACTATATCTTTTCCAACTTCGTGCCCTTATTCATCTTCCTAGCATAGAAACAATGTTTTCTCCCTTTAAATATGGGTTTCCCACTCAAGTTGTTACTACACATTGTCTATTGTGTAGATCACATATATTGTTTATGACAAGCATATGATTGTGTATCCTCCTTCATAACTCCTCAGAGCCACTATTTCTTGCATAATAGAGGCTTAATTTTTCATTGGAAAACATTAGAGGGTGTGAATTTGATAAATGTATATTTATCCCTTTTATTTATATATTTTTTATATTTTTTTAGGATTATTTTGTTATTTATTATCTTAGTTTAATAATTAATTGTTTTATTTTAGATTTTTCTCTTTAATTGGAGTTTTAATTCTATTTTCTTGGGTTTTGTAGGAAAATTACACAATTTGCAGCAGTCCTGAAATTCATATATACCCTCCACCAAAAGTGACATAACTCTTGCATTCGAACTCCAAATTGAGTGCACAAGTATTCATTGGAAAGGGAATTTAATTTCCTAAAATAAAATACTATTATTTGGACCGCTTTTGGGCTTTTAACGGGATATAAATACGTTTGAAATCACTGCTGCGAGAATCTGCATTAAAGGGAGTTACATGGTCAACATAATTAAAGACAACCAACTTTCGATTTGACCAGATCCAGAAAATTCAAAAATTGGTCTCCCTCTATTTTCCCCCCCTCTTTTGAGGGCAGCCTACCCCCTCCCCCTCCTATAAAAGGAGGGACTCTTCACTTGTAAAAGGATTCCATTCTTCATTCTATCTCATCCAATTTTTTGTTGTAGACCACATCTTGTATAATGTTGGATCTCATTTTAGTTTGTATTTCTTCTGGTCTTGTTATGTCTGAGTAAATCTCTCTGGAGAATGGAAGTAGCCCCTTAGTCCGGTTCTATTCAATATAATCAATTATATTCCTCCATCGAACAAATGTCTTCTCTCTATTTCTTTGTGGTTATTTGGATGATCTGATATATTCTTATGGAGTGATATGACCGTGGATCTCTGTAAGAATGAAACAATAGTCCCTTAATTGTGAATATCATCTTTTCGTCTATTTAATCTTATTCTTGTTATAATCTTTAGTGACGCGAACACCTGAGCCTTGGGTTTGAACGCCAGTTTGAATTCACATGCTTTTTGATATGACCGTGGATAATGGCATGTTGGATGGTTGGGCAATGATCCGTGAACGCCGGGACCAACAGGTTCACGAGAAGTCTGACCCTTGTGAGTTTGTCCATAAGGACATGTAAACACAAGGTCCTGATTTGATCCTTGGAGTTTAGAATTTGATTAGTTGGATAGGAACGTGGTTTTGGTGGTGATCTTCCAGACCCCAGATCTTTATTTTTTTGATTAGTTAAACTTTATTTCAGCACTTTTATTTTTTGTTCTTAGTTTTTAACAACTCTCTCAAATTGGGATTTAATTCTTGTACTTGCAATTGGATTTGGATTTCGACTTTTCTTTTCCGCCGTCCCTTGGATCGATACCTATCTATACTAAGTTGACTTGTTGTTCACAACAAGTTGACAATCGGGTTAGAAGGTTAAACTCTAGGACTTTTCCTAGTGATTGTTGCGTGTACAACGGCGCACAGATCTCATCCTGATGAGATGGCAGAACCTGGTTCTTCAGGTCATCTCTGAGGCCATCTTGTTATATCTTGGCCCTAGTATATTCCCCCAGTATATTTCTAGAGTTATTCTACAAGCTTCTGCATCCATATGTGATGAAGAACCTGGATCACTATGTTGGTTCATGGGAATTCATGTAATGAATGCCTCTTTCTACTTGGAGACTAGCCTTGAGGTGCCTTCTTCTATCAAGGTTTTCTCAGAGCATGAGTCCACATGAGGATGAAGATGGTGTCATGGATGTAGATGTGGTGACGGAGACTAAAATGAAATTTTCTACTCCTACCATCTCTTCTTATTTTCTTCTTGTTGAAACCAAATAAAGGTTTGCTTGGAAGGCTGATTCTCTATTTTGGAATACAACCTGCAAGAAATGGATCCTAATTTTTTTATTTCTTTCCCCTTATTGTTGTAGTTGTTTTAGAAATTATAGTTTACTATTCACCTAGACCAATGTATGTAAATGTACTTGGATTTGATTCCAAACAACTTTTCCATGAATTCAGAAAGATTAATTTGCATCATAATTTTAATTTTGGGATTGCCTCGTATTGTTTTGTATTTTTACTTATTCCAAACTTGAATGACTTTATGGTTGTACCATTGTATCAAGTTTATTTTACAAACCATCTTTATATGTGTGTATATTATTCTAAGATTTATTCATCTATCAAATTTGAAGATTTTTCTGAATCCACTTGGGCTGCGTGGATGCTACATCTGACAAAATCCCTAGAGAATAGGTTCAAATTTCCTACTCAGGGAAATTTTGCAATCAACCCATTTTTTTAGATTCAAATTATAGTGTAGTTCCTATAAAAACTTACATGTTTTATAAGAGAGGTCCTTACCATTTTTGGGAATTTTTTAATCCATTTTTGCAACTCTAGGTCTAGACTCAAAAATCTTAAAGAAATATGTTGAAATTTCCTATTTGGGGTGATTTTATAATTAAACCATTGGTTGTTGTTCACATTGCAATTAATTCATTATGAAGACCTTTTTGGTTTTGACAAAGAGATACCTATTGCAACTTTGGGAATTTTTGAATCCATTTAAGCCACTTGGGGCTAGATTCGAGATACCTCAACAAATTATACTAACACATCAAGAAATTATGCAATTAACCCATTTCCTAGAGTTACAAATATTGTCTACAAAATAACTTGAATGCCCCTGCACCTCATTGCATTCAGTTCGCCAATGGCTGCTGGAAACTCTGGAAACACCGGAACCTGCAGTTTTTTGAAAAAAAGAAGCTATATGTGACCCACCTGAAGACCCTCATCGTCAAAGAAGTACTCATCAACACAAAGGCATGGATTTCTGACCAACCACAAAAGCTGAATGACAGTAATCATGTTGGTTGGACTAGACTGAAGTAAGGTGCGCTGAAGATCAATACTGACGCCGCCTTCAATATGATAACCCGAAGAGCTGCTATTGCTGCAGTATGCCAGGATGACAGAGGCCAATGGCGCGGTGGCTGGGGCAGGACCATACAAGATGATAGTGCTCTTGAAGATGAAACTCGAGCTATTGAGCTTGCTGTCGAGATCGGACAAGGCCTAGGTTGTGATAATATTTGCATTGAAACAGATTGCATGAACACCAAGAAGGTTGTTGATGACAAAGGCACAAGATTCCCAAAATTTTCCAGATGGACCACTGCAGTGTGGAGTGGGCAAAAACCAGGTTGGTACTGTGAACACACTAAACGTGAGGGGAATAGGGTTGCATACCAACTAGCCAAATTCCATATCAAAAACAATCATGGCTCTTATTACTATAGGAGTCCACCTAATCACATTGTTGACCTAGTCAACATGGATATCTGTAATGGTAGTAGTACTACCAAGTTTAATTTTGTCTTGAGTAGTTTGAATTTTGATAGTTTGTTTCAGCTTGCAAGAGAGGGGCGAGATGAATAAAAAGGCCCTCTGACTATTTTAAAAAAAATTGTCTACATGCTCTAGGTGTCATCATGTCAAGATCGTAATGGAACACTTTGTATGTGATATGATTAGGAAATTCTATTTATTATGTTCGTGTCAATATTGAGATTATGATTAAGTGTAATCTTGATCTGAGAATGTTTGACTCAATGAAATATAGTTTAGGTTGAGGATCTAAACATGAGATCATATGTATACTTACAATATTCATTATTATCATATCCCTAATCATGTATTATTGTGGATATTATAGGACATGAATAATACATAAGACTACTATGTGTGATGACTGCTGACTACATATATTTAGTTAGGATATAGGATATCAAGTGTGAAACATAATAAGTTGTAGAGAACAAGTTCTTCTTGACATACCCACCTTGATAATGAGATATGGAACTCATATCATGGAAATCAGATTCATGTCTCAGTGTGACTATTTCACTTTTGACTTTTTTTTGCAAAGAAGCTAACTTAACAGTCGCATACAACACAACATAGATCATGAAAGATAAAGCTCAGATTCTTCATTGTATTTTATGTGAAAAATAAGGAAAAAATGAGTAAGAGTGTAAATCAGTAGGAAAATGTAAACATACTCAAATATTAATCCACCTGAGGACACATAAGAAAAAGTAAATCATGAACTAAGATGGATTTCATAAATAGTATTACAATATGAAAGGTGTTATGTGCCCCCATGTCATTGATATTGTAATTAGTGGGACCCAAGTGGGAATCCCCTCCTTACTCCATTGGAGGAATAAACTCATCTAGTCCAAACACACTAACAAGTATGCTGGAATAGGTGTATATTTATCATTTCTCAAATGAATGATACACAAGAATAGAAGTGGAATAATCATGACCATTTCCAACTTACAAGATTACATAATAATCTCCCAGTTAGGGTTTACAAGAAAGAAGCAACTTCTTCACTGGACAGAGGAATTTCCAAGCCATTTCAAGTATATCTCCCAAGAGTCATCTCCACTAACCCAAGTTCAGGTCATCATGTCAAGCCCTCCATATCCTTCACCTATGGGATTGGAAGCATACCCCACAATAGAAGACAAAGTGGATGTTTTTAGCATAAAAGCCAATATGTGCATATTAATATGAATTGAAAAATACTAGGAAAATGGACATCAATATACTTATCAAGGCTTCCCATATCAAGAGAAAGATAACAAAACATCCAAGTGGATATCAAAGAGAATATTTAAAGAGGATAATGAATAAGAGATTTTTTTGCCTTAATAAATTGCATCCATGCCATCATAAACATAACATGTGCATGAAAACAACATTTGATTAAATTTATTTAAGTTAGGGATGAAACACCATTAGATCTCAACAAATAGTGGGTAGAAAATTACACCCTGGGTGGAATTAACGTGCCATATATATGTTGAGTAGAAAATCACACTGTGGGTGCATGTACTACTACTAGAAATAAAATTAGTCTAAGACATGTAAAAATGTAAAGGCAAGAAGTATGTTTAGTCCAGATCACGTAAGAGGATGAGAACATCAAACCATTATCATGTGGGGTCAGAGGACCCATAAAAATCTGAACTATCTCCACAATTAAGATACATAAAAAGCCAATAAGAGGTCAACATAGGGTTTCCATTTTGCAAGATAGTTAATCTGGTTCTAATTCATAAAATAGGATGAACAAAATAAATTTTATAGTCAAACATCCATATCCAACTATTTAATAAGATTATATGGTCTTTGACCATTCACATCATCAGAACAAAGATGAATGTATAAAGTAATATGACCAAAGGACAAAGAGATATAACAAAAGTGGTGATTTCGCAATACAATTAATAAGTATGCAACATTGATAATATCAAAGCTAAACCCTTGATCCACATTAGGGTCATAAACCACCTATGAAAATCATATGTGAAGTTAGGGTAAAGTTCACATTAATTAAATTATCCCTAAAAATCTTATTTTTTATTACTAATTTTGGTCACCGAACCATACCTTCTAGTAGATTATATTTTCTTGAATCTAAATCATATTTTAATTTAGTTTCTTGATTTATAAATTATTAAATATGAATTTTGGAAATTATGACCAATTAGGAAAATCCTTAAACAATCATGTACTTTTTTGAAGGCTCTTCCTACTATATTAAATCATGGGAAGAAAGATACATCATTTTTGGCCATATGTATCCACCTATTTGGTAGAGAGTCATATATGAGAACTTGGCCTCTAGTACCAAGAGCATCATGAGCCACATAATGTTCCATGGTGGTATGGTCCCCTTTTACATGGAAGAAAGCAAAAGTATAAAAACTAGAAGAGATGTTCTGGATGTCGCGTGCAAAAAGGCTTGAAAATATGCTCTCAACCCTGGGTTTTGTAATGCTTGAATAAGATGAAGGGAGTCAAAAATAAGAATCACGTGCCTCCATTCTTTCCGCCATGCATCCTTTACTCCCATTTTCACTGCCTCTGCTTCCATCAGTGTAGCTGACCAGTCTGCATGCTTCATTTGCTGAATTGACGTGTTCCAGCTTCCATTCGGCTCTCTACAGACCACACCTATCTTCTTCTTACTCTCAGAAGATATAGCAACATATGTGTGGATGAACACACTATCTGACGATGCTCTCATATGTCCCCTTGCCATTTCTAAACTTGTTGCCTACACTCTCAGTGAATGACTCCCCTTTGCCAACCTATAATATGTAATAAACACCCTCACATATTGTAGGAAAGGTCTTGGAAATGGAGGAACATCTTTAAATACTTTGTTGTTCATGCAAGCCCATATGGTCCACCATATAGATACCAATTCATCCATTTAATTTTCTATATATTTGTCAAACAACTCAAGCATTGCCTCCTGAACTCCTTTATCCTATGCCAATAAGTAATTAAAACCTAAGAAACTTTCAGCCATAACTGCCATTTCTCCTAGACATGCACACAATAGATGATGGATAGTTTCTTCTTCAACTACACAAAGAGGGTAGATTCCTTTGATATTAATGTGATTGTCCCTTAGACGACCTCTTATAGCAAAGCTTCCTGTAGAAATCCTCCACAAGAAATGTGAAATTTTTGGCGGCCAAGTACCGTTCCAAAATTTACTCCAAAGTTTATTGGACACCAGTAAGTTTTTGTTTCTCATAGATGATACTCCTATCCTTCCTAACTAGTAAGTTGACCTCACTGAGAAGATACCATCATTACTAGGACACCTAGACTCTCTGTCTATCACTCCACTATTGATGCATGGTGTTTGAGCAATTTTCCGTGCCACCTCTCTAGGAAATATTTTTATGAACACATCCACATTCCAGTCACCATCAAGGACATCACCTGCTAAGCTATGATATACCCATCACCCAATAAACTCTAGAAGTGTCTCCTCTCTTCCCCAAACCCACTTGTCCTTCTAAATACCTATCTTCCTTCCATTACCCACTCTCCGTGTCAACCCTTCAAGGAACAATGGTTTTTCACTCCACAAACTCCTCCGTGTATAACTAGGTATAAGTCCCAATCTAGCCTCACACACAGAGTGATTCAGGAAGTACCTAGATTTAAGCACTTTGAACATAAGAGAGTATTGTTTAGTAGTCAACCTCCAAAATTATATTTTTAGCATAGCCTGATTGAAGGTCACCATGTCTCTTAACACTATTCCCCCATCTTTCTTTGGTTTTCACAAACTCTCCCAACATATCCATGAGATCTTCCTATTCCCTTCTTTTGACCCCCATCAGAACCGCACTACCATTGCGTTTATCTCTTCCACTAAGCCCAGTGGAAGTTGAAAAAACTCATAACATAAATGGAAGTTTCCTGCACCACCGCTTTAATGAGAACTTTCCTACTTTGTCTTGAAAGTATCCTATTATATGCCTTTTTTTTGATAGAAGATAGGTTTCATACCATCCATGCTGGTAGCTTTATTCAGATGCATTTTATTTACCACCTCCCAGATTTTAGTATTCGTCAAGTCTTCCTCTAGTTTTTTTCCATATATTCAGTCACTTTCTTAGTAAGCCCATCAATTTCCACCTTAAAACTTGAAGAATGTTCATATTAAAAAGACCCTGAAAAAATCCACAATGATGTCCATAATATATTTTTCCTTTTTCTTCCATATCCGTTCCTTATTTTTTAGCCCGGTCACTGTATTGTTTTCCTTGTTTGAGATTCTTTGTGGTGGAAATAAACTACATTTTTGTCTCCTTTCATTTCTTTCACCCTTTCTCTCGCACACCAGAATGCTTCATCCTCCCTGTGAAGGTGTTGGAGTTCCTCAACTATCTCTTCACACGTTTTCAGAGTCACTCCATCTGGGTCTTTTTTCTATGCTTCTACAATTAGTTTCTCTTTGTTCTTTATCTTTTTTTATGTTCTCAAAATTTGTTGATCCCCAAAAGGCAACTCTTACCCCTGCTCTAGAAATTTTATTTTTGAGACAACCACTATCCTTCAACTCCCAAGCTTCACGTATAGTATTAAAAAAATCAACATCCCCTGTCCACATAGGCTCAAAGAAGAATCTAGAATATCTTTTCCTCCTTTTCTCCTCCCCTATCTGGACCAGAGCCAGGACTGTTGCATGGTTTGACTGATAAAAAGGAAGATGTTTTACCCAACACCCCTTGTAAAATTTAATCCAATCTTTCATAGTTAGCACTCTATCCAGTCTTTCCTCAACCAGAGAGTCCACAATCTTGCCTCTCCACCATGTGAAAATATATCCTTCATAACCCAAGTCTAGGAGAGTACAGTTATTAATTGCCTCCCTACAATCTTTCATATTTTTTTCTAGTTTCAAGGGCCCCCTCTCTTTTCATTGTTGTTGATTATCTGGTTGAAATCACCAAAGAAGGCCATTGGATTTACCTCTTGCCCATATAGACTCCTCATCAGATTCCACATATTGAATTTCTAGTTTTGGACGGACCAACCATAAATACCACATGCTTGCCAAATGAAGTCTAAATTGATATCTTCAATGTCACATATCATGTGATGATGAGAAAAACCTCTCATTGACACTGACACCGCATCCTTCTTCCACCATATCCCAATGCCTCCAACTCTTCCTACACTACGTACACATATTCCTTGAGTAAAACCACACTTTTTTCACTTCCTCTTGCCTATGCATTGGGAGCATGGTTTCCGTTAGGAAAACCACCTCCTACCTTTCTCTTCAACATATATCCCAAAGAGTGTCAACTACTGTAGTGTGGCCCAGACCCTGGCAGTTCCAAATTAGAAGTTTCATTGTTCTTCACGGGGTTGTCCATTTTCAACTCCCGCTATGTGGTGACTCACACCGATTAGTTGCACCTCCGCAATCTATTTAGTATTACTCTTCTTTCTTTTCCTCTTTTCTGCCATCAGTTGCGAACCCCACACTGAAAGATTTTTGAAATCATCGACCATGACATCCTTCTGCTTCCTTATTTTGGTTTTAGGTAACCCTATTCCTAGACTTGTATTCCTTTGTTGTATTTCCACTGCCTGAGCCTTTTCTCGCTTGCTCCATTCAGAAGTTATGATCTTATGTGTTTCAACAACCTTGGCTTTTGCTTTTTGTCTCTCCCATTCCTCCGGTAGTACAACGAGTCCCTTAGGAAAGATGACCCCTGTAACAACCTCACTTTCAGCGTCCTCCAATTAAGGAAAGACCTTCAAATTGAGAGCCATTACCTATATTCCCAAGGATCCAGACTTAGCAAATAATAAATAACAACAAATAATTCCATTAGTTCACAATGTTGTTTATTAATTGTACAATGATATTTGTCAAGAAACTAATACATATTGGGAAGAAGTATATATCTATCAATCCTCCTTTAACTTTTCTTTAATGCTTTCAAGTAATTTCCATCTGGTTATCACATCTTGACATCTTCATAATTAGCATGCACCTAAATCGCCGACAAACAAAACACCGATTAGTATAACAAGTTATAATGTGTATGTGGTGTGCAACCATAATGTGTGAAACTAAGATAATCACATATAAGAATCAAGTATTGCACATAAAAACTGGCACATTCTTTACATATTCTAACCCTTCTAGATATATTATCTTGGGCATGATCATTGTCCCCTTCAGGGCTCGTGTTCATCACCCCTTGATATATGTTAGCCTAGGGTTTAGAATATTATCATTTACTTATGTGATACTCATATTGGAATTATAGTTGAACATGAATTAAATAAACAACCAACCATTTATTTATCGAATCAGTCCTCAAAATCATTTGGAAAACATCAACAAACTATATCTTGGATAGCCATAATCGTAACCACACACCTTTAGTAGAACCATGCATATTATTATGCAAAATATACTTCAAGTACATTCAAGCAATCCAGTCAACAAGGATGAATCCAAGAAATCGCACTATATCTACATGTATGTAAACCTAAAGTGTCACCATTACATCAATAGCATTGCTAATTAGGTGAAACCCTAATTGTGTTACCCATCATGCCCTTTTCTTATTATCACTTAGATCCAATTATTTTCATTAACTACATAGGAAGATAGGATCTTTAACCCTCATTATTCATATGCATGATTACTCACCCTTGAAACCCCAACTCACCCTTATGATTTTGATCACATTAGATTAGCATCACATTTAGAAATAACAATTCATAAGTAAAACTAACCGGATTCACTGTGTTAAGCATCATGATCACCAAAACTAGGGTTTTTATACCTTAACCACTTAATTATCATGCATTGCTCCTACTTTAAGAACTAGAATTAGAATTATGTACTAATCATATCTTTATTCAGGTTCCTCTTATTCTTCTGATCAACTTTCATGTATAACAATTTTTCATATGAGCTACCATTTAATTGTTATAATTATTCTAAGTTAAGTATGTTTGGACCAATAAACTATATTACACGTCAACATTACTAATATATTCTTATTAACTTTTCTTCTCTGGTTTGCAGATCTAAGTTAGGTTCCACTTAGCCATCTTCCCAGATCTGTCCTCCTCTGCTCCTCTTCGTTGTGCCTTATGTGTGGACCTATGAGCGCATCCTCTATTCCTTTGTAGGAACATGGATCCATGGACTCCCGCCTGTAGTGGCCAACCAGCCTCCATGGCGGCTCATGGGGCGAAATTTAGAAGAGATGGTAGTCCACCTCCATTCGCCAGAGATGAGAAGCTGAGGTTGGCTTTCATTCATCCCACCCTTCCAGTCTGTGAACAAGAGCTTCTGCTTCCGCATAGCACCACTGAGATCTAACTGCTCTGGCTGCCTCGTGAGGAGTCCTCCTGCCATGGCACCATGAGACTTTGTCTCCATAAGGGACCCTAAACAACCAAGGTTCAAGGCCAGAGAGGAGATATCATATTTGTTCCTTCATTCCATAGACCCTCATTGGGGACAAAAGTATCTATATAAGAAGACTAGATCTGGAACAATCAAAGGACATAGAAAAGATAGGATGTCCCTCTCTGTTGTTCTCCTCTCGGGTATCTATAAGAACCCCTTATATAGGTACCAGGAGGGAGAGGTGTCGATTGTGTTTGATGGAGATTTAGGCTTTCTCTAGAATTGGTGAGATAGCCAGGGTATAAAGGCTCGTCAGGTGCATCTTTGTCTCCCGATTTCATTAGACTTTATTTTGTCAAAAACGATGGATTGAGCAAAGTGAACGGTATGAGGAAATGGTTAGTACTGTAGCCAAACCTTCCTTTTAAAGCCAAAGGTAGGAGATGATGGGATGCCATCCATCATGAATCTGATGGCTCCAAATTAGGCGTTAAGAAGGCAATCGAGTCTTAGGTTTTGGGTCCAATAAATGTGATAGATCACAATGATTTATACATTAACCATTCACTTTAGATAAAATTATAAAATCCATTATTCTCTCCTCTCTCCTCCAAATGATCCCAAAGTTGGGAGGAAGCCTCCTAACAATTAGATCTAAGATTGGGAAAGATTTGGTGTCAGGAAGATATTTTTGGATGCCCTCTCTTTCTCTCTCCCCCCCAAGAAAAAAGGAATATAATTAATTAATTTCAAGTAGATCCCTTTATCCCTACAAATTTCTTTTGGCCACTATAAACATCGTTTTTCTATAAAACTTGGAGGACAACTCATGCAAGAGTTTTCAAACCTTTGTGTTTTGTGGTATTTATTGGAGTTACATTTATACTCGAAAGTTGCTCATTTAGCATATCCTTATATTAATTATCCACACCACATAGAAATTCCTTTTTCTTTCAAATTCTAGAATTCTATTTCTTTTTTTATTATCTTCAAGTATACCAAAGGTCAGACTGAGATAGTTTTTTTTATGCCTAAAACATTATGTTTCCTCTTATTACTATATAATTACTCTTTTAACTATCTAAAACACTATATCATTCATTTTCCTTTGAAAACATGCCCATTATTTTGTATATCATTTATCTATCTATTCTTAAATCCCTTACTATTTATTGGCACACAAAAACTCTTATCCTTTATCTTGTGCTCCAAGGACATATTTGTGACACAAATAATCTTATGGGCCTCATGGGCTATACCCATGCAACAACGTGGTTAAACAATATTATTCCATTAATAATAATATCATTAGAGTATTTCAAGTCAATATATTTATATAATTCAATTTTACCAAAATTGAGGATATTACATTTACCCCTCCTTAAAAGGAATTTTGTCCCTAAAATTTGCACGCAATAAGCTTAATATGAATGATAAATAAATTTAATTTAAATTTGTAGGGTTATCAAACCTATCTTGATTTTTTGCAAACTCCTCATTTTATGACTAAGTATTATACCTGAATTCAAATCAGGATATTTCTGCATTCCCATTGTCTCTTTGTGGGAACCCGACATCCAATCAACCCAAATCACCACCAGTAATAATTGCAGAATAATCATAAGCAATGGATTAACAAAATCACTAAAAATTAAAGCAATTTTGCAAAGAGATCCATTTCTGGGAAACTCTTAAAGAAAGAAACCAAACTTTATATACATCATGGTTCACATTGTACATACATTGTACCATCTCATCTTGAGGATAACATATACTAGTTGCTTTTCCCAAAACATATACATAAGCAACTTAAAACCTTGAGGCATACAAACCAAAATCTCATATCATTTATAAAACCATTATGTACTAACTCCAAGGACCTGAGAGTACAGAGACGACACATAGGACTTCTATCTACAAGACACAATAGATAGTACACTCAACTTGAGCTGCTACTGCTGTCGTTGTTGATGTTGTCCCTCCTTTGCAGTACAGTCTCTACCTCCTCGTGCACGTCCACCTAATAATTGTGGATCCCACAGGGTGAGACACAAGTCCCAGCAAGAGATATAACTCTCTGCCAACAATGCTATTATCACTGGTAAATAGTATAAAGCTAAGCAGAGGTTCTTTTATATTGATAAGCAAGATTAATCACTATTTATAAGCAGAACAATCAATCTCATCTTTTAAAGTAATGCAACTATCTATGATAGATCAATAAATCATCTATTCACCTTATAAGGAATATGAACAATATGTATACCATCTATCCATTTAAGATGTATAAAAGAAGTGTACATCAACCAATGTTTTCTGTATTTGATCCTTAAGAAAATATGCTACACGGCTAATTAAATATTTACAATCACATTTATGCCCTGAGGAGATGAGGTATACCACTCATTCTCCAACCGACCACAGCTACGTAAAGTGTCAGTACCATACAAGGTCAATGGAAGAGCCGACTGCCATGACCTCACCTATCTCGGTCAGTACAAGACTACTGGCATGACATCTTGTGTCATCTACAATTAGCTTACTAGGGTATACTCGTATCTTCTCTATAGAGATACAACCACAACATGCACTCTCTTCAGGGAGATTTCAATTATCCATCCCTGGATTATAATGATAAGGATGATTATACATCAATTCCTCATTTGGTCGGGAAAATCACATGTCAATCCCATTATAAATTAATGAAGAAGAATTTACACATCAATTCCTAAATTGGTCAGGAGATTCACATATCAATCCCGATATAAAATAAATGAGGAAGGTGCTACATCAATTCTTCATTAGGACATATGGATATATGTCGTCCTTCACCCCCACATTTTCAAAAATATGCTCTCTGAGTTAAACTCATTTCACTAGTCAGCAAATTCTGACACTGAATGGATCTATGGTCAGGGCAACTACATGATGAGATTCCACTTGATTGATTAGGTTCATTATAGTATCTTTTAGCATCAATCAAGTTACAAACATGAATTATAACATATGCTACAAAGAAAGGTGTAATACATTTATCAAGTACTTTCATGAACTTTGGAACATATATAACACTTAGGATCTCAATCCTTATCACATTACTAGGAATTCTTTTCCCTTAGCATTATCATCATCATGATTAATAGATATGGGTATTCAAACCCTTAGTTCATCACTGAACATTGTCATCTCTCATCAAATAATTATTACCTCTATGTCCTCAGACTAAGGTATACATTATACTTGTTCCACCCATTTAAACATTTGTCATTTCTGACTAGGAAACAACTATCTTTTTAGGTCATCAGACCATATACACATTATACTTGTTGTTTTAAGTATTTAACATGGCTCACAAGGCCCATTTAATCTGTATCATATGAAACATCATACCTCATACCTGGCTATGCTCATCATCTCCTGATACCTGCATAGTAAGCACTTCATGATAACAACATTATCAAGTACATATCATCACCATGCAATACAAGAGAAATACAACCTTCCCATTATTAGGGTTAGGGTTTCCCCTTATTAACTGATTAGGGTTTCAAATCACGTAATCACCCTTCATTAGGGTTGGATTTTCCTCTATAAGTCGATTAGGATTTGAAGTACATATTATCAAAAAATCAAATCCTAATTCATACTCCACACATATTAGCAGTATCAATGTATGCTCATTAAATTATTATCACATAAGTATGAGTTTATCTCTCATACTCACTAGATTGATTACATCATACTATATTAAATTGGCTTAACCCTTTCTCAAGGTACATTATCCTACACTTATCAAAGTGTATTAATCTCATTAATTCTTATTATGTCAATTGCCATAACCCACTTTATGTTTTGCTCATCCAATTGTATCGGATTTGAGGTGCACCAAGGTGTATCAACCTTGAAGTGCTAGATGTAATATCAGTCAAGCATCATTCCTTGGTATAACTCTTCCCTCATCATTTTCAACTTACTTGAGTTTATCAACTTATCTTGTATTAGGGTATCAACCATCCTAATACTTTATGTACTAACTCACCACATTTGTCCTGTAGTGTATTGGCCATCATTCACCATACTTATCTTATAGTGTATCAACCTATCATCTATTCTTGAGTTTCCCAACTATCATCAAGTAATATGGACTCAACTCGGGGTAGAGAATTGTTGATATAGAGTAGACCATCATCAATCAATTTAGGTGTTTTACCTCTCAAGGTATTAGCCACACCATTACTTGGTGTTTTAGCCATCACTTCTAGAGTGTGTTCCCTCACCTTTACAAGGTATATTGGGTTGAATTATGTATGTCAAGTTGAACACATGTATTGGGTTAGGGGTATATCGGGCTAGACCTTATCATATCCTTCATACCCTCAACCATCAAGGTATCAGCCTTATCTATCTTATGGTGTATCACCTTCACCATACTTAGGTGTAACAACTTTACCTCACTTGGTTCTGTCATCCATACCTCACTTGAGGATATTGGCCCCACCACATTTTAGTGTATTGGCCATCACATGTTCTAGGATATCAACCAACTTACCACTTTTTGTCCTCTAATGTATTGAGTTACAATCACCTTATCGGGTTAGAGGTATATCCTTGATCACCATATCGTGCATGAGGAGTATGCTTGCTACCCATGTCTCCAAAGAGGTGTATTATGTGTCATACATATCGGGTTTCTCAAATTAGGGTTTGCATATTGGGTTAGCCCCTTATGTTCATACATTTTTCATTCCTTCAAGGCATTAACCTATCATTGGGTTGAGTGACAAGCTAGACAATTGGTTGAAACCTTCACATACCATTGTACAAAATGATAGGGGTGTGGGATTCCAAGGTATATCGGTTTTAATATCATATTGGGTTCCATCACCATATCAGGTTAGAGGTGTGTGCTTCAACCCAATATCGGTTTGTACCTTGATGATGTCATCATAATCAACCTCTAGATTCTTGTTCTTACTATTCTAGTTCATGGAAAATAGTCCTAAAAACTTTTAAGAACTCATAGGATCACCAATTATTCAAGAGAATTTGAAAGTGAAAGTATATCAACGAGTATAACAGAATTGAAGGTGAATAATAACATAATTGGGTTCAAGTTATATAACCTGCCTCAAGAACAACTTCAAAGCTCCAAGCTCTAAATCTTCACATTCCCAAGGTTTAAGATGAGTTTCACAACTCCTCTATATGCAAAGAATCTCTATGGATAAGTATTTGGTGAAGAAGAAAAGAAAGGAAGATCACAACCCAAGATCCATGATTTAATCCAAGGTTGAAGATGAACATGGCTTCACCTTAGGGTTAAGGTTTGAGCTCCTTCTCTTTCCTTAGCACCATGCACAATACCTCACAACTCATGCATGATATCCCCTCACTTTTGGCCAATATCCCTTCACTTGTGGCCAATATTACTTCACTATGGCCGATATCACCTTGCTATGGCTGATAGTACCTTGCTATGGCTGATATCACTTTGCTATGACCGATATCACTTTGCTATGGCTGATATCAAGGCACTATGCACAATATCTATTCACCAATGCACAATAACAAGGGATTATGCATGATATCTAAGAGGAAGAGGGTGGTAAGATTCAAAAATTTCACTAGTAGGTGAAAGGAGTGGTATATATAATTGAGGTTCATGAAAAAGAGGGTATATGAGGTGTCATCATTTTAAGCTACTAGGTTCCACGTGTACATGCATGGTTGACACATGTAGATGCATGTACTCATATTTATCTTGACATGCATAACACTTGAGGATAATCTAGAGATAAATTTTTTGCAATTACTTATCTTGTTGGATAAGATATTTCTACTCAATCGCGTCTTTATTCACAACCTGATACAACTTTTCCAAGGAAGTTGTAAACCGATACACTTCACCTCCTTGAAGTGCCTAGCCCATCATGGACAAGGCCATGAGTTCACAAACCGATATGAGACTCTCTCTATGGCTCCTTGGCCAATAGGTACTCTCATATAAACTCTACAACCCGATACAATTCAAATTAGGGTTTCACATTCAACCCTTTCTTGGTCTTTCCATCACCAAGGGTACCATTACTCAAATATGATTCAAACATGGTTTCTATTTCTTTATATCTCCTCTACATGATACATATAGGGATTAGGGAAACTCTATAGGGTGTAAATTGCATATCAACCCTACATTTTTAGTAAATTACAATTTGTATCAAACTTGGTGCACAAGGCACTAAGGTTCACACAAGTTCGAGCTTGGAATTTTACGCTTTCCACAAGACGCCCCTTAGCATCATTCTCTCTCTTATGATGATAAAACACTTGAGGCACTTTCAACATGTGACATATTGCAATATAACCCCTCATCTTGGGTAAATTGCATTTTGGTCTAAAATAAGAGAACATTGCTCAAACATCATTCAAACAGGACCAAACTTGAAACATAAGTTTTTCACCTAATAACAAAACACTTTAGAGAATTATATTAAAGTTATAAGAAACTTATTTTAAGTCAAACAAATAGGGTTAACCCTAAACCCAAGTCAGGGATGTTACAAGTTATAAACCCCTAACAAGGATTTCATCCCCGAAATCCCAGATGAAGGGAGACAATTGTTATTCATGAATCATATCATCAAGCCTCCACATAACATCTTGATGTCATGGAGATTCCATAGAACTTTGACCAGTACAAAGTCCTTCCATTTAGGTTATCATAGAATCTATCATACAGGACACATACTCAACTGTCCTTTTTATTAATGACTACAGTGTTAATTCTGTGTCAGATAACACTTTCTAAGTCAAAGAAATACTATTCATACTTCGAATAATTTGGGTGTCAAACCTCATTGATTTTTCACCTTCTCAACTTACATATTTTATGTAATAAGATTCTTGACCTTGGGAGTCTTCCATACCCCTCACTTAGTTTAGTATTTCACCTCCAAGGAAATACTAGAATTACATTCTGCCATCCATTTGGAACTACAAGTCTTATCATACTTCTATTGTGCCACTCTAATCTGTGGACACAACACTAAACTTACTTATGATTTGTACCAACCATCCTATTAGCCATTTATTTTCTTTTCATAAGGAGAGGCTACTTATCAAAGAAGAATTATCTCAGAGGTGACTCTAGATATTGTATGCATAAGCTACCTCAACAAATCTAGTTAGGGATATTATAAGGAATTATATTTAGCCTTGATAAGCTTTTCCCAAGATAATTCTACAATTGTTCCTTCACTTAATACATTCTTATCTATGTTATGTTTGTGCAGAGCATAAACCCCTAACATTTGATATCCATACTATAGTATGTAACTAGACTAATCTCAAAGTTGGCACTTCTAGGTAACCAAACATTAATCATCTTATCAGGAGTCATGTTCTCATTTTCTTATACCATTGAAAGTTATTAGATACTAGGATTCTTTACCTTGGTATCTATTACATGTGCCAATAATACATAACATCCTTATCATTTCCATCTCTCTGTTGTTATTACCAAATCCAAACATATAATAGGACATTTCTTCCATCTTGGGACATTACATATCACATATTACTTTGTCTTGGAACCAAAATCCAAGACTAACTGATACTTTTCAAAGTAACCATCTATAGATTACTTCTAATCCATGCACATCAAGTGTCATAAGACCTACTTGATTGTCATGTCCCTGAAAGGAAAGAACACAAGGAAACATATTTCTTTTTATCGCCCCATCAATATCTAGGGTTGATTATCAAAGAAATGAGATTATCACCTTCTTTAATTATTGCATGAACTTTCAACTGTTCATGTGTCATTCAATCATGTTTCATCTTAGGTTCCTTTCCATCAACATAGGAATTATAAATATGATTACATGTCATCATTTCTTTTCTTTGTTATTGTCTAGTATCTTCACGAACATTTTATGATTTTTATTTATATTCACATCATGGAAAAGATATTTATTCTTCACAATTCTTTATTGAACATGGATCATCTCCCTTGTTCCCTTTCTCTTATCATGAGGATTGCACTTTTACTTTCTCATACTCATAGATTGGTTTGAGATAAACTCAGTTTCTATTTCATTGCAGTTAGGATGTGATAGAAATATCCATCCCATATTTTTAGTTTCATTACGCTCTTTAGATTGTCTTCAAATGACTACTTGATCAGAGTAATCAAAAGGATAGCAACCTAAGAGTCTCATACTTACCTTTCCTTCAATAGATGAATACATGGCTAGGGTATACAAGTACTGAGATTAGGTAATATGCACCTTGTTTTATATCATATACTTTACTGTTCATATCATCCATATCATAGGACTTAGTATCCCTAGATTTCTCCAGGAATCTCTCTTACACGTCATCCTCTTTTATATAGACAAAACTAATTATAAAACATTTTAAAGATTACTGGATAGAATGTAAGTTATCATCCTTTTTATCTCTTCCTTATGTCATCATAGGACTAATCAAAGGAAGCTTAACAACAACTACTTTTCTTATAATTAATAGATAATATCAGGAGAAGACATATCTGAATGAAACAATTTCATCTCACCAGTCTCGAGTTGTGGATCGATTACTACCTCTGGCTGATTCATTGCATAGAATCTTGGTGTTGCCTATTTCGAACGCCGTGCTCTATTGTTTGGTGCAGATGGACCTGCTTGGGACGCATGTCCACATCCTCATGTGCCACTGCTAAACTGTTGCCTTTGAGAGCCTTGTTGACAAAAGGGTCTAATATGCCTAACCTATCCACATCCAAAACATGTCTTATACACACTCCCTGGTCTTGTCAGCCTTGTTATCAATGTAGAAGCTAAATTAAAAGTTCTAACAGGTGAAACATTAGGTTCTTCTCCCTTTCTTGGTAGCCACTGCTCTAGTGAATTAGGTGTTTGTTGCATTGGTGACACAAAAAACTACCTCTTTTTTAGAACTACTAGGCATCAGTTCCCAAGTTTGGACATATATTTTTTTTATTTCTACCTCATTATCCTTTATTGGACAGTCCCTTATCAAATTTCTAGCTTGCCTACACTTGTAGAAGACTCTGATCCCTTGTCGTATCTTAATCTTTTTGACATTTTCTACTGCTCCAACATAACTATGTTGATAAAAAATCCTTCTAGAGCCCAAAATGTCATCATTGGGGACATGCAATCTAGGTTGTATTGCTAGTATCCGATCCTCTATACACGTTAATGTTGTCATAACCTATCTAACGAGAGCATTAAAAGTAGGGTTATCTATCATGGCTGGATCAGCCTGGGGATTCTCAAGCAGTCGTTCTTCTCTCACCTGATCCCTTGCACCTTCTCCTTGTGCAACAACATTGCTTTCAACAACGTGTTTCTCATGTTCTTCAGACGTCTTTAAGCCTTACCCTCTCTTCTGCATAAGCAGAAATCACTATAAGATATACTAGAGGACACTAGAACAGACTCAACACCTTAGTCCTATGTCTATGTAGACTCAACAAACCTTAGGCTCTGATACCAATACTTTGTGGCGACCCGACATCGAATCAAGCCAAATCACCACCAGTAATAATTGCAGAATAATCATAAGCAACGAATTAACAAAATCACTAAAAATTAAAACAATTTTGCAAAGATATCCATTTATGAGAAACTCTTAAAGAAAGAAACTGAACTTTATATACATCATGGTTGACATTGTACATACATTGTACCATCTCATCTCAAGGATAACATATACTAGTTGCTTTGCCTAAAACATATACATAAGCAAATTAAAACCTCGAGGCATACAAACCAAAATCTCAAATCATTTATAAAACCATTAAGTATTGACTCCAAGGACCTGAGAATATAGAGATGATGCATAGGACTTCTATCTACAAGACACAACAGACAATACACTCAACCTGAGCTGCTACTATTGTCGCTGCTGATGTTGTCCTTCCTCTATAGTACAATCTCTACCTCCTCATGCACATCCACCTAATAATTGTGGATCCCACAGGGTGAGAAAAAAGTCCCAACAAGAGATATAACTCTTCTCCAACAATATTATTATCACAGGTAAACAATATAAAGCTAAGTAGAGGTTCTTTTATATTGATAAGCAAGATTAATCACTATTTATAAGCAGAACAGAGCAATCTCATCTTTTAAAGTAATGCAACTATCTATGATAGATCAATAAATCATCTATTCACCTTATAAGGAATATGAAGAACATGTATAACATCTATCAATTTAAGATATATAAAAGAAGTGTACATCAACCAATGTTTTCTATATTTGTTCCTTAAGAAAATATGCTACATGACTAATTACATATTTACAATCACACTTATACCCTGAGGCGATGAGGTATACCACTCATACTCTAACCGACCACGACTACATAAAGCATCAGTACCATACAAGGTGAATGGAAGAGCCAGCTGCCATGACCTCACCTGTCTCGGTCAGTACGAGACTACTGGTAGGACATCTTGTGTCATCTGCAATTAGCTTACCAGGGTATACTGGTGTCTTGTCTATAGAGCTACAGCCCCAACATGCACTCTCTTCAGGGAGATTTCAATTATCCATCCCCAGATTATAATGTTAAGGAAGATTATACATGAATTCCTCATTTGGTCTGGAGATTCACATATCAATCCCGTTATAAATTAATGAAGAAGAATTTACACATCAATTCCTTAATTGGTCAGGAGATTCACATATTAATCCCGATATAAAATAAATGAGGAAGGTACTACATCAATTCTTCATTAGGACGTATGGATATATGTCGTCCTTCACCCCCGCATATTCAAAAATATGCTCTCCAAGTTAAACTCGTTTCACCATTTAGAAAATTCTGACACTGAATGGATCTATGTCCAGGGCAACTACATGATGATATTCCACTTGATTAATTAGGTGCATTACAATATCTTTTAGCATCAACCAAGTTACAAACATGAATTATAATAGATGCTACAAAGAAAGGTGTAATATGTTTATCAAGTACTTTCATGACCTTTGGAATATATATAACACTTAGGATCTCAATCCCTTATCACATTACTGGGAATTGTTTTCCCTTAGCATGATTAATAGACATGGGTATTCAAACCCTTACTTCATCTATGAACATTGTCATCTCTCATCAAATAACTATTACCTCTAGGTCCTCAGACCAAGCTATACATTATACTTGTTGCACAAGTATTTCTCATGGCTCACAAGGCCCATTTAAACATCTTGTCAATTCTCACTAGGCAACAACTATCTTATTAGGTCATCAGATTGTATAAACATTATACTTGTTGTTTCAAGTATTTAACATGGCTCACAAGGCCCATTTAATCTGTATCATATGAAACATCATAGCTTATACCTGGCTATGCTCATCATCTCCAGATACTTGCATAGTTAGCACTTCACGATAACAACATTAACAAGTACATATCATCACCATGCTATACAAGAGAAATATAACCTTCCCATTATTAGGGTTAGGGTTTCCCCTTATTAACTGATTAGGGTTTCAAATCATGTCATCACCCTTCATTAGGGTTAGGGTTTCCCCTATAAGCTGATTGAAGCACATATCATCAAGAATCAAACCCTAATTCATACTCCACACACATTAGGAGTATCAATGTATGTTCATTAAATGATTATCACATAAGCATGAGTTTCTCGCTCATCCTCACTAGGATATTGATTACATCATACTATATTAAATTGGATTAACCCTTTCTCAAGGTACATTAGCCTACACTTATCAAAGTGTATTAAGCTCATTACTTCTTATTGTGTCAATTTCCATAACCCACTTTATGTTTTACTCATCCAATTGTATCAAATTTGAGGTGCATCAAGGTGTATCGACCTTGAAGTGCTAGATGTGATATCGGTCAAGCATCATTCCTTGGTGTAACTCTTCCCTCATCATTTTCAACTCACTTGATTTTATCAACTTATATTGTATTAGGGTATCAACCATCCTAATACGTTTTGTACTAACTCACCACATTTGTCCTATAGTGTATTGGACATAAGTCACCATACTTATCTTGTACTGTATCAGCTTAGCATCTATTCTTGAGTTGCCCAACTATCATCAAGTAATATGAACGGGTCTCATAGTAGAGCATTGTTGATATAGGGTTGACCATCATTAATCAATTTTGGTGTTTTACCTCTCAAGGTATTAGCCACACCATTACTTGGTGTTTTAGCCATCACTTCTAGAGTGTGTTGCCCTCACCTTTACAAGGTATGTCAGATTGAATTATGTATGTCAAGTTGAACACATGTATTGAGTTAGGGGTATATCGGGCTAGACCTTATCATATCCTTCATAACCTCAACCATCCAGGTACCAGCCTTATCTATCTTATGGTGTATCACCTTCACCATACTTAGGTGTAACAACTTTACCTCACTTGGGTCTATCATCCATACCTCACTTGAGGATATTGGCCCCACCACATTTTAGTGTATTGGCCATCACATGTTCTAGGGTATCAACCACCTTACCACTTTTTGTCCTCTAATGTATTGAGTTACAATCACCATATCAAGTTAGAGGTATATCCTAGATCACCATATCGTGCATGAGGTGTATGCTTTCTACCCATGTCGCCCAAGAGGTGTATGTGTGTGTCATACATATCAGGTTGCCCAAATTAGGGTTTGTATAACGGGTTAACCCCTTATGTTCATACCTTTTTCATTCCTTCAAGGCATTAAACTATCATTGAATTGAGTGACAAGATATAAAATTGGTTGAACCCTTCACATACCATTGTACAAAATGATAGGGGTGTGGGGTTCCAAGGTATATCAGTTTTCATATCATATTGGGTTCCATCACCGAATCGGGTTAGAGGTGTGTGCTTCAACCCGATTTCAGTTTGTACCTTGATGACGTCATCATCATCAACCTCTAGACTCTTGTTCTTACTATTCTAGTTCATGGACAACAATCCTAAACAACTTTTAGAACTCATAGGATCATCCCTCATCCAACTCTTTGGTCCATACAATACGAATCTTCAGGTCTGGTGCAGACATAGTACCAATGGCACTGCAATAGATCACTATAGTTAGGGTATTTAAAGAAAACTTTTATATCAACCTAGTTTGGGTCTGTTTGTGTAGTTTAGACAGCAATAACTTGTTTTAAAGTAGTCTATTATAGTTGCCATAAGGTATTATATTTTCCATTTGTTGGAAAATAATATTACAGAGTATGTTGGATAAATTGGAGGACTATGTTGTAATAGATGGTTAAAAATACTTATGACAATGAAATTCACTTCTATTTTTTGTTATAGATGTAGGTTTTGTATAATTTTTGCATGAATTCAATTAAGAAAATAATCATATCCAAGCTCAAATCAATGATGTGGCATGAATTCAATTAAGCAAATAATAGGGAAGGTATACAATGAAGCTTAACGCCGCATAAAGACCACATTAAAGAGAAACATGAGACATATTTGTTCCCATCATAGAGAATTAGTTAATAAAAAATAACAGTCATTAGGGTAGGTGTAAAGTTCATGTGATTTGGTAAACAAGAACTGATGACAGATAGGTAGAATTTTCCAAATACTGACCTACTGACCTATTTATTAATAGAGAAAGTATTCACAACATAATCGTATAATGGTAGGTGTTTTTCTGCTAACAAAAAAATAAAAGTCATTAGGGTAAATATCCTGCTATCTGACATAGCAATATAGGTAAGTAATAGTTGTACGTAATAGAACATGGATAATAGACAGTGAAGACACATGGGTGTAGCTGTTAAATACTCACATATGACATATGACAGTGGCATTCACACATTCAATTTTTGGTTATAGATGTAGGTGCAGGATATTTTTTTCCAATCGAAAGTAACAAAGTAGGGATAACAAGAAATGAGGACAGATAGGAGGACGAGTAAATTATTGACCTATTTTGTAATAGAGAAAGTATTCACAACACAATTGGATTGGTGAACAGAGTATGTTAGACATGATCTTGAAACAATCAATCAAACATAACCATTATAATTTATTTGGTGTATTGGTAGCTATTTTATGCTAAAATAGACAAAATTGTTATCCATAGCATAAGAAAATTTCATAGGGATATCAAGCAACTTTGGCAGTTCCTTATTAGAAAAAAAAGATGCCCTGGAAAAACTGGATATCTCACAATTAGGTTCTATGATTAACAACAGTAGAATTGATTCTAATATTAATTAAAATGTATTAGGGTACTATAAGGTCATATAGACCACATTAAGGTATGTTGACCTATTTATTAACAGACAATGTATTCACAACATAATCATTTTGCTAAAAAGGGTATGTTGTACATGATCTTGAAGCAATCAATCAAACGAAACAAAAATCTATTAATTTGGTATAATGGTGGTTGTTTCTCTGCTATTATGTGTAGTATTTTTTGGGCATAAATTCAATTGCTAATATCGTAGGGATATCAAGCATTTCTGATATTTTGTTATAGGAGACATAATGCCATATTAAAACATGGAATATCATAATAAGGTTCGATGACTTACATCAACATTAATGATTCTATTAAAATATAACAGTCATTGGGGTACTATGAGGAATATCTTGCTATCTGACATATCAATATAGGTAAGTTGTGTATGGATTTTAATACTACTAAAGAGGTCATACATGGATGTTCAGGTCTATTTCAAAAAAACCATAATAAATACTAAATATCTTATATGACATTACAGTGTTATATTATCTAAAGAATGAGGTCCTCATACCAAATAAAACATGGATAAAATCATTTTACAAGTATAGGAGGTAAGTCATGACATTTTATAGGTATAGGAGGTAAGTCATGACATTTTAAAGGTATAGGAGGTTAAAATAAAATTAATATAGGGGTTGTAGGTGCAGTGTAATTTTTGCAAATCATATGGTAATGGTCTAGGGATAACAAGCACTGAAGACAGTTAGGTGGAGTAGTTAAATAATGGTGTATTTATTAATAAAGAAAGTATTCACAACACAATTGGATTGGTGAACAGAGTACGTTGGACATGATCTTGAAGTAATCAATCAAACAAAATCATTATAATTTATTTGGTGTATTGGTAGCTATTTTTCTGCTAAAATAGACCAAAAAAATCCATAGCTAATATCGTAGGGAAATCAAGCAACTTTGACAGTTCCTTATTAGAAGAAAAAAAGGCTTAGGAAAAACTGGATATCTCATAATTAGGTTCGATGATTAACAACATAAGAATTGATTCTAATAATAATTAAAATGTATTAGGGTACTATAAGGTCATACAGACCACATTAAGGTATGTTGACCTATTTATTAACAGACAAAGTATTCACAACATAATCGTATTGCTGAATAGGGTATGTTGTACATGATCTTGACGCAATCAATCAAACGAAACAAAAATCTATTTATTTGGTATAATGGTAGTTGTTTCTCTTCTATTATGTGTATTATTTTTTGGGCATAAATTCAATTACTAATATCATAGGGATATCAAGTATTTTTTATAGTTTGTTATAGGAGACATATAATGCCATATTAAAATATGGAATATCATAATAAGGTTTGATGACTTACATCAGCATTAGTGATTCTAATAAAATATAACAGTCATTAGGGTACTATAAGGAATATCCTACTATCGGACATATCAATATAGGTAAGTTGTGTATGGATTTTAATACTACTAAAGAGGTCATACATGGATGCTCTGGTCTATTTCAAAAAAACCATAATAAATATTGAATATCTTATACGTCATTACGATGCTATATTATCTAAAGAATGAGGTCCTCATACCAAATAAAACATGGATAAAATCATTTTACATGTATAGGAGGTAAGTCATGACATTTTACAGGTATATAAGGTTAAAATCAAATTAATATAAAAGTTGTAGGTGCAGTATATTTTCTTGCAAATTGTATGGTAATAGTCTAAGGATAACAAGCACTGGAGACAGTTAGGTGGACATGATATTCAAAGAAAGTATTCATCACAACACAATCGTAATGTTGAACAGGGTATGTTGGACATGATATTAAAGCAATCATTCAAGGTAAATCATTTTCATTTATTTGGTATAATGGTAGATGAGTTAAATAATGACATATTAATTTATTTGGGGCTCAATGAAGCTCAACGATGCATTCAGACCAAATTCAAGGGATTAGACCACATTCAAGTGAAAAAATAGACATATTTTGGTCCATCGTAGAGAATAAATCTTGACCTAATAATTCCTTACCTAATAAAATGTGTCTTTTTATGGCATAGTTGACAAACAAGGATCCCAGTTAAATAAACATAATACATAATGTGTTTTTATCAAACCGATCATACATCTATGGAACCAAGCACATTAAATTGAGTAGGTATAAGGCGTTTGAAAATCAAAATAAGACTGCATACGAGTCTTGTATACAATATTGAATGCAATTAAACTCATCTGATGATGTAGGGCACTCAGCCATGCATTACAAGCTGATAATGTCAATATGAGGTTATCTAACACCTCAATATCATTCATTGTATCAACCATTCAACATGGCTATGTTTAAATCTTAAAATTACAGATCAACTAAAAATAGTTTCATATTGCTGAGAAGATATACCTGGTAAGAAGAATATCCACGTAGTCACCAAGAAAGTATCAGTACATACATGAAGACAAGGTAAAGGAAATAAAAATTAGTGTACATTCCTACTACTACATCCGCCTATGAAAGAAAAATATGCTCGGCCAACATATACCTCTCAAGAAGACGGGCGACTTTAGAATACAAGGGCTCGGCAAAGACGGCTTCAGAGAATAGTTGGTGGAGGATGCGAAGTTCAATGGGGAGGAGATCGGTGAAGAAACACAAGACTATATAACAGCTACGGCAGGCGGTGCCCTCGCTAGGGTTTGGTCGACGCCTTGTACAGAGTGAAAAGGGGGTGTCAAGGGGCTTTAATTGGAGATGACAAGTCGAGATGCCTAACCTTGATTCTTGTTGTCTAACCTGGAATCATAGCTTGGCGATGTGTGATGAACCATTCAGCATTGAGGAGACAATATGACATGGGTAAGTGTGTCGATATATTTTTTACTAGGGATGCATGGAGGAAGGTGCTACGCGATTGGCAGAATAGGATGGGGAGCATGGGTTGTACAATGGATCAGGTAAAAACTCAGTGGAAGAACTTCAGGAGAGACTTTGCAAAGAGAAAACTAGTGACCAACAAAAGTGGTGTTGGCTGGGATGACAGCAGGCGCAAGCCAATACTACCTGACACCCCGAAGTGGGGGGAGACACTTGTGGTATGTCCAATGATACTCCACCCTAAATATTAAATATTCAGTTAAAGTGATTAACATTGACCTAATCAGTAGTGATTGACCATTTTAGGGAAACAAGGAACTAGCGAGATTGATCACCAAACCATTCTACCACTACGACGACGTTGAGATGACAGGGGGGAGGAACATCGCTAGGGGGCATCATGCAATGTCCTCAATGGATAGACAACTTCCTTCTGATGTTCCATCTGAAGATGATGTTGTTTTTGACTTAGATGTATTTGATCCATTTGTCAGCCCAGAACCAACCTGTCTTACTGAAGACATGGGTTATTTTAGGATGCAAAATGAGGAGAACAATGGCAGAATAGACAACCAAGGTGTTTTTACAAGGACTCCTCCCACGCACAGATACAAGAAGCGAGCCTCAACAACACAGGACAATTGTGGCCTTACTAATGATGTCATTTCTAAATTCACAAAGGTGTTTTCCAAGGTACATGAGATGGGCACCGATATCACCAGTAGATCTAATGATAAAGATGAGCATCAAATATTTTGCACCATTTTCATACAACGTACCCTGACGCCCCTGCCCCTATTTTTACCATTCTTGTGCATGCCATAAAGGAGTCATGAAACCATAACATTTACCTAAGCCTTCGAGATACTGCACACAAAATTACCATATGGTCGCAAGACCTTTAGGAAATGAAGAACATATCTTCTGGATCACAAACACCCTGCCCCCCCATCATATTCACAATCGCCACCTTTGCCATTTAGTAGCACGAGTGGTAATAATAGAGGCCCTGTCCCTTAGTTGTTCTTGTGAGGTTGTCTGATTTAAGAGCAATATTAGTATTGTGGCTTTAACTTAAGAACAATTTTTAAATTTGATGTTGATATATTTACTTGCTTTGGGAATAATTTCAAAATTTGGTGATGTGTAATGTTTTTTATGATTACAAACATATCAATATCATTTTATTTAATGTATTAAGTAACAAATTGTTATGTTTACACATACATTTTGTATATTTTATCATGGTGATTTCATATCTGCAATCTCTCTATTTATTTCTTATGTGGGTAATCACTTTAATTATAGACGTCACGACATGTATTGAACATCCAGAAACAACTGATGACATTGTACAACTTTGTCATCTTATTTCTAGTCCAGCTAATTGCATTGCTAACACAATAGTAGACCAAATAGCAGACCAAATATCACACAATATCATGGACAATTCAAATGACGGAGCCACACAACAACCAATACTGAGATCAATTAGTATTAGGAGCGACCATCAAAAGGTTTTAGAAATAATAATTGGCCATGAAAAGAGGGCGTATGACCTGTACCACATGCTACCTGGTATGGTTTTATCCTTTGTGGACAAACTTGAGGAGTGTGGTTTGTTGAAAAGTACCAGAGGCGCATCATCAGTGGAGGCAGTATTCTACTTCTTTCAAATGATTGGACATGGCCATACCAGCCATGTTCTAGTTGAGGACTACATTCACTCTGGTGAGACCATAAGTTGAAAGTTTAATGAGGTATTGGATGTAGTGTGTGCTTTGTGCAATGAATATGTTGTGATGCAAACTGCATCCACAACTCCGCATCAGCACATACTAGAGAGTGTAAGATTTTAACTGTACTTCAAGGTATGAACATCAATTTGTTTACCACCAATTTGTTGCTGGTATAAACACTTTCTTCGTCACTAAAATTCATATATACTTGTCTTAGGATGCCATTGGGGCAATTGACGGGACGTACATCCCCATTTTGGTGAAGCACGATAAGAAGAACCGTTATAGAAATAGAAAAGGGAATGTTTCTATGGATGGAACAGATGAGGCAAATGGTCGTTTCAAAGATAACAATCCACATAGATCGTATTTTACATGTGGCAAGAATCTTGTTGAAAATAGGTGTCGTATGATGTTACCCGCACAACGAGTCCAACATACTGTGACAACCCTAACTGAAATAGGGATGCTATGGTAACACAACTATCATATGCATGAAATGAACAGAAGCACTGGTCTTCGTCCTATGATTTTGTATGTTCCACAAGAGCAGATACACATAGGTTGGTCACTGAAATTACGACACTTTGTAGAAGATAAGACTATCTTTGTGAAAAACTTCACATGCTGACTAATAGTGATTCAGCAACAGAGGATGAAGGTTACAATACATCATAATGTAAAATCCAATGCCTTCCTGATTATGAATTATGATGTATGTTTAAACTTAAATATGCATGAATATTTTATTTAACTAAATCCCTACATTGTTGGCTTACTTTCAATTATACCATTACATGTATTTAGATGTCAACGGATGAATCCATAGGTAGGAGGTGTTTTTGTGGTGTTTTGGCCGCATTGCAGATTAATACAGAAGATGTCGGGTTGTATGACTTCGGCATTCTTAGCGAAAGACTGGGAGAAATGTATTACATCTACTCTACCCAAGAGATTCGACATGTAGAGGCCCTAAAAACAAGTTGTTATTGACTATGACATGGATACATGTTCGTTAACACTAATACAAAATTCATATTACAATATAGGGAAAATAACGTTGCAAATACTTTCATTGGGCGGTCGATCTCCCACCAAAAACTCATTCTTTTAGGGCTAAGATTAAGTTATTGACTGATGAGTGCAAGTCTATCTGGGGTCAAGCAATGAACATGAAGGATTTTGTTGAAATCCATCATGATGCCAAAGAGGTTTACAATTCATACCAGCACCAGTATGATACACTTTACACTAAGGTTAACGAGTTAGAGGATAGTTATAATCTTTTATTGGGTACACTGTCACGTCCATTGACTCCATGAAATTTATGTGTCGTTTATATTTCAATGATCAATCTTGCAAAATTTTATTCAAACGTCCGACATGTTGTTGTAATAACCCATGCTTAGCTTATCTACCACAACTTAATATGGTACGTGTAAACGTTATGATAAAGGTGATTACATATTCCTTTCAAATTATTATGTCGTATAAGATATTCATTATTAATTATGGTTTTATCCGCATAATTGTGATATACACCCTTACTTCTGAAATATAGTACTTGCAGAATTTGTAATATGGTTGCGCATCCAACGAACATTTTTGCTTTATAGCGTCCAGAGCATGATCAAATCCTACTTGATGTCATGAGAAGTCAGTATGACATGGGGATATGTGTCCATGGATTTTATTCTCAAGAGGCTTGGATGGAGACATGGACTAACATAAACATAACATGGATGCATTTTATAACTCTGAACCAGTTGAAAACCATTTAGAAGAACCTAAAGAAAGACTTTATCAAACAAAATCGTTTCCTTTTGGCACATTTATTTCCTCCTCATCCCTTAGTGTAATATGGGATCCCCCAGGAGTTTCTGAAAACCTAAACAATGTTGAAAACAATAATGACGCAACTGTGGGATTAGGTGGTGAAGGTAACAAATGAAGTTACAAAATGTTGTTGACCACCTGGCACATTATGTTCGAATTGGCAACATTTGTCATTATGTTCAATATTTTGCATGTCTGAATATATTTTAATGAATGCATATTTGTGCATAGTCATTTCATGCACCTATATTTGGATGTAGTAATAAAATGTGATACCGACTTAGCTATGTGTTTTTGACCATTCATTTTTGAACAACTTGTAGATGTCGCATAACAACAAATTCAATCAAAAGTATGTGCGCTACACAAAGCGTAAGGATAAGTCGACAAAAGCCGTAGTAGACTGGTCAATATTGGAATGCGATGTAGATGGGATACCCCTAGACTGGTTAAAGTATAAATGTTGTGTCGATGAAAACGTAGTCAATTCTTCTTCTTCATCGTCACTTGGTAAAAATCAACAACTACCGCTGATTTTCGACTGGCCAATGGGCGAGGCCAAGGAATTGAAAAAAGCAAAATAGGTAACAACACACGCTGAGTTTGAACAATATGTGTCACACCCACATTCCACAACTACCACTAATCATGAGATTAGGGAATGGCTTTGAGGATTATACTTAATACAAATTTCACTCCTGATTTTTTTCCCTTTATTTCAAACTCTTTGTTTTCTCACATTCAATCAGATAAACAAACTTTACAAGAGAATTAAACTTTTATTACTCTAATATGATTTCAACATAAATGATACACAACCATACATTCATTCTGTTGCTCACACTTCCATTTACATACAACATGACAATCAAATACATTCTCTCGTATTAAGGAAACAAAGATACAAACATCATTTACAACTCTCTCACATATATACAAGGACCTTGAGTGATAGGGACCGACTGAACTTAATGAATCTCTTACTTAACTCATGTGGTAGATCTACTCTGATGCTTTGACCTTCTTCAAGTCCACATGATTTCCCTAAAAAATGTGAGTAGAGGGGTGAGCCTACTCGCTTTGTGAATGAGTACTTCAAAGAAATAGTCTACAACACTAATATAATTACATATATACTTTTAAGAAATTGATATCAATTATAACTACAGTAAGCTTTAAAGAGATTAATCATTCACAAATGGAAATATGTCAAGATACTCTGGATATCTACAGCAATGAATAAATATATGAACATGCTTGATTAATTTCAAAGAGGACTAATAACTCAGAAACAAACAAAGGATAATTCAATAACTGCACACACTCGATTAACCTCTCATTCATCTTATTATGCCCTGAACCCACATGAGGTGTACCACAACATGTGAAAGAATCACATCAAGCTATGATCTCACTGTAAAAGGCTTAGAAGCATGCCCAGGTTCCTAAACCTATATTTTGACTAAGACCCCGTCTATAGTGGGCCTCAGCACGTCTGCCTCTCTGCGGATAATGGGAGTAGCTGAATATATTAGACTCCACCTCTCAACCTGGGTACTCAGGCGGTGAGTCAAAGCCCTCTGGCTTATTGTACATCAGTGGACCTACTGACCACTGATCACTCAACATGTTACATAGGTTCCACTGGCATCCCCAGTTGGTGTTGGGTACCACACAACTATAAGGAGTCTTCCCTACTGGTCAAGACCCCCGCACCCTACTGGTGTGCTCCAGCTTACCTCAATCTGGACTACCTCCAGTCAGGAAGTCATTTCCTCCTCACAGCACATGCCTCATCCTGTGAGGATTCTACAGTGTTAAGGGCATCTACATGTCTAATTCACTCTTTAATTTCACAATTCAATCATCACATCAACATATATTTGTTCATCTTTGTAAACTATTCATTTCATAAACCATCTGATAACATTTACCACAACTGAACTATTAAGCATCACCACATCTCAAACTGAGAAACATTGATATCACAATACTTGTTTCACTGAACACCCTATCATTAGGGTTTCATTTACCTCATTCACTTATCACATAACTCGCATAAGGATTGAATACATCATAACATCATTCAATAAGAATTGCTCTCAGTAGTTCACATATAATTGAATATATATATATATATATGAAACCGTATAATGAACTGAACTAGGGTTTCCACGCTCTTACTGATATATCAAGAAAACATTGATATCATAAAATGAAATCCAAGATCTTATCTAACATATATGTAATACACACACAAATAAAACAATCATTCATAACCAAAGAGATTCAACTAGACAAACTTCTTTATTCAATTATACAACAATTTCAGTCATAGCCGAAAATCTTAGATTTCAGTATATTCATGTAACCTCCACAACTACTTTAAGAATTTTGATTTAGATGGATTGCAATAATTTATAATGTGATTTCATAATCTGAAATTCATCACAATAGAGAAATAATCAATTTCATATCATCTTGCAAAAGTTAGATCAAAAAGGGAACTTAGGGTTTGTACTCGCATGCTAAGCAATTGAAGATATTTGATGATTTAACTCATTTTCGTGCAATCTAATATTTAAAGGAAGTACCCACTCACCCTAAGGTGTGAAAACACCTTACAAAACATAGCTCATCTCTAAAGATCTCAAATCCAAATTAGAACTTTAGCAAAATCTATGGTTTTCTTCTTCCTTTCAACGGTAAACGGGGTCTGATGAAGGTAGAAGATGAAGATCAAAGGTTAACCCAAACCTCAAATTTGATGGACCATGGATTCCAAGTAAGGGAAAATGAGGAGGAGGAAGAATCGACAGATAAAACTACTTACCAAGTCAAATCTATAGCAACCCTTTTGGGTTTTCACTGTTCTTCATATTCTTCCCCAAAAATTTCCCTAGAAATCGCCCTCCAGGTCACCCTCTCTTAGAGAAAGGTATCTGGAATGATAGAGGATCAATTTGTGGTTCTAACGTACTTTGTTTTGTTGAAAATGGATAAGCATAGATCGAGATAAGATCGTTTTATGATTTGTCACGGTGTCGACGCAGCGTCACGGGTCGCGGTGTAGACCGCGGTCGCGGTGTCGACGCAGCGTCGGTCGCGGTGTTCTGAATATGTTTACTAAAAAGGGCATAATTATCTCATTTTAACTCCGATTTGGTTCATTATTTTTTTGTTGGATTCATAATTAAATTCTCTACAATCCTAAGATATTATTTTGATAAAATTCTCAAATTAAAAATCATTTATTAATTATTTCCTCTAATGTCATTAACTCTCTTCTTGCACACATGTATGGGTTAATTCTATCTTAACTCCAACTCAGATCTTTATAGTATTCTTAAGTTATGATTATGAGTTTCCCAAACAAGTATTTAAGGTTACTAAAGTTAAGGCATAGCACAACATAGAATATTACTAACAAAAGCATGCCAAGCATTAAGATTATCTTAAAACTCTAGGATTACCAGTAAGCTAGGAACGGGTTGTAACAATTCTCCCCCTCTAATAAAAATTTCAGCTCAAAATTTCTAAAAGAGGAAATGATACTTGTTAATCATCTTTGATTCTACTTTCCAAGTAACTACTTCTATACATGATTCCTCTGAAAAAACCTTTACTAGGGGTATCTCTCTCCTTTTAAGCTTTCGAATACTACGGTCTAAAATTTTATTTTCAGCATTGATTCATTTGTTCCTCTTCAAATCACAACCTTTAAAAGATATGAAACATGTGAAACATAATTTATCATCTCATCATCACGAGGTACTATTCACTTGCCATTCATGAGACCACAATAGTCACCATACTATCACAAGATATAAATCCTTTTCACAATATCATAGGGGTATCAACCCTTATCAACACAAGAGGATTAATCCTAATAAAGGGCTCAACCATGCCCAAAGGTCATTACGACCATCATACTATTCCCTGCAAAAACATCATTATCTTTGCATGCCTTATAACAAGGCTCAGCAACATTACTTACATATAATACATCAGATCAACACAATATTAAATTAATGAGGCAGGAGATATTCATAAACAATCATAGCAGGGTTATATTAACATTAAGAACATTCCTTTATTACATCAACATGCAAGGAATCTAGATATGATTAACCCTCATAATATTCATAATGCACATGTTTAGCATAAGAAAGTATCAACCATGTGGCTATGATAACCACCAATTAACATATTATGGTTATGATCATATTAAGGAGGTTATTCCACCATCATTCAATCATATAAGAATGTTAAACATTAATACTCATCTTTATCTATTTGTATCAGAGTTAGGTTGAACAAGATAAATTATATTAATGTTACTAATTAGCACTTACACCCAAACCTTTACTCACGACATCCCCATTGGATCATGGATGCGTAAGGTGAAGCAACACCATCACATTCCATACTATTCTCAAGTATGAACCCACAAATAAATCAAGGTGTAACCATCATGTTATAGCATACTAGGGTTTCAACAATAGTAACAGAGTACTCCATGATTGTATTAGTCATTCAAAGACTATTATTACCCAATTACCATCACTTAGTTATATTAATGCTAGGTATAACAAGTTATACCTCATTAGGGTTACATATCAATACAATATGGTTATCATCCCTTCTATTCATATGAGTGAATAGGTAAGACTACCTTATTCAGGGTAACCCTCCATTTGTTTTATCATCATTTGACCCATATCACCATACCACAATTGTACAATACTAAGATGGATTACTGGAATGAATGACTACAACTATCAGACACCTGAAATTAAAATATTGCTTGCACATGTACACTGAAATCATACATAGAACTGATTTACATCCCTCATTATACCTTCAACAAATTACACTTCTAAAAACAAATTCACATATTACTGAAAGCCATTGTTTTCTCTTATTTCCTCATTCATTACTACTTACTTCTCATTATTTCTCCTTCTCATTTTGATCATATAGAATAAACATCCCTAAAATTGAAACATACAAGGTAAGAATAGATTATTCATCATTCTTTCTATCACTACAAGAATTTATTTCATATCACACTTTACTCATGATGTATCATGCCTTTTGTTCAAAACACACTTGTTACATTTAAAATTTATTTCTTACCCTTTGCTCTGAATCATTTTCATATTGTTTATCTACCTTTCGTATTAGCTACCTTTAAACCCTAGATTACTATCAGTGCTAGTTTACTTCTCATAGTGCAAATCTCATGATCTTGTTTTATAGAGATGCTAGCATTCAAGGTCAAATCACTAGTGACATCCCTTGAACTACTACAACTCTAAACATTCTAGGGTTTGGTTCTTATCAATAGCAAGACGTTATTGTGATGTGACTTTGCTCCATGGAGTCCAATTAGCATGGTAGGAGTTGTACGGTTCACAATGGTCATTCAATGAAACACCTTTGTTGGTTGCAAAATTTAGCTGGAATAGGCGCAGGATGCAGTATGGTTTTATTTGGCTAATGTTACAGTTGCCAAATGAAATTAGACTGCATCACGTGACTATTCCAGCTGATTTTAGTAAAAAGTGTAGGTTTTTCATTGCTTGACCAAACTGAACCGAACAAATCATATCATGCCATATCAGACTTCATTTCCTTATTGACAAAAATACAATCTTCTATCTACCGGATGTTTCCATTGCCTTCTTTAGGCCAATGCAATAACTCCTTAAGCATGACCACTCACCGTATGGTCATCTAATGCCCTTGCTACACTAGTCTATATGAATTTGTCTTTATCAATGTACCACATGTTTATTTCACTACGTACTACACTTAGTACGGACTAATGTATAATTGAAAGGTATGTTTCCAGCTACCATCTTGAATGGTGGACATGTACTAAGATTATTCACACGATACTTAATTTTAAATACCATTTAGCTATATAATTTCTCATTCTAGATTATCTCCATCATGAATGTTTCTTTACCGACTACACGTATTTTTTAGTTTAACAGATACAATGAATTAGTTTGTATGGGATGCAGAATGTGAAGCATCCCTAGGAATAGTGTTAGGACGACAATATTACTTGTGCAAACGACGTGTCCCTTATGCATGGAAGGGCTGGCATGATGTCACAGATGAGTTCCATGAGATAACTGGCAGAACTAATATTAGTATGGGTGTGTTTAAGGCTAGATGGAAAATTTTAAAAATTGTGGATGCAGTTACAAAGACTTTTTGGACTATCCCACAAACTTATCCACCAGGACTACAACAAGATCCAATTCACCAACAAGACACATCTCATACTTGCACAATACAGACAGAAGATACATGTAGAGTACCCAAGGATGTTGGTAGATATTATATAACTTAGTGCAATGAATGCCAATTTGTATTTGATTGACTATGTTTGCTTTGTTTGCAGTTAACTACACAGACAATATGTTATGTATTCGTATGAAACAATTATTTCTCCATTATGAATATGAAATAACCCATGTTGTTGTCTATTGTTAGTACTTACATTTATATTACTTTTTCTCAACATTATTTTACATTGATGTAGGCATAACATCTAAATTTTATTCAAACATTGGACATGTTGTTGTCTGTTGTTAATACTTACATTTATATTACTTTTTCTCAACATTATTTTACATTGTTGTAGGCATAGCATCTAAATTGTAGTCACCATGGCCTGGGCCTCTACCCCAAAGTTAATATTCCCTGTTGAAGAACAATTAGACATCATCCTATACGATTGTTCCTTAGTACAACTCACTATACCTAAACATTGGCATTATCTAAATGGAAGACGCTACAAGGCTGGTGAAGTGTACCTAAATTTTGGAAATTCAACATCTGTTATCGAGGTTAAGTACGATGTTGCTGAAAATCTTGTATCCACATTCGGTTTGTGCGAGTGGGTTAGGAAGATTCTATTGGGCCATAACGACAAGCTTTTTCTCCATCCAGTTGACCATAACACCATCAAGGTTTAGATAACCAACATCAACAATGAGATGCCCAATCATCTCAAATAGTTTCAGTACTCGACAGAGGATAGGGAAAATTTAGACAAATACGATGATGAGAACACACCCGACAAGGTATATTGCAATTGCTACAAAGTCCCTTTTATTCCTTTTGGCAAAGTCGATTTCCCTATCACCATCAGCTCAGATTTGTCTGAAGACAACAACGAGCTCCGCGACATAGCAACATCAACAAAAAAACCAAGGTAGAACAAGTAATACGATTTTCCTATCTTATTTTGTGTTTCCACTTTTTGACTTAAAGTAATCAATCTTCATAGCTATTTTTTGTTGTTAAAACTTCAAGAGAAGACCACCACAATGAAAAGGCCCTCACAATTGCTTATTCCAGACCATGTCGCTATTGTTTAAGTTATGTATCTAGACTAGTTGTGTCTCTCTCTTCCCAGTTATTTTACTTATGCACATATTTAGGGGTACAACAATCCCCTTGTTTAGTTACTATTTTGGACAACAACACCACTGCATGTTCATAACTATGTCATTTTCATTAATCCCTTGCAGTATTCGCATAGTGGTTACAATATTTTGTGTTTGTATTATGAAAAAAAACTAACCACAACTTAAGTAAGCCTAATTTTATAATATTGAAGTTAATTTTTGTTGTGTAACCAATACAAAATAATAAGTTTTTATAATCCAAACATATTTGTATTGAAATCAGTTCAAAAAAACATACAGTTCAAATCCTGACATGGTTGCCAAATAGAATTCGACTGAATCCTGACTGACAACCAAATAGAATTAGACTAAAACCAAACTCAAATTTGACCAGCTGACTAGAATCGGACTGGGTTTCCAAACAAAATTAGATAGCATCCTGACTACCCCAACCCAGATCATCAGACTAACCCTAACTAACCCAGTCTAGATTCCAGAATCCTAGTCCCTTGCCAAACGTATGATTAGGCTTTCTCTAGAATTGGTGAGATAGCCTGAGTATAAAGGCTCGTTAGATCTATCTTTGTCTCCTAATTTCATCGGACTTTATTTCGTGGGAAATGATGGATTGAGAGAAGAGAACAATATTAGGAAAGGGTTGTGGTACTATAGCCAAACTTTCCTTTTACAGCCAAAGGTAGGCTACGATGTGATGTCATCCATCTTGGATCTGACGGCCCTGAATCAATATTAATAAGGCAACCGAGGCTAAGTGTGACAACCTGGATTTTCTCTCTCCTATCTTGTACCCTTTCACTCTCATCATTTGACCGCTTACTCAATTCAATTTCAATTTCATGGTTTGATGGTTGGGAGACTCCATATTAGTCACATCAATATTATTTTTGCTAAATGTGACATCAATTTGTACTTTTGAATTAAATACCATTATTTTTCATATCACCATATTTGCTAGATATTTTGAAACTCACCACCATAATCTTTTGGCTTTGTAACATGTACCATTATGTAGTGGGTTCGATTTCGAATCCAGCGATGGAAAAATCACATCAATTGGACCTTCAGAGTCCAAGTTATGATACCTTGAAATTTGGATAATTATACCTTGTTTTAGCTCATTTCTGTACCTTTATCTCTATTGGGCCAGCCAAATAGGCCCAATACAACATAGTAGCTGATTTTCTTGTTCCCCCCTCTCCTTTCCTCTTCTGGAAACTGATGAACGACTGATGAAACGCTCACCGCCTCCACCCAGTTTGAGTAACGGATGGGGAGCTATGATCTAACAACCCTAACTTGCCGCTTTATAAACCCCTCTGATCTAACCCTAGTTCCCCTTGTCTTCTTTCCCTCCTCCTCCATCGTCACTCATCATCCCTCTCCTCTCACTGCTCTCAGCCAGACACTCCATCTAGAGTGCCGCCGCAGCCAATGGATGGCTGCTACTCGCACCTCCAGCCCACCGTCGGCCCTAGTCGTCAACTCCTTATGGTCTGCCACTTGTCTCAGTGCTCAGGTCGGCTGCTAAAACTCTGTCTCTTCCCCGCCTCCCTCAAATTCATGTGGACGCACCCAACAGCAGGCCCTTCCTACCCGGCTGACTGGGGAGGAGCAAGGTTGGGGACGACAACACCAAACAACCGAGACCTCGCCGGTGTGCCCTAGACCCCCCCTCGACCCCTAACCAGACTCGACACTCCCCTCTTGGGCATCTGGAGGCGCCTTGCTCGTCGGACGTGAAGGGGGCGGATCCCCTGTTCTGACTCTGTTCCAGCGGTGGAACAGAGCATTTTCCGTGAGAGCGTCTGAAGTGGGGCTCCGTTGTGGGCCGTCGATCAGCCTTGGAGCACGATGGACCGGACGATGATTGGCCAGGATCAAAGAGAGGCCATCCATCTCAGTCGAGGTGGTCAATCCTGTGCCTGTGAGTAGCTGGATGAATGGACACTAGTGGGTGCCGATCCGATGGTAGGAGTCCATCAATGAATGATATCATGGTAATGTCATGTACCTTCCCTATAGTTTGGATTACAACCTTCTAAAATGCATAAGTCCCTCACCCCTTAGCCAAATGATGCAAAATTATATATCAAATTGATCCTTTCGAAAAGATCTACAACCTGGGAATATTTGCAGACCCCGATTCCTATTTTAATTCTACTGATTGGCTAAAATACGAAGTTTAACCTTCTTTGACCATGTTACATGCACAACCATGATAAAGTTGAAATCTTTTATGTACTCGTGCATCTGTAATCATCAAACCAATAACTCTAATGTCTTTGTAGCCCTAAAGAAGGTCCTACTCTCCCTATTTCTCATGAATGACCTCGATTGTACATATGTGCCTTCTTTGGACTATAATGTTGAACGTTGGCTAGATTGCGAATCTCGCTTCTAATGGACATACACCTAGTATTGTTATATGTTTCTTATGACCTAATGTTGCTGATCTAAATCATCTTTTAGATCTAGACCTCTTGACTCGATGAATCATGATCTAGGGTGCCCTATTGTGAGTCTTTTGACCCTAGAATACATGTAAATACCTTAAACATTGAGATGATCATAGAAAGTGCATAGAACGTAATAATGACATGGAACTTGAACCACACTCTTATGATGGAACCTAAATCAATATGAGATCATCAACTGGACTAATGAGTAACTTGGAACCCATCTTGGCCAAAACCCTAAAATGCATCTAATTAGGGTTAATGATGAGAATCTAATGCATATATGTAATCTTGTTGTTAATCAGGTTGGCTTATGATCTAGATGGTAATGGACGTGTTAAGCTAAGAATCTCTGAATCAGGTATGGGCCTTATCTAGTTATATGACTACTGCTTTCTTTCTTGAAAAGACATATAATATATGCTTGTTTGTCTATTTTCTCAAATATTGCCATGTAGTATTGCTATGTCATACTCGATGTTTGCTTCATCTGTTTTATAACTTGAACACATATATATATGGAACTCCATTATAATATTGTTGATAAAGGGTTCTTGGTTACGACCTTGAGGTCCCTCTCGTATAAAAGGGTTAGCTAAGCTTGAGCACCCTTACGGACCCTTCTGACGGGAAGTTGGTCAAAGGCCTTTAACATGTTTGATATTGTTGGTATAATGGAGTGAAATGACATAAAATATGATTTCGCATTGGTTAAACAATTAACATGTTTATTCTTGTTCATTTAGTCTTTTCAAAATTATGCAAAGCTTATATATATGTGTATCTTTCGGCCCCATACTCAACACCTCGTGTGTTGACCCATTTCTCGTATGTTGTTTTTAGGTTCAAAAATGGCTAGAAGGTTGATGGGCTTGGTGAGCTATGCTAGGTATACTTGTTGTAAGATCCAGATATAGTATACATGAGCAGACTTATACAAAGTGACTCTTGAATATGTAATTCAAATCGTGTAATATAATGATGTTGCTTAATATATATCTTGTTGATTGTTGAGTTTATGTTGGTGCTTGTATCTTGTTATCTGTTCATGTGTGCTAAGCTTTACGCTTCCGCATTTCACCTTTGGTATACGTTTGGTTCATGGACTGGGATTCTGGTTCCGTGACACTAAGGTTTTGGGTCTAATAAATGTGATAGATCACATTGATTATATTTTATTCATTCACTTTAGAGACAATTATAAAATCCATAATTCTCTCCTCTCTCATCCAAATAATCCCAAATTTAGGAGGAAGCCTCCAACAGTTAGATCTCAGATTGGGCAATATTTGGTGTCAAGAAGATATTTGTAGTTTCCCTTTTTCTATCTCTCTTAAAAAATGAATATAATCCATTAAAGTCGATCCCTTTATATTTACGAATTTCTCTAGGTCACTAGAAACATCTTCTTTTATAAAACTTGGAGGAAAACTCATTAAGTCTTTTCAAACCTTACATATTTTGTGGGATTTATTGGAATTACTCTTATAGTAGAAACTTGCTCATTTAACATATCCTTATATTAATTATCCACACCACATAGAAATTTCTTTTTCTTTCAAATTCTAGAATCCTCTTTCTTTTGTTATTATCTTCAAGTATACCAAAAGTCAGACCGAGATATTCTTGTTTGATTCCTCAAGCATTATGTTGCCACTTATGGCTAGATTATTAGTCTTTTAATTATCTAAAACACTATATCTTTTATTTTCCTTTAAAAACATTACCATTATTTTGTATATCATTTATCTATTTATTCTTAAAACCCTTGTTATTTATTGGTACACAAAAACTCTTATCCTTTATCTTGTGCTCCAAGGACATATTTCTGACATAAATAATATTATGGGCCTCATGGGTTGTACCCATGCCACAATGTGGTTAAACATTATTATTCCATTAATAACAATACATTGGGAAAATCAAAATCAATTTATTTATTAAATTCAATTTAACCAAAATTGAGTATATTACAACCCAGGTCGCCCTTCTTTTCGATGTATTTGAGTTCATTACTATCCCTTCTTGTTTTTGAGGATCCCTTTCCATCATACCATCCCAAAAATTTGTTCCTTCACCCTCATTTTCAAGTTTTCTCCCCAGTTTGTAATGTGTATGTTGTTTGTCCGCCCCCAACCACCCATGTGATAGACTGGATTTCTGGCTTATTTTCGAGGATGAAATATCTTTTAAGGTGTGTATGATGTGATGGAGTGGAATTTTGGAATCCTAAATATCAAATGACATAAGTGAAGTCATGCATGTTGAGTTGTTTGAGAGTCCTAAGTGTTTTGCTAAAGTTTCGAGGGCAAATGATAAGTATATCATGATTAGGATCTTTAAGCTTATGCCTTTTGAAGTATTTAAGTGGATGATCAAACAGTTGAATTTTGACACCAAATTCATGTATAAGGTAACTTGAGTTGTGAGGAAGATATGGTTAAAATTTGGTGGCAATTGGATATTCTTGGAAGATAGTTATCAAGGTTTGGAATTTGAGAAATAATGTGCTTTTTTTTAGGTTAATAGTCGAAGCCTAAGATAGGCTGTGTCACGCGCCCCTTAGGTCGAGGGAAAATTGCATGGACAAATCGTGACCATTCCTGGAAAATCTGGTGGTTGTGGCCTCTAGAAGGGGGAGCCACAGTTTGGCTTAAGTGGACACTAACCATTAACCCTTAGATCGAAATCGTGCACTTGGGGCGTCATCCCCTACCTCCAACTGAATAGGAGATCATGGGGACAACTGGAGGCCGTGACTCTGGCCACCACCTCGTCATGGGTGTGGGCTATGAACAGAACTGTCTATGCAGTTAATCTCGCCTCGCGAAGCACATTCAAAATGACCCCTCACTCAGATGTTTTAGTAGACTGACGAGATAGAATGATAAGCTCCACGCCATGCTTTCTCCATCACAACCTGCAGCTGCGAAGCCCATGCGTAGGGAGCAAGATGGAAGGCAATTTCAAGGAATCTAAGGAAGCGGAAAGTGAGCTTCCATCTAGGGAAATCCAACTCAGTCGTTCTCATGGACTGTCGAGGTGGTTTTGATGTTGGACACATGGGATTTTTCTAGAGAAGAAGACCACCTTTGGGGGCCTTCCACCGACGTTCCCATTGCATATGAAGACGACGAGGAAGTTCCTTGAGGCCTTGCGGTTGTTTTCATAACTCCTACGAAGCGTCAGTATGGGAAGTTTTGTTTTTCCCCTTTGGCTCCACTACAACAGCTACACACAGGAGGCGAGCTTGCTACGGTGGTGAGATCATTCATCCAGCTAGGAGGAGCTGGCGGTGAGGAATCGAAGTACCGTCAACATAGTTGTTGAGCCAACATAGTCATTGCAGGTGTTTCCTTGTCCATCTGAGGCTTGACGAGCGCACAATTCTCTATCATCCTTCACGCCTGTGGCAGCGCTCCTGCCTCTGGAAGAAACTGGGTCTCACAGACCCAGGGATCAAGTTTGATCGAAAAGCAAGAAAGAAACGGGAGAAGCGTCAGGCTAGCGGATCCTTACATCCACAGATCCAAAGCAGGATCTGAATCGGGCAGAACCAGGGATGAGAGGGTTGTGCCTCTGGCATGCCACATGGCGGCTTCTAATTTGCTGTACAAGGTAAATATCTCATAAATATCCAGATCGTAGATAATTCCTAGTAATTAGCACGTATATCAGAAAAATACAAGGTACCATTTTTCTCAGACAAATGTGCAGAATAATGTGAAAGCATAATATCAGGCTTTTGATGCACTACTAATAGTGAAATCATGTAAGATGTGTAATTCTTGTTTAATGGATAATAAATACCAAACGATGGCCTAAAATTATGAGAAAATACCAGTAAATCATAAATCATGTTTATAATCCATCTTATTTCAGTAATTGTAATGTTGATGCATGAAATTATGTAATTTGCTTCATGTTGCTAATTAGGGCTAATAACCCTAAATAAAATACTTACATGCCCAATAAATGATGAAATGTATAGAGTAAGCTCATATAATTATTTGGAACCTCAGGTTTAATTATGAGATCATGATGATGCATAGAATCCATGTTATATGAAGATGAAACTTGATACATGTCATGAAACCCTAATTTAGGTTAATGATGTAACCTAGGGTTAATTTGTGCACAAAAATGCTATAGAAGATAATGTTCAGATAATGAACAATAATCTAGAATGTTATATCAGTAAGATAATACCAAGAAAATAATACAAGTAACAATGAGAATATCCTAATGAGATAAGCTAAACCCTAATGAACACGATTAGGGTTAAGATGAGATGTAAGATGATAGGAATCTGATGATGGTATATGATCTTGTCTTAATCAGGTTTGACCAAGGATATTGTTGACATCAGGGATATGTGATAATTTGTCTTGATCAAGGTACGTCGTTACCTCTTACTTGGCTTATTATATAATATGTTTGTGTTATATGGTAGTAAAGACTTGGCATATGGTATTGGTTGAAATGATTGTTCTTGTATGATATGTTGCTTGATTTTCCATACTTACTGCTATGAACATATCAAACATAATATATCGGTTCCATTATATGAAAGCACCAACTCTTTGGTAGTGTTCTTGGAAGTGACCTAACTCTTTGGTAGTGGTCACATTATACATATGGAAGCACCAACTATTTGTTAGTGTGCTTGGACCTAACTCTTTGGTAGTGGTCACATTGTACATATGATCCAACTATTTGGTAGTGATCATAAAGGCCTTAATGCATTCAACTCATTGGTAGTAATGCATGGATGATATAATGGAAAATATGCCTAAAAGATATGTGTTCTCTTTTGTTAATGAATATCTTTGTGGAAGTATACACTTTTTCTTATATTTATTTATAACTGCCAAGTATTAGTTTTATATTATTGCCAAGATATGATGAGAGGTATACAAAAGACACGTAGGCATACTCAGTACAATATTCTTGAATATTGTGCTGACGTGTACCACATGTAATCTTTTGTTTAGGTTGTGGACATGTGATCTTGAAGGACCTGGATAGTTGTGAGTTGTGTGGCGAGTTGATGTACAGGTGGACCTGTTGTCTTAAGATCCTTTAGTTTAGTGTTAGTACATGTATATGTAAAGTTTGCCTTTCAATATGTAATATCAAATGTTGTAATAATTCATTATGTAATTATATGTTGAATGGTGAACATGTGTTGTATGGTTTTATCATTGTTCATGTACACGTGCTATTGTTGTTTCCTTTTGACTTCCTCTAATTTTCTCTTTCTTAGCCTAGTGTGTAATGTTTAAATTAGGATTCTCACTGAGGTGAGGGTTAAAATTTGGACGTCACACATTAGATTAAGTTTTAGAAAATCCGGGGACGTCACAGGTGGTATCAAAGCATGAACAATAGCAAAGCCTGACATTTTCTCATTATGCAACTCAAACTAAAGAAAACTTTGAACTTAATAATATTTAGGGTTAGATTAGTCATCTTTTAAAGACTAGATCTGACCTAGCCTCTAGGTTAGCACCTAGATGTCTGAGAACTAGGACTAGACCGGTGCTTATTGTATAGAAGATCCTTAGATGTCGTTCTTTCCTTACAGTGCAGCGGTATGGGACGTTGCATTATTTGGAAATGACGTGCATCAAGGGAATATAAACCATAGACATATGGCACTCGTTGTCTAGAGTAGCTACACTAGTCTACACCATGTTCTCACCCTTTTTACTAGTTTTCATGACATTGTACTCTCTACTATGTGTGGGACACTCATTTTCTGGATTTGGTTTTTGATTCCGATCAGATCGAACCTTGATAGTTTTCTCTGACGCTTTTTTTATCAGAGAAAAACTATATGATATTTTATTATATATAGTATTACAAAAATGTGTCCCCACACATGTACGAGTAGGAGGTGGTCATGCAACCTAAGTGAAAGTGAATGACATCAGTCTAGAAGAGAGAGTAGTTCTATATTAGATGTTTAGAGCCTTGTTAGAATATATGATAGAAGGAATAAGTTTTGATGATATGATGCAAGTCTTATATAGATGATATAAGATGGTTTATGATGATCAATGTTGTCTTTAGGGATTAAGGTTCAATTTTGAGGTTTTGAGATAAGCTTTGATGATGTAAGTATGTATGCCTTTGTAAGATAAGATAAGATAAGTTAAGACAAGGTTGTGAGTCAGCATGAGCATCAATCTCTTTTACAAAGGAGGACCTCTAGTGTTGGGACCAGTTATAGGGTTAACTCTAGAGAGAGTGAGACCCAGAAGGCGAAGGTTAGAGAACTTAAACTCCAAGATATGCGAATTATGAGATATGTGATATGATATGTCCTAAAATAGACTACTCCTAAGTGAATGAGTTGAGTTGCTCTATGCATGATTCCTATAGTCTTGTTGAACTCTAGATGTCCTTGGGAGGACCAAACCCTAGAGTTAGAGAGAGGTTGGTTATATGTGCATATGTGAATATGAATATGAGTGCCTGCCATCTGGGTGAGGGAGAGAGCCCAAGACCCTGGAGGAGGTAGCTACATTAGTTTCTGTGAAGCCTCATGCTCGGGTTGGTGGTTCCTTGTAGGAATCTAGTGGTGTATATGAGAGAGATAGGTGGGTAAGAATGTTTCATGAGTAGAGACCTATGAAGAGTATGTCATAGCATGTTTTGGTTTGTGCTTATGTGGCTAGAGCTTGTAAAGCTATCACTAGTGCCAATGAGGTAATTCGAGAACCCTAGACTAAGAGAGGGAAGATATAGCTAGTATATGAACATGAGATACTCATAGAGTTGAGTTAGATCAGAGAGACTGAGCATGGAACTATCCTGATGATATGGGTCAGGAGAACCTCAGTTGGACTAGATGAAGTTTTGATATATGTTTAACAAGCCACTCATATAAGTTGGTTTAGTACAACCATGATATAACATAGATAAGAATGTGACCTAATCTCGAGATGTGATATATAGACATGATATGATGGAAACCTAGAGATGGTTTAATAGATATCAATGCATAAATGGTTAACCATATACGTGAATAATGCTCATTATGTGAAAATTGTTGGCTAATATTGTGATCAAATCACTAGTAAATGTTGCAATTTATTATGAGTAATGAAATAAGGTCATGTGAATGAAACATGTTACATGAGGTGTTAGTCTTAGTGCTTAATAAAGATGAAAATATAGTTTACAGTTAGCACAACATAATGATTATGACACTTTGATGTGATCAAGTGGTTTAATTATATTTAACTCCCTCCTAAAAGGCATATGTTAATGTTGAACATGTTCTAACATATAGCTTAATATAATGGTGGTGACACCTTGATATAATGGGTTAATTTTAGTTAACTCCTTTAGAACATGGTAATATGTTATGGGAACCCTAATGCATCGGTGAAGATAAGGATGCAACCCTAAGATATGAAATACGTTATGACATAACCAGAGTTTCTAAACCCTTGTTCTAACCTTATACGAAGAGGTGTTTCACCTTAGATGTTTTAAAACCTCCTAATAGTGGTTTGGATATGAGCAAGGAACTTTGTTTTTGGATATGTTGCACATAGAGAGGTGCCCTATATGTGGATTTGAGATCTTTGGTTTTCCTTAGAGTAGGAGGATGGCTTAATTTCGAGGATGAAATTTCTTTTAAGATGTATATGATGTGATAGATTGGATTTCTGGCTTAATTTCGAGGACGAAATATCTTTTAAGGTGTGTAGGATGTGATAGAGTGGAATTTTGGAATCCTAAATGTCAAATGACATAAGTGAAGTCATGCATGTTGAGTTGTTTGAGAGTCCTAAGTGTTTTGCCAAAGTTTTGAGGGCAAATGATAAGTATATCATGATTAGGATCTTTAAGCTTATGCCTTTTGAAGTATTTAAGTGGATGATTGAACATTTGAATTTTGACACCAAATTCATGTACAAGGTATCTTGAGTCGTGAGGAAGCTATGGTTAAAATTTTGTGGCAATTGGATATTCTTAGAAGGAGTTATTAAGGTTTGGAATTTGAGAAATAATGTGCTTTTTTTTAGGTTAATAGCCAAAGCCTAAGATAGGATGTGTTACATGCCCCTTAGGTTGAGGGCAAATTGTGTGGGCAAATCACGACCATTCATGGCTAATCTGGTGGTTGTGGCATCTAGAAGGGGGAGCCATAGTTCGGCTTAGGTGGACGCTGGCCATTAACCCTTAGATCAGAATCGTGCGCTTGGGTCGTCATCCCCTACCTCCAACTGAATAGGAGATCGTGGGGACGACTGGAGGTCGTGACTCTAGCCACCACCTCATCATGGGTGTGGGCTAAGAACAGATTTGACTGTGCAGTTAATCTCGCCTCGCCAAGCACGTTCAAAATGACCCCTCACGCAGATGTTTTTGTAGACTAACGAGAGAGAACGAGAAGCTCCACGCCATGCTTTCTCCATCACAACCTGTAGCTACAAATCCCATGAGTAGGGAGTAGGACGGAAGGCGGTTTTGAGGAATCTAAGGAAGCGGAAAGTGAGATGCAGTCCAGGGAAATCCAACTCAGTCGTCCCCATGGACTGCTGAGGTGGTTTTGATGTTGGACACATGGGATCTTGCCAGAGAAGAAGACCACCTTAGGGGGCCTTCCACCAGCGTTCCCACTGCAGATGAAGACGACGAGGAAGTTCCTTGAGGCCTTGTGGTCATTTTCATAACTCCTACGAAGTGTCAATATGGGAAGTGTCGTTTTTCCCCTTTGAATCCACCACAATAGATACACATAGGAGGCGAGCTTGCTACGGCGGCGAGATCATCCATCCAACTAGGAGGAGCTGGCAGTGAGGAATCGAAGTACCAACAACGTAGTTGTTGAGCTAACATAGTCATTATTGGTGTTTCCTTGACCATCTGAGGCTTGACGAGCACACAATTCTCTATCGTCCTTCACTCCTATGGCGGCGCTCCTTCCTCGTGAAGAAATTGGGTCTCACAGACCTAGGGATCGGGTTCGATCGCAAAGTAAGAAAGAAATGGGAGAAGCGTCGGACTAGCGTATCCTTAGATCCACAGATCCAAAGCAGGATCCGAATCGGGCAGAACCAGGGATGAGAGGGCTGCGCCTCTGACATGCCACGTGGCGGCTGCTAATTTGCTGAACAAGGTAAATATCTCATAAATTTCCAGATCGTAGATAATTCCTAGTAATTAGCACGTATATCAGAAAAATACAAGTAAGGTATCATTTTTCTCAAAAAAATGCGCAGAACAATGTGAAAGCATAATATCAGGATTTTGATGCACTACTAACAGTGACATCATGTAAGATCTGTAATGCTTGTTTAATGGATAATAAATACCAAACGATGGCCTAAAATTATGACAAAATACCAGTATATCATAAATCATGTTTAGAATCCATCTGATGTCAATAATTGTAATGTTGATGCACGAAATTATGTAATTTTATTCATGTTGCTAATTAGGGCTAATAACCCTAAATAAAATACTTACATGCCCAATAAATGATGAAATATAGAGTAAGCTCATATCATTATTTGGAACCTCAGATTTAATTATGAGATCATGATGATGCATAGAATCCATGTTATATGAAGATGAACCTTGATACATGTCATGAAACCCTAATTTAGGCTAATGATGTAACCTAGGGTTAATTTGCGCACAAAAATGCTATGGAAGATAATGTTTAGATAATGAACAATAATCTAGAATATGACATCAGTAAGATAATCCCAAGAAGATAATACAAGTAACAATGAGAATATCCTAATGAGATAAGCTAAACCCTAATGAACATGATTAGGGTTAAGATGAGATGTAAGATGATGAGACTCTGATGATGGTATATGATCTTGTCTTAATCAGGTTTGACCAATGATGTAGTTGATATCAGGGATATGTGATAATTAGGTTTGTCTTGATCAAGGTACACCATTACCTCTTACTTGACTTAATATACAATATGCCTGTGTTATATGGTAGTAAAGACTTGGCATATGGTATTGGTTGAAATGATTGTTCTTATATGATATGTTGCTTGATTTTCCATACTGCTATGAACACATCAAACATAATATATATGTTCCATTATATGAAACCACCAACTCTTTGGTAGTGTGCTTGGAAGTGACCTAACTCTTTGGTAGTGGTCACATTGTACATATGGAAGCACCAACTCTTTGTTAGTGTGCTTGGACCTAACTCTTTGGTAGTGGTCACATTGTACATATGATCCAACTCTTTGGTAGTGATCATAAAATCCTTAATGCATTCAACTCCTTGGTAGTAATGCATGGATGATATAATGGAAAATATGCCTAAAAGATATGTGTTCTCTTTTATTAATGAATATCTTTGTGCAAGTGTATGCTTTTTCTTATATTTCTTTATAACTGCCAAATATTAGTTTTATCTTTTTGCCAAGATATGATGAGAGGTATATAAAATACACGTAGGCATACTCAGTACAATATTCTTGAATATTGTGTTGACGTGTACCACATGTAATCTTTTGTTTAGGTTGTGGACATGTGATCTTGAAGGACCTGGATAGTTGTGAGTTGTGTGGCGAGCTGATGTAAAAGTGGACATGTTGTCTTAAGATCCTTTAGTTTAGTGGTAGTACATTTATATGTAAAGTTTACCTTTCAATATGTAATATCAAATTTTGTAATCATTCATTATGTAATTATATGTTGAATGGTGAACATGTGTTGTATGGTTTTATTCTTGTTCATGTACATGTGCTACTGTTATTTCCTTCTGACTTCCTCTAATTTTCTCATTCTCAGCCTAGTGTGTGATGTTTAAATTGGGATTCTCACTGAAGTGAGAGTTATAATTTGGACGTCACACATCAGATTAAATTTTAGAAAATCCGAGGACGTCACAACCCCTCTTCATCTAGTAAATCATTTTGTGCTTCTTTCATTCCCTCCTCCTCCTCTCCTCTCCCCAAGTAAGGATTGCCCCCCCCCATATTCTCTCATTCACCCCCTTCCTTTTTACATCATTTTGTAAACTAGAAGACCTATCCTCAGCTTCAAATTTTACCATCTCCATAGCATTGTAGTTACCATTATGAACTCCTTGATTGACATATGTGTTCATCCTAAAAATCTTCTCCCTCATATATTTTGACTTTCTCCCTTTACTTCACTCTGATACTTCTTCGATCAGAACATCCTCTTTATTGTATCTCCTACCTTCTTTCACTGATTCTGTTCCCCTCATGTTTTTGTTGTATTTTGACCCGTTACTCTCAACCTCTGTGGCACCCCTTCCTTCGTTAACAAATTTTGATAATTCATTTGATTTTTGAGATGATGATTTGATTTTTGAGATGCCCCTGTGCTTTTTGAATAGAACCTAGTTCTCTCTTTGTTGTTGACAACCGATCACCATAGAGATCTTCCAATACTGATATGTATGGTCTTCTCGGTGAAGCTTTGAGCCACAACCCCCAATATTTGTGAATTCTATCCTCCTCCTTGTAATCTTTACAATCTCTGTCAATATGGCTCAACATCCCACGAATGTAGTAGAAAATTGGGAGCCTCTCATATATTAGATCTAAGTCGCACACCCACATTCCGAATCACTCAGCTGCATTGACCATTTGTTCACCCTACAGCGCCCTGTGTTGCCATCGATTCGGCGTGGTAGACACAACTTTGTCTCACGGAGGCGATAGTTCCTCCCGAAAGAGAGCAAGAGAGGGAGAGGAGAACAGGTCGAGCAGGTCAGAAGAGGCTGTGTCGGGAGAGCAAAAAAGGGAGAGGGGAAAGAGGGGTGTCGGGGGCGGCTGAATACTCGCCGCTCGCGTTATGAGCCAAACCCGAGTTAGAAAATAGAATCCCACCTCTAGTGGGACTGGTCTGGTCCGGTTTTCGAGTTTCCTTTATCCTGAAACGGAGTCAAAATCAGATTAGCAACCAAGAAGAAACCAATCCTAATCCGTCTAACTATTTGGCCAGGTTGGCACTAGGTGACAAACAATAAACAGGATCTAGGCCCGTGCCAAAGGCAGGCTAAATCTCCATTAAACCGAGTCGACACCTCTCCCTCTTGGTACCTATATAAGGGGTTCTTATATATACCCCGAGAGGAGAACAACAGAGAGGGAGACCCTGTCTTTTCTGTGTCCTTTGATTGTTTGACATCTTGTCTCCTTATACAGGCACTTTTGTCCCCGGCGAGGGTCTATGAAAAGAAGGAAAAGAGACGATAGTTCTGCATTGGCCTTGAACCTTGGTCGTCTGGGTTCCCTGTTGGGCCGTGAATCTGATGGAGACAAAGTCACATGGCGTCATGGCGGGAGAACTCCTCACGAGGCGGCCAGAGCAGTTAAATCTCGGCGGCGCTCTGTGGAAGCAGACGCTCTCGTCTGCGGATTGGAGGGGCGGGATGAATGAAAGCTGACCTCGGCTTCTCATCTCTGGCAGACGGAGTTGGATTACTATCTCTTCTAATGGGCGCGCCCACGAACAGCCATGGAGGCGGGTTGGCCGCTGCAGGCGGGAGTCCACGGCGCCCTGTTCCTGCAAAGGAACAGAGGATGCACTCGCAGGTCCACGCGTAAGGCATAGCAAAGAGGATCAGGGAAGCACGGATCCAGGCAGTCGGCTAAGTGGACCGTGACTTAGATCCGCGAACCAGAGAAGAAAAGGTAATAAGAATATATTAGAAATGCTAACGTATCATCTAGTTCATTGGTCCAAACATACTTAACTTGGGCCCCGTCTGGTTGAGATGAAATTGTAAACGTGTGTTGCAACTGCATGAGTTTTTCAAGTAGTTACGTTTGGGTTTGCGGAAATGAGACCCACACTTGGAATTTAAACCACACATGCTACATTATCCACGTATAAAACTATGGAACAGGAACCGCACTGTAAAAGGGCGCAGTTCACTTTCTCGATATTGTTGGTGATTACGGCGTGATTACGGCCACCACATTAGTTTTATCCTGCTTGAGGCAATATCAGAGTCTACAACTGAGAACATGTTCGCCGTGTGAAGGATACCAGGAAAAAATGTGGGAGTAACTTCACCACAAATTAATTGCAGCACGTAAGCCAACTTATCGTACAACTGCATCCAACCAAATAATAACATACCAACTAGATGAAATAGATCTGCATGGAACCAGACAAAAACGAAGGGGTTCATTTTCATTACGTTGGAATTCTTGTTTTAAAATTCCAAGTGTGCCTTGATTTTACACGTAACCAAACTAGCCCTTGGAGTAATTATAACAATTAATCAGTAGCTCAGATGGAAACGTATTATACCTGAAAGTCGATTAGAAAAATGATGGGAACCTGATTAAAATATGATTAGTACATAATTCTAATTCTAGTTCTAAAAGTAGGAGCAATGCATGTGTGAGACCCTAACCTTGTTTAAATGGTTGAACATGCTTAATTACCATAATTGAATGCTTAGAACTATAATCTAACCTTATGAAATGTTTGTTATCATGTGACTAGCTTAAGTTTTAAATTTGGTCCAATTTGGACACTATTTGCGCAATTAATGTAATTTTATGCACATTTTGGGCTTTTATGCAATTTATCCAATTGAGAGGTTTTCTTTACAATTTGTCACTTGCATTAGGGACCTTGAATATTCTCTTATCATTCTTTAGCTTTTTGAGCCATGGTGTGCCTAGTTGAACCTTGGTTTGGATGTGTTTTCTTCAAGGGTATTTTAGGGTTTACCCCTTTATGGATGAGCTACATTTAGGAGCGGGGTTTATTTGTTTGTCTTGAAAAACAAACAAACGATATCAAAGCATGTCTCCATGAAGGGTGGGGCATCTACTTGTGTCGTTGCTTGTATATCCTTAATAGTTTAAAGTCATGGACACATGGAGAGCTATTAGGACACCTCAAGTTTTTCTTTTTCTTTATCCTAAAGAGTTATATACATATCCTTAAGTATCCAAACGAAACATTTGGTCCCCTATCTCTTCTTATCTCTCCATAACTCATCTTTCTCCTGTTGGTAGGCAAAGGAGCTTCCTAAGGAAGAAGAAGGTGCTCATCTACTTGGTGGAAGCACCTAGGGTTTCATTAATTTTGCTTTGTTTAGGGTTTTTAAAGCTCCTTGGTGATCTTGACCTACACAGGTAAGTATCCCATTATTTCCTTTGTTTCTTTATCTTTTCTTCTTCCTCCTACCTTTCTCCGGGTCACAACCTTATTGTTCCATGGTAGAAGTTTCTCTAGAGCTCGAGAATCTACCTTTCTTGCTTCTTCTTCTTCTAAGGTTTTGCTTCTTTGTGGAGAAAAGTGCCTACTTGGCCGAGTTCACATTTGAAACTTGGATTTTCTTTCCTTCTTTGCTTGAGTTTCTTACTTCAAGAAGTTTGTTCTTCTCTGTAGAGGTGAGTTTTATAGCCTTCTTCACTTATGTTTCTTACTAAAAGCTTGTTAGTTCATGTTTATGCTTAAAAGTGATGATCTAAGCATAAAGAAACCATGTTTGTTTAGGGTTTCAAATTTTTATGGTGTTCCCTATTCTATTCCAATTCTAAATGAACATGTAAATAGGTGAACGTCCTTCCTAAGGTAGAAATGATCTAGGACAGGTTGGTAACACAACTGATGGTGCTAAGCATCTAACAATCGATGCTCCAAGTTAGGATTTTCAAGCTTTTTCCTTCACTACCACATGACCCGATGGAGATACCATGCAACAATCAATGGTGTTTCTATCTTGAAAGTTGATGGTGGTGACCAAGGGTGTTAACTGATGGTCACCCCTTAGACCAAGTTTTGGCTCAATTAGAAGGTTAATGGTCAACCACTAAGTATCCTAACGATGATATCAATCAATGACGACATTAGCTTAACATCTAATGGTGTTAAATGAATAAAGTGTTGTTCTACCAACCAATGGTGACTTAATGATCACAACCAATGGTGGATCAGGTCATCACCATCAATGGTGAGTTATGGATGTAATTGTAGCATCAATTAAACCCCAAACTAATGGTTTCTTGGTTCAATTAATCTAATGGTTAGACATATATTCCAATTAATAGTTTTGAGATATGAACATGATCCAATGGTTAGGATATTACACTTCTTCATATAATAGTTTGTATTAATGGACTTGATCCAATGGTTGATATTAGATGCTTCAACATCCAATGGTTTGGATTGAAACATATAGTATTACATGTGAGTTCTAACAATCTGAATTTGATGGTTTCCTTCAAGTGATACCTCATGGGTCACCACATCTTTTTAGGTGATCAGCAGCGGCAACAGCAGAATGTGAACCCTGGAGATGTTTGTTAGTTGTCTAGTATGTCCTAGAGTCGTCCCTATACACTTAGGTCTGGGTGAAAAGTTTGTATATGATGTTTCAATTGAATCGAGCTTTTGATAGCATGTTGATGCTAGTATATGTGGAATATGTGGATAGCGTTCCTTTGTAAAGTTTATGCTATAGTTGAGGCTATAGAAAAATTGTAAGAGATTTTGAGCATTATATGAAAGAAAGCAAGTTGATGGGCTTTTATGTGAATGCTTCTGAACAATTGGGAAATGTTGAAATCAGTTTTAATTTACCCTATTTTCTAGGTTTGTGTTTAATTATTGAGTAATTGTGTTTTATGTTTTGAGTAATCTCATTTAGTGAAACGGGTTCTAACAACATGATTATTAAGTGGTTAAGGTATAAAAACCCTAGTTTTGGTGATCATGATGCTTAACACATTGAATTTGATTATTTAGAGTTGTTAATTATTTAATATAAATTTGATGCTAATCTAACATGAACACAATCATAATGGTTAATGAGGGCTTCAAAGGTGAATACTCATGCATATGAATAATGAGGGTTAAAGATCCTATCTTGCTATGTTGTTAATGAAAATAATTGGATCTAAGTGATCATAAGACAAGGGTATGATGGGTATCACAATTAGGGTTTCACATAATTAGCAATGTTATTGATGTAATGGTGACATTTTAAAGTTTACATACATGTAGATATAGTGTGGTTTCTTGGATTGATTGAACGTACTTGAAGTATAATTTTCATAATAATCTGCATGGTTCTATGAAAGGTACATGGTTACAATTATGACTACTCGAAATATAGTTTGTCGATGTTTTTTGAATAATTTTTTAGGACTGGTTTGATAAATGAATTGTTGGTCATTTATTTAATTCATGTTCAACTATAATGCCAATGAGTATCACATAAGTAAATGATAATATTCTAAACCCTAGGTTGATGTATATCAAGGGGTGATGCACACGATCCCTGGAGGGGACAATGATCACACTCAATATAATATATCCAGAAGTGTTAGAATATGTAAAGAATATGTCAGTTCTTATGTGCAATACTTGATGCTTATATGTGATTATCTTAGTTGCACACATTATAGTTGCACCCCACGTACATAGTATAACTTGTTATACTAATATGTGTTTTGTTTGTCAGCATTTTAGATACATGATAATTATGAAGATGTCAAGATGTGATAAACCAGATGGAAATTACTTGAAAGCATAAAAGATAAGTTAACGGAGGATTGACAAATATATACTTCTTCTCAATATGTATTATTTTCTTGAGGAATATCATTGTACAATTTCTAAACAACAGTGTGAATTAATGAAATTATTTGTTGTTATTTATTATTTGCTAAGTTTGGATCCTTGGGAATATAGGTAATGGCTCTCAACTTGTAGGTCTTTCCTTAATTGGGAGACTCTGAATGTGAGGTCGTTACATTTGGTATCTGAGCCCCAGATTTTTCAAATAATATTTAATATTTTATAATTTCAATTAATCTATAGAAATATGAGGAAATTATTAGGGAATTTTCTAAAGATGATGGTGTGTAGAAGGGACCATGACTGGGGGCTAGAAAAATTTTCCTCTGCACCTCCAGTCGACTTACGAGGACTCCTGGACCCGTGCATCCTGTCTGGCCAAAGTCGGAAGTTTTTTTTATGAAGTAAAATACCTTTAGGGTTTCTTCTCACCCCTTTCATCCATTTCTCATTCTTTTGCTTAAAAAACCAAGAAAAACTTCCCTCCTCATCTCAATTTAGGCTTTTTGAGAAGAAGTAGGATTAAGACATCCTCTGCCAATCAACGAACATGTAATGTAGATATAATCAATGTACATGTGATATGAGAATAATGATAAAGAAAAAAAATGAGTTACGGGGGTGAACTCTAAATGAAACTAGGGTTGGTTGGAGAAAACCCTAGTGGGTCAACTAACATAGAAACCCTAAGAGGTAAGGTCTAGTCTCTAACCTGAACCAAAAACCCTACTTATGGAGAATGAGAGTAGTGTGATGACACAAAACACTACCCATATGGACCTTGAAAGGAATAACAAAATGTAAGTAAATGAGATAGGTGAGTAAATCTTCCATGCATATGTGCAGTAAAACAATGCATTAATGAGAAAAGCTTTAAGAAACATAAGCAACCTATGAATAATGCATTTATGAATGCAACCTGATCAAACCCTCTACCAATCTCTCGTGAGTTAAAGAGCATGGGGTGAATGGAGTCATCACATGGGGATGACTAATGTCCGTTGCAGGGGCTAAAACTTTAGAGAAGGTTCCCCAAAAAGAGGCTCCCCTTAGAGAGGGCACATCGTTGATAAAAGAGGATAAGGGTGGAGAGGTTAAAAGAAGAAATACTTATTCAGGTTGCATTAAAAAAAAGATGATGATTTGAAACCCTTAGTTCAACTTTTTATGCTAGTGTCTCGACTTGGGGTGGCTCAACCCAAGAGTGGGAAAGGGCTTATGGGGGAGGAAAAGCCTTAGACCTCAGGGTTAGGTTGTGTCTAGAGAGCCTAACATCCTCCTATGAGCCAAGAGGGCACCCTAGGTTAGGACCTTCCCTAGAAAGGTATGTTGACTAAATCAATTCAAATATTGAGGTAACCTTAACGGTCACCTAAAGGGTAGAGAAATTAAGGATATAGATATGAAAGCACATATATTCTTTTAACACAAGTATGCCATCTCTGAGGGCCACGAGTGGCCAAGCCCCAGATTGGGAAGACCAGTAAGGCACCAAGCTCCATATATGATAGTGGCCTGAGTTCACATTGTGGACGACCAAGCCCCAGATAGATAAGGTCATGAAGTGGTCAAGCCCCAAATTGGGAAGACCGTTGTGGCACCAAACCTCAGATAGGGAAGGTGGCCCAAGTCCACTGTGTAGATGTCCATGATCAAGTCCCAGACAGGGAAGGTCACAGAAAGGTCAAGCCCCAGGTTGGGAAGGCCAACATGGAACCTGAAAAACCACTAGAGGGGGGGTGAATAGGGTTTTATGATAATTTTAATATAATTTAAATCAAACAACCACAATTGAAATAATAAGAAGGAGACGAGGTGTTTAGAGTGGTTCCAACCTTAGCAAATACTAAGGCAGTCAATCCACTACCCGGTTGCTTACCCAACCGGGATTTTGAAAGTATTAAATTTTATTACCTCTCAAGGAATTTACATAAAATTACAATACTTTCTACACCCTTTGGACAACCTTCACCTTGAAGTAGTTGCACCAACTTTGAAGCAGCCTTCTTGAAGTAACTTCAAGCTCCCCCTTGAAGTAGCCTTCCTCTTGAAGTAGCTTCCCGTTGCAACAACCTTCTAGAAGTAGTCCAAAGCCTCCTTCTTCACCAAGAAGATTAAACCTCTCCAATCCGTAGCCTCCAACCCTAGGAGTAGCAAGGAGAGTACAAGCAATAAGAGTGAACAAGAAAGGAAAAGGAAATTACAATTACCACTTTGAAGAATAAGGCTTGATTTGCCTATATCAAGCGTATAGATCTCCTAACCAATGAGTATTGAAGTGTAGGTTTAGTGGATAGGATATTCTAGCCTATAGGACACGAATTTAGAGCAAGGGAAGTGAGTAGCCAATGCTAGTGTTGCTCAATTGCTCAAAAAGCAGATGGTCAATTGCAAGTGTAAGCTCAAGTATAGCACAAGTGTATATTGGTGAGTTTAGGTGTCCTAAGGCATGTCCTATTTATAGAAATGACCTACAAGTGCTTAAGGATGTTCTAGACACTTTCTAGGGGGTTCTAAGTGCTTAACTAGCCATTATGCACACTTTAGTTGCTTGAGCAACGACTAGTTAATTAATTCTAAAAAGTGCAGACAGAGACATTCTCGGTCGAGAAATTGTCGACCGAGATCCCAGTCGGTCGAAGTTTTGTCGACTGAGAGACTGTCTGGAGTCAAGTATATATAACATTCTGATCTAACTCCCAACTACTTTGTCTGTTGTGTCTAATGGCTACTTGGGTCTTTCTCGGTCGAAGAGTTTGTCGACCGAGAGTGTCTCGGTCGAGGATTTTGTCGACCGAGATTGACCCTGTTTCAATATTTTCAATGACGTGTTAAGTGTATGTATGAGTATGCATATGTGACACTATTGAAGGGGATGACCTATATAAGAGTAGTGATTGGCTAGGAAAGATATAACGCTTGATTTACATTATGTCTAAGTACTTGTACATTATATACTTGTACAAGTTTTACAATTGATTACAATCATGAAATAACAATTCAAGCATATAGATTTCCCAAATCTTTGTCATCCACCTTATTCCTGCAACACTCAAGTAGCACGTTAGATCGACAAGAATGAAATGTTTGTCATTATAAAAAAAAGGGATTTAAATAATGTCCATTTAGCCAACAATCTCCCCCTTTTTGAAGATGACAAATATTTCTAAAATATAAATCAACTAGTATTTAAAATGAGTTGAGTTTCATACCTGAGATTTACTTTGTGAATTTGTTCTCTTGTTTATGAAGTGTGTGCTTATTATTCCCAAAGAAGTATGGAACATAAAATCCAATCCTTTAGGGAATATAACAACTTTTAATGTAAAGCCAAGAGATTATGAAACTCATTGATTGAGTTTGTCAAAGTTATCATTTTAAGATTTAAATTTATTTCTCCCCCTTTGTCATTTCAAAAAGATATCCGTTAAAAATAGAAGAGCTCCCCCTTAATACGATATCTCCTATAAAAGGATAGCCATCAAATCCTTCGAAAAATATGTCCATTTAAAAGCCAAAAATGATATGATTAAAACCATTTTTAAGAGGCACAAATATCAAAGAAAACATCTTCTAAGGGAGTGATGAGTAGTTGCTTCCTTATTTTGTTAAATTGGTCTAGTGGAAGCGGTTTTATAAAAATATCAGCCAATTGATCTTCTGTATCAACATGATGAAGGGATACATGATTCTTAGAGATATGATCCCGTAAAAAGTGATGACAGATTTCAATATGTTTAGCTCGGTTGTGTAAAATAGGATTGTGTGCTAAGTTTATAGCGCTTGTGTTGTCACAAAAGATAGGTGTGGATGAAAAAGTAAAACCATAATCGTTTAACACTTCTTGCATATAGAGTACTTGAGCACAATAAGATCCGGCTGCCATATATTCAGCTTCAGTTGTAGAGAGGGCAACCATATTTTGTTTATTGCTAAACCAAGATACTAAGGCTCTTCCTAACAAGAAACAACTACCACTAGTGCTCTTGTAATCAAGTCGACAACCAGCGTAGTCGACATCAGTATAAGCTGTAAAATCCAAGGATTGTCCTTTAGGATACCACAAACCATAACATGTGGTTCCGACTAAGTATCGAAAAATCCGTTTGACGGCTTGAAAGTGAGAATGCATAGACTGTGATTGAAATCGAGCACAAGGACCAACTGAAAACATGATGTCCGGTCTAGAAGCGGTTAAGTAAAGTAAACTACAAATCATGGATCTATATAAGGAATCATCAATAGGTTCCCTATTTTCATCCTTATCAATTTTAGTAGAGGTAGCCATTGGAGTGGTAGCATGTTTACACTGATCCATCCCAAAATGTTTTAAGAGTTCATTGGTGTACTTTTCTTGGCTTATAAAAATCCCGACATGTGTTTGTTTAATTTGAAAACCAAGAAAGAAAGTTAGTTCACGCATGAGGCTCATTTCAAATTCTTGTTGCATAATATCACTGAATTGTTTGCATAATGATTCGTTTGAAGCACCAAAGATAATGTCATCAACATATATTTGAACAACTAGAAAATCAGATGCATATGTTTTGAAGAATAAAGTAGAATCTGAATTTCTAATAGAAAAATCATTATCAAATAAATAGTTCTTGAGCCTTTCATACCAATTTCTAGGTGCTTGTTTCAAGCCATAAAGTGCCTTCTTAAGTTTCTATACATAGTCACCTTTTTCCGGTATTTCAAAACCTGGTGGTTGGGCAACATATACTTCTTCTTGGATTATCCCATTGAGAAATGCACTTTTTACATCCATTTGAAAAAGTTTGATGTTTTTGTGTGCAGCTATAGCTAGTAACATTCTAATTCCTTCACGTCTTGCTACTGGTGCATATGTTTCATCAAAGTCTATCCCTTCTTGTTGATTATATCCTTGTGCTACTAGCCTAGCTTTATTTCTTACCACTTCTCCTACTTCATTTAATTTATTTCTAAAAACCCATTTTGTTCCAATAATGGTTTTATCTTGTGGTTTAGGAACTAAGTCCCATACATCATTTTTAGTGAATTGGTTTAATTCTTCTTGCATTGCCATTATCCAATAGTCATCTTTGAGAGCTTCAGTGACCTTTTTAGGTTCAATTATAGAGACAAATGCCATATTTGCAACATCTTTAAAAGAAGAACGAGTTTTGACTTTATCATTTGGATTTCCAATGATTAATTCTTGAGGATGATCCTTAATGAGTCTAGGAACAAGTTGTGTTTCAACTTGGTGATCACTAGTAGTGTTTTTGTCATTATCATTAGGTATTGATAAATTTTCTAATTGATGAGTAAGATCAATTACTTCAAGGTTTTCAGATTGTGGCTCTTCATGAAAAGAGATGTGAATTGATTCCTCAACTTTTCTAGAAATAGTGTTGTAAACTCTAAATTCTTTGCTAGAAGTAGAATATCCCAAGAAAAATGCTTTGTATGATTTAGAGTCAAACTTGTCTCTATCCTCTTTTGTGTTTAGAATGTAGCATGTTGATCCGAAAGTATGAAAATAGTCAACCCTAGGTTTCTTATTATATATGATTTCATATGGTGTTTTCTTCAAATAGGAATGAACAGTTACTCTATTTAGCACATAGCAAGCCGTGTTTACCGCTTCAGCCCAAAATGTTTTAGGTGTATTATGTTCGAGCATCATAGTCCTAGCCATTTCTTGTAGTGATCGATTTTTCCTTTCAACTATACCATTTTTTTGTGGAGTGCATGGAGCAGAAAAATTGTGAGTGTAGCCTTGAGATGTGCAAAATTCTTCAAATAAATGGTTCTCAAATTCTCCACCATGATCACTCCTAATTTTACATATTTTGTTTTGTAATAGATTTTCAATCTTAGAACAAAATTTAATAAAAACTTGAATAGTGTCATCTTTGTTTGTAAGAAAGTGTACCCATGTATATCTACTATAATCATCAACAATAACAAAACAATATCTTTTGCCACCAATAGATTGTGTCCACATAGGTCCAAATAGATCCATATGAATGAGTTCTAAGGATCTACAGGAGCTAAGTACATTTTTGGGTTTAAAAGAGGTTTTTGTTTGTTTACCCAAAGTACATGGTTCACAATTTTCAGCTTGATCAAAAGATAGATAAGGCAAACCACAAACAAGATCATATTTAACTAGCTTTTTGATAACATGTGAACTAGCATGACCCAATTTTCTATGCCATAGTTGTAAAGAATTTTCATTTGCAAGTAAGCATTTTCCAACTACATATTTCATAGAGTTAGGTCTAAGAATATATAAATTTCCAACTCTTTTTCCTTCATAAACAACATTTGTATTATTTTCTATTAGTAACTTGCAGTAGTTTTTGTTGAATAAAACATCATATCCACTATCACATAATTGACTAACACTTATTAAATTATGGTTCAAGCCATCAACAAGTAAAACATTCTTTATTTCAAGATTTGTACCAATATTACCTATTCCAACAATTTTACCTTTACCATTATCTCCAAAAGTGACTGTTCCACTTTTCTTTTCCTCAAAAGTTTGAAATGCATCATTGTTTCCGGTCATGTGTTTGGAACATCCACTGTCAACCACCCAATCCTGCATTAAAATGTAGGTTTTGGTACCCATGTGATGGTCCGTTATGGTTAGGTACATATAATTTCAAATGGAACATGTTTTAACAAATAAAGCTGATCAGAACTTCATTCGGTCGACAAAAGTTCGACCGACATGTGTCTCGGTCGACCAATTTGTCGATCGAGAAAGTTGTTTTATTATAGATTAGAACTGAATAGGAGCAGGAGTCTGTTCGGTCGACCATTTTTCGATCGATTTTTGCTCCGATCGATCATCTCTCGACCGGAATAGTTTCTGTTTCACAAAGTTTCTACTGTATATTTTGGTATGTCACAGGCATTTGCTCGGTCGAAGTTTTCTTGACCGAGAATATCTCGATCGAACTGCTTGTCGACCGAAAATATTTCTGTTCGTTTCAGTAATCTGTTTATATCAGTTCTGAATTTAAAACAATAAATGAAGCTATTTGTTTAGTTGAGATAAGACATTTTGATTTTCAAGAGTAAGCATTAGATCATATCTCAACTAAATTACATTCGAGTTTTCTAATTTTGAGGTTTAGGGACCCAAACTAACTCATAATCCTTCTTCTTATAAGGGCATGAAAAAGAATAATGTCCAAGACGTAGACAAAAATGATAGGAAATAGAGTCACTTTCATTTCTTTTTCTAGGATTTTGAATTGTAGTTTTAGGTACAAACATTGTCTTAGTCTTGGATGCTTGAGCTCTTTTACCTTTTGGAACATATCCCAAGCCTCTTCTTTCATTGTAGCTAGAGGAAATTTTAGAATATTATCAAGAATGTCATTTCCCTTTAAGCCATTTATTTCTCTTTGTAGCTTAGCAATCTCATCCATCTTCTTATTTATATATATTCTTGCTTTATCCAAATCAGATAATAGAGAGTTTCTTTCCTTAACAACATTATCATAATCTAGATGATTACATAGAATAGGTTGAGTCTGAAAATTATTTAGTTTAGCAAGCAAATCAACCTTTTCTTGAGAAAGAAGATCATGGTTCGTTTCTAAAGTAAGTAATGTTCTATTACAATAATTTAAGGATGTTTGTAAAGACAAATTTTCAAGAGAAATATTGTTCTTTTCAGAAGAAAGATCATTTAATCTAGCATATAATTCCTCATTTGTTTTGGTGATCTTCTTTAGTTTCTTTTTGTAGTCAACATATTTGTCATGAGTTTCTTGTAAACTAGCAATTAAATCTTATTTAGGTAGATCAAGGAGGCTTACCTCTTGGGAATCTTCATCATCTTCTTTTGCCATAAGACATTCCACCTTTTCTTCTCCACTTTCACTCTCACTTGACTCATCCCATGCAGCTTTATAAGCTTTTTCTCCCTTCTTTTTGTGTGATTTTTTCTTTCCTTTCTTTGCTTTAGGACATTCATTTTTGAGATGTCCTTTCTTTCCACACTCAAAACACCTAGGAGGAGAAGAAGAAGAACTAGAAATTTTGTTAGATCTAAATCTTCTATATTTCTTACCATTGACAATTAAGGCTTCTTCTCCTTCTTCTTCACTTGTTTCATCACTTTCCGGTGTGATGATCTTTGAAGCTTTTAGAGCCACATCTTTCTTTCTCCTTTGTTGAAGTTCACATTCTCTTCTTTCTTCCTCTTCTAAAGTTGCCTCATGAGATTCTAGGTTGCCAATGAGTTGTTCCATCCTTAGTTGGGTGAGGTCATTTGCTTCTTCAATGGTCGTCACTTTGGGCTTGTATTTGGGAGGAAGAGATCTAAGAATCTTTGACACCTGCTCTTCCTCACTAATAACTTTACCTAAAGCATTCAAACCATTTACAATAGAAGAAAATTTTGCATACATTTCACTAATAGATTCATTTTGATCCATACGAAATTGTTCAAATTTCTATTTAAGCATTCCAATTTTAGAATTCTTAACTTGCACAGTTCCTTCATATGTTATAGAAAGTCTATGCCAAATTTTAATAAGCCGTTTCACAATTTGATATTCTATTAAATTCACCAACTGAAATTGAACAATAAAGTATACTTACAGCCGTGGCATTCATTTGGGCAGACTTTACCGTATTAGTATCCCAAGCTGCATATTCCGCTTGGGGAAGTTCATAAGGGGTTGACACCATTCTCCATAAATCCCAACTGATCCCTTGGAAGTAAAATTGCATCCTTCTCTTCCAGTAGGTGTAGTTAGTACCATCAAATGCAGGAGGCCTAGCCACAAGCGTTCCTTCCAGGTTGAGGTTGTTGAGCAACCCATCACCCATTCTTTAAGAGTTGGTTAGAGCTCCTTGAAGCCTGCTCTGATACCAATTGAAAAACCACTAGAGTGGGGGGTGAATAGGGTTTTATGATAATTTTAATATAATTTAAAGAAAACGACCACAATTGAAATAATAAGAAGGAGACAAGGTGTTTAGAGTGGTTCCAAACTTAGCAAATACTAAGGCAGTCAATCCACTACCCGGTTGCTTACCCAATCGGGATTTTGAAAGTATTAAATTTTATTACCTCTCAAGGAATTTACATAAAATTACAATACTTTCTACACCCTTTGGACATCATTCACCTTGAAGTAGTTGCACCAACTTTGAAGCAGCCTTCTTGAAGTAACTTCAAGCTCCCCCTTGAAGTAGCCTTCCTCTTGAAGTTGCTTCCCATTACAACAGCCTTCTAGAAGTAGTCCAAAGCCTCCTTCTTCACCAAGAAGATTAAACCTCTCCAATCCGCAGCCTCCAACCCTAGGAGTAGCAAGGAGAGTACAAGCAATAAGAGTGAACAAGAAAGGAAAAGGAAATTACAATTACCACTTTGAAGCACAATGCTTGATTTGCCTATATCAAGCGTATAGATCTCCTAACCAATGAGTATTGAAGTGTAGGTTTAGTGGATAGGAGATGCTAGCCTATAGGACACGAATTTAGAGCAAGCGAAGTGAGTATCCAATGCTAGTGTTGCTCAATTGCTCAAAAACAGATTGCCAATTGCAAGTGTAAGCTCAAGTATAGCACAAGTGTATATTGGTGAGTCTAGGTGTCCTAAGGCATGTCCTATTTATAGAAATGACCTACAAGTGCTTAAGAATGTTCTAGACACTTTCTAGGGGGTTCTAAGTGCTTAACTAGCCGTTAGGTACACTTTAGTTGCTTGAGCAATGGCTAGTTAATTAATTCTAAAAAGTGCAGACAAAGACATTCTCGGTCGAGAAATTGTCGACCGAGATCCCAATCGGTCAAAGTTTTGTCGAACGAGAGACTGTCTGGAGTCAAGTATATATAACGTTCTGATCTAACTCCCAACTACTTTGTCTGTTGTGTCTAACGGCTACTTGGGTCTTTCTCGATCGAAGCGTTTGTCGACCGAGAGTGTCTCGGTCGAGGATTTTGTCGGCCGAGATTGACTCTGTTTCAATATTTTCAATGAAGTGCTAACTGTATGTATGAGTATGCATATGTGAAACTATTGAAGCGGATGACCTATCTAAGTGTAGTGATTGGCTAGGGAAGATCTAACTCTTGATTTAAATGATGTCTAAGTACTTGTACATTATATACTTGTACAAGTTTTACAATTGATTACAATCATGAAATAACAATTCAAGCATATAGATTTCCCAAATCTTTGTCATCCACCTTATTCCTGCAACACTCAAGTAGCACGTTAGATTGACAAGAATGAAATGTTTGTCATTATAAAAACAAAGGGATTTAAATAATGTCCATTTAGCCAACAGAACCTAGCCCCAGATAGGGAAGGTGGCCCAAGCCCAATGTTGGGACATGAAATGGATAATGTGTACTGAAGAGAGAGATGAAGGAAATTTAGGTTAAACAATTACATGAGAGGATAACATGCTTAAAAGTTGTGAAGTTGTAATATCTCAAAGAAACTCTTGGGAAGGGTTGATCCCTAAGTCAATCCTGAGGTCAAGTAGGGAGGATTAAAGGTACATAGCACCTATGGGATTAGGAGTTGATTGTTCCCTTAATGCTTAAGACCATTTGGTTGGGAGGTAACATCTATGTTTTTTCGAGGCCCATGTATCAGGAGATCGACCACCTTCATGAGTTCAAGTGGTCAAGGGGTGAATGTGAGAGGCACTCCTAAATGCATAAGGATGAGATAACTCCAAAGGTATATGTACCCCTAGATACCTTAGCTGTAATACCTCAGTTCAAGTGGCTAAGGCTCATAATACCTAAGGTGTAAATGTAAAACATACAAAGAAGTCATGTAATAACGAAATCTTAAGAGTAATTGTGCACAAACTCAAGAGTGATAAAGGAAATTGACTTTATGAAATATGAGAATTTTGTGGAACTCTAAAAAATGGGTATGGATTGTTAGAGTCATGTTGAGAATGATTCAACCTAAGCTATGAAATTTTAGGAAAAATTGTGTATATACCATCTGTGTTGTTGGAATGAGATGAAATTTATTTTTGGGCTGCAGGCAAGTGCGTATTTCATCTTATTATGAGGGAGAGAGATCAGGTAGATACATGGTGTGCTTGAAATTGTCATATGATAATGAATACCAAAAGTTGAAATTAATGACACGATTTAGGGTTGTAGGTGTTACCTCACCCTTATGTGGGTATAAATTAATGATAGGTTGGGAACCTAGGTGTAAAGGTAATCTCCAAATAGAAAGTGTGAATTCAAGTGAAAATGAAATGGCTAAGAGTGTAACATCCCTGACCTGGGTTTAGGGTTAACCCTATTTGTTTGACTTAAAATAAGTTTCTTAGAACTTTAATATAATTCTCTAAAGTGTTTTGTTATTAGGTGACAAACTTATGTTTCAAGTTTGGTCATGTTTGAATGATGTTTGAGCAACGTTCTCTTATTTTGGACCAAAATGCAATTTACCCAAGATGAGGGGTTAGATTGCAATATGTCACATGTTGAACGTGTCTTAAGTGTTTTAGAATCATAAGAGAGAGAATGATTCTAAGGGGCGGCTTGTGGAAATCCTAAAATTCCAAGCTTGAACTTGTGTGAACAAAGTTAGTGCCTTGTGCACCAATTTTGATACAAATTGTAATTTACCCAAAATGTAGGGTTGATATGCAATTTACACCCTCTAGAGTCTCCCTACTCCCTCTATGTATCATTTGTAGGATAGATAAATAAATATACACCATGTTTGAATCATATTTGAGTAATGGTACCCTTGGTGATGGAAAGACCAAGAAAGGGTTGAATGTGAAACCCTAATTTGAATTGTATTGGGTTGTAGAGTTCATATGAGAGTGCCTATCGACCAAGGAGCCACAGAGAGAGTCTCATATCGGTTTGTGAACTCTTGGCCTTGTCCATGACTGGCTAAGAACCTCAAGGAGGTGAAGTGTATCAGTTTACAACTTCTTTGGAAAAGTTATATCGGGTTGTGAATAAAGTAGTGATTGAATTGAAATATCTTATCCAACAAGATAAGTAATGGCTGAAATTTTATCTCTAGATTATCCTCAAGTGTTTTTCATGTCAAGATAAATATTAGTGCATGCATGTACACATGTCAACCATGCATGGACATGTGGCACCTAGTAGCTTAAAATGATGAGTGACACGTGGCACCTAGTAGCTTAAAATGATGACACCTCATATACACTCTTTCTTATGAACCTCAACTATATATACCACTCCTTTCACCTACTAGTGAAATTTTCAAATCTTACCACCCTCTTACTCTTAGATATCCTGCGTAGTGCCTTGGTATCGTGCATAGGTGAATACATATCTTGCATAGTGTCTTGATATCGGTCATAGCAAAGTGATATCAGCCATAGCAAAGTGATATCAGCCATAGTGAAGTAATATCGGCCACAAGTGAAGGGATATCAGCCACAAGTGAGGGGATACCATGCATGAGTGGTTAGGTATCGTGCATGGTGCTATGGAACAATAAGAATCTCAAAACTTAACCCTAAGGTGAAGCCATGTTCATCTTCAACCTTGGATTAAAGCATGGATCTAGGGAATTGTGATCTTCCTTTCTTTTCTTCTTCACCAAATACTTATCCATGGTGATTCTTTGCATATAGAGGAGTTGTGAAACTCATCTTCAACCTTTGGAACATGAATCTTTGGAGCTTTGAAGTTGTTCTTGAGGCGGGTTATATAACTTGAACCCAATTACGTTATTATTCACCTTCAATTCTATTATACATGTTGATCTACTTTCACTTTCGAATTATCTTGAATAAGACTAGAAGCCCAGAGAAATATTATAGATTTGTTCCTAGAATGGACCAAATCTGGTCTTTCCTATTTGATCCTCGTATCAATCTCCTTGAATAACATCAACTTATTATCATAGTTCCAGGGACCTCCCTCACAAATGTTTTGTTTGTATTTTGAGTGGGTGAATTGAATGATGAAAATATTTTTGTCGATTGATTTGAATAGAACTTTACTATTTAGTTCCCATGCCTGGGTCAACGTCTTCTTCATGGCAAAAAAGTTATATGATCTCCTATTAAGATTCTCGCTACCAAAGCCAATTCAATGTAACCAACCGATTTGCCTCCATCATCTCCTTCAAGTTCTGTGACTTCTTTTTCATCTGCTATTATCATCAGCCTCTCACATTGTGTTGTTATCTCTTCATCCATGGTGTTCTTAACCAATCAATGGGCGAGATCCAATGCCTACAACTAGAACTTGACCTATAAGACGAAGACACAAATATGAAGGAGTGGTGGCTACCACCATTGCTAGGGCCATGTTGCTGTTGCACTAGGGTTAGCCACAGGTAGAGAAATCTTTTAAATAATCACGTATTTATTACATCACAACCATGTGATAAAAACATGCCATCAGTTAGAGAATAATTCACATATTTGAAGATATATTTTCTTTATATTTTTTTAGCTATAATTGATTTACTATTAATTTTAGAAATACTAACCAATCCAGAAAAAGAGAAAATCCATGTGTGCAAGAATATCCACAATAAGAAAAATCTAGATGAGGTGGTCAAATCAACATTGGCCAAATAGTCTGGGACTACAACACGATAGTCACACAATTGAACATGGTCAAACATTAAAATAATAGAGGAAATTCCCAAATGTCCCATGGGTCACTGACAAAGAACAAATCAAGAGAAGGTCAATACTAGAAAGAGACTGGTGATGATCTTCTCCTCTTCATTGTGTAAATCATGAAAATGTAGACCACCTTTAGGAGTTTGATCCTTGTTTTTCATCCTTACCACATGAACACAACAAAGGAAACTAAGCTCAGAACAAGGTCTTTTTTCACTCGTCTCCTTCAACAAGCCAAGACAGAGGTGGCGAGGAAATAGAAACCCTAGAAATAGTTCCCTCCATGGCCAGTAGGAAGAGGATAACTCAAGTTAAAAAAAATGATAGCCACAAGACAACCTTACAGCTATGTCAATGCCAAAAAGCCTTGGCAAAGACCAAGAGCTTTAAACAAAAAGAACACATCCAGAACCCGGTAAGAAACACACCTATGATAAAAAATTGTAGAGGAAGAAGGAAAGCAAAAGGGCAATATATACATTATTGGGGATGAATTGGGTGTGGAAGAAGCTCCATGAGCCATCCTTGAACCCATCCACACACTTTCCAGATTATAAGGTATCCTAGAGCATCATGCCAAGGTGGCTCCAGCAACCTATTGTTCATGGAGTTGGGTAGGACCACTCAACCCAAAACATTAGAAATAGAAGTTCTACAAGACATAGGGATGGTGTTGTAGAGGTTTTAGTTAGAGTAATTAGGATTCCATATTGTGTAGATCTAATGGAAACTCAAGGAGTTTGGTAAAGAAGATGGGGTTGCACAGAATATCTGGACATGGATGGGATCAAATTGGTATAGGTAATAAATTCTCCAAGTGTATAATTAAAATAACTAGTCTTTCTTTAAGGATTAAGAGACACATATTGCATTCACTTTCCTAATCATTTAACTCTAGGAAGGTTCTAGAGTCCTTATTTAAAAGTAACATATATTGGATTGTGAATTTGCATCGGGTCCCTTACTAAAAGTCTAAGTGATCCAAATACACTAAAGCAACCAACAAAATGATATTTAGCTTAAATACTAGGTCTATGAGCATATAATGGAATCATTTACCATCTAAGTCAAGGATAAAGGATAAGAACCAATTATAAAAGAAAAAGGTATAAGGAGAATAGATCTAGGGATTGTACTTAGGTTTTGGTATGTTACAACACTCCACCCCTTAAAGTGGATTTTTTCCCCAATTTCCAGACAACCAAAAAATAGAGTAAAATGTCACCTAATAACGAAGATGTAGCTATGTCAGTCCCAACATCTTGTCTCCATTGGTTTTCTCTCGCTAGCAGTTCCACTAAAAGGGTTATACCAAAATGAGTATTTTTTATATATTACTGCACTTATTAGGGTGACATACTATGTTCTAGTAATTTCATCATTTCATTTTCATTTTTGTTTCCTTCTCCTAATGAAAGATTAAGTCTTTGTGTACTTCAAGGGTATTTCATGAATGAATATTTCTTTTTTCTTACATATTAGGGTTACTTATTAGGTTGAGTAAAGTTATAAATCTACCAATAGTGAATTAGTTATCTTGTATCTCATGACCACTCCCATAAGAATGTTAAGGTTAAGGTGTAAAATTGGGGTTTAGTTATTAAGCATATTTGAGTATTTCAAGTGTAGAGTATGTAAATTAGGAAATGATATATCCATAAACCTAGTTCAAAAATTAAACACACAAATTATGTCTAAGATTTCTTCTAATGTGAAGTACACATAAAAACCTTGATCAAATATGTGTGTTCATGTCAAACCACGGCGTGCAATCTATCTTGGGAAGGTGTGATGATAAGTCTGTGGGTCTACCAAAGAAAGGTACATAGATTGTTTTGTTGGCCTTTGGGATTGACTTAACTATGGTGATCCTAATAAAAATAAACACCAGAGGAATAATATGAAATTAGTTTTTTATGATTATAGTGTACAAGGTTACACATACATCAACTTTAAGATTCTTATAGTATTTAACCTAGTTTCTAGATTATATTTACCCATACCATTAATGTTTTTAACAAGTTATGGTAAAGGGGCATCAAGTTCGGTCCTTTAATAACATTTTAGTTCCTTTTTTTCGACTGATTTGCCAATTTTCCTTACTTATGATCACTAATTTAGTTAAGTGAAAATCAACCTACAAAACTTATTCTATTACCTAATTAACATTCACATCGTCAACTTATATGAGTTCATTCATTATGTTAGTTAGGTGGCACTTATATCCATCCACATTCAATTGGAAAAGTTACTAATGAGTTAGTGAATGTCTTTATCATTGCACTCAAACAATCTTGTAGTTGAATTGTCAAATTAGAGTCAATATTTTATGCGACTCCATCCCTTTAAAACGCTTAACCTAATTAGTCAAACTATTACACCCCGATCTCACAATTTCCACTAATCATGAGATTAGGGCATAAATTGAGGATTTAACATAATACAAAGATCACCCTTAACTTTTTCTTCTCTTTCAAAACTCTTTGTTTTCTTGCATTGAACCACATAAACCAACTTTACAAGGGAATCTAAACATTGATTTCTCTAATCTGATTTCAACAGTAAAAATGCATGTATGAAGATTCATTATGTTCCTCATACTTTTAAGCACATAAGACTTTCTAATTCGCACATATTTCTAAAAGAGGAATAATGTTATACATCATCATTTACAACTCTCTTCTATTTCTTTACAAGGACCTAGAGTGACAAGGACTGACTGAACTTTACTATACTCAGACTTAACTCTTGTGGTAGATCTACCCTAATGCAATGATATCTTCTTCAAGTCCATGTGATTTCCCTAAAAAATGTGAGTAGAGGGGTGAGCCTACTCGCTCAGTGAATGAGTACTTCAAAGAAATAGTCTAAAGCACTTATATAATTACAGATTTATATTTGAGCAACTGATATCAATTATAACAACAGTAAGCTTTAAAGAGTCTAATAATTGACAATCATAAACATGGCAGGATACTCTAAATATCTATAAGAGTGAATTAATATATGAAATGCTTGATTGATCATAAAGGGAACTAATAATTCAGAAAGATACAAAGAATAATTGAATAGCTGTACACACTTGTTTGACCTCTCATTCATTTTATTATGCCCTGATCATATGCAGTTTACTATATGAAGACTCGTAGTGCACTACAATCACACCGTACAAGACTTAGCGGACACACCCGAGAAATGCTAGGTCTAACTACTCTCCTGGTCTGCAATAGGGAAATGGCTCTCTAGCCTAAACTAGACCCCTCCTCTAACCTGAGCACATAGGCGGAGAGTCAAGCCACCTCTTGGCTTTTCTGTACTCTAGTGCCACCAGGACTTTTGGTTGATGTTTGCCATTGCAAACTATAATTTAAGGAGACTTCTACTAGGGCTTCATCCCTCGTGCCACCTGATAGCATGTTACGATCCACATATACTAGACACTGTCAGGGTTAGGTCGTTTCTCCCCTAAGGCGCATACCTCACATAGGGATTCTATGGTGTTCAGGGCTCCTAAGTCTATTATTTTATTATTCCTAGAAATTTCCTTCTACATTGTACCCTTCTCTTACTTATACTCGACTCTGGTATCTCTATGGTATTGTGTCTACTTATTTGAAGTTATAATACAACATGTATATCATTCTAAACTTGGCAGAGCAATATATTCAAAACATTGTAATATACTGAGTAATCAACATACTATACATGCAGGCAAATTAAAATTCTCAAATAAACAGATTACATGTCCACTTGGCACATACACACTAGAATCGTGCAATTTATCATCTTATTACACTGATAAGAGTTTATTACTTGACATATGAGTAATCGTCAATAGCACCTGCAACTTATCTGTAATTTCTCAAAGAATGTGCATATCAACCCAAATCTTGAGTTGTGCATGTCATAACTCAATTAAGAGTTAATTTCTTATCATGACAAGAATTATTAATAATAACTGACAAAATTGATATCACAATACTTGATACATTGAACACCCTACCCTTAGGGTTTCATTTAATCACAACAAATGCTACAAAGAAAGGTGTAATACATCTATCACGTACTTTTAAAATCTTTACAACACATGATACCTGGTATCTCAATCCCTTATTACATTACTGGGAATTCTCATCCCTTCACATCATTAACATAATTACTGGATCTGGGTATTCAAACCCTTAGATCATCACATAGCATTATTAACTCTGTAACAGGTAACCATTACCTCTAGGTCCTTAGACCAAGGTATTCATTTCACTGGTTGTACAAGTATTCTCATGGCTCACAAGGCCATCACAAATCTTGGCACCTCTCACTAGGAAACCACTTATTCCCATGGCTCCCATAAAGATTTCATGCGACATAAACATTCACTGAATAAAGACTACTATCAATAAATCATATAAAATCAATATATGTATGAAACCTTGGAACTGAGATAAATTTGGATTTCCATGCCATTCATTGGGATATCAAGAATAAATAATAATATTGAATAAGTAAATTCTATCATGTCAAGAAAATCCCATCAAAATGATTTCACGATATCTATTCACAAATATCCAACTTTCCTTGCATCTAGGGTTTCACCCTCTTCACTGAGATACCAAACAAACACTACTCACTTTAAACAAAATCCAAGATAGTATCTGACATATATGTACTATAAATTTAGATAAACAATCATTCAAAACCAAGGGGATCTAGATAATCAACTTTCTCTATTTACTTATACAGCAAATTTCAGTTTTAGACAAATTCCCTATATTTCAGTTTATTCTTATAACCTCTGCAAATACTTAGGGAATTCTAATTAGAATGCATTGTATACATTTATAATATGATTTTATCATCTAAAATTCATTCAAACAAAGGAAGAATCCATTTCATATCATTTTGCAACAACTTAGAACAAATAGACAATTCAGGGTTTGTAATCGCATACTAAGAAATTAAAGATTATGGTTGATATAACCAATTTTCATGCAATATACTATTTAAATGAAGTTCCCACTCACCCTAAGGTGTGAAAACACCTTAAAACCTATCCCATATCTGAAAATCTCGAATCCATATCAAATCCCTAGCAATTCACCCAATTCTTCTTCCTTTCAACTTGAAAACCCTAAAAATGAGGGATTATGAAGAAAGAGTGAGAAAAGGGGAAGTTTTGATACCATATTGGATCAAATCAGAGGAGGTACTGAATATTGACATGTGAGAGAAGATTCACCATGAAACTATATCTAAAGAATCTAAACTTACATGATTTCATCATTCCTCGAACCGCAAAACCCTAGGTCAACATCTCCATCAATTTCTCCTCGCAAACCCTAACTCACTCTCTCTCTAGGATTTCATTTCTCTGGATTGAATCTCGAATTATGAGATCTCCTTGTGTATTAGGTTGACCATATAGATCAATTGAGTTGCTTGGGTTAATTGCACATTGACCCCTCACTAAACTTTTTCTTATTTCAGTAGATTTTTCTGTCATAAAAAGGTTTCTGTGAATTCATGTATTTCAGAGATCAAAGATTCTCCAAAAAGTATGATAATTTATCATGTTGTGTATAATTGAGTTACAAAACTTTATTTAAAATTTGATATCATTCTAACTTTCCATTAAATAAATAAAAATCGAATAGTGCATTGCTATCCAGAATTCTTTAGAAATGTCAGTTACTGTAATTCATCTACTGATAAGGTCTAAGTGCATCCAAAAAATATTAAAATTTTACATGTTGTTTATGATTGAGTTTCAAATCTCCAGTTAAATTTTCAGATCATTTTGTGTTACCAGTAAATAATTAAAAATAAAACACTACACTGCTGAAAAGCACTCTGTCAGCATTTTGGTCGAAGTATAGTTTGACTGAGAACCACATTCAAAGAACACTCAAATATTCTGAAATTTTTCTCCAACATGCATGATTGAGTTATGTATATCATATCCAAAATTAAATTAATACAAAATTTGTAGAAAATATGAAAAATCATTTACCACACTGCTATCCTGATCAAATTCCATACTCATGTACCATCAAAACCCTAATTTCAGCCAACTAGGGTTTATATTTCTCAAACCCTAATTTCTCAAACAATAGAACACTTAACGTTCTTATTAGTTTTAAAACATCATAATTGAATTATCATCATTAATTAGATTTAAGCAATGATCAATCCAATTAAGCATATAATCATCCAGGTAAACCCTAGTTTACCAATTAAGCTCATATGCATTCATAACAATTCTCCCCCTAAAAAGGTTTCGTCCCTGAAACATAAATATGCAAGTAAAGTAATTCAAGGTTTATTTTGAGCTTCTGAAATCTTACATGTCATTATATTCTTGTATTTCATACTTGAATGCAGTTTTCAACATTAAGTCCTTTATTCCTTTACTAAATCACAACATGTTTGAAATAGTTCTCAATGATAACAAACAAATTCTCTATGCCGCAATAAATTATAGGATAGAGAGAGAAACAACCATTTCAATATTTCCATACTCTTGAGGTGTTACCTCAACATCGATAATCTGATCCAACTATCTCAATTCATACTGCTAAATATGTACTATTGTTATGTATTACCTTTAAATCACGAAAGAGAGTTCACCATGTTATTTTGAATTTTACTATTGTGCTACTCAAATAGCAAAACAGTCTCGAGTTAAAAGACTAGATTCAACAACAATTGTACATTACTACTCACGACATCCCCATTGGATCATGGATGCATAAGGTGAAGCATTACCATCACATTCCATACTATTCTCAAGTATGAACCCACACATAATTCAAGGTGTAACCATCGGGTTATAGCATACTAGGGTTTCAACAACAGTAACAGAGTACTCCATAATTATATTAGTCATTCAAGGACTATTCATACCCAATTACCATCACTTAGTTATATTAAAGCTAGGTATAACAAGCTACACCTCATTAGGGTTACATATCAATACAATATGGTTATCATCCCTTCTATTCATATGAGTGAATAGGTAAGACTACCTTATTTAGGGTAACCCTCCATTTGTTCCATCATCATTCAACCCATATCACCATACCACAATTGTAAAATACTAAGATGGATTACTGGTATGAATGACTTAAACTATCAGATACCTTTAATTAACATATTGCTTGCACATGGACACTGAAATCATGTGTAGAACCAATTTACATCCCTTAATATACCTTCAACAAATTATACTTCTAAAAACAAATTCACATATTACTAAAAACCATTGTTTTCTCTTATCTCTCTCCTCATTCATTACTACTTACTTTTTGCTACTTATCCTTCTCATTTTAATCATGTAGATTAAACATCCCTAAAATTGAAACATACAAGGTATGAATAGATTATTCATCATTCTTTCTATTACTGCAAGCATTTATTTCACATCACACTTCACTCATATTGTATTTCTCCTTTTGTTCAAAACACACCTCTTATATTTCAAATCTATTTCTTATCCTTTGCTCTAAATCATTTCCATATTGTTTATCTACCTTTCAGATTAGCTAGGATTACTATGAGTGCTAGTTTACTTCTCATAGTGCATATTTCATGATCTTGTTTTATAGAGATGCTAGTATTCAAGGTCAAATCACTAGTGACAACCCTTGAACTACTACAACTCTAAACATTCTAGGGTTTGGCCTTTATCAGTAGCATGACGTTATTGTGGTGTGACTTTGCGATCTAAATTTGAAATTCAAACTTTGGATCTCATAAGTTTTTACTAAATTCTTCCTTATCTTATCAATTGAATTTCCTTCATCTTAATTGTCCATTCAGATAGATTACATTCTCAATTTACCCTTATAGGGTTTCATCATCATCTTGTGTGTCATTATTACATTCAGTAGATGCCTCTACCATGGTGGTTATGCATCAGATATGATTCATTTTCTTTTCACTTCATTCCCACTTTTCTCTCATTAAGTAATATATGGAAGAGAAGACGGTTAAAATACTTAGAATTCTTATCTTCAAACATCCCATTTTGTCGTATGTAGGTTTAATTAGTTATCAACAAGGATACTTGACTAACTAGAACTTGATTGAATATCCTAACCTATTTCTTTTATAATCTATATTACTCCTCCATGTTTCAAACCCTTCCTTACTTTCCATAATCCTCTTACCATATACTACTCTTCCACTTGTTATCTTTAACTTCTACTTTTCTCTTATGATCATGTTGCTTATTCATGTGTATGATCATGTATACCATGTTGCACATATTTCATTTTATCCTTCTACTAATGTGAAGTTGAAATTCTAAATCACTAATCTCTCTACTAGTTTCAACTCATGTTTAATACATTACATATCCTTCATTTTAAATCACATGGGTGAAACATAGTTTCTCTTATATCAAGTTTTTCCTTCCTGAGTATAGTCTACCTTTGTATAACTTATTCATTTTGTTAATCTACACTTTTGTTCTTCTTTTTTTAGAAACTAGTTTGTTGTTCTATAGAGACTTGGAATCCAAAGGTAGTAAGGATGAATGTATTAAACTTATTAATAAAGGTATACATTCCATGCTCTCAATCATATCATAACCCTCATTCCTAAATCAAGCTCATCATTTCCAACATTTATCTTTGTTTTAACTTAGTTTCTTATCCTAGTCTTATGATTTACATATTTATCTTATTCTCTTTACGTTAACTCTTCTGAAGACTCTTCACTTATATTTATTTATCGTATACTTGACTCTTTTCTTCTATTTTTCCTTTTCTTTGGAGTACATAAAAAAATTATACTCAGTTATATAATCCATTCCTCATGATTGATTCTTACTACCTTGGCCCTTACATACTTCTCTCATATCTTTTCCATTTTTCATATTTAGAGTTCATAAATCTGAACCTTACGTTGTGTTCCTTTATTCCCAATTAAGGATTTCTCATATGAGGCCCCAAAGTTGGCTCTCAGATATAAGTTCCAACTGATTCTTAGCTATTCTAATCTTTCCCATATGTTTCAACATATTAGTGTATGTACATTCTCACTATGATGTGGGTCTAATTTATCTAGAGTTTACTCTTATCATATTGTTAATAGGAGTCATTAGATCCCAGTAATGCATCCTTCCAACTGGACCAAGCCGAACCTACAGTCCTGAAGCTAAGAGCTACTTAAGATTAACCAACTCCTATTAATCTCAAACATGTGGAAAGAATATCCACTTAGGAAAGTTCATTCAAAGATCATTTCTAGTCTACTTGATACAAAGAATGTAATCAATAAATTCTACAACTACATAGTGTACAATAAATCTTAAAGATCCATATATATTTCAAAATACTGAATATATGAATTCAAACATATAAGAGCATTTTTATTCATCTCCAATAAAACAACAATATGAAATGAAAGTTCTATCTCATTTTATATTTATGCTCTTAATTCATGTTACTTATCTTGTTTCTAACCCTAATATTTCTAGGGTTCCTCTCTAGCCCATCCTTCCACAGTATACCTGGTCAGGGTATACATGAAAGAATAGACAGAGTAGCTTGATACTGGTTGATCCAAGTACTCAGATACCAGGCCAGGATATCCAAATACTCAAATACCTATAGCTAACATCATAACATCTCCTATCTGCCACTCTTATGAGCTACTTAGTCAAAATTCAATGTAAACAATTTGGATTTGAACATGTGGGATTTTTTTATTCCATCATTGATTAGTCTGGTAGCTAAAGACCCTGATAGCGTTCAACAATATTGTTGTGATGCTTTTACAATTTTTGATCAAAAAAAGAAGACGATAATAATAGCTCCATTCAATGTGAAGTAAGTTTACTTTGCTTATAAATTTGAACTTAAGACAATTACATTTTTATTGTGGATTTTGAGTTATTAATTTTTAACTTTTTCACCTCTAGCGCTAAGCATTGGGAGTTACTAGTTATTCTCCCCGGGACGTTCACTATCTATTATCTAGATCCTACGGGGAGTAAATTGAATCCAAAAATTGGACACGTAATGAGAATGGCATTATTCTGGTGAGAAATATTTCATTTTTATATATGTTAACATCTGTTATTACAATATTACTATTTAATTATGCAATTTACTATGTTACATTAACATGTAGGGGTTTAGATGCGTTCAGAAAGGCTGGAGGAAAGGTCCCCAGTAAAAAGAACCAGCCAATAATTTGGGAGAACGTGAAAGTAAGTTCCTGACTCCAATGTATATGTTATTTATGTGAACTATGCTTATTTGTATTTTTTAATATTTTGTATCCATTTTATAGTGTGCTACACAAGACAACGGTTGGGCATGTGCATACTATGTGATGCGGTTTATGGACATGATTATCAAACATGCAGACAAAATCAATGCCATACCTAAGGTATTACATATAGTCTCATTAGATAGTATGAAATATATCAATCTTATTTATATATTATTACTTATATATATACATCATTCTCTTTGCAGGTGTTTAAAACTGACCCCACTATAGGTAAATCCTTAAAAGATGTACATGTTCCATATACGATGGAAGTATTAAATGACGTAAGAGAAGAATGAGCAAGAGCCATACAAGCAGTGGGGACTGTAAGATATAATTGGGATGCTGATAGCGATGTTGAATGATATTTTGTAAAATGAATGTTTATACATGTGTTTCAACATGTATGAATGTTTCTACATGTATTTGAATGTTTCTACATGTGTGAATGTGAAAATTGAATTGATGTCTGAATGTATCTACCTATGTGTGAATGTGTGAAAAGAATATTTGTTGATTTTGCAGGTTTGTGGCCAGTTTGTTGGCTGATATTAATGGATGTCGTAAACCTGCAGTTCAGTTCCACTGAACTATAAGTTCTCATCATGTGACCAGCCACAGTAGGCCTGTGTGAAAAGAATATTTGTTGATTTTGCAGGTTTGTGGCCAGTTTGTTGGCTGATATTAATGGATGTCGTAAACCTGCAGTTCAGTTCCACTGAACTATAAGTTCTCATCCTGTGACCAGCCACAGTAGGCCTGTAAACTGATAACAAAAAAAAATCAAAACATAGGTGTCGGTTATCAGTCGAAAACCGACAACAAAGGCTTACTGCGTCGGTTAATAGCAAAACACCGCCGCCTAATGTTGACAGACAACATGGCCGTGCTGGCCAGCACGACCGTGGCTGCAGGTGATATGGCGTTGATATGGCGTCAGTTATGTGTAGACAACCGACGTCGATAGTTTGGCACAGATGATAATAGCGTCGGTTTAGTTACATATAACTGACGCATAGAGGGCCCTGTTGGCGCATTTTCAGTGGCGTGAAGCATTTTGGCGTCGGTTAGAAAACTGATGCGGAAGGGTTCGAATTTTAGCGGTGCCCACATAGGCGTCGCTTGGTAACCATCGCTAAAAGGGTATAAATAACTGACGCCAAAGGTCGAATCTATAGTAGTGATACAACAGTTTCTCTGAAAATTGTTGTCCTCTCTGGCTGTCGTAACCAACAGAGAGCCCAAGCAAGTCCTACCTGATAAAGGGAGGGATATCAAGGGATAGACAATTGTGGGAGAGCATATCAACTTTAACAGGTTGACGTTTGAAAGAGATAAATCCCTCCAATTGGCTCTGGTAGCACAACATGAGTTCACAGGGGTCCGTGTGGACTTCTCTAGAGGCGGAAGGCCATTGTCTGTCGCTAGGAGGACATCATCAATTGTTTTCCATGGTGCTACTCTAAGAGGCCGGAGAAGATGATTGTTCGATTGCTCTTCCATCGTCAATTTTTTTTGCTTCCACTGCCTTATCCGTCGTCCCGATTTCCCTACAGTGGTATCAAAGTCACATCAATTTACAGTGTATCTAGGTTTTAAATTAAAATCATCAGATTTATTTTATTACATACAATGCCAATATTAAATTGGTTAATATGTATATATGATTAATTACCACATTTGAATCACAAACTAATATATATATGATATAATATATACAATTTACATGCTCTCTCTAAAAGTTAGTTTTAATGGTGGATGTGAAGTATGGTTATGGCCAATAACCCTAGATCTGTATGTGCATGGTTGTGGTTGTTTATTTCTTTTTATATCTTGGTTTGCATACCGAGCCTCTCTCTTATTTCCGTATGTAAAAGTATTAATTCTCTCCTTCATATACTCCCCTCGAATGTAACTCAAGGTTTCTCTATTACAATCTTATGCGTAGATAGGACTAGGATAGTTTTAACTTCTGTTATGGAAAAGAAGACACTCTGCTCCAGATGAACTGACCGACTCGTGAGGCAAAATGATCGATAGGAGGACCAAGGAGGATAGGCGATAGGAGGATGAACCGATTAATTGGTGGCCCAACTGATCGGTTGGAGGAGTCGAGATGTTGCTTGAACATGAAGACCAGGCAACTATTTCAAGAGCCCAACTGAGAGACCAAGAGTCAAGCCAACTGGTTCAAGTGTTGAACTGACAAATCTGGATTGGTCCAAGCACATATCTTCACCAACAACAAGTTGCATATGATGTGGACCATAGGTGGTAGTAATTCCTTGTGGATCTAAGGAATTATATTAGTATGGACATAACCATCACTTGTGTGTTTTATAATTGTAAAATTCTCATTTGTGGTTATAGCATGTATATGATATGTACTATAAGTATGTGGTGATTGGATGTGTATATGTAGTTATATATAAAATCCCTCAATAAATATTAAGTCTTAGATGCTTTCCATATAGCAGCAGACATGAAAAGCTTGATCGACCAAGCATGGGCATGCCCTAGCATGATGCGCCATCTATCTCACGAAAGTGTGATGGTAGATATGTGGGTCTGCCCTAGCAGGGTGCATATTCTATCGTGTTGTATTATTGGTCAAACTTAACTAGGTGACTTTAATAGGATAAAGTGTCTAGAAGCATACATATGGACTATGGCAAGGAGTTGTGCATACCATCTATCCAAGAATTGCATGAGATGCAATTGCCAAACGCTTCCTACCTTAATAATTGGTCATGAGCTCCAACGTTGGTTGGATATTGACTTAATTGTTTTGGATCTTGGTTCACTAGAAGTCTGTTTGCTGCAATCTTCCAAATCAATACATGAGGGTTATCAATTTGAACAAAATAGAGGGGTGATAATTAACTATAGGTCTAAATAACATTGTTAACTTATCAACTCAAACAAATAAAAATGTTTTGAAAAATTGCAATATTTCTTGGTAGAATCTAATGTCAAAAACAAAACACATTCTCATTGCGATAAATCCTTGAGAAGGACAAAATGGGATAAAGTTCCACAACTGGTTAACGACTTTGAGAAATGTTCTCACCAATGAGTGAAAGCTCTATGTCCTTGAAAGATCGGAGCCAGAGGAACCCACTCTAAATTTGCCTAAGGCTGAAATGGATGCTTAGTTGAAGCATGCCAATGATGCAATAGACATTGAGTACCTAATGCTATGTTGTATGAACAATGAGTCGTATGAGTAGCATGAAAACATGGACATTCTCTAGATGGTAACACATCTTAAGAATCATGTAAAGCAAGTAAGGTATGATGTCTCTAAAGTGTTGTTTGAGAGCAAACTGCTAGATAGAGATCTAGTAGAGCCCCATGTGCTCAATATTCTTGGGGATATGGAGTGATTGGGATTTCTTGTTAGGCCAAGAGTTGACCATGTATGTGATTCTCCAAGAGTTGTATGAATCATAAGCCAGTTTATCAAGTGTTACTACATGATTAACTTGGTTAAACTATTGTTAGAACTGCTTTGCATATTCATGTAAAGAAAGAATGAAGAAAGGACAAATCTATGATGGTGATCAACAGAAGTGAGTCCAAGGGAGAAGGCAAGGCTAAGAAGTGTTCTGAGGCTAAGCTAAAGATAGGGAGAAGGGTAAGTGCAAAAGGATTCTGTCCTTTCCACTTAAAGGAATACAGGAAGAAGAAAGAGATAGAGATCTCTACTTCAAGACCCGAAAAGAAGTAAGCTAGAACTGTATGGAGAAAGAGTTGCTTCCACTACAGTTGGAAGTTTTCATTCATGGGCATGTAATAAAAATAGTGAATTGCTATTATATACCTGCCATTTATTAAAACATCATGTATCTTGTATGGACAAGAATTTATGTTTCATCACAATGCCCTATGTCTCAAAAACTATACTTGATAGTTCTAAAGACAAAAACGTGTATGACACATATCTGAATGACTTGATGGATCAAACAATGAATACCTATAGCATTGTCATCTCAAGCACATAAATGAGAAATGCATGTCTAGAATTCATATGATGGTTATCTAGAGTCTTTTGGTTATTGAACCAATAGTGACATGCAAGTCTTATTTATTGGGAAATATGACAAAAGCATCTTCACTAGATATAGTGGGAGAGAGACTACTCTATTAGGTCTTATACATACTGACGTATATAGACCTTTTAGAATAAATGCTAAAGATAGTTACAAGTACCTCATTATATTTACTGATTCTATCAGTAGACATGGAAGTTTGTATTTAATGAAATACACACATAAGATCTCTTGAAGTGTTTAAGGAGATTAAGAATGAAGTACATGACTAACTTGGTAAAATTTTAAGATACTTTGATGTTATCAATATTGAGATATTTTAAACCAAAAGTTTGAGCACCTTTTGGAGACCATGATAATGTATAATGACTAACTCCACCTAAAACATAGTGACAATGTATCATGACAATGTATCATTAGAAAGAATCACACCTTGTTGGTCATGGTGTGATTATCAATAAATCTCGATAATCATCCAATTTCTTTTTGGCACATGCTTTACACTAAAATAATATAACGTCAAGAATGGTTCAAAAGACACAATGAGATATGGCATGGGAAGTGTTCTAACATGTCTTTTATAGTTGTTAGGATTGAAATCTTATATAAGAAAATAGTTTCTTAAAAGCTTTATCCATAAATCACATAAATGTTATTTTGTTGAAATATACTTTTATCGCAATCCAACAACAAAGGTGTTTTTTGATCTGGATGGTTGTATTCCTAAAGAGGAACTTAGTTCCAAAAGAATCAGTCGGAGTAAAAGTAGAACTTGAAATATTTGAGACAAACAAGAGAACACTGAACCTAAAGAGGTACAGTGGGAACAAAGAGAATCACAAGCTATTGTGGAATCTCGAGTTCCGTATGTAACACACAAAACTCATAGTTCTAGTAAAACACACCTTGAGCTTGAAACATTATGATATATTATAACTCAAAAGGCGGTGAGTTGATCATAGATGATGAGCCAACAACCTAGCTAGAAGCTATTGAGGAACCATAAATGGATTAAGGCCATGGGATCAAAGATGGATTCCATATAAACCAAGAAGGTATGACCTTGTTGGATCACTTGAAGGGGTAAAACCCATAGGGTGCATATGGATCTTTGAAAGGATACCAACATGGAAGGGTAGTTTGACTGCAAAGAATTTCAAACAAGTTCAAAATGTTGAACATGATAAAGTATTTCACCAGTTACCATGGTTAAATCCATCGGGATAATGCTTTCTATTGCAGCTTGTTATGACTAATGAGATTTGGCATATGGATGACAAAACCCCATTCCTTATCTGGAATAATTATGAGGATGTGTACATGAAATAACCTAAAGGTTTTATAAATTCGATAATGCAAATAAAGTCTGTAAGCTACAAAGGTCAATCTTTGAATTGAAGCAAGCATCTCAGAGCTGGAATCTTCAATTTGACAAGATAGTCAAAGTGTTTGACTTGAGTCATAATGAAGATGAAATATGTGATCACAAAGATTCAGTGGGAGAATATTCATATTCCACCTAATGACGGGGAATAACATACTTATCCTACAAATATTAAACCTGGCGAGGAAAGTACCTTCTCTATGAGGGATTTAGGTGAAGCATCCTATGTGATAGGAATTAAGATCTATAGAGATAGATGTAGAAAGCTTCTTGACCTAAGTAAGAGAACATACACAGGGAAGATGCTGAAAGGGTTCAACATGCAAGACTCAATAAGAGAAAACTTATTCATGATGCCATGGAGTTAGTCTCTCAAGATCATAGTGTCCCTGTTCTATTGAAGTACATGAACTGATGGATAGATACCATACACATTCACAATTGGATCTATCATGTATGCAATGTTATGTACTTATCTCGTTATCTTATATGTATTGGACATGACGAGAGGATATCCAATTATATCATATGTATTGGACATAACAAATGGATATACTCACCTGGAAACCTTGTATGTATTGGATATGACGAGTGGGTGTCTATCAGATTCTAGTGAAAGTCACTAGAATACCAAAAATGAACATCCTTAAGTACTTGAGAAGCACTAAAAGGACTCGTTCCTTAGTTATGGTAATAAGGAAGAGTTGGGTGTAAAGGGTTACACTGATTCAAGATTTTGAAGGACATATAAATATAATGATCGCAATCTAAATTTAGTGTTTGACCTAAATGGGAAATGTAAAGCTAGAAAGGGATCTAAGCTAATGAAAGTTGTTTAAATATACAATAGAAGTTGAGTATCTTGGTGTTATGAGAAAAACTAAGGATACTGTATGAATCTAGAAGTTCATATAGATGAACTTGTGAGAGGATCTAATCAATGATGACACAGTAGAAATATTGATGACAACAATGGAGCTAATGGTTAGGCAAGAAATCTCAGATAGCATACTATGACACTTGTGTCTCATGCAAAAAGTTGCATAGAGAGGAGATGTGAAACTGGAAAATACCTACTTGAAGCAAGCCTTGCTAACCCACTATAAAAGCACTTGCGCAACAAAAACATGATGTGCATGTTAAAATCAATTGGAATAATATTCGTGGGTGATTGGATCTAAGTGCAAGTGGGAGTCTGTTGGTATGTATGCCCAAAGAGTCAATCATGTGATGTTTGGAGTGAGGCATTAGATACTTGATTTGGTGATAATAATAAAGGTAATTTTATCTATTATGTTTGTCTCAACATGAAATGATGACACAGACATAGTAGATGTCTAAGGAATGATGTCACTTGATGACATATGTCTTCATGTTGAGGACCTGAACAATGAGATCATATGTATGATAAGAGTACATACATCCTTGTTATGTACCTAGTCAGATATTATTATGGAAGCAAAATAGACAACATTAATACATAAGACTAGAGTGTGTGTTGATTGATGACAGTGTCTCATTAGTCATGATATGTGATATCAAGTCAAGCACATAAGTACATGTTGGAGGATAGTGTATCAAACAGACCCACAATGAGAGTGATACATGGAGACAATGGAATGGTTGTCAAATTCAGCTCTCTTAGTGATAGTGGTGTTTGTAGTCCTTAGACATCAAGTCACTACATTCATCACATGTTGTTCATGTACTTTGACATCATCCATTGTAATCCTGAATAAGGGTTTGCATAAAGGTGATACTCGGGTGCATTGTGACGCATGGGGATTGAGTGTGAGTATTGTAGATGGGATTTGTCCCTCCTATAGGAGATTGATATGTAGAGCCTTGTGATATGAGAGACTGAGAAATGTATTGCCATACTCAATTGACTCAATATGTGATATCTGAGTTCACATGCATCTCATACAATATGCTCTAGTTTAAGGAACATGGATTGAATATTGAGAGGATGACAATTCCATCCCTCAAGTTCAATCCAGATATCAGATAAAAAGGAACTATACGATCATAGTAACATTGATCATAGGTTGTAGGTTGAAGTTGTTCTCCAACTTTCTGAATTACTTGGGCAGCACTGATGTTTTTCTCGATACCTCTCATTTCTTGTGATACCATAATTTGGTTATGGAATTCACTACCAACGTAATTTTTGACTTATAGGGTCACATGCATAGGATACACTTGGATTATAGTATATTCATCAATGATGTTTAGATTCATTACTAAAGGTGTTTAGGTATTCAATTAAACAACTAAGGTTCAAAATTGACTTACATGACTCTGAACTGACTATTTCAAGTGTTGAACTGATTAGTTAGAGTATCAGGTCAATTAGAATCAACATTGACTGATCCATGCCTGAACCATGGTGTGAAATGACTGATTCACATAGTGAACCAACCGGTTCACAGGTCCCAACTGACCGTTTGATTATGTGAACCGACAGATTAATCACCTGGGTTGCCCAGTTCAATGGTCAATTCATTTGGATCAAGACTTGATGCTGACGTCATGTTGTACATTAATCATACATTGAATACCAATGTGATTCAAGATAGGAAACTGCACGAACCGACCGCTTGGGTATGTGAACCAACTGGTTTTCCATGTGCAAGTTCTAGAAAATTAGTGAATTTGACCCTTTCGACTCCCGCACAGATTGGGAACCCTAACCCTAACCTATCCTATAAATAGAGGGGTATTCGGGGTTTCTCAAAACACAACAGTTGCTCTGAAAATTGTTGTTCTCTCTGGTTGTGGTAACCAATAGAGAGCTCGAGCAAGTCCTACTTGATAAAGGATGGGATAGTAAGGGAGAGACAATTGTGGGAGGGCATATCAACTCTAGCAGGTTGACATTCAAAAGGGACAAATGATTCTTGTTGGCTCTAGTAGTACAACATAGATTTCTTGACGGTCCACGTGGACTTCTATAGAGACGGGAGGACATTGTCTATCGCTAGGAGGACACCGTCAACCGATGTTCATGGTTCTATACTAGGAGGTCGGTGGAGACAACTGTTCAAATGCTACTACTGAAGAAGGAACAAGCTGCTTCTTGAGGAAGAAGCATGCTAATACTGCTAGGGTAATGTCACTGGACTTGATCCATGACCAGGTATAACCTTGTAACCTTTCCTTCCTAGTAAAATTGTGGTTGGTGCGATCTTGATGTTAAGGGGAATCATGCTTTAATTTTTTTTCCACTGCCTTATATGACACGTCAATTTCCTTACACTATCAACACATATGAAGTCTAGTGTTAGGTTCCATACATCATCTATGTGAGAACCCGTTACACTAAATGAGATTACTCAAAATATAAAACACAATCGATCACTAATTAATCACATACCCAAAAATATGGGTAAATTAAAATTGATTTCAACATCAACACTCGCCCAGAATCATTTGAATAAGATCCCAACATCTTTCTTGTATCCATACTATGCCAAGAATTTGATACAAATTGTTCTATCTCCTTAGCCACAAAATATATACACCGGAGAACAATATTCATATATGCCACATAAACAAGCATTAACATGAGAACAAAAGTTCGATTTGTTTGAAACACCATATACAAAATTTTCCTGCTCAGACCTGAGAGTACAAGGACGACTCTAGGACACACTAGGCATCTAATCAACTTTCTCAAAGTTTCATTACTATAGCTCCTCTTTGCTGCCACATATTTGTTTTTGTCATTGTCGATTACCTAAAAAAATGTTGTGAACCACAAGGGTGAGACCCATGTCCCAACAAAAGATGTAACCTCCAACAATGTTTATTGATTCCAACATTTTTAGGTAATGAGACAATTTAAGTAGTTTAATCATATATAAAAAATAAGTTCATTAGCATTGATGATTAATAAAATACATAAAGGAGTAGATAATAACCATCATCATTATCCAAACTATTCTCATATCCCTATTAACAGTATAAGGAGTCTAGAAGCATGAGCATCTCTAACATCATGAATAAGTCTAGTATCATGAGCATAGCTAACAACATCAGCATGTTTAACAGGTTGAACATATCAACATCATAAGAAAAGCTAACAACAAAAGCACAACTATCTGGATAAGTATGATTAGCATTATATGCATCTCTAGTTACAAAGGCATGGATAGCATGGTAAACATAACTAACAACATGAGACAGCTAGCATCATGATTATAATCAGCAGTAGTAGTATAGTTATCAACATAAGCATGGCTACTGTATGTACACATCTACAATCTTAACCATATCTACAACATAGGTATATCTACTATCTCTTAATTACACTAAGCATCATCTTTATGTAAAGATAACAAACAAGGGTTATCACCCAATGTGAAACGTCGTGTATAACCCTAAACAAATATGTTATACGGCTGTATTACATCTTTTATTACGCCCTGGAGAATTTGAATCATACCAATCAAAGTCCGACCAACCCCTGTGAAGGGCTATTCGGTTCCGTACAAGATCTAGGAGTGTCGGTATCCTAAGATCTCTTCTCCTCGGTCAGTACAAGTAAAAAGACAGTGAGATATCAACAAAAGCTGCCACCATAGTGACATATAGTCCTGTAACTAGCCCACCTTGGTACAGATCACAATGCTAGCATCTAGGGTATTCGAACCCAATCACTGAGGTACAACCGCAATTATCCTTTAATCACATCATGTTATAATCACCAAAACACGACCATAGCCGTTCTCAATCACATCAGATGTATGAGGCATGACTATAGACATCCTCCACAATCTGCATTGTGGATGACAAGGATATATCCTGAACCTACCACCCCCACATACTCAACACTATGTGCTCTGAGTTTCCCTTAGGAATACTCATTTCACCATCCAGCAAGTTCTGACACTGAAGATGGGTCTACGACATAGGGCACTACATGATTAGAGTTGCACTTGATTAGTTATGCCAATTGGGTGAATTAAGGCTGCATCAAACAAGTGGACATACACACCCTAATTCACTTCTAGCAAGCATATAAATATCACAACTTTTTAAAGATATAAAATGTGTGAAACATAATTTCTCACCTCATCATCACATGGTACTATTCACTTGCCATACATGAGACCACACTAGTTACCATACTATCACAAGATATAAATCCTTTTCACAATATCACAGGGTATCAACACAAGAGGATTACACCTCATTCAGGGCTCAACCATGCCCATAGGTCATTAAGACCATCATACTATCACATGATATAAATCCTTTTTACAATATCACAAGGTATCAACCCTTATCAACACAAGAGGATTACACCTCATTCAGGGCTCAACCATGTCCAATGTTCATTAAGACCATCATACTATTCCCTGCAAGATCATCATTATCTTTGCATGCTTTATAACAAGGCTCAACAACATCACTTACATATAATACACTGGATCAACACAATATTGTGTTAATGAGCTAGGAGATATTCATAAACAATCATAGCAACGTTATATTAACATTAAGAACATTCATTTATTACATCAACATGCAAGGAAACTAGATACGATTAACCATCATCATATTCATAATGCACATGTTTAGCATAAGAAAGTATCAACCATGTGGCTATGATAACCACCAATTAACATATTAAGGTTATGATCATATTAAGGAGGTTATTCCACCATCATTCCATCATATAACAATGTTAAACATGAATACTCATCTTTATCTATTTACATCAGAGTTAGATTCAATATGATAAATTATATGAATGTTACTAATCATCACTTATACCCACACCCTAACTCACGACATCCCCATTAGATCATCGATGCATAAGGTGAAGCATCACCATCACATTCCATACTATTATCAATTATGAACCCACACATAAATCAATGTGTAACTATCATGTTATATCATACTAAGGTTTCAAAAATAATAAGAGAGTACTCCATGATTGTATTAATCATTCATGGACTATTCATACCCAATTACAATCATTCAGTTATATTAAAGCTACGTAGAACAAGCTATACCTCATTAGGGTTACATATCAACACAATATGGTTATCATCCCTTCTATTCATATGAGTGAATAGGTAAGACTACCTTATTAAGGGTAACTCTCCATTTGTTCCATCATCTTTCAACCCATATCACCATACCACTATGTCACCCAGAACCATTGGATGTTTAAAAGGTAAGAGATCATTGGTTGTTTACATAAGTAAACACCTTAGATAAGCCACCTATGAAGTCCTTGAGTTGCACTCTATAAAGAGTCACCATTTAACCCTAGACATCCCTTGATTAACAATATTAAAAGTTCCATTGAGAGTAGGGTAAAACCACAAGCGATTGTTTATTTAAAACAAGTTGTCACTATATGAGCTTCTTAAGTTGATCTCATAAAGGAAAACATCTAAATAACTTTATTAGGATCAACAGATTACATTAGGCATCCTTCCAATTTATTGTACGAACAAACATTAAATCTTAACCATTATGTCAAGTTCATATATTAAAACCATCTATTGTAGTATAGGTCCGACCATTGCATCAAATGACCCAAGAAACCATTGGTTTAAGACTTAATTGATGCTACAACTACATGCTTAACTCACCATAGGTTGTGGAGACCTGATCCCCCATCATTAGTGACCATTAAGTTACCATAGGTTGTTAGATCTGCACTATATACATTAATTACCATCGAATATCAAGCTAATGTCACCATTGATTGATAACATCATTAGGGTTCTTAGTTGTTGACCATTAAGATTCTAATTAAGACAAAACCTGACCTAAGGGGTGAATGTCATTTGAAACCCTTGGTCACCATAATCAGTTGTCTGTTGGGTTTTGTGGAGAAAACATGCGCGGCGGAAGCGATAAAATCCACGCAACCCGTAACAGGATCTCGTCGATAATAGCGTATTCGGAAATAGGTTTGCGGGATATACCTTATCGCGGAGCAAGTCCGGCGATGTCCCGCTGCACGACGGTGCAACACTGCTTGTCAAACACGGACGGATCTTCTCTCCCGTTCGCTGTCGCAGGTTGATCCGGCAATGCTCCTCTGCGGCGGTGATGTACGTTGCTCGCAGCACGTACAGGTGGTCGTCGACGTCCTCCGAACGCAGACGTCAAGGCGTCTGCGTCTCTACTTCGTCCACGCGGATGGACGGAACTCCACGTCGCGCTTCTCAAGCCGGCGGGAAGGAGCGTGTCTCTGCGGCGGCGTGCTAGCGCCGCGTTGCTCTTCTTTCTCTCCTAAGGACGACGACGGCTAGGTTTTGTACGTGAGAATAACCTAAAAGCGTCTCTCTATATCTTATATTGATATCGGCCGTCTATCCTCCTTTAAATAGGATAAGAAGAGAAGTAGGGTTTCCTAAACCCATCGGTAAACAGAAACGTTGCATTAATTAAAACGCTCGTGGATTAATTAGAATATTTCAGAATTCATTAATTAACCAAATAATCGCATTAATTGATTAATTAATATCCGACTCCATGCAATCGCTTGGGATGGCTCTACGGGCATACATATACCAACAGACTCCCACTTGCACTTAGAGCCAGTCACTCCAATATTATTCTAATCGATTACATAAACATTTTAGTAATCAATGTGATTCGAAGCAATTTCAATCAAATCCACAATTATACTCCTATTCCAACACATCCTGTGCGTGTGACCCGGTAGGCTCCAAATTACGTTGGCAGTGATATCCATAATCATATTATGATTTCACAAGCAATGATTGGTATCTAGCAAGACTTCATTGCTACCCAAGTAATTGGAGAAGTTGGAGAACAACTTAACCTATCATACATGACTGGTGTTACAGTGATTGTACAGTTCCTTTGTCGCTGATATCCGGATTGAACTCAAGTCATGGAATTGTTATCCTCTTCAATGTTCAATCCATGTTCCTTGAACTAGAGCAGACTGTCTGAGATATATGTAAGCTCAATACCACATATTGACTCACATCAGCATGGCCATGCATTTCTCAGTCTCGCTTATCAAGTGGCCGGAATATCAAACTCCCGTAGGAAGGACAAATTCCATCTACATCACTCACAGTCATCCCCATGTGTCATAGTGCACCCAAGCACCATCTTTATAGCAATCCTTATTCAGGACCACAATGGATGATGTCAAAGTACACCGAACGTCATGTGATAAGTGTAGTGACTTCAGGTCTAAGAACCACAATCACCACCATCATTATGAGATGTGACTCTAACTACCAATCATGGTATCCATGTGTCACTCTCAAGGTGGGTCTATCCGATACACTGTTCTCTAACAAGTATCTATGTATTTGGTTTGATATCTCCATATCATGGATAATGAGACTCTTCCATCAACCAACATACATTCTAATCTTATGTGTTATTGATGTCTATGGATATTTCCACAATAACAACCGATTAGGGACAAAACAAGAATACATACTCTTAGCATACATATGATCTCACTGTTCAGGTCATCAACCCGAAGACATATGTCATTGAGTATATTATTCTATAGACATCTATAAGTTTTATGGTCATCTCACAATATAAAACACAAACATATAGATTGGAAACTTGCCTTTATTGATATGATCAATATAGTATTACAAATCGTTTACATAGTATCCCATTACAATCATCGAATGATAGTCTCTATGGGCATACATACCAATAGATTCCCACTTGCACTTATACCCAATCACCCATGAATCTCAATCCAAGTGATCGAACATGCCCGTCATGTTTCTGCTGTGAAAGTGCTTTTGTGAGCGGGTCTGCCACATTGCTTTCTGTAGGTACTCTGCAAATCTTCACATCTCCTCGTTGTACGATCTCTCGTATGAGATGGAACCGCCGTAGAATATGTTTGGAACGTTGGTGCGATCTTGGTTCTTTAGCTTGTGCAATTGCTCCATTGTTGTCGCAAAACAACTCAATTGCATCACCAGCGCTTGGAACCACTCCATGTTCAGAAATGAACTTCTTGATCCACACAGCTTCCTTTGCAGCATTAGATGCGGCAATATATTCGGCCTCTGTTGTAGAATCCGCAACCGTCTCTTGCTTGGAACTCTTCCAGCTCACAGCTCCGTTGTTCAGGCAAAACACAAATCCAGATTGCGATCTGTAGTCATCTTTGTCAGTTTGGAAGCTAGCATCGGTGTAACCCTTTACTACGAGCTCTTCCTCACCACCGTATACCAAGAATTGATCCTTAGTCCTTCTCAAGTACTTTAGGATGTTCTTTACGGCTGTCCAGTGACATTCACCTGGATCTGACTGATACCGGCTCGTCATGCTCAAAGCATACGATACATCAGGACGAGTACATAACATCGCGTACATGATAGATCCAATTGCTGATGCATATGGAATCTTACTCATGCGTGCCCGTTCATCACATGAACTAGGACATTGGGATTTAGAGATTGTAACCCCATGGGACATGGGCAAGTTACCTCTCTTAGAACCCTCCATGCTAAACCTCTTTAGCACCTTGTCAATGTATGTGCTCTGGCTTAGGCCTAGAAGCCTTCTAGATCTATCTCTATAGATCTTGATCCCTAGTATATAGGATGCTTCACCTAAATCCTTCATAGAGAAAGTCTTCCCTAGCCAACCTTTTACTGTCTGAAGAGTAGGGATGTCATTTCCCATCAATAGTATGTCATCCACATACAATATGAGAAATACAACTGTGCTCCCACTAACCTTTTTGTAAACACAAGGTTCATCTTCATTTTGACTAAAGCCAAACTTTTTGACTACTTCATCAAAACGTAGATTCCAGCTTCGAGATGCTTGCTTCAATCCATAGATTGACCTTTGTAGCTTACAGACTTTATTGGCTTCCTTTGGATCGATAAAACCCTCAGGTTGTGTCATGTACACATCCTCGAGTAAATTCCCATTAAGGAATGTTGTTTTAACATCCATCTGCCAAATCTCATAGTCATGATAAGCTGCAATGGCAAGCATGATCCTGATGGATTTAACCATGGCAACTGGTGAGAAGGTCTCGTCATAATCAACACCTTGAATTTGACGGAATCCTTTCGCAACCAATCTACCTTTATAGGTTTGAACATTTCCATCCATGTCAGTCTTCTTCTTGAAGACCCACTTGCACCCTATGGGTCTTACCCCTTCGGGTGGATCCACCAAGGTCCATACCTTGTTGGTGTACATGGATTCCATCTCAGATCTCATGGCTTCGAGCCATTTCTCAGATTCTGGTCCCTTAGTAGCTTCTAGATAGGAAGTTGGCTCATCTGCTATGCCCAATTCGTCACTGTCTTGAGTTACGAGAAATCCAAATCTCTCAGGCTCAATTCGTGTCCTACTAGACCTACGAGGTTCCTGTGTTACATTTGGAACTTGAAATTCCACAACAACTTGTGAGTCCTCATGTTCCTTATGTACCTCCTCAGGTTCTCTGCTTTCTTGTTGGTCTCGAACTTCTTCGAACTCTACATTCCTCCCACTAATTCCTTTGGAAATAAATTCCTTTTCAAGAAATACAGCAGTCCTAGCAACAAACACTTTGTTGTCAGTTGGTGTGTAGAAGTAGTATCCCCGAGTTTCCTTGGGGTATCCAACAAAATAGCATTTTTCCGATTTGGGTCCAAGCTTTTCAGGAAATTGTTTCCTAACATAAGCTTCACATCCCCAAATCTTTAACATAGACAAATTGGGACGATTCCCATTCCATATCTCATATGGTGTCTTTTGAACCGATTTGGAAGGTACACGGTTAAGTGTAAATGCTGCAGTTTCAAGAGCATATCCCCAGAACGATATTGGAAGTTCGGCTGAACTCATCATTGATCGTACCATGTCTAATAATGTACGATTCCTTCTTTCTGACACACCATTATGTTGTGGTGTACCAGGTGGAGTCCATTGTGATACAATACCACGGTCTCTCAGAAGGTCCTCAAACTCTTAGCTTAAGTATTCACCACCTCGATCTGAACGGAGTGCTTTAATACTCTTACCAAGTTGCTTCTCCACTTCATTCATGAAAGTCTTGAACATTTCAAGAGTTTCTGACTTGTGTTTCATAAGATATACATAGCCATACCTACTGAGGTCATCAGTGAAGGTAATGAAGTATTGATAGCCTCCTCTAGCATTTGATCTAAAAGGTCCACATACATCAGTATGTATGAGCCCTAGCAGATCACTGGCTCTCTCACTGTGTCCAGTGAAAGGAGTCTTGGTCATCTTCCCTAATAAACATGCCTCGCATGTCTCTAATGATTCAAAATCAAAAGAGTCTAGATAACCATCCTTATGGAGTCTAGATATGCGCTTCTCGTTTATGTGCCCAAGACGACAATGCCATAAGAATGTTTTGTTTGAGCTGTCAAGTTTTAGCCTTTTAGTATTTACGTTATATATGCTAGTCTCAAGTTCTAACAAGTAGATGCCATAAGACATAGGGGCATTGCCATAAAAGATCTCATCTTTAGAAATAGAAATAATTCCATTCTTAATGTGAAATTCAAATCCACTCTTGTCCATACAAGATATAGAAATAATATTTCTATTAATGGCAGGTACATAATAGCAATTCTCTAATTCTATTACAAGGCCCGTAGGCAAAGATAAACTAATAACTCCAACTGCGGTGGCAGCAACTCTTGCTCCATTAGCGACCCGTAGCTCGACTTGGCCCTTTCGTAAAGGCTTACTTCTTATCAGATCCTGCATATTAGAACATATGTGAGATCCACATCCGGTATCCAGTACCCATGATGAAGAAGTATTTAAGTTTATCTCAATAACGTATATACCTGAAGTGGAGATCTCTATCCCCTGCTTCTTCTTCCTTAGTTCCTCCAGGTAGAGAGGACAGTTTCTTTTCCAATGTCCAGGCTGGTGACAATGGTGACAACTGCCTTCTTTGGAGATCCCACCTTTAGCTTTGAGCGCGGATGACTTTGGCTTCTGCCCGGCTTTAGAACTTTTCTTAGCCTTGCCTTTACCTTTTGACTTTCCCTTTGTCTTGCTGATCATCATCACAGACTTGGGCTTGTCTTTCTTCATCTGTGCTTCGGCTGTCCTCAACATGCCCAACAATTCTGACAACGGCTTGTCAAAATTGTTCATGTTGTAGTTCATGACAAAATGATTATATGATTCAGGCAACGATTGTAGAATCACATCAGTGGCCAACTCTTGACCTAGGGGAAACCCCAGCTTGGATAGGCTTTCCACGTACCCAATCAAGGTGAGTATATGGGTGCCAACTGAGTCTCCCTCTTTCATCTTGCTTTTGAACAACGCCTTTGAGACATCATATCTCTCCTGTCTTGCTTGATGTTGATACATGTTCTTGAGATGTGTTACCATCTCCATGACATTCATGTTCTCATGTTGCTCTTGCAACTCATAGTTCATTGAGCACAACATTAGGCACTTGACATCCACAGCATCATCAAGGTGCTTCTTGTAAGCATCCTTTTCAGCCTTGGGCGCATTTACGGCGGGCTCCTCTGGCTCTGGTGTTTCAAGGACATAGAGCTTACGCTCATGTGTGAGAACAATTCTCAATGTCCTAAACCAGTTTTGAAAGTTGGTTCCGGTAAGTTTGTCCTTCTCAAGGACCGATCGCAACGAGAACGTGTGAGTGTTGTTTGCCATTTGATTGCTACAAAAGAAAAAATTTGCATTTAGTCCAAAACATTTTGACTTGTAAAGATTTGATAAACGAGATTAATTAGGCCTTTAATTAATTACGCTCCCACTATTTTATTCAAATTGATAGCCCTCACTATCAACTCGGAAGATTGCAACGCACAACCTTCTAGTGAGCCAAGACCCAAAATAATTGGATCAATGCCCAGCCAACGCCGGCGTCAAAGACCAAATACTAAGGTAGGCAACTTTTGCCAATTGCATCATATGCAACTCTTGGATAGATGATCATACACAACACCTTGCCATGATGCATCTGTGTGCCTCTAGGTACTTGATCCTATCAAGGTTCCCTAGTTAAGTCCAACCCATAAGCCAACACGATGAGTGTGCACCCTGCGGAGGCAGACCCACACACCCACCATCACACTTCCACGAGATAGACAGTGTACCACGCGGAGGCGTGCCCACACATAGTCGATCAAGCTTTTCATGTGTGTTGCTTTATGGAAGGCAACTAAAACTTAATATTATTAATTGAGGGATTTTATTAATACATATATATATATATATATCCAAACACCACATACTTATAGTACGTATCATATACTACTATATCCACAACCACAAACGATAGACATGCAATCACAAATACATCGGTTATGGCCATACTATTGTAATCCTTTGGAGCAACAAAGGATTACGGTCCACCTATGGTCTTATGCATCTCATGCACACCTGTGAAAACAACCTGTAAGCCTATAATGATCAACATTACAATGAACAACTTCATGGATGCTTCGTGAGGTTGGAATGTCAAGTTGCTTCTTGGAATGGGATCTTCTTGTTGCTTCTCCATGGACGCTCCTTGGAGTGGGATCTTCAGGTTGCTTCTTGGAATTAGATCTTCATGGTGCTTCTCCATGGACACTCCTTGGAGTTGGATCTCCAAGTGGCCTCCTTACATCAAAATTACAAAGACTAAAACTAATCCTATCTTTATTACATCATATGATTACAAAATTAAAGAGAAAGAATTAATTACACTTTGAAATAAGAGATGAGGCTCGGCATGCAAGCCGAATACATTATACAAAGGATCCATATGCAACGATTATACATCCATAACATTCACAAACAACCATATCCACAAGATCAACATCCACATCCATTCACAACATTCACAAAAGGGGATACTAGGCCATAACCGTGCATGCACTCACCACATAAAACAGATTTTAAAGGCGACGTGTATGCTATCATAGGTATATCTACATATACGTATATACATATTAAAATTGCAGTACTTTTAATGCGGGACATTCCCCATTAAATGAATTTTGACTCCCACGCAGACAATGCGGGGTACACAGGGGCAGCGCCCCGTCCAAAACGTCAAAAACAATAGCCTGCGGCATATGTGGAATTAGGTTTAGATTTGCACATTAACAGGTTTAATTCGCATCGTATGCAACATAAAACAGTATACAGCGATTCGATCATATCGAAACGAATCCAAATACACCGTAGATCGACGCTGCTCTGATACCACTGTTGGGTTTCGTGGAGAAAACATGCGCGGCGGAAGCGATAAAATCCACGCAACCCGTAACAGGATCTCGTCGATAATAGCGTATTCGGAAATAGGTTTGCGGGATATACCTTATCGCGGAGCAAGTCCGGCGATGTCCCGCTGCACGACGGTGCAACACTGCTTGTCAAACACGGACGGATCTTCTCTCCCGTTCGCTGTCGCAGGTTGATCCGGCAATGCTCCTCTGCGGCGGTGATGTACGTTGCTCGCAGCACGTACAGGTGGTCGTCGACGTCCTCCGAACGCAGACGTCAAGGCGTCTGCGTCTCTACTTCGTCCACGCGGATGGACGGAACTCCACGTCGCGCTTCTCAAGCCGGCGGGAAGGAGCGTGTCTCTGCGGCGGCGTGCTAGCGCCGCGTTGCTCTCCTTTCTCTCCTAAGGACGACGACGGCTAGGTTTTGTACGTGAGAATAACCTAAAAGCGTCTCTCTATATCTTATATTGATATCGGCCGTCTATCCTCCTTTAAATAGGATAAGAAGAGAAGTAGGGTTTCCTAAACCCATCGGTAAACAGAAACGTTGCGTTAATTAAAACGCTCGTGGATTAATTAGAATATTTCAGAATTCATTAATTAACCAAATAATCGCATTAATTGATTAATTAATATCCGACTCCATGCAATCGCTTGGGATGGCTCTACGGGCATACATATACCAACATTGTCATGAAGACAACACCACCGTTTGTTGCAATGGTACCACCAATGGGTCATGTGTTTATAGAAGAAATCAACTTAAAACCCTAAAATTGACAATTGGTTGATAGGTGCTTAGCACCATAGGTTGTCAAACCAACCTGATCAAAGTCATATTGTACCTTAGGAATAATGTACACATGATCACAGGTTCATGTACAACTGAAATTAGAACAGCGAACATTATAAAAATTGAAGTCCAAGTCAAACATAGCTTTTCAGTGCATGGATCATCATTTTCAAGCAAGAACATGAGATAGAAAGCTTATGGTAAGCAATAAACGTGGAGCAAGTTATAAAAATTGCCTCTAATTAGAATATGAAACCACAAACAGAAGAAAACTCGAACATGTAGGGTATAAAATCCAAGCATAAGTTGTGAACTCATCCATCTAGCACCTTTCTTCATCAAATGAGCAAACCCTAAGCATAAGGAGCAAGAAAGGTAGGGTTTTAGAGCTTTAGAGTAATTTATACAATGGAACATAAAGGTTCCAACCTGGAGAAAGGTAGGAGGAAGGATAAAAAAGAAATAATAGAGGAAAGAATGGTATTCTTACTCTTTTAGGTCAAGATCACAAGAAGGAAGCCTTTCAAACCCTAAAAGGAAGTCAATTGCAACCCTAGATTCTTTTTCCAAGAAGATCCCCTCTTCTTCTTCCTTGGATAGGAAATTCATAGAAGCATAGAGGGAAGATGAATTTTGTAGAAGGAGGGAAGTTGTGGAGAGAAAATGGCTCATTTTGGTGCTTAGGGATAAGTATATGAAGCTTTAAGATAAAGAAAAAGAAAACGTTGAAGTTCTAGTATCTTTCCAAGTGTCCATGGCCTTAAACTATTAAGAATATACAGGAACACATAGAAGAAGATCCCACAACATACATAGAGACATGATTATCCCTCATTTCTTGAATTTCCAAGAAAAACAAATAATTCATTAGTTAATAGCTACTAAAGGTAGCTCATCCATGAAGGGGTAAACCCTAAAATACCCTTGGAGAAAACACCTTCAAACCAAGGATTGAATAGGTGCCCCATGGCCAAAAAGATCAATAATGATGAGATAATATCCAAGGAACATAATTCAAGTTATAAATTGCAAAGAAAATCTCTCAATTGGGTAAATTGTAGAAAAGTCCAAAATGTGCATAAAATTGCATAATTTGCTCAAACAGTGTCGAAATTGGACCAAATTTGAAACTTAAGCTTGTCTTATGATTTCAAAGAATATCACAAGGTTATATTAGGGTTATAAGAAATAAATTATGATAATTAAGCTTATTCAAATCATTAAGCAAGTTTAGGGGCCTTACAATTGTAAACCCCTAATAGGGATTTTGCCCCCGAAATCCAAGGTAAACAAAGATGGGTACTTCCTTTGCACCTCATCCTATTACCTTCATATGGTTACTTGCATATACTGGTGATGCCACATCATTCATACATATATCATCTTGGGTCAACACAAAAACCCCCACCTAAGAAGACATTCTCAATATGGAATGTAGAAACTTGTTGTGTCATCTATACAACTCTAGAAGTAATGTTCAACTTTAAATTCTATCTATCATCCAAAAATTATATCTATTGTATCAAAACATTAATCAAAATTCATGCTTTCTATCTTTTTACTAATCATGGCATGTGTCACATACCATTCCTTGAAGCATAAAAAAAGGCGATGTATCCAACCTTTTTTTTCTAGATACACTGACACTGGAGCACTTGATAGTTCTTTTTCAGTGTCAAAAGAAATGCTGATGCTGACACCTATCATTCCATACAAGGAAACATCATTCCTAGTCAACCCTGTTAGGGGTGAAACAACAACACTATCTTCACCTTACTAGGATTTACACAACCTACTTAGAATACATATCATGATCCGATAAAGACATTTAATCAACCCCATCTCACTCATGTTCAACTTGTCTCATAGGTATTGCTGCTTCGGCACCCCTAAGGTTTTTGAAGAAATATTGATCACATTTTTGACCATATTTAAAATACTTTATCATGTCATCATTCAAAGCTTGATATAACTTGTATGACATGACAGGAACGCTCTATTCCTCCTATTCATAAATTCTAGTTGTACATTTATTAGTCTAATGGACACTAAACACATCATGGTTATGTGAATTATGTCATCCAATCTAACTCTTATGCATTGATATTTGATCATAGGTTTATCTTAAAGGAACATGGTATCACATATCTATTGACCAACAAACCATCTATCCTTGATAGTGGTCTTGCCCAGCTATCACCAAACCATACACAACATCATAGAATCACTTTTGTTTTTCCTTCCAAACAACATTTAGAGGGTCATCATCAACTCTCTCTCCCTCTCTTTAAGGGGGAGGAATACCTGATATGTTCATTTAGTAAACATCTCCAACCTTCACATACTTCCCATACTATTGATACATCTTGGATGCTAGGATTCATTACCTTGGTATCCACCTCATGTTCTTTAAGGAACTCAAATCCTTATCTCAACTACTTTTACCAACATAATAAATTTCAAAACATATAAGAGGAGTCTCCTAAATTATTGGAAGGCTCAAAAGCAAACTCATCATAAACTTTATGATCTTAGAACCATAGTCTAAGCAACCTTATGCCATAATAAGCTATCCACCCTCATGTTTGCAGTGAATCCGTACGTACCAAAATGCAATGATCCACTTGAAAGTTGTGCCCCAGAAAGGAAATACACAAAGTGAAACACACTTCCCATACCATAGAAGTATTTTTCAAGGGTCACTAGCAAAAAGGTAACCAATTCTATTTTCATTATGTAGGTTATAGCTGCTTATGTATCATTTTACCTTTTCATTTCGGGTTCCTTGCCATTAGCATAGGAATCATCATGATTAACATATCTCGTTACTCCTTCATTGATGACTATTTATCCCACTAGTGTATGTTCTCTTATTTTATTATGTTTTTCAACCACTTATCAACAGGTAAATCATCATATTCTTCATTAAGCAAGGATTATCTCCCTTAATTTCTTTCACTTGCCATGCTAATTTTACATTAACACTTTCTTACACACATAGGTTTGTCTGAGACTAACTCAGGTTCCACCTTATTCCTTTGTCATTGTTCCAATTTATCTTCTCATTTTGTACTTGTTTTAGGAGTTCTTTCCATCTTATGTGGATTTCATACCTTGATTCACTTTATAAGCATAGACTTATCTGTCCTTTACTTTATCATCTTCTTGAATCACATCTTCACGAACTCCTCTTTTTCTAATTTGTATTCAGATTTAGATTTCATAGTGTTGTAACTTTCTCTTATAGTTACAAAACATTCAAGTTTGATAGATTATGATTTGAATGTTTATGTGCCCTTAACAAGAAATAATAAATCTAGGGCTCATGGTTGCGGAGGCAGGCGATCTTGGAGGCGATGGCGCTGGAGTGACGAAGGAGACACCAGTGACACCGCCTAAGGCCTAGATAAAACCTGGCATGTATGTGACTGTAGCCTGTGAGTGGGTGAGGATAGTCAGTGAACCACCCTTGAGGATTAGGGGTGAGGTGGCTTTCGACCCCCAAAGATTCATTCTTTAAGAAGGACGAAGAGCGCACCTGGATGAAATTTACCGAGCCCGTGCTCGAGGAGATGGATGATTACCATCGCTTCTCAGCTATTTTTCAGGTACTGGGGAGTAATGTCAGCATTCCCCAGTTGTGGGGATGGTTGATTCCCTCTTAGAGGTTGCATGGCGAGTTGGAGGTGTTCAGTCTGGTCAACGGCCTCATTCTATCGAGGTTCTTGAATGAATGAGATATTGGCAAAGAGATTATGGTGGTCCGTGGTTCTTCGACGACAAGCTCATCCTGGTGAGGAGGTGGTCCCCGGAAGCTGACATCAGGAGGGCTTCTCTCAAGATGGTGTCGGTTTGGGTGTCACTCCCGGATGTTGGGAAACACTGGTCCGCCAGAGCAATCGCTGTCTTTGGCCATGCCATTGGGGTGCCGAGGGAGATCGATGGGAAGTCAGATGGAATGATGTTGGGATGTGCCAGGTTGTGTGTGGAGATCTCGGCGGAGAACGAGCCCCCACACCTGGTCATGGTGGAGCTGCCTAACGGGGGAGAATGGGAGGTGAAAGTCAAGTATGAAGCACTCCCAGATAGGTGCTCGACCTGCCGGGCCTTTGGGCATTGCTTAGGGGGTTGTCCCGGGGAAAGGGGGGATGTGATTCATCACTCACCTCCCATTGTCGTTGTGGGCCATCCTCGAATACCTAAGGGGCATGCAAGACTGAAGTCAAAGCCGCCTCAATAGAGATCCCGATCAGTCGTGAGGGCCGATTCAAGGAAAGGCAAGGAGGTAGTTGCTGAAGAGGAGGTAGACGTCGATCATGCTCCTGGCTCTGAGCTGGTTGAGGATGGGATCCGTCAGCCAGCTGGTCAGAATGAGGTTGGAGGTGCCTCTTCAAGTGCTCCAGTGATTGTAGCTGAACCTTCTGCTATGACTAGTGCGAGTAGAGGCAATGCGGATGTTGTGGTGGTTGTTGGGTCCGTTGATGTCAATAGTGGGAGACGTGCTCCGGTTTTGGATATGGCTATTGTAGTGGCTAGGGAAAAGGTGGTTGAAGGCGACCCCATCAACCCGTTCTCGGTCCTGGACCAGGGGATTGACGAAACTAGTGTTGATGTAGGGCCGTCGAGGAGTAGAAGCCCAAAGCACACCAGAATCTCGACCAAAGTGCAAGGGAGGAATGCTCAGAAGAAAGGTTCTAGCTCCAAGGAGGGGAGCGGGAACACCAGCCAGAAGTAATGTCCTTACTCGCATGGAATGTGCGAGGTGCGTCCCTTGCTCATAGGAAGAGGGAGCTCAAGAAGGTGATCAACAATGAAGGAGTGAGTCTTGTCTTCTGTTTGGAGATAAGGATCAAAAGGTGTTTTAAAGAAAGAGTCAGTACCCTGTATCCTAATGGATGGAAGACGATATCCAATATAGAGCACAGAGACAGGTGTTGGATTGTTGTGGGCTGGAATCCTTGCATTTAGGATGTTGAACCCATTAGCATCAATGATCAGGTGATGACAAAAAGTTGCTACAACAAAGGAGGCCTAGATTGTATAGTCTTAGGTGTCTATGGTGAAACCTTGAACGGGACAGAGTGAGGTTGTGGGAAACGCTCAGGAACACTGCTCAACACACGGTTCCATGGCTAGTTCTTGGAGACTTCAATAATGTGAGGAAGTCCAAGGACAAGCATTGTGGGCGTAGGGTACCAGACAGAGTTATGTAAGCTTTCAATGATACCATTGAGGCGACATGGCTTATCGAAATGAACCAAATAGGTGGTGGAACATCTTGGTCCAACAAGCAGAAACCTGGAAGGTGGATTGCAAGCTACATCAATAGAGCGCTGATCAACGAGGCCTGGATGGATGTTTGACCGCACACATTCATCAGAGTGGGGGAAAACATCATGAGTGACCACTCATGGATGAAGATGGAGTTTGATAGTAAACAGGTGGTCAAATGCCCTTTTCATTTCCTCAACCTGTGGTGTGAATGGGAAGGATTTAAGGAGGTGGTGGAGAATAGCTGAGACACTGATATTTCGGGCAACCCCCTATTCCGTGTTCTCAAGAAGCTACAACATACCAAGAAGGAACTAAAGGCGTGAAGTAAAGAAAAAGTCAATCTGAAAAACCTACTGGATGAAGCAACTAAAGGTTTTGAAGAAGCTGCCACTAGAGCAAGAATGAAGTTGGTTGATGCCCAAGACATTAATGAAGAGATGAAAGCTGAGGATAGGCTGAGAAAGTTGAAGAAAGCGGAGGAGAGGTTCATGTGGCAGAGAAGCCATATGAAGTGGATAGCAGATGGGGACTTCAACATGAGGACGTACCACTCTGCTGTCAAGAAAAAGGAGTTGAGGGAAGCTATTCATGAGCTTATTAATGAGCATGGAGAGTTGGTTGATAGTAGAATGGCGGTTTCCTTCTGTACTGAGACCTACTTTAAAAGCCTCTACAATCAACCTGCCATAGAAGACATGAGATTTGGGGACCTATTGCCAAGTAGAAGAGTTAATGAGGACATGAACAGAGAGTTGTGCAAATCTGCTACCGATGAGGAGATTAAAGTGGCAGTCTTCTCAATTAACCAAGCTAAGGCTCCTGGGCTGGATGAGTTCAACAACATGTTTTTCCACTTCATGTGGTATCACGTTAAGCAGGATGTTATGGATGCGATCAGATGGATCATGAATGGAGGAAGCATGGTGCGTGCGGTGAACCATACTTTTATCAAACTCATTCCTAAGAAGAAGGACGCTAAGGGATGGACGATTACAGATCTATCTCAGTTGCAGTGTCCTATACAAATGTATTTCTAAACTCCTTACTGGGCGGCTCAGGCGTGTGCTTCCTCTCGTCATATCAGAAGAACAAAGTGCATTTTTTAAAGGAAGAAAGATGTCAAATAGTACCTTGCTTGCTATTGAGTTCCTCACGGGCTTCAACATAACTAATGCCAATATCAAGGCATGTGTGACGGTCGACTTAGTGAAGGTGTAACATAATGAATCTTAGATGTAATCTCCATATAAACCTTTTTACCAAGTTTTCCTTTCATTTCTATCCTTTATTCATTTATGTATAATTAGTGGAATGTATAGTGGTTTAGTGAGCATTTATTCACTAATTATACCGATGGAAAGATTTATGCACAAATACCTCAGTAAAAGCTAATTACCATAATTAAGTGCTCTAAATCTTAATCTAACTTATGGATGTGATTTGAAAACATAAAATATGCCACAACTCATTTTAATGGTAATATGAAGATGAGAAACTTAATTGGAAGAACAATTTAGATAATGGGTCGTTAATGGGCCATATGACATATATCATAAAAATAAGTCTCAAAAGAGGAAACAAACTTCAAATTCTAAATCTACATATCAAAGTTAGCCTACATGTCGAATTTCATCTAATTTGGACCACCTTGAAATATTAGGATAAGTTTAGGAGAGAGAAAATGAGTAAAAGGCATAAGTAATGAATAATGTGATTATGTAACTTAAAAATATGGAAATAATGTAAAATTCATATTCTACATATCAAAGATAACTTTTGGATGAAGTTTGATCCAATTTGGATGTTATTTGTACAAGTTATGCACTTTTAGGTACATTCTAGACTTCTATGCAATTTACCCAATTGGGAGGTTTTATTTGCAAATTATCACCTGATTTTTAATCCATCGATATTCCCTTACCATTTTCGAGATTTTGAGCCATGGGTCACCTGGTTACACCTTGTTTTGAAGGTGTTACTTTCCAAGGGCATTATAGGGAATTACCCTCTTTATAAAGGTGCTTACCTTTAAAAGCTATCAACCAATGGGGTTATTTCGTTGCTTTATGGACGGTGGGGATGGCCTAGAAGCCTCTAGAGACTCTTAGGACCGAAATTTGATATGCAAGAAGATTCCATGAGCTGTCCTCTTGCATGGCCATGAAGCCTTAGCTAAAGGACACATGGAAAGTCCCTTAGACACCTCATGCATCACCTCTTTCTTTATATAGCCATGTCTACCCCTTCCCAACTCACAAATTCGAAACTCTTGATCTACTTTTCTTTCCTCTAGCTTAGAGAATAGTTCCTTCTGTATTTGGCCACGAAGTTGCTAACCCAAGGTAATAAAGGGAGCCTACCGTGGTGAAGAAGGCTCCTATGGTTTCCAAATCGCTCTATTCGGAATTCTAAAGCACCTCCTTGGTGATTTCGACCAAAACCAGTAAGTTAACTCCCTTAATTCCCTATTTTCATACTGTTAGTCTTCCTTACACCTTATTACAGGTCGTAACCATGACCTTCCATGGTAAAACTCCACCTAGAACCCTAAAACATCTCATCTCCATGCTCTTTTGCTAGGGTTTGCACCTCTAAAGTGGAGAAGGTGTTCTATGCTCAAGAAAGGAGCTTGGCTTGGATCAACCAAACCTCATAACCTAGAGATACTTGCTGTTTGTAAAATATTACCTTCCTAGAGGCAAGTTTTGTTAACCCCCTTCTCATATATTACTAAGTACATGCTTAAAACTCATGCTTCTATGTTGAAAATCGATGATTTCCATCTCTTTTTGCCATGTTCTTCTATGGTTTTGGTTTCTTGCTATTTTACCTTCTCTAGAAGCTCTAGTTTTGTTACTATGCAACTTCAAACCTGATATTGGTTGAATGGTGTTTTCTTCCTCTCCCTCTCTCTTCAATTAAACCAATCAGTTTGATGATGTGGCAATTTCCTATTGGTCAGTATTGAAAATTTCATATCTTCTAAACTGCTTATCCAAATTTGACAAATAAATATGTTTTGGAATTGGACAATTAATCTCTATCTAATAAAGATATTTTCAAGGTCTGATTTCATGGTTTGATGAAGGGTGATTTTTGTAAAACGAATTTAATGCATAAAATCCATAAAAATTACTTCTTAATCATCATAACTCCAAAATTAACATAAAAATATGTTTTCTTGATCAGGAGAACTTAATATGTTTGTTGGTGATATTTTAAGAGTCTAAATCCTAGTTTTTCTAAAAAGTTGTAAAATTAGGGTTTCGACATATTAATGTGCACTATGTACTCTAATACATGTGAATACATTGAAAATAGGCAAAGTGGAACTTGGACTCAATTAAAGTGGTGAAAGTTAGTAATTGATAACAATAAGAGAGGTATATGCAATCTATATTTATGTATGTGCAATCCATATTTATGTATGTGCATTTACACCTTAAGTTGGGAATAATTGTGCCTAAACCTATTTTTCTATAATGAGGCTTTATTAAACCTTATTTCATATACTCTTGAATCTTTTGCCATACTTATAAATCAGTTTTGGAACATTATTCTTGGGTCTTGGTACCCCACTTCCATGCTTATTGATTCATATGATTATTCTTGCATGACTACTTTTTCTAGCATGTGGATTTATGTTCTATTTAATTTAAAGTAGCGGTACTTATGTACAACCACCCACAGAGGGCATGTAAATAATTGCTCTGGGGAATGTCTTATTCTCCCCATAATATTGTAGGTGACTGGGAATGTCTTATTCTCCCCTCACCTAAGGTTAGAGGTTCGGTAGGTGCCTCAACCCTACTTAGTTAGGTAGACATAATTATCTTACATGCAAATCCTTTTTATTATATTTGTTAATGGCAATCTTCTTTGATATATAGCCTCATTCTCTTGTTATCTTCATCTTATGATGAACCCTAGCCTATTGTTATTTGCTTTACTTATCTTGTTATCCTAGACTAGTTTTGTGACACATACCTTGTTTTATTTCCCCTTTTGCTGGGTGCTTTCCCAACCACCAGGTGCTGGTGCTGAGCAATGAGAAGGACAAGTTTGAAGGAAGTCATCTCAGGAGTAGATCTCAAGCTTTCTGAAAGGATGTCTAGGTTGCTATAGCTAGATCCTTTTCTCTTATCTTTTTCTTTTGGGAACAATCATGTAATGAATAATGAAAGCCATGCAATAGGCTTAGTACTTTTATTTCCACTGCTATTGACATTTTGTAATGTATCTGGTGCATGCTTATTTACTTGGAATATTATACATGCATCTCTCAATATCATTTGTCTTTCTAAAAAGATGGATGTTTTGTACTTCCTGTAAATTTTAGTAAGGAGGTGATCTCGCCTCTTTACAGAAGGCCTATGATTATGTTATATGGGATGCCATGTGGGAAGTCATGAAGGATATGGGGTTTGATGAAGGGTGGATTCTCATCATGAAAGCGTGTGGTCAAACCACTTACTTTTATGTGCTTATGAATGGGGGTCCGGTAGGGTTGATCAAAGCTGCTAATGGCCTCCGCCAAGGGGACCCGTTGTCCCCCCTTTTGTTTACTATTCTTATGGAGGGACTCACCAATATGATCAAGGTCACTAAGGATAGGGGTAAGATTAAAATGTTCACTATGAGGGGTACCAAAGTGAAGTCCCATCTGGTGTTTGCTAATGATGTCATGCTCTTCTCTATTGGGAATGCTAGGAGACTGAAGGATTTCAAAAAAGTGCTTAACCAGTTTGGCAAGCTCACAGGTATGTACATAAGCGCTATTAAATCTATGATTTTCTTCTCTAAGTCTTGTGACCTCAGGAGAGGTTGACTAAAAGTTGTGATTGGGGTTGAGGAGGGATGGCTCCCTACCATGTATCTGGGGGCACCAATTGCAGGTGGGAGAGGCTTGCCCAAGGATTACAGACCCTGCCTTGACAAGCTGTGGGAAAGGGTGGATAGTTGGATTGGGTTAAACATGTCCCTTATCAGGCGTCTCGTGCTGGTGAGGTCTTTCCTTCAGAGCTTGGTTTGGTTCTGGAGGTGGTCTATCATGTTTCGAACCCGGTCATGGAGATCATGATGAAGATTACTACTAGCTTCATATGGAAGGGCAGAAATCACAGTGTTGCTTGGGATGTCATGGCCCGACCCTGTGATAAAGGTGGGTTGAATGTGGTAAAGCCAGAGAGGATCATCCATGTTGAACAACTTAAGAGACTGAATAGGTTCTTAACTAAAAAGAACAACGTCTGGACGAAATGGATGACCATGCGCTATGGCCAGATTCATGCAGTTGTTGACTAGTATGCATCGAAGGTGTAGAAGAATATGTGCCAGAGGTGGGCGGAGGTTGGCCACTTGTACTCGGTTGATAGTCATGATATGGTATGCCTTGTTAACCAGCAGACTAAACCATGGATCAACAAAGATCCAACGCCCGACGTCGCTTGGTCCAAGGTTCTATGGGGGCATCATCACTGCCCCAAATGGAGTACGACTACATTTAGAGCGCTGCTAGGCAAGCTCACCACAAAGGACAGGCTCAACGCTTGGGGTATCCAGGTGAATGGTGTTTTTGTCCTCTATAGACAGGATATGGAGAGCCATGGTCACCTGTTTATCGGGTGCAGCTACTCCAAGATCGTGTGGGCTATAATCTGTCTGAAGAACACATGGGGGCCGAACCAGAGCTCAAACTTGAATGAGATCATCTTGTGGATGAATGATAACCTTACGACCAAATACGGCAGGGAGTTTGGGGGGCTGTGCTTGGCAGGTTTCTTCTACTACATTTGGGATGAGAGGAATAGGCGTGCCATGCAGGTACCCCCCGGACTGAAGGAGAGCTCATCAAGAAGATTACTACTGACTTTTCGTATCATATACTGGTTAAGAAAAGCCTAGCCAAAGGTTTATTTAGCTTGTCCAAGGAATACTGGGGATTTTGTACTAACCTTGTATATACTTGTAGTTAGATGGGATTTTGTATAACCCGTCGTTACATAGTTGTAGGCCTTTGGCTGAGTTTTGGTAGCTTTGCTACTCACTTTGGAATATATTTACCTAATTTCCAAAAAAGTTTGATATATTATGATGCAATTCTCATCTTAAGGTAGTATTGAGATATTCATACCATGATTTCTTATTCATTATGCTCTTTAGATTGTCTCAAATGACTACTTTATCAGAGTAATCAGAAAGATAACAATCTAAGAGCCCCATACTTACATTTTCTTCAATAATTGAGTACCTAGCCAAGGCACCCAAATACTGAGATTAGGCAGTATGCACCATATTTTTATGTCATATTCCTAATTTTGACATCATCCTAGTCCTAAGTCCTAGTGTCCCTGTAGACTCAGTGAACCTAAAGCTCTGATACCAACATGTGAGAACCCATTACAATAAACGAGATTACTCAAAACATAAAACATAATCGATCACTAATTAATCACCTACCCAAAAATATGGGTAAATAAAAACCGATTTCAACATCAACACCCGCCCAGAAATGTTTGAATAAGAACCCAACATCTTTCTTATTTCCATACTATGCTAAGAATTTGATACAAATTGTTCTATCTCCTTAGCCACAACATATATACACAGGAGAAAAATATTCATATATGCCACACAAACAAGTATTAACATCCTAACAAAAGTTGGATTTGTTTGAAACACCATATACAAACTTTTCCTGCTCGGACCTGAGAGTACAAGGACAACTCTAGGATACACTAGACATCTAATCAACTTTCTCAAAGATTCATTACTATTGCTCCACTTTGCTGCCACATATTTGTTGTCGTCATTTCCGGTTAGCTAAAAAATATGGCGAACCACAAGGGTGAGACCCATGTCCCAGCATGAGATATAACCTCCAACAACATTTATTGATTCCAACATTTTTAGGTAATGAGACGGTTTAAGCAGTTTAATCATATATTAAAAATAAGCTCAATATAAATACATAAAGGAGCAGATAATAACCATTTTCATTATCCAGACTATTCTCATATCCCTATTAACAGTATAAGGATTCAAGCAGCATGAGCATCTCTAACATCATGAATAAGTCTAGTATCATAAGCATAGCTAACAACATCAGCATGTCTAACAGGTTGAACATATCAACATCATAAGAAGAGCTAACAACATAAGCACAACTATCTGGATAAGCATGATTAGTAGTATATGAATCTCTAGTTACAAAGGCATGGCTAGCATGCTAAACATAACTAACAACATGAGATAGCTAGCATCATGATTATAATCAGTAGTAGCAGTATAGTTATCAACATAAGCATGGCTACTGTATGTACACATCCACAATCTTAAGCATATCTACAACATACGTATATCTACTATCTCTTAATTGCACTAAGCATCATCTTTATGTAAAGATAATAAACAAGGGTTATCATCCAATGTAAAACGTCGTGTATAACCCTAAACAAATATGATACACGGCTATATTACATCTTTCATTATGCCCTGAGGAATTTGATCGTACCATTCAAAGTCGAACCGACCCCTACGAAGGGCTATTCGGTTCCGTACAAGATCTAGGAGTGTCAGTATCCTAAGATCTCTTCCCCTCGATCAGTACGAGTAAAAAGGCAGTGACATATCATTCAAAAATGCCACCACAATGACATATAGTCCTATAACTAGCCAACCTTGGTACAAGTCATAGAGTTAGCATCTAGGGTATTCAAACCCAATCACTAAGGTACAACCGCAGTTGTCCTCTATTCACATCATGTTATAATCACTGAGACACAACCACAGACGTTCTCAATCACATCAGATGTATGAGGCATGACCATATCCATCATCCATAATCTGCATTGTGGATGACAAGGATATATCCTCAACCTGCCACCCCCACATACTCAATAGTATGTGCTCTGAGTTTCCCTTAGGAATAGTCATTTCACCATCTAGCAAGTTCTGACACTGAAGATGGGTCTACGGCATAAGGCACAACATGATTAGAGTTGTACTTGATTAGTTATGCCAATTGGGTGAATTAAAGTTGCATCAAACAAGTGGACATACAAACCCCAATTCACTTCTAGAAAGCATATAAATATCACAACTTTTAAAAGATATAAAACGTGTGAAACATAATTTCTCATCTCATCATCACATGGTACTATTCACTTGCCATTCATGAGACCACACTAGTCATCATACTATCCCAAGATATAAATACTTTTCACAATATCACAGGGAATCAACACAAGAGGATTACACCTCATCTAGGGCTCAACCATGCCCAAAGGTCATTAAGACCATCATACTATCACATGATATAAATCCTTTTCACAATATCATAGGGTATCAACCCTTATTAACACAAGAGGATTGTACCTCATTCAGGGCTCAACCATGCCCAAAGGTCATTAAGACCATCATACTATTCCCTACAAGATCATCATTATCTTTTCATGCCTTATAACAAGGCTCAACAACATCACTTACATATAATACACTAGATCAATACAATATTGCATTAATGAACTAGGAGATATTCATAAACAATCATAGCAGGGTTATATCAACATTAATAACATTCCTTTATAACATCAACATGCAAGGAATCTAGATATGATTAACCCTCATGATATTCATAATGCACATGTTTAGCATAAGAAAGTACCAACCACGCGGCTATGATAACCACCAATTAACATATTAAGGTTACGATCATATTAAGGAGGTTATTCCACCATCATTCCATCATATAAGAATGTGAAACATGAATACTCATCTTTATCTATTTGCATCAGAGTTAGGTTCAACATGATGATTTATATCAATGTTACTAATCCGCACTTATACCCAAACCCTAACTCACGACATCCCCATTGGATCATGGATGCATAAGGTGAAGCATCACCATCATATTCCATACTATTCTCAAGTATGAACCCACACATAAATCAATGTGTAACCATTATGTTATAGCATACTAAGGTTTCAACAATAATAAGAGAGTACTCCATGATTGTATTAATCATTCAAGGACTATTCATACCCAGTTACCATCATTTAGTTATATTAAAGCTAGGTAAAACAAGTTATACCTCATTAGGGTTACATATCAACACAATATGGTTATCATTCCTTCTATTCATATGAGTGAATAGGCAATACTACCTTATTAAGGGTAACTCTCCATTTGTTCCATCATCTTTCAATGCATATCACCATACCACTATGTCACCCAGAACCATTGGATGTTTAAAAGGTAAGATATCATTGGTTGTTTACATAAGTAAACACCTTGGATAAACCACCTATGAATTCCTTGAGTTGTTCTCTAGAAAGAGTCACCATTTAACCCTAGACATCCCTTGATTAACAACAATAAAAGTTCCATTGAGAGTAGGGTAAAACCACAAGTGATTGTTTATTTAAAACAAGCTATCACTATATGAGCTCCTTAAGTTGATCTCATCAAGGAAAATACCTAAATCACTTTATTAGGATCAAAATATTACATTATGCATCCTTCCAATTTATTGGATGAAGAAACTTTAAATCTTAACCATTAGGTCAAGTTCATATATTAAAACCATCTATTGTAGTATAGGTCCGACCATTGCCTCAAATGACCCAAGAAACCCTTGGTTTAAGGCTTAATGGATGCTACAAATACATGATTAAGTCACCATAGGTTGTGGAGACCTAATCCCTCATCATTAGTGACCATTAAGTCACCATAGGTTGTTAGATTAGCACTATATTCATTAATCACCATCGAATATCAAGCTAATGTCACCATTGATTGATAGCATCATTAGGATACTTAGTTGTTGATCATTAAGATTCTAATTAAGCCAAAACCTGACCTAAGGGGTGAACCTAAGTTGACACCCTTGGTCACCATAATCAGTTGTCATGAAGACAACACCATCATTTGTTGTAATGGTACCACCAATGGGTCATGTTTTATAGAAGAAATCAGCTTAAAACCCTAAAATTGACCATTGGTTTTTTTTTTTGAGAGGGGGACGGAGAACCCTATGATTGGGGTTCCCCATTTCTATTACTGCTAGATCAAATCACTGTCTACATAATGTTGTAAACTGGAAGGGAAATGACTCACTAAAGAAAACCTAGCTGCACGCCCTCGACGGACCATATTGGCCACCTCGTGAGCAACTCTATTACACCTACGACTAACATGAAGAATACTACAAAAGGAAAACTGGATAACTAGAGCTTTGATATCCTCCGCAAGCGACCCGATGTAGTCCCGCCTTTCTTTCTTGCTCGTGGATGCATGGATAGCCTCCAAGGAGTCTGCCTCAACCTCGATGGCGTCGTAGCCCTTCATCTTTGCCCACTGCAACGCGCCTCTTATGGCGAGCATTTCCGACGTAAGGACGTCTGTCCCGACGTTGGCTTTCTCCCCCCCAATCGCGACCAGGCTTCCCGTATCGTCCCTGAACGCCCAGCCTACCCCAACTCCTCCGTCCTCCCCAACCGAGCCATCCACATTTATTTTCCGCCTGCCTTGCATGGGTTTCTTCCAGCCACCGCACCTCCCGCCGACTCTTCCCGCGCCCCCCTCCCTCGCGCTGCTGCATGTTTTTTGCTGTGTCCTCCACACGAAACACCCCCTGCCGTGCCCCATTCCCACCCGCAGCTCCCTCGTCTCCTGTGTCCCACCGCACACCTCCTGCCGTTCCGTCCTGACCTACTCCCCCGTCGCCCTATTCTGCCTGTGCCCGCCCGCCCGTACCTTCCCCGTTCCTCCCATGCCTCCCTGCTACCTGCAGCCCCTCCCGAGCCGGTGTGATATATGTGGTGCCGTCATGATGATTCCCCTGCAAGTCATGATCATTCGCCCCCCCTTCCTTCCACGTTTGTTTCCTGCCTCCACGTATCATCGCCAAAGCCCCCCTGAACATGTAGCCCACTTTAACATCCTCACACTTGAACGTACGCATGCAGCGAGCCCTCCACGCCGTCCACAGCCCTGCCACCATGTGCACCTTCTCGTCCGTTGAACACCTGTCCATCGCATCACTCACAGCCATTGATATGTCCACTTCCCGACAACCATCCGCCCATGCCTGCACTTCCAGTGTTGATTGCTCCCAAATCTCCACTGCATTGGGGCAACGAAAAAACATGTGCGGTAACGTCTCTTTCTCCGATCCACACAAGACGCAAGTGCCATCCTCTATACAGTGACGATCATATAGCCTGCCCCTTGTAGCTAAGCTTCCCGTGCATGTCCTCCAAAGAAAGTGCGCTGTCTTCGAGCTCCATCCCATGTGCCAGATCCTCTTCCACATCTCCTCCCCTTGACGTAGCACATACCTCCTCGCTTCCTCTTTCCCTACTAATCCCAACCAATACGCTGAACGGACCGTTAAATCTCCATCCTTTGAAGGCCACCACATAAGGCTATCATGTGGTCATCTCCAACTGATTTGGATCGCACATATACGTGTTGCATATGGCTCGGGAAAACATTCTTTGACTCTCTCTACCTCCCATTGTGTGCCATCTTCATTCAACAACTCCTTTACTTTGCTATAGGTTGCCCCCTCCGCTCCTTTGAAACGTACCAAAGTGTCATCTTCTCCTGGAAGCCATTTGTCTTCCCATATATCTACCGTTTTCCCGTCGCCGACTCTCCATTGTATGCCTTCCTTAAGGAGTGCCTTTGCACCCCATAAGCTCCGCCAAGTAAAGCTGGGATTGTATCCCCTTCTCGCCTCCCATATGGATGACTTTGGGTAATATCTGGCCTTCAGAACTTTTGTCACTAAAGCCTCCGGGTTGTTTGCTATGCGCCATAGTTGTCTAGCCAAAAGAGCTTGATTAAACGTTTGGAAATCTCTGAACCCCATCCCTCCTTGTCTCTTAGGTTTGCACATTTTCTCCCAGCTCACCCATGACATTTTCCTTTTTTTATCTTTTGCTCCCCACCAGAATCATGCTACCATTCTCTTAAGCTCCGCTATGGTACCCACGGGTAGCTGAAAAATACTCATTATATATGTGGGTATTGCCTGGGCAACAGCTTTGATGAGCACTTCGCGGCCTGCCTTAGACAACAACTTTTCGGACCACCCTTGGAGCTTCCTCCATACCCTGTCTCTAATGAAACTGAACACCTGCTTCTTGGACCTGCCCATGGATGTTGGTAGACCCAAATAACTTGCGTGCCTGTCCACCACTCTCACGCCTAGCAACTGCCTCAACTCCTCCTTCTTGTCCGCCTTCACCCCCTTGCTAAAAACAACCTCCGTCTTCGAGAGATTAATCAGTTGACCCGATGCCTGTTCGTATTGGCTGATTATTTCAGCTATCTTCAGACATCCGGCGGTGGTAGCTCTAGCAAACAGGATACTATCGTCTGCAAAGAAGAGATGTGAGATACAGGGCGCGCCTCTACATGGCTTGATGCCATGTATGAGGCCATCTTGGGTGGCTGCAGTTAACAAGGTTGAAAAAGCTTCCGCACATAAAATAAAGAGAAAAGGGGAAAGAGGGTCACCATGTCGAAGTCCTCGTGCTGGCTTTGAGCTTTGGGTTCTATCTCCATTAATGGCGAAAGCATGCTGGACGGAAGTAATGCATTGTTGGACTTTTGACCTCCACTTCTGCCCGAATCCCATCTTCTCCATTATGGCGTCAAGAAAACTCCACTCCACCCTATCATAAGCTTTGAACATATCAAGCTTCAGAGCAAGACTTCCTTTTTTACCTCCCTTCTCTCGCTTCATAGAATGGAACACTTCGTAGGCAATGAGAGCGTTATCCGTTATCAATCTTCCTTGTACGAAGGCACTTTGCTTCTCTGACACTATGGAATTCATAATGGGTTTCAGCCGGTTCGTTAGGACTTTGGATGCTATCTTGTACACCACATTGCAAAGGCTTATCGGTCTAAACTCCCCTATGTTCTTTGGCTTTTCTGTTTTTGGGATGAGCACCACTAGGGTATCGTTCACCTCTTCAATGCATTCCTCCCCTTTCCACCACCCCTTGATATAGCTAGACACATCCTTCCCTACAATCCCCCAGTATTTTTGATAGAACATCGCCTTCATGCCATCCGGTCCTGGTGCTTTATTTGGGTGCATCTGCTTGAGGGCTGCCCACACCTCCTCATCTTCAATGTCCTTCTCTAGTTCCTCTCTCTGCGCCTCTGTCACCGTCTCCCTCATCCCCTTCATCACCACCTCAAACCCGGAAGGATTACTGGTTTGGAACAAAGTTGCAAAGTGCTGCATGATGATTTCAGCTATGTCCCACTCTTTTGTCTTCATCACCCCATGTTCATCCTCTAGATTTTCAATGTAATTTCTCCTCCTCCTGTTGGAAGCTTTTTGATGGAAATATGCTGTATTGCGGTCCCCCTCCTTCATTTCTTTGACTCTTGCCCGTGCAGCCCAGTACTCCTCGTTCTTCTGAAGCCAGTATTGCAACTCTTTTGATTTTTCCTCCGCCCTGTCAAGGTTCCTTTGGTCCGGTGTGAGAGCTTGTAGCTCCTTTAGCTCATTCTCCAGTTCCTTCACCTTCCTTCTCCTTTCCCCGAACTTCTCCACCGCCCAAGCTCGCAGACTCTCCTTGCAATGCCTCAGTTTGGTTCCCAACTCCCTCCCTTCATCCCCTTCCCATGCATCCCGAATAATGGAAGCGCAATCTTCCTCCCCCACCCACATGGGCTCAAACATAAAGTGTCCCTTCCTCCTTTTATTTTTGTTCCTCCTATCCGCCTTTAGAATAATAGGTGCATGGTCCGACTCATGTATAGGAAGATGGATGATCTTGCAATGTAGGAAGAGGTTCCTCCACCCCAGATCAGGGAGGAATCTATCTAGTCTCTCCTTCACCAGTGTTCTCTCCATAAGCCCCCTCTTCCACGTGAAAATATTGCCTTCAAAACCCATGTCCACCAGCTCACAGTCATCTATAGCATCTCGGAAATCCTACATGAATCGCTCTTCTTTTGGCGGTCCTCCTTGCTTCTCTGCATTTGACACAATCGCGTTGAAGTCCCCAAAGAAAATAACCGGCTCATCTGACTCACTCTTTATCATCCTCATCAACTCCCAAGTCTTGTGCTTTTTTGCCTGTTGCTCCCACCCATATATGCCCACCGCTCTCCATGTGCTACCGGTGAAGCTATCTTTTACCGTCGTTGTGACATGCCTGTGAGAGTAATTTACCACCTCCACATCCACGTCTTTCCACCAAAAACCCATGCCTCCCGCCCGCCCCCTACTGGAAATACACAAGCCATCTGTGAAGCCACTGCTGCGCTTGACATCCTCCAACTTCCTATCTGCGATCATAGTTTCCATTACGAAAACTATATTTGGACGCTCCCTCCATACCCAAGCACGGAGAGCTTTGCACTTGTCAGGGTCGCCCATCCCCTGACAATTCCAGCTGAAGATTTTCATTGTCCTTCGCGGGATTGGACTCCGCCAATCTCCGCTACTTGAGTCGTGGTGACCCCAACTTTGGCATGTATGTCCTCACTGCTCAACCTGTACCTTTTTCCCCGTAGTCCTTCATAGTACTCGAATCCAGTTCCATGTCACATACCCCCTCATTCCTACCCCTCTTCCCCGTTGTCTGTTCCCATACCACTTCCTCTTCCGGGATTCCCAACCGCGCTCCTCTGCTCATTTTGTAAACCCATGGTTGGTGACGCTTTTTCCCTTTGGGCTGTTTGCTGCCTCTTTTCCCTTTAGAGCCGATTTCTTTCTTTCTCTGTGCCCTGGTGATGATTCTTTTTGTTGGGATGGATGAGCTCACGTACTGGTTGTCTCCATGCAGGTTCCTGTGTTCGATCATTCCCTCCTGTATCGCTGACCCCTCTATGCAGTCGGATTTGGTTAGTCGTCTGTCCTTGTAACCAACCTCAGTCCTCTCTACCGTCTACATGCTTTGTGCATTAACCTGCATTGCCTCCTGAGTCCTTCCATCTAGCTGCCCAGCCTCAACAACTTCTTCCTCAGCCCCGATAGTTTCATCCTCCGATTCCCCACCCTCCGTTTCCGGAGCATCCTCGGACACATAGTATCTGCCCTGTAGTTCCAGCAATTCCTCTCTGTTGTATCGGCACGTCGCCCCTCCTTGGTGGGAACGCCCTTTGGGTTGTCCACCTTCCTGCTGTCGGCGCAGCCCAGGTTCTCCTGCCCCCCCGTCGTCAGCAGTCGTCTTCCCTGTTCCCCTTTCACCCCTCCCCGGACCCTCTTTTCCCTCCAAGCCACGCCCCCTTCCTCTGTCCCTGTTTTGTTCTCCTCTTCGTTCCCCTCCATCATCCAGAGCCCCTCCTTGCTCCGCTCTCTCCCGTCCGCCACCAGCACCCTCTCCTAGTCTGCAGCGTCCCCCGCTCCCCCCGCTCCCCTTCCCATCCTGCGTCGCACTCTCCCTCCCCCATCCTGTTCCTTCTACCCCTGTGGTGCCCCCCATCTCCACCGTTCCAGCTTGCCCCGTCGCACCCTCGCCACTGCTTCCCTCTCCTTCGTCTTCGTCTCGGCTCTCCACTGCCGACTCCTCCTTCTTCTTGAAAGTAAGCTTCCTCCGCGCCCCGCTCCCCCATGCCTCCCTATCCCCTTCCGATCGATGTTGCTTCCACGGCGACGCACGCAGCCACCGTCCCCAGCGTTGTTGCTGGGCGCCTTCCTCCACGAAGCTGTCACAATCCTTGTCGACGTGCCCTAGCTTGCCGCAGTTGAAACAGAACATGCCTAGTCGTTCGTATTTGATTTCCACATCCACGATGCGCCCACTCTTCACCTTTAGTTTTATGGTTCTTCTTAGGGACCGTGTGACGTTGAGTACCACCCGTACTCGGACTGAGGAGTCCCAGCCTGATCCGTCTCTATCAGTTTTTATCACCATGCCGACTCGTCCGGCTACTTCCTTCACCATCGCCTCCCCTCTGTACCCTAAAGGCAGGCCGTATATGCGTATCCAGAACGGCGTGTTGTTTATCTGTAATCGCCCCGGTTGTACCTCTTTATCAATTTCTTTGAACAACAACAATCTGCCGTCGAAATTCCATGGGGCGCCGTCAAGCACCCGCTGCTTGTCCCTCCAATGTGAGAATTGCATGATAAAAGCTTCCCCTTCCAATTTCTTAAACACCACCTCCTCGCGCAAGCTCCACGCCTGCGCCAATGTACTCTCCATTGCCTTTAGGTTGAACGATCGGTCTGTAAGAAGACGCCCCACGAGCGCCAGCTCCATTGGATCTTCTCCCTCGTCACCGCTGCCCAAAGGGCTACCCTCGATAGGTTCTTCCTCGTCGTCCGTCAGTCTCAGTCCCGCGCATTGCTCCGCCAACGCCGCTGCCATGGACCCAGAACCCAAAGCTCGCCGTCACTTGAACCTGCAAGGGGAAACCCTAACCTAAAGGGGGTGGACGTTCACTTCTTGCGTAACCCTAGTCGCCGGAGCGAGAGGGCGCAAGGGAACGGGTATGGATTCCAAAGTGAAATTAATTGTTCAACAACAATCCCAAATTGACCATTGGTTGATAGGTGCTTAGCACCATAGGTTGGCAAACCAACCTGATCCAAGACATATTATACCTTAGGAATAACATACACATGATCAAAGGTTCATCTATAACTGAAATAAGAATAGGGAACATTATAAAAATCAAAATCCAAGTCAAGCATAGCTTTTTAGTGCATGGATCGTCATTTTCAAGTAAGAACATGAGCTAGAAAGATTATGATATGCAATAAACGTGGAGCAAGTTATACAACTTGCCTCTAATTAAAAGATGAAACCCCAAACAGAATAAAACTTGAGCAGTTAGGGTATAAAATCCAAGCATAAGTTGTGAACTCATCCATCTAGCACCTTTCTTCATCAAATGAGCAAACCCTAAGCATAAGGAGCAAGAAAGGTAGGATTTTAGAGCTTTAGAGAAATTTCTACCATGGAACAATAAGGTTCTGACCTGGAGAAAGATAGGAGGAAGGATAAAAAAGAAATAAATGGAGGAAATAAGGGGATTCTTACTCTTTTAGGTCAAGATCACTAGAAGGAATCTTTTCAAACCCTAAAAGGAAGTCAATTGCAACCCTAGATTCTTTTTCCAAGAAGATCCCCTCTTTCTTATTCCTTGGATAGGAAAATCACAACAGCATAGAGGGAGTACGATTTTTGTAGAAGGAGGGAAGTGTTGGAGAGAAAATGGCTCGTTTTGGTGCTTAGGGATAAGTATATGAAACTTTAAGATAAAAAAAAGAAAAAGTTGAAGTTCTAGTATCTTTCCAAGTGTCCATGGCCTTAAACTATTAAGAATTTACAAGAAAATACACAAGAAGCTCCCCCACCATCCATAGATACATGTTTATCCCTCGTTTCTTTAATTTCCAAGAAAAACAAATAATCCATTAGTTAATAGCTACTAAAGGTAGCTCATCCATGAAGGGGTAAATCCTAAAATACCCTTAGAGAAAACACCTTCAAACCAAGGATTAAATAGGTTCCCCATTGCTCAAAAAGATCAAGAATGATGAGATAATATCCAAGAAACATAATTCAAGTGATAAATTGCAAATAAAACCTATCAATTGGGTAATTTGCATAAAATTCCAAAATGTGCATAAAATTGCATAATTTGCTCAGATAGTGTCCAAATTGGACCAAATTTGAAACTTATGCTTGTCTTATGATTTAAAAGCATATCATAAGGTTAGGTTAGGGCTATAAGAATTCAATTATGATAATTAATCTTATTCAACTCATTAAGCAAGTATAGGGGCCTTACAATCTCAATGTCACATTAAGGTCTATTATTCCATGGCATGGTCAAGATCATATGCATCTATAATTTGGGTTAATATGTGATTTACTCATATTATGTGCATTAAAGGTTCATCATGGTACAAACAAGCATGTCAGGGCATATTTCTAACTTTTCTTGGTCAATTCTAAAGATCCAAGGACACTACCCTGCTAGTCATGGAATTTGGGTTTCTAAAATTAGGAGAGCCAAATTTTAGTACGTTACACCTTTTTTTATCTCATAACCTAGATCCAATTTGAAACTATATTCTCACCTGATATTAGTTATATAATATTGATTTTAAATATGGGGGTTGTATCACACCATCTTTGGTCATAAATGGTTTCCTTACTTAGTCTCCTTCATATTTCCCTTTCTTGTCTGCCCTTTGGTGGAGTCATGCCCTTTGTCACATTTTACCATTGGTTTTGAACACAAAATACTAATTTTTCTTCTTGTACATTAAAAACATGATGATGACTCCTTGATCCTTATCAAAATTTTCATTCTATGTATGAATTTCATACAACCACAGAAACAGAAATTAGATTTTAATACCCACATATTTTTCATGGGTAAAGCATTGAAAGATTTATTTGGAAGTACTTTTTTCCAATATGATCTATTGCTCATGTTATTCAGGATTTGCCTACTTTTAGTTAGATTTTGGTTTCTTCCTTCAATTACCTTTTAGGTTTCTTTCCTTTTTGGTTTTCTTATAGTATTTAAATAACAAAAATGAGCATGTACACACACTATTTTATATATATGTATATATACCCATTTTAATGTATCATATTTGCATTATATTACAAAATAATCCAACCATTTAGATTTGACGAATACCCCTTGGATTGCATGCATGTCAAAAATCATCTCCATCTGATGTTCATAGATCATATAATGAGTGAAGATGTATAATTTTGAATCAAGGGTAAGTTGCAGATTTTACAGAAACCATGTGATGTGATTCAATAATATATTGTGATATATGTGAGATATGTGGTGATTTTTTAAACCACGTCTAATTTTAAGAATATTGATTCAATCCTTATGGTTGGATTTAGTTGAATACTTTTACATGTGCTAAGGGGTCGTTGGATGTAAATTGTGTGTTTATGTCGATACATACTTCCTAAGCACACAAACATACACACACAAATATGTATGTACACATATATGTATATAATTTATGTATATGTATATATATATATATATATATATAATATGTATGTATGTATATATATATATATATGTGTGTGTATGTGTGTGTGTGTGTGTGTGTGCGTTTAGTAGGGCTGTCAATGGGGAGGGTATGGGGAGGGTAAGGGTAAGGGTAATTACCATTCTTATCAATCCCCTTTACCCTCCCCTTAACCTCTTCTCCACAGGGTAAACGAGGATGGTTAATAGTTAATTTTGATATAAAACAATTTTATAAAAAGCTAACTTATATTAAGGTGGTGTGTAGGGTGATAAAAAGTAAGTCACAATATTCTTGATTGGCATTCTCACAAATGTAAATATAACCAGGACAACATTATACTTGCACAATATTTTTAGACATTGGTCCAAGAATAACTTATTTCAAGGTGGCATGATCATTTTTTCCCATTGTTCCTTGGCCATATCAACTGGTTCAACATTTAACAATAATATACTATAAACATTTAAGTGTGAGTGGGAGTGGAAAGCAAGTTGTAACCCACAAACTTTTCTATTAGAAAAAATTGAGTGGAAACTAAAGTAGAAGCTTCTATACAATTATATATCTTTGTTAAATACAAATGCGGGTAAAAGGGTATGGATATTTCCCATACCTTACCCTCCCCTTTTAATTTTATACTCGATTTCTATATGTGTTTCACCTAGAATTGTGTCTCAATTTTTCACTCCTTTAGTCCCATTTTCATGCATCATTTAATCATCTAGCATGCATTTTTAATAAAAGCATTCAAAGACCTAGGACAACAAGAATACAATCCACATTTGGACCATATACAGTTCAGTAGACTGTATTTGCATATTGACCAGATACACTCCGATTGGTGGACCGTATATAGTCCTCCTGGATTGTAAATCAGACTAACATTTACTCATTTTTGGTGGTTCTTAAATTCCAAACTGCCCCATTTTGGGGGAAAATGATGGCTCATGACTTAAGGATGGTTGGGCTCAAAAAGGACATCATTACACACCTGGGAAAGAGTTCTAAGGACTGGAGAAAGAGCTTGGGAGAAGAGGGAGTGTCTACACCAAATCCTAGCAGAGTTGAAGGGGTTTCTCTATGGAAGACTCATTTTCCTCCACAATTCCAAGTTGTTGGTCTTTCTACTCCAAGTAGAGCTGAAGGAGGAGGTCTAGAGATCATTCAAATGTTTTGTACTTGGAGAATTCGGAGTTCTACAACTGCACTTTGAGTTTCCTTTCTTCTTCTTCATATTTCTTCTTGTATCTAGATCATGTCCTGCAAACTCTACTTTGTGGATGTTAATTTAGACTTTGAACATGGTAGCTTAAGTCTTCTTTTCTAAGACTTGGGGAGCATCTCCTAACTCATTTTAACATGTAGAACTCAATTTTCATCTTAATATAATTATTTTATCTCTTATACAAATCATTTGAGTTAACTGCTTGTTTCATGGATTGATCACCCGTGAATGTAATACAAATCATTTGAGTTAACTGCTTATTTCATGGATTCATCACCCGTGAATGTATACTTAGTGCTTTTAAGTTGTGTTGAGAGGATAATTTAAGAGTGTGGAATTATCGGTTTGCCTAGTTCCATTTGTTGACAAAAGTGGAATCTTTGAACTAGTAGTTGTGCTTAATTAACAAACTTATCTTATTCTATTTTGAGTATCTATTTGATGAGAGTAAATAGAAATGCTTGGTATAATTTCTTAATTGCTTACCAAAAGGGACAATTAGGAGGCACATATCTGTAAGAGAATCAGATGATTTATTTTGTGAATTGAAGTCTATATGATGGCTAGTAAGGAGTGAAATCCTTGTCTTAGAAATCTTCTTCCTTGGTGATAAAGTAATTTGATTAATCTTTAGCCTTTTTTGTTTCAATTATAAGTTTATTCTAATCAGCTAAATATCATCCCTTGAAATCAGATTTAGATTGTTGAATATCAACAAACTTGCGTTTAACAACCTTGTGCCTTGGACGATCTCAAATATTCTACACACACCCGTATACTTGTGGGGTAGTGCATGAATTTACAAATTTATGACTTGTGTGCACAACTAACAAGTTTTTGGCATTGTTGTCGGGAGCATCGGTATATTTCTATTAGAGTAAGAAGCATTGATTAGTAAGCGAGACTAGATCACTCACCCCTATTTCATAATTGTATTGTCATTTATATCATTTTCATATCTTACATTGTTTGTTAAGTTATTCTCACTACCTGTGAATTTAAAGGATTGTATGTGGTGTTCGAAACATGGACTTCAACCATTTGTGTTCTTAGACCCAGAGATCGAATGTACTCTTAGCAACCATAGATGAGCAAGGAGGAGTGAGAGCTCTTCAAGATTGGAAGACTCCTAGCTATCATCACCTCATTCTTCACCGCCATCTTCATGAAACAACCAAGAATCAAATATGGATGACGACCGTTGTCTCATACTTTTCCATTCCAGCTGTAATCAGCATTAGTGGGGCTATCAACAACCCACATATTGAGGCGAATAACTTCACATCAACCCGAAAATTATGCAAATGATTCAGCAGAACCATTTTGGGGGGACTCCCATGGAAGACCCCAATGTTCATGTAGCTAAATTTCTACAACATCTCAACACATTCAAGATTAATAGTTTTGCTCCTGATGGTATACTCCTACTTATATTTTCTTTTTCTCTAAGGGATAGAGCCAAGGCGTGGCTCTCTTCTTTACCAAGAAATTCCATCAACAGCTAGGATGAGCTTCTCAAGGTCTTCTTAGCCAAGTACTTCCCACCCATAAAGACTATCCAACTAAGGAGCCAATTGACAAATTTCACTCAACAAGATGGGGAGACTTTGTATGATTCATGGGAAAGGTTCAAAGACCTCCAACGTCTTTGTCCTCATCATGGTTTATGCAAGGCCCCTAAACTTGCTTAAAGAGTTGAATAAGCTTAATTACCATAATTGAGTTCTTATAACCCTAACATAACATTGTGATATGATTGTGTGTCATGTGACAAACTTAAGTTTCAAATTTGGTCCAATTTGGACACTGTTTGAGCAAGTTATGCAATTTTATGTACATTTTGGACCTTTCTGCAATTTACCCAATTGGGAGGCTTTTGTTGCAATTTTTCAAATGAAGTGTGTTCCTTAGATGTTCTCTCATAATTGTTGAGCTTGTTGGGTCATGGGGATCCTAGTTGAACCTTAGTTTGAAGGTGATTTCCTCAAGGGTAGTTTAGGGTTTACCCCTTCATGGATGAGCTCCCTTTAGTAGCTATCAACTAATGAATTATTTAATTGGCTTTGAAATTTGACAAAGGAGAGATAAGCATGTCTATATGGATGGTGGGTGAGCTTCTTGTGTCTGTGCTTGTATATTCTTAATTGTTCAAGGCCATGGACACTTGGAAAGATACTAGAACTTCAACCTTTTCTTTCCACCACTTCCCTCCTTCTATAAACCTCATTCTCCCTCTGTGCTGCTACGAATTTCCTATCCAAGGAAGAAGAAAGTGGGAATCTTCTTGGAAAAAGAATCTAGGGTTGCAATTGACTTCCTTTAGGGGTTTCTAAAGCTCCTTCCTAGTGAACTTGACCTAAAAGGGTAAGTATTCCCTTATTTCCTCCATTTATTTCTCTATTTTTCTTCCTCCTATACTTCTCCAGGTCAAAACCTTGCTATTCCATGGTGGAAGCGGCTCTAGAACTCAATAATATATTCTTCTTGTTTCTTCTACTAGGGTTTTGCTTCTTTGTGGAGAGAAGTGCCTACATGGCCAAGTTTAGATCTAAAACTAGGGTATTCTTGCCTTCCTTGCTTGAGGTTCTTACTACTTGGGATCTTACCTAATCTATAGAGGCGATTTTTATAAAATTCTTCTATTATATTGCTTGTTATTTAGTTCATGTTTATGCTTTAATGTGATGAACTAAGCATAGAGAAACCATGCTTGTATAGAATTACGAATTTTTGTGGTGTTCCCTATTCTGTTCTAGTTCTATATGAACTTGTAAACATGTGTGCAACCTTTATAAGGTGTAACATGATTTGGGACAGGTTGATAGCAACAACCTATGGTGCTAAGCACAAAACAATCGATGGTTCAAATTAGGGTTTTCAAGCTATTTCCTTCACTACTACATAACCAATGGTGATACCATGCAACAACCAATGATGTTACTATTTTGACAGCTGATGGTCGTGATAAAAGGTGTCAAATGATGGTGACAACCTATGGTAACCTCCATTAGGTCAGGTTTTGGCTCAATTATAAGTTTAATGATCACCATTAAGTACCCTACTGATGTTATCAATCAATGATGACATTAACTTAATATTTGATGTTGATTAATGAATATAGTGTTGATCTAACAACTTATGGTGACTTAATGGTCATTAATGATGGTGGATAAAGTCTCCACAACCTATGGTGATTTAATCATATATTTGTAGCATCAATTAATCCTTAGACCAATGGTTTCTTGGGTCACTTGATGCAATGGTCGGACCTATACTGTAATTGATGGTTTTAACATATGAACTTGACCCAATGGTGAACATCTAATGTTTATTCCTCCAATTAAGTAGAATGATATTGTCTAATGTAATATGTTGGTCCTAATAATATAATTTATATGGTTTCCTTTATATGATCAACTTAAGGAGCTTACTTGTTGACAATGGATGGCTTGTTGTAAATGAACAGTCGATTGTGGGTTTTACCCTACTCTCAATAGAACCCTTATTGTTGTTAATCAAAGGATATCTAGGCTTAAATGACGACTTTCATATATCACAACTCAATAACATTATATATGATTCATTCAAGGATTTTATTTATTTAAACTACCAATGTTTTTACCTATTTTACATCCAATGCTGTTGGGTTAATGCTTGAGGCATGTTGGTATTGTTTGAGTGATGTTGAAACCGATAGAGGTTTGCCCTTATTTATGTAGTCTTACCTTTTCACTCATATGAATAGAATTGATAATAATCATGTTGTGTTGACATTCAACCCTAATGGTACATAGCTTTATACACCTTAAACCTAATGCCATTTGGTGATGGTTATTAATCATAATTAGCCTTCCTTGAATGATTAATAGAATAATGGAGTACTCTCTTATTGTTGTTGAAACCCTAGTATGCTATAACCCGATGGTTACACCTTGATTTATGTGTGGGTTCATACTTGAGAAAACCATGGAATGTGATGGTGATGCTTCACCTTATGCATCCATGATCTAATGGGGATTTCGTGAGTTAGGGTTTGGGTACAAGTCCTGATTAGTAACATTAATATAATTTATCTTGTTGAACCTAACTCTAATGCAAATAGATAAAGATGAGTATTCATGTTTAACATTCTTATATGATATAATGATGGTGAAATAACCTCCTTTATATGATCATAACCTTAATATGTTAATTGTTAGTTATCATCGCCACATGGTTGATACTTTCTTATGCTAAACATGTGCATTATGAATATGATGAGGGTTAATCTTATCTAGATTCCTTGCATGTTGATGTAATAAAGGAAAGTTCTTAATGTTAATCTAACCCTTCTATTATTGTTTATGCATATCTCCTAGCTCATTAATGCAATATTGTGTTGTTCCAATGTATTATATGTAAGTGATGTTGTTGAGCCTTGTTATAAGGCATGCAAAGATAATGATGATCTTATAGGGAATAGTATGATGGTCTTAATGACCTTTGGGCATGGTTGAACCCTGAATAAGGTGTAATCCTCTTGTGTTGATAAGGGTTGATACCCTATGATATTGTGAAAAGGATTTATATCTTGTGATAGTATGATGACTAGTGCAGTCTCATGAATGACAAGTGAATAGTACCATGTGATGATGAGATGAGAAATTATGTTTCACACATTTTATATCTTTTGAAATTATGGTATTTATATGATTTATAGAAGTGAATTAGGGTTTGTATGTCCACTTGTTTGTTGCAGCCTTAATTCACCCAATTGGCATAACTATTTAAGTGCAACTCTAATCATGTGGTGCCATGTGCCCTAGAACCATCTTTAGTGTCAGAACTTGTTGGATGGTGAAATGACTATTCCTAAGGGAAACTCGGAGCGCATATTATTGAGTATGTGGGGGTGGCAAGTTGAGGATATATCCTTGTCATCCACAATGTAGGTTATGGAGGATGGATATGGTCATGCCTCAGACATATGATGTGATTGAGGACAACTGTGATTTTACCTCGGATTAGAGGGTTTTGTATACCATGGTTTTTAGTATTTTTACCTATACCAAGGGTGGACTAGTGGTTAGCAGCTTGACTATATGTCGATGTGGTGGTAGCTTTGACTGATATGCCACTGCCTTTTTACTCGTACTGACTGAGGGGAAGAGATCTTAGGATATCGAGAATCAAATAGCCCATCACATGGGTCAGTTGGACTTTGGATGGTACGACTCAAACTCCCCAGGGCATAATAAAAGATGTAATACAGCTGTGTAGCATATTTGTTTAGGGTTATACATGAAAATTCACATTGGATGATAACCCTTCTTTTTTCTCTTTAGATAAAGATGATGCTTAGTGCAATTAAGAGATAGTAGATATACTTATGTTGTGGATATGCTTAAAATTGTAGATGTGTGCATATAGTAGCCATGCTTATGTTGATAACTATACTACTACTACTACTACTTATTATAATCATGATGCTAGCTATACAATGTTGTTAGTTATGTTTAGCATGCTAGCCATGCCTTTATAACTAGAGATGCATATACTGCTAATCATGCTTATCCAGATAGTTGTTCTTATGTTGTTAGCTCTTCTTATGATGTTGATATGTTCAAACTATTAGACATGCTAATGTTGTTAGATATTCTTATGTGGCTAGACTTATTCATAATGATAGAGATTATATGTTACTAGACTTTCTCATGATGCTAGATAGGCATATGCTATTGAATTGCTTATATTGTCAACAAGATAAAGGATGATAGTCTGGCTAATGATGATAGTTATTATCTGCTCCTTTATGTATTTTGTTAATCATCAGTTTTGCAGAGGTGATTTTTTATATCTGATTGAACTGCATAAACTATTTAATTACTTAAAAACTTTGTAATCAATATCTGTTGGAGAGAGTTATATCTGTTGCTGGGACATGGTCTCACCCTTGTGGTTCGCCACATTTTTTTAGGTAATCGACAGTGACGATAACAGAACAATGGAAGTAAAGAAGAACTACAATAATGGATCTTTGAGAAAGTTGATTAGATGTCCAGCGTGTCCTAAATTCATCCTTGTACTCTCAGGTCTGGGTAGGAAAAGTTTGTATATGGTATTTCAAATGAATCGAACTTTTGTTAGCATATTAATGCTTGTTTGTGTGGCATATATAAATATTGTTTTCCTGTGTATATATGTTTAGGATAAGGGGATTGAATAATTTGTATCAAATTCTTGGCATAGTATTGATACAAGAAAGATGTCTGGGCTCTTATGAAAATGTTTCTAAGCAGGTGTTGATGTTGAATTTTAATTTACCCACATTTTTGGGTATGTGATTAATTAGCGATTGATTGTGTTTTATGTTTTGACTAATCTCGTTCAGTGTAAGGGGTTCCCACAAGTTGGTATCAAAGCTTGAGGTTCATTGAGTCTACAGGGACCTAGGACTTAGGACTAGGATGATGTCTAAGTTAAGAATATGACACAAAAACATGGTGCATACTGCCTAATCTCAATACTTGGGTGCCCTGGCCAGATATTCAATTATTGAAGAAAAGGTAAGTATGGAACTCTTAGATTGTTATCTTTTTTTGCTCTAATCCAGTAGTAATTTTGAAACAATCTAAAGAGTATACTGAATCAAAAATCATAGTGCAGATAACTTAATATTACCTCAAGAGAATATGAGGATTACATCATTATCTATCAAAACATGAATTGTTGGTAACTATAAGAGAAATATACAACACCATTAAATATAAATCTGAATACAAATAACCAAAAGAGGAGTTCTTGAAGATGTAATTCAAGAAGATAATAAAGTAAAAGATAGATAAGTATGTGCTTATAAAGTGATTTAAGGTATGAAATCCACATAAGATGGATAAAACTCCTATGATGATTTTAAAATGAGAAGATAAATTATAACAATGACAAAGGAATAAGTTGGAACCTGAGTTAATCTCAGACCAACCTATGTGTGTAAGAAAGTGTGAATGTAAAATCAGCATGGCATGTGAAAGAAATTAAGTGTGACGATCCTTGTTTAATGAATAAAATGTGGAATATGATGATTTATCTGTTGATAAGTGGTTGAAAAACATAATAAAATATGAGAATATACCCAAATTTGATCAATATTAATGAAGGAAGGAGTAATGAGATATGTTAATCATGATGATTCCTATGCTAATGGTAAGGAACCCAAAATGAAAAAGGTAAAATGATACACAAGAAGTTGTAACCTGCATAATGAAAATAGAATTGGTTACCATTTTGCTAGTGACCCTTGGACTATGTTGCGATGATGTGGGAAGTGTGTTTCCCTTTGTGTTTTTCTTTCTAGGGAATAGCTTTCAAGTGGATCATTGCCACTTGGTATGTGTTGATTAGATGTAAACATGAGGGTGAATAGATTATTATAGCATAAGATTGCTTGGACGATGGTTCTAAGATCATAAAGTTTGTGATGAGTTTGATTTTGAGCCTTTCAATAATTAGGAAGACTCCTCTTATATGTCTTTAAATTTGTTATGTTGGAAAAAGTAGATGAGATAAGGATGTGACTTCCTTACAACACATGAGGTGGATACCAAGGTAATGAGAAGTATGTGAAGTATGTAAAGGTTGGAGATGTTTACTACATTAACATATCAAGTATTCCTCTCCCTTAAAGAGAGGGAGAGAGAGTTGATGATGACCCTCTAAATCTTGTTTGGAAGGAAAAACCAAAAGTGATTATATAATGTTGTGTATGGTTCAGTGATAGCTGGGTAAGACCACTATCAAGGATATATGGTTTGTTGATCAATAGACATGTGATACAGTATTCCTTTAAGATAAACCTATGATCAAATATCAATGCATAAGAGTTAGATTGGATGACATAATTTACATGACCATGATGAGTTTAGGGTTATGTTCTTTAGAATAACCAATGTACATATAAAATTTATGAATAGGAGGAATAGAGTGTTCCAGTAATGTCTTGCAAGTTATATAGAGCTTTGAATGATGACATCTTAAGGTATTTCAGAGATGGTCAGTAACATGGTCAACATCTTTGCTAAACCTTAAGAATGTTGAAGCAATTGTACTTATGTGTGACAAGTCTAGCAAGAGTGAGATGGGGTTGATTAAATGTCTTTATGGGATCATGATATGTCTTCTAGGTAGGTTGTGTAAATCCTAATAAGGTGAAGATAGTGTTATTGTTTCACCCCTAACAAGGTTGACTAGGAATGATGTTTCCTTGTATGGAATGACAGGTGCCAGCGTCAAAATTTCTTTTGATGTTGGAGAAGATCTGACAAGTTTTCCAGTGTCAGTGTATCCAGGAAGGGAAAAAAAGATGGATACATTGCCTTTTTTTTATGCTTCAAGGAATGGTATGGGACACATGCCATGATTGGTAAAAAGCTATCAAGTATGAATTTTGAGTAATGTTTTGATACAATAGATATAATTTTAGGATGATAGCTAGAATTTGAAGTTGAACATTACTACTAAAGTTGTACATGTGACACAACAAGTTTATACATTCCATATTGAGAATGTCTTCTTAGGTGGTGGTTTTTGTGCTGACCCAAGATGAGATATGTATGAATGATGTGACATCACCATGATATGCAAGTAACCATGTGAAGGTAATAGGGTGAGGTGCAAAGGAAGTACCCATCTTTGTTTACCTTGGATTTCGGGGGTGAAATCCATGTTAGGGGTTTTTAGTTGTAAGGCCCTTGAACTTGTTTAAAGAGTTGAATAAGCTTAATTACCAAATTTTAGTGCTTATAACCCTAAACTAAAATTGTGATATGCTTGGGTGTCATGTGACAAACTTAAGTTTCAAATTTGGTCCAATTTGGACACTGTTTGAGCAAGTTATGCAATTTTATGTACATTTTGGGCCTTTATGTAACTTACCCAATTGGGAGGGTTTTATTGCAATTTGTCACATGAAGTATGTCCCTTAGATGTTATATCATCATTCTTGAGCTTTTTGGTCCATGGTTCTCCTATTTGAACCTTAGTTTGAAGGTGTTTTCCTCAATGGTATTTTAGGGTTTACCCCTCCATGGATGAGCTACCTTTAGTAGCTATCAACTAATGAATTATTTGATTGGCTTTAAAATTCAACAAAGGATAGCTAAGAAGGTCTATATGGATGGTAGGGGAGCTTCTTGTGTGTGTGCTTGTATATTCTTAATTTTTCAAGGCCATGGACACTTGGAAAGATACTAGAACTTCAACCTTTTCTTTTTCTTTATCTTAAAGTTTCATATACTTATCCCTAAGCACCAAAAAGAACCATTTTCTCTCCACCGCTTCCCTCCTTCTATGAACCTCATTCTCCCTCTGTGCTTCTATGAATTTCCTATCCAAGGAAGAAGAAAGTGGGGATTTTCTTGGAAAAAGAATCTAGGGTTGCAATTGACTTCCTTTAGGGGTTTCTAAAGCTCCTTCCTAGTGATATTGACCTAAAAGGGTAAGTACTACCTTGTTTACTCCATTTATTTCTCTATTTTTCTTCATCCTATACTTCTCTAGGTTGAAACCTTGTTGTTCCATAGTGGAAGTGGCTCTAGAACTCAAGAATATATTCTTCTTATTTCTTCTTCTAGGGTTTTGCTTCTTCGTGGAGAGAAGTGCCTACTTGCCCAAGTTCAGATCTGAAACTAGGGTTTTCTTGCCTTCCTTACTCGAGATTCTTACTGTTTGGGATCTGATATACTCTATAGAGGTGAGTTTTATAACATTCTTCACTTATATTTCTTGTTAGAAGCTTGTTAGTTCATGTTTATGCTTTATTGTGATGAACTAAGCATAGAGAAACCATGCTTGTTTAGAATTACGAATTTTTGTGGTGTTCCCTATTCTATTCCAGTTCTATATGAACATGTAAACATGTGTACGACCTTTCTAAGCTATAACATGATATGGTACAGGTTGATAGCACCAACCTATGGTTCTAAGCACAAACCAATCGGTACTACATAACCAATGGTGATACCATGCAACAACCAATTATGTTGCTATTTTGACAAATGATGGTCGTGATAAAAGGTGTCAAATGATGGTGACAACCTATGGTCATCCCCCTTAGGTTAGGTTTTGGCTCAATTAGAAGTTTAATGATCAACCATTAAGTACCCTACTGATGTTATCAATCAATGATGACATTAGCTTAATATTTGATGCTGATTAATGAATATAGTGTTTATCTAACAACCTATGGTGACTAAATGGTCACTAAAAATGGTGGATTAGGTATCCACAACCTATGGTGAGTAAATCATATAGTTGTAGCATCAATTAAGCCTTATACTAATGGTTTCTTGGGTCACTTGATGCAATGGTTGGACCTATATTGTATATGATGGTTTTAACATATGAACTTAACCCAGTGGTCAAGATCTAATGTTTATTCCTCCAATAAAGTGGAATGATGGCTAATGTAATATGTTGGCCCTAATAATGTGATTTAGATGGTTTCCTTTATATGATTAAATTAAGGAGCTTACTTGTTGACAATGGATGGCTTGTTTTAAATGAACAGTCGATTGTGGGTTTTACCCTACTCTCAACGGAACCCTTATTGTTGTTAATCAAAGAATGTCTAGGATTAAATGGACAATTTTATAGATCACAACTCAATAACATCATATATGATTCATTCAAGGTGTTTAATTATTTAAACTACCAATGGTTTGACCTATTCCACATCCAATGGTGTTGGGTTAATGCTTGAGGCATGTTGGTATGGTTTGAGTGATGTTGAAACCGATAGAGGTTTTCCCTTATTTATGTAGTCTTACCTTTTCACTCATATGAATAGAATTGATATTAATCATGTTGTCTTGACATTCAACCCTAATGGGACATAGATTTATACACCTTAAACCTAATGCCATTTGGTGATTGTTATTAATCATAATCAACCTTCCTTAAATGATTAATAGAATAATGGAGTACTCTCTTTTGTTGTAGAAACCCTAGTATGCTATAAACTGATGGTTGCACCTTGATTTATGTGTGGGTTCATACTTGAGAATACTATGAAATGTGATGGTGATGCTTCACCTTATGCATCCATGATCTAATGGGGATGTTGTGAGTTAGGGTTTGGGTATAAGTGCTTATTAGTAACATTAATATAATTTATCTTGTTGAACCTAACTCTAATGCAAATAGATAAAGATGAGTATTCATGTTTAACATTCTTATATGATGGAATCATGGTGAAATAACCTCCTTAACATGATCATAACCTTAATATGTTAATTGGTGGTTATCATAGCCGCATGGTTGATACTTTCTTATGCTAAACATGTGCATTATGAATATGATGAGGGTTAATCATATCTAGATTCCTTGCATGTTGATGTAATAAAGCAATATTCTTAATGTTAATATAACCTTTCTATGATTGTTTATGAATATCTCCTAGCTCATCAATGCAATATTGTGTTGAACCGGTGTATTATATGTAAGTGATGTTGTTGAGCCTTGTTATAAGGCATGCAAAGGTAATGATGATCTTGTAGGGAATAGTATGATGGTATTAATGACCTTTGGGCATGGTTGAGCCCTGAATGAGGTGTAATCCTCTTGTGTTGATAAGGGTTGATACCCTATGATATTGTGAAAAGGATTTATATCTTGTGATAGTATGATGACTAGTGTAGTCTCATGAATGACAAGTGAATAGTACCATGTGATGATGAGATGAGAAATTATGTTTCACATGTTTTAGATCTTTTGAAGTTGTGATATTTATATGATTGTTGGAAGTGAGTTAGGGTTTGTATGTCCACTTGTTTGATGTAGCCTTAGTTCACCCAATTGGCATAACTATTTAACTGCAACTCTAATCATGTAGTACCCTGTGTCCTACAACCATATTCAGTGTCAGAACTTGCTGGATGGTGAAATGAGTATTCCTAAGGGAAACTCAGAGCACATACTGTTGAGTATGTTGGGGTGGAAAGTTGAGGATATATCCTTGTCATCCACAATGCATGTTATGGAGGATGGCTATGGTCATGCCTCAGACATTTTATGTGATTGAGGACAACTGTGGTTGTACCTCGGATTAGAGGGTTTTTTATACCCTGGTTTCTAGTATCATGACATGTACCAAGGGCGTACTAGTGGTTAGCAACTTGACTATATGTCACTGTGGTGGTAGCTTTGACTGATATGTCACTACCTTTTTACTCGTACTGACTGAGGGGAAGAGATCTTAGGATACCGAGACTCCTAGATCTTGTACAGAACCGAATAGCCCTACATAGGGGTCGGTTGGACTTTGGGTGGTACGACTCAAACTCCCTAGGGCATAATAAAAGATGTCATATAGTAGTGTAGCATATTTGTTTAGGGTTATACATGACATTTCACATTGGATGATAACCCTTGTTTGTTCTCTTTATATAAAGATTATGCATAGTGCAATTAAGAGATAGTAGATATACTTATGTTGTGGATATGCTTAAAATTGTAGATGCGTACATATAGTATCCATTCTTATGTTGATAACTATACTACTACTGCTGATTATAATAATGATGCTAGCTATCCCATGTTGTTTGTTATGTTTAGCATGCTAGCCATGCCTTTGTAACTAGAGATGCATATACTGCTAATCATGCTTATCCAGATAGTTGTGCTTATGTTGTTAGCTCTTCTTATGATGTTGATATGTTCAACCTATTAGACATGCTAATGTTGTTAGCTATGCTTATGTGGCTAGACTTATTCATAATGATAGAGATTCTATGTTACTAGACTGGCTCGTGATGCTAGATATGCATATGCTACTGAATTGCTTATATTGTCAACAAGATAAAGGATGATAGTCTAGCTAATGATGATAGTTATTATCTGCTCCTTTATGTATTTTTTTAATCATGACTGTTGTTGAGCTTATTTGTTATATCTGATTAAATTGATTAAATTGTTTAATTACTTTAAAATGTTGTAATCAGTATCTATTGGAGAGAGTTATATCTCTCACTGGGACATGGCCTCACCCTTGTGGTTCGTCACATTTTTTTAGGTAATCGACAGTGATGATAACCAAACCATGGAAGTAAAGAAGAACTACAATAATGGATCTTTGAGAAAGTTGATTACATGTCCAGTGTGTCCTGAAGTCGTCCCTGTACTCTCAGGTCTGGGTAGGAAAAGTTTGTATATGGTGTTTCAAATGAATCACACTTTTGTTAGCATTTTAATGCTTATTTGTGTGGCATATATATATATATATATTGTTTTCCTGTGTATATATGTTGAGGCTAAGGTGATAGAATAATTTGTATTGAATTCTTGGCATAGTATTGATACAAGAAAGATGTTTGGGCTCTTATGCAAATGTTTCTAAGAAGATGTTGACGTTGAAATTAGTTTTAATTTACCCACATTTTTTGGTATGTGATTAATTAGTGATTGATTGTGTTTTATGTTTTGAGTAATCTCATTCAGTGAATGGGTTCTCATAGTTTAAGCAACTGGCTGCTAATCCAAACATTCTACAATGGGCTCTATTATAACACTAGGGTGTCTATAGATGTTGCAGCCAATGGAGCTCCCATGAACAAGTCTTACAGGGAGGCTTATGCTATAATTGAAAACATAGCAATCAATCATTGCCAATGGATTACTGAAAGGAGTAATCAGCCACCCTCATTTTCCATTTCTTCAAGGAAGCAAGCAGATGTCCATGACATTGAAGTTGTTGATCTAATTTCTGAAAAGTTAGATGCCCTCACTCAAAAGTTTGAAAGGTTGACTACTCAACCAACTCAACCGGTAAATGTCATTTGTGATGCGAACTAGGCTTTTAGGCAGGTAGCTTCTCCTAGACACCCTTCTATTTTTCCTATTGAGGAAACTATAGAACAGTGCAATATGGTAGGTAGCTATGGAAACAAGCAACTCTACAACCCATATTCCAAGTCCTACAACCTAGGTTGGAGAGATCACCCAAATGTTTCCTACCACAACAAAAACAACATTCAAAATCCCCAACCAATCCAGAATAATCAACCACAGCATGCTGGTAATCGACCATCTACAAGCAACAATCCTCCAGGGTTCAATAACAACAATTGAAATTCCAATCAACTCCATCCATACTCAAAACCCAGTCTGGAATCACTGTTAGAGAACTTTGTTTCATGTCAGATCAAGGAAAATGAAGAATTTCACCAACAAGGATTGTTGATGAAGGACACCATCCAACAAATTTATGATAAGGTAGATGTAATAGCTACTCACACAAAGATGTTGGAGAATCAAGTTGATCAGCAAGCCCTTGCAAATCAATAAAATCACCTAGTATCTCTTCCGAGCTAACCTGAATTGAACCCAAAAGATAAAGGGAAGTCTATTGCATCTAGCTCCTTTCCTAGAGCACACTAAAGAACAAGAAGCTGAACGATCTAGCTCTCAGACCTTAAATAGAGTGCTTGTGGGAGGCAACCCACACTTTCTTTTATTTTTATTGCTCATTTGTCATAAAAAATACAAATATATAGCATGGACTTTGGTTTTGAACTTCAAATATTGTCATTTGAATTGAGAAAATTTATTGCAGGTTTCATATGTCAATAGGAGGAATAAGGAAATATTCAATTTTTGCACAAGATGAAATATAGTCTAGGAAGTAGAGTGTATATGGTCATGCGGACTATATCTAGATTTCTTATCATTTTAAAGTCATTAGCACTGACCCTATATGGTCCAAAGACCATATTAGGGATATCATAAAGACTATAATGCAATGTTAATGACCATGTATTAAAGTCACATACAACAAGGTAACAATCCATATCCTCAATCACAGAGTGTGCAGTACCCTGCTCCATATGGTTGGACACCGTCGCCTGCACAATCGCCATTTGATCCTCAAAATGACACTCAATAGGTAAGTATTTTAATAATTTCTCCACTTATTAACAACATTGAGGACAATGTTGGGTATAAGTTTGGGGAGCTTATAAGAAGCCAAGGTATGTGTATATATTCCATTTGCATTTGTCACCTTACATGTTTCATCATAGCGCATATGCATTTTTTTTCCTTTTTGATTTCTTCTGCTTGCATAGATTATTGGAATGAAAATTTTAATATTTTGCTTAAGTGTCACAACATCATGACTACTAAACTGAAATATAGCTAAATTCTCCTTAAAAGTGATTTCTCATGAACATCACAGATTCACATTTGGAACTCTTTAGTTTTTTTTCCAAACTACTTAATGAAGGAAAATATTCTACTCATGTGTTTATCAATGGTGTGTCATTCAAGATCAAATTTTGGAGCATTAATCCTAGTTTGTTTATTCATCTTCTTTGTGTAAGGAATCTTGCTTTGTGTGTTTGGCAAGATTGAGCAATTATTCACTTAATGAGCTAGTCGTTGAAAATAACTACTACTTATATCTTCTTCTAAAAATGAAAAAAAAATCTAATTGTCAATATCCCTTGAGTAAATTTGAAAATAATATTACTTCTCAACCCTGAAAAGAGGCTAAATGGCCCACTTGGTATGCCAATCTAGCTTGAAACATTGATCTGGTTGTGACGGTTGGGTGCTTTATAGTACATGTACAGATGATTTTTAGTTTCTAAATGATTAATTCCTCAATCTTACCAAAGTTGGAACGCCAAATGTTACCCTTTTTGGATGTCTTATCCAATCTAGTGGTTTGTGGAAAGCTCTTAACTCAGTGATCTTGAATTGACACTGGGACATGGAAGGTTGAGTTGGCATATTTCTCTTATCATTCTAATTTCTATGCTGGAAAACTAAATCAAAGAACATTTGTGGTTTTGTTGATATATTTTCTTGTGCACATTGAATGATTGCTTGAGGACAAGCAAAATTTCAAGTTTGGGTAATTTGATAATCGATTTCTATATGTGTTTCACTGAGAATTATGTCTCAATTTTCACTCCTTTAGTCCCATTTTCATGCATCATTTAATCATCTAGCATGCATTTTTAGTTTTCCCCATATTTTGTGTCTCCTTGTGACTAATCCATGATTTAATGCTAGGTAATGATAAAGCCATCAAATTGGTAAAGAAATCGAGTAATGGAAGCATTCAAAGACCTGAGATAATAAGAAATATAGTCTGCATCTGGACCATATATAGTCCAGTGGACTGTATTTGCAGACTGACTAAATACACTCTGACTGGTGGACCATATACAGTCCTCTTGGACCATAAATCGGGTTGTTAGTTACTCGTTTTTGGTGGTTTTTGAATTCCAAACCGCCCCATTTTGAGAGGAAATGATGGCGCATGACTTAAGAATGACTGGGACTCGAAAAAGACATCATTTCACACATGGGAAAGAGTTCTAAGGACTAGAGAAAGATCTAAGGCAAAAGAGGGAGTGTCTACACCAAATCCTAACTGATTTAATCGGATTTCTCCACGGACAACTCATTTTCCTCCACAATTCTGAGTTGTTGATCCTTCTACTCCAAGGAGAGTTGTAGGAGGAGGTCTGGAGATCATTCAAACGTTCTCTACTTAGAGAATTTGGAGTTCTACTACTGCACTTCAAGTTTCCTTTCTTCTTCTTCATATTTCTTCTTGTATCTAGATCATGTTCTGCAAACTCTACTTTGTGGTAGTTAATTTCGTCACTTTAAACATGGTAGCTTAATTCTTATTTTCTAAGACTTGGGGAGCATCTTTTAACTTGTTTGAACATGTAGAACTCACTTTCCATCTTAATATAATCATGTTCTAGCTTATGCAAATTGTTTGAGTTAACTGCTTCTTTCATGGATTGATCACCCGTGAATGTATACCTAGTGCTTTTAAGTTGTGCCGAGAGTATAATTTAAGAGTTTGGAATTAATGGTTTGCCTAGTTCCATTTGTTGACGAAAGTGACATATTTGAACTAGTAGTTGTGCTTTCTTGACATACTTAGCTTATTCTATCTTGAGTATCTATGAGAGTAAATAAAACTGCTTGGTAGAATCTCTTAATTGCTTTCCAAAAGGGACAATTAGGAGGCACATATCTGTAAGAGAATCACATGATTATTTTTGTGAATTGAAGTCTATATAATGACTAATTAGGAGTGAAATACTTGTCTTATAAATCTTCTTCCTTGGTGATAAAGTAATTTGGTTAATCTTTAGCTCATTTTGTTTCAATCATAAGTTTATTCTAATCAACTAAATATCATCCCTTGAAATCAGATTTAGATTGTTGAACATCAACACACTTGCGTTTAACAACCTTGCTCCTTGGACAATCTCGAATATTCTACACGCACCCATATACTTGCGGGGTAGTACTCGAGCTTATAATTTTAAGAATTGTGTGCACAGCTAACAAGTTTTTAGTTGATAAATGGTGAAAGGGTAAACGGGGAATGGGTAACAAAAACCTTTACCCTTATCCTTACCCTACATGATATAGATAAAGGATAAATGGGTAATACCCTCCCCATTGACAACCTTATGTACACACACAGACACACACATGCACACACACACACACACACACACACACACACACACACACACATATATATATATATATATATATATATATGTGGTGATTTTGTTTCCCACACAGTTAGCTTGCCCGCTCAGAAAATAGTTGTTATTTTACAATTTGACAAAGCACTGAGAGGGATACATTATCTTCCAAATTGTTTGATTATATGTAATATAATTTTTATAGATGTCTAGTTACATCTTTTTGTACCAATTAAATGATTTTTATAGTGTATTTTCATATAATTTTATGTATTCAGTCATATAATTACTTTATGGACCAGATAGTTACTTTTTTGAGAGGCACATGTAACCTACCGATGCAGCCATTGAACGAATCCCCTACAAACACACACACATACGCACACACACACACACACACACACACACACACACACACATATATATATATATATATATATATATATATATATATATATCTGTGTGTATAGTAGGTGATTGAAAAGTGCCCATTTCCTACTCTTAGTTGAGTTCCATTTGGGTCTTAATATGACCATATATACTGAAGGAGGAGGTGATTAATAACCACCCATCCACGGTGCTTAGTTGATTTCCATTTGGTCCTATCTTGGTACTTCTGGAGATTGTGTTTGTGTAGGCATTTGAGGGTCTTGAAGCATGTTGATACTATTAACAAACCACTAGGAACTCTGAATAAAAAGTTAAAATGACCTTATAAGTGTAATAAGAGAAGTGTTTAATCATCTTTGATCTCTTTCATATGAGTTAACTAGGTCTAATGCATCCTTATTGTAATGGGATCCCCAATGTTTTAATTAGGTCAAAGTTTTATTCGCTATTCACATGCTACTAGTTAGCTTTTGTTAAGGATGTCGAAGCTCCCTCTAACTCGATTATCAAAATGATGTTTGTCAAACATAGTGAACAAACAAATTTTTAGAATATTGAACAATCAACCCAGAACTGGGTAATGTCTAAAGTGTATATAAAAGACATATTGTTATAACCTCAATTTTCTAAGTTATGTAATGAAAAAGTGTAATTCTCTTTTAATTGATGAATGAAATCTATGGATTTCATGTGAAATGGCCTTGATTGATGGATAATGGGCTTTGTTGTCCATTGAGCCCAATTGAAAAGAAAAGAGAAATAAAAAGTAAAAGGATTTAGCTAATAAAAGGAAATACATGTGAAATAGACATATATAAGAGGATAAAGGCAAATTGATATTTCCCAATGGGATATTTCATACCTTTAGTGTTCATTGAGGACCAAGGGACTCGAGATAATAAGATAATAGTGAAGGAAAAAGAAATATTAATAAAATTGGTTTAATTAATGGATAACTTGGATGTGAAGGAAACACTCTCATCCGTTGGATTTTGACACTCAAATTTAATATATAGTTAGATAATTCTAGGATGGAGTTCCCCCTAAAATTTGAGAGGAAAATGATAATCGAGGTGAGAGAAACGATTTTCCCCAGTTTCCTTGTTAAAACACTCTTTTTATCAATTATTGGATAATTGAGTTTTGGGGAGCAATGATGGCCGTTGGATGACCTGTGTGGTCTAGGGGACCACGGATCCAACGATAGCCTCTCATCGTCTACCCTGAGTCACATAAGGAAAGGTATTTGATTTTGGAATCCTATTATCTTGCGTTTGAGACGATAATTTGAAGAAGTAAGAGGTTCATCGACTTCGGGAGATTGTTCCGAACAATCTAGACCCCGATTTCTAGCGTTGTCGTCGACAAGGGAAGAATTTCCCAATTCGTGGGACATCCTAACCTAGCCCTATATAAGGGAGGGGCACTCGAGGGTACTAGTATACCCAATTCTTAACCCAAACACTGTGGAGCGCGATGACGAGTTGAAAGGCGAGTTCAATTGTCGATTTCGTCCTAACCTACACCCCCTACAACCAGCCAACCTCGCCAGAACTCTGGCGACCTGTTCGTAGTGAATGTCAAGTTCCTTCGAGCAATTGACTGGTTCATTGAGTTTGGGCAGCGACGACGGAGCTTCCAAGAACCTCCGTTTCTCTACTAGTGGCCTGGAGCTCATAGTCAACTGAGGAGTTGACCGCAGCTTGTCGGGCGATCGAAGGCGGACGAAGACCAAGAGTCGTATGATCATGGACCACTGTGATCCTGAGCGGGATCAGACGATCAAGAGCGGGAGCAGCTGAAATTAGGCACATGCGGTGAGGATCATTGGATCTGAAGAGCGGACCACCGGTCCACTGATCAAGCGGCCGCCGAATTTCCTGGTAATTCCCTCTCTACTCGAATAATCTAGAAAAAGGGCTTTCTTGCAAAAATCGTAGAAATAAATAGAAAACTCATATGAAGAAACTTAATACATGAAAGTTGATCATAAAAATGCAAGGAATAAGTAAAAAATAGTTAGAAGGCTTGAATCTATATCTTTTCGTAAAAGAGTATTATTTTGATGAAAAAGGTATTAATTTTTTGTTAGAAACCCTAATTGATGATAATGGATAGTTTTATATGTGCAAATAGGTTAATTTGAGTATTGTTAACTTTTTTAATGATAAAGATGTATCTTAACCTGCTTGGAAGATGAAATTGCAAGATTTAGGGTTTTAAACCTAAAATGATGGGTAATGCACTTAGAAACCCTAAATAGGGTAAAAAGGAACGAAAAGAGTATTTAATCTGAAATTAGGGTTTTATGTTATCAAAAGATGATCTTAGGATCTTTTATGAAAGATAGATGCGATAATTAGGGTTTGTGAAGAATTTTGTGTAATTAGAGTTTAATGATGTAAAAGTATGACAAAACCCTAGATTGAAATTGAAACCCTAAAAAGGACTAGAAACCCTAGGATGCAAGTTAGGTTTAATAGACCTTGATGGTATGATCAATGATAGGAAAATTGGATGTATATTTTAGTATCATCTTGTGTGCTTGCTTGCTTACTGTATTTCTTGCTTAGTTGGATTATTTCTGCACTCAAGTCAGCTTGACAAGTATGTGGTTATTTATGGTTAATCGTTTAGTTTTCCGATGGATTTTTCGGATGATTAATCACATTGTATGCAACCTATCAATTTGGATGTTCATACTTTGAAATCATAAAGTCACTGTGATTATCACAATTATGATATAAGTGTGTATTCTCACACCTACATGCCACCCTGATGGATGATGCAAAAAGGTCAAGCCCAAGAGGGAAGACCATGGGCACCATGAGTGGTGACCCCAGACACCATGCTCAGGATAGAGAAGGTGGTCTTTATTGCATGACTAATGGGCACCATGAGAGGTGACCCCAGGCACCAAGCTCAGGATGGAGAAGGTGGCCTTAAGTCAATGGCTAAAAAGAAACCCTAAAGGGGGTATTCAAGGGTTAGGGCAAAAGTGGTGGAGTTTGACACATTGAACTCATAAATTGAATTGTTAATTAACTTGATTGTGATAATTAGGTTGTTAGCCTTATGTGTGATAATTTGTTTGTCCCCACATGCCAGCATATTGATATATGTTGACTGATGTTTTATTTGTCAGCGTTTTAGGTACAACTCTGAAAGGAAAAAACAGTAAAGTGACACATTGTAAAAATAAGAAATAAAGTACAAGGAGGATTAGATAGAATAGATTCAAGATGTGAATAGAAGTAGATATCCAAAGTTTTTAAAAGGTATGCAAAGTTTTATTTTATACCGGCTTTCAGTTTAGTTTGGTAGAATTTCATAATTATTATTGATTAATTGTTGAACCTTTGATCCAGTTTATTGGGATAACGGCTCTGACCTCTTGGTCTCCCTTAAGTGGGGGTTATTGGGATGCGGGGTCATTACATTTGGTATCAGAGCATCTGTTCCTCATTTAATCTTTAATAATTATCAAATTTTACAAATTCCATTGAACCGAGGGAGTTATTAGAGGATTTTTCGAACGATAGAGGTGTCTAGAAAAGGATCACATCTGGGGGCTGGCAATATTTTCCTCTGCACCGCTAGTCAGAATATGAGGACTCCCAGATCTGTGTGACTACCTGGCCAATGTCTTAGGATCTGACTCGAAATAAGATACCTTTAGGACTCTCTCATCTTGTTCATCCCTTCTCAACTCAAATTCTATTAAGGATTTCAAGGTTTATGGTTTCCTCTCTCTTCCTCACCCGCTTGAGGTATGGGTAAGACTGATAAGGTGTAAGTAATCCTCCACCAAATTAATAAAAGATACGTAATTAAGATGTCGTCAACATAAGTATAATTAGTTAAGTATAGACTAAAGGTTTGTTTGTATGCTTATGTAGATGGCTTGTGTAACGACTGTTGCTATCCCGGATGCCGCCAACGGTGGTGGGACCTCCCGCAAGGGGAAGGGGTCTTCTGAGAAAAGAAGGAGGAACCATGGTAGTGAATCCTCAAAGAAGAGGAAGAGACCATAAGAATTTGAAGGCGAGATCCCCAACCCTGATCTGATACCCTATGAAGACCTGGAGAAGGAACCGGAAGAGGAACTTGTGTACGAGCAAGAAGCCCAGATGGAGGAGGACCAGTCTGGGGGTCCGGAACTGACTATGGTGGTTCACACCACTGATGTTGTATGGATGGAGCAGAAGAAGTGGCAGACGGATGCCATTAGTGCTTTGGCCCTTCGAGACATAGCTAGAGGTGAGAATGGCGAGCCACTTCCTATTCGTCCTTGACTGGGAGCCACCATCTTGGACTTCGTCAAGCTGAACGTCAAAAAGTTCTGGGGAAGAAGATAAGTTTGAAGTGGTTGACAAGGCATAAGCCTGTCTACTAGCTGTTGAGAATGGATTTTGTATGCTTGAAGTGCAGCCCAACAAGAAGGTTTTGTTTGCCGCTCACCTCCTGGAAGGAGCAGCCAAGATATGGTGGGAAAACCATATCACGGGAAGGGACCTAAGTGAAGAACCAATGGCATGGGCCGACTTCAAGACCATCTTCACTGCCAGATTCATCCTCGTCTCATCCAAGAAGGAGAAGGAGCGAGAGTTCACCAACATGACTCCAGTAAGCTCGTCATTTGTGGATTTTGGTCCCAAGTTCTACATCCTAGAACATTTTTGGCATATGATGGATGAAGAGAGGAGGGTGGACCACTTCATAGAGCATCTGCACCCTGCCATCAAACCTCATGTGATGGCTAGTAAGCCAAAGACATTCTCTGAAGCCTACAACACCGCCTTGGACATGGAAAGGACGGTGATGCCTGCTCAGAACCCCTCCAAAGGATACCTGGGTTTCATTGAAGGGGCTCAAGGGAAGAAGAATGAGCACAAGAAGGGACAAGGGTGCAACCACAACAAAGGAAAGCATGGACACAAAGGCAAACCCCGGGGTGAAAATTGCTTTTAGAAATGTCGCACCTATGGACGGACACATCCTGGGAAGTGCCACTTTGAGGAGAAGGTGTTTTTCCGATGTCAGCAAGAGGGACACTTCGTCACCAACTTCTCTCAGCCTGACCCAAGAGGACCTTTGGGGTCACAATTAGTGGCAGCACAACTGGTAGTTGCAGCACCCCCAGTAGGAGCACCATCCGGAGGACCCCTAGCTGGAGAGAGGAGACGAGCTAGAGTGTTCGCCATCGATAATGAAGAAGCTCAGGCGAATGCTAATATGCTGATTAAGGGTAATAACCCATAGAGGTTTCTTTTAGCTTAGTAGATCATGTAGTAACTTTCTGATTTGGTATGAACTATGTAGGCTTGTTGAAAGTCATGGTACAAAATGTAAAAGCACTTTTTGATTCTGGTTCTACTAATACTTTTATTTTGAGAAATCTGGCAACTATGCTTTGTTTGGACATTAAGGATTTAAGTTATGTTTTGGATGTCACAACCCCGAGTGGTCATATCTATACATCTCTTTTGAAAACCCCTATCTTGCCAGTTAAGTATCTGAACCATGAGCTTCCCACTGACTTCATCCTCCTTGATATGAATGATTTTGATGTAATCATCGGTATGGATTGGCTTTACACCTATAGAGCCCAGATTGACTGTAGAGAGAAGAAGATCCTTATTAGGAAACCTGGCCATCCACACTTCACCATTCGAGGAAGGAAGGATGCGACGACCAACCTTTATGTGTCAGCCTTGAAAGCCAAGCGAATGATATCCAAGGGTTGTCGAGCCTACCTAGCCGTAGTTACCGAACCTGAAGTTAAGGGGCAATCCTTAGAGGAGATAGAGGTCATTTGGGAGTATGTGGATGTGTTTCCGGATGATCTACCAGGGATTCCCCATGAGAGGGAGGTAGATTTCTCCATCGAGTTAGCTCCCAAGACAAATCCTATATCTAAGGAACCCTATAAAATGGCCCCTGCTGAGTTGCTTGAGTTGAAATCCTAGTTGCAGGAGTTGTTAGATAAAGGATTTATCCAACCCAGTACATCGCCATGGAGAGCACAAATCCTCTTTGTAAAAAAGAAGGATGGGTCGCTTCGGCTGTGTATTGACTATCGGATGATCAATCAGGCAACCATTAAAAACAAGTATCCCTTACCCAGGATATATGACCTATTTGACCAACTCAAATCGGCTCGAGTCTTTTCCAAGATTGATTTGAGGTCAGGATACCACCAGGTGAGCGTAAGAAGTGAGGATATACCTTAAACGACTTTCCGAACCTGATACGACCATTATGAGTTTGTGGTCATGCCGTTTGGACTATCCAATGCACCTAGTGTCTTTATGAACCTTATGAACAGTGTGTTCTAGCCATTCCTTGACTCTTTTGTGATAGTGTTCATAGACGACATCCTGGTGTACTCTGATGACCTAGCTCAACACTATGACCACCTGGGTAGAGTCCTTGATATCCTGAGAAAGCAGAAGTTTTACGGAAAGTTCTCAAAATGTGAGTTTTGGATAGACCAAGTCATGTTTCTTAGACACATCATCTCAGGAGGAATGATCATTGTAGATCCAGCCAAAGTATCGACAGTACAAGACTGGCCTACATTGAAGAACCCCTCTGAGATTCGTAGCTTCTTGGGGTTGGTCGGATACTATCGTCGCTTCATCAAGGATTTCTCAAGGACTGCTTTGCCGCTGACCATGTTAACTCAAAAGGATGTGAAGTTTGTGTGGTCTGACGTATGAGCTGAAGGAGAAGTTGACCACCGCCCCCGTGTTGACTCTACCTTCCGGCAATGAGGGTTTCATGATATTCATCGATGCTTCCAAGATGGGACTTTTCTATGTGTTGGAACATAATCGAGATGTGGTTGCATATGCTTCCCGACAGCTCAAGCCTAATGAGGTGAATTACCCGACACATGACCTAGAGTTAGCTTCCATTATCCATGCCTTGAAGATATGGTGGCATTACATGTATGGTGCTACCTTGAGATCCTCACCGACCATAAGAGTCTGAAGTACCTACTGACTCAGAGAGACCTGAACCTACGACAACAACGATGGATGGAGTATATCAAGGATTACAACTTCACCATCGTCTATCATCCTGGAAAGGAAAATGTCATGGAAGATGCGTTGAGTCAAAAACAGCTCAGGTGTGCAGCTATTTTTTCCAGTCAGTGGAAGAGCTTGGAGGAGCTGGTGGAGCGGACTCCACAACCGCTTGAAGATCGAGTTCGATTGGCTAATATCCAGATCCAATCTGAGTTGTTAAGTGAGATCATGGCGGCACAGTTGGTCAGTGGAGAGCTCGATAAGATGAAGGGTTTGATGAAGAAACCACAGACTCATCTCTCAGTGGGAGTATACGGAGGGATCAAATTCAAGAATCACATATGGGTTCCTAAAGATTCACCGATAAGGGAGCGTATCTTGCAAGAGGCTCATGGCTCTAAGTACACGATGCACCCGAGAACTACCAAGATGTTTAAGGACCTATAGAGGTTTTTCTGGTGGCCAGGAATGAAAAGAGACATTGCGGCATGTGTGGCCAGCTGTCTTACGTACCAGATGGTGAAGGTTGAACACCAACGACCCGATGGACTGTTACAGCTGATAGATATTCCAAAATGGAAATGGGAGCAGATCACCATGGATTTTGTGGTGGGTCTACCCCGGACCAGGAAGGGTCATGATGTGATATGGGTTGTGGTAGATCGTCCTACCAAGTCAGTGCACTTCCTTTCCTTAAAGACCACTTCTAAGGTGTCAGACCTAGCTGAGCTGTATATCAAACAGATTGTGTGTTTTCATGGCGTACCTAGTTCGATCATCTCTTATGGAGACCCCAAGTTTACTTCCAAGTTGTGGAAGCAAGTTCAAGAAGAACTTGGTACGAGGTTGAAGTTTAGCACCACCTATCACCCTAGACGGATGGTCAATCGGAAAGAACAATCCAGACATTAGAAGAACTGTTGAGAGCTTGTGTGCTCGATTGGGGTGGCTCATGGGAGCAATACTTACCTTTAGCTGAGTTTGCCTACAACAATAGCTACCAAGCCAGTATCAGGATGCCTCCGTATGAATCTTTGTACGGGAGACCGTGTCAGTCACCACTTCACTGAGATGATGTTGGTGAGAGGACCCTATTGAGGTCAGATGAGCTCCAAGTGTATGCTGATAAAGTTGCTTTGATCAAGAAAAGGCTGAAGAGATCCCAGGATCGATAGAAGTCATATGCTGATGCAAAGTGGACTGACTTGCATTTCACTGTTGGAGAGCATGTATTTGTGAAAATTTGACCACACTGAGCTATAGCCAAGAACAAAGGAAAGCTGAGTCCCCGATACATGGGTCTGTTTGAGGTATTAGAACAGATTGGTGAAGCTGCATATCATTTGGCGTAACCTCCTCAGTATAGCATGATGCATGATGTGTTTCACATGTCCAATCTGAAGCGATATGTGAGAGATTTGAGCCATGTGCTGAGCATTGAACCTATTGAGCTTCAAGGGAAGCTGACTTATCTTGAGTCACCTTTGTGGATTCTAGATACCAAAGTGAAATAGCTCAGATGTAAGAATATAGAGATGGTAAATGTTCTTTGGAAGCACCATGGGGAGGATGAGGCCACATGAGAGATGAAGACGGACATGGAGAAAGCATACCCTGACTTGTCTGTTTGATTGCTTGAATTTTGGGGGCAAAATTCCTATAAGGAGGGGAGGATGTTATAACCTCAATTTTCTAAGTTATCTAATGCAAAAGTGTAATTCTCTTGTAATTGATGAATGAAATCTATGGATTTCGTGTGAAATGGCCTTGATTGATGGATAATGGGCTTTGTTGTCCATTGAGCCCAATTGAAAAGAAAAGAGAAATAAAAAGGAAAAGGATTTAGCTAATAAAAAGAAATACATGTGAAATAGACATATGTAAGAGGATAAAGGCAAATAGATATTTCCCAATAGGATATTTCGTACCTTTATGGTTCCTTGAGGACCAAGGGACTCGAGATAATAAGATAATAGCAAAGGAAAAAGAAATATTAATTAAAATTGGTTTAATTAATGGATAACTTAGATGTGAAGGAAACACTCTCATATGTTGTATTTTGACTCTCAAATTTAATAAACAATTAGATAATACCAGGATGGAGTTGCCCCTAAAATTTGAGAGGAAAATGTTAATTGAGGAGAAAGAAACGATTTTCCCAAGATTCCTTGTTAAAACACTCTTTTTATCAATTATTGGATAATTGAGTTTCGGGGAGCAATGATGGCCGTTGCATGACCCGTGTGGTCCAGGGGACCACGGATCCAACGGTGGCCACTCATCATATACCCTGAGTCACAGAAGGAAAGGGATTCGATTTTGGAATCCTATTATCTTGCGTTTGAGACGATAATTCGAAGAAATAAGAGGTTCATCGACTTCGGGAGATTGTTATGAACAATCTAGACCCCATTTTCTAGTACTTCCGTCGACAAGGGAAGAAGTCCCCAATTCGTGGGACACCCTGACCTAGCCCTATATAAGAAAGGGGCACTCAAGGGTACCAGCATACCCAATTCTTAACCCAAACACTGCGGAGCACGGTGACGAGTTGAAAGGCGAGTTCAATTGTAGATTTCATCCTAACCTACACCCCTGCAACCAGCCGACCTCGCCGGAACTCCGGTGACCTATTCGTAGTGAAGGTCAAGTTTCTTCAAGCAATTGACCGATTCTTTGAGTACGGGCAGTGATGACGGAGCTTCCGAGCACCTCCGTTTCTCTTATGGTAGCATGGAGCTCATAGTGAACTGAGGAGTTGATCGCAGCTTATCGGGTGATCGAAGGTAGATGATGACTGAGAGTCGTACGATCACGGACCACCGTGATCCTGAGTGGGATCAGATGAGTGAGAGCAGGAGCAACTGAAATTAGGCGTGTGCGATGAGGATCGTTGGATCTGAAGAGCGGACCACCGGTCCACTGATGAAGCGACTGCCGAATTTCCTGGTAATTCCCTCTCTACTCGAATAATCTAGAAAATTGGTTTTCTTGCAAAAATCATAGAAATAAATAGAAAACTCATATGCAGAAACTTAATACATGAAAGTTGATCATAAAAATGCGAGGAATAAGTAAAAAATAGTTAGAAGGCTTGAATATTTGATGAAAAAGGTATTAATTTTTGGTTAGAAATCCTAATTGATGATAATGGATAGTTTTATATATGCAAATAGGTTAATTCGAGTATTGTTAACTTGTTTAATGATAAAGATGAATCTTAACCTAGTTGGAAGATGAAATTGAAAGATTTAGGGTTTTAAACCTAATATGATGGGTAATGCACTTAGAAACCCTAAATAGGGGAAAAAGGAAAGAAAAGAGTATTTAATCCGAAATTAGGGTTTTATGTTGTCAAAAGACAATCTTAGGATCTTTTTGAAAGATAGATGAGATAATTAGGGTTTGTGAGTAATTTTGTGTAATTAGGTTTTAATGATGTAAAAGTATGACAAAACCCTAGATTGCAATTGAAACCCTAAAACTGACTGGAAACTCTAGGATGTGAGTTAGGTTTAATAGACCTTGATGGTATGATCAATGATAGGAAAATTGGATGTATATTTTAGTATCATCTTGTGTGCTTGCTTGTTTACTGTATTTCTTGCTTAGTTGGATTATTTCTGCACTCAAGTCAGCCTGAAAAGTATGTGGTTATTTATGGTTAATCGTTTAGTTTTCCGATGGATTTTCCAGATGATTAATCGCATTGGATGCAACCTATCAATTTAGATGTTCATACTTGCAAATCACAAAGTCACTATGATTATCACAATTATGATATAAGTGTGTATTCTCACACCTACATGCCACCCTGATGGATGATGCAAAAAGGTCAAGCCCAAGAGGGAAGACCATGGGCACCATGAGTGGTGACCCCAGACACCAAGCTCAGGATAGAGAAGGTGGTCTTTATTGCATGACTAATGGGAACCATAAGAGGTGACCCCAGGCACCAAGCTCAGGATAGAGAAGGTGGCCTTAAGTCAATGTCTAAAAAGAAACCCTAAAGGGGGTATTCCAGGGTTAGGGAAAAAGCAGTGGAGTTTGACACATTGAACTCATAAATTGAATTGTTAATTAACTTGATTGTGATAATTAGGTTGTTAGCCTTATGTGTGATAATTTGTTTGTCCCCACATACCGACATATTCATATATGTTGACCGATATTTTGTTTGTCCCATTTTAGGTACAACTCTGAAAGGAACAAACAATAAAGTGACACATTGTGAAAATAAGGAATAAAGTGCAAGGAGGATTAGCTAGAATAGATTCAAGCTGTGGATAGAAGTAGATATCCAAAGTTTTTAAAAGGTATGCAAATTTTTATTTTATACCAGCTTTCAGTTTAGTTTGGTAGAATTTCATAATTATTATTGATTAATTATCGAACCTTTGATCCGGTTTATTGGGATAATGGCTCTGACCTCTTGGTCTCCCTTAAGTGGGGGTTACTGAGAGGCGGGGTCATTACACATATACACTAAATGAAGCTTTGAGCTCATATCTGTCTACTATATAAAGACAACAGAAAAGACATTTTGGTAAGCTCGACATTAAAAAGCCTAGAACGCTTCTATAAAAAGGTTATAGAAAATCTTTAAAAAAAATATCTCTACCTACACTTAGGGTTGGTTCAAGTATCAACCAAAGCACTAACTAGGAAAGGAATAAATTCCTCAATATTACTATGCTTATGAGATTATGAACACATAAATTTCATTAATTCTTTATTAGGCTAGTTAGTTGAATCTAGCCTCTTAGATGGACCAGTCTACTTTAATGCAATTCCCAATTTCTCAATATCCTAAACCGATCCATGATTATTGAAAGCATTTAACTTGAATATCCATACCCCAAGGTTCCACATGGAAGCATCTTCAGAGAATGTTGCTATATGCTATAGGCTATGTTTTAAGACCATGAACACAATGACACCACAATCATCCATCTGTCTTTAAAAAGGAACAACAACACTTTTCATCACAAACATTAGAAACAATATCGTCACCCCAAAACCTACAAATGGGATGAGATAAAACTACCAAAAATGTTGGACTCTTTCCCAAGACAATCATCCTATACCATTAGAAAATAGAAGTGTTGAAGAAGTTGTATAACATCCAAATGGTGATGTATAAATATGTTTTCTATCATAAGAAATAAGGGATACTCTCGACTCAAGACCTTCCACCAGTTATTTCAAGGGATTTGATACTCCTAGATCTTTAATATCCTCAATAATATCCACCTTTGAAACACCTAAAACCTTGATATCATTGAGAGTATCTAACTTTGAAGTTCCCAAGATTACAAGGGAGACTGGCTCTGGGTACCATTCTATTATACTCCCTAGAAATAAAGATAGGGATGAAGTAGGAAAAGATAAGGTCAGTCCCCCGTTTAAGCCTACATGCTAAACTATCCAATCTATAACAATATGTTCTAACTATGAGCAATCAAAATATAATTTACTTTAAATTCTCTCATAGAGAAATCATTTGAAATTAATACAGAGTTATTGAGAAAAGACTATCTCCATAGAGAATAGGAAAAGTTTACTGGTTCATAGTGATCAAGAAAGAATGCTCATTAGAGAATAATGGTATGATCACATGAAAGATTTTAGGAGAAATATTTTATTCTTTGAATGGTTTGAAGAAAACCACATCACACCACTTCCAAAAAACTTTAAAAATATGGCTATCACAAAATCCTCATTAACATGGAAACTAGCACTAAAGATGAACAAGTAGAATCAATATGTCCTACTTTCAAACTCATAAAGTTGTTAAAGGAAGAAACACCAGCCAGTTCTATTCTCGTGATAGAGAGTAGACAATAATATGCTATGTAAGAACAAATTGTAGGTATCAAGCAACAAAATAACTATACCAATTCTTGCCTTTAGACTATCAAAAAACTAACCAACATGATAGAATTCATTCTCAAGGAAGTTAAGTCCATCATTACCTCTAAGAATATGACATTAGAAATATTGCTAGCATATGAAAACTACTCTCTCCGACAATGTTAGATTAGGTAAGAAGCTGTCAAAAATATTTGATAAAAACCTCAAAGATATAACTAATGAAATCAGAAACTGATTACAAAAAGTAAGCGTAAATAAAACAAGTATAAATATCTTAACTAAAGATGAGTCATCCAAGGATTAACGTAGAAAAACAACTCGTGAATATGTTCTATCTTTTGAAAGTAACTTGAATGCCACCATCAATAGAATTGGATCCTCTAAACCAAGGTATTCTAAAACAAAAATTACAATAGCAGGCCAACTTTTGGGAACTTACAGTTTGAAGAGACTCATAATCTTCCTTTAGTTCATTTCAATGACCAATATCTTGTGGAATGGAACATAGATGGGTTATATGAATATCAAATCATGCAAAGTTCTAGCATAGGTCAATCCACTTTGACTTGTTTTTACAGTTTACATACTTTTGTATTGCCTCTTTGTTGGGTTTTAGGGGAGGCAGAGAAGGCAGCGGAAACAAAAAATTTCTCCTCCCAAACCCAAAACAAGGAAACGCGTCAACGTCTATACAATAGGAAAGGATGGTTTGTGGAATCATACCTTGTCCCGAGGCTTGCTCGGAGAAAATGCCTCGCAGCTTGCGCGGTCTTCACCTCCGATCTTGGACGGTGTCTGTGCAGCTCTTGGTCGCACCGGGACTAACGACTCCTAGTCTCACTGGGACTGTCGGGATTGACAGCTGTCCTCCGAGCGGCAGAAATATCCCGCCTCTAAAGTAGTCCACACGGACCACCTGGAACTCCAATCTCCTTGTCCCATAAGGAATTGGAAGGAGTCGCACCCTCCTGTCAGTGTACTAGTCACTGACACACTCTCCTACCACCAGTCACTTTCTGCAGTTATCTTTCCCTTACTGTGCCTCCCTTATCGGGTAGCACTTGCTCGGGCTCTCTCAGTTACCAAAACCAGAGAGAACGACAACTTTACAGAGCAACTGGTTGCACTGAGTTGTTCTTTGAGAAGCCCCCAATACCCCTATATATAGGAGGGTCATGGGTTAGGGTTCTCTATCCCAGGCAATGCAGGACTAAAGCAGGAGTAGAAGGGTTCGAGATTTTCCACAAAAACAACCAACTACGCAACCTGAATCAATCATTTCATTTATGAAATGGTCGGTTGGGGATCTGAGCTGGTCGGTTGACACCTCAACAGATCGGTTGGGACCCATGAAATGATTGGTTCACTTCTGAACTGGTCGGTTCGTGGTCCTGATCAGTTCCCGGTTGACTTTCCCTCTTTTGTTTCTAATTGGTATCATAAACCAATCCTTTTTCCAATCAAATTGGGCAAGTGAAACGAAAAGAAATTTCTCACCAATCCAACTTTCCCAACTTGCTTAGTTGCATCAGTTGAACCGATCGTTTCAACACTTGAAGCAATCGTTTCACCCTGTCCATGAGCCGATCGACTCACCACCTGAGCCGATCGGTCCACCAAGCTGAGCCAATCGGTTCATCACATGAGCCGATTGGTTGGGAGTGCAGATTGTGCAGAATCAGTTAATTGCAGTTTCAATCAATCTGATACTCCAATCAATGTGTCCAACACCTAGAACAATTTGACATTGAGCTATCAATTAATTGAGTGTTTAATTGAACTACTAAACTCCTTTAGTAATCAATCTAAACATTGTTTGTGGACAAAACTCCTCTTCCAGGTTAAATCCCATGTGTGTGACCCTGCAGGTCCATTTCACGTTGGCAGTGAAAGTCCATAACACTTATTACTTCACAAGCAAAGAACGATGCCTAGTCACACATCAGTGCTACCCAAGTGAAATAGAAAGTTGGAGAACAACTTTCAGTCCTACAATCTGTGAATGGTGTTATAGTGAATGTATAATTCCTTTGTCACTGATATCCTGAATGAACTCGAGGCATGGAACAGTCATCCTGTCAACGTTCATTCACTTTCTTGATCTCGGAGTAGATTGGAAGAGATATGTATGACATCAATATCACATACTGATTCACACATGCGTGCACGCCTTTCTCAATCCTACTCATCAAGTGGCCATGGATATCAAACTCCCTCAGGAGGGACAAATCCCATATCTATCACTCACCCCTCAAAAGCCCCATGTGTCAAAGCCATCCAATCATCACCTTTATAACAACCCATGTTTCAGGACTGCGTTTGATGATGTCAAAGTGTGCCTAGTGACATGTGTTGAGTGTAGTGATTTCAGGTCAATGAATCACACTCACTACCATCACTGTGAGTACTTACTGTGACTACCATGTAATGGTTCCATGTGTCAAACTCATGGTGGGTCTGCCCGGTACACTTGTTCTGTAACAAGTACCTATGTGTTTGGTTTGATATCTCTATATCATGACTAATGAGATTATGTCATCAACCAACACCACAATCTATTCTTGTGTGTCATTTCTGTCTATCTACCTTCCACAATGACATCCGACTAGGGACATAACAAGAATGTACAAACTCTTAGCATCCGTATGATCTCATCGTTCAGGTCCTGAACCTGAAAGCGTACGTCATTGAGTACTGTCATTATCTAGACATTTAATCTGTTCTATCACTATCTCATATGACTGAACCAGAAAGAAGTGGAAGCTTGCCTTTGATGTTTATCAAATCAATCTTAATGTATCCCACCAATCATCCCATGATTGGCTCTCTGGGCATACATACCAACAGACTTCCACTTGTACTGCGAGCCAATCACCCTTGAATCATATTCATAGTGATCTTCAAACATGTCCCACATGTTACTGTGTTCTAGTGCGAACATAGTGAGTTATGGCAACACCTTGCGAAAGTCAGTTTTTAACTACATGTCTCTCATCTCTTCACTGTACGTCACATGTATGAGATGGAGTTGCCGTAATATGCGATCTAGTATTCCTTTGATAACCTTTAGCCACATTGCATGATCAAGGATTCCATACTTGTCATCAATGAGCAGAATATTTATAAGTTCATCTCATGAACTTCTAGATCCATATAGTATCCACTACTGTTCTCTAACTCATAGATACTCGACATTTCCTTTTAAATGGTTTTATTGGAACACTTCCAATTATCAACAAACATTCACTTTTATATATATCCTATATATATTTTGCGATTAATTTTCTGTCCTTTCAGAAGTTTGCATCAATGTAACTCTTTACATTGAACTCTTCCTTATCTCCATAGAACTAGTACTTCTCAAGTACTTATCAAGTTCTCATGGTATTCCAGTAACCCTTACTAGAAGTAGACAGACATCCACTCGTCATGTCTTACATACGAGTTATCAGGATGAACACATCATATTGCCATGTCCTACATATAAGATAATGAATGCATTTTGTTCTTTCCATGTCAACACATGCAAGATAATTACATACATGATAGATCCATATCTATTCTTAGTGTTCCCATTCTTCATAAGAATTGGACACTTGGCCTTGGGATACTAACTCCATGTAAGATGGACAAGTTTTCTCCCACTGAATCTGTGCATATTGAACCGTTCAGTACAGATTTCCAATGTATGCTTTCTCTTTTCAGGTCAAGAGGTTTTTCAAGAACCATCTCTATAGATCTCTATTCCTATCACATAGGAAACATATCTATCTTCCTTAAAGATAATTTCCACTTTTGGATTTCCATTTCACATCAACATGTGGAATGTGAATACGCTCCCACGAAATCACAGATCCCTTCTTTATCTTTGACATATCAGTCAAACCCTTTGACTATATCATCAAAGTAAAGATCCAATTCTGAGTTGCTTGTACTCAATCAATCACATTGATTAGTCCATTGTAACTTATAGACTTCAAAGTGGATTCATAAACCTTATAGGTTGTGTCACGTACACATCCTTGTTTTATTCCTCATAGGAATGCGGTTTTAGTATCCATATGCCAAATTCCTTTAGTCATTAAGTTGCAATCAACAAGCATCATCCTTCTCAAAATGTTATCCATGTGTCTTAACACTTAAGACTCATTTTCACTTATGGATTTCATCCAATGGGTGCTACCATCAAGGTCATATCTTATGGTTCACATGGATGTCATTTATGATGTAATAGTCATAAACCATAACTCAAAATTTGGTTCCTCATATTCATCTAGATAGTTGACTCATCACATGAACAACTCATCACATAGATAAACGAGGTGTATCCGTCAAGGATATAAGAACTCACAACTCCTTGTGATTCTTAATGTCCTTTATTAGTGTGGGGTATTCTTTTATTAAGAAGAATTCAGTTATTTGATAATCATTCTTTAACTCCTTAGAGTATGATTCCTTCTTGATTTAGACATCACCATGCCTTAATCATGAGTTCACTATGATACACTATCATAATCACTCATAAGGATCTCAAACATTTGGTCCAAATATTTCTTCATTGATCTCATCAAGAATTAACACTTTACCAAATTTGCACTTCATCTATGATAATATTGAACACTTCAAGATATTCATATTGGTATTTCTCTAAACACCATTTGAAGTATTAGCATTTGTTCCAATAGGTATGTAAATACATCACATGTATTATACCTAATAGGATAATCATTCTCCCACTACCTTTAGTGAAGATTGATTAATCATGTCCAAGATATTCATGTCTCTTACTGGTTATCTAACCAAAAGAGTCTAGATTTATCCATCACATGGAAACTAGAAATGAATTTCTCATGATTGATGTTAATTTGATTGTTTGAGTTATCTATAACTTTTAGGTATCATTTTATCTTATGCATATCAAATACCACAAGATAAACAAGGCATTGCCACAAAGATCATATCTTTAGAAATTGAAACATCTCTTTATTGATTGCCATCATTGTCATACAATATGCAAAAATAAAGTGTTTCTATCTATTGGAAAATATGAAATAGCAGTTGATAACTGTATTACATGCCTTTTAGGCTGAAAATAAACTAAAGTACACCTATCTATGGTGGCAACACTTGCCCCATTTATTGAGTGCTTTACACTTTACATCTTGGTATCATATACCTCAAAAGTGTTACAAGTTTACTTTCATGACACCTTTAAGTAGAGACGTCTATCGCCTCCCTCTTCTTTTGTTCTTCCAGATAGAGAGGACAATTCCTTTTCCAATGTCCTGGCTTTTGACAATGGTGGCAATTGCCTTTCTTGGTCACGCCTCCCTTGGCCTTTAGAGCTAAATACGACTCGGGCTCCTGGCTAGCATCAGAACCTTTCTTATCTTTACCCTTGCCCTTACGCTTGGACTTGCCTTTCTTGCTCATGATCACCATCACAGACTTAGGCTTGTCCTTCTTCATCTGTGTCTCGGCTATCCTCAACATGCCCAACAACTCTGACAGTGGCCTATCAAAGTTGTTCATGTTGTAGTTCATCACAAACTAACTGTAGGATTCTGGCAACGATTGCAGTATCACGTCAGTAGCCAACTCTTGGCTCAGTGGAAATCCCAGTCTTGTTAGGTTCTCCACATACCCAATCATCTTAAGTGTGTGAGGACCAACTGGATCTCCTTCTGTCATGACACACTTGAACAGTGCCCTTGAGACATCGTATCTCTCTTGCCGTGCTTGATCTTCATACATGTTCCTGAGATGTTGAATCATCTCAATGACACCCATGTTCTCATGTTGTCTCTGCAACTCGTGGTTCATAGAGAACAACATCAAGCACTTTGCATCAATGGCATCATCAGAATGCTTCTTGTAAGCGTCCCTTTCTGCCTTTGGTGCATTAGGAGCAGGTTCCTCTAGAGTTGGAGTATCTAGGACATAGAGCTTTCGCTCTTGAGTGAGAACAATTCTCAATGTCCTATACCAGTCGTGGAAGTTTGTCCCATTTAGCTTGTCCTTTTCAAGGACCGATCGCAAAGAAAAGTGATTGTTGTTTGTTGTCATTTGTACTACAAAAAGGAAATATGCAATTTTAGTCCAAAAACTCATTTTTGACTTATTTGATTGATTTGAAAAGTTGACGATATAATTAGGCCTTTAATTAATTATCGCTCCCACTATTGTACTTCAAATTGATAGCCCTCACCATCAATTCGGAAGATTGCAGCGTACAACCTTCTAGTGGGCAAGATCCTGAAATCCTCTAAGTCATGGACCAGCTAGGGCTATCACCCACAACTTAGATCTCTCAGGTAGGCAACTCTTGCCAATTGCATCATATGCGACTCTTAATAAGATGTCATATGCAACTCCTTTCCATGATAATCTCCATGCCTCAAGGTGCTAGATCCTATCTAGGTCACCTTGTTAAGTCTGACCCAAAGCAAACACGATGAATATGCACCCTGCTAGGCAGACCCACATATCCATCCTTCACGCTTCCACGAGATAGACGGTGCACCATGCTAGGGCATGCCCACACTTGGTCGATCAAGCTTTTCACGTGTGTCGCATTTGGAAGGCATCTAAAACTTCATATTTAATGAGGGATTTGGTTTTATATACATATACATATCCAATCACCACAATACATAGTATGTATCATATACATGCTATATCCCATAGAAAACATGCAAAACGATAAAAGCGATGATTATGGCCATCCTAATGTGATTCCTCGAGCCAAGAGGAATCACGGTCATCTAGGTCTACATCACATGCAACATGTACAAGATGAACTATGTGCTTTACCTTTCTGGGTTTGATCAATTCATCACATGACTGATCGGCTCGCCATCAGGCCGGTCGGCTGGGTGCCACCAGCCGATCGGTTGGCTCCTCCAACCGATCGGTTCGCCTGGTCATCGTGCATCTCATCATGGCTGCCACCCACTCGTCTCACTCCTCGAATCGGTCATCAACCGATCGACTCACTCCTTGAACCGACCGTCTCGAACGTCAACCGATCGGTTCATGCCTTGAACCGATCGTCTCAACTATCATCAGGATGTCTTCCGTTCTTTGACATAACAGGAAATAAAATATATCCTATTTTACATTGTAAAAGGAGAAATCTCGAGTTACATTCGGGGGGAGCAAAGGTAGGAAAGAAATCTCGAATTATTTTGAGTTACATCAGGAATAGGAGAAGGAAGATCAGTGTGCAGACCGAGATGCAAGCAACCACATAAAACCATACATAGATAGGGTTTATTGGCCATAACCACACTATACATCCACCACAAAACTCATTTAAGGGCGACGCATATCGAGTGCATTCATATTACATATCATATATGTATATTGGGATTTGTGGATTTAGGATTGGACATGCATAAAGCCAAGTTTATTCGCATCGTATGCAATAAATAAAGGTGACAAACCAAAATCGATCATATCGATAATCCTATAGTATAGGGCAGTTGATGTGGCTCTGATACCACGGTTGGGTTTTAGGGGAGGCAGAGAAGGCAGCGGAAACAAAAAATTTCTCCTCCCAAACCCAAAACAAGGAAACGCGTCAACGTCTATACAATAGGAAAGGATGGTTTGTGGAATCATACCTTGTCCCGAGGCTTGCTCGACGACAATACCTCGTGGCTTGTGCGGTCTTCACCTCCGGTCTTGGACGGTGTCTGTGCAGCTCCTGGTCGCACCGGGACTGACGACTCCTAGTCTCACCGGGATTGTCGGGATTGACAGCTGTCCTCCGAGCGGCAGAAATCTCCCGCCTCTGAAGTAGCCCACACGGACCACCTGGAACTCCAATCTCCTTGTCCCACAAGGAATTGGAAGGAGTCGCACCCTCCTGTCAGCGTACTAGTCACTGACACACTCACCTACCACCAGTCGCTTTTTGTAGTTGTCTTTCCCTTGTTGTGCCTCCCTTATCGGGTAGCACTTGCTCGGGCTCTCTCGGTTACCAAAACTAGAGAGAACGACAACTTTACAGAGCAACTGGTTGCACTTAGTTGTTCTTTGAGAATCCCCCAATACCCCTATATATATAGGAGGGTCATGGGTCAGGGTTCTCTATCCCGAGCAATGCGGGACTAAAGCAGGAGTAGAAGGGTTCGAGATTTTCCACAAAAACAACCAACTACGCAACCTGAACCGATCGTTTCATTTCTGAAATGGTCAGTTGGGGATCTTAGTCGGTCGGTTGACACCTCAACCGATCTCTTGGGACCCATGAAACGGTCGTTTCACTTCTAAACCGGTCGGTTCGTGGTCCTGATCAGTTCCCGATTGACTTTCCCTCTTTTGTTTCTAATTGGTATCAAATACCAATCCTTTTTCCAATCGAATTGGGCAAGTGAAATGAAAAGAAATTTCTCACCAATCCTACTTTCCCAACTTGCTCGGTTGCATCAGTTGAACCGATCGTTTCAACACTTGTAGCAATCATTTCACCCTGTCCATGAGCCGATCGACTCACCACCTGAGCCGATCGGTTCACCAAGCTGAGCCGATCGGTTCATCACATGAGTCGATCGGTTGGGAGTGCAGATTGTGCAGAATCAGTCAATTGCAGTTTCAATCAATCTGATACTCCAATCAATGTGTCCAACACCTTGAACATTATGACATTGAGCTATCAATTAATTGAGTGTTTAATTGAACTACTAAACTCCTTTAGTAATCAATCTAAACATTATTTGTGGACAAAACTCCTCTTCCAGGTTAAATCCTATGTGTGTGACCCTGCAGGTCCATTTCACGTTGGCAGTGAAAGTCCATAACACTTATGACTTCACAAGCAAAGAGCGGTGCCTAGTCACACATCAGTGCTACCCAAGTGAAATAGAAAGTTGGAGAACAACTTTCAATCCTACAATCCGTGAATGGTGTTACAGTGAATGTATAATTCCTTTGTCACTGATACCCCGAATGAACTCGAGGCATGGAACAGTCATCCTGTCAACGTTCATTCACTTTCTTGATCTCAGAGTAGATTGGAAGACATATGTATGACATCAATATCACATACTGATTCACACATGCATGCACGCCTTTCTCAATCCTACTCATCAAGTGGCCATGGATATCAAACTCCCTCAGGAGGGACAAATCCCATATCTATCACTCACCTCTCAAAAGCCCCATGTGTCAAAGCCACCCAATCATCACCTTTATAACAACCCATGTTTCAGGACTGCGTTTGATGATGTCAAAGTGTGCCCCGCGACATGTGTTGAGTGTAGTGATTTCAGGTCAAAGAATCACACTCCCCACCATCACTATGAGTACTACTGTGACTACCATGTAATGGTTCCATGTGTCAAACTCACGGTGGGTCTGCCCGGTACACTTGTTCTGTAACAAGTACCTATGTGTTTGGTTTGATATCTCTATATCATGACTAATGAGATTCTGTCATCAACCAACACCACAATCTAGTCTTGTGTGTCATTTCTGTCTATCTACCTTCCATAATGACATCCGACTAGGGACATAACAAGAATGTACAAACTCTTAGCATCCGTATGATCTCATCGTTCAGGTCCTGAACCTGAAAGCATACGTCATTGAGTATTGTCATTCTCTAGACATTCAATCTATTTTATCACTATCTCATATGACTGAACCAGAAAGAATTGGAAGCTTGCCTTTGATGTTTATCAAATCAATCTTAATGTATCCCACCAATCATCCCATGATTGGCTCTCAGGGCATACATACCAACACTCTTCTTACTTCCGTATTTATGTTAATGCAACCACATGCTTATCTATGCCAGCGCATATCGTGCCTATAAAAACTCAGAACATTCAATTGCAAACATGATCCTTTCATCATTTACTTTGTAGCTGAAAGGATGGTGGAGTAATTACCTCAATGAAGCTCAAAGAACTGAAACTATATGACACTAAAAGGGATGAAAATGGAAGCTAGATAAAAATTGAAAATAATAAAATTATTTTTTATTTAATATTTACACTTATTGTTAATATATTAGAAAATTTCATTGAACATACTAGTAACGTAAATAAAAAAACTAGAGAAATACTTATGAATCTTAATTGTACTTCTCCATCAGAAATCAGATGGTATAAAGATGCATTCTTAACCAAAATTCTCATATTCTCGGACTGCTTCAATGTCATTTGGAAGGAAAAGTTTATCTCTGGTGTCCCCACTCTATTTGTTGAAAATTTTAGAGAAAACATTAAGTAGAGTCATTATGTTTGGTCCCTTTAGAATAAATATCCTATGGAGAAATTATTAGAATAATAAATTAAACAAGCATGTCTCTCTCTAATGGCGTCAAACTTAAAAGACACTTAAAGGAACAAAAGTTACTAGGGAAAATGGAACTAGGGGATTTCTACTATCACTTTGGATACCAAATGATTCCTCCAAGCTCATCATATAAAAAGCAAAAATTGACAAATGAAAATAATCCAAGGATAATAAGAAAACATAACTATTATAAATAAAAAAGATTCAAATCCCCCAAAAAGAAATGTGAGAAAGGTGTAACTTGCTATGATTGCAATCAAAAGGGATACTTCACTGGTAAATGCTTTATAAAGGGATTCAAGAATAAATTAAATGAATTACTCTTTAAATAATAAAAACCTTAGACCAGAAAAATTAGAAATGTTTGTTTCAAAGATCAATCTAAACTATCTCTTGGATTGCACTATTGATGATGAAGAGGACAAAGGAAGTCTCTGTAACTGTTACGAATTATTAGATTTATCTGATAGTATAAACATAATTACCTCATAACAACTAATCATTTTAGAAATTATAGATTCAATCCCTAAAATGGAAGTATAGAGTAATAACCTAACAAAATATCTAGAAATTTTAAAGTCAAACAAAAAAGTAGGACTTAAGAAAAATAAAGAATAATGCTCTTTTGATCATTTACTAACAAAACTAGAAAATAATGAAAAATAAAACCACATAAATTATGGACATAGTAGATAATTTAAGGGAAATGAAATAATGAATAAGAGAATTATAACCAAAAATTGAATCTCTAGAGTCACTAAGCCATATTATAGAAGAAAACTTATACAAAACCTTTCCTACAAACATTGTAGAAACATCCAATAGTATAGTAGAAGAAGAAAGAAAGGAAATGTAAAAGCATGTGCCCAACACCCACAACTCTAGTAGAGTTTCAAGAATGACGACTAGCTCCACATACTACTAATGACCTTAACTGCACATTTTTCCTCACATACAAGTCAGTATCAACTTCCTATCTAGTCACCTATCCTAGTAACACTCTAGGCTAAGAAAACTTAACTATAGAGTTCTTAGTGATAGTATTCCTATGAAAGAGGTGAACCTTTGTGATATGGTAGTCTAATCATTCCTTTTAAGATGATTTTATCTGAGGCCTCAATACCTGAGACGTCATAATTTCCACCACATAGACTCTTGATGTCCTTGTAAAGGCTCAACTATATGGCCTCATAAGTATTCCCCATTTCAATGTTAGACCTAGAGTGACCGATGTGAACCTAGATCCGATCACGACTACCAGCACAAGGGTGGATACATCATCATAGACAAGACTTTCCAACATGCCTGGACCACACAACTCAAGACTAGCATGCTACATGCCCATGTGGGCCCCACCTACTATAGGGGTTTTGGCTCTAATACCATTTGTAAAAGCATGGACCCACTACCCACAACTCTAATAGAGTTTAATGAATGATGACTGACCCACAAACCACAACTGGCCTTCACTGCATACTTTGTCCTAAATCATGTACAAGCTGAGATCAACTTCCCAACTGGTAATCCATCCTATTACTACTTTGGGTTGAGCATGCTTAACCAACATAGAGTTCTTAACGACAGGATCCCTAAAAAGAAGGTGCACCTTGGTGATATGGATAGTCCAATAATTCCTTGCAAGATAATTTTATCTTAGGCCTCAGGAGATAGGATGTTACATACAAATTATATATACTCAATGCAAGAATACATTAAGATATTATGGAAATAACAAATATTTTTGAAAATTGATGAAATTTAATCCTTAAAAAAATGCCACTCTTTGACTCAGGAGCAAACATAAATTGTATAAGAGAAGAGTTAATTCCCAAAAATTATAAAAGAGAAACTACTCATCTAGTCAACTCTACCACTAATGTTTATCCACAAATTAATTTCAAATATCATAAGCATATACATTTATCAAAAACATTGATATTAAAATGCCATTTCTTTTAGATAAAAACATCTATGAATAGATTATTTTTGGAGCACAATTTTTAGAAGTATTTTACCAGTTACCATTGATAGTGAAGGCATATAGGAAAATATTGAGGAAAAGATAATTAATTTCAAATATAGAAAATGACCTGGAGCTTACCTCGTTAACGAAGCAAGATTTTTTTATAAAAATGCTGATAAATCAACCTAACAAAACTATCTTTTCACAAGATCTAGAAGTAACAAAGAGAAAAAGGATGATCTTGTGATTTGAATTGTCTTTACACTATCTAATAATTTTTCTCACTACAGGAAATGGCAATAAACTTGATCTCAATGTCTAATTTGATCCAAGAGCCATTATCAATTAATACTGAAAACCTTAATTCTCAAAATCAGAACTATGAAAATGAAGTCAATCAATTAAGGATAGAACTAAGCACATCATGCGTCCAAATTCAAGTGAGTTCTAGCCAAAATAGTATGCGCTTTACACTAGAAAAAAATTGACCTTTCTAAAGGTATTGATTACATTATTCAAAAATATGTACCTAAGTGATATATATTTACTCCAACAATAGTTGGTTCAAATCAATATTATATGAGAAATTTCTCACAAAAACAAAGAGAGCAAAAATTTTGCACTACTCTGAGGAGATCTCCATAGAGATTGTGCTCAAGTATTCTACTTTAAAGATTGAGAAAATCCTAGCTCTCAAACAATGGAATAAAGACGAGATTATCAGCATTCCTAGAAATTCAAAATTGACCTTACTCCACGGTACTATAACTATTTGGACTATCAATGAGCTTGGGACAATGTCATGCGCACATCAAATAAATATTACAACCAGACATGGCTACTCCTTAATGGTGGATATCTAAATTTTGGTCAATATTTGGGACTATTGAAGACATTTCACCTGAAGCATTGAATATGATTATACCAATAGGGAAAGGATGTTATTGAAGAATGGGATAATGTCATAAACCACTGTGCCCTATATGGAGTACCTTGGATAGTCAGATGGTCTTGGCACATTTTCACATGTTACTAACCCACCTTATTGATCAGAAAATAGAAGTCAGGTGGTGGGAGCGACGTATTGTTGACAAATTTGAAAGGAAAGTCCCTCTACCAAAAATAATTCTTAGTAAAAGCTTTTATAAATAAGTCTTATCAGAATCAATAGAAAGGTATACAAAACTAGAAAAATATCTTACTGAAGAAGTAAGAGATATGTACCCAGAGCATATAACTACCATTATACCAAGAATTAACCAGAATAATGGAAAAAGACTAGAGACAAAAAATTGTCACCAAGAAAGAATCTTCACTATTATGGAAAAAAATGATGGAATAATTAAAGTTATCACTATTCCAAAAATAAAGAAAAGACTAACATAAAGGAATATGTAATTTGATAAAGTTATCACTATTATGGAATAATTTGATAAAGTTATCACTATTATGGAAAAAATGATGGAATATCGTAAAGGAATATGTATTTTGATAAAGTTATCACTGAGGAAGACCAAGTATTCCAAAAGGAATCTCTATTTTCCAAACAAGAAAGAAAATATCAACTATTTGATCAAAGTGTTGTTTACTAATTATAGAGAAAAGGCAAAGGAATCTTCACTATTCCAAAAATAAAGAAAAGACTAAAGTATATAGGAATGTAATAATACTTATTATAGGTTCAATAATCAAAGAAATCATGAACCCCACTCTAGGAGGCCTCTACTAGGGCCAAGATGCTATAACTATCCCCAAGGGAAAGAGGGATAGCAAGCTAGTCCAAGCAATTTTGTGCACACACACTTGTGCCTCATACTTCTCCTCTAGCTTTGTCTTCTTCCTTAGTAGTTACTTGTAGTAGGCTACCTCCTTTGTAATCTCTTCTTCATTGTGTTCTGCTCTTATGTATTCTCCCTTCTCATGCATATCATAACCACCACTTCAATCAATAAAGATATTATAGTTGATAGATCTAGAGGGTGGTAAATAGAGCTTTATGGTAATTTTATTCAAATTAAATTACTCAACTTAAAGTGTAGTGAAAATATAAAGTAAAAGAGGTAATCACAAAGGACAAAGAGATTTAGAGTGGTTTTGTCTAAGACATTAGTCCACTAGTTGGTTGTCACCAACAAGGATTCACAAAACATGTATTTTATTCCTTTTGTATATCAATACACAATACACAAAATTTACCGGTGCCTTTTGTGGGTCAAGACAAACCCTCCTTTTTAGCTCAAGGAGAACTATCACCTTCTTTGATGGGCCGCCAGAGGTCCACCTCTTGGAGAGGATCACAATCCACCTCCACCACCTTGGTTGCAACCTTCAACCTTGAAGTATAACCAAGAGTGCTTCACCACAGCCTTCTTCCCTGAAGTAGTGAGAAGCAGCAACACACCGTTATACAAGAATAAGAGAGGAATATGGAGATTACAATGCTCTTTTGACAAGTTGTACAATTAATCACTAAGGACAAGTGATGATGATATTCTTCTACAAATTTTAGATAAAGTTTTATTAGGTAGAGAGAACACTCAAGTTGATGCTAGGGCTAAGTCTAGATTGATGACAATATAAAGTATAGGGACTAAGCACTTTTGGAAAAGATGGCTACTATGATCAAGTGTATGTCAATGTATATGAAATTGTTTCTTAGTGGATGTGTCTAAGTGTCCTAAGACCCATAATATTTATACGAATGGTTTACAAGTGGTTAGGACATCTTAGGGAGTGTCTAGAGTATTATGTATGGTCAACTAGATGTTTAGACAAAGTTATTAAGGTGCAACAACTAGTTTGATTGCTGGTTAATTTCTAGTCCACAACGCTCCTCGATCGAGATTTACTTTGACTAGGCACGGTCTTAGTTGAAATTTATTTTGACCAAAAATGTTCTGAGTGTGAAAAAACTCTAACGGATATGTCTTGGTCAAAGATCAAAAGATGTCCCAACGACTCTTTTTTGATCGAGAAAAAATTTGACCGTAGGTGTTTCCAGTCGACAATAAGTTTGACTGGGAATGACTAAGTTCAAGAATATGCAAAGTATGTGAGGTCCTATAGAAGACTTATTTGAAACCTATTAACCCTGATGTGACGATACTTCTCGGAAAAAAATGAGATCAACGAATGTGGAAGCGATTAACTAGCAGTGGAATTATTGAAAATCACTAAAAATTAAAACTTTTTGTAAAGAGATCTACAAATGATAAAACTCCTTTATAGGGAAACATGATAAGTTGTTTACAAACTGATCCATCATTACATCTCTATAATGGAAACATCTCGAGGATGATAAACATCAATTGCCCTGTTAACTGTTTAAGGCAAGATACAAAATCTCGAGGCTTTACGCCAAAAAGCTCAGATCTATATTAAACATCTACTGACTCCTAGGACCTGAGAGTACAGAGATGACACATAGGACATTCTATCTACAAGACTTTGACAAACAGTGTCTCCACATGAGGATCACTTTTGTCCCTGATGTTGCTGTCGTTGCTCACCCACTGATGGGTTCCTTCGTCCTCGATGTCTACCTAAAAAGTCGAATCCCACGGGGGTGAGACAATTGAATAATTATCCCAGTGAGAGTTATAACTCTCCGCCAGAAGCATTGTTATTGCAATAATGGAATAACATTAACCAGTAAAACTGTAACATTCAACAACAGATAAAACATTGTATAAACTAAGTAAAGCAATCATTTCAATTATAACTTAATTGAATGACAAGAAATATAACAATAAGGAATATGAAGAACATGTATACTAGTTTATTCAACTAGCACATTATAAACAATATATCATCAATCATTGTTTCTCGTAGTTCAACCTAAGCAAATATGCTACACGGCTAATTACATTTGACAAACATATTTATGCCCTGAGGAGATGAGTTACACCTCTCATACTCCAACCAACCATTACTAAATCGCAATCGGTACCATACATAGGTCATCAGAAGAGTCAGATTCCTATGGCCTCATCTTCCTCAGTCAGTGTGAGGATTAACATGAAGGACATCTTGTGTCTCTGCTATAATAGATTTCCAGGGTATTCTGGCAACTTCACGATTAGAGTTACAGTGGCGTTCTGTACTCTCTTCGCCATCGAGGGATTTCTTGTTTATCTCACATCGATGCGGCATTAACAATATAATCGGGAGATTAGTGATACATCATCCCGGCATAAACATATAATGAAGGATTGAGAGATTAAAGATACACCTCATATCAAATCCTACATTAGGACGTAAGGATATTCGCGTCCATAACCCCCACATACTCAAAAGTATGCTCTCCAGGAGTTCCCTTAGGAAAACTTGTTTCACCATCATTTAACTTCTGACAATGATGGATCTATGGTCAGGGCTCTACATGATATCATTATACTTGATTATTTAAGTACATTATGACATTCTTTTATCATCATGCATGTTTTCAAACATAAACCAATAAGACAATTGCTATAAAGAAAGAGTACTAATTGTATCAAGTTCATATCACATTTGTTAACATGGGGATGTCAATCCCTAACCATCTCATCATTGTGATTCAGGATCATGGGTGTTCAAACCCTTAGATAATCAAAACACTTGTTACCAAGTAACATACTATCATCAAGTCATTTAACAGAATGACCTTGATTGTAACAATTCAGATATTTCTCATGGTTCATACAGCCTATAAATCTCATGTGTTACGTCTTACTAGGCAACATAGCATATCATTACTTTCAAGACTTATAAAGTGTTTTCAATGAATATGACATCATAACCCTTACCTGGCTATGATCACTTCTTGATAAAGACCTGTATGACTAACACAATTGATAACATGCACATTACATCTATATCAACACAATACAATTTATTTCCAAGTTAAGTATAGAACACCACGGCTGGTTTCTAGGGTTAGGGTTTCTTATTCAATTCAATTAGGGTTATTCAACCCCTTTTACTTACAAAAGCATAATGATTCCTCATTTCATACTCAAGTATAGAGTTTCATGCTTAAGAGTATAACCCAAAATTAGGGTTTACTATTCATATCATCACACTACCCTAGATTAGGGTTTACTATTCACATTACTTCACATTACCCTAGATTAGGGTTTACTATTTACATTACATCACATTACCCTAGATTAGGGTTTACTATTCACATTACTCCACATTACCCTAGATTAGGGTTTACTATTCACATTACTTCACATTTCAATGAATTAAGATCATACTATTGTCATGTATGGGGATTACTTCTCTTAGTGCCCCAAATTAGGTTAAGATTCATTAACCATCATAATTAGGGTTTCCATGATCTCACTATGAAGGTTCATACCCTAATTAGATGCATTCATACATATTGGAGGTTATTTATTTGATTCTTATTCATATAAGGAGTCTTCTCTCTCCTCTTTCTATGAGATGATGATTACATCACCCTTGATTAGACTAAGTCAAATCAACCTTGACAACATAAGTTATGTCATCATCATTATGGTCATTAGGGTTTACTTGATCAAGGGGTATTAGTCACACTATCCCATCAAGGGTACTTTTGTAATATTCACCATTGGTCATAACATGCATTAATCCACTAATTACTTCATCTCTTAATCACTTTAGATATCTATAAGGTTTAGGTTAGTCAACCACTAAACCATCTTGAACACTAAGGTATCAAACGTTCTTAACCTTTTTAGACCTCAAACGGTCTTGCACACTAACCCTCCAAACGGACTTGAATGGACCTTGAAACCGTTTGGTGGTGTTGACCGTTTGGTCTAGTTTGACTTTTGAAACCATTTGGTAAAGTGCACACTAAAGACCGTTTGCCCAAGATGAGGTGAAGACCGTTTGGTCATGAAGACCGTTTGGCCAACTTTGACTTTGAAACCGCATGGGCAAAATTGATCTTGAAACCGCATGAGCACCAAACGGTTTGGGATCGTTTGGTCCCAAACGGTCTTGGGACCGTTTGGTCCCAAATGGTCTTGAGACCGTTTGTACTCAAACGGTCTTGAGACCGTTTGGACCTAAACGGTCTTGAGACCGTTTGGTCCAAACCACCTCAAAATCGCATGGACCAAAAAGTGTCTCAACCACTTCAATTGAGTTAGGGTTTCCAATGTTGAACCCCTCAATCAACCATGCACTTGTTAGCCACTTATCAATTGAGTTAATTAGGTCAACCCTCTACTTATTTGACACTCAATTGACCCTCAATTGATCACCAATTAGGGCTTTGATCAATTGAATTAGGGTTTAGAAATGATTACCCTTCAACACTCCTCAACATGAGTCTAATTGATTTGAATCCATGGAACCATCAATCAATTTGGTCATGACTTGACCCCAAACGGTCTTGGGATTGTTTGTATGACCTCCAAATGGTCTTGAGACCGTTTTATCAAGTCCACATCAAAAACCAACTCATCTAATTAGGGTTTGGCTCATAAGATTGATCACTAGGTCAACAATCAATTGTACTTCAACTTATTGTCTTTGAATCTTCAACCACTTAACCATAGTCAACCCTAGACCTCCAAACGGTCTTGGGATCGTTTGGACATCCTCCAAACGGTCTTGAGACCATTTTCCCATTAATTCATCAAAAACCAAGACATTCACTTAAGGTTTGAACCCTAGGTTTGGTCACCAAATCAGCACTTAATCATTTATCAACTTGTTATCATTGGACCCTCAATTGGTCAACCCCACTTAACCCTAGACCTCCAAACGGTCTTGTTTTATCACCAAATGGTCTTGATACCGTTTTGGTGATCCCCAAATGATTTTGAAACCGTTTGGGCCACTCAACCCAAACTTCAACTTAATTCAATCATTGAAATCAGCAAATAACCCGATTAGGGTTTAGGTGATTGATGTGCCTTCAATTGGTGATTTACTTGGAATTACATGATGATTTTTGGTAGGTGATTAGTCCAAAATATTTACAACAGAACTCAAAATGGTTAACGCCTGATCAACGCATCCAAACGGTCTTGGACCGTTTTCTCTATGCGGTCTAGTGAAACTATTTGCATTCAAACGGTTGGAAACCATTTGCTCCCAAACGGTTTGGGAAACCGTTTGAGCAAGAGGTGGGAGACCGTTTTCTAAAGAAAGTTTGTGGATAAAATTTGGAATTAACGTCATCATCTTCTAACTCAAGAATAGGGGTTGTTCTTCACGGAAACACTTGCAAGAACACATAAAAGTGTCTAAAGAAGGAGAATAAGCATATATACTAGTAGAAGAGGATGCATTAACAAAGCTTAAGGGTTAGAATTATAAAACCCACCTTAAGATCTGATCTAGAGCTCCAAGATTCGTAGCTTTAATGGTGGATTAAGCTCCAAAGGTTTCCCAGGGTCCGTTCTTCAAGATTTGGATGGAGAAGATGGCTAGAAAGAAGAGTTGTGTAAGGAAAACTACTAAACCAACCTTGTATTAGAGTTTCCACCATGAATTCGAGCTAGGTGATGATCCATACTTACCAACTTAGCTTGGTCGTCCTCCTCTGTTCCAGAGCTTCCTCTTGGTCGGTCCAAAGCAAGGAGATGAGGAGAAAGAACTAAAGGAACGATCCTTTGCTTTGAGGAAAAAGGGTGCTTATATATTTTTGGGTATTATCAAGGAAAGAAAAAGATAGTTATTTCTCTTATTTCTTAAACCCATCCACTCATGTTTGCTCCACCCTTGTCCAAGTTTCTTCCTACTTTTCACATGCAAAACCTCTTTTTTATCCAAGGTTAAAAAGAAAAGAAACCAAACACCTTATTAAGTTATACATGTATAAAAGGGCCATTTTGCTTAAAACTTGGTTATTTAAATATTAAGGCTATCTTTCTTACTTGGTCATTAAAATGAGGCACCCCTCTCATTTTATTTTCTCTAATTGATTCCAAGAAACATGAGAGATACTCTAGAGGGTATATTTTACATGTTGCATCCTATGTTTTGGGTAAATTGCACTTTACACCAAAACTAGGTTTTAAAGCACAAGGATTGCTCTACAAGCTATATCTTGGTGATCAAGCTTGGAGAATCCATACCACTACACCATATTCAATCTTATGATGTATCATTATCATAGGAACATATTAACATGTGAAATTTGCAAGTTAACCCATCTAATTGGGTAATTTGCACATTAGTCCAAAATTATCAAAACAATATTGCAACATTGTTCAAAAAGGACTGAAATAGAAATATAAGTTCCTTAAGAGCTTTAATTACATTACACAAGATAACCACAAGCATCTAATCACATATTTAAGCAAAACACCTAGGGTTAGTTCATAACCCAGGTCAGGGATGTTACACCTGAGTTCTTTATATGAGGTAGGATAGGATTTTTGGTAGGTTTCGAAAGATCATCACTTGTCCTTACATCATGTCTATCAAGTTTTACAAAAATCACAAGAATACATAAATACATGACACAATTTCATTTGCAAGGATCCATATATATATATATATATATATATATATATATATATATATATATATATATATATATATATATATATATATATATATATATATATATATAAGGTATTTGTAGTTGGATCTTGACTTAATTCCTTGATCACATAAAATACTTAATACACATGTCAATAAAATAATTTGGAAAATATTTGCATCATCGAAATATGAATGTGGCATATCAAAAAGTCAACAATAGTTTTATGTGTGCTTTGTCTCATGTGCTTGTCTTCTTGTGCATTGACGTGTGCTCTCATGTTCCTCTGTTGTGCTCTTTTGTGTTGCAACTATGGTTTTGATCATGAGTGATCACCCTACAACAATAAGAGATTCATTATGCACTCTCCTCCCACTGTAAGCCTCTCTTATTTTCTTATCTATGTGTTACTTATATATGTTAGTATGCCAAGTAGTCATACATTACCTTTATTCTTAGTTACTAGTTCCAATCTAGTATCATAGCGAGTGAAGGAATAGATGATTGAGAAGTGCCCGTTCTGTTTGCTTAATCGAGTTCCATTTGTGTCCTTCTTTCTTGGGGGAAGGGTTCCTTAGGTCTAACTCTCCTTGTCATAGTAGTACTTCTGGTGCTCATATTTACTATTGATAGGCATTTGATGGTGTTGAGGCATGTCAATACTATTGACAAACCACTAGGAACTCTGAATCCAAAGTTAGGAAACTCATTGAGAACTCATAAAATTGCCTTAAAAGTGTAACAAGAGAGCTTTTTAGTATATCTTTTATCACTTTGATATGAGTTGACTTGGTCTGAGTCCTCCTTGTCATAGTGGGCTCCCAATGGTTTATGTATATATATATATATATATATATATATATATATATATATATATATATATATATATATATATGTATGTATGTATATATATGTATATATATATATATATTTGTGTGTGTATTTATAAGGAGGATAGAAAAGAGGGGAAACTTGGAATCAACTTCAAATATATCTCCTACTTTCATATCACGTCCATTCTATATTTCTTTCTCTAGAATACAAAGCATCCTAATCTTTCTCCTCTTTTTCCTAATCACATTGAAGAAAACTAAAAAAATTATCCTCAATAATAAATAAGTAAAATCGTATGACAATATATCATCCTTTCATCCATGTACAATTGGATGACCAGATTTTGTTTCGAGAAGTAAATCATAATAAAAATGTGTGGCCAAATGTGGCTTATCATTTACGCTTTCATACAAAGTATTTCACTGATAGGGAATATGCATGTAAATTTAAAACATGTGCATATAACTTCACACTTCCCAGAATCCCATGTGTCTATGGAAAAGGTGATGACTTTCATTATGGGTCTTGGGATGAGGCATGGGGGTGTTAGTATAGGTATCATTAATAGAAATATGTTGGAGGTCCAAAGGCCTTCAGGACAACCCACTCAAGCACTAACAATCAACTATGATTATTGTGTTTGTTAATTGTCACCAAAAGATGATGGAAGGTGCAAAGGCCTTAAGGATAATCTCTCCCAACATTAGTAATTGATTATGTTTGTTCTAATCATGATATGTTTTAGGAGTAATATCCACTAGCATAATATCCCTCAAGTCACCATGTGAGATAAGTGCAATTTATCCTAGAAAAGTTAAGGATCCTCACCTGTGAATATTAAATGATTGACTAAGTGTGAAATCATGAAAAAGTCAATGGGATAAGAGATAAGATTTATGTGTGATTCATTTGAGATTGTCTGAATGACATATATGGTTGAATGGATTGTTTGTTATCATTGAAATAGCCCAACTCTCTTAATGTCATTCTTGCAAAGATGAACATATACTATCTAGTATCTATCTCAAAATCAGGTCATGAGCTATCTGAGATTTTCTAACTACCTACAATCATATAATATCTTAAACCATGCAGATACATTGCTAAACTCTCCTCTACATTTTCTTAGCTTGTACTATGCTAGTAGTCTCCAAACATTCATATTTGAATATTCACTCAAAATAATGCAACTTCCCATCATTCAATTAATTTTACCTTAAATAAAAGTCCACTAAATATGGATTCATCTCACAAATATCCTCAAAGAACAAATGTCCATAATTCCTTCTAGCATAACCCATACAAAACGGGTGCAAAATTTCATCCTATTCATTCAAGACACACAAAATGTATCCAAACTCGTACACCAAAAGTGAGCCATAATTCTACCCAACTCCTCTACTTTTATAGATATATAGAATCACGCTCGAGGGACAACAAAATGAGCTCATATCTAGGATCTTGCCAAGGTCAAAACTACCAAGAAGCTATGTATACCTAGAAATTCTACCCAAAAAGGGCCATATATATACATCCATGATCTTTTCACATCACCTTTACTATGAATATACTTGAAAAAACACCAAAACTCAATCAAACTTGAGATCATTAATGTTATATCTTTTTTATCCTATCAAAATTCTACCAATATTTATTCAAAAGCCTTTCAACAGTAATCACATGATTGATCATTGAAACCATGCTGAAAGGCTGCTTAATCCAAGGCAACCTCTTGAAAACCCTTACCTCCTTAGGTTGAAAATGTCTATCTACATCTGAAGGCTTCCTAATTCAAAACTGTATCTTCTTTTTCATGAGTAACTTCAATTTCAAAGCATCATATGATCATGCTTAAAGGCTTCTAAAACATGATCGACGCCTTTAGGTATATCGATTCAACTCCATGACTTGATTTTACGCTGAGGCTACTGAAATTCACAATCTTATGGACTACATACTTTACTATTTAAACCACGGGAAAATGTGCTTCAAAATTTTGAAAAGTGTAATCATCTATTATAAGTTATCTACATACAATTTCACACAACTAATCATATATATTTCCATTCCATACATCCATGTTGCATACCAAGGTGTTTGTTCTACAAGCTTGCTTCCAGATTGTCATCTTGTCTTCAACCAATCCATTCCTTGATGATTGAAAACCCATATGATATTTATGACGAACTTACAAATCATAAATTACACCATAAGGAAGTTAATATTCAAATATTGGGTAAAGCATACAAGTAATCAAACATCGAATCATGACTTTATGGATTTGTTTATCCTCATTTATACTAGATGAAAATCCAATTTCACCCTTAAAGTAAGACAAAAAAATCATTGCAAATAGACATATCCAATTTTAATGCATTACAGGGTCGAACTCCTTTGGAAAACATTGTAATGAATCAATTTGAGAATTATTCAAGCTCAAAGAAGTAATTATCAAGGAATTTATTTGTCGGTCTATTAACTAGTTTAACCTAAACCAAGCAATTGAAATAAACTAAGAATGAATCTAATTTAGTTGACATGAAAAATAAAGCACTGGGATATAGTTTTGACAAGCACAACTCTCTCTCTCACTTACACTCTCTCCCTCTCTACAATTAACGATCAATACAGAGACTAGTAAGATTGAATCAATTAGATAATTTTAAATTCTCTCAATCATAAAGATCATGTCTACTAACAAATATAAATCTTGTCACACTCTATAGATAATAGAGACAATAGTTCCTTACATGAATGAACACAAATAGATTTCAAAGAACAATACAAGGTGAAACTAATCCTTGCACCTCTACAGAGAAAACTACCCCCAACTCTTCTCCACGGTGAAAAATAGAGATATTAACATGAAGGATATTCACATGAAATTTGATCCATGTTGTGTGAATTAACTCTTAACAACAACAATCAATGGTGGTAGAAATTGCGTCCTAAGATATTCCCCATAACTCTCATGTATGCTCTTGCACATACTATTAAAATGGAGTTAACGACGTCTAGCTATCCATTTTTAACTATATCGCCTATATGACAAGTAGACTGGGCACACAGTATTGTTTTGATGTAATCTTTTATTTGTTGACAAGTAACCAACCAGATAAAGGAGTTTGGGAATTTCATGGGTGCGTATAGACATTATAGAATGATATCTAGTAGTATGATTTGAGAGTAATAGTGAGTTTGAATCCAATTTGTTCCAAGTAAGCCTACCAACTTGGGAGTGTACTACTTATAGTCACATATCATGATGAGCGATTTCTAATGAAAAGCGAGTTTTGGAAAAAATGTAAGCCCTCTCATATCAAAATGGGTTGAATGAAAAATGTTATTATGCAAATGATGAAATTTGAACTCTAAGCCAACTAGACAATGGCTTGAAACATAAAGTACCATTTTTTTATTATGCAAGATATTTGTAAGCAATGTAATGCTATGGATGCAACAATAAGAATTAGCATAATCACATTAAAAAAATAAAAAAAAGTATGTGCGGGTTTGAGATATCGTACCACTAACCATTCACTTGTACCTAAAAACTTGCTCATCCTTGAGGATGTCTAAGACAAATAATGGAGGGACATAATTGCTCTCTATGACATGTTTAGGTGGTCTCCTTGATCTGATTTTGGATAGAAGTAACTAGTTAAGTGTGGGCCATTAGTAAAGAATAGAGGTTCACGAGGTGATGATTTCATATTGCCTCTTGGAAGTACCATTACCCTCAACAATATGTCTCTCAAGTGGATATTAATGGTGATATTGGATTTATGATTGTTGAAGGATGGTGTGGTGATCTTCATACTGGTTTTAGTGATAATTTCCATAAACCAAGTGGCATAATTTTATTTGGTTATGACCTTATCTAAGTTGTTCCCACTCCAAATAAACATTGAGATTCTATAATACAACCGAGGTAAGAGTCAACTATGTTGAAATTTTAAACCAAAGAGAAAACCTAGCAAGCTATATATGTGCCATCTCCACACATATAGAAATGCATGACTTAGTGCAGTAGAAAGGCTAAACTAGCATCAAATCTTCCCCTTGAACTTCATGGTCTTCCTCCATAGAATCATTTCCTGATCGAGGATCCTCCCCTTCTTCATCATCTATAGGTTTAAAAAATTGGAAGGCCCACTATTGGGTGTTTGCATGCAAATAATCTAAGTAAAGATAATAGTTGTTTAAAAAATGTTGAGCATATTTGAGTAGCGTTATAGGTCTATAAAAATATTTGCATAGTGGGAGATACTTCGCAAAGATGATTATCTTCTTGACGAATTTTTTATTGCATAGATTTTACAAAGCAATGAGATGCGGGGCCCTCTACCTTATCTATAGGATATGGATGTAGCCAATATCATATAGAATGCTTGTGAGAGGCCGCCATAGTTATAGGTTTTGGATCTAGAGCACTTGATGACATGATCCATATATTCAATAATAATCTCATCCTAGTTGATGACTTTGTTGTGTAATATACATTGTATACAACATAAATTTGTAGTTGTCACAACACATTTGGTAACCCCGATGAAAAAGTCAACAATCAAGATCCTGAGAATGTAGTCTAAGACATAATTATGAGGCATTTAATATAAAGAATATAATAAACAAGGATGAAGTTATTTCCTTTTAAAGAATTCCGCAATTGTAATTAAATAAATCAGTACATTATGATTACAACAATGAGTAGGATAATTTTAGAAATAGGACATGAACCTATAAATTCAAAACCAAGGGCAGGATGACTAGAACCTCAATGCCAAATAAAAATATAGAATGACAAGAGAACTAAAACATCAATGCTTGGAAGGAGGAACCAAATTTTTGTGCCTATATATATCACATGTAGCAAGGGGTAAAACCCTAATAGGTGGTAGGGGTATGAAACCTTAGTGCCTAAAAAATTTGTGTATCTACTTCTAGATATGACTCTTCGAATCATGCTTGCACAAAAGAGTAGGCAAGATCACAGTCAAGTTCAAATAATATCCATGTAATACAAGGGATGAGAACACCCATGGAATAACAATCAGAGTCAAAGGACCATAAATAAAGACTCAACCATGTATGTAACACTCGGACCCATTGCCCAAGGCTCTAGCAGAGTTTCAAGAATGATGACTGGCCCTAGAGATCACCACTAGCCTTAATTGCACACTTTGTAATAGTTGAAGCTCGTCCCAATAGGGAAAAGGGACTAAGACCTCCAAAGGATCAGAGTGTAGGATCCCACTCTATTGGAAGAGAGGGGGAAAGGAGTGGCTCTATGTGTGAGGGTTGCCTTGAAAAAGTATGAGAGGTGGCCTTCTCATCCTCACTCATGTGTAAGCCAGTATCAACTTCACGACTGGTCACCCATCCTAGTACTACGTCAAGGTGAGCACGCTTAACTATGGAGTTCTTTAGTGATGAGCTCCCTAAAAAGGAGGTACACCTTGATGATACGGTAGTCCAATAATTCCTTATAAGTTCATTTATCCAAGGCCTCAAATCCTGGGACGTTACAACCCCACTTAGACTATTGACATCCTCGTCAAGGTTCAACTATATGGCCTCATAATCGCTTCCCATTTTAGTGAAGACCCAGAATGGCACATGGACACCCATCTCCCACCAAGGGTACCAGTGCAAGGGTGGCTCCATCTCATCTCAGCGGATAGCCCTTTCCAACTTGCCTAGACAGCACGGCTTAAGACTGGCATGCCACATGCCCATGTGGGCCCCACCTATTGGAGGGGAATTGGCTCTTATACCATTTGTAACGCATGGGCCCACAACCCAAGACTATAGTAGAGTTTCATGAATGACGACTGGCCCCACAGACCACCACTAGCCTTAACTGTGCACTTTGTCCTCACTCACGCGCAATTTGGGGTCAACTTTCCGACTGGTCACCCATCCTGGTACTACTACAAGATGAGCACACTTAACTATGGAGTGCTTTAGTGATGAACTCCCTGAAAAGGAGGTGCCCTTGATAATATGGGTAGTCCAATCATTCCTTATAAGATCATTTATCCAAGGCTTCAAATCATGTGACATTACAATGTCAATATCAAAGAAAACAAAATAGATCAAATTGAAGGATATTTCCAAATGAAACTCCAAAGATACACAAATAGGAAAGAAATTAGGGTTTTGTGCCTCATTAAAGAAAATTGGGACTTCAAGTCAACAAATAAACTAAGAGAGAACATCATGTAACTGTCCAACATGAATCAAAAGAATGCAACATACCTGAGGTCTAGCCTAAAAATATTCAAAGCTAACCCTAGATCCTAATCAAGGCTTTAAACCATCTATTAAATGTATTTTTAGGTTTAAGGTTAAATTCTCACTAAACATATAAACCCTATAAATCACCTTTTTAACAATACTATTTATGTTATAAACCTATACCAAATTGTAGAGAAAATTTCCATAGTTTTAAGACATATTTTATATTAATGTTTGACGTAGGACTTAGCTTTAAGAATTTAACCATTTAAATACAAAAAATACATTTTATAAAACAAGAGCATTAATTAAATGATTGATGCACCCCTGCATACGGTTTCATATCCTTACTACAAGACATTGCACATTAGTCACTTGTATTTATATATCTCGCACAGTTCAATGATTTAAATGTGTGAAAAAGTCACAACTAGCCTTCTTCGAAATAACAAGTGAAAACACCATAGAGGCAAAAAAAAATTAGAAATATCCATGTGTTTGTTCTGAAGAACTAAAATTCAGTGATTAGATCAACTATAGCTAAAATCATGGATTTAAACTATGAAATTGAAGTTTGGAGAGACCAGGGAATAAACATATTCCCTTGTCTTCATTGGTCATAGGGGCCCAAAATTCAAGCCAAAATGTGCATAGGAACCCCATGACCATCAGCCTCCTCTACAATAACATGGAAGACAAGGAGAAACAAATACTCCAAAGGTGTCAAAAGATCAGATCCTCTCTAACTCTAGCATACCCTTATGGATTTACCCTGGTTCCCTATATTTTTTTTAAATACCTTGTAAGTGATTCTTCCTATATGTACAATCCATTTATATCATGACTGGATTAGAGTCTTAATCATTTTTACAGCTATGTAAAACACTTTCAGGATTGTGGCCAAAATTTATGGAGTTGAAGTGCATACTTTCATGAATGACTACTCCGATCAGTCCCAACTTGGTGATGTTTTCTTAGGTTCAAGGGATTTAAAGTTTATAATATTGGTATCCACAATATTAATTGGTGTTTTAATCCTTTGGAAGTAGGCTTGTAAGTATTCTAATAGAGAACACACTAGGAGAGTGAAGTTCCCTTTTGGTTTATGTGTTTCTGTTTCAAACTTCTATTTTGAAAGGGAATAAAAATAGTCTATGTTTCTATAGGAATCTCCTCTTACATGATATCATTTTCTTTATAATTGGTGACCCTATTTGGTTTTTTGTCTTTAGGAAATTTGTGATCATACTCAAAGGATTTGAATTCTTCTCTCTTGAACTCTAATTCTTTTAGCTCCATTGTGATCTACTTTAGGATGGGACCTATGATGGTTGTCAATTTCTTTAGCTTGAACTTTGCATTGTACATGTTAGAGGATGTTGAAAAATGTCTCTTTTATGTGAAGTAATGGATGTATGGATGAGGTAGTATTTGTACAAAACTACAACATGAGAGTAATTCCATGGTAGCAATGGAGGGTACAATGTGACATTAATTGTGTAAGGTCCCCACCCGCACATGGAGATGATGAGGTATTATGTTAATTTTTCACTACTTATAGCTCTTTTATTTAGTAAAAAAACTTTTGATTATTTAATTCTTTACATCGTGTGTCCACCTTGTCAAATGAAGGAGTGAAAATCCTCATCTTGGTTTTCAATAATTTCTGATTACACAAAATGTGAGCATATCATGTTATGTTATGCATATTTATGAGGTTGAGTAGAAATGTCCCACTTGATGATGATATATAGTCCAAGATATGTGTTATACCAACAATCATTGTTTTCCCCTAGGAGGTTACATGTAAGTAGCATGTTTGAATGATCCATGTTGTAGTGATATCCAAACAATGAATGTGAAATGTACTTGATGTTGCATTCTACCTCATCAGTTATATCACGTGGTGTTTCCATGTTCTCTATTTGTGGATCTTTGAGCTATTTTGATTTCTTGATGCCCTCTACAATATACTATAGAATGTATTTGTTTTTGGTGTGGACCTTGTTTTCCAATTTACATTGGGGCTTTCGGTGAAAATTTCTCTTTATTTGTGTTGTCTTGTTGTTGTGTGTTCTCCATCTTAAGTGGGTCGTTTCAAGAACTAAGATGGAAGATGGATTCCTTTCCAGATAGTTATATGGATATTTTGTTCCTAATATGATAAAAAATTGTGATTAGATCAAAGTGAAAATTTCCCTTCTTGTGGTAAGGGGTCATGATGTGCAAAGGTAAAGAATTGACTATCAAGCATTATTTCCTCGTCTAACAAAGGGAATTGATACATTGGAATAAAAATTGTTTCCAATGATCTATTTTATCCATATCAAAGAGATGGAGAAAAGGTAATCCAAAATAAAATTTATTGGAAGGGTATCTATAATCATGATGAAAAGGAAATCTTTACCCTTACATGGGTTCATTGTATGATAGAAGGAACAAAATTGTATTTGTGTAGTAGGGAGGCATTAGTTATTATCGGTGGAAAAAATTTACCCCTCGCATAAAAAGAGGGTTTGGTTGTTAGAAAACCTCAAAATATTCAAACAATCAAATTCTACTGACAAGATTTGTTGTTAGGAGATCATATATATTCAATAGTGTGATTGTTTGAATGAAGTTGAATGGGTGGGGGCCTCTCTTGTATGGTGTGAATTATATGATCTTCTTTCCTATTGTTGGCTTAGTTTGACGTAGGTAGCCACAATGTAAGAACTATTTCTATTATTGTGGTTCTTCCTTCACCCACTTCTATCCCTAGAGCATAGTCTGATTACCAAGGGAAATCAAAACCTTCTTATGATTTCCTCCTAGGTATTTCCTTCCCATATGGAATAGGGGTTATTAGAACCCCTCTCAAAGAGAATTATGGGAGTGGCATAAGCCATGTTGGCCTAGTTTAAGGTCATAGTTTAGGACCCAAGTGCTACATTTTATAGTCATGTCCAAGACTCAAGTAGTCTAGTTTATAGTCATAGACCAAGACTCAAATGAAAGATACAATGTTTTATCATATGTGTTACACTGGGGTCTTACTTCATGACCCAAATGTCTGATGGTTTTAAGTGGTAGTGATGTTAGTCTAGCTATCAAGGATTTCTTTACTCATCTTAAATAATCTAATTTTACCTTTATTTCTCTGATTCCTAAATGTTATGATACTTCTAATATCAGGAATTGACGGGCAATTTCATTGTGCAATGATTTATATAAGATAATTTCCAGGATTTTGATTTTTGGTTTACAAAGTATTCAACCTACCATTGTAGATGTTGGACAATGTGCTTTCGTGAAAGGAAGGAGCATCAAAGATGTTGTCCTTCTAACTAATGAGATTTTACATGATATAAGTAAACCTAACCACAAGATGTGTTTACATGTTGATATATCTAAGTCTTATGATTATATAAGCTGGAAATATTTGTTCTCTGTCTTATACAAAATAGGTTTCCCTATTTTTTGAATTTGTTGGATTGAGGAAATTTTCTATTCTTCTTCATATCAGTTGATTAATGAAGAGACTTTCAAATCTTTTTGTCCATCCAATGGAATTTGTTCGGGTGATCCTATTGCAACCTATCTATTTGTGATTGCTATGCAGGACTTCTATGATATTATGAAGATTAGTGTTCTTAACAAGGATATCTATCCTATATCAGCTTCATGGAATACTCAAATCTGCAGTTTCATTTTTGTAGATGACTTGATGATTTTCTCAAGAGCAAATAAGAAAAGTGCAATTCATATTAAGAAAGTTCTTGACCTATTTGAAGAGATTTCTAGTCTTTGTATTAATAAATCTAAGAGCTCTGTATCTTTCAGTAAAGGTCCAGATAAAGAGAATGTTAATATTGCCTTACGTAATAATGAGGGTCCTTTACCATCAAAGTACCACGGCATTCCTCTATTCATTGGTAAATTATGGAGGTCCTATTGTGCTGGTTTGGTTGATAAAATCAAATTAAGACTAGAGATCTAAAAATCTAAGCTTTTATGTATGACAGCTAGACTTGAACTTATCAAGTCGACTCTCTCTAGCATGCATTTATACTAACTGTTCTCTTTTCCCCTACCATGCTCTATGCTAGATGACATTGACAGAATATGTGAGAATTTTCTTTGACGCTTGTCTGATGAGAAGAGAAACCTTTAACCTATGAAATGGAATTCAGTGATGTTTCGTTAAAAAAATGGGTTAGTGCAAGCCTGCGCTCTTCGAATCTTATATCTATACTACTATAAAAAGAGCGAGTTTGATGTTGTGATCTCCTTGATTCACTCTCTTCTCTCTTTTTTTCAAAGAATTTTACTCCTACAAATATTTATTCTCACACTCCTATTAACTTTTATTATCTTTAATTATATATTTCTCTCTACATCCCACGGAAATAGTTCATTCATTCTCTCCTTTCAAACAACCAATACAAATATCTTTTACGGTAGAGATCATTTCACGGACGAGTCTTCTCCCCGCGCATTTCTAACAAATTTTATATATCACGTGCATGTGCACATGTGCGTTCACTAGTATAGGAAAAAGAGCGGTAGGGTGTGGGACGTTATCTCGTGCACATGGAGCCGCCAGGCGCTAGGATCAGATCAGGAGTCTCCGGACGTTCTGACCGGCGCTTTTGGATTTGCTGTACCCAATTTTTCACGGAGCTCGCTGCACGCTGCTCCGATTAATGCCAAGTGTTAGTGCATTCTAATCGTGGCCGTTTGTTAATAATTGCTTCTATAAATGGACCTCGGGTAGGGGTAGCGAAGAACGCGGTGAAAAATGGCCGGTGCTTCTTGTGTCATTTCGTGGTCGAGTCAACCGCACTGTAGCACCCAGCTGACCGGAAGACTATAGGAAATGTGAACGTACGCGCGGCCCAACCCACGCCACCCATGGCTTCGCATCAATCCAAGAAGACTGAAGGAAAGGAGGGACTCAACCTCGATAACAACCTACACTGCTGAAACTGTCGTTCATGTACTACTGAATCCGTCTTCCATACACTACTGAACTCACAATAAAGAACAACGGCACTCTGTAGTATTATTAGCTAGTGTCGGCGTGTCTCTGTGCGGCTGAGGGGAACACTCTATGAACAACCAAACTCTACACTTGTTGAGTCACAAGGTCAATTTCTCACGTGATACAAGCGTGATCGACATGTCACCCTTGGTCTCTCTTTTCGAACAAATACGGACTATGGGGTTCCCCTCCATATTGAGACAAGAACTTGGGCTTACCTGTCAGGTATTTGGGAACTATGTTAAATTCCATCTATACGCCATTTGATGGTGATCTAACATAGACTGCTTCAAAATATCTGCAAAAATAACCATTGGTGTCTATGACTAGCCGAAATCGGTGCTAAATATCCCCAGTCCAGGCTAAATAGGACTTCTCTATTTCCAACTCAGTCTAACTTTACCTCAAATCCGTACTAAAGTTCCCCAGGCTAAAATAGGACTTCATCTAATCCCAACTCAATCTAACTTTTCCAAGTAAACTTTCAGCCGAGTCGGATCAAAATGGGAAGACGCGACACTTAAAAGGGTAGAGCCCAGTTCGAGTCTAGTCTTGAAGACTTTTGAACCAGTAGCAACTGGGCCGAAAATGGTTAAATCTACGGATAAATCGGGTTTCTATAATTCTCTTTGTTCTGCAGGTGCAGTTGTATGGCGGCTTATTTACATCACGGATTACATTACATGGCTGAATCCAAGCAACATGGACAATGTCCAGCTTCATTTCCCAATAAAAGAACATCAAAAAATCGTCTGAACTCCCCCAACTCCAACTTCTGCAATCCGTAGTTATATCATCAACCGAGCAGCATCCTCTCTTTTAACCGGCTACATATTTAAAACTTGCACTTTTAACCGGCTACAGCTGCTGCACCAGGTTGGGTCGACACAGTCACCTCCTGCTGTGGATGACGCTGTTTCCGCTGCTTCCTCGTCTTTCTCCTCACGTCTTCATGCCATCCTACAAGTGCCTGGGCCGTCTTCTCGTCAATCATGGTCTTGTTGAAGCTGGAACCCATCTGAGTACAGGGAGCATAGACGGGGATTGTTACAGTCAGAAACTACATTGCTCTTTCGCGGACTCATATTCATGTCTAAATACAAGAGGAAAGGACAAAACTAGCGTCATTGACGCTTGTCGTTGCCCACATATATGTTACTTACCTGAGTTACAAGTGCGTACAGTGGAAGTGTGATGTAGCTGCACATGACTTGAACAACCACTCTGCAAAGACAGCACGTAGGATCTAATAAATCACAAGAAAACGGAACAAGGACATTCAAGTACATAATGGAAACAAGAGAACCACTAATGGCCCGCCAACCCGGCTCCTTTTCTATGTAATGAAGGGCAGTCAATTCATGTGAATTGGAATTGGGAAATTGGTAGGAAAACTTACATTATCAATATCCTCGCAGCTGTCATCCCGGATTTCTGATGGAAACAAGATCCTAATCCGTACTCATACTGTTGTACAATAATTCACGATTACAAAAAGATCCGATATTATATGTTTTGGATAATGGTTGTACAAAAGCGAGGTGGGGATCTTAATGTATACTCACCCAGACCCAGAGGAAGAAAGACAGCTGAAACGCATTCTGCACAAATAGAAAATGGACAGGAAAAAGAAAAAAAAAACTATTAGGCAACGGAGTCAAAGGGAAGAAACCTATCAAGTAAAAGGTCAAAGGGAGGATGCAACACTTTTTATCAACGGGGCCGACGAAGGTATTGGTACAAGCATGCGTGGACAAAGGAGGGCTTTCTTTCGCAAAATTGTCCCATTCCTTCCATAATAAAGTTGCCCTCGCACTTGGGTTATGCCTCAAGTCTTCTTTTCAACCACAAACCGTACTCAGATTGTCGCCTTTTGATATAACTTTTAAGCTACAGTGTCCTCCAAATTTCCCAGATTGACAAAAAGTTACTTGAGATGGCCAGCTTCTTTAATTCTTTTCTTATACGTGTATTGTAATCTCAAGCAGGTTTTTTTAGTTTCATCTATTTATGAATTTTTTTTTTTGCCAACTGATTCATTCTTAATTAAAAACCTATATACATTTCATTCATTTCCTAAACAAGTCCGGTGTAATGACATATATTTTTCCATGCTTTATTCATTTACTAGAGGCAAGATTTGATATCTGATTACTTGAGCTATCATATTTCAGAAAATACCTATTTGCTGAAGGTGGCCAAAAAGAATAATTGTAGAAGACAACTTCAAAAGTTTGGCAGTTTAAAATGGAAAAGAGAAATGTACGGTACCTGAAAAAGGCTAAAATGGATCAGAAATAAGATCAGCTTTGGCCTCCCAAACCAAAAAAGTTCATCATTAGGCTGTACACGTGGTGTACCAGTTACCATGACAGCATAATCACCTAGCAGAAGAGCCATTTCAGCCACAACCACTTGTAGTTTGGCCCCAGCAGCCAGTACAGCCTGTTGAATGAGCAAGCAGTAGTAAGAAGTCGGCGTGTAAGGAACTGAATTTTTTTTCTCAATGGAATATACAAGAGGAAGAAGCTTACAACTAGAGGAAGGAAAGACAACCAGAAGTACGCGTACCATCCTGTACACATCAGAGAAAATCAACTAGGAAGAAACTACAACAATTTAGTATTATGGCAAACCAACGTAAACTTTGAACTTACCATAGACATCAATGAGCAGGAAAATGACGATAAGAAACCACATTGATGGGCTGTTAGAGACATAAATAATACTTCAACACATGAACAGAGAAAACCAAATCAGCCTTATTTTTCGACACTATTATATCTTACAGATTATGACCTGATTCTCAGAACACTCTTAAAATCATACTCCAGTGATCTCTTTATATACTTCTGAAAGTTGAAAACTCTAAGCTGGGGAAAGTGAGCCTACAAGGAAAATAGTTTGTCACGCTTATCATCAATAACGTTTTTAAGCACAGAGATTGAAATATAGCTGTGGACTAACAGGTGAAGTTTACTTACAGATATGAAACCATGTCTCAGAGTAAGATAATCGACCTTAGGCACGGAGTTGTAGAATTGTCGAAAGAAGCATGTCTGTCGGAGAGTTTTCATGTCAGCCTCTTTTATCAAATAAGTTGATCAAAGTTCAGAAAATATATAGTCCAACTAGTAATATCTTACCACCCATCTAACGAAAAAGTTTTCTGTCCAGGCACTGATGTGCCTTTTTGCATAAGTTGTTTCCCTTATCAATCTAAACCTTCTAGGATCTGCACGAGTATCCGATGTAGTATTAGTATTACTAAGAAGTCTGTCAAGGCCTAACACTGAATGCTGTCCAGGAACCTTTCATTGACCATGTCAATCCACTGATCTAAAGGACGAAAACTAAAACTCAAAAGTTCAACACGAAATTGTTCAATCATCAAAAGAGCACATGAAAATGGTTTCCCATTCCAGTTTAATGGTATGCCCAAAAAAATTGTTTAAACGTTGGAGGTTATGACAACATCTTATAAAAAGCTTACTGTAGGTACTTATGGACAGCTTTATATTCACTTTGACAAGAATACATAATTCAAGAAGAGAATTACATTTCAAGGAGAAAATAAAAGAAGCTAACAGTCAAATTTCAGAAAAGTTCAGAGCATTATTCTAACAGAGAGAAACAAAAATTTGACTAAAGAAAAGTATGAATTGGAGCAGTACCATTTGCAACTTGGTATTCTAGTGTCTGTGTCTCCTTTTCCCAAGCTTTCCAGCGGCTCATCTGCCTCAAGAAATAAAAATCTGAGTCCCAACTATAATCCAATGATTCATCATCACTGTAGTAGAAGAAAAAATACAGACCTTGGCTCTTCCCAATATCATTGTGATCACACTGAAAATTATGTGGATTACTGCCAGGATAAAGATGAGTATGTGCAGCTGATGGATACCTTTTTCACTCACCAAGGAAACCATGCCCTGAAAGTATCATCAGTAATGGACAAATTAGGACAGTGACTTCACGTGCTAGTTGATACTAAAAAAGGGGATGAAAAGTCAAAAATTATTCACTGCATATAGGACCCGGATGATAACTGAAAGTTTGCATGCTTGAACCCATTATATATATACTTTAACGTCACTTTATAAGATCTCGCTTCGAAGTTTCATGTAGTATGGCAGTTATACACGGGATCTTTGGATGATACGAATTTTCAATTGATTTATTTATTATATTGCTGCCCAAAAGTTAGTTGTCCTTGATATTACCAGGAAAAAAACTGCTAGCCCCAATATATAACATTTTTTTAATCTTAGCCTAAAAAGGAGTATGAAAAAATCGCTACAAAGGCAGACGCTTCCTTACTTTTGAAGCACAGTGATCCAATGCACCAGCTTGTCCCGCCAGCTTCCTCCTCCAGTCCTCTGTCCCCCATGAAGGTCTGTTCTCCTCTGTAAATAACACCCGCTCATGATGCTCTTTAGATTGGGGACGACACGGCCTCATGGTGTTAGCCACCCTGGGAGGGATGCAAATTTTGGAAATTGGCCGCTGGAAGACAGCTAGCAGCATCGACAGGAAACCCAAGATCATGAGCTCTGACATGCGCCACCCACCAATACGAGATACCGGAAACAGTCAAAGGACAGATCTGAATGAGCTCAATACTCCAACGGTTTGTCTCGTAGTTTGGTTAGGTACCAAGGTGAAGAAGCACTGACCTTCCTTGATCCTGTCCACAGCGTCGCTCCACGATTTCTTCCCCCGTCGTCTTAGCCACTGCAAGCAAAGACAAAATAGCAGGGATCAGAAGAAAGAAGCAACCTGAACCAGAACCAAATATCGGGGTTGGTCTCCTCCTTACTCCGGCAAGTGCCTCGGTGGAGCCGGCAAGGAGAAGCCCCGCAGAGATGAAGAGGATGAACACCACATCCGCTGCCCACGTCGGCGTGTGTTGCAGGGAAGCTGACGACGAACCCTCTTCGGCAGCCATCCTCCGGGCAGATTCTAATCTTAAGGTGATGCACCATCTTCGCAGGTTGGATCAGTGGAGTCCTTATATTGAGACCAGGGGGACGTGCATTTTCTACGTTGAAATGTTGCAAATGGAGTAGGCCTTATCGAGCCAAGTCGTCAGTCTGGCCTATGACTCCACAGGCGGGAGAAATGTTACGACCAAGACGGCGCAGTCACGGAATTAGCATAGCTGTTCACATCGTTTTAATTCTGGACGGCGACGTTGCTCGTGCAGTTGTTTTCGCAAACAGGTGGCGAGCGTCCAAACCTACAGTTACATCTATGTGTCCTTTCCTAATTTCGAACTCAACGCTTGACAAGGTAGGCACGATCAGGAACGCTGGTGCCTTCTACGGTGAGCTGTTGAACCAGGTTGACCCCGTTTATTTCTCTGGTCGACGAGTTCCCGGTGAAGTGGAGAATACGCCGGGGACTCGGGAAGAAGGGTGGACAAAGTCTTGGCTGGCGGGTGGTGTGCGGGGCAGAGCAGTCACGATGAAAAGGAAAGATATGGGCGGCGAAGCAACAGGTGGCGTTATAAGACTAACCCCATTACATATACTGCCTGTGAAAACGTTGTTAATATATATAATAAACTATTTGCATGTGCTTACTGGCTACTGCTCATCAATTTAGTTTGTAGCACTGGGGAAGTGTTTCGTTTGACTGTTTCAAATGGAACTTAAAGTCTTTATGAAAGTTAGACGTTTCTAATTTGAATATATAACTTAGTACGGTCGATCGCCCCCCCCCCCACTCTTTAGATCTCTTTTCTTTTCTTCAAAAAGTTTCACCCCTCCCCCTTTCCATTCCACAACACCTCTTATTTGAAATTATTGCTCCCCTTAACTTCAAAAAAAAAAAAGTTATTGCTCCCTTACACTACTCAACACACACACACCCACCCCACCCAACGCCCAGCCCAGTGCCTCGTGTTCCTCCAGCATAACCTCAACCTCTTCGTACGCAATTACCTCGACTGAACTCGTTGTACTCACTAGGGCTTCTCTCATGGATTGAGTCTGGGAAAAAGTTGAGAAAATATGTGTGATCACTGAATTTTGGATGCCTTTTCTAATAGGAAGCATCTTATAAATTTAGTATATCCAATCAAAACTCGAGATAATTTCTCTTTTTGTTACTTTTTGTGGGGATGGATTTTGGGTGCCTTCTCATTGATTCTCCTATAAAAAAAGTACATAATGCCTCCTAAACTACCTTTGACCATGAATGTTGCCCACTCCTAAGTGGAACAAATATGAAATATGACCCCGACAATTATTTAAGTGGGTTCTGGTTTAGTGTAGAGTGTCATTGTACACAAATTACCATATCCTTCTTGTTTACGACTCTATCAAAAGTATAAGGCATAAATCTTATTTCTTTTAGAAGTTTATACCCTATATACACTAGACTAGTCATGATATCGCATATAAACTTAAATTTTTTGCGTCCAAGTACATATTACTCATATTCTCATCTAACCCGATAGTTGTTTCCACCCTATTCGTTCTTACCAGTTTTCTTCAACCTCCTAGAGTACCCTAAAATCCGTCCTTGCTTCCATTTCATCTAGTGTCTATTTATCATTAGTTTGTCTACATCCTATCTATTAATTCATGTAATCTTAGTCTACTTTAGGTTTAGCGCAAAGTCATACAAGTTCATCCCAATTACACTCCCAAAAAAAAATCTACTCAACCTTTAATTCCATGCTAACTATCTTAATATTTAATGATGTTTTTTTATATATCCAAACTCTTCCTATTCAAGAAATGTTAGCAATGTTGTTTCTTAATTGAGGTTAGGAATGGAAGTCATTTAATGTTTAAATCAGTCCATCCTGGATTGAATTTCACCTTCCTTCAGTTTCCAATATGGAAGGAAGGGATTTCTTGTGTTTGAATGGTGATCATACTTTGAAAGAAACCTTTAATGCACATAATACGAGTAACTCACATATTAACCCAAATTATAGATGCATATGATCTTGACCATGCCATGGAATAATAGGCCTTAATGTGACGTTGAGATTGTAAGGCCCCTATACTTGCTTAATGAGTTGAATAAGCTTAATTATCATAATTGAATTCTTATAACCCTAATATAACCTAATGATATGCTTTTAAATCATAAGACAAGCATAAGTTTCAAATTTGGTCCAATTTGGACACTATCTGAGCAAGTTATGCAATTTTATGCACATTGTGGACTTTTATGCAAATTACCCAATTGAGAGGTTTTCTTTGCAATTTATCACTTGAATTATATTCCTTGGATATTATCTCATCATTCTTGATATCCTTGGTTTGAAGGTGTTTTCTCCAAGGGTATTTTAGGATTTACCCCTTCATGAATGAGCTACCTTTAGTAGCTATTAATTAATGGATTATTTGTTTTGCTTAGAAATTCAAGAAACGAGGGATAAACATGTATCTATGGATGATGGGGGAGCTTCTTGTGTGTGTGCTTGTATATTATTAATATTTTAAGGCCATGGACACTTGGAAAGATACTAGACCTTCAACTTTTTCTTTTTCTTTATCTTAAAGTTTCATATACTTATCCCTAAGCACCAAAATGAGCTATTTTCTCTCCACCACTTCCCTACTTCTACAAACCTTGTCCTCCCTCTGTGATGTTGTGAATTTCCTATCCAAGGAAGAAGAAAGAGGGGATCTTCTTGGAAAAAGAATCTAGGGTTGCAATTGACTTCCTTTTAGGGTTTGAAAAGCTTCCTTCTAGTGATCTTGACCAAAAAGAGTAAGATTCCCCTTCTTTCCTTAGTTTATTTCTTTATTATCCTTCCTCCTATATTTATCCAGGTCAGAACCTTGTTGTTCCATGGTAGAAATTGCTCTAAAGCTCTAAAACCCTACCTTTCTTGTTCCTTATGCTTAGGGTTTGCTCATTTGATGAAGAAAGGTGCTAGATGGACGAGTTCACAACTTGTGCTTGGATTTTCTACCCTAACTGCTTAAGTTTTATTCTATTTGGGGTTTCATCTTTTAATTATAGGCAAGTTGTATAACTTTCTCCACGTTTATTGCATATCATAAGCTTTCTAGCTCATGTTCTTGCTTGAAAATGATGATCCATGCACTGAAAAGCTATGCTCGACTTGGATTTTGATTTTTATAATGTTACACGTTCTTATTTCAGTTCTAGATGAACCTTTTATCATGTGTACATTATTCCTAAGGTATAATATGACTTGTATCAGGTTGGTTTGACAACCTATGGTGCTAAGCACCTATCAACCAATGGTCAATTTTAGGGTTTTAAGCTGATTTCTTCTATAGAACCCATTGGTGGTACCATTGCAAAAAATGATGGTGTTGTCTTCATGAAAACTGATTGTGGTGACCAAGGGTGTCAACTTATGTTCACCCCTTATGTCAGTTTTTGGCTTAATTAGAATCTTAATTATCAACAACTAAGTATCCTAATGATGCTATCAATCAATGGTGACATTAGCTTGATATTCAATGGTGATTAATGAATATAGTGCTAATATAACAACCTATGGTGACTTTATGGTCATTAATGATGGGAGATCAGGTCTCCACAACCTATAGTGAGTTAAGCATGTAGTTGTAGCATCCATTAAGCCTTAAACCAAGGGTTTCTTGGGTCATTTGATGCAATGGTCGGACCTATACTACAATAGATGGTTTTAATATATGAACTTGACCTAATGGTTAAGATTTAATGTTTCTTCATCCAATAAATTGGAAGGATTCCTAATGTAATATGTTGATCCTAATAAAGTTATTTAGATGTTTTCCTGGATGAGATCAACTTAAGGAGCTCATATAGTGACAGTTTGTTTTAAATAAACAATCGCTTGTGGTTTTACCCTACTCTCAATGGAACTTTTAATGTTGTTAATCAAGGGATGTCTAGGGTTAAATGGTGACTCTTTCTAAGGCATAAATCAAGGACTTCATAGGTGGTTTATCCAAGGTGTTTACTTATATAAACAACCAACGATCTCTTACCTTTTAAACATCCAATGGTTCTGGGTGACATAGTGGTATGGTGATATGTGTTGAAAGATGATGGAACAAATAGAGAGTTACCATTAATAAGGTAGTCTTACCTATTCACTCATATAAATAGAAGGGATTATAACCATATTGTGTTAATATGTAACCCTAATGAGGTATAGCTTGTTATACCCAGCTTTAATATAACTAAATGATGGTAACTGGGTATGAATAGTCCCTTAATGATTAATACAATCATGGAGTACTCTCTTATTGTTGTTGAAACCTTAGTATGCTATAACCTGATGGTTACACATTGATTTATGTGTGGGTTCATACTGAGAATAGTATGGAATGTGATGGTGATGCTTCACCTTATGCATCCATGATCCAATGGGGATGTCGTGAGTTAGGGTTTGGGTATAAGTGTTGATTAGTAACATTGATATAAATTATCATGTTGAACCTAACTCTGATGCAAATAGATAAAGATGAGTATTCATATTTAACATTCTTATATGATGGAATGATGGTGGAATAACCTCCTTAATATGATCATAACCTTAATATGTTAATTGGTGGTTATCATAGCCGCATGGTTGATACTTTCTTATGTTAAACATGTGCATTATGAATATGATGAGGGTTAATCATATCTAGATTCCTTGCATGTTGATGTAATAAAGGAATGTTATTAGTGTTAATATAACCCTGCTATGGTTGTTTATGAATATCTCCTAGCTCATTAATGCAATATTGTGTTGATCTGGTGTATTATATGTAAGTGATGTTGTTGAGCCTTGTTATAAGACATGCAAAGATAATGATGATCGTTTAGCTTGGGATAAAATCACTTGCTCAAAACGGGATGGAGGCCTCGGGATCAAGGCAATGAGGGAGTAGAACCAGGCCCTCATCCATAAACACACATGGGACCTATTTAGCATGAGAAACACTCTGTGGTGTAGAGGTATGAGGATGTGCGTAGCCAATGGCAGGCCGGAAAGCTGTGGGAACTTCTCAAGATTAGGACACGCAACTGTCAAGGGAAAAGACTTCATCGAGGAAAACTCTTTCATAACCCCTATGAATGGACATAGCATAAGATTCTGGGAGGAAAAATGGTGGAGAAATGGTCCGATTTTGAAGAGTAAGGTGTTAAAACCTATACCTGTTGAGCTAGAGGACCTGAAGGTGAGCTCCCTAGTGAACTTGAATGGAGAATGGGATGCTGAGTTCCTACAAGAGTGGTTGTTAGATGATATCGTAAAACACATTAAAACACTGGACACACCTAATGATACTGATGGGGATGATATCAGAGTCTAGACCCATACTGCAAATGGCCAATACTCCTCCAAAACAACATACAACAAGCTGCACGAGGGTAAAGGCATCCGGGTTGAGGGGCAGTGGAGGATAATCTGGAATCTGCAGATGTCATAACGTATTAAAGTCTCCCTCTGACTAACTATGCACGGCGCACTGCTCACAAACGTGAGGAGAGTACAACACAACCTCTGTCAAAACAACACATGTCCTAGATGCCATCTGGAGCCTGAAACATTGCTACACGCCCTGCGTGATTGCTGTCATGTGAAACAAATCTGGAACGTGTTGCTGAGTACTACGAGCAATCAAGCCTTCTTCTCCTCTACTGACATGCATGAATGGTGTTATGGAAATCTCAAGCAAAAGGATGAGTTCAAGGTCTCCTTCCTCATCGCCTGCTGGAGAATTTGGAGGAGAAGAAATGATCATGTGTTTGAAGGTAAAACCACCTACCTAGTGCATTTAGTTAATGCCATACGGAATGAAGTCGCATTGCACCTCGAGTTCTTCATTAACGAGACACAAAAATCCATCCCTACGATCGAGCATATGTGGAATACACCAAATCCTGGAGAAGTGAAGATGAACACAGACGTTGCGGTTAAGTGTGACCAGGCTACTTATGCCATCATTGCGCGAGATGCTGCTGGGAAATGGATGGGGGGTGCAGCCAAAAATGCCTACACTAGAGATGTGGTCGAAGCGGAGCTGTGAGGAATCCTCCTAGCCATGGAGGTGGTGGAACACAATAATCTGGATTCGTTAAATGTTGTCAACATCCTAAATGACCCTGCACAGGTGAACCCCAGATACACAAAAGTGGTCCAGAGTATTCATAAACTCAGAAGACAATAGTGGCAAGTGATGCACATTAGGAGATAGACCAATGGGGTGGCGGATAAGTTGGCTAAATACCAACTCAAAACCCTAACAAGTTTAGTCGCTTTTCTCTCCCTCCTTCTGAGGTCACATATACTCTCGGTAAAGATCTCTGTAATGGTAGTAGTACTACCATGTTTCATTTCAACTGTTTAATTAGTGACTGTATGTTGAATTTGGATTTAGCTCACACAGGGAGGGCGGGATGAATAAGATAGCCTCTTGACTTCTAGAATGATGATCTTGTAGGGAATAGTATGATGGTCTTAATGACCTTTGGGCATGGTTGAGCCCTGAATGAGGTGCAATCCTCTTGTGTTAATAAGGGTTGATACCCTGTGATATTGTGAAAAGGATTTATATCATGTGATAGTATGATGGTCTTAATGACCTTTGGGCATGGTTGAGCCCGGAATGAGGTGTAATCCTCTTGTTTTGATACCTTATGATATTGTGAAAAGGATTTATATCTTGTGATAGTATGGTGACTAGTGCGGTCTCATGAATGGCAAGTAAATAGTACCATGTGATGATGAGATGAGAAATTATGTTTCACACGTTTTATATCTTTTATAAGTTGTGATATTTATATGCTTGCTAGAAGTGAATTAGGGTTTGTATGTCCACTTGTTTGATGTAGCCTTAATTCATCGAATTGGCATAACTAATCAAGTACAACTCTAATCATGTAGTGCCTTATGTCGTAGAGCCATCTTCAGTGTCAGAACTTGTTGGATGGTGAACTGAGTATTCCTAAGGGAAACTCAGAGCGCATACTGTTGAGTATGTGGGGGTGGCAGGTTCAGGATATATCCTTGTCATCCACAATGTAGATTGTGGAGGATGGCTATGGTCATGCCCCATACATCTGATGTGATTGAGAACAACTGCGGTCGTGTCTCGGTGATTATAACATGATGTGAATAGAGGACAACTACGGTTGTACCTCAGTGATTGGGTTTGAATACCCTAGATGCTAACGTTGTGACATGTACCAAGGTGGGCTAGTTATAGGACTATATGTCGTTGTGGTGGCATTTTTGAATGATATGCCACTGCCTTTTTACTCGTACTTATAGAAGGGAAGAGATCTTAGGATACCGACACTCCTAGATCTTGTATGGAACCGAATAGCCCTTTGTAGGGGTCGGTTGGACTTTGAATGGTATGATCAAATTCCCCAGGGTATAATAAAAGATGTAATACAACCATGTAGCATATTTGTTTAGGGTTATATATGACATTTCACATTGGATGATAATCCTTGTTTATTATCTTTACATAAAGATGATGCTTAGTGCAATTAAGAGATAGTATATATACTTATGTCATAGATATGCTTAAGATTGTAGATATGTACATACAATAGCCATGCTTATGTTGATAACTATACTTCTACTACTGATTATAATCATGATGCTACCTATCTCATGTTGTTAGTTGTGTTTAGGATGCTAGCCATGCCTTTGTAACTAGAGATGGATAAACTGCTAATCATGCTTATCCAGATAGTTGTGCTTATGTTGTTAACTCTTCTTATGATGTTGATATGTTCAACATGTTAGACATGCTGATGTTGTTAGCTATGCTTATGATACTAGACTTATTCATGATGTTAGAGATGCTCATGCTGCTAGAATCCATGTATTGTTAATAGGGATATGAGAATAGTATGGATAATGAAGATGGTTATTATCTACTCCTTTATGTATTTTGTTAATCATCAGTGGTATTGAGCTTATTTTTTATATATGATTAAACTGCTTAAACTGTCTCATTATCTAAAAATGTTGGAATCAATAAATGTTGTTGGAGGTTATATCTCATGCTGGGACATGGGTCTCACCCTTGTGGTTTGCCACATATTTTTAGGTAATCGGAAATGATGACAAAAAATATGTGGCAGAAAAGAGGAGTTATAGTAATGAATCTTTGAGAAAGTTGATTAGATGTCTAGTGTATCATAGAGTTGTCCTTGTACTCTCAGGTCCGAGCAGGAAAAGTTTGTATATGGTGTTTCAAACAAATCCAACTTTTGTTAGCATGTTAATACTTGTTTGTGTGGCATATATGAATATTGTTCTCCTGTACATATATGTTGTGGCTAAGGAGATAGAACAATTTTTATCAAATTCTTGGCATAGTATGGATACAAGAAAGATGTTGGGATCTTATTCAAACATTTCTGGGCGGGTGTTGATGTTGAAATTGCTTTTAATTTACCCATATTTTTGGGTATGTGATTAATTAGTGATCGATTGTGATTTATGTTTTGAGTAATCTTGTTTATTGTAACGGGTTCTCACATGTTGGTATCAGAGCTTTAGGTTCACTGAGTCTACAGTGACACTAGGACTTAGGACTAGGATGATGTCAAAATTAGGAATATGACATAAAAATATGGTGCATACTGCCTAATCTCAGTATTTGGGTGCCCTGGCCAGGTATGCAATTATTGAAGAAAATGTAAGTATGGAACTCTTAGATTGTTATCTTTCTGATTACTCTGATCAAGTAGTCATTTGAGACAATCTATAGAGCATAATGAATAAGAAATCATGGTAGGAATATCTCAATACTACCTTAAGATGAGAATTGCATCATAATCTATCAATCTTTTTGGAAATTAGGTAAATATATTCCAAAGTGAGTAGAAAAGCTACCAAAACTCAGCCAAAGGTCTACAACTATGTAACGGTGGGTTATACAAAATCCCATCTAACTACAAGTATATACATGGTTAGTAAAAAATCCCCAGTATTCCTTGGACAAGCTAGACAAACCTTTGGCTAGGCTTTTCTTAACCAGTATATGATACGACAAGTCAGTACTAATCTTCTTGATGAGCTCTCCTTCAGTTTGGGGTGTACCTGCATGGGCACACATATTCCTCTCATCCCAAATTTAACAGCAGAAATCGGCCAAGCACAGCCCCCCAAACTCCCTGTCGTGTTTGGTCTTAAGGTTATCATTCATCCACAAGATGATCTCATTCAAGTTAGAGCTCTGGTTTGGCTCCCACATGTTCTTCATACAGATTGTATCCCACACAAGCTTGGAGTAGTTGCACCCGATAAACAAGTGACCATGGCTCTCCATCTCCTGCCTATAGAGGACGCAAACACCATTCACCTGGATACCCCAAGCGTTGAGCCTATCCTTCGTGGTGAGCTTGCCCAGCAACGCTCTAAATGCAGTCATACTCCATTTGGGGCAGTGATGATGCCCCCATAGAACCTTGGACCAAGCAACGTCGGGCGTTGCATCTCTATTGATCCATGGTTTAGTCTGATGGTTAACAAGGCATACCATATCATGTCTATCAACTGAGTACAAGTGGCCAACCTCCACCCATCTCTGTCACATATTCTTCCACACCATCGATGCAGGTTGGTCAGCAGCTACAAGAATCTGGCCATAGCGCATGGTCATCCATTTCATCCAGACGTTGTTCTTTTCAGTTAAGAGCCTATTCAGTCTCTTAAGTTGTTCGCCATGGATGATCCTCTCTGGCTTTACCACATTCATCCCACCTTTATCATAGGGTTGGGCCATAACATCCCAAGCGACACTGTGATTTCTTCCTCCCCCATATGAAGCTAGTAGTAATCTTCATCATGACCTCGATGACTAGGTTCGGAACATGACATACCACCCCCCAGAACCGAACCAAGCTCTGAAGGATAGACCTCACCAACACGAGCCACCCGGCAAGGGACATGTTTAACCCAGTCCAAATACCCACCCTTTCCCGCAGCTCGTCAAGGCAGGGTCTATAATCCTTGGGCGAGCCTCTCCCACCTACAATAGGTGCCCCCAGATACCTGGTAGGGAGTCGTCCTGTCACACCCCGATCTCACACTAACCACTAATCACGAGATTAGGGCGCGACAGAGGGATTATCACAGAAACAAATCACTGAGAACTTTTTCTTTTTAAAACCTCGTAATGAAATCCGGATTATTACTGTAAACTAAAACATAATAAACTATTGCGGAAGCATTTCAATTAAACTGGCTAGAGAACATAAACAGAGTTTACAACATGTAACATTGTTTAACATAAAGTAAAACATAACAGTTAATTTACATCTTTTACACATTCGCCATACATACTCTCTCACCCACACCATGTCCCAAGGACCGAGGGGAAAGGACTAAGAGACCACTATCTAACTAACTACATATACCTTCTACTGACTAGGGTGGTAAGATCCTTCAGATTATCAATCCAACTCCTTAAGATTCATGCACATCTTAGTGTTGCCTGGATGCATAGCATACATCGATGCATGCGCTTCCATAAGAATCTTTTCTTTCAAATCACTGTCTCGAGGTACACACAACCTATCATGCTGATATAACACACCATCATCTGAAAACCTAAACTCTGGTCTTTTTTTTTGTCATGTCACGTATGATCTATCGTAACTCACTGTCATTCTGTTGAAGTTCCTTGATTTGATCGTAAAAAGTAGGCTTGACTTACATCTGTGCAATCAAACCACTATGTTCTGTTACCCCTAAGTCTAAGTTCAACTTCCACATTTCTACTAGCAGGTCTCTCTTGAAACATGCCATAGAGAATGAATTAGTTGTTGAACCTAACTTCCTGCTGAGGGCATCTGCTACCACATTCACTTTTCCAGGATGATAATCTATCATTATATCATAATCCTTAATCAATTCTAATCATCTCCGCTGTCTAAGATTCAGATCCTTCTGGGTAAAGATATATTTTAAGATCTTATGCTCTATAAACACCTGGCACACCTCACCATAAAGATAGTAACGACATGTCTTATGAGCATGAACTACAACAACTAATTCCAGATCATGTGACGAGTAATTCTCCTCATTCTATGCTACTTACCTCTTGTTACTTATCCTTCTCATTTTGATCCTATAGAATAAACATCCCAAAAATTGAAACACACAAGGTAAGAATAGATTATTCCTCATTCTTATTATTACTGTAAGAATTTATTTCATATCGCACTTCACTTATATTGTATTTCTCCTTTTGTTTCAAACACATTTGTTACATTTCAAATTTGTATCTTACTCTTTTCTCTGAATCATTTTCATATTGTTTATCTACCTTTCAGATTAACTACCTTTAAACCCTGGATTACTATCAATACTAGTTTACTTTTCATAGTGCAAATCTCATGATTTTGTTTTATAGAGATGCTAGTATTCAAAGTCAAATCACTAGCAACATCCCTTGAACTACTTCAACTCTAAACATTCTAGGGTTTGGTCCTTATCAGTAACATAGCATTATTGTGATATGACTTTGCTTCCTTAGTTTGAAATCAAACTTTAGATCTCATAAGTTCATCCATCTACTTGTAATGAATACAACATATATGAATAATCATCAATGAACTATAGATATATAACAGAAATGTAACATCAGCCAAGTTCTCTAGCATAACTTATTAACACAAATGCTACAAATAAACATGATACTTGTTACCCAAGCATCACACATGGCTCACAAGGCCATTCATATCTTGTCACCTCTCACTAGGCAACAACTTATTCACATGGCTCACAAGGCCATTCACATCTTGTCACCTCTCACTAGGCAACAACTTATTCACATGGCTCATAAAATCCGTACACATTATTACTTTTATTAAGCAACAACAACATCAACACACAAAAAGCCAATCAACATTTATTATATAAATGTCACAGCCCAAACTTAGCTATATTCATCATCTCATCATACCTGCATGGTTATTAGGCATGATAACAGTCATACAAGATATTCATCGCATCATGTGATACAATAGTAACACCATCATTCCTTAACTAGGAATTAGGGTTCACTATCAAATAGGGCTTATCATTCCCTTTTCTCCAAATTAGGGTTAGGGTTCCCCATTTCTCATTAATTCAGACCCTCTTGAGTTAACCAACTTTATATTGTATTAAGGTATTTCCCCTCTTAATGCATTCCATCACAGAATTCTCACCCTTAGCATATAATGCATAGGCCACACATTAGAATTGTCCAGCTATCTCACATGATATGGACTTATCTTAGTTTAAGGCATAACTTTATTATAAAGTTGCCTATAAACAATCGCAATGATACACCCTCAACAAGGGTTTCACAAGGATACACCCTCAACCAGGGTTCACAATGATACACCCTCCACTAGGGTTTACTAATCATGTATTGGATCCATGCATTTGTTATGCATTATTGATTAGTACCATTAAGGGTATTTCTCACCTAATCATTAAATTTAATCTGAACCTTATTGTGTTCCTTTATTTCTAATTAAGGATTGCTCATATGAGGTCCCAATGTTGGGTCTCCGATATCAGTTCCAACTAATTCTTAGTTGTTCTAATCTTTGTCTTATATCTCAACATCTTAGTGTATGTACATTCTTACTATGATGTGAGTCTAAATTATCCAGAGTCTACTCTTATTATACTGTTAATAGGAGTCATTAGATCTCAGTAACACATCCTGCCAGCCGGACCAGGCCGAACCTGTAGTCCTGAAGCCAAGAGCTACTCAGGATTAACCAACTCCTATTAATCTCAAACATGTGGAAAGAATATCCACTTAGGGCAAACTCATTTAAACATAACTTTTGGTATACTTAATACAAAGAATATAAACAATAAATAAATCACTTCATGACACACAACAATATAAAAGAATCATATTTATTCTATAAACTGAAAATCTAAATCCATACATATAAGAGCATTTCTAATGATTTCAAATCAAATAAGCAATATAAAGCAAGAGTTGCATCACATCCTATGTTTAATCTCTTACTCCTGTATTAATTTCTGATTTCTTAACCCTAAGATTTCTAGGGTTTGTCTCTAGCCCATCCTTCCTCTGCATACCTGGCCAGGGCATCCGGAGAAGAATGGACAGAGTAGCTTGATATTGGTCAATCTAAGTACTCAGATACCTGGCCAGGGTACCTAAATACTCAGACTTCCCAGAGCTAAAGACACATCACTTCTTATCTTTCTCACTTATAACTCTATCTTTCGACCCTAATGATCCCTGACGATTCAACATAAACTCCTTACTTGGTTCTCGTGACCACATCCTCTTCCTGCCATCTGCAATAGTATAACAGAACACTTCCTGTTAGAAAATTGCAGTTAGAAGGAAGACACTTAAGTCCTAATCCTATTGGTCTCTTGTCATCCCCTGACCTTGACTTAGAGTAACCATGTACTCAACCTATGCTCTGATACCAAGCTATCACACCCCGATCTCACACTAACCACTAATCTCGAGATTAGGGCGCGACGGAGGGATTATCACAGAAACAAATCACTGAGAACTTTTTCTTTTTAAAACCTCGTAATGAAATCTGGATTATTACTGTAAACTAAAACATAATAAACTATTGCGGAAGCATTTCAATTAAACTGGATAGAGAACATAAACAGAGTTTACAACATGTAACATTGTTTAACAGAAAGTAAAACATAACAGCTAATTTACATCTTTTACACATTCGCCATACATACTCTCTCTCACCCACACCATGTCCCAAGGACCGAGGGGAAAGGACTAAGAGACCACTATCTAACTAACTACATATACCTTCTACTGACTAGGGTGGTAAGATCCTTCAGATTCCTGGAACTGTCGCTGACCTGAAAATGTTTGAGTAGAGGAGTGAGCCTACTCGCTCAGTGAATAGCATTTCATTTAGCTATCACTAAACAACTCGTCAGATATATAAAATTAAATTAAGCATAAGTGCTATACTAAGCAGGGCAGTTCTAATGACATAGCAGATTTACAGATAATAATCACATTTCTATTTAACAACAGATATTTTAAACAAATAAACAGTTATAGAGAATTGGCACAAAAGTTCAAATCTCTTGACATATTAAATTTACTGTGATCCTATATGATTACACTTTTATATTATTATGCCCCAAACATATGTAGCGCACTCTGCATATGAAGATCTGTAGCGAACTACGATCCCACCGTACAAGACTTAGCGACACACCCGGGAAATGCTAAGTCTGACTTCTCGTCCTGGTCTGCACAGGACTCTCAGGATCACAAGGGCCTCAGGCTCACAAGGGCCTCACTGCACTAACTCTGAGTGCTCTGGACTCCTCCCGCAACCTGTAGTGCACAGTCGGAGGGTCTGGGTTACCACCGTGACACACACACGGATTATTGTTGAATAACCCCTATTTACTCCAGTGCCACCGTGACACACGCACGAATTATTATTGAACACTGCCTTTCTGTCCTCGTGCCACCGTGACACACACACGGATTATTGTTGAACACGAGTCACCGACCATCTAGACACACGCTAGGTAGGTCGTTTCACCCCAAAGGTACAGACCGCGCAATGGGGTTCTACGGTGTTGGGGCACCTAAGTCTATTATAACACAATTATATCTTTCATTACTTTAGAACATACAACTGGATTAATACACTTGTTTATGAACTGTACTAATTTCAACTGCTATTCTATATATACAGGAGTATTCATAGAGCAAGTCAATTATCTGTATTGTTCAAACATACACAACATCATTATTTCAGATAATTAAATCTATTTCAACAATTGCATTAAGCACTTTTGGTTTCCGTTGAACCAAATAAAATCATTGAACTGTTCTACACTGATCATAAGTTGTTCTAGATCATGTATAATCATACCGAAGCAATTTATAAAATAAAATTCAAATTTCATCAAATACCGATAAAATGCCTGATAACCACTGATATCAGTGCAAAAATGCACAGTTTACCGAAAAATTCCAACGAAGGAGTTAAATGATGATAACTAAATGAACTCCTACTCACAGCGTTTCGAACTGTCCGGGTTCGTCCGGAATTGCGTCTAGAGGCCTATTTCGAGGCGTAATTTAATTGTCTTCAATCTTTGAATGAATTAACTACTGTTCCTGCAATATGACAGTAACTAGCTTCTTTACGCAAAAGAAATCTGAAATTGGCTCGATCAAAAGCTAAATCTTGGGCTTAAGCTACGGAATCAGATTCGTGGCCATGAATTAGGAGCAGGGAGTACCTTCCCGAAGTGTTTGATTAGCCAAAAGAACCCATCTTGGCCGTGCGCCGCGCAGTACTAGCTGCAGGTTGGTCGTCGCTCAACCAGCTAGCTTGGTGAGCTTTGATTGAGTTGCTAAGTGCAGCTGGAGCTGCAGTTGGATGCTCAAACTTCACGAACAAGACCAATCACACTTTCCTTGGTGCTAAGCTCGCCCAGAACGGCCCTATGGCTGGTGCCGTGCAGTAGCCAAGGTGCTGCTTCTACAGTCCGCCGCCAGCAGGTTGAGGTGCTGCGCACCTAGGGCGAGGGGGTAGATTAAGGGGAAGGGCACGATGCCCAGATTGGATCGGAGGTGAGGGCTGAAGAGGACCGCCTGCTAGTTTCCTTCGGAGGTCGCTCAGTCACAGGGTTAGGGCGCCGCTACCAGGCCATGTTCTATCGGGAGTTTAATTGAAATGAAGATGATGATCTACAGGTTGCCGACCCACTTAAATGGAAAAATGAATTGGAAAATTGCAAAATCAACCCTGAAATCGAAAAGGTTCACAACTTTTGACTCGAAAGTCCAATTCAGGTGATTTTAATTGCATATTTTCAAGAAAAATGCCCACTACAATCCCAAGGCATGAAAACAAACTAATTACACTGTTTTGTTGGTTCAAAATTCCAATTGGATCCAATTATCACTTTACTCAAATTAATCACCTTAATTATGCACTAATTGATCTTATATATTTAATTCAACTTAATCAACTTGATGCTGCACTAACCACCACATGAGCACCTAACTTATCTCAATTACTTAATTATGAACTAATCATTGTACTTACTAGTTTATCACGGAGTGGGTCATAACAATCTCCCTCCCTTATAAGAATTTCGTCCCGAAATTCCTAAAAGAGAAAAGGAAACTTATTACGCATCTCAGTCTCAAGCTCCCACGTTACTTTTTTTTTCTAGGTTATGGTTTTTTCCACAAAACCTTCACTAACGATATTTTGCGATTCTTGAGTTTCTTGATTCACGGGTCAACTATCTGTACTGGTCCTTCAACATAGGGCACGTTAAGTCTGAGCTGGACAGGTTCTGAGTTCACTATCTCCTCTGTACTAGGGTAACACTTCTTCAATATCGATACATGAAACACATCAAGTAAATTAGCCAACTCGGATGGCAATTCCAACCTATAGGCTATAGGTCCAATCCTCTCAATGATAGGATATGAGCCCATAAACCTAGGAGTCAGTTTGCCTCTCATACCAAACCTCAACACTCCTTTCCATGGTGAAACTTGCAGATACATGTCATCATCAACTTGAAACTCAAGAGGTTAATGCCTCTTCTCCGCATAACTCTTCTGCCTAACCTGTGTAGCTTTCAACTACTCTCTGCATGTCCTCAAGAGTTTGAATGGTCCTCCCTGACTGACCATCTGTTTGCGGCTAAGAAGTTGTACTAAACCTCAGCTTTGTGCCCAAAGCACGATGCAACTGATTCCAAAAACCTGGATGTGAACTTAGGATCTCTATCTGATATAATTGAGACTGGAATACCATGCAACCTGACTATCTCATCCACGTACATCTTAGCCCACTTCGGAACATCAGAGGTTGACTTGGTATGAAGAAAGTGAGCAGACTTGGTCAGTCTATCCACAATCACCATATCAAGTCACAACCTCTAGGTGTCATGGGTAACCCTACCACAAAATCCATTGTGATATGTTCCCATTTCCATTCTAGTATAGGAAGAGATTGCAAAGTACCTGTGGTTTCTGATGCTCAGTGTTAACATGCTAGCACACAAAACATGTTGCCACATACTTAGTTACATTCTTTGTCATACCAGACTATCAATCCAACTCCTTAAGATTCATGCACATCTTAGTGTTGCCTGGATGCATAGCATACATCGATGCATGCGCTTCCATAAGAATCTTTTCTTTCAAATCACTGTCTCGAGGTACACACAACCTATCATGCTGATATAACACACCATCATCTGAAAACCTAAACTCTGGTCTTTTTTTTTGTCATGTCACGTATGATCTGTCGTAACTCACTGTCATTCTGTTGAAGTTCCTTGATTTGATCGTAAAAATTAGGCTTGACTTACATCTGTGCAATCAAACCACTCTGTTCTGTTACCCCTAAGTCTAAGTTCAACTTCCGCATTTCTACTAGCAGGTCTCTCTTGAAACATGCCATAGAGAATGCATCAGTTGTTGAACCTAACTTCCTGCTGAGGGCATCTGCTACCACATTCACTTTTCCAGGATGATAATCTATCATTATATCACAATCCTTAATCAATTCTAATCATCTTCGCTGTCTAAGATTCATATCCTTCTGGGTAAAGCTATATTTTAAGCTCTTATGCTCTATAAACACCTGGCACACCTCACCATAAAGATAGTAACGTCATGTCTTATGAGCATGAACTACAACAACTAATTCCAGATCATGTGACGAGTAATTCTCCTCATTCTATGCTACTTACCTCTTGTTACTTATCCTTCTCATTTTGATCCTATAGAATAAAAATCCCAAAAATTGAAACACACAAGGTAAGAATAGATTATTCCTCATTCTTATTATTACTGTAAGAATTTATTTCATATCACACTTCACTTATATTGTATTTCTCCTTTTGTTTCAAACACATTTGTTACATTTCAAATTTGTATCTTACTCTTTTCTCTGAATCATTTTCATATTGTTTATCTACCTTTCAGATTAACTACCTTTAAACCCTAGATTACTATCAATACTAGTTTACTTTTCATAGTGCAAATCTCATGATTTTTTTTATAGAGATGCTAGTATTCAAAGTCAAATCACTAGCGACATCCCTTGAACTACTTCAACTCTAAACATTCTAGGGTTTGGTCCTTATCAGTAACATAGCATTATTGTGATGTGACTTTGCTTCCTTAGTTTGAAATCAAACTTTATATCTCATAAGTTCATCCATCTACTTGTAATGAATACAACAGATATGAATAATCATCAATGAACTATAGATATATAACAGAAATGTAACATCAGCCAAGTTCTCTAGCATAACTTATTAACACAAATGCTACAAATAAACATGATACTTGTTACCCAAGCATCACACATGGCTCACAAGGCCATTCATATCTTGTCACCTCTCACTAGGCAACAACTTATTCACATGGCTCACAAGGCCATTCACATCTTGTCACCTCTGACTAGGCAACAACTTATTCACATGGCTCATAAAATCCGTACACATTATTACTTTTATTAAGCAACAACAACATCAACACACAAAAAGCCAATCAACATTTATTATATAAATGTCACAGCCCAAACTTAGCTATATTCATCATCTCATCATACCTACATGGTTATTAGGCATGATAACAGTCATACAAGATATTCATCACATCATGTGATACAATAGTAACACCATCATTCCTTAACCAGGAATTAGGGTTCACTATCAAACAGGGCTTATCATTCCCTTTTCTCCAAATTAGGGTTAGGGTTCCCCATTTCTCATTAATTCAGACCCTCTTAAGTTAACCAACTTTATCTTGTATTAAGGTATTTCCCCTCTTAATGCATTCCATCACAGAATTCTCACCCTTAGCATATAATGCATAGGCCACACATTAGAATTGTCCAGCTATCTCACATGATATGGACTTATCTTAGTTTAAGGCATAACTTTATTATAAAGTTGCCTATAAACAATCGCAATGATACACCCTCAACTAGGGTTTCACAAGGATACACCCTCAACCCGGGTGCACAATGATACACCCTCCACTAGGGTTTACTAATCATGTATTGGATCCATGCATTTGTTATGCATTATTGATTAGTACCATTAAGGGTATTTCTCACCTAATCATTAAATTTAATCTGAACCTTATTGTGTTCCTTTATTTCTAATTAAGGATTGCTCATATGAGGTCCCAATGTTGGGTCTCCGATATCAGTTCCAACTAATTCTTATTTGTTCTAATCTTTCTCTTATATCTCAACATCTTAGTGTATGTACATTATTACTATGATGTGAGTCTAAATTGTCCAGAGTCTACTCTTATTATACTGTTAATAGGAGTCATTAGATCTCAGTAACGCATCCTGCCAGCCGGACCAGGCTAAACCTATAGTCCTGAAGCCAAGAGCTACTCAGGATTAACCAACTCCTATTAATCTCAAACATGTGGAAAGAATATCCACTAAGGGCAAACTCATTTAAACATAACTTCTGGTATACTTAATACAAAGAATATAAACAATAAATAAATCACTTCATGACACACAACAATATAAAAGAATCATATTTATTCTATAAACTGAAAATCTAAATCCATACATATAAGAGCATTTCTAATGATTTCAAATCAAATAAGCAATATAAAGCAAGAGTTGCATCACATCCTATGTTTAATCTCTTACTCCTGTATTAATTTCCGATTTCTTAACCCTAAGATTTCTAGGGTTTGTCTCTAGCCCATCCTTCCTCTGCATACCTGGCCAGGGCATCCAGAGAAGAATGGACAGAGTAGCTTGATACTGGTCAATCTAAGTACTCAGATACCTGGCCAGGGTACCTAAATACTCAGACTTCCCAGAGCTAAAGACACATCACTTCTTATCTTTCTCACTTATAACTCTATCTTTCGACCCTAATGATCCCTGACGATTCAACATAAACTCCTTACTTGGTTCTCGTGACCACATCCTCTTCCTGCCATTTGCAATAGTATAACAGAACACTTCCTGTTAGAAAATTGAAGTTAGAAGGAAGACACTTAAGTCCTAATCCTATTGGTCTCTTGTCATCCCCTGACCTTGACTTAGAGTAACCATGTACTCAACCTATACTCTGATACCAAGCTGTCACACCCCGATCTAACACTAACCACTAATCACGAGATTAGGGCGCGACAAAGGGATTATCACAGAAACAAATCACTGAGAACTTTTTCTTTTTAAAACCTCGTAATGAAATCCAGATTATTACTGTAAACTAAAACATAATAAACTATTGCGGAAGCATTTCAATTAAACTGGCTAGAGAACATAAACAGAGTTTACAACATGTAACATTGTTTAACAGAAAGTAAAACATAACAGTTAATTTACATCTTTTACACATTCGCCATACATACTCTCTCTCACCCACACCATGTCCCAAGGACCGAGGGGAAAGGACTAAGAGACCACTATCTAACTAACTACATATACCTTCTTCTGACTAGGGTGGTAAGATCCTTCAGATTCCTGGAACTGTCGCTGACCTGAAAATGTTTGAGTAGAGGAGTGAGCCTACTTGCTCAGTGAATAGCATTTCATTTAGCTATCACTAAACAACTCGTCAGATATATAAAATTGAATTAAAGCATAAGTGCTATACTAAGCAGGGCAGTTCTAATGACATAGCAAATTTACAGATAATAATCATATTTCTATTTAACAACAGATATTTTAAACAAATAAACAGTTATAGAGAATTGGCACAAAAGTTCAAATCTCTTGACATATTAAATTTACTGTGATCCTATATGATTACACTTTTATATTATTATGCCCCAAACATATGCAGCGCACTCTGCATATGAAGATCTGTAGCGAACTACGATCCCACCGTACAAGACTTAGCGACACACCCGGGAAATGCTAAGTCTGACTTCTCGTCCTGGTCTGCACAGGACTCTCAGGCTCACAAGGGCCTCAGGCTCACAAGGGCCTCACTGCACTAACTTTGAGTGCTCTGGACTCCTCCCGCAACCTGTAGTGCACAGTCGGAGGGTCTGGGTTACCACCGTGACACACACACGGATTATTGTTGAATAACCCCTATTTACTCCAGTGCCACCGTGACATACGCACGGATTATTGTTGAACACTGCCTTTCTGTCCTTGTGCCACCGTGACACACGCACAGATTATTGTTGAACACGAGTCACCGACCATCTAGACACACGCTGGGAAGGTCGTTTCACCCCAAAGGTACAGACCGCGCAATGGGGTTCTACGGTGTTGGGGCACCTAAGTCTATTATAACACAATTATATCTTTCATTACTTTAGAACATACAACTGGATTAATACACTTGTTTATGAACTGTACTAATTTCAACCGCTATTCTATATATACAGGAGTATTCATAGAGCAAGTCAATTATCTGTATTGTTCAAACATACACAACAACATTATTTGAGATAATTAAATCTATTTCAACAATTGCATTAAGCACTTTTGGTTTCCGTTGAACCAAATAAAATCATTGAACTGTTCTACACTGATCAGAAGCTGTTCTAGATCATGTATAATCATACCGAAGCAATTTATAAAATAAAATTCAAGTTTCATCAAATACTGATAAAACGCTTGATAACCACTGATATCAGTGCAAAAATGCACAGTTTACCGAAAAATTCCAACGAAGGAGTTAAATGATGAACACTAAACGAACTCCTACTCACAGCGTTTCGAACTGTCCGGGTTTGTCTGGAATTGCGTCTAGAGGCCTATTTCGAGGTGTAATTTAATCGTCTTCGATCTTTGAATGAATTAACTACTGTTCCTGCAATATGACAGTAACTAGCTTCTTTACGCAAAAGAAATCTGAAATTGGCTCGATCAAAAGCTAAATCTTGGGCTTAAGCTATGGAATCGGATTCGTGGCCATGAATTAGGAGCAGGGAGTACCTTCCCGAAGTGTTTGATTAGCCAAAAGAACCCATCTTGGCCGTGCGCCGCGCAGCACTAGCTGCAGGTTGGTCGTCGCTCAACCAGCTAGCTTGGTGAGCTTTGATTGAGTTGCTAAGTGCAGCTGGAGCTGTAGTTGGATGCTCAAACTTCACGAACAAGACCAATCACACCTTCCTTGGTGCTAAGCTCGCCCAGAACGGCCCTATGGCTGGCGCCGTGCAGCAGCCAAGGTGCTGCTTCTACAGTCCGCCGCCAGCAGGTTGAGGTGCTATGCACCTAGGGCGAGGGGGTAGATGAAGGGGAAGGGCACGATGCCCAGATTGGATCAGAGGTGAGGGCTGAAGAGGACCGCCTGCTAGTTTCCTTCAGAGGTCGCTCAGTCGCAGGGTTAGGGCGCCGCTACCAGGCCCTGTTCTATCGGGAGTTTAATTGAAATGAATATGATGATCTACAGGTTGCCGACCCACTTAAATGGAAAAATGAATTGGAAAATTGCAAAATCAACCCTGAAATCGAAAAAGTTCACAACTTTTGACTCGAAAGTCCAATTCAGGTGATTTTAATTGCATATTTTCAAGAAAAATGCCCACTACAATCCCAAGGCATGAAAACCAACTAATTACACTGTTTTGTTGGTTCAAAATTCCAATTGGATCCAATTATCACTTTACGCAAATTAATCACCTTAATTATGCACTAATTGATCTTATATATTTAATTCAACTTAATCAACTTGATGCTGCACTAACCACCACATGAGCACCTAACTTATCTCAATTACTTAATTATGAACTAATCATTGTACTTACTAGTTGATCACGGAGTGGGTCATAACACGTCCCTCCTCAACCACAATCACAACTTTTAGTCTGCCTCTCCTGGAGAAGAAAATCATAGATTTAATAGAACTTATGTACATGCCTGTGAGCTTGCCAAACTAGTTACTTTTTTTAACGTCTTCAGTCTCCTGGCGTTCCCAACAGAGAAGAGCATGACATCATCAGTGAACACCAGATGGGACTTCACTTTGGTACCCCTCATAGTGAACGTTTTAATATTACCCCTATCCTCAATGACCTTGATCATATTGGTAAGTCCCTCCATAAGAATAGTAAACAAAAGCGGGGACAACATGTCCCCTTGGCTAAGGCCATTAGTAGCTTTGATCAACCCTACCAGACCCCCATTGATAAGCATAGAAAAGTAAGTGGTTTGAACACACTCTTTCATGATGAGAATATGCCCTTCATCAAACCCCATAGCCTTCATAACTTCCCACAGGGCAGCCCATCTAACATAATCATAGGCCTTCACTAAGTCGACCTTCACACACGTCTTGGCATTAGCATTAGTTATGCTGAAGCCCGTGAGGAACTCGGTAGCAAGCAAGGTACTATCCAACATCTTTCTTCCTTTAAAAAAATGCACTTTGTTCATTTGATATGATGAGAGGAACCACACACCTGAGCTGCCCAGCAAGGAGTTTAGCAATACATTTGTATAGGACATTGCAATACAAGATAGGTCTGTAATCGTCCATCCCCTTAGCATCCTTCTTATTAGGAATGAGTTTGATAAAAGTATGATTCACCGCACGCACCATGCTTGCTCCATTCATGATCCATCTGACCGCATCTATAACATCCTGCTTAACGTGATACCACATAAAGTGGAAAAACCTACTATTGAACCCATCCGGCCCAGGAGCCTTAGCTAGGTTAATAGAGAAGGCTTCCACTTTAATCTCCTCATCGGTAGCATATTTTCACAACTCTCTGTTCATGTCCTCATTAACTCTTCTACCGAGCAATAGGTCCACAAATCTTGTGTCTTATATGGCAGGTTGATTGTAGAGGCTTTTAAAGTAGGTCTCGGCACAGAAGGAAACTGCCACTCTACTATCAACCACCTCTCCATGCTCATTAATAAGCTCATGAATAGCTTACCTCAACTCCTTTTTATTGACAACAGAGTGGTACGTCCTCGTGTTGAAGTCCCCATCTTCTATCCACTTCATACAGCTTCTCTCCCACATGAACCTCTCCTCTGCTTTCTTCAACTTTCTCATCCTATCCTTAGCTTTCATCTCTTCATTAATGGCTGGGCATCAACTGGCTTCATTCTTGTTCTGGTGGCAGCTTCTTCAAAACATTTAGTTTCTTCATCCAACAAGTTTTTCAGATTGACTTTTTCTTTACTCCACACCTTTAGTGCCTTCTTGGTATGTTGCAACTTCTTGAGAACACACAATAGGGGGTTGCCCGGAATATCAGTGTCCCAGCTATTCTCCACCACCTCCTTAAATCCTTCCCATTCACACCACAGGTTGAGGAAACGAAAAGGGCGTTTGACCACCTGTTTACTCGCAACCTCCATCTTCATCCATGAGTGGTCACTCATGATGTTTGCCCCCAATCTGATGACTGCGTGTGGCCAAACATCCATCTAGGCCTCGTTGATTAGTGCTTTGTCGATGCAGCTTGCAATCCACCTTCCAGGTTTTTGCTTGTTGGACTAGGATGTTCCACCACCTATCTGGTTCATTTTCATAAGCTGTGCCATCTCAACGGTATCATTGAAAGCTGCCATAACTCTTTTTGGTACCCTGCACCCACCATGCTTGTCCTTGGACTTCCTCACATTGTTGAAGTATCCAAGAACTAGCCATAGAACTGTGTGTTGAGTAGTGTTCTTGAGCATTTCCCATAGCCTCACTCTGTCTCGTTCAAGGTTTTCACCATACAATCCATGCCTCCTTTGTTGCAACAACTTACTGTGATCACCTGATCATTGATGCTAATGGGTTCAACATCCCAAATGCAAGGATTCCAGCCCACATCAATCCAACACCCGTCTCTATGCTCTATATTAGGTATCGTCTTCCATCCATTAGGATACATGGTACTGACTCTTTCTTTAAAACACCTTTAGATCCTTGTCTCCAAATAGAAGACAAGACTCACTCCTTCATTGTTGATGACCTTCTTGAGCTCCCTCTGCCTATGAGCAAGGGACACACCTCACACATTCCATGCGAGTAAGGAAATTACTTGTAGCTGGTGTTCCCGCTCCCTTCCTCGGAGCTGGAACCTTTCTTCTTAACATTCCTCCCTTGCACTTTGGTAGAGCTTCTGGTGTGCTTCAAGCTTCTACTCCTCGACGGTCCTACATCAACACTGGTTTCGTAAATCCCCTGGTCCAGGATCAAGAACGGGTTGATGGGGTCGCCTTCAGCCACCTTTTCCCTAGCCACTACAACAGCCATAGCCACAGCTAGAGCACGTCGCACACTATTGACATCAACAGACCCAACAACTGCCACAACAACCGCATTGCCTCTACTCGTGCTAATGATAGCAGCAGGTTCAACTACCATAATTGGAGCACTCAAAGAGGCACCTCCAACCTCATTCTGACCAGCTGGCCGACAGATCCCATCCTCAACCAGCTCAGAGCCAGGAGCAAGATCGACGTCTACCACCTCTTCAACAACTACCTCCTTGCCTTTCCTCAAATTGGCCCTCATGACTGACCGGGATCTCTACTGAGGCGGCTTTGAATTCAGTCTTGCCTGCCCCCTAGGTGTTCGACGTCGGCCCACATCAACAATGGGAGGTGAGTGATGAATCACGTCCCCCCTTTCCCCGGGACAGCCCCCTGAGCAATGCCCAAAGACCCAGTAGGTCGAGAACCTATCTGGGAGTGCTTCATACTTGACTTTCACCTCCCATTCTCCCCCGTTAGGCAGCTCCACCATGACCAGGGGTGGGGGCTCTTTCTCCGCCAAGATCTCCACACATAGCTTGGCACATCCCATCATCGTTCTGTCTGACTTCCTGTCGATCGCCCTCAGCACCCCAATGGCATGGCTAATGACAGCGATTGCTCTGGAAGACCAATGTTTCCCAACATCCAGGAGTGCACCCAAACTGGCGCCGTCTTGAGAGTAGCCCTCGTGATACCAGCTTTCGGTGACCACCTCCTCACCAGGATGAGCTGGTCGTCGAAGAACCATGGGCCACCATAATTTCTTTGCCAATATCTCGTTCATTCGAGAACCTCACTAGGATGAGGCTGTTGACCAGGCTGAACACTTCCAACTCATCGCGTGGCCTCCAAGAGTGAATCAACCATCCCCGCAACTGGGGAATGCTGACATTACTCCCCAACACCTGAACAATAGCTGAGAAGCAATGGTAATCATCCATCTCCTCAAGCATGGGCTTGGTAAATTTTGTCCAGATGCGCTCGTCATCCTTCTTAAAGAACGATTATTTGGGGTCGGAAGCCACCTCACCCCTAATCCTTGAGGGTGGTCCATTGACTATCCTCAACCACTCCCTAGCTACAGTCACATCTGTGCCAGGTTTGCTCCAGGCCTCAGGCGGTGTCGTCGGTGTCTCCTTCGTCGCTCCAGTGCCATCGCCTCCAGGATCGCCCACCTCCGCAACCATGAGCCCTGGATTGATTCTTTCTTGTTAAGGGCACATAAACATTCAATTCATAATCTATCAAACTTGAATGTTTTGTAACTATAAGAGAAAGTTACAACACTATGAAATCTAAATCTAAATACAAATTAGAAAAAGAGGTGTTCGTGAAGATGTGATTCAAGAAAATAATAAAGTAAAGGACAGATAATTCTATGCTTATACAGTGAATCAAAGTATGAAATCCACATAAGATGGAAAGAACTCCTATAACAAGTACAAAATGAGAAGATAAATGGGAACAATGACAAAGAAATAAGGTGGAACCTGAGTTAATCTCAGACCAACCTATGTGTGTAAGAAAGTGTTAATGTAAAATTAGCATGGCAAGTGAAAGAAATTAAGGGAGATGATCCCTATATAATGAAGAAAATGAAGAATATGATGATTTACCTGTTGATAAGTGGTTGAAAAACATAATAAAATAAGAACACATACACTAGTGGGATAAATAGTCATCAATGAAGGAGTAATGAGATATGTTAATCATGATGATTCCTATGCTAATGGCAAGGAACTCGAAATGAAAAAGGTAAAATGATACATAAGAAGCAATAGCCTGCATAATGAAAATAGAATTGGTTACCTTTTTGCTATTGAACCTTGAAAAATACTTCTATGGTATGGGAAGTGTGTTTCACTTTGTGTCTTTCCTTTCTGGGGCACAACTTTCAAGTGGATCATTACCACTTGGTACATGTGGATTCACTGCAAACATGAGGGTGGATAGGTTATTATGGCATAAGGTTGCTTGGACTATGGTTCTAAGATCATAAAGTTTGTGATGAGTTTGTTTTTTATCCTTCCAATAATTTGGGAGACTCCTCTTATATGTTTTGAAATTTATTATGTTGGTAAAAGTAGATGAGATAAGGATTTGAGTTCCTTAAAGAACATGAGGTGGATACCAAGGTAATGAATCCTAGTATCCAAGATGTATCAAAAGTATGGGAAGTATGTGAAGGTTGGAGATGTTTACTAAAAGAACATATCCATTCTTCCTCCCCTTTAAAGATAGGGAGAGAGAGTTGATGATGACCCTCTAAATGTTGTTTGGAAGGAAAAACAAAAGTGATTCTATAATGTTGTGTATGGTTCGGTGATAGTTGGGCAAGACCACTATCAAGGATAGATGGTTTGTTGGTCAATAGATATGTGATACCGTGTTCCATTAAGATAAACTTATGATCAAATATCAATGCATAAGAGTTAGATTGGATGACATAATTCACATAATCATGATGAGTTTAGTGTCCTTTAGACTAACCAATGTACAAATAGAATTTATGAATAGGAGGAACAGAGCGTTCTAGTCATGTCATACAAGTTCTATCAAGCTTTGAATGATGCTATGATAAAGTATTTCAAATATGGTCAAAAATTTAATCAATATTTCTTCAAAAACCTTAGGGTTGCTGAAGCAGCAATACCTATGAGACAAGTTGAACATGAGTGAGATGGGGTTGATTAAATGTCTTTATGGGATCATGAAATGTATTCTAGGTAGGTTTTTTAAATCCTAGTAAGGTGAAGATAGTGTTGTTGTTTCACCCCTAACAAGGTTGACTAGGAATGATGTTTCCTTGTATGGAATGACAGGTGTCTGTTGTTGGTATGTATGCCCATAGAGCAAGTTATGTGATGATTGTAATGGGATACTTTGTAAATGATTTGAATAATATTAATAAAGGTAATTTCCGATCTATATGTTTTAACTGTTTCTGAGATGATAGTGTAACATGATAGATGTCTAAAGAATTGTTTACTCGATGACGTATGCTTTTAGGTTCAGGACCTAAATGATGAGATCATATAGATGTTAAGAGTATACATTCTTTTTTAGTCCCTAGTCAGTTGTTATTGTGGAAATAACCATAGACATCAATAACACTAAAGACTAGATTGTGTTTTGGTTGATGACAAAATCTCATTAGTCATGATATAGTGATATCAAACAAAGCACATAGGTACTTGTTAGAGAACAAGTGTGATGGAGTGGACTTTTAGAATCCTTAAATATCCAATGACATATATGAATTCATGTTTTGAGTTACTTTGAGAGTTCCAAGAGTTTGAATAAAGTTGAGAGTGAAATGATATTAACATTATGTTTATGCTCCTAAGTACACATGCTCTTTTAAGGGAATTATTTGAGTACCCAGAAGTAATATCTTGACTCCAGAAATTTAATAGAATGTATCTATGATAATAATAAAGCAAAGTTTAAAGTTTCATGGAGTTTCGAGGTTCCTAGGAGAACTTATTTAAGTTTGAGTGGATTTTGAATAATGTGCACTTGATGTTGATAGACCAAGATATAAGTTTATAGCCTAAGTTTTAATTGGAAGATGGTGTCACACACCCTTTGAGAAGAGAGAAGCCATGGATCACATCCTCTTATGAGCCATTCGTAACTCTTGGATACGTAGTTGGACCGTGGACGATGGCCTACTTGAAGATCGTGGGTGGAGGACACTTTGAACAAGCAGTTATCTTCAGTCTATGTAGTGCTCCACGACGCCCCCTCTTTGGTACCTGAAGCCACTGGATTATTTTGAGGGAACTACCTTCCGTTCTCCTTCATTCCCACACCGGTTCTCCACTTCACCTAACAGGCAAAGCCAGAGGTAAGGGGAAGAAGGGAGAGAGATCTTCAAGGAGGATTGCTGTGTTTTCCCTATGAGATCTAGATCCTCGTGGAGCTAAGGGAGACCTGACGGCAGTAGATAGTAGTTGGTTACCAGGACCAATGACGGTAGGTTGATTGGAGAACCAATTCGTAGAGGTATATCACCTCTTTACTCTGCCGCAAATACAACCTGCAACAACGACCTAACTCCTTAATTTGTGAGGCAGATCTGCAAGAGGAGCAACGACCTGGATCAGGAAGGAAGCAACTGCGGTGGACATGCTAGCATGGAGGCCGATGGAGTTTCGACCCGAAGAAGGAGATTTAGGGGCTATCAGTGGTTGAGGAGAAGGAAAAGGACGCCGGCCACCCTGGCGCCCACACCGGAGGCGAGATGGAGGTCCCTTCATCAGGTGTCGATGAGTAGCAGAAGGCAAACAGATGGGGGACCAATCGCTCATCACGAGGAGAAGAGGCTGATCGGTTCCTTGCTGTGTGGCGGCGTAAAGACCGGTGCGAGAGGAGCGGCGCCGATCTCTCACCGGAGATCCAAGCCTGGAGGCGCAAGGCTAGCCAGTGGTTGCCCATCGGCGTCTCAGGAACGGAGGAGAGCAGGCTGATGCAGAGAACAGGAGGGCCAACGATCGCACATTAGAGACCAACCCCCACCGGCAGCAGCGATGCCTGCTTCTGCCACAACGCCCGACGGCGGCGCTCGCACAGAGCCCAGGCGAGGTCGGAATCACGTGAAACTGAGAAAGAAAGATGTGGGCAGAGCCGGCTCAGGATAACGGACCCTTAGGTCCGCAGATCTGACCAAAGACCCAGATCTGGTGGGTCCCTACCCAGCTGTGCAAGTCAGTGGACACGTGGCACGTTCTGGTTCGCCGAAGAGGTAAGAAATTCCAATAATTTACAGATCTTTGAAAATGCATAATAAATAGCTCGTTTATCTGAAAAATACAAACAAGGTACCAAAACGTTTAGAAAAATGTGTAGAACACATTAGAATGATAATATCAGCCTTTTGAAGAATAAATCTCAGTGATATCATGTATGATGTGAAATGCTTGTTTAATGGATAATAAATAGCAAATGATGATATAAAATTATGAGAAAATGTCAGTAAATCCATAATTATGTCTACAATGCATATGATATCAGATATGGTCCTGTTATGATACGAAATCATGTAATTTACTTAATATGGCTAGTTAGGGCTAATAATCCTAAATAATATGTAATTAATGCATACGTGCTCAATAAATTAGGGAAACTACAGAAAACCCTCATACCTGTAACTGGAAGATAATATATAAATTTGTGATCAGTTTTATACACGAAATCCATGTTATATGAAGATGACCCATAATACATGTGATGTAACCCTAATATGGTTAATGAATGTGACATAATGTTAAGTATGTTCACATAATAATGTGATACATGAGTATTATCAGTTAATGAGGTAATAATCTGGAATATCACATCAGTAATCTAATTTCATGACAAGAATGCAAGTGATAATGTGAATATCCTAATGAGATAAGCTAAACCCTAATGGTAATAACTAGGATTAAGATGAGAACCTGATGGTGATATGTAATCTTATCTTAATCAGGTTTGACCAAGATATAGATGACATCAGGAGTATATGTGATGATTAGGTTTCTCTTGATCAAGGTACGCCATTACCTCTTACTTGGCTTATTATTCAATATGCTTGTGTTATATACATAGTAAAATACTTGGCATATGGTATTGGATGAAATGATTGTTCTGGTATGATATGTTGCCTGATTTTTCATACTTATGGCTATGGACACATGAAACATAAGATATCTGATCCATCATATATATGAAAGCACACGGTGCTCAAAAAGTGATCACAAACTCATAGGGAGTACATCACATGTATAATGATCACAAACCACTAGGTGGTAGATCATAAGGCCTAAAGACATCAAAGCCCTAGGGGCAGATGCACGAGAAATATGATGGAAATAAGCTTAAAACATGTGTTCTCTTTTGTTAATAATCATTCTTGTTCAAGTATATGCTTTTTGTTATAATGTTCTATAACTGCCAAGTATTAGTTTTATCTTATTGCCAAGATATGATGAGAGGTATATAAAAGACACGTAGGCGTACTCAGTACAATATTCTTGAATATTGTGCTGACGTGTACCGCATGTAATCTTTTGTTTAGGTTGTGGTTATGCTCTTGAAGATCCAGGATAGTTCAAAGTTGTGTAGCGAGCTGATGTACAAGTGGACCTATTGTCTTATGATCCTGTTGTTTAGTTGTAGTACATGTATATGTAGAAGTTTTCTATTCAATATGTAATATCAAATGTTATAACAATTCGTGTTGTAATTATATGTTGAATGGTGAACATGTGTGTATGGTTTTATTATTGTTCATGTGCATGTGCTACTGATTGTTTCCTTATGACTCCCTTGATTTTCTTTTTCTTAGCCTTGTGTGGGATGTTTAAATTGGGATTCTCGTTGAGGTGAGGGTTTCAATTTGGGCTTCACACATTAGATTAAGTTTTAGAAAATCCGGGGACGTCACAGGTGGTATCAGAGCATGAACAATAACAAATCCTGACATTTGCTCATTATGCAACTCAAAACCAAAGAACCTTGAACTTAATAATCTTTAGGGTTAGATTAGTCGTCTTTTAGAGACTAGATCTGACCTAGCCTCTAGGTTAGCACCTAGATGTCCAAGAACTAGGTCTAGACTGGTGCTTGTTGTATAGCAAGTCCTTAGATGTCGTACTTTCCTTGTAGTGCAGCGGTATGGGATGTTGCACTATTTGGAAATGATGTGCATCAAGGGAAGAGAAACCCTAGACATATTGCGCACGTTGTCTAGAGTAGCTACACTAGTCTACCCCTTGTTCTCACCCTTTTCACTAGTTTTCATGACACTGTACTCTCTACTATGTGTGGGACACTCATTTTCTGGATTTGGTTTCTGATTCCAATCGAATCGAACCTTGATAGTTTTCTCTGACGCTTGTTTTACCGGAGAAAAACTATATAATATTTTATTATCTATATGTATAACAAAAATGTGTCCCCACACATGTATGAGTAGGAGGTGGTCATGTAACCTAAGTGAAAGTGAATGACATCAGTCTAGAAGAGAGTGTAGTTCTAGATTAGATGTCTAGAGCCTTGTTGGAATAGATAGATGGAATAGATGAAATAAGTTTTGATGATATAATGTAGGTCTTATATAGATGACATAAGATGGTTATGATGATCTATGTTTGTCTTCGAGGATTCAAGTTCAATTTTGAGGATTTGAGATGAGTTTTGATGATGCAAGTATGCTTTCTTTTATGAGATAAGATATATTAAGTTAAGATAAGGTTGTGAGTCAGCATGAGCCTCAAACTCTTTTACAAAGGAGGACCTCTAGTGTTAGGACCAATTTTAGGGTTAACTCCAGAGAGAGTGAGACCCATTGGGAGAAGGTCAGAGAACCTATACTCTAAGATATGAGAATTATGAGATATGTGATATGATATGTCCTAAACTAGACTACTCCTGAGTGAATGAGTTGAGTTGCTTAATGCATGATACCTATAGTCTTCTTGAACCCTAGATGTCCTTGGGAAGACCAAACCCTAGAGTCAGAGAGAGGTTGGCTATATGTGCATATGTGAGCATGAATATGAGTGCCTGCCATCTGGGTGAGGGAGAGAGCCCAAGACCCTAGAGGAGGTAGCTATGTTAGTTTCTGTGAAGCCTCATGCTCGGGTTGGTGGTTTCCCACATAGAAATCTAGTGGTGCATATAAGAGAGTTTTGGGTATGATGTTTCATGGTTAGAACCTATGAAGAGTATGTCATAGCATGTTTTGGTTTTTTCTTATGTTGCTAAAGCTTGTGAAGTTGATCACTAGTGCCAATGAGGTAATCCGAGAACCCTAGACCGAAAGTATATGCATACGAGCTACTCATAGAGTTGAGTGAGCTCATAGAGACTGAGCATGGCAATGCCCTCATGCTATGGGTTAGGAGAACCTCAGTTGGGCTAAATAAATCTTTGATATATGTTTAATAAGCCACTCACATAAGTTTGTTAGCAAAACCATGATATAATATATGTAAGATGTGATCTAATCTCGAGGCGTGATATATAGACATGATAAGATGGAAACCTATAGATGGTTTAATAGATGGCAATGCATAAATGGTTAACTATGTATATGAATAATGATGATTAATGTGAACTGTTGTTTAATCTTGTGATGAATTCACTAGTAAATGATGCAATTTATTATGAGCAATGAAATAAGACTATATAAATGAAACATGCTATACAAGGTGTTAATCTTGGTGCTTAACAAAGATGGAAAATATAGTTTGATAGTTAGCACAACATAATGTTTATGACACCTTGACGTATGAGTTAATCTTAGTTAACTCCTTTAAAACATGTTAATATGATGTGAAAACCCTAATGCATGGCTAAAGATAAGGAAGCAAATCTAACATATGAGATATGTAATGACATAACCTAAGTTTCTAAACCCTTGGATCAACCTTGAATGGAGTGTTTGTGCACCCAAGATGGTTGTAAACCCCCTAATAAGTGCTTTGGATACATGGTAGTTTTCCTTGGAGTACGAGTATGGCTAACTTTCGAGGACGAAAGTTCTTTTAAGATGTATATGATGTGACAAAGTGGGTTTTCTGGCTTAATTTTGAGGACCAAATTTCTCTTAAGGTGTGTAGGATGTGATGGAGTGGACTTTTAGAATCCTTAAATATCGAATGACATATATGAATTCATGTTTTGAGTTACTTTGAGAGTTCCAAGAGTTTGAATAAAGTTGAGAGAGAAATGATATTAACATTATGTTTATGCTCCTAAGTACACATGCTCTTTTAAGGGAATTATTTGAGTACCCAGAAGTAATATCTTGACTCCAGAAATTTAATAGAATGTATCTATGATAATAATAAAGCAAAGTTTAAAGTTTCATGGAGTTTCGAGGTTCCTAGGAGAACTTATTTAAGTTTGAGTGGACTTCGAATAATGTGCACTTGATGTTGATAGACCAAGATATAAGTTTATAGCCTAAGTTTTAATTGGAAGATGGTGTCACACACCCTTTGAGAAGAGAGAAGCCATGGATCTGCACATCCTCTTATGAGCCATTCGTAACTCTTGGATATGTAGTTGGACCGTGGAAGATGGCCTACTTGAAGATCGTGGGTGGAGGACACTTTGAACAAGTAGTTATCTTCAGTCTATGTAGTGCTCCACGACGCCCCCTCTTTGGTACCTGAAGCCACTGGATTATTTTGAGGGAACTACCTTCCGTTCTCCTTCATTCCCCCACCGGTTCTCCACTTCACCTAACAGGCAAAGCCAGAGGTAAGGGGAAGAAGGGAGAGAAATCTTCAAGGAGGGTTGCTGTGTTTTCCCTATGAGATCTGGATCCTCGTGGAGCTAAGGGAGACCTGACGGTAGTAGATAGCAGTTGGTTACCAGGACCAATGACGGTAGGTTGATTGGAGAACCAATTCGTAGAGGTATATCACCTCTTTACTCCACCGCAAATACAACCTGCAACAGCGACCTAGCTCCTTAATTTGTGAGGCGGATCTGCAATGAGGAGCAACAACCTGGATCAGGAAGGAAGCAATTGCGGTGGACATGCCATCATGGAGGCCGATGGAGTTCTGACCCGAAGAAGGAGATTTCGGGGCTATCAGTGGTTGAGGAGAAGGAAAAGGACGCCGGCCACCCTGGCGCCCACACCGGAGGCGAGATGGAGGTCCCTTCATCAGGTGTCGATGAGTAGCAAAAGGAAAACAGATGGGGGACCGATCGCTCATCACGAGGAGAAGAGGCTAATCAGTTCCTTGCTGTGCGGCGGCGCACAGACCGGTGCGAGAGGAGCAGCGCCGATCTCTCACCGGAGATCCAAGCCTGGAGGCGCAAGGCTAGCCAGTGGTTGCCCATCGGCGTCTCAGGAACGGAGGAGAGCAGGCTAATGCGGAGAATAGGAGGGCCAACGATCGCACATCGGAGACCAACCCCCACTGACAGCATCGATGCCTGCTTCTGCCACAACGCCCGACGGCGGCGCTCGCACAGAGCCCAGGCGAGGTCGGAATCGCGTGAAACTGAGAAAGAAAGATGTGGGCAGAGCCGACTCAGGCTAACGGACCCTTAGATCCGTGGATCTGACCAAAGACCCAGATATGGCCGGTCCCTACCCAGTTGTGCAAGTCAGTGGACACGTGGCACGTTCTGGTTGGCCGAAGAGGTAAGAAATTCCAATAATTTACAGATCTTTGAAAATGCATAATAAATAGCTCGTTTATCTGAAAAATACAAACAAGGTACCAAAACGTTTAGAAAAATGCGTAGAACACATTAGAATGATAATACCAACTTTTGAAGAATAAATCTCAGTGATATCATGTAAGATGTGAAATGCTTGTTTAATGGATAATAAATAGCAAATTATGATATAAAATTATGAGAAAATGTCAGTAACTCCATAATTATGTCTACAATGCATATGATATCAGATATGGTCCTGTTATGATACGAAATCATGTAATTTACTTAATGTGGCTAGTTAGGGCTAATAATCCTAAATAATATGTAATTAATGCATACGTGCTCAATAAATTAGGGAAACTACAGAAAACCCTCATACCTGTAACTGGAAGATAATATATAAATTTGTGATCAGTTTTATACACGAAATCCATGTTATATGAAGATGACCCATAATACATGTGATGTAACCCTAATATGGTTAATGAATGTGACATAATGTTAAGTATGTTCACATAATAATGTGATACATGAGTATTATCAGTTAATGAGGTAATAATCTGGAATATCACATCAGTAATCTAATTTCATGACAAGAATGCAAGTGATAATGGGAATATCCTAATGAGATAAGCTAAACCCTAATGGTAATAACTAGGATTAAGATGAGAACCTGATGGTGATATGTAATCTTATCTTAATCAGGTTTGACCAAGATATAGATGACATCAGGAGTATATGTGATGATTAGGTTTCTCTTGATCAAGGTACGCCATTACCTCTTACTTGGCTTATTATTCAATATGCTTGTGTTATATACATAGTAAAATACTTGGCATATGGTATTGGATGAAATGATTGTTCTGGTATGATATGTTGCCTGATTTTTCATACTTATGGCTATGGACACATGAAACATAAGATATCTGATCCATCATATATATGAAAGAACACATTGCTCAGAAAGTGATCACAAACTCCTAGGGAGTACATCACATGTATAATGATCACAAACCACTAGGTGGTAGATCATAAGTCCTAAAGACATCAAAGCCCTAGGGGCATATGCACGAGAAATATGTTGGAAATAAGCTTAAAACATGTGTTATCTTTTGTTAATAATCATTCTTGTTCAAGTATATGCTTTTTGTTATAATGTTCTATAACTGCCAAGTATTAGTTTTATCTTATTGCCAAGATATGATGAGAGGTATATAAAAGGCACGTAGGCGTACTCAATACAATATTCTTGAATATTGTGCTGACGTTTACTGCATGTAATCTTTTGTTTAGGTTGTGGTTATGCTCTTGAAGATCCAGGATAGTTGAAAGTTGTGTAGCGAGCTGATGTACAGGTGGACCTGTTGTCTTATGATCCTATTATTTAGTTGTAGTACATGTATATGTAGAAGTTTGCTATTCAATATGTAATATCAAATGTTATAACAATTCATGTTGTAATTATATGTTGAATGGTGAACATGTGTGTATGGTTTTATTATTGTTCATGTGCATGTGCTACTGATTGTTTCCTTATGACTCCCTTGATTTTCTTCTTCTTAGCCTTGTGTGGGATGTTTAAATTGGGATTCTCGTTGAGGTGAGGGTTTCAATTTGGACTTCACACATTAGATTAAGTTTTAGAAAATCCGGGGACATCACAACAAGTGTATTGGATAGACCCACCGTGAGAGTGACACATGGGACCATGATTTGGTAGTCACAGTCAGCTCTCACAGTGATGGTGGTGAGTGTGATTCTTCGACCTGAAATCACTACACTCAACACATGTTGTTGGGTACAAACGCAGTCTTGAAACATGGGTTGTTATAAAGGTGATGATTGGGTGGCTTTGACACATGGGGCTTTTGAGGGGTGAGTGATAGATATGGGATTTGTCCCTCCTAAGGGAGCTTGATGTCTATGGCCACTTGATGAGTAGGATTGAGAAAGGCATGTGCATGCATGTGTGAATCAATATGTGATATTGATGTCAGACACATCTCACCCAGTCTTCTCTGAGATTAAGGAAATGGATGAACGTTGAAAGGATGACTATACCATGCCTTGAGTTTATTCAGGACATCAGCGAAAAAGGAATTATACATTCATTGTAACACCATTCACAGATTGTAGGATTGAAAGTTGTTCTCCAACTTTCTATTTCACTTGGGTAGAACTGATGTGCGAATAGGCACCGCTCTTTGCTTGTGAAGTCATAAGTGTTATGAACTTTCACTGCCAACGTGAAATGGACCTGCAGGGTCACACACATAGGATTTAACCTGGAAGAGGAGTTTATCCACAAATGATGTTTAGATTGATTACTAAAGGAGTTTAGTAGTTCAATTAAACACTCAGTTGATCGATAGCTCAAAATCATAGTGTTCAAGGTGTTGGACCAATTGATTAGAGTATCAGATTGATTGAAACTGCAATTGATTGATTTTGCACAATTTGCACTTCCAACCAATCGGCTCATGTGATGAACCGATCGGCTCAGGTTGGTGAACCAATCGAATCAAGTGGTGAGTCGATCGGCTCATGTATCAATGAGACGATCAACTCAATTGTTGAACCGGTCAATTCATGTGACCAATCGAGATTGTTTGGAAAGTCAGAAGACTATTTTGCAAATACAATTTGTTTCACTTGTACAAATTCAATTTGGACAAGGATTAATAGTTTATTAATCAGAAACAAATATGAAAGTCAATTTGAGTTGGATCAGGACCATGAACCGATCGGCTCAGAGCACCAGACGATCAGCTCAGGGCCCGAAAGGATCATTTCAGGGTGTAAACCGAACGGTTCAGCTGACGTAGATTGGTTGTTTTGTGGAAAATCTCGAACCCTTCTACTCCTGCTTTAATCCCGCATTGCTCGGGGTAGAGAAACATGTCCCCTGACCCTCCTATATATAGGGGTATTGGGGGATTCTAAAAGTACAACTCATAACACCAGTTGCTCTACAAAGTTGTCGTTCTCTCTGGTTGTGGTAACCAGGAGAGCCCGAGCAAGTGCTACCCGATAAGGGAGGTACAATAAGGGAAAGACAACTGCAGAAAGGCAACTGGTTACAGGAGAGTGTGTCGGTGACTAGTACACTGATAGGAGGGTACGAATCCTTACAATTCCTTATGGGACAAGGAGATCAGAGTTCCAGGTGGTCCGTGTGGACTACTGCAGAGGCAGGAGACTTCTGCCGCTCGGAGGACAGCTGTCAATCCTGACAGTCCCGGTGAGACCAGGAGCTGCACAGACACCATCCAAGACCGGAGGTGAAGACTGCGCTAGCCGCAAGGTAACATCTCCGAGCAAGCCTCGGGACAAGGTATGCCTCTATAAACCATCCTTCTTATTGTATAGATGTTGACGCGATTCCTTTTGGCTGGGTTTGGGAGAAGATTTTTTTTTATTTCCGCTGCCTTCTATGTCTCCCCTAAAGCCCAACATCAGCATCAACATTTATTTTGAAACTGAAAAAGAATTGACAAGTGTTCCAGTGTCAGTGTATCTAGAAAAAAAAAGGATGGATACATCACCTTTTTTTATGCTTCAAGGAATGGTATGGGACACATGCCATGATTAGTAAAAAGCTAGCAAACATGACTTTTGAGTAATGTGTCGATACAATAGATATAATTTTTGGATGATATCTAGAATTTAAAGTTGAACATTACTTCTAGAGTTGTATAGATGACACAACAAGTTTCTACATTCCATATTGAGAATGTCTTCTTAGGTGGGGGGTTTTTGTGTTGACCCAAGATGAGATATGTATGAATGATGTGAAATCACAATTATATGCAAGTAACTATGTGAAGGTAATAGGATGAGGTGCAAAGGAAGTACCCATCTTTGTTTACCTTGGATTTCGGGGGCAAAATCCCTGTTAGGGGTTTATAGTTGTAAGGCCCCTAAACTTACTTAATGAGTTGAATAAGAATAAATATCATAATTTAATTCTTATAACCCTAATATAACCTTGTTATATGCTTTGAAATCATAAAACAAGCTTAAGTTTCAAATTTGGTCCAATTTGGACACTGTTTGAGCAAGTTATGCAATTTTATGCACATTTTGGACTTTTCTACAATTTACCCAATTGAGAGATTTTCTTTGCAATTTATCACTTGAATTATTTTCCTTGGATATTATCTCATCATTCTTGATCTTTTTGAGCCATGGGTCACCTATTTAATCCTTGGTTTGAAGGGGTTTTCTCCAAGGGTATTTTAAGGTTTACCTCTTCATGGATGAGCTACCTTTAGTAGCTATTAACTAATGAATTATTTGTTTTTCTTGGAAATTCAAGAAATGAGGGATAATCATGTCTCTATGTATTTTGGGGGATCTTCTTCTATGTGTGCTTGTATATTCTTAATAGTTTAAGGCCATGGACACTTGGAAAGATACTAGAACTTCAACTTTTTCTTTTTCTTTATCTTAAAGTTTCATATACTTATCCCTAAGAACCAAAATGAGCCATTTTCTCTCCACCACTTCCCTACTTCTACAAAATTCATCCTCCCTCTGTACTTATGTGAATTTCCTATCCAAGGAAGAAGAAAGAGGGGATCTTCTTGGAAAAAGAATCTAGGGTTACAATTGACTTCCTTTTAGGGTTTGAAAAGCTTCCTTGTAGTGATCTTGACCTAAAAGAGTATGAATCCCCTTATTTCCTCCGTTTATGTCTTTGTTATCCTTCCTCCTACCTTTCTGCAGGTTGGAACCATTATTTTCCATGGTAGAAATTGCTCTAAAGCTCTAAAACCCTACCTTTCTTGCTCCTTATGCTTAGGGTTTGCTCATTTGATGAAGAAAGGTGCTAGATGTATGAGTTCACAACTTATGCTTGGATTTTCTACCCTACCTGTTCGAGTTTTCTTATTTTTGTGGTTTCCTCTTCTAATTATAGGAAAGTTTTATAACTTGCTCAACGTTTATTGCTTACCATAAGCTATCTATCTCATGTTCTTGCTTGAAAATGATGATCCATGCACTGAAAAGCTATGCTTGACTTGGATTTCGATTTTTATAATGTTCCCTATTCTGATTTCAGTTCTACATGAACCTGTGATCATGTGTACATTATTCCTAAGGTATAATATGACTTGGATGTTTGACAACCTATGGTGCTAAGCACCTATCAAACAATAGTCAATTTTAGGGTTTTAAGTTGATTTCTTCTATAAACACATGACCCATTATTGGTACCATTGCAACAAACGGTGGTGTTGTCTTCATGACAACTGATTATGGTGACCAAGGGTGTCAACTTACGTTCACCCCTTAGGTCAGGTTTTGGCTTAATTATAATCTTAATGGTCAACAACTAAGAACCCTAATGATGCTATCAATCAATGGTGACATTAGCTTGATATTTGATGGTGATTAATGAATATAGTGCTGATCTAACAACCTATGGTGACTTAATGGTCACTAATGATGGGGGATCAGGTCTCCACAACCTATGGTGAGTTAAGCATGTAGTTGTAGCATCAATTAAGTCTTAAACCAATGGTTTCTTGGGTCATTTGATGCAATGGTCGGACCTATACTACAATAGATGGTTTTAATATATGAACTTGACCTAATGGTTAAGATTTAATGTTTCTTCATCCTATAAATTGGAAGGATGCCTTATGTAATATGTTGATCCTAATAAAGTTATTTAGATGTTTTCCTTTATGAGATCAACTTAAGAAGCGCATATAGTGACAACTTGTTCAAAATAAACAATCGCTTGTAGTTTTACCCTACTCTCAATGGAAATTTTAATATTGTTAATCAAGGGATGTATAGGGTTAAATGGTGACTCTTTCTAGAGCGCAACTCAAGGACTTCATAGTTGGTTTATCCAAGGTGTTTACTTATGTAAACAACCAATGATCTCTTACCTTTTAAACATCCAATGGTTCTGGGTGACATAGTGGTATGGTGATATGGGTTGAAAGATGATGGAACAAATGGAGAGTTACCCTTAATAAGGTAGTCTTACCTATTCACTCATATGAATAGAAGGTATGATAACCATATTGTTTTGATATGTAACCCATGAGGTATATCATGTTCTACGTAGCTTTAATATAACTAAATGATGGTAATTGGGTATGAACAGTCCTTGAATGATTCATACAATCATGGTGTACTCTCTTATTGTTGTTGAAACATTAGTATGATATAGCATGATAGTTACACATTGATTTATGTGTGGGTTCATACTTAAGAATAGTATGGAATGTGATGGTGATGCTTCACCTTATGCATCCATGATCTAATGGGGAAGCTGTGAGTTAGGGTTTGGGTATAAGTGCTGATTAGTAACAATGATATAATTTATCATGTTGAGCCTAACTATGATGTAAATAGATGAAGATGAGTATTCATGTTTAACATTGTTATATGATGGAATGATGGTGGAATAACCTCCTTAATATGATCATAACCTTAATATGTTAATTGGTGGTTATCATAGCCGCATGGTTGATACTTTCTTATGCTAAACATGTGCATTATGAATATGATGAGGGTTAATCATATCTAGTTTCCTTGCATGTTGATGTAATAAAGGAATTCTCTTAATGTTAATATAATGCTTCTATAATTGTTTATGAATATCTCCTAGCTTATTAATGCAATATTGTGTTTATCCAGTGTATTATATGTAAGTGATGTTGTTGAGCCTTGTTATAAGGCATGCAAAGATAATGATGATCTTGAAGGGAATAGTATGATGGTCTTAATGACCATTGGGCATGGTTGAGCCCTGAATGAGGTGTAATCCTCTTGTGTTGATAAGGGTTGATACTCTATGATATTGTAAAAAAGGATTTATATCATGTGATAGTATGATCGTCTTAATGACCTTTGGGCATGGTTGAGCCCTGAATGAGGTGTAATCCTCTTGTGTTGATACCCTGTGATATTGTGAAAAGGATTTATATCTTGTGATAGTATGGTGACTAGTGTGGTCTCATGTATGGCAAGTGAATAGTACCATGTGATGATGAGCTGAGAAATTATGTTTCACACATTTTATATCTTTTAAAAGTCATGATATTTATATGCTTGCTAGAAGTGAATCAGGGTTTGTATGTCCACTTGTTTGATGCAGCCTTAATTCACCCAATTGGAATAACAAATCAAGTGCAACTCTAATCATGTAGTTCCCTATGCCGTAGAGCCATCTTCAGTGTCAGAACTTGCTGGATGGTGAAATGAGTATTCCTAAGGGAAACTCAGAGCACATAGTGTTGAGTATGTGGGGGTGGAAGGTTCAGGGTATATCCTTATCATCCACAATGCAGATTGTGGAGGATGTCTATGGTCATGCCTCATACATCTGATGTGATTGAGAACAGCTGTGGTCATGTTTCAGTGATTATAACATGATGTGATTAGAGGACAATTGCGGTTGTACCTAGGTGATTGGGTTTGAATACCCTAGATGCTAGCGCTGTGACATGTACCAAGCTGGGCTAATTATAGGACTATATGTTGCTGTGGTGGTAGCTTTGACTGATATGTCACTGCCTTTTTACTTGTACTGACCAAGGAGAAGAGATCTTAGGATACCGACACTCCTAGATCTTGTACAGAACCAAATAGCCCTTCGCAGGGGTCAGTTGGACTTTGAATGGTAGAATTCAAATTCTCCAGGGTGTAATAAAAGATGTAATACAACCATGTAACATATTTGTTTAGGGTTATACATGACGTTTCACATTGGATGATAACCCTTGTTTGTTATCTTTACATAAAGATGATGCCTAGTGCAATTAAGAGATAATAGATATACTTATGTTGTAGATATGGTTAAGATTGTAGATGTGTACATATAGTAGCCATGCTTATGTTGATAACTATACTGCTACTGTTGATTATAATCATGATGCTATCTATCTCATGTTGTTAGTTATGTTTAGCATGCTAGCCATGCCTTTGTAACTAGAGATGCATATAATGCTAATCATTCTTATCCAAATAGTTGTCCTTATGTTGTTAGCTCTTCTTATGATGTTGATATGTTCAACCTGTTAGACATGCTGATGTTGTTAGCTATGCTTATGATACTAGACTTATTCATGATGTTAGAGATGCTCATGCTGCTAGACTCCTTATACTATTAATAGGGATATGAGAATAGTCTGGATAATGAAGATAGTTATTATCTACTCCTTTATGTATTTTGTTAATCATCAATGCTATTGAGCTTATTTTTTATATATGATTAAACTGTTAAACTGTCTCATTACCTAAAAATGTTGGAATCAATAAACATTGTTGGAGGTTATATCTCTTGCTAGGACATGTGTCTCACCCTTGTGGTTTGCCACTTTTTTTAGGTAATCGACAATGATGAAAACAAATATGTGGCAGCAAAGAGGAGCTATAGTAATGAATCTTTGAGAAAGTTGATTAGATATCTAGTGTGTCCTAGAGTCCTCCTTGTACTCTCAAGTCCGGGCAGGAAAATTTTGTATATGGTGTTTCAGACAAATCAAACTTTTGTTCGCATGTTAATGCTTGTTTATGTGGCATATATGAATATTGTTCTCTTGTGTATATATGTTGTGGCTAAGGAGATAGAACAATTTGTATCAAATTCTTGGCATAGTATGGACACAAGAAAGATGTTGGGATCTTATTCAAATGATTCTGGGCGAGTGTTGATGTTGAAATCAGTTTTAATTTACCCATATTTTTGGGTATGTGATTAATTAGTGATCGATTGTGTTCACATAGATGATGTATGGAACCTAACACTAGAATTCATATGTGTTGATAGTGTAAGGAAATCGGCGTGCCAGATAAGGCAGCGGAAAAAAAATTAAAGCATGATTCCCCTTAACATCAAGATCGCACCAACCACAATTTTACTAGGAAGGAAAGGTTACAAGGTTATACATGGTCGTGGATCAAGTCTAGCGACGTTACCCTAGTAGTATCATCATGCTTTTTCCTCAAGCAGTAGCACTCGAACAGTTGTCTCCACCGGCCTCCTAGTATAGCACCATGAACATCGGTTGACGGTGTCCTCCTAGCGATAGACAATGTCCTCCCGCCTCTATAGAAGTCCACGTGGACCATCAAGAAATCTATGTTGTGCTACTAGAGCCAACAAGAATAATTTGTCCCTTTCAAATTTCAACCTACTAGAGTTGATACGCCCTCCTAGAATTGTCTCTCCCTTGCTATCCCTCCCTTTATCTAGTAGGACTTGCTCGAGCTCTCTATTGGTAACTACAACCAGAGAGCAACAATTTTTAGAGCAACTATTGTGATTTGAGAAGCCCCCAATACCCCTCTATTCATAGGAGAGGTTAGGGTCAGGGTTCCCAATCTGTGAGGGAGTCAAAAGGGTCAAATTCACTAATTTTCTAGAACTTGCACATGGAAAACCAGTTGGTTCACATACCCAAGCTGTCGGTTCGTGCAGTTTCCTATCCTGAATCACATTGGTATTCAATGTATGATTAATGCACAACATGACGTCAACATCAAGTCTTGATCCAAACGAATTGACCATTGAAATGGGCAACCCAGGTGATGAATCTGTCGGTTCACATCATCAAATGGTCAGTTGGGACCTGTGAACCGGTTGGTTCACTATATGAATCAGTCATTTCACACCATGGTTCAGGCATGGATCAGCCAATGTTGATTCCAATTGACCTGACACTCTAACTGATTGATTCAACACTTGAAATAGTCGGTTCAGAGTCCAGTAAGTCAATTGTGAACCTCAGTTGTTTAATTGAATACCTAAACACCAATCCAAACATCATTGATGAATATACTATAATCCAAGTGTATCTATGCATGTGACCCTATAGGTCAAAAATTATGTTGGTAGTGAATGCCATAACCAAATAATGGTATTAAAAGAAATGAGAGGTATCGAGAAACACATCAATGTTGCCCAAGTAATTTAGAAAGTTGGAGAACAACTTCAACCTACAATCTATGATCAATGTTACTATGATCGTATAGTTCCTTTGTATTTGATATCTGGATTGAACTTGAGGGATGGAATTGTCATCCTCTCAATGTTCAATCCAAGTTTCTTAAACTAGAGCATATTGTATGAGATGCATGTGAACTCATATATCACATATTGAGTCAATTGAGTATGGCAATACATTTCTTAGTCTCTCGTATCAAAAGGCCCTACATATCAATCTCCTGTAGGAGGGACAAATCCCATGTACATCACTCACACTCAATCCCCCTGCATCACAATGCACCCGAGCATCACCTTTATGGAAACCCTTATTCAAGATTATAGTGGATGACATCAAAGTACATGAACAACATGTGATGAATGTAGTGACTTCATGTCTAAGAACTACAAACACCACTATCACTATGAGAGATGAATCTGACAACCATTCCATTATCTCCATGTATCACTCTCATGGTGGGTCTATTCGATACACTATCCTCTAACATGTACTTATGTTCTTGACTTGATATCACATATCATGACTAATGAGACACTGTCATCAATCAACACACACTCTAGTCTTATGTATTAATGTTGTCTATTTTGCTTCCACAATAATATCCGACTAGGAACATAACAAGGATGTATGTACTCTTATCATACATATGATCTCATTGTTCATTTCCTCAACCTGAAGACATATGTCATCGAGTGAAATCATTCTTTAGACATCTACTATGTCTGTGTCATCATTTCATGTTGAAACAAACATAATATATGAAATTACCTTTATTATTATCACCAAATCATGCATCTCATGCCTCACTCCAAACATCACATGTTTGACTCTTTGGGCATACATACCAACAGACTCCCACTTTCAGTTAGATCCAATCACCCATGAATATTATTCCAATTAGTTTTTAACATGCCCATCATGTTTTTGCTGCACAAGTGCTTTTATAGTGGGTTAGCAAGGCTTGCTTCAAGTAGGTATTTGCCCGTTTCACATCTCCTCTCTATGCAACTTTTTGCATGAGACAGAAGTGTCATAGTATGCTATATGAGATTCCTTGCCTAACCAGTAGCTCCATTGTTGTCATCAATATTTCTACTGTGTCATCATTGATTAGATCCTCTCACAAGTTCATCTATATGAACTTCTAGATTCATACAATATCCTTAGTTTTTCTCATAACACCAAGATACTCAACTTCTATTGTATATTTAAACAACTTTCATTAGCTCAAATCCCTTTCTAGCTTTACATTTCCCATTTAGGTCAAACACTAAATTTAGATTGTGATCATTATATTTATATGTCCTTTGAAAGCTTGAACCAGTCTAACCCTTTACACCCAACTCTTCCTTATTACCATAACTAAGGAACGAGTCCTTTTAGTGCTTCTCAAGTACTTAAGGATGTTCATTTTTGGTATTCTAGTGACTTTCACTAGAATATGACAGATACCCACTCATCATATCCAATACATACAAGGTTCCCAGGTGAGTATATCCATTTGTTATGTCCAATACATATGATATAACTGGATATCCTCTTGTCATGTCCAATACATACAAGATAATGAGATAAGTACATAACATTGCATACATGATAGATTCAATTATGAATGATGGTATCTATCCATCAGTTCATGTCCTTCAAAAGATCTGGGATACTATGATCTTGAGAGACTAACTCCATGGAATCATGGATAAGTTTTCTCTTATTGAGTCTTGCATGTTGAACCCTTTCAGTATCTTGCTAATGTATGTTCTCTTACTTAGGTCAAGAATCTTTCTAGATCTATCTCTATAGATCTTGATTCCAATCACATAGGATGCTTCACCTAAATCCCTCATAGAGAAGGTACTTTCCTTGCCAAGTTTAATATTTGTAGGATAAGTATGTTATTCCCCATCATTAGGTGGAATATGAATATTCTCCCACTAAATCTTTGTGATCACATATTTCATCTTCATTCCGACTCAAGTCAAAATCTTTGACTATCTTGTCAAATTGAAGATTCCAGCTCTGAGATGCTTGCTTCAATTCAAAGATTGACCTTTGTAACTTACAGACTTTATTTGCATTATCGAATTTATAAAACCTTTAGGTTGTTTCATGTACACATCCTCATAATTATTCTAGTTAAGGAATGGGGTTTTATCATCCATATGCCAAATCTCGTTAGTCATAACAAGCTGTAATAGCAAGCATTATCCCGATGGATTTAACCATGGTAACTGGTGAAAGACTTTATCATGTTCAACATCTTGAACTTGTTTGAAATTCTTCGCAGCCAAACTACCCTTCCATGTTGGTATCCTTTCAAAGATCCATATGCACCCTATGGGTTTACCTCTCCAAGTGATCCAACAAGGACATACCTTGTTGGTTTATATGGAATCCATCTTTGATCCCATGGCCTTAAGCCATTTCTCATATTATGGTTCCTCAATAGCTTCTAGCTAGGTTGTTGACTCATCATCTATGATCAAATCACCGCCTTTTGAGTTATAAGATATCATAATGTTTCAAGCTCAAGGTGTGTTTAACTAGAACTATGAGTTTTGTGTGTTACATACGGAACTCGAGATTCCACAATAGCTTGCAATTCTCTTTGTTCCCACTGTACCTCTTTAGGTTTAGTGTTTTCTTGTTTGTATCAAACATTTCAAGTTCTACTTTTACTCCCACCAATTATTTTGGAACTAAGTTCCTCTTCAGGAATACAACCATTCAGATCAACAAACACCTTTGTTGTTGGATTGCGATAAAAGTATATTTCAACAAAATAACATTTATGTGATTTATGGATAAAGCTTTTAAGAAACTATTTTCTTATATAAGCTTTCAATCCTAATAACTATAAAAGACATATTAGAACACTTCCCATGCCATATCTCATTGTGTCTTTTGAACCATTTTTGACGTTACATTATTTTAGTGTAAAGCATGTGCCCAAAAGAAATTTGATGATTATCGAGATTTATTGATAATCACACCATGACCAACAAGGTGTGATTCTTTCTTATGATACATTTTCACTGTGTTTTAGGTGTAGTTAGTCATTATACATTATCATGGTCTCCAAAAGGTGCTCAAACTTTTGGTTTAAAATATCTCAATATCGATAACTTCAAAGTATCTTAAAAATTTACCAAGTTAGTCATGTACTTCATTCTTAATCTCCTTAAACATTTCAAGAGTTCTTATGTGTGTATTTCATTAAATACAAACTTCCATGTCTACTGATAAAATATGTAAATGTAATGAGGTACTTGTAACTATCTTTAGCATTTATTCTAAAATGTCTATATACGTCAATATGTATAAGACCTAATATATTAGTCTCTCTCCCACTATATCTAGTGAAGATGCTTTTGTCATATTGCCCAATAAATAAGACTCGCATGTCAATATTGGTTCAATAACCAAAAGAGTCTAGATAACCATCATATGAATTCTAGAAATGCATTTCTCATTTATGTGCTTGAGATGACAATGCTATAGGTATTCATTGTTTGATCCATCAAGTCATACAGATATGTGTCATGCATGTTTTTGTCTTTAGAACTATCAAGTATAGTTTTTGAGACATAGGGCATTGCCATGAAACATAAATTCTTGTCCATATAAGATACAGGATGTTTTTATAAATGGAAATTATTTAATAGCAATTCATTATTTTTATTACATGCCCATGAATGAAAACTTCCAACTGTAGTGGAAGCAACTCTTTCTCCATACAGTTCTAGCTTACTTCTTTTTGGGTCTTGAAGTAGAGATCTCTATCTCTTTCTTCTTCCTTTATTCCTTTAAGTGAAAAGGACAAAATCCTTTTGCACTTACCCTTCTCCCTATCTTGAGTTTTGAAGACTTAGACTTTAGCTTAGCCTCAGAACACTTCTTGGCCTTGCCTTCTTCCTTGGACTCACTTCTATTGATCACCATCATAGATTTGTCCTTTCTTCATTCTTCCTTTGACATCAATATGCAAAGTAGTTATAACAACAATTTAGCCAAGTTAATCATGTAGTAACACTTTATTAACTGGCTTATGATTCATACAATGCTTGGAGAATCACATACATGGTCAACTCTTGACCTAACAAGAAATCCCAATCACTCCATATGCCCAATAATATTGAGCACATGGGGCTTTACTAGATCTTCGTCTACCCGTTTTCACTCAAACAACACTTTAGAGACATCATACCTTACTTGCTTTACATGATTCTTAAGATGTGTTACCATCTAGAGAATGTCCATGTTTTCATGCTACTCATGCAACTCATAGTTCATACAACATAGCATTAGGTACTCAATGTCTATTGCATCATTGGAATGCTTCAAATAAGCATCCATTTCAGCCTTAGGCACATTTAGAGTGGGTTCCTCTGGCTCCGATCTTTCAAGGACATAGAGCTTTCACTCATTGGTGAGAACATTTCTCAAAGTCATTAACCAGTTGTGGAACTTTATCCCATTTTGTCCTTCTCAAGGATTTATCGTGATGATAACGTGTTTTGTGTTTGACATTAGATTCTACCAAGAAATATTGCAATTTTTCAAAACATTTTTATTTATTTGAGTTGATAAGTTAACAATGTTATTTAGACCTATAGTTAATTATCACCCCTCTATTTTATTCAAATTGATAACCCTCATGTATTGATTTGGAAGATTGTAGCATACAGACTTCTAGTGAGCCAAGATCTAAAAAAATTAAGTCAATATCCAACCAATGTTGGCTCTCATGACCAATTATTAAGGTAGGAAGTGTTTGCCAATTGCATCTCATGCAATTCTTGGATAGATGGTATGCACAACTCCTTGCAATAGTCCATATGTATGCTTCTAAACACTTTATTCTATTAAAGTCACCTAGTTAAGTTTGACCAATAATACAACACGATAGAATATGCACCCTGCTAGGGCAGACCCACATATCTACCATCACACTTTCACGAGATAGATGGCGCATCACGCTAGGGCGTGCCCACGCTTGGTCGATCAAGCTTTTCATGTCTGTTGCTATATGGAAAGCATCTAAGACTTAATATTTATTGAGGGATTTTATATATAACTAGATATACATATCCAATCACCACATACTTATAATACATATCATATACATGCTATAACCACAAATGAGAATTTTACAATTATAAAACACACAAGTGATGGTTATGTCCATACTACTGTAATTCCTTGGATCCACAAGGAATTACTACAACCTATGGTCCACATCATATGCAATTTGTTGTTGTGAAGATCTGTGCTTGGACCAATCAAGATTGGTCGGTCCAACACTTGAACCGGTTGGCTTGACTCTTGGTCTCTTAGTTGGGCTCTTGAAACAGTTGCCTAGTCTTCAGGTTCAAGCAACGTCTAGACTCTTCCAACCGATCAGTTGGGCCACCAATCAATTGGTTCATCCTCCTATCACCTATCCTCCTCATTCCTCCAATCAATCATTTCATCTCACGAGCCGATCAGTTCGTCTGGAGCAGAGTGTCTTCTTTTCCATAACAAAAGTTAAAACTATCCTAGTCCTATCTACGTATAAGATTGTAATAGAGAAACCTCGAGTTACATTCAAGGGGAGTATATGAAGGAGAGAATTAATACTTTTACATATGGAAAGAAGAGAGAGGCTCAATATGCAAACCAAGATATAAAAAGAAATAAACAACCACAACCATGCACATACAGATCTAGGGTTATTGGCCACAACCATACTTCACATCCACCATTAAACTAACTTTTACAGAGAGCATGCAAATTGTATATATTATATCATATATATATATTAGTTTGTGAATCAAATGTGGTAATTAATCAGATATACATATTAAACAATTTAATATTGGCATTGTATGTAATAAAATAAATCTGATGATCTTAATTTAAAACCTAGATACACTGTAGATTGACATGGCTTTGATACCACTGTAGGGAAATCGGGACGACGGATAAGGCAGTGGAAGTAAAAATTTAAAGCTTGATTCCCTTTTACAATAAGATCGCATCAACAAAAAATGTATTTAGGAAGGAAAGGTTGCAAGGTTATACATGGTCTTGGAGAAAGTCCAACGATATTACCTTTGTAGTAGCATCATGATTCTTCTTTTGGAAGAGCAATCGAACAATCATCTTCTCCTGCCTCTTGGAGCAGCATCATGGACAACAGTTGATGGTGTCCTCCTAGTGACAGACAATGGCCTTCTGCCTCTAGAGAAGTCCACACAGACCCCTGTGAACTCATGTTGTGCTACCAGATCCAATTGGAAGGAGTTATCTCTTTCAAACGTCAACCTGCTAAAGTTGATATGCTCTCCCAAAATTGTCTATCCCTTGCTATCCCTCCCTTTATCAGGTAGGACTTGCTCGGGCTCTCTGTTGGTTATGACAACCAGAGAGGACAACAATTTTCAGAGACACTGTTGTATCATGAGAAGCCCCCAGTTCCCCTCCATTTATAGGAGATGCTAAGGTTAGGGTTCCCATTATGTGAAGTAGTCAAAAGGGTCAAATTCATGAATTTTATAGAACCTGTGTATGGTGAACCGATCGGTTCACATACCAAATCGATCGGTTCGTGCAGCTTCCTATTTTGAATCACATTGGTATTCAACATACTACTAATGCACAACATAATGTCAACATCAATCCTTGATCCAATTGAATTGATCATTGAACTAGACAACCCAGTATATCATCATACGATCGATTGGGACCTACAAACAGGTCAGTTCACTATGTGAACTGATCATTTCACACCCTAGTTCAACCATTGATCAGTTAATGTTAATTCTAATTGACCTGCCTCTCCAACCGATCGACTTAAACCGATCAGTTCAGAGTCCGATCAGTCAGTTACCTAAACACCTTTAGTAATCAATTTAAACATCATTCATGAATATACTCCTTTAATCTAAGTGTATCCTATGTGTGTGACCCTATATGTCCAAAATTATGTTGGCAGTGAATGCTCGTAACCAACTTATGGCATCACAAGTAAGGAGCGGTATCTAGAAACACATCATTGCTCCCCAAGTAATTCAGAAAGTTGGAAAACAACTTCAACCTACTATCCATGATTAATGGTACCGTGATCGTATAGTTCCTTTATCTGTGATATCTAGATTGAAATCGGGGCATGAAATCATCATCCTCTCAACATCTAATCCATGTTCCTTGAACTAGAGCTGACTATATGAGAAGCAGGCAAACTCACATATCACATATTGATTCACATGAGTATGGCCATACATTTCTCAGTTTCTCTTACCAAGATGCCCTAGATATCAATATCATGTAGGAGGGACAAATCCCATCTACATCACTCACACTCAATCACCATGTGTCACAATGCACCCGAGCATCACCATTATGGAAACCCTTATTCAGGATCACGGTGGATGACGTCAAAGTACATGAACGACATGTGATGGATGTAGTGACTTCAAGTCTAAGAACCACAATCACCACTAACACTATGAGGACTGATTCTGACTACCATTCTATGGTCATCATGTATCACTCTCATGGTGGGTCTGTGTTATACATGGTTATCTAACATGTACCTGTGTGCTTGACTTGATATCACACATCATGACTAATGAGACACTGTCATCAGTCAAAACACACTCTAGTCTCATGTGTTTTTGTTGTCTATTTTACTTCCACAACAATATCCAACTAGGGACATAACAAGAATGTATGTACTCTTATCATACATATGATCTCATTGTTCAGGTCCTCAACCTGAAGACATATGCCATCGAGTAACATAATTTTTTAAACATCTACTATGTCTATCTCACTATCTCATGCTGAGACAAACATAATAGAAGGAATTTCCTTTATTTATTATTATCAAAATAGGTATCTAATGCCTCACTCCAATCATTACATTATTGGCTCTCTAGACATACATACCAACAGATAGGGTGTATGTAATGTATAGTGATCATGTTGACCTAAAACCTAAGTTGGAGTGGCTAACCCCAAACAATACATCCTTGGTGACATTCATGAATACATTACAAAGCATTAGGATCTTAATCATATAACATGTCTCAGATACACACATAATGGCCCTAATAACATAACTAAGATCCAATATGCAAGTTGAGCTCAAAAATATGTAGCATGTCACTTTTCTCACTAATATACACATGATGACCTAAATGTGCATAATTGGTAATCTAATGTGAATAAGTACAAGTGAACGCTTTATGTGGACAATGATGTGACCAATAGATATAATGTGATGATAAATGGATGTTTAATGTAAGTGGAAGTATTTAGTGAGCCATTATTTGAGTTAATATGGAAATTAATAGACATAATGGAATTAATGAGTAAAATATCATAATTCTAATAGTATAATATCATGTGACCTTCATGGTATTACGATCATGATGATTCTACTCTAAATTCTAAAGATTGAGGATAACATTAATACATAATAATAAATATAGAGGTAACTGGTTTAGGCCCTAATTGTATCTAAACTTGTATAGGATAATCTCAAAAGTGAAATCTAACCCTAAGATCAAATTCCTCGGGTCCTTATTAGTCTAGATGTTAAGTTTCAACATAATGAGATAATGTTTTCTATCTTAATTTAATTAATAAAGACAATCTTGAATTATATAATCCCAATGTTAATTGGACTTTGGTCATTTTGATTTAAATCACATTTTTCTATCATGCTTCTGATTTCTCATATTTTCTTGAGGTCTTCGTTTCACTCTTGGTCTTTGATTTATCTCATTTCTCGGATTCTATATGAGCCGTTTGATCATCATCATACGACTTTGGTAGTTTCTTCTTTCTTGAGTCTATGGGCTCATGTACTCTATAGTTTGTGGGACTTCTATCTCCCTCCTTCCCTCAATCTCTCTCTCTCTCTCTCTCTTCTCCTCCTCTCTCCTAGATCTCTTGCTATTTGTGTTCCATGTGCAGATCTGAATCAAATAAGCCTTGTCTCAATTGGGATTGGGCTCCTCAGCTCCCTAGTTGACAAAGGGATTCCTTGTTTCCATGTTTCCAGTCCAATAAAGTTTACCAACCACCCAGGGACTTTGTATGTGTGTTTGTGTGTGTGTGTGTGTTAATATATATATATATATATATATATATATATATATATATATATATAAATCTTTGATTTTGCACAATAAACCATCACTTTAGAATATTATAGTGTGAGCTAGGATCCCAATTGCCTCATAATATCCCACAACATAGAACCATCATTGATGGTTAGGTTATGATGGGTGGATTTTAAAGAGATATGGGCTCATGTACTCTATAGTTTGTGGGACTTCTATCTCCCTCCTTCCCTAAATCTCTCTCTCTCTCTCTCTTCTCCTCCTCTCTCCTAGATCTCTTGCTATTCATGTTCCATGTGTAGATCTGAATCAGATAAGCCTTGTCTCAATTGGGATTGGGCTCCTCAACTCCCTAGTTGACAAAGGGATTCCTTGTTTCCATGTTTCCAGTCCAATAAAGTTTACCAACCACCCAGAGACTTTGTATGTGTGTTTGTGTGTGTGTGTCTATATATATATATATATATATATATATATATATATATATATATCTTTGATTTTGTATAGTAAACCATCACTTTAGAATATTATAGTGTGAGCTAGGATCCCAATTGCCTCATAATATCCCACAACATAGAACCATCATGGATGGTTAGGTTATGATGGGTGGATTTTAAAGAGATGGTATTAGAAATTTTGACTATAAAATATAACAAAACTCTGATTGATTTAAGATTGAAATGTTTAAAGTGAGACATTTCACATAAAAGTATTCAATTAGGTGATCAATATCATGATTACTTGATGGTAGATAAAGATGTTAGTAACTCCACTAAAAACAAATAAGGTGATAAGAATATTTTAGCTTTTAGGAGTCCACAATAAATTGATCAACTAGATAGAAATCACTTGATTATCAAGAGGACATCATATTAACAATCAATAATAAATGTGAGATGGATCTAATCATATTAATGGAAGATAAAATAATAATTCAAATTTAGAACTTAGATTAATCATTTTCTTACTAAATTATAGAATTGTTAGGATTTTGTTTGGCATTGATTCTAGAAACTCTGACATGTGTGTTTTTCCTTAGTCTAGTCGTTTTGGGTTGAGTTTTTCTTTGAAAAAAGATTTGATCTTGGTGATTAAGTTTTCATTTAGGAAGAAGAATGAGAGCAAAAGAGAAGATAGAGGTGAAACTTGGAGTCCAAGTCTTCTCATTTTCCATTATTCTCTCTTGGGATAATGATAAGGACTATCAAAGAGTTAGTTTCCTTCAAACATTAACTAATAATTTCTATTTGGCATCAAATTTTTTCCAATGATATTTCAATTGGGAAACCTATTAAAATAAGCTTTTAGAAAGCCCAAGCACATTCCAATTTTGTGCATAGATGTTGTATAGGGTTGTTCTATATATATGAACCCCAAACCGCATGGAAATTTGGTTATACGAGTGGAATAAATGAGCAAAAGTTTTGAAAATGTAGAAAAATATAGGAATATTGCATGTCATAAGTAGTTGATGCAATATCGATCGCCAATTAGGGACCAAAAATGGGGTGTCAAAGGGAGTAGGAAAACACAATTTCAACAATGGGTTCAAATGTGGAGCGTGCGATTTCAATAAGGAGAATATGCCGATATAGGTAGGCTAATAGCTACATAACTAAATTTGAGAAAGGAAGACCAAAGTTGAACCTCGGTGAAAAGATCATCTAACACAAGAGCCCATAAAGATACACTTGAAATATCCATTGGTATAAACAATTACAAATGGAACCACATTATTTCTGCTAAACATGTAAACGATGGTCAATAGTATTTTTGGACAACGGAGGGGTACTATCATTCATAAATTGCAAAGTTGACAAGATGAAACATGAGACGTATAGATGATGCGGAAAAGGAACATCGATTTTGACTGCTTGTTAGAAACAAGCAACTAGGTTGAATGACAGTACTGCAGGAAATTAATGTTGAATTTCTCAATCACAGGGCCTGGCTAACAGGTCCTTGGAGAGAAGTGAGAATATTCTAGCAGTAGACTGAGTGTTGCTGCTAGTATCCACGTATATGTATGTGAGAAATTCTAAAACGTAACCAAAAGAAGGAGAAAAAAAAGTCAGTGCACATTCCAGCAAATAGTATGGAGAAAAGACCCATTAGAGAGAATAACAATTACGTTGACATATATAAAAAAAACAAATACGTTGAGATATATAGACATTTCTCTATTTGTTGATGTACCATGAGATTGCGATGGGCTGCGTAGTAACCGTAATTCCTAGTTCGGTAACGCTACGCTACGTTAGAAGACAAAGTCGGCTGACCAGTTACATAATTGTACCATGTGGACGTTCCCCGTTAGAGACAAATTGTAGCGAGAACTTTCGCCATCTCCATTACTATCATACTCCGGGAAGGGGAAGCGGACTGGTTTGTGATATGCGTGCAGTATCTTTTTGTGAAATGTGAGGGATGCGTTGGGGTTGATCGGTCGGGAGCAACCAAACAGACTTGTGGTGCGGGCCACTATCCTTATATCGTTTGCGCAGGGAGAGTGCCGTCGTCTCCCAGCCGCTGGCTGCTGCCTGTCATGGCGTCATGCCGTGGGGATAAGTCGGACAACGACGGCCCGGTTATGCCACTCCAACCAGGATCAGCCCGACTTCAGAAAGTTCGTATAAGATATTGACTGGAATAAAGGTGAGGGCGTGGACCCTATTTGGTGATAGATTACATAGCATGGAGTACAACACCTTGCGATCTTTCACCTTGTGATAGAGTTTTGCAAAGGTAGCTCCGACTACCGATGGTCCACATTGCTCGTTCTCGTCATCCAAGCCACGTCCCGGTTATGACCTACAGATGCATGACCACCTCCTCCGGAGAGTACAACTAGGACTTCTTTTCCTTGGATTTGACCGAAATACAATTTGATGGTACAAAAAATTACAAGTTGGTGGAGGAGAAGCGAGACAGCCTTGCGATTCAAAAGCTGAGTGGGCAATGACGCTGGTAAGTGACATTCAAAGGGTAATCATGCACTTCTGCTCACGACTTCAGCGGTGCATCCCTGGGGCCACTTCAAATTTGTGGTCTAAACTGCGGCGCGGGGCCACTGAAATACCTACAGAGATAAATGCGGATTTATACGAGGTCGCCACTGAAGTAGATATAAATTTGGCCGTGTATGACCTGATAGATATTGTAAGCACATTCCGGCTACTGAAAGACATGAACATGAAGCCAGCAAGATTAATTCAAATAATCACCAGGAATTAAGAAGCACTCTTGTTGTTCCATGTCCAGGTTACACCGAGTCTTAGAATTTATCAACGATGATAGCCCACCTATCGATTTTTCCAGTTATATAAAGCAAGCAACTGATCCATTAGCAATAGACCACAATTCTATCGATTTGGACTATAAACTGATCATGCCGGAGACTACAGTTGGGCGTTATCTATCATATCGCTTGCCCATATTGCTGTGGGACTTTGTAAACATATTCAAGGTGTCAACACTGACAAGCTCAACATTCTGATTGAAACAATTAGCCAGCGCCGAATGGACGATACCGTCCGGTAAGCAGCAGAAAATGTAGACATGATATGATGTGACATAAAGAATTATATCAATTTCGGAGGCTGCATAGAATTATGGGAGGAAATCGACGATTGTATACGCTTCAAAGAGGAGGCATCATCTGCATATTGTAGTTTGTTGATCAAACATGAAAGAAAATTTGATCGCAAATATCTCTTGATGGACTGCATCTTGTCTACAATACGATAGGACTACCTAAGAACACAACATATATGTCAGCGGTATTTGGAGAACATACTTGATTGGGTACAAACTACCATATATGACATCCTACGTGTGTGCATGCTCAATCTCCCCCTTGCCATAGCTAAGAGTTGGGATTTTGACGATTCTGTTGAGATTAACAAAGATGTTGCTAAGAGACCTGCATTTTTCTGGGGGCAACTAGAGAATAATATCCCACAATACAAGTGCAATACTCCCCCAGATACTATTGTCCTCCGGGAGCATCCTTTTTCGTATGGCGGGCCTACTTAAGGTAAACCTCATTTTGTTCTTTTTTCCTTCACGATAAGAGTTTAACCTATAGCTAGTCAAGTAAAATCTTAAACAGTTGAATTTTAACTGGTGATAGATCCTAGATGAAACATCCCTAAAAATGTTTATCTGTGTTGCATTCACATTACATTTTGGATGTGCTAATTCCGTATACTAGTATATGATCAATTAAATAATAGTCAAACCTCGGTGTACCATAATGAACAAGCCGCCATCCCAATGTACTAGTTACATGTTCCTCTTCCTCAAGCTATTATTAATATGAATACACCATTTCGTAAAATTACAAGGACTGGCATAATCATATACGAGCCGAAATGCTAAGAAATGATGCTCAAGTGACTATATGTGAAGGAGGAGGGGAACAAAAAATACCAAAAGAGCAGATGCAGTTGCCAACATAGTTATTGCTGCCTTGAAGTCAATTGACGCAGCTCCGCCACCAATTTTTAATGTCAGCGGGTTGGAGTTCATTTGTTTCCCAAACCCATGCACACCTTATGTTTATCCACGCCCATTTCTAAACAATAATGGGTTCTTGAAAACCTACAATGACTACTACCCCTTCCTCTCTTGATATTACAGAGATATAACTTCTAATTTGTTGCTACTAAATGATTTAAATGGTTTCAAAAATTATGTTGACACTAAGAATATATAGTAGTGGTATATTAGTTTTCGAGGTGAATCATATGTGTTGTTAGATCCTACTATCCCTGTTTATGTATTACTTTATATTAGAATGAAATTGTATGACATTTTCATTTCTCTTTTCATCCATATATCTTCCACATATCTTACTTATGATGTAGTTATCCAATCCAGTAGTTTTTATGCATTGTCTCGCTTAACATCTGGTGTAATCTCAAAATACTTATATTTTTCACAATGTAAATTCATAATTATAATTTTCTATTATAAAATATGGGTAAATAACTAGTATGTGATCAATTAAAAATCCCACTTTATATTGATTATTTGTAGAAAAAAATATTTGATAGCATCAAATCATGCTCAGATGATTCTAGTAGTCGATAAACTAGTTGATGTCACAAATTTCAATTGATAACAACTAATCAAGTTCGTTTGTGAATTGATAAGATAGCTCTATTCATAGATGGTAATGCACCATGCCACAACTAGTTTACATAGAAGTTATAGTGTTTGAGAAAATGATAACAGTATCATCCATGTACTTGTATTTCAAAATATTTATAAACCTTAAAAAATAACCTTGCTTGCAACATAACTTGCAACCATTTCAATGGTGAGATAAATATTTAACTATGCTAGAAACAAAGTCCTACGTTTATAATATATTATTTCATTAAAAGATAATTTAAACAAATTCACATTTTATTAAATAAATCATTTGATACCACACACACACATACATACATACATACATACATACATACATACATACACACACACACACACACACACACACACACACACACACACACACACACACACACACACACATATATATATATATATATATATATATATATATATATATATATATATATATATATATATATATATATATATATATATATATATATATATATATATATATATATATATATATATGCTAACAAGGAGTGGTTCAATTGGTCAAGCACGGTGTCCCCTAATAAAGGGACCTGTGTTCGAATCCCAGCTGCCGCCTTGATTTGCCACCCTCCCGCACGTTCGGCCTCCGCCACGGGCGTGGGAGAGGGGGGAGAAATCTTTCTCTCCTAATCCCATATATATATATATATATATATATATATATATATATATATATATATATATATATATATATATATATATATATGACTCATCTAATCTTTGCGGATGACGTTCTGGTTTTTGTAAAAGCCAAGCAGCAATGTATGGAGAACCTTAAAAGTTTTTTGGGGAGATTTGGGAAGCAAACAGGGTTGTGTGTTAATGCAAATAAAACACATATATTTTTGTCTAAAAATTGCTACCAGATGGAGGATAGACTCATTCAGGCTATGGGCGTGGAGAGAGGTAAATTCCCAACAAAATATTTGGGTTTTCCCCTTACAGGTGGCAATCTTCAGGTCAAAGATTTTACTGAATGCATTGACAAAGTTGAAGAGATGATTAATAGATGGCCTAATAAAAAAACTTCAATGGCGGGACGCAAAACTTTGATAAAAGCTACCATAGAGGGACTTCTCATTTTCTGGGTGCAACAAGGCAAAATTCCTATCTCTGTTCTGGATAGAATTGAAATAAAGATGGCTAATTTTCTGTGGGGGAGTGAATATCACCCTATGAAATATTCCAAACCGGCTTTTCCTATAGATGAAGGTGGGCTTGATTTGAAGACTCCTAGAGACATTGCTAGATGGGGAACCATGAGGAGGATCGTTGCTTTCCAAGAAGGCACATCTACTTGGGGGAAGTGGATGAGAGACAGATCTCTTAGAGGGATGGATTTTATCCCAAAGACAAGAGAAGGCTATTCAAGATCCACTAATGTTATGAGAGAAGTATGGCCACAAATCAAACACTTGTTTGTTGTTAATGATTCAGGTGGTTGGCAGCTCAAATCCAGGAAGATAAGTATGTGGGAGATATCCCGAAATATAGGCATAAAGGACCCAATGGGTGAACATATTTGGACCGGTAAGCATGTATTGAAATGGAGCACATGTGTTTATAAATTTCTACACAATATCCTTGCCACCTTTGATAGAGTAAAGAGCTGGAATTATGATATTTCTATTGTATGTTTACTTTGCGGGGAAAAGGAATAAAGTCACAACCATCTTGTAGGGAAGTGCACGTTCACAAAGGAGATCTGGGAGTACTTATGTAGTGATTTCAGCTTACAAATCTAACTCACTGTTGATCCGAGAAGGATGCTTGCTAGATGTGGAGTTAATGTGAAGAAAAATATGTTGTTTGCGGGTCTTTGCTATCATATTTGGGAGGAAAGGAACGCTAGGAAACACCATAGAAACTCTACAAATGCTATAAACATTGCTGTAAAAATTTGTAAAAACATTAGACGTAGACTACGTATGTTAGTTGTACCGCTATTTTGGGTGTATGGCGTTGGGCCTACATGTACTTTTGACCCTCTAAAATATTTTAGGGGGATCGTCAGAATATATTTACCTAATTCCGATACATATATATATATATATATATATATATATAAATAAATATATATATATATATATATATATATATATATATATATATATAGAGAGAGAGAGAGAGAGAGTCAGGCTAGAATACACTCGAGTGTATTCGGAGTAGAATACACTCAAGTAGTTTTTCATGATGCAATATTTCTTTTTCAAAAATCTAATCCGTTGATCTTCTTAAACATCTTGTGAATAACTCATAAGTAAAATTTGAGCACATTAGGACATTTATAGGTCATGTTATAAAGACCACAAAAATTATGCGTTTCAAATTAATTTCACACGTCGATTTTGTTGCCCTTGGATGAGTGACTTACACTCATCCAAATGGGCTCAAAATGTGTATGTAGCCTAGTTATAATATGACAATGAAGATCAATGGTTTACATTTTGTAAAAAACAGTCTTGATATGCAAACACACTTGAGTGTATTCTTGCAATCTGTACACTCGAGTATATTCTACCCTGACTTTTTTTTTGAAAATAGCTCAATATCATTAAAAGTAAGTCATACAACATCTACAAGATAGACATCTCTCATCAAGTAACCAAGCAACAACTCCTTTTGCAGAAAGACATAGCATAAGGCTCAAATTGGGATGTGATAGGTACGTTTCTACACCGTCCACCTCTTGTAGTGGCTGTCTAAAACAATTATCTGGGATGGAATTCATCAATCTACAAGAGCCTATGAGTACATCTAGAGAGGAGTTTGCATAGCTGCTGACAGAGATTACCATCATGAAGACAAATGAAAGATCACCAGAAAAAGAGCTTGACCACAAAGCAACAACACAAACCAAACAAAACAGACACAACACCACACAAAACGAGACTAGAAACACAACTACCAACGACGAGCACTAAGGTTGCACCAACCAGGAGACCCAGAAAGGAGGCCAAACCCCAGCACAGATACAGAGGAAGGATGGCTCATGCGGATACAAAGGCGGGAAGTAGAAGGTGCTAGGAACTCCACCACCACTCTTTACCACCACTGCAAATAGGGAGTGGAAGACCTGCATGAAGCACAAACCCAACTTTCTCCTCCACTGCCTGAAGCACCAAGGGGAGCCCGAGCTCCCCGTTCTCCGAAGAAGGAACCCGAGGTACGACCACGACCAACAAACACCCAAAATGGGGGAGAGGGGTGCCACCTCAGATGAGGACCAACACCCAAACCAACAAACAGAAACACGCCGATAAACGATGACTAAACAAGCATACACTTGCCACAGAAACTAGAAACTGGACGAAAAAAGCCACAAACCTCCTCCTAGCACCGCGATCGGCCAAGATCCGCCCAACTCCAGCAACGTCGTCCCCCTGCAAACAGACCACAAGCACTGTCGTAGATGAAGATAGCCTTCTGATCAAGAACCTGACGAACCAAAGCCCAGGGACCCAGCTGCCCAAGAAACTAGATCAGAGAAGAGACGGAGGTTGGAGATGATGCGACTTTCCGCCAGACACAACACCAACAACCAATCGAGGAAGTGGCCCAGGGGGAGCAGGCGGTGCTCTCCGGCGCCCAACCCCTCCCCCAAGCCCGACGGGGACGGCCGGAGCTTCTGATGCCCTAGATCACCCTCCCACAGCGGACTCCTCCTGTACGCCAAACCCCTGAAGTATATTCTACCCTGACTATATATATATCTATATATATATATATATATATATATATATATATATATATATATATATATACACACACACACACACACACATCAATTCATTTGTGGCTTTTAAATGTTATCCTTTTACATATACTCGATGCTAAATAGTGAATAAAATCTTTCAAAGTGTATAATTATATGCAAGAATATTTCTAATTTGGCTATGAAAATTTAAGAATAGGCTATAATATATGTAATATGAAAATCCAAATAGATGTCCAATAAAATCTTTGTTGTGTAAGAATATCAATAATATCTACTTTGACAATCTTGGTCACGATGTAAGTTCAAACTTATATTTTTCTAGAATAAAATATGGGTAAATAATTAGTCTGCCATCAATCAAAAATCTCAATTAATGTTTATTATTTATAGAAAAAATATCTTTGATACCATCAAATCATGCTAAAAAATGCTAATATTCGATAAATTAGTTGATGACATAAATTTGAATTGATCACAACTGATCTGGTATATTTGTGAATTGATTACATAGTTATGTTCATAAATAGTATTGCCCCATGCCACATCTAGTTTACATAGAAGTTACAACGTTTCAAAAAATGATAACAAGTATCATCCATCTAGTTATATATTAAAAAATTTATTAACCTTGAAATAGAACCTTTCTTGCAATATAATTCACAACTATTTCATAGATTTTTAACTATGTTTGCAATAAAGTCGTAGGTTTATGCGATATGAATTGCACTTTAGGATGGTTTAAAAAATTCACATTTTATTAAACAAATTATTTCACTATATATATGTGTGTGTGTGCACGCGCATGTGTGTGTGAGAGAGAGAAAGAGAGAGAGAGAGAATTTATTCAATACACGTGCGGGTAGTTAACCTAAGTTACCCGTGCACGTGACTTCCACTATCCGTCTTTTGAAGAACAAAATGATCATCAAACTCTGCTCAATTCTACTGTTGCATCAGACACATGTTCTCAGCCGTCATCAAACAAGGTTCCGGCTATACTCCCCAAGTCTTCTATTTTCTAAAAACTCGACCTCGTCGTCGTCCACCCCCCTCCATCCTCCTTTGGCAGGTAGCCACCAACATTAGTGGTCTCACTCCATATTTATTATCTCTGAATCTCAAATCTCAAAGCAACGAGCTACCGATGGTGAAGTCGACTAGTAGGATGTCATTTACATACAAATTCCAAGTATGAAGAATAACCTCACATCGGTCATCCTGGCCACCAACTAGAATCAGGAGTCAATTTATCGCTGCACAATTAAAAACCAAGGGGATACATGAGCTTTTTTAATCAGCTTTGTACCTTGAAGAGGCCATTGATGCTGACCACTCCAGAGACCGTTCCCACTTCTACTACCATATCGTTCACACTTATGTTGCTACCATACTGTTCTCCAGTTCCATTGTCTGGCTGGATCCAGAAGGACTTGATGAGAAATAGGCCTTCGAGTCAACTACAAAGTAGAGAAGTCACAGTCAGCGTGTGAGTCTACATGAATAACCTTGCAACCAGCCAAAGTGAAATATCATCTCTTCTTACTATTTCTATGATTAATTGTATGCCAAATTGAAGATCCAGGAAGAAGATATGTTATGTTTGGTGGTAGTACACATTAAATGTTTGATGCAATGATAAAATTAGAATAGAGATCATTGGTCATGATAAGATGTAATATTTCAGAAAAGAATGTAAAGATAGTTGATATATTATAACAAGAATAGAGAATTTGTAACGAAAAAAGAAAATTTGTAATGAAAAAAATAAACTTATAATCGAGGATGATATTTTGTAACAAAGTCTGGATGTATTACATTCTTCTATATGACAAAATGAACCTAAATGCAGTATAAATTATAATAAGAAGGGACATTTAGTAACCAGAATAGATGATCTGTAACAGGAAGGAGAACACACTAATCAAAAACAAAGTTGTGTAGCCAAATATGGACGTGTCATATTATTTTGTTTAAGAGAATAATTAATACATAATATATTGTAATAAGAGAACGACCAATGTATGATAAAATATAAACTCACTGATCATGGTATAACAATGGTTAATACATAAGAGTAAATTGCATTTTGTTTTAAAAAATCACAAGTATAGTTATAGTATTTTAGAAAAATATGTAAAGAGAGTTGATATATTGTAATAAAAACAAAAAAATTGTAATTAGAAAAAGTAAATGATAGCCAAAAATGACGTTTTGTAATAGAACATGGATGTATCTCATTCTACAATTTGAGAGAATGAAACTAGATACAACATTAATTGTAACAAGAAGGAACAATTAGTAATGAGAATAAAGAATCTATAATAGAAAATGGAAAGCAGTAATCAAGGATATTAATTTTGTAATGCGCTGACAAGAACTATAATATGTCAGAAGAGGTCGATTGCACCTGCTAAAAAGGAAAGTAAAATAAACCCCAATTCTATTAGTAAATTAAATATAATAATACATTTTATGTATGTGATGGTATCTTCGACCTGATTACACCTAACACATTAAACATGTAGTGGTTGATTTGTGAATCATACACCATTGCAGACAATTTGAATTGAAAATATAGATGAATTATGAAGTTTATGTATATATAGGAGCAAACTGTTATGTAATTGGATATATTGTAATATGTATGAGCAAATTGTAATGACAATAGACAATTGTAATGTATAAAAAAGTCATAATATGTTTAAAGAGATAGACTGCACGTGATAAGAAAGAAAATAAATAACCCTCAATTTTACTATTGAATCAAATAAATGAAATGTCCATTTTTTATTTCTCTGCTCTCTATGTTGTGTAGAACTACTAATTTTTTTATCACTAGTAGGTGCATTATTTTTACTGTCACATTAGAATTTATCTTTTTGCATTACAAAATGTCTACATTGGTTACATTGTTGATCCTTTTTGTTATAGTGTTTCTTTCCACATTATAATACACTAGCTTATTTACATGTTTTCTTTCATTTGGCTTCACCCTGAACAAAATCTAAAATTTTGACATCTATACTAAAATCAAGACTATTTACTCAACTTAACTTGAATTTCATCTTACTCTAAAGCCTAAATATCTAAATGGCATGTTGATACATTAAAATAAAATATCTTTTCTGGTGTCCTATATATTTAATTTTATGACCTCTACTCATCGTATCCATGTTGGGAAAGAACAATTAGTTCTTTAAGAGAGACTCATTATTCACCAACTTGGAAAAATTCTACGCGGATATACATAATTTGACGAGTTTAATTACTCCACTCATCACGGTGTGATACTCACAAACGAACTACCAACTTGTCCAAATTGCCAATAAATGCTACTATTACCAATCACGGTTTGCTACTCAATTAACAATGAACTAGCACTGTGGTATTTATAGTAGATGCCACCGCTACTTGTCCACAGGTAGCAAAGTTTTGTTACCCATGAAGGTAGTAAATATGTATTCTCTCTCTTTCTCTCTATTATATATATATATATATATATATATAATAGTATAGGAGTGGCTTTTAATTGTAGCCTTTTACATACTTGACGGTAACTAGTGAATAAAATCTTTCAAAATGTATAATTATATGTAAGTATGTTTTTAATTTGGTAATGCAAATTTAAGCATAGGCTATAACATATCTAATATGAAAATCTAAATGGCTTCCCAATTAAATATTTCTTGTGCAAGAATATCAATAATATCTATATTGAGCGATGAAACTACAACATCTCTACCAATGGGCCAATCATGGATATTGCGACGGGCATTAATGCTTGATTTTTTCATAATTAATAAAATACTATTCAATGGTTTAGCAACTTGTACATATCACCAAAAATATAAAAATACACCTAAGTGGATGCAAAAAAATGCTCTACTTTGAACTTCTTTCTCATTTCAAATAACATAAAATGAAAAATATGAGGTTCCTAATTAGATGTCATAATATTTAATAACCTTGGAAATACTTGTGTTATAACCGCATCTGAGCTTAATTGGTAAACTAGGGTTTACTTGGATGATTGTATGCTTAACTAAGTTGATCATTTTAAAGCTTGATTAGTGATGGTTGTTAAGTTTTGATGTTTTAAATATAATGAGAAGATTTAATCATACTTTGATTCACATAATTAGGGTTTAAGATTTGGAAATCTTAATCGACCCAAATTAGGGTTTTGATGACATATGAATACATAATTTGATAAGTATAGTGTCTTACTAAATAATTTTTATTATTTTATGTGTAACTTTGATTGAATTCAAATTTGGATATAATATGAATAAATCAATCATGCATTTTAGTAAAAAAATTCAAAATATTTGGATGTTCTTTGAAAGTCATTCTCGATTGAGATATACTTCAACCGACTATGCTGACAGAATGTTGTTCAGCAGTATACTGTTTGATTTTTAATTATTTATTGGTAACTCTGAATGATCTGAAAATTTTACTAGAGCTTTAAAAGTGCATTTCAGACATCGTGATAAATTTTCATAATTTTTTAGATGCTTTTAGAGCTTATTAGTAGATGAATTACAGTAAAAGTTTTATAACAAAAAATTCAACTGAAATAAGAGAAAGTATAGTGAGGGGTCAATGTGCAATTGACCCAAGCAGCTCAATTGCTCTATATGGTCAACCTAACACACAATGAGTTCTCATAATTCGTGATTCAATCTATAGTAATGAAATCCTAGAGAGAGAGGGAGAGTTAGGGTTTGAGAGGAGAAAGTGATGAAGATGCTGATCTAGGGTTTTGCGGTCTGAGGGATGATGAAATTATGTAAGTTTAGCTTCTTTGGATATATTTTCATGGTGAATCTTCTCTTAGATGTCAATATTTCATCCCTCCTCTGATTTGATCCAAAATAGTATCAAAACTTCCCATTTTCTCACTCTTTCTTCATAATCCCTCATTTCTAGGGTTTCTGAGTTGAAAGGAAGAAGAATTGGATGAATTGCTAGGGATTTGATTTGAGATCGAGATTTTTATGGATGAGCTGTGTTTTTAAGGTAACAACTATCATTGTCTGAGGGCCATGGGTTAGGAGATTGATCACCTTTATGAACTCATGGGACCCAAAGGGCAGATGAGTAGGGCACTCTCTGGATGCATAAGGGACGAGGGATGACCCCAAAAGTGCCGGCACCCTATAGACCTAGAGGAGATGACCAAGGATTGTGTGGTGACCCAAGTAGGTTTCAGATCAGTTTTCCATGGAAGAAATTTTTTATATCATGATATTTGTGATGTGGAGACATGATTTGCATGTTTCAACTTAGATTTGAAGGTGTACTGGTAAGGTGGGATGTACCATCTCTACTCCTGGAATGGGAAGAACTCTGTATTTGGATGGCCGCCAAATGCTTATTTCTTCTTGTTATGGGAGTGAGAGATAGGACAGTACGCATGCCTTACATCAAGGATAAAAGATAATGGAAGTTGGAACGTTGCTATGAGGTATGAGGATAGAGATAATAACATACCCTTGTGGAGTGAACGATACATGGATGGTTTACAAATAGTAAGAAAAATAAGGATGTTTTTAGCAGAAGCTATGTGGAATTTGCAAGTTAACCAAGGTCGAGTTCGATCACAGTGAGGATGAGCTCAGAGCTTCTTGATGAAGATAGACTTAGAGTTTGAGATGAGATGATAAGTAGAATACATGGAGGATAAGAAGTGGTAAGGAATGCTCTGGTTGAGATCTAGCTGCCTAGTTTAGCTAGAGGAAGTTGAGGTTGTTTGGCTAACCCTAAGTTTGGAAAGAAAATGTGTTTTGGCTAACACTCAGATGTAACAAGATATATTGAACAAGTTAATGGTTATTTGGTTAGCCAGTTTAGACCTTGATATAGTGAAAGGATGGTGATAGAACCTCAGATACACTTCTTTGTATAGGAAGGTAATAAAACCCTATTGAGAGTGGTTTAGGGTTTCTGAGGCATCGATCTTGAGGAATCGTGGAATACATGAGATCAGGGTTTTAAGATCACCATACACAGTGATACTACAAAGATAGTAAGTGACAGTAGCACTTTGGGTGTTTAAGATGAATTGCAGGTAGTATGTTGCCACACATGATAGTAGGTGAAGGACGAACACCAGTAACCCAATCCTTTGACATAGAGGTTAAAGTGTCCCCGAGAGGGAGTGGGAGTTCACCACTATGGAAGTTGTGGTAAGTCTCCCCTAGACCAAGGAAGGTCAAGATGCAATATATGGGTTATGGTAGATCGCCTTAGCGAGATAACATGAGAAAGAAAGAGTTTTGTCAAGGGATAGATCTGGTTGAACTACATATGAAAAGAGATGATTCAACTGCACCATGACGCGAGTTCGAAGGTCTTTGAGTTTGAGCTAAAGGTTCCCTTCCAAAAGTGGAGTGGGTACGTGAAGAACTTGATGATAGTACAGTTTATCACCCCATACTAATGGACAATATGATTTGATGAGAACATGTATGCTCATTTAGGGTGATACATAGAGACAGTTCTTAAGATGTGATGTTAACCACCATAGCCTTTATCGGGATGCAAGAAGTTCTATAGGGAGGTTGTGTCGGTCACCACTTCATTATGATGATGTTGGTGAAGGAGGCCTCGCGAAGGTCAGAAAAGAACCACAAGTGTGTGCAGATGAAGTCGCTTTGATCGTGCAATGGTTGAGAGAGAGACCAGTGGTGACATGAGTCACGAGCTGATGCGAAGCAGACTGATATGCAGTTCACTGTGGGAGAATATGTGATGTGAAAATCCGACCCCTCTAAGCTACAACTGAGAAAGCCGAGTCCCCGATATATGGGTCCATTTGAGATGGATTGGTGGAGATGGTTGTGTTAACCTTACCCCTCAGGATAAAATGATGTGTTGCATGAGTCCGATCTAGAGCACTATGTGAGGTACCCAAGCTAGGTGATGTGCCCTGAACCTATTCAGCTTTTGAAAGGCTGAAAAGTCCTGAGTCACCTATGAGGGTACGATATACCAAGGTAAGAAAGAACTCAGATGGAAGAAAATGAGATAATGAAGGTTCTTGGGAAACACCATGGAAAGGGTGAAGCCACATGGGAGCCCTGATGGACATAAGAAGACCTATCCTATTTGTTTGCTTGTTTGATGGAATTTTGAGGGCAAAATTCTCATAAGAGGGGAAGGATGTTACAACCCCAAATTTTGAGTTCCTTTGGTGAGAAATGTAATTTCTCATATTAAAAATATTTGGAAAAATAATGATATAATTTGTTGTGAATAAATGGATTTCGTTTGAAATAGCCTTGTTGTTTGATTTGTGGGCTTTATTGGCTATTGGGCCCAATAACAAGGAAATTCAATTTATTAATGAATAATTGAGTTTTTGGAGAAAAAAGAGATGTGGAAACCTCTGGAAGGCAAAAGAATGCAATCCAAGGATGGATTTCGTGCCACATGGGTTCCTTGGGTTCCAAGGAGTCCAAAGTTGCAAAGAAAAGCAATAAGAAAAGAAAAGATTAATTAAGTATTTCTTTATTAAGAAAGAAATTGAAAATAATGATAAAAGGTGGAAAACAAGTGAAAAGAGGTATAATTGAATTATCCTTAGTGGAATTTCGTATTCCAAGGATTCCTAATGATAAAAGGAATACTAATGAAGGAAATAAAAGAGAAATAAAGAGAAATCCTCAAAAAGAGATATTTTAATAAGAAATAAACAAGATAATGAGAAATAATGAATATAGATGCATCTGGATGGATAATGAGTATCCAATAAAAAGGATTTCGAAGTAATAGAGTTTCTTGGGATCCAAGGAGTCCTAATGAAGAAAAAGAAAGAGGAAAGGCAAATAAAACAAAATAAGAGGATAATGGGATACATAATTAATGACTTTTTGATAATGTCAAAAAGAGATGTTATTTGCTAAAAGAAAAATGAATTTGTGGCCAATGTATTAAAATCCAAACATAAAGAGAGTAAGAGTAATAATTTTCGGATTTTTCATTATGTAAGTATTCCAAAATAGAAAGGAATAGGGAATATGTAGTGTTTTTTCGGAACCTATATACAAGGACATGCTTTTAGAGAATAAGGCATGATGATTAGTGCCTTTGGGCATTTTCCTTTTCTTTTTGTGTGCAACACGAAATACAATTATGTGTCTCCCTCCCATATGGGTCTCGCGGCCATAAAGGTATAGGTCTAGGCTTTGAGGCCTCTCTTCATCTCTTCAAGGACGATCCCTAGGGTTTCCTTAGATGTGAGTATATATATAGGAACCCCAAGTCAGCATCTTGCCACCCGAATTCATGGCCCTATCCGTAGTGGCCCAAGCGGGAACCATGCGAATCCATGAGTCCCAGTTTCTCCCATCGTTCGGCCTTGAGAAGCCACGAACAGACCTGCAACTCAATCACAGCAGATCATGGCCTAGCAACTGACCGACGACCAGCTTCAGCGAGCCTTCTCCACTTTCTTGGTGTTGTTTTCATCCCAAAAAGAGTGTGAGCACCATCTCTTTCTGGGAAGGGATGCAGCAGCCACCTGCACAGCAAGAAACCTGGGAAAACTATCGTCAGGAAGCCGCGGCCGCAGGCCCTGCACCGGCCATCCCAGGGGACCCAAGGGGTTGGGCATGCTGTTGGAGGAGAGCGGCACTGTTTAGGGGTTGCACGGCCGGAGAGAGTGATGCAGAAAAGGAAGGAAGGTGGGTGCGGAGGAAGCAGCTCGCTCGGAGGCAGCCACGTGAGGCAGCGCTGTGCGCACAGAGACGCAGGCACGCGGAGGAAGAAGAAAAAAGAGTCAAATGAATCTTGTGCCCCTCATCGTGCGTACAAGACCCAAGGGCAGCTGAGACCTTTTCTCTGCACAGAATACTGATAAAGACTTTAACGCTGACGTGTCAATTTCTAACTGGTCAATTAAGTGATAAAATTACAAAAATCATAGAAATTGCTAGGAAGCTCCGATGAATAAAGTTAATACATGAAAATTGATCCTTATAATGAGAGGAACATGTATAAATTATCTTTGAAACCTAATTATGCTTTATTTTAAAAAAGTATGTAAAGATGTTATCTTTAATGGTTTAATCAATGAAAAACCCTAGTTTGAGATGATTAAAGTATTTAATAGGGTTTAATGGATGATTAAAGTAGATATGAACCTGTTGTTAATAAAAAGGGCATACTAGATTTAAAAGGATGATCTTCATGCGTAATTTGGTTAATTTAGAGTTCCATATGCTTTAATGAACATTGAACCCTAACTTTGGTAATTATGATCATTAATGATTTGAATTGGTCAAATTCATGTACAAAGACGAGGTAGGATGGTTCTAATATATTTCGAGTACAAAAGTTCCTAATTTTGGATAAATACCCTTAATATAGAAATTAGGGTTTTTGAGTGGATTAAAAGGATAAAGATGGTAGCTTTAATGGAAGAGAGGCTTAATGAACTTAATTAATGGTTAACTGTGCTTTAAATATGAATTTAAGATTATGAGTTGATAAAAGGGAACCTTAATAACTTTTGTAAAGGATAAATGAGGAATTAGGGTTTAAAAGAGTATGGTGAAGTAAAACCCTAATTACAAAGAAACCCTAAAAAGAAATAGAAACCCTAAGTAGCCATATGGTTGGAATATTCTGTCTCAAAATCTGCATGTACAGGTGTGTGGTTAATTATGAATAACCGTCTTAGTTTCCTGATGATTTTCCGGATGGTTAATCGCATTGAATGCAAATTATCTATTGGATGTTCATACTTGCAAATCATAAAGTCACTATGATTATCACATTAAAAAAATAGAAGTATGGATTCTCGCACCTACATGCCACCCTGATGGATGATGCCAAAGGTCAGACCCAGATGGGTAGACCAATGGACACCTTGAGTGGTGACCCCAGGCACCAAGAAGGTGGCCTATGATATTGCATGACTAGTGGGCACCATGAGTGGTGACCCCCAGGCACCAAGCTCGGGATTGAGAAGGTGGCCTTAAGTCATTGGCAAAGGGCACCCTAAGGTGGGTATGCCAGGGTTAGGGCAAAAGCGGTGGAGAATGTCATACTGAAAAGTATAAATTGGCTTGTTAATTAATTTGATTGTGATTATTAAATTGTTATCCATATTTGCAAGTTTTGGTTGTTCCCACATACTAGTGTATTTCGATATACTGACCGACATTTTGTTTGTCGGCGTTTTAGAAACAACAATTGAAAGAAAAAACAGTAAAGTGACACATTGCGGAAAAAGAAATAAAGTGCAAGGAGGATTAGATAGAATAATTTAAGACCAAGATAGATAGATTTCCAAGGTTTTCAAAGGTAAGTAAAGTTTTAATTTTATACCAAATTCTAGTTACTTTGTAGAATTTCATAATTGTTATTGATTATTTGTCAAACCTTTGATCTTGTTAATTGGATAATGGCACCGACCTTTCGGTCTCCCTTAACTGGGGGTTACCGGGAGGTGGGGTCGTTACAGTCTGTTTGATCAAAGTTGTTGCAAAATGATATGATATGGATTCTTCCTCTATTTGAATGAATTTCAGATGATAAAATCATATTAGAAATGCATACAATACATCCTAATGAGAATTCCCTAAGTATCTGCAGATGTTATAAGAGTAAACTGAAATATAGAGAATTTATTTATGACTGAAATTGTTGTATAATTAAATAGAGAAATTTGTTTATTCGGATCCCCTTGGCTATGAATGATTGTTTATCTAAATTCATAGTACACATATGTCAGATACTATCTTGGATTTCATTTAAGGTGAATATTGTTTGTTTGATATCTCAGTAAAGAGGGTGAAACCCTAGATGCGAGGAAAGTTGGATACTTATGAATAAATATCATGAAATCCATTTGAAGGGATTTTCTTGACATGATAGACTTTAATTATTCAATTTTATTCTTGAGGCATGATATCTCAGTGAATGACATGGAAACCTAAATTTAGGTCAGTTCTAAGGTTTCATACATATATTGATTGTATATGATTTAAGCAGTCTTTATTCAGTGAATGTTTATGTCATATGAAATCCTTATGAGAGACATGTGATAAGTGAATGAGTTAAATGAAACCATAAGGATAGGGTGTTCAATGAATCAAGTATTGTGATATCATTGTTCTTAGTATGAGATGTGGTGATGCTTAACAGTTCATTTGCATGTTTCTAGTGTATAAAGTGCCAAGTTGACATGTATTCTATTTATTTAAGAATTTTAGTCTGCCTGTGTGTATAGTATGAGGATTACTCAGAATATTACAGTATTTTGAATATACTGCTCTGCCAAGTTTAGAATGATATACATGTTGTATTATAAACTTCAAATAAATAGACGCAGTACCATAGAGATACCAGAGTCAAGTATAAGTAAGGAAAAGATACAATATAGTAGAGCTTTACAAGAATAATAAAATAATAGACTTAGGGGCCCTGAACACCGTAGAACTCCTATGAGATGTTTGTGCTTTAGGGGTGAAACGACCTAACCCTGGCAGTGTCTAGTATACGAGGGTCAGAATGTACTAACAGGTGGTACAGGGGACGAAGCCCTAGTGGAAGTCTCCTTAAATTACAGAATGTAGTGTCCGACATCAACCATAGATCCTGGTGGCACTAGAGTATAGAAAAACTAATAGGTGGCTTGACTCTCTGCCTGTGTGCTCAGGTTAGAGGAGGAGTCTAGTTTTACGGCCCATAAGTGTGCTGAGGCCAGAGTGCCATTTTTCCCGTTGCAGACCAGTGACGTGTCAGGCTTAGCAATCCTGGGGTGTCAGCTAAGTCTTGTATGATGAGATCGTAGTTCGCTATGAGTCTTCATATGTAGAGTACACTGCATATGATTAGGGCATAAGCTAAAATATGATCATATAGGTTTAAGGAGTTTCTTATAAGTAAAACGAGTTAAGAAATATTTGAGTACAGTTTCATAGTAGTTGTTCTTTAAATGTAATATTTACATTCCCTATTATTTTAACTGTATTATTTTAGATCTGCTCAGTGTAGTAAGTACTGTATTTTATTCCAATTTAATAAATTGTCTAGAGTATCCTGCCATATTTATGTTTGTCAATGATTATACTCTTTAAATATTAATGTTGTTATAATTGATATCAGTTGGTTAAAGGTATATATTAATTATATCAGTGATTTAGACTATTTCTTTGAAGTACTCATTCACTGAGCGAGTAGGCTCACCCCTCTACTCAAAATTTTTAGGGAAATCACATGGACTTGAAGAAGGTCAATGCATCAAAGTAGATCTACCATAGGAGTTAAGTATGAGATTAGTTAAGTTCAGTCGGTCCCTGTCACTCTAGGTCCTTGTATAGATGTGAGAGAGTTGTATATGATGTTTTGTATGTTTATTTCCTTAATAAGAGAGAATGCAAATGATTTTCATGTCGTATATAAATGGAAGTGTGAGAAACGTAATGAATATATGGATGTGTATCATTAATGTTGAGATCATATTAGAGTAATAAAATTTTAATTCTCTTGTAAAGTTTGTTTATGTGATTGAATGCGAGAAAACAAAGAGTTTGAAATAAATAGGAAAAGTCGGGAGTGAACTTTGTATTATGTGTAACCCTCATAGTCATGCCCTAATATCATGATTAGTAGTAATCCTGGGATGTGGGTGTGACAACTTGCTACATAACTCACTAGCTTATCAATGGTGATGTAAACTACTTAATTGATTGACAACAAATTCTCACGTGTAAGAAATGTTTATCTCAGTTAATAAGAAATAAAAAATTCAACTTTGCATTAAATATGCTACTGCATAATATTTTATAGATTCTTTTATCTAATACAATTGACTGTGTCACTTTTAACTATTAGTATTTTACAAATATATTTGATGCTAAGTAGAATATAGTTGTTTCAAAAGCATAATCATAGGCTGAAATACTCATAATATGACAATGAAAATGGTCAATCAGTAGAAGTATTCCCATGAAAGAGATAAAAAATATCTTCTTGAGTAGATAAAAATATAAAGCTCTCCCAATGGGCCAAACATGGACATTTGTAGAGGTATTGATCGTTTTTTGTTTCTTAATTAATAAAAAATGACAATTATTCTACATTTTACCAATTTTTACATAGCAATACAAAATACATGTAAGTTGATACAAAAGATTGCTCGTCTTTCACCTTTTTCCTCATCTCAAATAACGAAGAAAGAGAGATATTAGGATCCTAATTAGTTTTCACATAGGAAGATATTAATGGTTATTTAGTTATGCAAGACATGAAAATAGAATGATTTCTTAGCCCATGAAGTTGCCCTTAGTATGATCCCATAACATCCTGATATAGAAATCATCAAGACACACAAAGAGGGTTGAGTTTCACATGTTTTAAGGAATCTTCAAGGGCCACATAGGATTAGTTTTTCTCACATAAACCTATGTCACTTAAGTCATAGTGATGTGCATCATAGTCAATAAACTAGCATAAATTATATGGTTCCAGACCTCGATATCAAAGCACAAACACACCTCCAACCCGCATGGGCCCCAATACCCATGCCAAAATCCAAGTTGATCCTGATCAACTTCATATATAAGATTGTAAGGAGAAGATGAATAAACATTCTAATACCATTCGGAATATGCTCACATCAAAGAGATATAACACTAATTGATATACATGTAATCGTAATACATTGACATAAGTGACCAAGGTCACTTGATTTTATAAAAGGTAACCATGCTCAAATTTACAATATATCATCATATGCAAGGCACAAGCCAACAATAGTTTTGTTTTTGTGGTACAAGGCATGGTATAAGATAAGATTTCTCTAAAGCACATATATTCGGCTAGTGACTAATATCAGGTCTTCTCTGTCCCTAGGGATAAGAAACATCAACGTACTATCTTTATTCCATATTACTTTTGAAAACCTACATGTCCAGAATACATGGGAGGCTATTTCAGCATGAGTATATATATATATATATATATATATATATATATATATATATATATATATATATATATATATATATATATATATATATATATATATATATATATATATACTCTTCCATGCCCATGGAAAAGGCCGAACGCCCGGGAGGGTGGTAAATCAAGGCAGGAACTGGGATTCGAACCTAGGTCCCTTTGTTAGGGGACACCGTGCTTGACCACTTGAGCCACTCCTTGTCAGCATATATGAGAATATATCTATATATATATATACAAATATACATATATATAAATATATTTATGTATAATTATGTATATAAATACATATACATATACATACATACATACATACATACATATATATATATATATATATATATATATATATATATATATATATATATATATATATATATATATATATATATATATATATATATATATAGACACACACACAAAGTCAGGCTAGTGTATATATATGTGTGTGTGTGTCAAATATGCATATATATATATATATATATATATATATATATATATATAGACACACACACACAGAGTCAGGCTAGTGTACACTCTTGTGTATCAGCGGCACAGTACACCTGAATCATTTTTTAACATGCAATAACTTTTTGAAAAATCGAAACAATTGATCTTCTCAAATTTCATAAGAACATACTATATAATAAATTTTAGCTCATTTGGACACTTATAGGTCGTGCATCTAATGGATGCAAAAATCATGTAGTTCAAATTCATTTTGTTTGCCAATTTTGTTGTCCTTGGATGAGTGACTTACATTCATCCAAATGGGCTGAAATTTTGTATGTGGGCTATTATAATTGTAACCATGAAGATCAATGAATTACATTTTTGAAAAATATGGTCTAGGTAGGAAAACACAATTGGGGTGTATGTCATGATCTATACACTTGAGTGTATTCTACCTTAACTATGGATATAATATTTGGATTCTCTAACGTGGTGTTGTCATTTTTTTGAAAATAAAACGCCACCATATATGTGTCACTGACATCCCTATGCACACCAATACATAAGAGTAGCCTGGTTGAAATACAACATGATGTTGGGCCAACAGACTAGATGGGTTACATGGTATATGACAATGTAGTAATTTATGGATTATTTTCAATACATTTATCTACATATACTATCTTTAAAAATCTATAGATAAACATGCTACTACCATTTATCAAGTATGGATAGAACATTTACTTTACTTCTATTCTATAATGAAATGTTGTTTATCATTTTGGCATCACAGGCTAATTTGTGTGTGTAAATATATGTATGGAATCAGAATAATAATTTTATGAAGATCACAAAATGTAAGTGACCATTTAGATGTTATTTACTATATGTATCTAGAACATATACGGTCAAGCTAATGTCAAAATCATGACCTTACTACATCATGCATTGTATACCACAACATTATATCTATTGTGATTGTAAATAATCACTATGAAAAAATATTTATTAACCACATCATACCACATTATAGAAAAGTTATGGGTTAAGAAACAAGACGTGAGGTGTTACCATTCGTTATATTGTAACAAAATAAATAAATAAAAAGTTGATATTGTATAGTAATATTGAATCAATGTCGTATTGACCAACACTCTAATATATTGAAGTGTAATATGTAACTTTGATTTTTGATAAATTTATAACTGCACCAAAACGTGATGGTTGTTAAAAAAAACCACATCCAATCATAACCTAATATAAAAATAAAAAAGTATCCATAAGTATGACCCATCACACACACAAATAAAAAGAATGTACAATATTAATTGACTGGTTGACACGGGATCCGATATAGATGCCTCAATTTTAATTTAAAATTTTTGCAATCAATCTATTGTTTGCATTTTTGCCAAGCATACATATAAATCTACCCTGGGGTTTTCATTCATATGTATTCATATGCAGATGTTTGTAATTTCTCTTTTAATTTATTAAGATAAAAATACACTATCATTTTCCATAACAGTAAAAAAAATCATTTCTTGTTTGTTTGGAACATGAATATTGTCTCTTTTGACTTAGTCATAAGAAACTATTTGGAGACTGTTCCAATTGGATTCTCATCGACAACAATGTTTGTAGAAAAAATCTACCCATATTTAATCTTCTAAGACCTTATTTGTAATTGTTGGTATGTATGCCCATAGACAAAGTCATGTGATGATTGTAATGGGATACTTTGTAAATGATTTGAATGATAATAAAGGCAATTTCCGATCTATATGTTTTAACTGTTTCTGAGATGATAGTGTAACATGATAGATGTCTAAAGAATTGTTTTACTCGATGATGTATGCTTTTGGGTTAAGGACCTAAACGATGAGATCAGACGGATGTTAAGAGTATGCATTCTTGTTTAGTCCCTAGTCAGTTGTTATTGAGGAAATAACTATAAACATCAATAACACTAAAGACTAGATTGTGTTTTGGTTGATGATAGAATCTCATTAGTCATAATATAGTGATATCAAACCAAGCACATAGGTACTTGTTAGAGAACAAGTATACCGGACAAACCCACCATGAGAGTGACACATGGAACCATGATTTGGTAGTCACAGTCAGCTCTCATAGTGATGGTGGTGAGTGTGATTCTTTGACCTGAAATCACTACACTCAACACATGTCATTGGGTACACTTTGACATCATCAAACGTAGTCCTGAAACATGGGTTGTTATAAAGGTGATGATTGTGTGACTTTGACACATGGGGATTTTTAGGGGTGAGTGATAGATATGGGATTTGTCCCTCCTAATGGAATTTGATGTCCATGGCCACTTGATGAGTAGGATTGAGAAAGGCATATGCATGCATGTATGAATCAATATGTGATATTTATGTCACACACATCTCACCCAGTCTGCTCTGAGATCAAGGAAATGGATGAATGTTGAAAGGATGACTATACCATGCCTTGAGTTCATTCAGGAGAATACTTAAGCCAAGAGTTTGAGGACCTTCTGTGATCCTGTGGTATTGTATCACAATGGACTCTGCCTGGAACACCACAACATAACGATGTCTCTGAAAGAAGGAATCACACTTTACTGGATATGGTGTGATCAATGATGAGTTTTTCTGATCTTCCGATTTCCTTCTGGGGTTATTCTCTTAAAACCGCCGCATTTACACTTAATCGAGTACCATCTAAATCGGTTCAAAAGACACTATATGAGATATGGCATGGGAAGCGTCCCGATTTGTCTTTTATTAAGATTTGGGGTTGTGAGGCTTACATAAGCAAAATGTTTCCTGATAAGCTTAGACCCAAGTCTAATAAATGTTATTTTGTTGGATACCCCAAGGAAACAAGGGGTTACTATTTGTACAACTCAATTGACAACAAAGTGTTTGTTTCTTGGACAGCTGTATTCCTAGAAAAGGAATTTATTTCTAGAGGAAACAATGGGAGGAAAATAGAGCTTGAAGAGGTTCAAGCCCAACAAGAAAACATTGAACCGGTAGATGTACAAGAGGAACATAGAGATTCACAAAGTGTTATGGAATCTCAGTCTCCTCAAGTAATACAAGGACCTCATAGATCTAGTAGGACATGCCTTGAACCTGAGAGGTTTGGATACCTTGTAACTCAGGAAGGCGGTGAGTTGATCGTAGATGATGATTCAACTACCTATCTAGAGGATATTGAGGGACCAGATTTTGAGAAATGGCTTGAGGCCATGAAATCCGAGATGGAATCCATGTATTCGAAAAAAGTATAAACTTTGGTGGAACCACCTGAAGGGGTAAATCCCATAGGGTGCAAGTGGGTCTTCAAGAAGAAGACCGAAATGGATGGAAATGTTCAAACTTATAAAGGAAGATTGGTTGCAAAGGGTTTCTGACAAGTTTAAGGTGTTGATTATGACAAAATGTTTTCTCCAGTTGCCATGATTAAGTCCAGCAGGATCATGCTTGCTATTGCGGCTTACTATGACTATGAGATTTGGAAAATGGATGTTAAAACCACATTCCTTAATGGGAATATAAATGAGGATGTGTACCTAACACAACCTGAAGGTTTTATAGATCCAAAGAATACCAATAAAGTATTTAAGCTGCAAAGGTCAATCTATGGATTGAAACAAGCATCTCGGAGTTGGAATCTTCGATTTGATGAGGAAGGCAAAGTGTTTGGCTTTATTCAAAATGAAGATGAACCGTGTGTGTAAAAGAAGGTTAGTGGGAGCACGACCATATTCCTCATATTGTATGTGGATGACATACTATTGATGGGGAATGATGTCACAACCTTAGAGAAGGTAAAGACTTGGCTTGGGAATACTTTCTCAATGAAGGACTTAGGAGAAGCATCCTACATTCTAGGTATTAAGATCTATAGAGATAGATCTAAAAGGCTTCTCGGACTAAGTCAAAGAACGTACATTGACAAAGTGTTGAAGCGGTTCAGTATGGAGAACTCAAAGAGAGGCAACATCCCCATGCTACATGGAGTCACCATCTCTAGAGCTCAATGTCCCCAATCTTGTGAAGAGAGGGAGCGTATGAATGGGATCCCATATGCATCAGCCATCGGATCCATCATGTACGCTATGTTGTGCACACACCCAGATGTCTTGTATGCCCTCAACATGACAAGCAGGTACTAGTCAGATCCCGGGGATGCTCATTGGACAACCGTAAAGAACATCATAAATTACTTATGAAGGACTAAGGATCAGTTACTCATATACAACGGTGAGGAAGAACTGGTTGTAAGAGGTTACACTGATCCAAGCTTCCAAACCAAAAAAGATGATTACAGATCGCAATCAAGATTTATATTTTGCCTAAACAATGGAGTTGTGAGATGGAAGAGTTCCAAGCAAGAAACATTTGTCGATTCTACTATAGAGGCCGAGTATATCGATGCTTCACATGAAGCAAAGGAAGTTGTGTGGATCAGAAAGTTCATCACTGAACTTGGTGTAGTTCCCAGTAGCTGTGATGCAATTGAGCTTTATTGTGACAATAATGGAGAAATTGCTCAAGCTAAGGAGCCCAAATCACATCAGCGGTCCAAGCACATACTGTGGTGCTTCCATCTCATATGAGAGATCGTGCAACGAGGAGATGTGAAGATTTGCAAAGTACCAACTAAAGACAACATAGTTGATCCACTGACAAAGGCCCTTTCTCAGCAGAAGCATGATGGTCATGCTAGGTCACAAGGACTGAGGTTCCTAGGTGACTGGCTCTAAGTGCATGTGGGAGTCTGTTGGTATGTATGCCCATAGAGCAAGTCATGTGATGATTGTAATAGGATACTTTGTAAATGATTTGAATAATAATAAAGGCAATTTTCGATCTATATGTTTTAACTATTTTTGAGATGATAGTGTAACATGATATATGTCTAAAGAATTGTTTTACTCGATGACATATGCGTTTGGGTTGAGGACCTAAACGATGAGATCATACGGATGTTAAGAGTATGCATTCTTGTTCAGACCCTAGTCGGTTGTTATTGTGGAAATAACCATAGAAATCAATAACACTAATGACTAGATTGTATTTTGCTTGATGATAGAATCTCATTAGTCATGATATAGTGATATCAAACCAAGCACATAGGTACTTGTTAGAGAACAAGTGTACTGGATAGACCCACCACGAGAGTGACACATGGAACCATGATTTGGTAGTCACAGTCAGCTCTTAAAGTGATGATGGTGAGTGTGATTCTTCAACCTGAAATCACTACACTCACCACATGTCGTTGGGTACACTTTGGCATCATAAAACACATTCCTAAAACATGGGTTGTTAAAAAGGTGATGATTGGGTGACTTTGACACATGGGGCTTTTGAGGGGTGAGTGATAGATATGGGATTTGTCCCTCCTAAGGGAGTTTGATATCCATGGCCACTTGATGAGTAGGATTGATAAAGGCATGTGCATGCATGTGTGAATCAATATGTGATATTGATGTCACACACATCTCACCCAGTCTGCTCTGAGATCAAGGAAATGGATGAACGTTGAAAGGATGACTATACCATGCCTTGAGTTCATTCAGGACATTAGTGGCAAAGGAATTATATATTCGCTGTAACACCATTCTCGGATTGTAGGATTGAAAGTTGTTCTCCAACTTTCTATTTCACTTGGGTAGCACTGATGTGCGACTAGGCACCACTCTTTGCTTGTGAAGTCATAAGTGTTATGGACTTTCACTGCCAACGTGAAATGGGCCTGCAGGGTCACACACAAAGGATTTAACCTGGAAGAGGAGTTTATCCACAAATGATGTTTAGATTGATTACTAAAGAAGTTTAGTAGTTCAATTAAACACTCAATCAATTGATAGCTCAATATCATAGTGTTCAAGGTTTGGACCGATTGATTAGAGTATCAGATTGATTAAAACTGCAATTGACAGATTTTGCACAGTATGCAATCCCAACTGATCGACTCAAGTGCTGAACCGATCGACTCAGCTTGGTGAACCGATCGGCTCATATGATGAACCGATCGACTCTTGACAAGTTGAGACGACCGGTTCAAGGGTTGAACCGATCGACTCAATAGGTTCAAACGAGCAAGTTGGGAAAATCAGGTTGGTGAGAAATTTCTTTTCGTTTCACTTGTCCAATTTGATTGGAACAAGGATTTGTATTTGGATCAATTTGAAACAAAAGAGGAAAAGTCAATCGGTAACTGAACAAGGCAGTGAACCGATCATTTTAGAAGTGAACCGATCGGCTCAGGTGCCCCAACCAATCGGTTCAGGTGTGAACCGATCGGCTCAGGTCCCCAACCAATCGATTCATGCTTGAAACGATCAGTTCTGCTAGCGCAGTTGGGTGTTTTGTGGAAAATCTCGAACCCTTCTACTCCTTCTTTAATCCTACATTGCCCGGGGTAGAGAAACCTATCCCATGACATTCCTATATATATATAAGGGTATTGAGAGCTTCTCAAAGTACAACTCAGAACACCAATTGCTCTACAAAGTTATCGTTCTCTCTGGTTGAGGTAACCAGGAGAGCCCGAGTAAGTGCTACCCGATAAGGGAGGCACAATAAGGGAAAGACAACTGTAGAAAAGCGACTGGTGGCAAGAGAGTGTGTTGGTGACTAGTACATCGACAGGAGGGTGCGACTCCTTCTGGTGCCTTATGCGACAAGACAATCAGAGTTCCAGACAGTCTGTGTGGACGACTGTAGAGGTGGGAGACTTCTGTCACTTGGAGGATAACTGTCAATCCCGACAGTCCCGGTGAGACCAGGAACTACACAAACACCGTCCAAGACTGGAGGTGAAGATCGCACAAGCCGTGAGGTAACATCTCCGAACAAGCCTTAGGACAAGGTACGCCTCTACAAACCATCCTTCCTATTGTATAGACGTTGACGCGATTCCTTTATTCTAGGTTTGGGAGAATTTTTTTTATTTCCGCTGCCTTCTATGTCTCCCCTAAAACCTAACAGTTATGGCCGCAACACTCACACCCCTAACAACACAAAAGCAATTGGCATAACATTAGGAAATATTGTCAACTAAAAATTGCATATAATAATAGTTACATGTGTACAATGAGTGACTCGCATAAATATGACTATGCATGTATTAGATGGCTGAGAAATCTACATATAGCAAAAAAACACACAACAACATTTACTAGAGTTTTTTTCTTAGCACTTGGCCTCACCCATTTCGAATTATTGGGTCAGTGACCATCTAATAGCGACAAGTAAGTGAGTAAAGATTAAGAAACTTTTTTACCTTACCTTTACGGGTATTGGCCATATGTGTAAAAAGATAAATGAATTTTAGCCTAACCCATTGACGGTACTCCTAAACATACCATCCCTGAGTGAAGATGGGAGTATACGATCAGTAGACCTATCAATAGTCTTCTATCTAATAATAATATTAATACTACTAATGGTCTTCTACTGGCGTTCCATCAACCAAAACGGTGTTATCCTGCAGGATTGGTTGTACGTGGTCAACTTCTTATCTTCAGGATTGGATTCTTCTTTGCCTTTCTACTTCAGGATTAAATCCCCATTTTCTACTTCACAACGACATGCGAGACTAGATGATTGATATGAGTCTCTTGATTCTTAACGGAGGTATTCTCTTCTTCTGGTTATTTTTTTTAGCTTTCTTTTCTTTTTCTTTTTTCTTCTTCCCGTTTCGGTCGTACGTCATTCTTCTTACAATACTCACTATGACAAATGATTTCATATTTTATAATTATAACTGTAGGTAATACAAGTAAGTCTACGGTTTTCTCAATAGACTATAATTTGACCGTAGACGTTACCGTATGCAATTTAATCATAGACTTTATATTATAATCTATGGTTTAGACTATAGAATAATAAATAACCATAGATTATTATACTTTAAAGGCTTTAATTGCTTTTTCTTATGATCTACAAAAATAACCATAGTCTATTACTTGCATGAAACGATATAAGTGCTACAATTAGCTACTTTATAATTATCATCAGAGCGCAGGAAATTTTAATGAATTATAATAGTTCCAGTTGTACAAGTTATTGGATACTAACATATAGGTTCACCACAACATATTTCATTAGACAAAGGAACCATTTCATTGCCATTCAAAAAGATAAATCTTATTCTCTTCAACCACAACGTTAGTAGATGATTTTTCAATGTTAACAAAAGGACACTAAGTACGACGAGTGAAACTTATACCACATAAAGTTTAAAAGATAGAATGTTGTTCATCTATTTGCACTCATGGAAGTATGATCACATGATAAGTTTTCCATTCACTTGAGGAAATTGATCATAAAACACTATAACTACACACTATATTCATTTGAGATGACTGCATTGACTCCCCAATGTGATGCTACTTCTTGAAAGTTGTTGAAATCTGTAATGACAACGTTCAAACCTGCAAACATGAATTATATCAAATTATATATGATAACTACAAGTAATGTTGATGAAATAATCTAGTATCATTGCTTACAAAATTATAAATGTATATTTGCACATTATGGTGATACATTGGGCTCTAACACTCTTGTCCTTGTTCCTAATGCTCTGTACTATAAATATTTTAAACATGTAATCAACATACAAGAACTACTACAATTTCAAAGGTAAAGTCACCTACACGAGTGGATGTACGAAGAACATGACACGATGCATAATTTTCATCAACCTAAAAAAATGTGATAACTCATGATCATGTAAGTTCATACAAATTTATACATTTATCAAATTAAATATCCATTCTGTAGGAGATTATTCTTTCTAAAAGTTCCTCAAATTTATAATTGAAATATATACATACATATTTAAAAACTTAAAATTTTCTGTAAAAAAATATTCATCTTACGTGTGTCTCTGGATGATCATATTCAGGAGTGGTGGACTTTTTCTGTCAATGGAAAAGTTAAATAATTTGTTTATATAAATATAAGATTTTTTGAAGCAATACTAATATATGAAAGAAATAGTATATCATTACCAGTGATTCAGACAACTTTAGTTGAGCATGAAGGTGTTCTATTTCACGATCCTTTTCTTGTAATTGTGATTTCAAAGTTGATTCCATAATCCCATTTGATGCATTTACTAATATTTTTTTCTTCAAAAATCTTTTTGTGACTCCTCCATCAATACCTCGAGAAAATCCTCCATGACATGATCTGTGTGCATCATCAACAAGGGAAACAAATTCTAGTGGGTCTTGTGTGTTTTGAACTCCTAGTTCGATGCTCCTTTGCACTACTTTTTCATATGTATAAAACATGACTATTAATTTTCTATATATAACATCTAGAAACATAAAACAACACATTCACAATTTCCTATCACTCGTATGAAAGATGTATACATTCAAAATTGTACTTACACATTTTTCCTTGACTGCTTCATTTAGGTATTCTCCATTTTTCTTTTTGTGGCCGTTGACATATGTTTTCATTAGAGGGGACCCTTCACCATTCTTCCTCTATCAAAGATATAACAAAGTTATATGAGTCATTAAGCAATATAATGAATTAAAGAAGTAATTGACATACTGCATTAAAATGTTTTTTGGCAAAAGAAATTGGTCCAGATGCATAAGTTCCTTGTAGAGTACTATGATTTCTTTTGTTTCTGCTTGATTCCATCTATAATTAACACATGTATAGTAATTAAAAAAACCAAAAATATGAAAAACAATTGTGATAACTTTAAATTCTCATATCATACATGTTTAGACTGTTCATCCCAAAATTTCACCAACAAAATCCAATGTTCTTTAGGAACTCGATCATCTATAGTTTCCAACTTCCTACTAATTGGGACATTTGGATCTAACTTACGCTTCAAATCAGCACAAAAATCTCTTAGTTGTTGGTTTAAAGATTTATTCACATATGTGACTATATCATTAGAACTAGTCACTTTCATCCCGTCCATATTGAAGAAATCAAAATCATGCTGCAATAAAAATCTTATATGAGTAGACATTTATTTGTACTTGATAAAAAATATAAAGATTACTTACATGGACATTTTTCATAACATATTATATTGTAGACTCATGTTGCTCACCCCACTCCTTGTATATAGGAAACAAATGATTCTTACGTGCCAAAATTCCTAAGAAATTGCTTAAACTTCGCCTTCCTAGACCTGCCACCCTTCCATCATCAAGAAAAAAGAATGTGTGCTTCTCACCAATATCAGGAGCTACAACCTTCAAGCTGGTTCTTCCTCTTATAGGTCGCTTTTTTTGGTGTAAGTGTTATCATCTAAAACATTTTTATAACATAAAAAACTATGATATTAGTTATTCTAGTGTATTAATGAAACTAAATGTTAGCAAGATAAATTTAAAGGATTGCATTACCAACAATTTGTGGGTCAAAGTTCTCTTCATCTGATTTCCTTTCATATATCACTACAATTAAATAAGTAAAACATCATTCACATTAACAAAGTATTTATTTTAGTGTACACAATGATCTATACAAAAAGAAAAGTAACCTCTATTGGGGCTCTATCAGTGCCATGAGTGGGAATCCTTGTAAAAGGGTAATCATCTGGAAATGTGGAATGCACATGGGATCCACCACCATGTCTTTGTTCTTACCATAGAATACGAGATTAAATCAGCAAGCAAAAGGCACTACAACTAGAAAAATTACACCATAAGATATAAATGGAAACTAACCTGTAATGGGGGTTCTATCATCACCACTAGTGTAAATCCTTGCATCATCATCAAATATGGAGTGCCTTGTGGATCTATCAACATGACCTTGTCCTTTCATAGGAATATGGATAATTGGACTTAAATTCAGAATGAGTATAATACTAGAAGTTACACCACAACATATAAATGTAAAACTAACCTCTATTGGGGGGTCTATCAGGACCAAGTGTGGAAATACTTGGTGGAGGTGTGCCATCATCATGTATGGAATTCCTAAATGATCTACCACAATGTGTTTGTTCTTTACCTAGAAAGAGGTATAAATTGAGTTACAATTAGAAAGCGCATAGTAGTGACAATAGAAAAAGTAGCTAAGCAAATCTTATATGTAAACTAACCTCTGTTAATGGGAGTATCATAATCATCAACATCATGACTATAATCTCTTAAGTATATATCCACATGTCCTTGTCTTTTTCCTAGAGGAAGGGGTGAATGGATTTATAATTAGTAAAATAGTGGTATAAAAGAATAACAATTATGTCATAAAGCATAATTGGAAATTGACCTCTATTATGGGATCTATCATAACCAAGATTGTCAATTCCTGTGAGAGGTGCATCATCTTCAAGTGTTCTATGCCTTAGTGATCTATTAGTATGACTTTTCGCTTTCCCTAGAATGAGGAATATATATATTTCAATGAGAAATGGTACAAAATTAAAAGTAAAAAACTCCACCACTTAGTAGCATAAAATGCAACCTCTATTGAGGGGTGCATCATCCTTATAATGGCTAGAATTTTATAAGGTATCTAACAAAATTCCTTTATACTTTTTAGAGAATAAGGGTTGAATAGATTTACAATTTGAAAGAGCATGATACTAAAAGTGCAAACATAATACTACAACATATAGATATAAGATAACTTCTATTGAAGCATATATTATTACCAATATTGGAAATCCTCACTAGGGATGCATTATCTTCATGTATGGAATTCTGTAATGATCTATGAACATGTCTATGTTCTACATAGTTACCATAATAAATATCATACTACAAAAAGTACATAAAATACACCACAACATATAAATAAAAAATAAACCTCTATTTAGGGGTGTCTCATAGTCACTGCCTTCATCATGATTAACACTCCTTGGGGATATATCAACATGACGTTTTCCTTTCTGTATGAGAATAGTTGATGGATTTTCAATCAGAAATAGTGCAATACTTAAAGTATATTGCACCACAACATAAACAACAAACCAACCACTATTGGGATGTCTATCCTCAGAATGAGTTGAAACCCTTGTGAGGGGTGTTTCATCTTCAAGTGTGGAATTACTTTTAGATCTATCAACGTGCCTTTGTTCTTTTCCTAGACTAAGGGGTAAATGGAGTTAAAAATAAGAAAAAAAACATATTATTAAAAATACAAAACCCCCACAAGATCTAATTGAAAATCAATCTTTATTGAGGGGTGTCTCGTCATCACCACAAACACCATTACTAGAATTTATTTGTGATATATCATTATGTCCTTTTACTTTCCCTATAAGAATGGTTAATGGAGTTAAAATAAAAAATAGTGCAGTACTTACAATATATTGTACCACAACATAAATGAAAAACCGACCACTATTGGGTTGTCTATGATCTGAAAGAGTGGACATCCTCATGAGGGGTATATCATCTTCAAGTCTTGAGTTACTTTTTGATATATCAACATGTCTTATTTCTTTGCCTATGTTAAGGGATAAATGGAGTTAAAATAATAAATAACATAGTTCTAAAAATACAGAAAACACACCACAAGATACAATTGAAAATCAACTTGCCTTGAGGGGTGTCTCATAATCCCCACAAACACCATTACTGGAATTCCTTTGGGATATATTGGTAGTCCCATTTCCTTTCTCTATAAGAATGGTTAATGGAGTTAAAATTAGAAATAGTGCTGTACTAACAATATATTGTACCATAACATTAATGAAAATCGACCACTATTTGGTCGTCTATGATCAGAAAGAGTGGAAATCCTCATGAGTAGTCTATCATATTCTAGTATGGTATTACTTTTTGATATATCACATGTATTTTTTCATTCCCTAGAATAATGGGTAAATGGGGTTAAAATAAGATAGAGCACATAAGTCAAAGTATACAAAAAACACCATAAGATATAATTGAAAATCAACCTCTTTAAGAGGGGTCTCATCATCCCCATGAACAACATTACTACAATTCCTTTGGGATATATCATTATGCCCTTTCCTTTCCCTATAAGAATTATTTAGGGTTTAAAATTATAAATAGTATTGTATTGACAATATATTGTACTGGAACATAAATGAAAAGGCAACCACTATTGAGTCATCTATGATCAGAAACTGTGGAAATTCCTATGAGGGATATGTATTATTCAAGTATAGGATTACTTTTTGATAGACCAACATGTCTTAGTTCATTCCATAGGTTAAGGGGTAAATGGAGTTAAAATGAGATAGATCATAACACTCAAAGCACAGAAAAAACACAACAAGATAATGAAAATCAACCTTTATTGATGGTGGTTTCATCATCACCACGAACACCATTACTAGAATTCCTTCAGGATAAATCGTTGAGCCCTTTTCCTTTCCCTATAAGAATGGTTCAGGAAGTTTAAATCAGGATTAATATAGAACTTAAAATATATAGTACCATATCATAAATGAAAAATCAACCACTATTGGACCGTCTATGATCAGAAAGTGTGGAAATTCCCATTAGGGGTATATAATCTTCAAGTATAGTATTACTTGTATATATATCAACATGTCTTAGTTCGTTCTCTAGGTTAAGTGGTAAATGGAGTTAAAAATAAGATAGAGAATAGAAATCAAAGTACAAAAAGAACACAACAAGATATAATTGAAAATCAACCTTTACTGAGGGGGGTCTCATCATCACCAAAAATGCCATTACTAGAGTTACTTTGGGATTTATCATTGTTCCCTTTTCCTTTCCCTACAATAATGGTTAAGGGTGTTAAAATCAGAAATAGTATAGTACTTATATTTTACCACGACATAAATAAAAAACTGACCACTATTAGGTTGTCTATGATCTAAAACTGTGGAAATCCTCATGAGGGGTATATCATCTTCAAGTCTGGAGTTACTTTTTGATATATCAACATGTCTTATTTCTTTTCCTATGTTAAGGGATAAATGGAGTTAAAATAATAAATAACATAGTTCTAAAAATACAGAAAACACACCACAAGATACAATTGAAAATCAACTTGTCTTGAGGGGTGTCTCATAATCGCCACAAACACCATTACTAGAATTCATTTGGGATATATTGGTAGGCCTTTTTCCTTTCTCTATAAGAATGGTTAAAGGAGTTAAAATTAGAAATAGTGTTGTACTAACAATATATTGTACCATAATATTAATGAAAAACGACCACTATTTGGTCGTCTATGATCAGAAAGAGTGGAAATCCTCATGAGTAGTCTATCATCTTCTAGTATGGTATTACTTTTTGATATATAAACATGTCTTTTTTCATTCCCTAGAGTAAGGGGTAAATGGAGTTAAAATAATATAGAGCACATAAGTCAAAGTATACAAAAAACACCATAAGATATAATTGAAAATCAACCTCTATTAAGAGGGGTCTCATCATCACCATGAACAACATTACTACAGTTCCTTTGGGATATATCATTATGCCCTTTTCCTTTCCCTATAAGAATGATTTATGGGTTAAAATTAGAAATAGTATAGTACTGATAATATATTGTACTGCAGCATAAATGAAAAGGCAACCACTATTGAGTCATCTATGATTAGAAAGTGTGGAAATTCCTATGAGGGATATGCATTATTCAAGTATAGGATTACTTTTTGATAGATCAACATATCTTAGTTCGTTCCATAGGTTAAGGGGTAAATGGAGTTAAAATGAGATAGATCATAACACTCAAAGCACATAAAAAACACAACAAGATAATGAAAATCAACCTTTATTGAGGGTGGTTTCATCATCACCACGAACACCATTACTAGAAATACTTTGGGATATATCATTGTGCCCTTTTCCTTTCCCTATAAGAATGGTTAAGGAAGTTTAAATCAGAAACAATATAGAACTTAAAATATATTGTACCATATCATAAATGAAAAATCAACCACTATTGGGTCGTCTATGATCGGAAAGTGTGGAAACTCCCATTGGGGATATATAATCTTCAAGTCTAGTATTACTTTTATATATATCAACATGTCTTAGTTCGTTCTATAGGTTAAGTGGTAAATGGAGTTAAAATAAGATACAGAATAGAACTCAAAGTAAAAGAACACAACAAGATATAATTGAAAATCAACATTTATTGAGGGGGGGTCTCATCATCACCAAAAAGACCATTACTAGAGTTCCTTTGGGATATATCATTGTTCCCTTTTCCTTTCCCTACAATAATGGCTAAGGGTGTTAAAATCAAAAATAGTATAGTACTTATATTTTACCACAACATAAATAAAAAACTGACCACTATTTGGTTGTCTATGATCTGAAAGAGTGGAAATCCTCATGAGGGGTATATCATCTTCAAGTCTGGAGTTACTTTTTGATATATCAACATGTCTTAGTTCTTTGCCTATGTTAAGGGATAAATGGAGTTAAAATAACAAACGAGATAGTACTAAAAATATAGAAAACATAACACAAGATCCAATTGAAAATTAACTTATCTTGAGGGATGTCTCATAATCACCACAAACACCATTACTATAATTCCTTTGGGATATATCTATAAGCCCTTTTCCTTTCACTATAAGAATGGTTAATGGAGTTTAAATTAGAAATAGTATATTACTTCAAATATATTCTACCACAACATAAATGAAAAATCAACAACTATTGGGTCGTCTATGATCAGAAAATGTGGAAATTTCCATGAGGGGTATATCATCTTCAAGTCTAGGATTAGTTTTTGATATATCAACATTTCTTCGTTCGTTCCCTAGGTTAAGTGGTAAATGGAGTTAAAATAAAATAGAGCATAGCACTCGAAGTAGAAAAAGAACACAATAATATATAATTGAAAATAAACCTTTATTGAGGGGTGTCTCATCATCTAAACGAACACCATTACTAGAATTCCTTAGGGACATATCAATATTCCATTTCCCTTTACCTGTAAGGATGGATAAAGGATTGAAAATCATAATTATTTAGTACTTATAGTATTTTGTACGACACATAAATAAAAACCAACCACTATCATCAACAAGAGTGGGCATCCTTATGAGGGTTGTATCAGCTTCAAATGTGGAATTCCTTTATGATATTTGCACAAGCCTTACTTATTTCCCTAGATTGAGGGGTAAATGGAGTCACAATATGAAAGACAATATTACTAAAACTACATTATACAATTCACAAAATATTAAATGAAAAGTAACCTCTATTTAGGCGTGTATCATTGTCATTAGGATTAGTTTTCCTTGAGGAGCTTCCAACTTCCCTTGGTGATTTACCCACTTTTCTTATTTCAATCATTAAAAGGATAAAGAAAACGAATTTAAAATAGTTCACCACAATATAGTTGCTAATGCATAATACTACAAATAATAACACTACATGTTATGGAAGTCCCATCATCATCGTCATCATCTGTAGGAATTGTTACATCATCAATTGTTCTTTTTCTTGGAGGTACATAATCTGTTTTATAAAAAATACAATGAAAACATTACTTACATATAAATAAAAAAATGTAGATATAATCATTATATTTTACCTAAAATCTTATCAAATGGATCTTCCGAATGCTTTCTTGATAAGTTGTTGTTCTTGATAATATTATTCAGCATAGCACGCTTGGGAGGCATCACTATAGAAAGAAAATAATTTGTCAACATGTATTGAAGGGGTAATGGAAATACAAGGAGTTCATTATATTAAGAAATAATACATTTACAAGTCATATAAATTGTAATAAAGTGCTTACTGGAAATTGTTTGCATTTTCTTGAATTAGATTTTTCTCCACTCGAGTTGTTTCTAGATTTATGCTGGGTCTCACCCATAACTCATTTTCTTCATCAGATGTGCATTCCATTGAAATATCACTATTAATTATAGGTACATCAGAACCTAATATGTCAAATGGTATTTCATATGTATATCTAGCCACCCATGGACACACCACATTTAAATGACCATGTTCTGGATCTATTGAATAGATCACTTGGGTTGCTTGCTCAGGGAATATAAATGGTTCATCCTCATAAGATGTCGTAGTTGTATCAACAATGGTGAAGTTAAGATGATCTCTTGATATACCAAATACTTCATCACTATCATACCAAAGACATTTAAATAGAAAATATGGAGCTAAATGGTGGAATTTGACTTGGTATATGTCTAGTAGCACTCCATAGTATAAATTATCTTCTGGTCCCACTGTTGTAACACCACTATTCTGTGTCACTCGATTTGAATCTATACGTTTTGGTTCAAGTTTGTATCCATTGATGAAATATCCATTATATGACAGTGCTTTGATAGATGGTCCTTCAGATAGATGTACAACCTTTTCTTGGATTATTTGGTGATTAGTCAACTTCTTAACCTATACAAAAGATGTAAAAATTCCTACATAATTAACATTAGTTTGAAAAGGATATTAGGTCAACTCACTTGATCACAAAACCATCGCACAAAACTTCTATGTTGCTCTAGCCCAAATTTCTTCTTCTGACCAATTAGGATGAATACTTGTAAGTATTTCTACATGATACGTAATGATATCAAAAAAGGAAAATATACTTAGTTTAGGGGACTAATTAATTTCATTTAGTAAATATAATGCAAAAATACTTACTTCAAGTACTCATCAACATCATCATCATTATGTAGTATGAAACGATGGACTTTGTTGATTTCATCTGCAGAAAGACTAATAATCTTGCCATTACCTATAGGACCATCCTCATACACAGATTCTTTATTTTTTTTGGAGTCTGAGTCACATAGGTATCGAGCACAGAATGTAGCTACTACATCTCTTAAATAGCCTTCAACAATAGAGCCTTCTGGATTGCTTTTATTTCTCACAGATGATTTCAATGTGTATAGACATCGTTCCACTGGGTACATCCATTGAAATGGAATCGAGTAATGTATCTTAGCTTGTGACAGAAGGTGTATTGATAAGTTGACCATAACATCAAAGAATGCATGAGGGAATATTTTCTCAAGCTTGCATAGAATTATGGGTATGGACCTCTCAAGATTTTCCATAGTCTGAACATCTATGATTTTGGCACAAAGTAGCTTGAAAAATGATGAAAACTCCATCAAAGTCTTACCAACACTTTTGGAAATGGTTTTCCTTAGATCTACAGGAAGAAGTTGTTGCATTAAAACATGATGGTCATGACTTTTTAGGCCGACAAAATTTTTCTCATCAAGATGGACAAGTCGAGAAATATTAGAAGAATACCCATATGGCAACTTGAGATCCTTCAGAATAGTAAAAAACATTTCTTTCTCCTCATTTTTCATAGAATATGAGGAAGGGGGGATTACGACATCACTGCTATTCCTAGACTTCTTTTTACATAAAGATTTTCTTATTTGTAACCTACTCATGTCTAAATGAGCATTGATGTTCTCACGACTCTTCCCATCTTTATATGGTAACCAACTCAAAATATTTGCACAACCATTCTTTTCGGTATGCATCACATCAAGACTATGACGAATGAGTAGTGTATGCCAATAAGGTAGATCAAAAAGATATTTTTTTATTCCACCCTGGAGGTAACACTTGTTTGGATTTTTGCATGCCAAGTGTACCTCTTCCAAATATGAAATTATCATACCCATCCCATAAGTTTACTATTTCTTCTCGCAACAATGATTTTGGTGCACATTCAAGCTCCACTGTCCCATCAAAATTATGAAGATCATAATGCAATGGATGATCAATAGAAAGAAATCTATGATGTCTCATGTATGCCTTTTTACGACTAAATGGAAGCTGTGTCAAAGCAGTATGTATATGACATTCAGGACAACTATGTGTTCCACTAGTTTTTTGACCTGATAACATCCTATATGCAGGATAGTCACTAATAGTGCCTAGTAAGGCAGCCCGCATCTTAAACATCTCTCCCTTTTCAACATCAAATGTGTCAACACCTTCTATCCATAGTAACTTCAGTTCATCAATAAGTGTCTCAAGATAGACATCAATATTATTTCCTGGAGATTTTGGCCCCCTAATTACAAGAGGCATCATAAAGTATGATTGTTTCATTATCAACCATGGTGGTAGATTGTAGTTGATGATAATGATGGGCCAAATACTTTGACTAGAACCATATGACATGCTAAACGGATTAAATCCATCAGTAGCCAAGGAAAGTCTTAAGTTTCGAGGTTCTTTACTAAACTATGGATGTTTTCTATCAAAATCTTGCCAAAGTTCTGAATCTCTAGGGTGACTCATTTTACCTAGTGTTGGCTTCGTGGTAGTTTTGTGGTATGACATTAGGTGTGTAGTTTGTGTAGAACCAAACATCCTTTTCAGTCTTTGAATAATTGGAAGATAGTAACATACTTTTGTTGGAACTTTTGACTCTATTCCTCTATGAGACATAGATTTCCATCTAGATGTTTTACACCGGGAACACTCATCAAGTTCAGATCTCTCACCTCTATAGAGAATGCAGTCATTAGGACATGCATGTATCACATCCTTAGTTAGTCCTAAAGCAGACATAAGTTTGTTCATCTCATGCCATGTCTTTGGAATATTGTTGCCTATCGGAAAAATCTTAGAAAGAAAATTAAGAAGTTCTATCATTGATTTATTGGTTCAATGGTTGTCACACTTGATACTATAGAGAGTAGATACAAAGAAGAATGTTGAACGTTTGCAACCTTCATACAATGGAGTATTAGCTTGTTTTCGAACTTCATTAATGTGTTTTGTCTCATTTTTAGTATTTAAGGAATCATCAGAAGTAGTTTGTTCTGTTTAATCAACCCCATCCATCATCATTGCATCATGAATCAATCTATCTACATCATCATCATCATCATCTGAATTGAAGATTGTATATTTATGCTTCCTAAAACAGTGAGATGTTTCTTCATGATGTGTCCGTGTTTCACCATGATATACCCACAAGGTGTAGCGAGGAAAAAAACCATATAATATCAAGTGATCCTTAATAGTATTATGGTCTTCAATGAACTTGTTTTCACATTTGTTGCAGGGGTATAACATCAACGAATTTTTAACATTATTTGAGGCAAACTGCATAAAACAACGAATCCCTTGAATGTATTCTCTATCGTGACAGTGATCAAACCTTGTCTTAGGTTTATACATCCAAGTCTTATCCATGAAATAATGAGTCTCCATTGAATAAAAACCTTAACAAGAAAAAATTTAGTTACTATTTAGACCATATAAAAATGCAACTTTTTTGTTCATTAAAAGGTAACATGTACTTTCTTACATACAATTTGTTTCTTTTAGTATATAATAAAAATAGCTTTTCACTAAATGAAGAATGAAAAATATATTAAGGTTTTCATATCTCATCAGTTTTATTGTTCAAATATGTAAATAAACCTTTGCCTAAACATTATTGCTAACAATAACATGATTTTCTATAGATATAGAATGAAAGACTGGTCTATTTCATTTCGGAAGTCATTTTATATACTTGGAAATAATGTTTGATATAGGGTATTACATATCGTTTTTTCTATAAGCCATATAGAAGATAAATAGGATTAAAAAAACTATCTCATACACTTTGTCTGTTTAATGTGTCTATATATAAATATTCACATTGCTTATGTAATGGGCAAGAAGATGGAATCTTAATTTTGTATTGCAAGAGACACATGTATGAATAAAATAGGCATTTGAGAAACTACATAAAATGGTGAGATGGAGCTAAATTATAGAAGCAACAATAAAAGATGCCTACAAACCATATCTACTTATTATAAATGAATTTGACAGAGACATTTTTTGCAACTATTTCACCCTTTGACCTTTTAAGTGTTACATATACATTGGATCTATTTTATAATAAAAATCAAGCTATATAAGATGTACATTACAATGACTAATAAGTTTCTAAAAAATTATGTTGAAGCATGTATAAAATAGAATATATTAAAAAATAATCATCTTGAGATGATTATGCCACATTTTGACGAGATCGATTAGTTTTATGCTTACATTTTGTGATTATTTGTAAGCATGTCATTTTGCTAGATATATATTTATCTTTTTTTAAATGAAAGAACATTTACTTGGATTATAGTAATGATTTTGGATTGATTTTATGTAATTTACACACATACATAAAAATTTATTCATTTTGACATGATCTCGCCCACCATAAATTTATGGATCCATCACTGTTTGAAATCATGTCCTAGATAAAATTTTGAAAGTAACATGAGACTATTATTTTGACTTTTTCCGTCTAGTCAAATATTACAACCATGAATGTTAAATGAAATTCCCCAATGTGATCCTCAGGGGAAACTCATGGTGTTTGGGGAACCTAACTAGATGTTTCATCATTTCACTTGTTATTAATCTTTTTTACTCATATTTTAAGAATTCAAAACATCAAATAGGATATGTGTCTATTCTTGTGTAACTAGAATAACATGAAACACATTAAGCTTATTAAGAAAGACAATGATTAAAGCAAGAAGCACAACAAATATGTATTTATGCAACACATATAATCAACACATGTGTTTCTTTCCACTTTCTACATAATCTCATAACCGTCATCATCAGTGGGCTTTCATCCCTAATATCATTGTCTAGAATTTGCCACATCAAGGTTTTATCATCATCAACGGGCTTTCAACGTGAGACTTAATCTCATTATGAAACATTTACCCTCATCCAGATTTCTCAAATGTAAGGGATGCATATTAAATTCAATTTCAACATATTTCTTATCAGTTCATTGTATATCACATTTCTTAACAAATATTCATAGAGGAATTAGAACTAGAAATAGTAAAAGCATATAGATATATTAGATCATTCATCATATTGAGAATGGATTATCATACAACATATACTTAATCCATCCAAATTTAATAGATGCAAATAAATTTCATCATATACATGCATAACACACTTGGTTCTCTTCTTTTTTTTATTTCACATTCTTTAGTTAGGGTTACTAATCAACACATGTTGAATATAATTGAAGTCCATCAAATAATCCATCCTCATAATATAATCCTATCAGACAATCACAATCCAAGAACACTTTCTTGTAAATCAATTCAAATGCTTAAAACTCCTCTTTTACTTGAATTCAACTACAATATATGCATACCTTAATCCATCATTTGAAATTGTCATTCCCTAGCATCATAAAACTCACTCATTTTAGAGTAAGAGTTAGATTCTTAGAATCTCATATTTAGTAGTCTCAACTTCTTTTATTTCATGTTCATTATATTATTCAGAACCATCTTTATGGATTCACTTTACATACAATACTTTATTCTCATTAAAATTTATCAAAGTCCAGTTCTTTGTGTATTTCATTCAATTTGGGTTAAGCCACATGTAACTAAAATAAAAGAGTAAAGACTTCATCATAATAACTTCACTAGTTTCATCTTTAACTTGCAATCACCATTCAATACATTTTGTTCATATTGTCTCTTATATTTAGATAAGTGTACCATGCCATTGACTTCTAATGCCATTTCCATAATCAACAATGATCATTCTTTATTATACTAATCACTTTAGTTTAAAAAAGTGGTTTGGTTTACATCTTCTATCATCATACTCTCAATCATTCTTTTCAATTTATCGCTATGTAGCTTGTATAAAATGACCCACATTCATGTGAGGGTTTACTCATAGTTTCATTAGTCATACAACAGAAGATGCATTAGGATTATATTATAGTATTAAAACTCATCATCTTCAGTTGAAGTTTTAATACTTACACTTCAACATTTAATCACGTTTACAACATCATATACAAGTTCTAGCTTTTTTACTCATATTCATCTTAAATCTAAACACCTAAGGTTTTTAAGAAGTCATCCTTTGTTCAACACATCATAAGAATCTTATCACTAAGAAATTTAATCATGTTGCACATGGGTTCATTAGGTCTATTCACACACTTGGAAACCCTAGTTTCCATATTCACATATTCCATTCATCAATCATAAATATGCATTGATTAATTGACTCATTTTGATTCACTTCCTCAACACAAACCCTAACCAGGAAATGTGGCCACCTTATATTGTTCCTTATGTGTATATTATATTCAAATCCTTTAATACATTCAACAATACACTTGTATAATATGTTCTAGTATAATTTAAATATGATTCTATGCATGCCAATTCAATTCTAAGCATATCGACCATCAAGCTAATTTTTAGGCAATATTCACATGAAATAGCATAGTCATCTATCTGTAGGATTCTCCATGGATCCTCAATCAATATATTAGGAACTAATCAAGTTCCAATGAATGATAAATAATCAAAATCAGTAGACGTTTATCCCCTAATATATTTTCCAAATCGATATCCAATCACATAGATATACAAGTAAGATTTTTGATTATTATATCTGGATATAATTAGGCTTTCAGCATGAATACAAAGCTTAGGAGGGAGAAAAACACTCACCTTAGGTTCCAAGAACCTTAAATTTGTAGGCTGAACTCTGTCATTCTAGAAATCCAATCAAAATCTAGCAATTGAATCAAGTCCTTCCTCCTCTCAACATGGAAACCCTAGAAATGGGGATTAGAAGAGAGAGAGAGAGAAAAAAGAGGTAGATTTGATGTGATTTTGAGTCAAATTAGAGGAGGGATGGAATCTTGACATGTGAGAGAAGATTCACCATGAAATTCTATGCAAAGAAGCTAAAATTACTAAATTTCATCATCTCTCGGATAGAGAAACCCTAGGTCAACATCTCCACCACTTTCTCTTCTCAAAACCCCAGCTCTTCTCTCTCTCTAGAAATTCGTTTCTTTGATAGGAATGATGAGTTATGAGAGCTCGTTGTGTGTTAGGTTAGTCATATAGATGAATTAAGGTGCTTAGAAATGTGAACAAGAAATATAGGGTGGTACAATGCAACATGTTGAGAGGAGCAATGTGCCCTCTTAGTTTTATTAATAAGAGAAAATGGAGAAGTTACATAGAGGTCTAACAATATATAGAAATTACAAAATATAATAAAGTTGCATATAAATAGGATATATTAACACTCCCCCTCAAACCAGAGTGTACACATCGTGTATGCCCAACTTGTTGCAAAAGTTCTGAAATGTTGTTGGATCAATGGATTTGTGAGAACATCTACAAGTTGATCTTCATACTTGATGTGTGAAGTCACAACAGTACCATTCTTGATCCGATCTTTGATTAAGTGGCTGTCAACCTCTATGTTCTTCGTGCATTTATGGAAGACTGGATTCTTAGCAACATAGATTGCAACTTGATTGTCACATCTGATCTCTAAGGGAGACAACACAAGAATCTTTAATTTAGAAAACACATATTGAATCCACTGCAACTTGCAACAGACATTATCCATTGCTCAATACTTAGCCTCCATGCTAAATCTTGCCACAACATTCTGCTTTTTGCTTTTCCAGGTGATAAGGTGATTTCCCATAAACATGCAATATCTAGAAGTAGACCTCCTGTCATTCAGATTACCGGCCCAATATGCATCTACATAACCAGTAAGAACAAGAGTAGACATAGGGGTCTTGGGTCTGTAATAGGTGATTCCCTTACCAAGTGCACCTTTTAGATATCTCAAAATACAACAAATTGTTGTCCAATGTGACTGTTGTGCTGAACTCATATGCTGACTCACCACTCCTTGTTGGTGATCCCCTTACCAACAATTTTTCTATAATATCCTAGATCTGGATAATCGGTATCATCAATCCTCTCCTTCACATGATAGTTAATAGGAGTAGACACCAGCTTAGACTCACTCATATCTGCTTCTTGTAGTAAATCCAACACGTATTTCCTGTGAGACAAATTAGTACCTGCATGAGATCTAAGTACTTCAAAGCCCAAAAAATACCTCAATTTGCCCAAATCCTTTGTATGAAAATGCCCCTACAATCCTTCTTTCACACATGATATGCTTATGGAATCACTACCGGTGATAACTATATCATCAACATATACATCAATAATAATAGATCCAACAGGAGAGCTAGAATAGAGTAAGGAAAGATAAGTCACAGAATGAGAAAAGCCCATCTTTAGTACAACATCACTAAACTTATCAAACCAAGCTCTAGGAGATTGTTTCAACCCATAGATGGCTTTCTTAAATCTATACACCTTCTAACACTCCCTTTGAGCAACAAAACTAGGAGATCGATCCATGTACACCTCTCCATGTAGATCACCATGAAGAAAGGCATTCTTGACATCAAAATGAAATAGAGGTCAGTTAAAAGTAGTAACCAGAGAAATAAGAATCTGCACTGAATTTAGATGAGCCATAGTTATAAAGGTCTCAAAGAAATAAACCCCATATGTCTAAGTGTAACATTTTGCCATCAGTCTAGCCTTCAACCTCTGAAGTGAACCATATGGATTATTTTTCACTGTGAATACCCATCTCCAACCCCAATATTTTTATCTAGAGGTAAGTCAATAAGTTCCCAGATGTTGTTTAGTAGAAGATCAGACATTTCCATATGCATTGCTTGTTTCCAGCCAATATCCTTCATATCATCAAGATGATTTCTTGGAATGATCATAGAATCAATTTAAAGAGCGTATGAACGGGCCTGCTTAGATAATTTTGGCAAACAACACACACTTGGAATAGGATGTTTAATAGTATAGGAACAAGTACCTTTACGGACAGCAATGGGAACATCAAGGTCAGATGGTTCTTTAGGAGTCACTTGAGTAGAGGGAGATGGGGAAGGATCAGAGACAGGAGTTGCTACCTCCTTTGGATACTATCTACCTCATCTTCTGGAAACATGTGAATATTCCTGAATGAAGGTACCACTACTCTTCCTGAACTACGCTATAGTCAGGAATGATAGGTGGCACTCTCTCACTGATGTCTGATGGTGGCACTCTCTCACTCTCACACAATTGCTCCCCCTTACTGGGAACACTAGAGAAATATGGAGTGAATTCATGAAAAGTTACATCCCTAGACACAAATATATGATGGAGACTGGGACAATAACACCTGTACCCTTTTCTAGTGTTGATGTAACCAAGAAAAAGAGTCACAATCGCCATAGGGGACACTTTATTAGCCTTAGGATCAAAATTGTGGACAAAGGAATTACAACCAAACACCCAAGTGGAACAAGAAAGGGCTTATCCTTGGGACGTAAGACAAAGAATGGAGTAAGTCCTTAAAGCACAAAAGAGGGCTTCATGTTAATAAGAAAACATGCAATAAGTAAAGCATCATACCAAAATCTCTTAGGAACATTGGATTGAAACATAATTGTTCGGGCAATATCAAGAAGGTGATGATTTTGCCCCTCAGCTACCCCATTTTGTTGAGGGGTGTGAGGATAGGACATACGATGTATCATTCCAATAGAGCTACAAAAATCAGCCATAGCACTTTGAACATATTCCAAGGCATTATCATATTGAAGAATTTTAATATTGTAATCAAATTGGACTTTCATTTCTTGTTGAAAATGCTTGACAATTGATAACATAGACTCTCGACTCTTCAGAAAATAAATCCATTCCATGCGAGAAAAATCATCCACAAAGGAAATAAAATAGCAAAAACTATTATCATTGTTGTCTTTTACAAAATCTCAAACATAATTGTGGACTAACTCAAACGGACAAGAAGCTTGTTTATTGAAACAACTGGGATAAGACATTTTATGATGTTTCCCTAATTGACAGGATTGACACTCTAATGGAGACACTTGGGATAACTCAGGTTCTAACTTTCTCAAGCTCTCCAACAAAGGATGTCCTTATTTGTAGTGCCATAGTAAGGGAGAACCGCTCAAAAGGATAGAGCAAGAGAAAATACTTGGTGAGGTAGTCTTTCATCATGGAGGAGGTAGAGATCACCTTTCCTAGGATCCCCACCAATCGTCCTCGTACTCTTGAGATCATGTAATACAAAACAAGAAGGTTCAAAGTTCACTGTACATTTCATAGTATCAATCAATTTTTCAACAAAAAGAAGATTAAATGGAAATGTAGGCACATAATGCATAGATTTAAGATCAATTCTATGATTGAGAGAAATAGATACACTGGCTAACACTCTCCTCACTAAACCATATTCTATGGTCACAGATTGGTGAGGAATATGTGAGTCAATTGAATGAAGAAATCTCTAATACCAGTCATATGTTGTGACACTCCAGAGTCAACAACCCATGAAGAAGTTGAACTAAAAGACAATATAGCGGTAGTCTGATTATCAGTCGTAGATGCCAGGTTTACTAAAGAAGATGATGATGATCTCAAACTTAGATGTTGGGTATCCAAAATAAATTTATCATATTCATCCTTGGTGAGTGTGATGCTTGAAGATCCAGAACTCAAAGAAGATGGCTAAGAAGACTCAATAGTGCTAGTATAGTTTGTTGTCCCCATAGGTGGTGCAACAGGTCTTCCATGATTATTACAACATTTCTCAACTGTGTGTCTAGGTTTGTCACAGAAAGTGCACTTAGGACGTGTGCCACATCCTCAGCCCGTACTATACGGCCTCATCTAACTACAGTGGCTACACATGCATGGGAATCTCCACGAGACATGACAGTTGTAGGATCACCTTTTTAAAATTTGACTATAAAATCCTTGAGTAAGCTTCTTCCAAGCTAAGAAGTTTGTCATAAGTTAGGATGACACTACGGGCTGAACTGCATGAAGAACTCAGGTCAGATAAGAATTTTTCTATAATCAAATCATCTCTATCTTTGACTTTTTCTGTGATAGTCACTGGATGATAGAAGCTTAATTCTTGAGTAATAGCTTGGATCACTCCAAAATATTCCTCTGAAGGCTTGTCTCCCTATTGTTCTGCAAATAGATGGTCATATATCATAAACTGATGAAGAACATTCTTTTCTTGGGAGTAATGCTTCTTTACTGCATCTCATATCACTTTGGCAGTAGTGTGGAACATGAACCTAGCAACAATTATATGTTCCATGCTCCCCCACAACCATGTCTTCAACAGACTATTATGATGCTTCCATTCAGCATAGCCTTTGTCAGTAGTAGTAGGAGGATCAGAATCAACTTGTTTTGCCTTGTCACGAGATTCCAACACTATATAGACAATATTCATCCACAAGAGATAATTCTTCATGTTCAGCTTGATGGATGGGATATGTGACATCTTGTTGCAGATGGTAGATGCCTTGTTGTCCTCCATAATCTAAATAGAAAATAGAATGATGGGATAATACAAGTCAAGAGAGAAACTGAGTGACCGAAAGATACATGTCACATTGTAGAGGAGAGTGATAGAGAGATACACGTCATCCAAATATATATGATATGATACGTTTCTGACACATCAATAGCCTCCAAGCAAGTATTCCCTAATCACACATAGTGGAGATGTGATTAGAAACTCTTTAAATAGACACAGGCTACCTAATTTTTACTTTTAGAAGGTCGTTGGAGAGGTTGAAGGAGTCAGTGCCTTTTGTTCAAAAATCAACTGTGTTTGGCCCCTCACCCATCAAAAACCTACATGGCGGAAAGCTTCCTGGTGGTTACTTAGCCGGTGGTGATGGGCCTCTGACGGCGGAGGGCTATCGATGGTGCGGCTACTGCCCGGTTGCTTGTTGCAACCAGCGGTGGCTCCTTTTACTGTCCGGCAGTGGTGGTGCTGCTACTATCGACAGCCGCTGCTGCTTCTTAGTAGCAATGACTGCTGTCTGGTGTAGTGGAGGCTTGCCCTGTTGGTTAGGATTTGTGCCAACTACACTTTCCTTGGATCTTGTTACTCTGGTACCATGTGAACAAGAAAGAGAGGGTGATGCAATACAACATGTAGACAAAAGCAATGTGCCCTCTCCCTTTTATTAATAAGAGAATCCAGAGAAATTACATAGAGGTACAGAAGTATATATAAATGATAAAATAAACTAAATATGAATATAAATAAGATATATTTATAAGAACAATTGCAAAGAAGCCCTTCATTGTATTTTTGTATTGCTCAGACTAGTTGGCCAGATGAGTTATAAACTCGACCGACACCACACTCTTCAGAACTCAAACATCATCCAAAACTTATGAAAATTTAAGAAAACATATGAAATTGAATTTATAAGATACAGTTAAAATTTTAGATCAAGTTAATAATAAATAAATAAAAATCAAATACTAGATTACTATATTGCACTCTGCAACATTGTCGGTTGAGTTTGTCTTGGGCAGAACTCCACTGACACTCCTTTATGTAGAGATCAAACATCTTCAAATATTACGAAAATTTAATAGTATTTCTACATTAGAGTTTCTCAACAAAAAATAAAATTTTAGATTAATTGGATGTACCAATAAAATGATAAAACTAAAATACCAAACTGCTATATTTCAATCTGAATACATAATCGACTGTGTTTCTCTTGGGGAAACTCGACCGACAAATAGGTCAGAGAATTATTCAAAAATTTTGAATTTTTGTAAGAGTGCTAAAATTTGAGATATTCAAATCATATCCAAATTCAAACTAAATCAGAGTTATACATAATATAGTAAAAATCATTAAGTGAGCCACTATACTTATCAAATTTTATATTCATGTGTTATCAAAACCCTAATTTTTGGCCGATTAGGATTTTCAATTCTTAAACCCTAATTATGTGAATCAAAGTATGTATAAACCTTCTTGTCATATTTAAAACATCAAAACTTAACTACCATCATTAATCAAGCTTTAAACAATGTTCAACTGGGTTAAACATACAATCATCCAAGTAAACCCTAATTATATGACTAATTTGAAAATAGGTCATTAAAATATATATCTAGTATGTCATCAATCAAATTAGCTCACTTTACGTTGATTATTTATAGAAAAAATATATTTGATAGCATAAAATCATGCTTAGATTCTACTAATTGTTGATAAACTATTATACTAGTTGATGGCACAAATTTGAATTGATCGCAACTAATCTAGTTTCTTTGTGCATTGATTTTACAGTTCTCTACATTTATGTATTGCCCGATGTTGTAACCTAGTTTACATAGAAGTTGTGAATTTTGAAAGAATGATGATAAGTATGATCATTCTAGTTATATTTCATAATATTTACTAACCTTGGAACATAACCCTTCTTGCAATATAACTCACAATCATTTCAATGCTGACATAATTTTTCAACTACGTTTCCAAAAAAATCTTATTTTTATGCAATATGTATGTCATTAAAGGGTGATTTGTTTTGATTTAAACAAATTCACATTTTATAAAAAAAATTTTCATGCCATGTATACATTTGATCATTTACAGTTCTATATGAGTGTCTTTTAACGGTTAGCTTTTTACATATAATTGACACTAACTAGAGAATAAAGTCTTTCAAATTGTATAATTATATGATAGAATATTTCTAATTTGGCAATGAAAATTCACGCATATGATACAATGTTTCTAATACAAAAATCCTAATGGCCAATCAAAACAAATTTTCTTGTCTAAGAATATCAATAATATCTACTTTGATTGATGAAACTACAACATCTCAGTGAATGGGCCAGTCATGGATATTGTTACGAGTATTGACCCTTGATTTCTTTTTCCTAATTAATTAAATGTTATTCATGGGTTCATAAAATTGTATGTATCACAAAAATATAAAAAGACACGTAAGTGGATGCAAAAGATGATCCTCTTTCACTTTTTATCATTTCAACTAATGCAAAAAAAATTATGAGGATCCTAATTAGATGTCATAATATTTGTTAACCTTTCAATTGCTTGCAACATAACTTACTAGTATTTTAGTGGTAATGTAAATTTCTAAATCTGTTGGAAAAAAATTAATATGAGTAAGGAATATTTATCTCAATCAATAAGAAACTTGATAAATTAACATTACATTAAATATATTATTTCATAATTTTTCTAGATTCTTTTCGTTATGTGTTACTTTTAACTAACAAAATTTTACAAATATATGTGATGCTAACTAGTGAATATAGTTTCTTTAAAAACATAATCATGTACTAGAACACTCATAATATGACAATGAAAATGGTTGGCCAGATCACTATGGACTTTGTGGTGGGTCTCCCTAAGACAAACAAAGGTCATGCTGCAATATTGGTTGTGGTTGATCATCTTACGAAATTAGCACATTTTCTTACCTAAAAGATCATTGGCAAGGTGACAGACCTAGCTAAACTATGTGTTAAAGTGATAGTCCGACTGTAAGGTGTTCCGAGTTCAATTATTTATGATCAAGATCCTAAGTTCACCCTCCAAGCTACAGAAGCAAGTGCATGAAGAACTTGACACTAGATTGGAGTTTAACACAGCTTATCACCCCCATAAAAAATGAACAATCAGTAAGAACAATCCATACTGTAGAGGATTTGTTGGAAGCATGTGTGCTCGATTGGGGTGGATCATGGGAGCAATACTTTCCCTTAGCTGAGTTTGCTTATAATAATAGTTACCAAGCCAAATTCGGGATACCTCTGTATGAAACTCTTTATGGGAGGTCATGTCGTTCACTACTTCACTGGGATGAAGTCAGCGAGAGGACCTTGAGGAGGTCTATATAATTGTAGTTGTATGCTGATAAATTCACTTTGATCAAGCAACACTATGAAAAATATGGTCTTTAACTATAAAGAAAAATTGTAGCAAAAACCTCAAAATTTGTAGCTAAAAGTTTTGGCTACATTTATCCTTACATTTAGAATATGAAGCTAATACCCATGTAGCTAATTGTTTAGGATAAATTTTTCAAAGTTGTAGTTAGTTATTCCTCTGACTACAAATTTATATGTAACCCTAATTGTAGATAAAAAATGTCCTTACACATAAAAATGTAGTTTCCATTGTAGTTAAATATATGACTACAATTCAATTTGTAGCTATGATATGTAGGGAGAGATGACATTGGTTATAATTTGTATATGTAGTTCATGTATAACAAAAAATAACACCTACTACACTTCTAATTATAGCTAGTGTGTAGTGGAAGACATCATGTACTATACATACATATGTAGCAAGAGACATTATGTATCTAGTCAGTCGCTTGTCAATATAGAGAGATTTTTCAAAAAGAAGAAAAAATGAATAGTGATTAAGATCAAGTTGTGCTTATAATGTCAACAATGATACTTTTATCTATATTTGAACAATGAGTACACATGAGGAGGACATTAACATGTCCCCTATTTTACAATATGCATTGAAAAAAGATACATGTATACAATATCTTTTTCTGACTGCCTCTATCCACTGCAGACTCTATATGCCACATGATCATGCACATCTTCTTCTATCTTGATTTTTCTTTTGTATTAATTCCACCACTTGTATCATCAATGAATATGATAACATTGATAAACTCATAAGAAGATGAGAAAGACTGCTAAGGTATTGCTCTTCTTGATTGAAAATAGAGACTTCCCCGTGTTGTGTTTCTGATTGGCCATAGGAATCTCCTATAGTTGATATTGATATTCCTGGAGATTCTTTAAAGACAAATCATTATCATCAACAACTGGCAGTTCCACCTGGTCCCCAAGTTTGAGGTTTTCATATATCTTAGCACATATTTTGTGAATATGAGACTGTATATATTGGAGAGTTCCTTTATCCTCTCTTCTTTTTGTTGTGGCAGTTGTTTGTGTACAAGAGATATGGCAGCCAACTACAACATGACCTATGGTAACATAATCCATGTTATGTGGGTGAAAGTAAGAGAGTATGGAACTAATTATGAGAAAATGACGTGTACATGAACAAGCCAATGAAATTATTGCATAGTTTACCTTTCACATGTACATGAACACCAATCTATGGTACTCCCATCAAGGTTATGAAATGTGCCATTTTTCTAGGATGAACATGTGATATGAAGGCCTTCTCTACAATCATTATTGACATCAAATAAACTGACCTGCAAAAAAGGTCACACTGAATGATCAATTTTCCTTGCTAAAAGTTGTGCATGCTGATTGCTTGATATTCTTATTGTACTACTGTTGGATGCATATATACATTCTGTAAATTGAGAAAATTGATATAATTGCCTATGATATTGGAAATTCCTTTGTAATATCTAAAATCACAACACTTTAATTGAATAAAGTGAGGATGATCTAGATTAATGAAATAATCACCTAATGACAAGGTTCCCTGGAAGGGTCATTGACATCCCACACATCATGGCATGATTCAATGATTGATCTTGCTCTACCTTACTCCTCCAAAGCAGCAGCTTACGCCTCGTCCTCCACCGTCATCGTAGTGGTGGTCACGGTGGAATCTATACAGCTGAGACCAGCCATCTGTTGGGCTATATAATGAAATAGATAACCAATATCCCATGGAATCGTTAATGTGGTATTTAACTATGAAATAGATAACCAATTCTGGAGATTTTCACCTGAGCTAACTTTATATTGTTGTTGCTTACATCTCTCATTTGCCATAGGCACTGCAACCCATTTCATATATTGGCATCGTACTTCCCCTCTCTCCTATTATATGACATAAAATGGTTAGATAGGTTGTAGTATAGATGTGAGCATTGAGCTATAGATAAAACAACCATCAAGTGAGCGTGGCAACATGTACAATGAACAAGAGAAGAATATATATTGCTTTCATTTATGTGTATGGTATGGGTACTTAGTGTAGTATATTACAGATAAAAAAATAGAGATCTATGTTTGAGTTAAACTTCATATACTCTATCAACTTTAAAAATCCTTGAACCAACTATATAACTACATCCTTCCTTGATGATTTTTAGGGAGGTCAGTGATGCAGTCGTTACCTTTCCATTTTTCTTGCATTACACTATTTAAAAAGGTGCACATTATGCTAGATCATATTTCTTTGAGACTAAAGTTCAGACTACAAAAACAATGTTTACAAAAAGAAATGCTTGTATTAATCCATGTACAACATATATAAGATGATATACAAAACATAGGCAAGACACTGTTGTTCTTATGATATTTGGGTTTCCTTGTTTGTATAGCACATGGAAGGGCATGTCCTAGTTAGCATTATTATTGGGCATCTCAAGAACCCTTTACCAACCTATGATCAAGATGTTGAATAGACTAAGAAGAAACATTTATGTCTTACAAATGGAGTGTTCGTAAGGAGCTTGATGACAAATGCCTCTGTGATAAGTTGTGTAGTCTGAAGCTTGGTTACTGCTTTGGAGGATTTATTGATCAAGTGAATCTACACATACATTTGGGTGTTAGAAAAACTACACATGCAAGATATTAGCTAGATTTCTCTCTGTGTTATCATATATTATATATTATTCTTACTTGTCCCAACATGCAAGATCTTAGCTTTACTCAATACAATCCTAATCATCCAATAAAATATGGAGAAGGTAAGGAAACTTGTGCATAATCATCTAGAAACTCAAGTCAGGCTGTACACTAGATATAGGACAAGTAAAGCTCTATATTTAAAGTCATAACAAAAGAAAATGTCTTCCCTGGACAGACTCAAAAAAATAAGCAAAGATCAAGATCATCATCCATGAAAAACTGAGATCGCTCTAAGCTTTTGTGGGTTAACAAACACAGAGCATTGAACAAGGTATAGACTATAAGCTTACAGCCCATAACAATTTCCTATTCATGTGGAAGAGGGTTATAAATAGACAAAAAAACAAACCATCTTGTTTTAATGTGACAAATAGATGCACTTTGACAAGCTTTCAAATTATATAGGCACATGTTTTTAGAAATTATTGTTTCTAACCCAGGTCATGCTTACCATTGATTCTGTTGCATTATCCATTACATGATTAATTCCCCATACACCAAGTATCACATATCCATCAAATCCAGACTAGAGAAGACCAACTCTAATGTTGGACACATAAATCTATAATAAGTTAATGCAATTGGTCCTTGTAGGGAAAGTGGAACACACAATTGCAGTTAGTAAACTTCATGGAGTATTTGATAGTCGATTTTGTATATCATAATAGTAAATTTCTAGAATTTACCTGAACAATAAAAAGATTTCAAACCATGGCTCTTAATGCATCCATATCGGCAAGAGGGCTTCAATTTCTTTTGCAAAGTTATTTTCTAGTGATCTTCTGGGTCTATTTGTTTATAGAGTTGGGCAACAAATAGAATATATTAGAAATTTTAAACTTGGTGAGACGGTGTCTGTCAACCAGGATATAGGATGAGAAAATATCTTTAAAGTTGAAATATATCCAGCAAGAACATAAATAGAAAGTGTCCATAAATCCATTCCGAGCATGATAGATGTCAAATATAGATGAGGAAAGATATCTAAGGCTCTAGTATGAGAAAGGGATAAAAATATGAATCCTTAGCAATCTGGCAAGCACATAATCCAACAGAAACACATAAGTTAAGCAGTAAACATTTCGTTAGTTACACAACATCACACGGGTTAGTAGTATGAATCATTAAGAGAGGTTATAGAAAAGATGCTAGACTGAAGCATGTTGACGATGTGCTACTAGAAAGAATCAACTTTGACCCTACACATGCAAGTATTACGTACAGTCAGCCTCAGAGGTCAGAGAAGAGAAACTAGTAAAATCAGCTTAATTTTGAGGTCATGCAATGGTAACCCAAGATGACCAAAATAAATGTGTAAGAAGTAGTAATTTCACCTCAGAGGTCAGAGAAGAGAAACTAGTAGTAGTAATTTATGAACTTACTGCATAATACGAACAACATTGACCTATACCGACCTACTTGTGGCACACACTTTCACATGATAATTTTGGTCCACTGGACAATGATATGAAAGGCATCAATGGGGTAACGTCAATCCTCAGTGGAGGGAACATCATGCTTGGGAACGGTGTCATGCCCAACATGTCTTCAATGAATGGCATGAGTTATAGATGCATGAGTGATAGTGGGCCCTCAAGTGCAATTGAGATCTGATCTCTAATATCAGCAAATGCCACGACACTAAATGAGAGAATTGGCATGAATCAAATATTCAAAACACAATTCTTGACCACCAGCAACAACAACAGGCCTTTAGTATCCATCTAAAAAAATCCTAGACTTATAATAGCAAACAACTTTAGAAAAGTACGTCTATGAACATAAGAATATTCCAATGAGGATTCAATGGTGTGAAACCCAATAATAAAGCTTCAGCTGAAAGGACTACTAAATTAGAACATTTGACAATATGGTATACCACAATAGTGAATTCAGCCAGAATAATAGAGTTATATGAATTGTATAGAGATTGTATAGCTATTGGATGGGCCTTGTATGCAATACGGATAATATATGGAGGAACAAGCCCACTATTCGCCTCACTAGGAAGTAGAGGAAGATCGTGAGTCGGAGAACCTAAACAAAGTGAAGTTTCTAAAGACAATGTCATCCATATTGTAGAGAATTAAAAGCTCAGGAGATTTATTTCAATAATACATAAAGAGATATATGGCCAATGACGTCCATTGAGAAACATGTTTAGAGATCTGGAGTTGTAGAAGACATTGATATGAATGTAACCAACGATGCTTCATTAAACTGGTTTGGTAGAAAATGGAAGATGGAATTCTTTTACAACCTGTCACCACATTACTAGACATCATACAACATGAAGTCTATGTAGTTTCACAACAAAAGAAGCACTACCTTTGTAACAATGTTCTATAAAAGGTGGCTTATTAGAAATGATTTAATATTTTTTTTGGATTAGTGAGAGAACCTTCCTCGTAGAAGTGCCACTTTTGTGACCCCCAGACAACATAAACTCTCAGGTCCCGAGCGCCCCGCCCACTTGGGAACCGTTTAAAGCGCACAGTTGGCCGGCCTGCGCGACGGGTACCATTTCGAAGGCGGTCACTGGGTTTCAAACCAGGGTCTCTTCATGAGGGGACACCGTGCCGAACCACCTGAATCACTCCTCCCCAGTAATGATTTAATATATTGAACATCATAAAGACACTTGAAACTATGATTAGAACATGAAGATATTTTTTTAAAAGAAACAAAAGGTGGTACGGATCAACATGAATCCAGAAAACAACCATTTAATATTATTTTAGAATTAAACTAAAACCTATTCATTTTGGTTTATTATTCCCTCCAAAAGTCAGTTCGTCTAATGTATTCTACTGTTTGGTCCATTTTCCAATATATCCTAAAGAAAATTTAGCAAAGAACAAAGAACATCTACGTGTATTGATGGATTAGTTTTGTTCTTTTAGTTAGTGATTCCTTCATAAATCCCCGAGATTTGTATACTATAAGAACCAAATTGTTTTAAAGCTAAAAGTACATTCTTACAAACTTACAAAAGTAAAATTCTGGACATTCAATGTTACATGTGTTTAAAATCAAGACAGATTCAAATATCCAGGAAATTGGTCGCCCAAGGAAATAGCTCATTGATTTCTATCTACCATGTAGAGGAAGGAGATATTGAGGTACCCTATGAAGATCTTCCTAACAACCAATATGATCCTAGAAACCAGGTGATAACAATTACATGAGTACACAAGAATATATATGAGTACACAATTGAATACAACTAACTAACCATTCAATGTTTTTTATGACATTGTTAGTATACCGACCTCTACAGGTTCTAGAAACCTATTTGTAAGAGCCCGTCCAACCTGATTTAGGACATGGTAACTAGCTACAACAACCACATGGCAATGAATCAACTAAAAAATGAGTCAAGTTATGAGGTTTAGTTGTTTCATGGACCACACTATGTTATAAAAAATCCGAGCGCAACTAATGGTACCATATTTAGTGGCATCTAGTTTCGACTCACCTAGTACACATTCAATTAATTCTCACACATCTGTCTAAAATTTGGCTTTTTCCGTGCCAGATGCTCTGTAAAAATAATATCTATGTAGTTTAATTCTAATCTAGCATAAGAAACTCATGATTTGATTCTTTTCCATTGATTTCTCTCTAGATTTTTTGCATGCAAAAGAACATCTATAAAAGCACTATTTTCATTGTCATATTATTACGGTAAGTATGTTAACCTATCAATCTTTTTTGGATGGGGAAAACATTATGAGATATGTCTTAGAAAACTAGGAATACCACATTTGCAGGTGTCCAAACTGTCATGATATTACTTGACCTAATTTTCATTTCATTATGAGGTCGAGGAGTTGGTATCTCAATAATGTATAATATCAGAATTTTTTATAGAGGTATCAGTGGGGTAAAAGACGTGCAAAATTAGAGATGCGAATGTTACCTTACTATGAGTTGTGAGAAGGAGAAAAAGAGGCACAATATCAACGATCTGTGAGTCAACCTACCCTGTGCTCTTCTCTATTTCCTCACAGGTCGTCCTTCTAACAGCTCCTCTCTGGAATTTCCCTCTTATTTCACTCCTCATAGATCGTCTTTCTAGCAGATCAGGTCTGGTGATCTGGAAGTCAAATGCTCAGGGGTAGGAGATGGGGGTGTTGGAGTGGGGAAGAGGGAAAGAGCGTGATCAAAATGGGGGTTGTAAGGGAGGACAATACAGTGAAAAGAAAAGAGTGTGGCCCTAGGTGGGTTCCAAAGACGCGCTATCAAAGTGGACAGGGGTTGAAGGCAAGCATTACATGCACCTTGGAGCACTATGCATGATTTCCGGAGAAGAAGGGGCGTGTCAATAGCGGAGAAGTGGGACTAGTGAGCGACAAAGTTGAAATTTCAAGATAGATTGGTTATTTTAGATGCGGGTAGCGAAGAGTACTAATGTGTAATCCATTTGGAAATGTAGTCAATTTTAAGCCATTATAATCAACTATATTTGTATTATTTACAATTTTTAGATTTGTAAGGATATGTATGTATTAACTACAAATATAACATATGTAGTTATAATAATTGTAGCTAGTTCAGATTTTTTTGTAGTGTAAAGGCTGAAGAGACCCATGAACGACAGAAGTCATATGCTGATGTGAATTGACTTGTACTTCACTATGGGTGAACATGTGTTTCCAAAAATATGACCCCTCTGAGCTATAAATAATAGTAGAGGAAAGTTGAATACCCAATATGTGGAACCGTTTGAGACTCTATAATGGATTTATGAAACTGCTTATCATTAACCTTGGCCTCCATAATATAGTATGATGCATAATGTGTTCCATGTGTCCAATCTAAAGCTCTATGTGAAGGATCCGAGCGATGAGTTGAGCATTGAACCTATTTAACTCCAAGGGAGGCTGACATACCCTGAGTCACCTGTGAGGGTACTGGATACTAAGTTGAGAGAGAACTCAAGAATATCAAATATAGAGATGGTACATGTTCTTTGGAAGCACCATGGAGAGGATGAAGCCACATGGGAATTGGGGAAGGGTGTTATAATCTAGTTTCTCACATGTATTTATATAACTAAAAATACACTTATTTCAATAAAAGGGGGCATGTCAAACATATGTTATGCTTTGTTTGAAAGTAGGGATTTCTTTTGAAAATGTCCCTTTGTTGTGAATTTCGTGATTTCTACTATTTTTATCGTGATTTCTACTATTTTGTTAATCCAATAATGGACATATGATTTGGAATTGTATGGAATACTCTAGAAAAGAGAGTTTTCCTGCATAAATGAAGGATGATTACTTATGAATGGTAAAAAATAGAAATATGACATATTGGACAAGTTTCCAATAGAAAATAAAATATATGGTGCTTTAGATAAATATAGGAGTAATTATCTAGCCATGTTTGGCAACATAATGTTGGATGCAACGATTAATATTCTAACTTTTGGTATACTGGAAAATATTAATGAGAATGAGGGGAAGTCTAGAAATTGGGCAAGAAAAAGGGTATTTAACTTGTATATTTTACCTAATCTTGACCACAATGAGAATTAAGTAATAGAAGCTTTTCCTTGAAATTATGAGTTAAAAGGTACACCTATGAAAGTGAAAAGTAATGATGATAATCGTTAAAAGATTCCTAAATATTGATGACCTATAATATCATTATATGTGCCAAATACATCTTCCTTAAAGGAAAGGTTTGCTACCCAAGTTTCTTATTATCAAAAGGAGTTGGCCAATTCTACAGTAGAAAGGAGTAAGTATTCTTGAGGAATTTATGTTAAGAACATATATGGTCATGAAAAAAAGATAAGAAATGTTAAATCGGTAGTGAATATGTTTAGTCACCTTCCCTTCTTTAGGAAAATAGTAAACGAGTATCTCAATCTCTCTCTCTCTCTCTCTTTTTCTCTCTCTCTCTCGTGGGTATATGAAAGCTAGATTTTTTTGTATAAGGGCCGCCCTCCCCTTTTCTTTCTATCCTCTCTTCCTTGAAACCACTAGGGTTCCTCATAGGGGATGTATATAAATAGGATCCCTAGAGCTCTTATCACCACATAGACATCAAACCATCGTGGATCACAAAATGGATCTACATATGGTCCCTGCATATGTACAATGGCTTCAATAGGTATGAACGAATGAATTGGGAAACACCTTAGTCCTCGACAACTCCCCACACTACCCCATCCTGCTCTCTTATTCTCCAAATCACTGGAGTGATGCTTGGGCCGACCCCCAGACCAAGTTGAGAAGCACGAGGTCCTGACCTCTGTGCATGGACCTTCCTAGGTGGAGGTGGATGGCTAGGTTCATTGGGATGAATCTGAGATGAAGGAACAAAGGTAGTCCTTCAACCCTCACTGAAGTCCGATTCTGCGATAGTGTGAGCATGTGAGGGAGAGTCGACGATCAACGGGTGACCGATGGGGACAATGTGAGGTTTAGCCACAAATGAGGGTTGGAGAAGAAGAAGACCAGGAGCCTATAGTGAGAACATGACCATTGGAGGAGGGTTGGTCGATCCATAGAGGATCTACGGAGGTGAGGGTCTACTGACATGATTCCACGAGGCCCCAAGCTGTGAGAATAGGGTTTTTATCATTCATGTCTATGCCAGATCGGGCTCTTCCGCCAGGAAGGAGACAATATATGGACAAAAGACCAAAAAGCCTGAGAATGTACGTCGAACTATAGGGGTATGAAGGTAAATTCTTCCTCTAATCTTTTAGCCATTCCAGAAATGGATAGAAACAATAGATGGGTGATGTGCCCCACTATGATTGGATGACATGCAATTATTTTGTAAAAATCATAATAAATCATATGATGATCAGATGATGAATATAATATATTTAAATTGATCAGGAGAATGTAAAGATTTCAATAAAAATATAATCAAGACCTAGATCTTCTTATAATTCAAATAGCACGGAAAGTTAGCATCTTCAATGTGTTAAATGAATCAAAACCCTAATTTCTAAGATTTGATGATTCTAATGTGTCCAACTAATGTTGATAATGAAAGATTAGCATTTTATGGATAAAAGAGCAACTTGTACAACATGTGAACTTAACTGCCCATAATTTTATGAATTAGGGTTTCCTTAGGACTAAAAGTGCAATTAATGATTAATTAGGGTTTGTAAACCCAAAAGCCATGAAAAGTGGAAACTAGGGTTTAGGAAGCCAAAACCCTACTGAAACCGTAAAATTGACCTAGAAACCCTAACTAGAGACCCGAGTCAATCTTCATGATGATTTGGTTAAAATTATGATACATGGATGCTATGCTTTAACTTTGAAGATATATTGGTTGGTTGCTTGTATGGATTTTATGATTGATCTTACTTGGACTTTAAGTAACTATTGAAACATGTATGTGGTTACGCCTATGAGTAACTACTTTATTTTCTCGATATTTTTTGAGATTTTACCAGATTTCTTGAAATTAAATTCTTATAACAAATTATGCTTATAACTTACTATCAAAAATTATTCTTATAACTTTCTCTAACCCCATGTGCCAACTATGGAGGTTTGAATGGAAGGAAATGAAAAGTCATGGTGATGACTAAAGATTAGGTCCTAGATTGGGAAGGTCATATGAGTCAGACTAGGCCCTAGATTGGGAAGGTCATATGAGATCAGACCCCAAATTGGGAAGACCAATATGGAACCTGGGCTCCATCTTGGAAAGGTGGCCTTTTCGTCCATTGCAGGGACAAGACCCTAAAAGGGTATCCCAGAGGTTGAGTAAAAATGGGCCAAGAAGTTATGAAGAAAATGATAATTTTTTTCTGTAATAATAATTTCTAAAATTATGTTGTTATACTGGATTCAATACTTTATTTCCCCACCATACTAGTATAAGTTGTTATATTGATCGACTATTTTGTTTGTCGGCATTTTAGAATAATCTGCTATTATTCTACAAATTTGTGATAGATGGATACTCAACAAAGATGGCACCAAACAAAAAAAATTAATGTAGATCTTGGAGGATATAGATAGATGGTTGAACTTCATATGGTAAACTTTAGAAATCCATATTTTGTTACCATGTTGGGAAATTTTATATCTCACATTATACAAATTTATTCCTATTTAGAGAAAACTTATTAATTATTTATGGTTAATTGATAGATCTGTGATCATGTATTAATGATAATGACCCTTACCCTCTCGGTCCTCCTGAATAGGAGATAATAGTGGGAGGAGGTCGTTACAATTGCTATTCAAAAGCTTGACAACAATGCTAGTCCTTCACACTCAAGAAGTGATCACAGACTTCTGCTCACTGCTTCAGTACATCACGCAATTGGTGCATGGTGAAGAGATATCCATTACGTATGCTAGTGCACACATGTATGACCTGCTGGATATTGTAAGCAAGGACCACACTTGTCGACTGGTAGAAAATTGGATACATAAAGGCATGGACGTTAAGCCAACAAGATTAATTGAAGTAATCTTGTTCCGTGTGTGGGTTACACGGAGTCAGCTCATTTGTCGATGATGATAGTCCACTTAATACATTTTCCGATTTCATAATGCAATCAACTGATCCTTTAGCAAGAGATCACAAATATGTCAATTAGGGCTTGAAAATGAATGTCAGAGACTACAGTTGAGCATTGTCTCTCGTATCGTTTGTCTGTATTGCTGCTGGATTTCATAATCATATTCACATTGACAACACTGACATACTCGACAACCTCATTGAAACTGTTCACCAGGGCCTCAGATACGTTGGACTCATAGATAGATCAATGACACCATTGGGGAAGCAACAAAAAATGCAGAGATGATATGGTGTGACATACTAATCCGTATCAAGGATGATTACCATACATGACATTTTGCACTTGTGCATGCTCGATCTCCTTGTTGCCATAACCAAGACTTGGTTCGACTGTTCTCTTGAGATTTAACGAAGACGTTTCTATGAGATCCACATTTTTGTGGGGGAAAGTAGGGAATGATATCCCATGAATGCAATACTCCCCCAAACACTACCCTCGTGAAGGAGCATCTTTTTTTGAATGGCGTGCAACCTCATTTTATTTTTTTGCCTCCGCGATATGAATTTAGTCTATAGCTAGTCAGATGAATTTCAAACAGATAAATTTACACCGGCGATAGATCTCAGATGGAACATTAGTAAAAGTGTCTATCTGTGCTGCATTCACATTACATTTTTAATGCATACTTTAAATGTGCTAATTCCAAATCCTAGTATATGGTCAATGATAATTGTAAACCTCAGTGTACCATAATGAACAGGTCTCCATCCCAGTGTAATAAATACATGTTCCCCTTCCTTATGCTATTACTAATATGAATACACCATTCACTCAAATTAGAGGGATAGAGAAATTGAAATATGAGCCAAATTTCTCAGAAATGTCGCTCAGGTGACTATACGTGAAGGAGGAGGGGAGCAAGAAATACCAAAAGAGTAGATTTAGTTGCCAACATAGTCATTACTTGACTGGAGTCAATTCACGTAGCTCCACCTCCAATTTTTATCGTGATCTGGTTGGGGTTCATTTGTTTCTCAAACCCAGGGGTACTACACACCTTATGTTTATCCACGCCCACTTCCTAAACAATAACAGGTTCACACAAACCTACAACTACCACTACTCTTTCCTCTATTGATAGTACATGGATATCACGGCTAAGTTGTTTCTACTAAGCTATTAAAATGGTGACAAAAATTATGTTGATGTTAAAAATTATATAGTAATATTATATTTTATTGGAGGAAAGTAAGATGAGTGGTTACAACCTACTTTCCTTATTTGTGAACTATTTTATATTAAAATAGAGTTGTATGATTCTTTAAATCCCATTTCACCATATATCTTCCATGTATCTTACTCGAGACGTGGTTATCCAATGTAAGGGTTTTATGGATTGTCTTGCTTACCACTGGTATAATCTCAAGATAGATACTCAATAGTAGATAGTCCAAATATGACAATCTTGGTCACAATGTTGTCAGTGCTTATATTTTTCTAAATAATATATGGGTATATATCTAGTAGGTCATCAATCAAATTATCTCACTTTATGTTGATTATTTGTAGAAAAAATATCTTTGATAGCATCAAATCATGCTCAGATGATGTTAATAGTTGATAAACTATTAAACTAGTTGACAACACATATTGGATTGCTCACAACTAATTTAGTTTCTTTGTGAATGGATTTTCAAGTTCTCTACACTAATGGTATTACCTGATGCCACAATCTAGTTTACATAGAAGTTGTGAAGTTTGAGAAAATGACGACAAGTATCATAAATCTAGTTATATTTCATAATATTTATTATCCTTGCAACAGAACTCTTCTTGCAATATAACTCATATTTCAATGGTGACATAAATTTTCAACTACGTTTCTAAAAAAGTCCTAGGTTTATGCAATATGTATCTCATTAAAGGGTGATGTGAGGAGTGGGATCCCACATGGAGCCACTCCCTACTAAAATAAAAAGGCACCATCCCTTATAACTAAAACCATCATAATTTTTTCACAAAAGGGATGACAACTAATTCATTCAACATGGATGTATCATAAAACCAATAATGCAACAGTAGAAGAGAATTATACCTAAATATTACAATTGAGTGTCTATGAAAGTTCTTCACCACACATGGTGTACATAGAAGGAAACAAAAATGAACCATTAAGTAGAGGGTCGTCCCACTATCTCAATATACTTCCCAATGCTAGATAAGGTAACTCCTGGATAGCCTTGGTCAACTTTAGACAACTTCTCCTTTCTCACCACCTAGGGGTTGGAAGCATACCCCGAAGAGAAGAAAAAGATGGAAAATTATCAGCAAGCAAAGTCGATATGTGCATATAATAGGGAGTGGACAATATAAAGGAAATAGGAACAACAAATTACAAGGCATCCCATAGAATAAGGGAGAAACATCCAATTACATATCAAAATGGAAATTTTCATATAGTAAGATAAGAGAGAACATATGAAGAAAATAATAAATCCCACAATAATCAAATCTTTTCTTTAAAATCTCAAGAAGAGAACAACAATTAATAATAAGAATTATTCATGTAGGTAAACTGAACAATAATCACATTAATAACAATTTGTAGTATATGACATCACCACCATAACCATATATTATGGCATCACCACCATAATCTTCTGGGGAGTAAAGGCATCACAACACAATTTCCCAGGACATGAATCACCATTTACACCCTCTATTGGTATTACACACAATAGGGATACATCACCCAATGTGCAAATAAACAAGTTACCCAAACCCAACATGCACTATAAATAGAGAGGCAAGCGGAGATATATTCAAATTACCATAAAGGTGTGCAAATTCCAAAATCATAAAAAAGAAGTATATGCATAGTCAAATGTACTATCAAGGCTAACACATGGAAAATTAGGGTTTCCATTAAGTATAGATTATCAACACCAACAAGATACAAACTAAATGAAATAGAAATAAGATACAAGGATAGGATCCAAGTAACAATTATCATAGTGCATGAGTCCAATTTCAAGATTAGGAAATAATCGGTACAACTATAAGCAAATATGTGACATCTAAATAATGTGTCACGATCAAGCCCGAGAGAGAGAGAGAGAGAGGAATAACCAATTGTTCAATATGACTCATAAGAGGATGCATCATACCTTACTAATGTGGATATTAGGTTGTGATCCACACCCTAGATCCAATCAAAGTTTATCTTCACCTAATATCATGTTAGATGTAAACTATTAATTAATGAGTATATTAAAACCCTAGAAATATCATTCTTTTATTAAATTAGAATTTAGATTCTCCTGATTAAGAAAATATATCTTTTTCTCCAAGTTGGAGTTTATATGATGAAGTTATAACTATTATGAATAATATACATATATTCATTCTATAAAAGTAATCATTTGAAAAACATTGAAATAAGGCTCTGAAACTATTTTTATTAAATAGAGAATATTTTTCTAATTCCAAAAATATTTATTTATTGATGTTGGATGAAGGGTTTAAAAGTTATGAATTTTCTAATATGGACCAATCAGAAAAATCAAATAATCTAAATAAGCGAGAAATTGTGAGAAAAGGTTAAGAGGGTGGGCCGGCCCGCCAACTTGGCCCAATCAGGGGTGACAAAGTCACTGGGTCAAACCTCATCTTTGAACCGTTCCAAAAAAAAAAGAAACTAATAGCAAAAAGACCATATTACCCTTAAGCAAAAAACAAAAGAAAGAAGGAAAACCAAAGGGTAGAACTGAGAAAATGCAACAGGGAATCATCTCCTAGTAGATGGCTCACCATGGTGCCAAACAGAAAGTAGATGCTTGTTCAAATTTGGGCAAATCCGCAAATAAGAACCAAAAGATGAAATGAAGCCATGGAAACAAAAAACAATGAACTTAAAACTCACCCATGATCTCAATTTGATCGCAAATGTTACCAAGATCCAAGGCAGGCAGCTGCAAGCTGAGCTCAAAAACTCACTTGTTGACAACCAAAATGGGGATGTGTGGAGAAATTGAGAGGAGACAAAGATAGAACATGAGGCGGCAGAACCAAAGGTACCCATATATATAGGTGAGGTCTCGTATACGAGTAAAGGCCAAGTCTACCGAAGAAGCTTGTGGACCACAGATTGAGTGTTTCCAACATACTTGCCAAAACAACACAAGTAATAGATCAAAAGATGTAGAATCTTAAAGGCAACACGTAGGCAAAGAAATCATGTGAAACGATCAACCAGGGAGTGAGAAAATGGGATTCGAATATGAAGGCTCCGCGGTGGTATTGTTCACCTGCATGAGTCTCCTACTCAAGGTAGGAGATGATCCCTAAGCCACCTGATTAAGATCCAATGGTCCATACGCGTGACATTTATGTAGTTCCCAAAACCAATTCAGACTATATTTCTTATTTAATCATTTAACTTTTTCTCTTTCCTTATTTGAGGGTTCAAACGAACTCCATATTTAATGAAATTTGATACCTAAGCTAATTTGAGTATGTAGAATCGGAATATACAATTAAATTTTACTTTAAAGACTTTTGATCTATTAATCAAGCAAATCTTATTTTCTCTTTCCTCATGCATTAATGACTCTAGGATTCTCCAAAATTATGAATTTTCATGCATAAGTCATATTAAGTTTGTTGGATACGGATTTGCCATTATTTCCATTTCCTGATTTTTTTGTTATTTTAATTAATGATTTGAAGCTTGTACACACTTTCTTTCTCCTAAATTTACCTTTTCATTTAATATCTTCCAAATTGAGTGGAAATTAAATAAAAGGCCTATTTTAGCGTGTAGAATATGAACTTGACATTATTTTAATTTTTTGAAGACTTTTATTATTTTATTTAATACATTTAAATCTTATCACTTATTTTATCCTTTTAATGAATTAGAGGCATCTAGAAACTTTCTAAAAATGTGAAAGTTGGCCTATAAGAAGTAATAAATGTAAGTAATAAGATTTTGGTATAATATTTTTTCAACATATTATTTATTTTTTTGGTCTTTAAATTATTTTCTCCCTCCTGGATAAAATAAAATATTTAAGATTGTCCAAATTAGATGAAAATTCACAATTATAATCATTTTGACACGTGGATTACAAATTTTAGGTTTGTTTCAACTTTTCAAGTTGTTTAATAATTTAATAAATAATTTGGAGAAAAATTTATATTTTCCAATTCCAATTAATACAAAGATAAGTATTAATTTTCCAAAATTGTGAAACTTGTCATTCAAGTATACTTTAATTCAAGGAAAACGAATTTGGGCTTAGAATTATCTTATAAGTTTTCCATTTATGAATTTTAGGCAATTTATTCATATTTCCACTATTTGTCACATTAAAGCATTTAATGCCTTATTTTCTTGAGTTTAGCCTTTTCCTTTTTATTTCTTTTTATCTTTCTTATTCCAAAAAGGCCATAGAAGGTTCTAGAATTAATTATATACAATTATCCCTCTTAATTGGATAAATTTCATTTTAGTCCCTCACAGAAACATCTACTAAGATATTTATGCATATGACCTTATATTGGCATAATTAGTGTTCAATTATATTCCAAACCATTAATATGTCCACAAATTAAACATCAAGGCCTTAAAGGGTATATAAGAGAGGAAAATCTTGGAAAAGGGCAAAAAAGAGAATATATCCAAGTTTCAATTCGTTACAACACTCCACCCCTTGAAGACGATTTCGTCCTCAAAAACTAATCATCCATGATCTATCAAGGCACTACAACTATCCCTCCGCCCCTTAAAGGGCTTGACCTACAAAGTCAAACTAACTAGAGATACCAAGGTAAAAATAGAGCACATGCAAAACATTACCTACTAACAACAATTACACTTTAACAAGAACCTGGGATAAAGGTAAGGATGATTAGGTTAATGTAAGCTTAAAGGTTACCTTTATCATTAGATCCTTCTCCACTTAGGTTTTACCATTACCCTTACATCGTACTGGTACCTGACCTCAATGAAGCTGAGGGCAATGAGGTTTGATATGACCATGTTCTCCAGAACGATGTCATATGATAGGACCTTCAGGTTTAGTAGGACAACTCCCAGGGGAATGCTTCATATGGCACTTGGAACATCTATCACTCTTTGTGTGTTCACTAGGTATCTTCATCTTACGATTTATCTTTGCTTCATAACCATGGTAAGCTTATATACATAGGGCCTTATCCACCAATTGGGTAAAGGTCAAGGGTAGACGAGGAATCAATATACGTCCAATGCTAAAACATAGCCCATCCATGAAGAGACTAGCATGTCGCTCATCAGTCAGACCTATGTCTTAACTCTCCAAACATATAAAATTCTGGACATACTCTACTACAGTCATGAAATTTTGACGTAAACTATAGAACTCAGACTCCTTCTTCTTTAGGGATGTAGAGGATATATACTTCTCTCTAAACAAGGAAAGAAACTGACTCCACTTCATAGAAGCAACATCATGAGTCTTGACTGAACTATTCCACCAATGTTGAGTTGGCTCGTTGAGCACGCAAGTAGTAAAGTGAATCTTTTGGTGCTCAGGACAAGCCATGACATCAAAAGTCCTTTCAAAAGCAAGAATCCAATGATCTGCCTTATCCACCATGTTCACTTCATTCTCACCAGTAATGTATGTGGGGATCATCTTTAGGAATTCTATGAGATTATACTCCTTGGGCTTCTCAAGTGTAGAAACTGAGTCAACCTTTCCTACTAGGGTTGTAGAAAGCAGTTGTCGATGGAGAGACAACTCTTTCTTAGAAGAGAGGCCCAAACTTGTAGGTTGTGGGATAGGTTGGTTCACTACAGGTTGACCATCAGATGTCACTAGATTTTTAGATGTTGCAGGAGTGAAAGGATGATCCATCCTAGGCATCCCAAACTTAGGGTTCTGGCATGTCACAAAACCTTTTAGGTTTTTAATAGATGACTTTTCACCAACCATATGGGTGTGCCTACACAAGGCAAGGGGTAGGGTATAAGCAACCTATGTAAAAAGGCAAATAATCCCATGGAAGATAAATTGAAATAGTTAGATCAACCAACTGCCTTGGCAACATCCTTTATAATGAAAACCATCACAAATTTTTCACAAAAGGGATGACAATCAATTCATTCAACACGGATGTATCATAAAACCAATAATATAGCAGAAGAAAGGAGTTATATATTAGTATTCAAATTGAGTGTCTATGAAAGTTCTTCACCACATAGGGTGTACATAGAAGGAAACAAAATGGAACTATTAAGAAGTGAGTCATCCCACTATCTCAATATACCTCCCAATTCTAGATAAGGTAACTCCTGGATAGCCTTGGTCAACTTTAGGTACCTTAGCCTTTCTCACCACCTAGGGGTTGAAAGCGTACACTACTACAGAAACATCGTTCAATGTCACTTTTAGAGGCGTCAGTTTTTTTAGTAAAATGGATGTTGTTAACATTCAACGTCGATTAATAAGGACATCTGACGTCTATATTTCAAGACCGGCCAGACATGGGTATCACTTTTCATTCAGTGTCGGTTGAAGAAAAGAAACTGATGCCTAAAGTAGCCCACGGAATCCAATTTTTCCGAGCAAAAAAAAATTGCGCCAAAGTATCAGATACAACGTCGGTGTTTTACCTAATAACTGACGCTAAATGAAGATAAAATTTGCGCCAAAAGTTACAATATGGGTGTCGGTTTTCTTAGAATAACCGATGCTGATAGTTTTCGTTGTACCCGAGAAATTTTTCACCCCTATTTGGCTTCGGTTCCCTACAGAAACCGACGACTATGGTCAAAATTCGAGAACATTTTGTTTTTGTCGGCATATGAGGATAGTCGTTGGTTTTGGTATAAAAACCGACAACTATAATTGAGTATAGGTGTCGGTTTTTTATTTATAAGTGACACCTTTTGTTATAAGCATCGTTTTTTAAATTAACTGACGCCTATTTGTAACTTAATAGCACCCCCATGAAGCAGACTCTTCCCCTTCCTCTATTTCATTGTGATTGAGAATAGGTCTGGCGATTCTGCGATTCCGCCGCCACCCTCTCCCTGCTCACTGTCGCCACCCTCTCCCTAATCGCCGCCGCCGGCGCTCCCTGCCCTCCGCTGGCTCCCTGCCCTCTGTGTTCACCGGCTCCCTACCATCTGCCGCCCGGACACCTGTTGCTGCCCTCTGCGTCCCAAGGACGCACACCTAGCTGCTCTGGCTGTGGGACGTGCGCCTAGCTGCTCTGGCTACCAGCTCGTTGCTTGATTTTTGCCGCCGCTACTGCTCCTCACACTGCCATTGCTCTTCTCCACATTGTTAGCTGCTCCACAGGTAGCCCATTCCCCTCTTTTTATTCTTTCTTCTCCCTCTCCTTACCAAATGGATTAAAGCAAGGCCACGACTGTGTAGGCTGGTCACGACTGTGGTTGTGTTGGCGGACCACGGCCGTGCTGGTCAGCACGGCCGTGGTAGGCTAACACAGCCACGACCGTGGCCAGCCCACACATTCGTGGCCTTGCTTTTATCCATTTGGTAAGGAGGGAGCAGGATACATTTGCAATTGAATACTAATGCTTGACCTAATTCTGTAAATTTCGATGCATGTTGAATTAAGATATTAAAACCCTAATACACATTTCACCATAATCTTGAATTAACTATATTGCTAAAAACTTGTGATCAATCTATGTAAGATATTAAAACCCTAATGTTAAATCTCTGATTTTGTAGTGATGTGTCTTTGTAACATCTATATGAATCCCTATTGTGTGATGTAGATTGATGATAATGCATGAGCTAGTTTGAAATTTTGAAATCAATTATGAATCTCTCCATCCCTAGGTCATACTAATTTATGTGTAATCTTTATCTTGATGATGAAAATGCATCGACACTTGAAATGTTGAAATCAATGTTATAGAATGATAGCACATGTATTTGTTGGCCTAGAAACCCGTCCAAGATTTACTCATTAGGAGTAAATCTTAGATAGTCCCTGGTTTGGGACTGTTCTTGAACACTTAATCTCACTTAGGATGTAAGTGTATAATGTGTATTGGGTTTTCAAGAAAATTTTGGTAGCATTTCCCCGTTTATTCTCTAAGTACATATGTACTTAGAGAACAACGGGGAAATGTTGCCAAAATTTTCTTGAAAACCCAATACACATTATACACTTACTAGTGAGATTAGGTGTTCAAGAATGGGATAGGTGGTACACATTTATTATATATAAGAATGGCAGCACATGTATTTGTTGCCCTAGAAGCCCATCCAAGATTTACTCATTAGGAATAAATCTTTGATAGTCCCCGGTTTGGGACTGTTCTTGAACACCTAATCTCACTTATAATGTAAGTGTATAATGTGTATTTGGTTTTCAAGAAAATTTCGACAGCATTTCCCCGTTTGTTCTCCAAGTACATATGTACTTAGAGAACAATGGGGAAATGCTACTAAAATTTTCTTGAAAACCCAATACACATTATGCACTTACTAGTGAGATTAGGTGTTCAACAATGGTATAGGTGGTACACATTTATTATATATAAGAATAACAACACATGTATTTGTTGGCCTAAAGTTTTAACTATGCAAAAAATCTAACCCTAGACCCTAATCTTGTTGTAATATATACTTGTTTTCTCTTTGATCATAGAATGGATAGATCATGGATGTCCATTCGCAGTCGCTGCACCCCAGAGTTTATTTCTGGTCTTGACCAGTTTATTAGATTTTTCGAGAAACATAAGAAACAACCTGGAGATAGGTTCTACTGTCCATGTAGGCATTGCGGTAACAACTTGAAAGTCAGCACTGGTGACAAAATCAAAAGTCATGTCATGTGCAACGGGATTATACAAGGCTATACAGAATGGCACTGGCATGGAGAGATTTCAAACCCAAAACCAGTGGATGTCGATAGCAGTGCTTGTGTGAAAGAAGAAATTGCCTCCGACGACGTAGATGTGAATGAACCAGTTCCAGTAGACATCGTTGATGCAATGCTGGATAGTTGTGGGGTAGATCACACCGATCCACCTCCCATTTTTAGAAACATTGTGCATTATGTTGAGATATCGTTATACATAGGTTGTACTAAGTTTATGAAGCTTAGCGCTATGTTGAGATTGTATAAGATGAAAGCTAAAAATAGATGGAGCGATAAAAGCTTCACGTCATTGTTGTCTTTGTTGAAAGAAATGCTTCCTGAAGGAAACGAGCTACCAATCTCAACATACCAGGTAAAGAAATTGTTGTGCCCAATGGGAATGGATTCCAAGAAGATACACGCATGCCCGAATGATTGTGTATTATTTCAAAAGGACTATGTGGATTTGAAAGATTGTCCAAAATGTGGTGCGTCATGGTATAAATTGACGACTTCGGGGGAGTCCAAAATTGGTTCTCCTGCCAAGGTGATGTGGTATCTACCTATAATATCACGATTTCAATGCTTGTTTGCCAATCTGATAGATGCAAAGAATTTGATGTGGCATGCAGATGTTAAGAAAAATAATGATGGGATCCTACGACATGCGTCTGATTCTCCACAGTGGAAGAAGATTGATCTATTGTACCTTGAATTTAGTGAAAAAGTCAGGAATCTAAGATTTGGGCTTTGTACATATGGAATAAATCCGTACAGAACATTGAGCAGCCAACATAGCACTTGGCCAGTAATGCTTGTTATATACAATCTTCCTCCATGGCTGTGTATGAAAAATAAGTACGTAATGCTGTCGTTGTTGATATCGGGTCCTAAACAACCTGGAAATGATATCGATGTTTATCTTGAACCTCTGATTGATAACTTAAAGAAACTCTGGGGGTGAAGGTGTGATGACCTATGATGCTTCACGAAGAGAGACATTCCGTTTGCATGCTATGTTGTTTTGCACTATTAATGAATTTCCAGCATATGGGAATTTGTCTGGATATGGTGTCAAAGGAGCTAAAGCATGTCCTATATGTGAAGAGAACACTGATTCAACAAGACTAAAACATGGCGATAAGACTGTATATCTCGGTCATCGAAGGTTTCTTACAAAATTCCATTCGTATCATAGGAAGCGCAAAGAATTCAATGGATTGAATGAGGAACGAAGTGCACCTAAACCTATACCAGGGGAGGTTGTTTATGAAAGAGTAAAAGGCTTTGTAAATTAATTTGGTAAGAGATCACAATGTACTATGGCCACACAGAGTGACAAATCTTTATTCAAGAAGAAGTCAATATTTTGGGATCTTCCTTATTAGAGTTCTTTGACAGTCAGGCATTGTATCGATGTCATGCACTTTGAGAAAAATGTCTGTGATAGTGTCATTGGTACTTTGTTGAATATACCAGGTAAGACTAAAGATGGGATAAAATACAGACTGGACTTACGTGAAATGGGAATAAGGTCAGAATTAATAGAATTACGTGAAATGGGAAATCGGAGAACATACTTACCTCCCGCTTGTTACACACTGTCTAGAAAGAAGAAGAAAGCATTTTGTGAATGTTTGGTAAATGTTAAGGTGCCACAGGGTTACTCATCCAACATCTGTAGATTGATATCAATGAAAGATCTGAAGTTGATAGGTCTTAAATCTCATGATTGTCACACTCTAATGCAACAAATATTGTCTGTGGCAATTCGATCTATATTGCCAAAGCATGTAAGGTTTGCAATCACCAGACTTTGTTTCTTTTTCAATAGTCTGTGCAGTAAAGTTATTGACCCTGATACTCTCGATAATTTGCAAAGAGAAGTGGTTGTTACCCTATGTCAGCTTGAGATGTATTTTCCTCCGTCGTTCTTTGATATCATGGTACATCTTGTTGTCCACTTGACTATGGAAGTGAAAATGTTGGGACCAGTTTTCTTGCATTGGATGTATCCCTTTGAACGATACATGAGCATTTTTAAAAGTCATGTTCGAAACCGTTATCGGCCTGAAGGGAGTATTATTGAGGGTTATGTGGCGAGAGAGGTTCAGGATTTTTGCAATGGCTTTCTTAGTGGTAATGACACTCCTGGTAATGACAAGAATATTGAGGAGCAATTTGGCAAAGTAATTTTGGGATCATGGGTGAAAGTAATCAGCCGTGAGTAGTTGGAACAAGGTCACTTGAATATTTTACACAACATGGATGAAGTGAGTGTTTATATCAAGGAACATACCAATTTCATCAAGAGACAATATCCTCGAGCCAATACAATGTGGCTGGCTAGAGAGCATAACAATACATTTATTAAGTGGTTTGAAGATAAAGTCTTACATCAACTATCTCAAACACCAGATGATATTACTAAAACTATCAAATGCCTCACCTTTAAACCAAAATTGAATGTTATGTCTTATGAAGGGCATGACATTAATTGATTCACATATTACACAAAGCGCCAAGATGAAAAGAGTGTCATCCAAAATAGTGGGGTCACCCTTCAAGCGTCAACTATATTTTTTGCAAGTGCAAAGGATAAGAGTCCACATGAAGCTAAAATGTCATATTACGGTGTCATTGAAGACATATGGGAGTTTGACTACATAGATTTCAGAATTCTGCTCTTCAAATGTAATTGGGTTGATAACACCAAAGGAGTTATAGTGGATGAATTAGGTTTCACTTTAGTAAACTTTTAAAAGATTGGCAAGAAGGGTGAACCATTCATATTGGCATCACAGGAGAAACAAGTATTTTATATCGATGATCCTGCAAATGATAAATGGTCAGTTGTTCTTCATGGTAAAAGACTGTTCATTGAAGATCCTATAGATAAAGAAGAGTACTATGATAAGTATGATGACTCCAGTCCATTCTCAGTTGGGTTGCCAACACCAGCAAATATTGAAGTTAATGATGACTTGTATGTGCACGGAGATCACAATGAAGGATTGTTAATTGATAAAAAATTGCAATATTAGAGGCATGTTTATATTTTTTTATATGTTTTATTTTTCTGAATGTGAACTTTACAATGTGAATTACTTTACAAAGTGAATGTGAACTTTACAATGTGAATTACTTTACAATGTGAACCTTACAATGTGAATTACTTTACAATGTGAATGTGAACTTTACAATGTGAATTACTTTAAAATGTGAACTTTACAATGTGAATGTGAATTTTCAGATGGCTGAGCATTCTCCTGATGACCATGTTGATGATTATCGTGAGGGTGAGGACATCAATGCGCCGCCTCACAATGTAAGTTTTAAAAATATATCATATATTTATATCTACATGTCCATTTATAGTTATATCATGTAAGTGTGTTTATTTTGTCAAATTTTAGGTTGATGATGCACATGTACCCTCTGAAGCACTTGAGGCACTTGATGAGCAGCACCAAAATGTTGACAAGAGAAGGGGCATCACTATGATGAAGAAGTTAATAGAGCAAAGGGGTAATGGACCCAAACTTGTTGTGGATTTTGATAATGCAGGAAATGCAATTGGAGTGAATCACAATTTGTTTGTTTCATATCTTGGGTATGTTACTCGTAGCCATTGTGGTTGTAAGATAAATTCTTGGCATAAAGTTCCTAATGGGAAGAAAGACGTAATATGGACGGATTTATGTGTGAGTTATTATTAATTTGCAATTCTATTTTGTAGATTACTAATTTTTTGGATACTAGTTAATAACAATTCTATTTTGTAGAGTATATTTGAATCGGATGAAAAGATGCATCGTAAATGCGTGATGTAACGCTGTGGGAGAGTCCTAAAGAACTATAGGACAAATCTCACCCGAGAATACATAAAAGAAGGTGACAAGAGGAAGAAGACAACCACTAAATAGTGGAACTTCCTAGACCAAGAAGAATGGGGCGCGTTTGTTTCTTCAAGAAAAACTGATGAATTCAAGGTATTAGGCGTCACTCCCAATTTAATTAATATATGTTGTATTCACCTATTCAAGATTAACATTTAGTGTTACTAACCAAATCATTAATGTGCATACTAACTAGGCCCTCAGTGAGGGGCAAAAAGCAAGGTGTGCACTGAATGTGAATGACTACACAATGGGTCCAAAGGGGTATGCAGGCATTCGCCAAAGACTACATGCTGAGTCTACTGCTCAGTCTGCTGCTACTCAGGAGTCCTCTACTATAGGTACCACACCTCTGCCTCGCCATGATGTCTGGATAGCTGGGAGGAAAAATAAGAAGGGAGAAATAAGGAAGCCCACAACTGCTGAGGCGGCTGCAAAAATGGTAAAATACAACTCTTAGAGCAATCGTTCAAATATTGATTATTTGTGGTGTTTACTCAATTACAAATTTTTGTTTTGGCGATTAGCGGGAGATGTACGAGCTGAGGAAACAAGGCAAGTTCATCCTTGAGGGCACAAGGGATGAATTGATAGTTGCTCTGGGTATCCCAGAGCATCCTGGACGTGTTAGGGCTGTAGGTGCTGGTGTGGGCATCAAAGCGTTCTTTGGGCCATCCCAGCGCAAACATGTCCCAAAAGTGGGAATTTCACAAGAAGAGGTAACCTATTCTTTCTTTATAATGTTATTGTAAAAGAGAATTTAATAATCAGAAGAAAACGTTTCTTTTATCCATGTATAGGTAGATAAGATAGTTGATATGAAAATCGAAGAAGTAATGAGCAAGTGGCAGGCATCTCTGACTGCCACTCAGTAGATAGTACCTATGGCATCCCACTCTACTCCTACTACAGAGGTTGGGAGTAATCATGTAGACCCAACACCTAGCACATCTGTTGTAAGTATTTTTATGACATAGTAACTAGTCTTTTCAAGATGATATGTTTTCAAGATGATATGTATATAACATTCTTCACACAAAAATTTTGTAGGGGTTGAAGCCATTCCGTCTAAAAAGTAAAGAATGTGTGGTTGTATAGGAGTCGGCTTACCCATCTCTACCAGGGGAAATGTTTCATGGGTCTCCATTACCAGCTGGTTGGGTTCGTGTGATCCCGGTAGATATATTCCCCAATTGGATGGATCTTCCATTGCCATATGCCCACCCAGATTGTGAAATGCTTGGTGAGGCAGAAGGCAGAGTGATATTGTGGTCAAAAGTGGATGTCCTCTATACTGAAACTGTATGGTAAATTTACATTACGTTAAATTGTTAGTGTGTGTATATGATGTCAATTGATCTGAAATTATATATATATATATATATATATATATATATATATATATATATATATATATATATATATATATATATATATACAGGTTTAAAAGAAGACACCCAGAGCATCTAGGCCTCCACCTCCACCTCCTACATTACCAAGTTGGGTTCCACAGGACCTACCTGTCCCGTTAGGTCCTAATTGTAGGGGTATGGCAATATGGTTAGGTGAACATGATATAAATTGCCCTATAACTATTTCTATAGATATGGATGTTGCAGGTCAATCATACGAAAGCAAACTATTTATACAAGATATTTTGGAGTTGTTTCGATATGATTGGTGGAATACATCTGTGATAGAGCTATGGATAAGGTGAGATCTTCTTTATACATCCATATACCTTGTATAGGATCTGGTGATCTGGTTTATTATTTATTAATGCATACGTAATACATATTTTGTAACTACTTAGACAAGATATGTGCAGATTTTTCATTCGAACATGTAGGATTTTTGATTCCATCTTTGATTAGTCTAGTAGCTAAAGACCCTCCGTTAGTTCAACAATACTTCTGTGATGCTTTTACAAATTTTGGTCAAAATAAGAAGACGGTGATAATAGCTCCATTCAATGTGGAGTAAGTTTACTTTGCTTATAATTTGGACTTAAGAAAATTACATTTTTATTGTGGATTTTAAGTTATTAATTTTTAACTTTTTTACCTCTAGTGGTATGCATTGGAAGTTACTAGTTATTTTCCCTGAGACGTTCATTCTCTATTATCTAGATCCTAAGTGGAATAAATTGAATTCAAAATATGGACACACAATGAAAATGGCATTATTCCGGTGAGAAATATTTCATTTTCATATCCGTTAACATATGTTATTACATTACTATTTAATTATGCAACGTACTATGTTACATTAACATGTAGGGGTTTAGATGAGTTCAAAAAGGCTGGAGGAAAGGTCCCCAGGAAAAAGAACCAGCCAATAATTTGGAAGAACATGGAAGTAAGTTCCCGACTGCAATGTATATATTATTTATGTGAACAATGCTTAATTAGTTGTATTTTTTAATATTTTGTATGTTTCAATTTATAGTGTGCTACACAAGACAACAGATGGGCATGTGCATACTATGTGATGCAATTTATGCACATGATTATCAAATATGTCGTAGTGGACATTGATACCATTCCTGAGGTATTATATATACTCTCATTAGATAATATGAAATATATCAATCTTATTTATATATTATTAATTATATATATACATCATTCTCTTTGCAGGTGTTTAAAACTGACCACACTACAGGAAAGGCCTTACCATATGTACATGCTCCCTATACGACGGAAGAATAAAATGATGTAAGAGAAGAATGGGCAACAACCATACAAGTAGTGGGGGTTTTAAAATATAATTGGGATGTTGATAGCGAATAATGACTAAAGAATGATATTTTATAAATGAATTTCTGAATTATAATATGTGTGAATGTTTCTACATGTCTGAATGTTTCTACATGTGTCGGAATATTTATACATGTGTAAATGTAAAAATGAATGAAACTGCTGGTTTCTATATGAATGTTTCTACATGTGTGAATCTGAAAATGAATGGAACTACAAATTGCTACATGAATATTTCTACATGTGTGAAAATCGAATAGAACTGCAAGTTGCTAAATGTTTGAAAATTAATGTTGTTAATTTTGCAGGTTTGTGGCCTGTTGTTGGCTGATATCAATGGATGTCGTAAAACCTGCAGTTCATAACTAAACTACAGGTTTCTCATCCTGCGACCAGCCACAGCAGGCCTGCAGACTGATAAGAAAAAAAATTAAATAGGTGTCGGTTATTTGTTTAAAACTGACGACAAATGATTACAACGTTGGATAAATAATTATAACTGACGCCTAATGCATGTGATGTGGCGTCCGATATCAATAATAAACTGACGTGGATGGTTCTGGCATTGGTTGCCCTACTAGTAACCGACGTCGATATCCCTAATGAGGCCAGACACCACGTCCGTGCTGGCCAGCATGGTCGTGGCAGCGGGCCAGACGCCACGGCCGTACTGGCCAGCACGGCCGTGGCAGTGGGCCAGACAATACGGTTGTGCTGGCCAGCACGACCGTAATAGTAGGTGAGATGGCGTCGGTTATCACTAATAAACCAATGTTGATAGTGCCCCAGATGGCACCCTTTGTGTGGCGTGAAGATTTATGACGTCGGTTTCAAAACTAATAACCGACGCCTATACCCCCATGCTAGCGCATTTTCGGTGGCGCGCGAAGGGTTGTGGCGTCACTAAAGGCCTTAAATAATCGACACTAAAGGCCGGTTATGTACTAGTGGTACCTCGAAGAGAAGAAAAAGATGGAAAATTATCAGCAAACAAAGCTGGTATGTGCATATAATAGGGATTGGACAATATAAAGGAAATAGGGACAGTAAATTACAAGGCTTCCCATAGAATAAGGGAGAAACATCCAACTACATATCAAAAAGGAATTCTTCATATAGTACGATAAGAGAGAATATAAGAAGAAAATAATAAATTTCAAAATAATCAAATCTTGCCTTTAAAATCTCAAGAAGAGAAAAACAATTAAAAATAAGAATTATGCAGGTAAACTAAACAATAATCAGATTAATAAAAATGTAAGGTACATGGCATCACCACCATAACCATATATTATGGCATCACCACCATAATCTTCGAGGGAGTAAAGGCATCACAACACAATTACTCAGGGACATGAATCACCATATGCACCCTCTATTAGTATTATACACAATACAGATACATCACCCACCGTGAAAATAAACAATTTACCCATACCAAACATGCACTATAAATAGAGAGGCAAGCAGAGATATATTCACATTACCATAAAGGTGTCCAAATTCCAAAGTCATCAAAAAGAAGTATATGCATAGTCAAATGGACTATTAAGGCTAACACATGAAAAATTAGGGTTTCCATTAAATATAGATTATCAATACCAACAAGATACAAACTGAATGAAATAGACACAATATACAAGCATAGGATCCAAGTAAGAATTATCATAGTGCACGAATCCAAATTTAAGTGTAGGAAATAATTGGTACAACTATAAGCAAAAATGTGACATCTAAATAATGTATCACGATCAAGCCCAAGAGAAAGAGAGGAATAACTACTTGTCCAATATGACTCATAAGAGGATGCGAGATACCTTATTGACGTGTATATCATGTTAGGATCCACATCCTAGATCCAATAAGAGTTTATCTTCACCGAATATCATATTAGATGTAAATTATTAATTAATGAGTATATTAAAACCCTAGAAATATCACCTTTTTTATAATTGGAATTAGACTATGAAAACATCACCAAATGATTAGTTAGATTCTCCTAATTAACAAAATATTTCTTTTTATCCAATTTGGAGTCTATATGATTAAGTTATAACTATTGTGAATTTCATATGTATATTTCATTCTATAAAAATAATTCTTCAAAAAAATTTGAAATAAGGCTCTAAAACTATTTTTATTAAGTAGATAATATTTTAATAATTCGAAAACATATTTATTTATTTATTTTGGTTGAATGGTTTAAAAGTTATGATTTTTCTAATATGGATCAATCAGAAAAATTGAACAATCCAAATAAGTGAGAAATTGCGAGAAAAGGTTAAGAGGGCGGGCCAACCCTCTCACTTGGCCCAATCAGGGGCAACCAAGTCATGGGGTCAAACCTCATTTTTGACCCGTTCCAAACAAAGAAGTTGATAGTGAAAAAGCCTTATTACCCTTAAGCAAAAAACAAAAGTATGAAGAAAAACTCAAAGGGTAGAACTGAGGAAACGCAATGGAGAATTATACCCTAGCTTATGTCTCACCATGGCATAGAACATCAAGTAGATACTTGCTTTGAATTTGGGAAAATCTGCAAACAGGAACCAAACAATGAATTGAAGCCATGGAAACAAAGAACAATGGACTAGAAACTCACCCCAGGTCTCAATGTGATCACTAATGTTGCCAAGATCCAAGATGGGCAGACGCAAACTGAGCTCAAAAACCCACTCATCGACAACCAAAATGGGAATGTGTGGAGAAATTGAGAGGAGAGAAAGATAGAGCGTGAGGCGGCAGAACTAGATGTATTCGTATATATATGTGAGGTCTCATATACGAGCAAATGCCAAGTCTACCGAAGAAGCTTGTGGATCATGGATTGAGCATTTCCAACATACTTGTCAAAATGAAACAAGTAATAAATCAAAAGATGTGGAATCTTAAATGCAACGCGTGGGCAAAGAAACTATGCAAAATGATCAACCGAGGAGCGAGAAAATTAGATTCGAATATCAAGGCACTACGGTGGCACTGTATACCCACGTAGGTCTCCTACTCAAGGCAGGAGACAATCCACAAGCTATTGGATCAAGATCTAACAATCCATGTGTGTGACATTTCTGTAGTTGGCAAAACCAATTCGGGCTATAGTTCTTATTCAATCATTTAACTTTTTCTCTTTTCTTATTTGAGGGTTCGAACAAACTCCAAATTCAATGAAATTTGAGACCTACTCTAATTTGAGTGTGTATAATCTCAATACATAATTAAAATTTTCTTTTGAAGACTTTTGATTTATTAATTAAGAAAATCTTATTTTCTCTTTCCTCATGCATTAGTGACTCTAAGATTCTCCAAAATTAATGAAACTTCATTCATAGGTCATATTAATTATGTTGGATATCAATTTTCATTATTTCCATTTTCTAATTTTTTTGTTCTTTTAATTAATGATTTGAAAGTTCTACACACTTTCTCTCTCCTAAATTCATCTTTTCATCAAATATCTTCCAAATTGAGTGGAAATTGAATCCAAAACCATATTTTAACATGTAGAATATGAATTTGGAATTATTTTTTAATACTATATTATTTTATTTAATACATTTAAATCTTATCACTTATTTTATCCTTTTAATGAATTAGAGGCATCTTGAAACTTTCTAAAATATGAAACATGGCCTATGAGGAATACTAAACGTTAGAAACACGATTTTGATATTATTTTTTTTCAATATATTATTTATTATTTTTGGTCTTTAAATTATTTTCTCTCTCCTGGATAAAATAAAATATTTATGATTGTCCAAATTAGATGGGATTCATACATAGACTCATTTTGACATGTATATTATGAATTTCGGGTTTGTTTCTACGTTTCAAGTTGTTTAATAATTTATTTAATAATTTAGAGAAAAACTCATATTTTCCAATTCCAATTAATACAAAGATAATTATTAATTTTTCAAAATTATGAAATTTGTAATTCAAGTAAATTTAAACTCAAGGAAAATGAGTTTGAGCTAAGAATTATCTTTTAAGTTTCCCTTTTATGAATTTTAGGCAATTTACTCATATTTTCACTATTTGTCACATTAAAGCATTTAGTGTCGTATTTTCTTGACTTTAGTCATTTCCTTTTTATTTCTTATTCTCTTTCTTATTCTAAAAGGCCAAAGAAGGTTCTAGTACAAATTATTTATTATTATCCCTCTTAAGTGGCTAAGTTTAATTTTAGTCCCTTACTAAAAATCTACTAAGATATTTATACATATGACCTTATATTGGCATATTTAGTGTTCAATTATATTCCAAACCATTAATATTTCCAAAAATTAAACATCAAGACCTAAAAGGATATATAAGAAAGGAAAATCTTAGAAAAGGTCCAAAAAGAGAATATGTCTAAGTTTCAGTTTGTTATAGGTGATTTAAAGAAATTCAAATTTTATAAATAAAATAATGCATGCCATGTATTCATTTTGATCATTTGCAGTTCTATATGAGTGGCTTTTAACAGTTAACCTTTTACATATACTCGACACTAACTAATGAATAAAGTATTTCAAATTGTATAATTATATTCTAGAATATTTCTAATTTGGTAATGAAAACTCAAGCATAGGCTACAACATTTTTAATGTGAAAATCCTAATGGCCAATCAAAACAATCTTTCTTGTCTAAGAATATGAATAATATATACTTTGATTGATGATACAACATCTCTGTCAATGGGTCGATCATGGATACTGTTACGGTACTAACCCTTGATTTTTTTCTTATAATTATTTAAATGTTATTTAGGGGTTTATAAACTTGTATGTATAAAAAAAATAAAAACATACGTTAAGTGGATGTAAAAGATGTTCCTCTTTCACTTTTTATCATTTTAACTAATGCAAAAGGAAAATCATGAGGACCCTAATTAGAAGTCATAATATTTGTTAACCTTTAAATTACTTGCAACATAACTTACTAGTGTTTCAATGGTGATGTAAATTTCAAAATATATTGGCAACAAATTAATAGGAGTAAAGAATATTTATCTCAATAAATAAGAAACTTGATAAATTAACTTTTCATTAAAAATATTATTTCACAAATTTTCTAGATTCATTTCACTATCACAATTGACTGTGTTACTTTTGACTAACAACATTTTATAAATGTATGTAATGCTAACTAGAATATAGTTTCTTCAAAAACATAATCATATGCTAGAATGTTCATAATATGACTATGAAAATGGCTAAAAAATAGAAGATTTCTTGTGTAAAGGGTCAACCACATCTTCTTTCATCGATGGAAATATAAAATATGTTCATATGGTCCAAACATGGATATTGTTCACAGTAGTGCTCTTTTTTGTTTCCTAATTTAATAGAAACTATAATTATTATAGGGCTTACTAACTTATACATAGAAGAATGAATTAAAATCTATGTAAATGGATAGATAAAATTTCTCCTCATTCACCTTTTTCTCCTTTCAACTAACAAACAAGGAGAGATATTAAGACTATAATTTGGTTTTGCATAGGAAGATCTTGATGGATATTTTTTGGCACAAGACAAGAATATAGATTGGTTCCTTAGCCAATGAAGTTATCCCTAGTATAATCCAATGACATTGTGATGAGGAGATCATCAAGCCACACAATGAAAGTGTTTCATATATTTTTAAGCGCCCTTGGAGGCCAAAGAGGATAACTATTGCTCACATAGACCCATGTTACATGAATCATAGAGATTAGTACCAATTCTTCTCTTAAACATGATATCCTTCATGATGTTCATACAACGCTATAAGGATGTCACTCTGGGTACAAAAAGACCTTGCAACACATCAAACAAGACTTCTACTAGCAAGGTCTCAGCTCGGATGTACGCACCCTAATTTGTGAGTGTCACATTTGTCAACAACAAAAGTACCTTACTTCTAGTCCTACAGGCCTTCTACATCCTTTACCTATCTCAAACCAAATCTGGGAGGATATATCTACGGATTTTATTGAGGGATCTCCTCTTGTTCATCACTTCTCAACAATCTTGGTCGTGGTAGATCGCCTTAGTAAATATGTCCACTTTATTCCTATCACTCACCCATACACAGCCAAGTCAATTGCTACGACTTCCATTCTCAACATCTTCAAACTCCATGGTCTCCCTAAGTCCATTGTCTGTGATCGTGATCGAGAGTTCCAGTCCAAATTTTTACTCAAAGGGGCACTAAAGTTTATTTTAAAATGGCATACCACCCTCAGTCAAATGGTCAGATTGAAGTTATTAATCACTGTCTCTTCTTAATAGCACCTAGAGAGTGGTCGCATGTTCTACCTTTGGGCTGAATATTCGTATAATACATCGTGGCACCCGATAGCTAACACCACACCTTTTGAAGTTGTTTATGGTAGATCACCCCCATCTCATATCCAGTATGTCAAGAGGACTGCTAAACTACCAGCGGTTGATGAATTCCTTACTGCTCGTGATACAACTTTATCCCAATTGAAACATTTTCTTAATCATGCTCAGAACCGTACGTGCCAGCAGGCTAACAAGCACATGCATTTGGTTGTTTTTTATGCTAGCGTTGGATATTTGATTTATTTGAAGTTGCAAACTAAAGCTCAGTAGTGTTCCGTGCTCATCAGAAACTAGCAGCCAAGTACTATGGTCCTTTTTTGATCATTGAGTGTGTTGGTCCTGTTGCATACAAGCTCAAGCTTCCTGATACTTCGCTGATATATTCATTTTTTTCCCGTCTCTCAGCTCAAGAAACACTTGGGTTCCACACCATCACTGTTGGATAGAAACCTTCCCGAACTGTGGCCACTAGCTGAGAACGCAACCAGGTTTCCAAACAAGATCTTCGAGGGTCAGATGGCCAAGTGCGGAAACCATTCTATAGCGGAAAATTTGGTTTCCTGGTTGGATGATTCGACGGAAGAAGGTAAGGGCTAATTTGGTAAGGTGTAGTCCGGTGTGGTTTCATGATTTAGAAAGTAAGGCATAGATAACCACAGATTTTGTACAACTTGGATCGTATTTGGTAGGATGTGATGCAAGTTCCGTGCTTTGGGTCGTAGCTATTTGGTTGGTAAAACAGAACCATGCACCAGCCTAACAACAAAAAGTATTCTTTCAGGTAGTCGTGGATGTAAAGTGATCGTCCTACTGGCAAATACACCCGACCACTCAAGATTCCAGCACAGTACCAATTCCAGGATTTTGCCACCGATGACGAAGTCAGATGCAGAAAGAATCCAAGCAATTACACTCTAACGCACCCTAACAAATAAAATATAAAACTAAAAAGTGAACAATTAATTGTAAAGAACTACAATTACACCTTACCAAATTAGGCCTAAGTGGATGTCCTACTTTGACCTTCGTACCATGTTTCCAACTTAGACTGACCCCGTGGGTGTGGTTAGTACTTAAGGTGGAGGGCGAGAGGGGGTATTTGATAGAATCCACCTTGATTAACATCTATTACTTGTAATGACCATAAGGCCCTTGGCCACTAGATTTCCTTTTTGGTTATAAGGTCATTTGGCCATTAGTATATTCTAGCCTTATTACTTTCTATTAATAGAAGAGACCAAGAGACACACAATGACCAAGGTGTTGAATATTCTATTCTACCTTTTGTTGGTTGAATTCCCCATTTTGTGCATTGGGACCCGCCTCTGAGTGGGAGGATACGTCCACCATAGGTAGACGAAGGCTACCTACTCGTCCCAGAACCGTTGATAGTGCATCTGAGCATATCTCCTTATCTCATTTCTCCACGATCTATCTTATCTTTAATGGACTCGCTTTCCTTTGCGTTTCTGCTTCAGGACATGAGTATCTTCTACTTCCCAACATAACAGGAGATAGAGTGCTTGATTTTGGATAGTGGGGAATGTCATCCCATCCAAGGTATTTGGAGAGAGAGAATAGCCAACAACGTATGCCAAGAGCCTTTTATCCCTTCTTGTAGTGCCCCTCAGGAGAGAGAGAATAGTCAACAACGTATGCCAAGAGCCTTTTATCCCTTCCTGTAGTGCGGGTCGGATGGCCAAGTGCGGAAACCATGCTATAGAGGAAAATTTGGTTTCCTGGTTGGATGATTCGACGGAAGAAGGTAAGGGCTAATTTGGTAGGGTGTAGTCCGGTGTGGTTTCATGATTTAGAAAGTAAGGCATAGATAATCACAAATTTGGTACTGCTTGGATCGTATTTGGTAGGATGTGATGCAAGTTCCGTGCTTTGGGCCGTAGCTATTTGGTTGGTAAAACAGAACCATGCACTAGCCTAACAACAAAAAGTATTCCTTCAGGTAGTTGTGGATGTAAAGTGATCTTCCTACTAGAAAATACACCCGACCACTCAAGATTCCAGCACAGTACCAATTCCAAGATTTTGCCGCCGATGACGAAGTCAGATGTAGAAAGAATCCAAGCACTTACACTCTAACACACCCTACCAAATAAAATATAAAATGAAAAAGTGAACAATTAATTGTAATGAACTACAATTACATCTTACCAAATTAGGCCTAAGTGGATGTCCTACTTTGACCTTCGTACCAAGTTTCCAACTTAGACTGACCCCATGGGCGTGGTTAGTACTTAAGGTGGAGGGAGAGAGGGGGTATTTGATAGAATCCACCTTGATTAGCATCTATTAATTGTAATGACCATAAGGCCCTTGGCCACTAGATTTTCTTTTTGGTTATAAGGTCATTTGGCCATTAGTATATTCTAGCCTTATGACTTTCTGTTAATAGAAGAGACCAAGAGACGCACAATGACCAAGGTGTTGAATATTGTATTCTGCCTTTTATTGGTTGAATTCCCCATTTTGTGCATTGGGACCCGCCTATGAGTGGGAGGATACTCCTTATCTCATTTCTCCACGATCTATCTTATCTTTAATGGACTCACTTTCCTTTGTGTTTCTGCTTCAGGACATGATTATCTTCTACTTCCCAACAGAACGGGAGATAGAGTGCTTGATTTTGGATAGTGGGGAATGTCATCCCATCCAAGGTATTAGGAGAGAGAGAATAGCCAACAACGTATGCCAAGAGCTTTTTATCCCTTCCTGTAGTGCCCCTCAGCAGAGAGAGAATAGTCAACAATGTATGCCAAGAGCCTTTTATCCCTTCCTGTAGTGCCCCATTGGGATTCGATCCCGCAACCTATGCTTCACAAGTAGAAGGCTTGACCAATTGAGCTAGCTGGAAAGTGTGGAGACAGAGTACTCAGTGCTCATCTTCAAGTTGGTATTCTCTTCTTCAGATTTTTTTTTTCAATCATCTTTTACCTTGTTATTGTTCTTCCTGGATTTCCATTTTGTCGTTGCTAACAACACTTATTCTCCCTCACCCAATCACCGACAGCAGCATTGGCCAACACCCCTGACATTTGGGAGGGCAAGATGGGCGAGTGGAAGGGGGCGTATTCATCTGTTTGGTCTCAGGCAATCCCGACTCATGCAGTCATTGAAACCAATTCTACTTAGAAAATTATATTATTTTTATTACTGAAAACGCAATCGGAACAATTAGTTCAAGAGATAAATACTTCACACTAACAAGAGAAACAATTAGTTAAGGAGAAAAAAACACTTCAGGTGAGAAAGGAGTTACTTACTTTAGTGGATTATTATTTGTTGATGAAGCATTGTATTTATAAGCGAAGAAAATTTTAAGTAAAAGTATAGACATATGAAATTTTATGTGGCAAGTCTAAAGAGATAGGAGTCAAGAAGAGATAGTACATCCGTCCTTACTAGTCATTTTCTCCAAAATTAATTCAAATATTCTATCAATGTCCTAAAGTAATTATTTTGTCTACCATCTTTTTTGAAAAAGAGATCATCACATTTAATTATAAACATTATATTACTTTTCTCCCATTATAAAAAAATATAGAGGAACAAAAAAAATAAATTACATGCTTGAAAATGAGGGGAAATTGCATAGGAGATAAAGAAAGAAGTCAAGATTGAGAAGTGAAGGAGAATGGCTTAGTAGGAAACAAAGACTTGGGGAGTCGTTTCAAATAGGATTATATTGTGTTGAAAGGAAATAATGTATAACACCAGGATTAAGAGACTTATTTAGCTATTGTCAAAGAGGATAATGTTTGAGCTTCAATGGAAAAAAAGTATAGTTAAAAAGTAAGAGTGTTTAATGGTGTGAGAGAAATATGTTCATGATGTGGTGTTGTATGCTAAGGTGTGGAATTGTAGGTTTTCAGTGTGCTGATATGATTTCTCATATTGAAAACCACATATGTTGTGAATATAATGTTTGGTTTCTCTAATGTGGTGTGATCATATTTTTGTAATAAAAGGCATCATATATGCTTCACTCCCATCCCTATACACAATAAATACATGAGGAAAGCCTGGTTTGGATCACAACATGTTTTTGGGCCATGGGTTAGATGGGTTGTGGTAGATGAAAATACATGATTTTATAAAGTATTTTCAAGATATTTAGTGATATATACTATCTTTAAATCTTATACATAAATAGGTGACAATTTATCGAGTATGGGTAACACATGTACTTTATTATTATTCTATAATAAAAAGGGCTAATGCTGCAATTGAGGACCTACTTTGAGGCTAAGTGGTGCCATGTCCTCATCCAATCAGTAGGATCCACCATTGTTATCAATGCATGGACTCTCCTAACTATGTTGTTCATGATTCTGGCCCCATAGACTAATTTTTGTGTCAATCTATGCATGAAATAAGAATAATCAAATTACAAAGATCACAAAACGTGAGTTGCTAATTAAGATGGTATTGACTATAGATGTTAATGGAACATATATTTCAAAGTTGCATTGTGTCGTTAATTGTACAGCATAATTGCATCATATCTATGTAACTTTTTAGACTTCAAAAGGATCTACACTATAAAAAAATATTTATAAACCACACTATACATTATAGAAAAGTTCTAGCTTGAGCTACAAGATGTGAAGTGTGACAATTCAGTGACCAAAAGAATATATAACAAGTTAATATGGCATAGTAATATTAAATCAATAATGTGTTGTACAACTTGGTTGTGGATTGGATCAGATCGGCAACCATACCGAGGCAGCATACAAGTGACCCTGCCACAATGTACTGCTCCACCCATATAAGGGGCCCACTCAACTTGGTCGTGTCCTACATATATATATATATATATATATATATATATATGACTCATATATATATATATATATATATATATGAGTCAGGCTAGTGTACACTTAAGTGTACCGGAGGCACCGTACACCTCAGTCATTTTTGAAGATGCAATAAATTTTTGAAAAATCTAAACCATTGATCTTCTTAATTATCATAAGAACATACTATATAATAAATTTTAGCTCATTTGGACACTTATAGGTCATGCATCTAAAGGAGGCAAAAATCATGTATTTCAAATTAGTTTTGTGCGTCGATTTTGTTGTCCTTGGATGAGTGACTTACACTCATCCAAATGAGTTCAAATTTTGTATGTGACCTATTATTATTGTAACCATGAAGATCAATGGAACAGATTTTGAAAAAACATAGTCTAGACAGGAAAACACCATTGGGGTGTACGACGTGATCTGTACACTCGAGTGTATTCTAGCCTGACTCTCTCTGTCTCTCTCTATATATATATATATATATTGATATTTGGTTACATATATTCAATGTAATATAACTGCATGAACAACTTGGAGCGTAACATGTAACTTTGATTTTTGATAAACTGAAACTGCACCATAACTAACTAGTATGGTTATAAAATAATAAAGCCACATCATCACTAATCAGTACAGTTATAAAATAATAAAAAAGACAAATATTATCTCTAAGTACAACTCATCTACCACACACAAATAAAAAGAATGTTCAGTATTAGTTGAAACTGGGGTCAACTTTAAATTCATTGATATTTTTAAACAAAGTTTTGTTAGCAATATGTGGTTTATCATTTTTTAGAAGGCCCACATTTATAACTACTGTGCGATTTCATTCATATGAATCCATATGCACATGGTTTGTAAATTATTTTTGTATTAAAATAAAAACTCGTATAGTTTCGGTAAGAAAAACTCATTTATCCATAGTTTGGAACATGAATATAGTCTTTTTTGACTTAGTCACAATAAACTATAAGGAGATTGTTTTCCTTATATTAGTCGAGTTTAGTCACGTGAGCTTGTCACCAAGTTGGGGCATAAAGATGGTGGAACACTGTTGACCTAAGTCTCAATGCCCTAGACAGTGGAAAGATAATATCAGGAGACTATTCCAACTGAATTCTCACGACAACAGATTGTTATAGACAAATCCTCTCAGACTTTGTTTGTTAAGGTCGATCCACTATGGAGTTGCCAACATGAAAGCAGTTGGCATAACATTTTTACTGGATGCATGTTTCGTAGTAAACATTGTCAACTCACAAGAAGCATATAATGATTGTTGCATGTTTACAATCTATGACTCACATAAATAATAGAACACAATATTACTAACTAGATTTTTCTCTTAGTACTAGGCCTCACCCAGTTCAAATTATTGGGCCAGTCACCGTATATTAGGGAGAAGTAACCAAATGAAGAATAAGAAACGTATTTACCTTATCTATATGAGTATTGGTAGGGCTGTCAAAATTTGTCTGAACCCGTGAACCCGATTGTGTCTGACATAAAAAAAAATTGGGTTCGGATTTCAGTCGTGACGTTCCGGGTCAATTTGGGGTTTAAAATTGCGTGTCCAAATTTAAATCAGGTCGGTTTCGGATTTAGAAACTAGACAAAACCGAGTTCAAATACTTACTTATATACCTATATATATGGGATGCAAGCTATATTTTAAAGTCATACATGTGTTGTTTTAGTATAATGTATGTGACTTTGTAACATAGTTTAGTTATTTGATGCAATATATGTGCTATTTTTAATAGTATTGTTATATATGTGTTGTTTTAGTATGTTATATGTGGTGTTGCACCTGTGTTGAATTTTTCATCTATTTAGATGATATAATACTTTACTTGTGGCATCCAACTTATAAAAATGAGATTTACATAAGCAGAAGCGAATCATTTGCAGCAGATTACTAAAAATCACTAAAAATTAAAACTTTTTGCAAAGAGATCCAAATATAAGAAATCTCTTACATCAAGAATCATGGTGTAACATTATATGCATCATGATTTTAAGGTACATGACTTGTACTAACTCTTCTCGAGGATTACAACATTAGATGTCCTATAACATTATATACAAACAGCACAAAAACCTTGAGGCATCAAGACAAAATCTCGAGTCGATGATGAAAGCACTATCTATAAATCCCGAGGACCTGAAAGTACATAGACAACACATAGGGCTACTATCTATACAACTGGACAGGCAGTATCTCTACTTGAGATATTACTACTATCCTCGATGTTGTTGTTGTTCCTTCTCTGCCAAAGGTTTCCTGCCTCTTTGTCCGCATCCACCTAAAAACATTGGATCCCACGGGGGTGAGACAATTGTAAATTGCCCAAGCGGGAGATATAACTCTCTGCCAAAACATTGTATTGCAATTTAAAGATATGAAACTGAGTAGAGGTGAAGCAGTTTAAAACATCCTCAACTTTGTAAGCATTGCAACTATTTATGATAGAGCAATATGATCTATTCTTTTAATAAGGAATATTAATGACATGTATATCATTTATCCAACATATTATACCATCATATCAAACTTTTCTTGTGACACTCATCATCTTGTTATGTTACCCATGAAACATTCTTGTTTCATACTGTTGGCCTTAGCCAACCTATTAAATAGATAAAGAGATATATCTACCATGTACTCATTTATCATCAATAAAAGAATTGGGTTAATACCAATCCTAAATCATCATTACATGCATTAGGTTATTACCAATCATGTGTTATCACTACATGCATTTAGCCTCTACCAGGTATTGGACTCTTCCAAACCTGATTACACCGCCAAGCATTGGACACTACCAATCCTGATTTCACAGCCAGGCATTGGACTCTAGCCAACCCTGATTACAGGCATTACACCTCTGCCAGGTATTGGATTTTAACCAAACCTGATTACATAGCCAGACATTGAACTTTAACCAATCCTGATTTCACAGCCAGGCATTGGACTCTAACCAATCCTGATTTCACAGCCAGGCATTAGACTCTAACCAATACTGATTTCACAGCCAGACATTAGACTCTAACCAATCCTGATTACACAACCAGGCATTGGACTTTAACCAATCCTGATTTCACAGCCAAGCATTGGACTTTAACCAATCCTGATTACAGGCATTACACCTCTGCCAGGTATTGGACTTTAACCAAACCTGATTACACAGCCAGGCATTGGACTCTAACCAATCCTGATTTCACAGCCAGACATTGGACTTTAACCAATCCTAATAACAGGCATTACACCTCTGCCAGGTATTGGACTTTAATCAAACCTGATTACACAGCCATGCATTAGACTCTAACCAATCCTGATTTCATAGTTCATGGAATTTAATTCCTTTAACTCATCATTGATCATCACATACTACTGTAGGCTCTGAACCCTGAGGTTAGCCTGCATAGCTTTACACATTCTTTATTGAATACAAATGTTTCTCTTATTAAGTTTATTAAAACATTATCCTTTCTTATAATAAACTTTTATAATCATTTTGGTACCTCTCACTATGTCATAATTGCTCTCATGGCTCATAAGGCCCATAAAGCATCTTGTCACCTCTCACTAGGCAACATTTAACCATATGGCTCACAAGGCCATTAAACATCTTGTCACCTCTCACTAGGAAACGATAACATTTTACTTCATGTAATACAATAATAATACCTCTATTCCCTCAATGGGGTTAGGGATTACTATTCATATCATATTATGATTTCTCATGTCCCATTACCCAATTTAGGGTTAAGGTTTTCCATCTCACATTAGGATTTCATAGTTATCAAAGTATATCAACTTTGAGATGCTAACTGTGAAGTCTTTCATATCTTGATGTATCACTTACCACATTACTTCCAACTTTCTTAAGTTATCGATTTATCTTGGATTAAGGTATTTCCCATCTTAATCCTTTCATCCACTAACCTATCACTCTAACCATGAAGTGCATAGGTTACACATAAGAATGGTCCAATTATCTTTAATGATATGAACTCATCTCAGGTTAAGGCATTGCTTACAATAAGCTTGCCTATAATCAACCATTTATGATATTTCACCCTTATACGGTTTTACCCACTGTTTTATTATTAGGATTATGGGTTGTCATCATGTTGTCCAAGATGAAGGCCTCATGTATTATAACTTCAATTAGGGTTTCACATACTCTTACCCTTTACTAGGGATTTGGGATTTCACATGCGCTATCATACATCATTAGAGTTAGGATTGCATATAGCATCACCCTTCATTAGGCTTTCACATATCATTGCCTATACTTAATGTTTACTATTCATCCCAACTAGGGATTTCTCATGGCATCACCCTCAATTAGGTTTTTTCATGGAATCAACTTCAATCAGGGATTCACATTGAGTCAACCTCAATTAGGGATTCACATGGAATCAACCTCAATTAAGGTTTCTACTATGGTTACCCACAACTTGGGTCTACTATTCATCTCCAATCAGGGTTTTACATCTCATTTCCCTAAATTGGAGTTTCATATATCATTACCCTAGATTAGGGTTACATCCTCACCCTGAATTAGGGTTTCATTTATAATTTCCCTCAATTAGGGTTAGAGTTCAATAGCCCTATCAATTAGGGATTATGTTCATGATTAGGGTTTCATGATCTCTTTGCTTAAGAATCATACCCTTAATCACCTCATGAATCATATTCATGTATGAACCTCATGCTATCATCTTCTCAACTTGATTAGGTCATATCAACCCTTCAATCAAGTACATACAACTATGATTAACATAGAGTACCACCTCATTGTTCCTATAAGCAATTAGGGTTCATCCCTTAATTGGCACTAATAACTTAGGTACTATTAGGATTTCAACCTTTGTACCTTCATTGATTATCATTACTAATCATCATTTGATCAATTAATGGATCATTCATCATCTTAATTCTCAAGAGATTCAATTACATTGGACCTCCAATACATAAGGTATCCAATTGAATTGACCAATTGGATCTTCAATTACAATAGGTGTCCAGGTGGATTAACCAATTGAATACTTAATCAATCTTGACTACTTGAGCCCCAAACGGTCTTAGTCTTTCAAAGTTCAAATGGTTTGAAACCATTTGGTAAAGGTGGTGCTTGAGACCGTTTGCTAAAGCAAGTACTTGAAACCGTTTGCTAAAGTACCTTTTTGAAACCGCATGGACTCAACCGGTTTGGGATCGTTTGGTCCCAAATAGTCTTGAGACCGTTTGGTCCCAAACGGTCTTGAGACCATTTGGACTCAAACGGTCTTGAGATCGTTTGGTCGAAATATTCTCAAAACTGCATGGACCAAAGATGGTCTCAACCTATCAAATCGATTTGGGGTTCTCAATGTTGATTCCTTCAATCATTGAATTCATGTAACCAATCTTCAATTGGACCCATCACCATACTTCAATTGAGTTAAATAGGTCAACCTTCAACTGATTTGACCCTCAATTGACCCTCAATTAGTCATCAATTAGGGTTTGAGTCAATTGAATTAGGGTTTGGAATCGATGATCCTTCAACATTAATCAATGTGTAACTAGTTACTTTAAAACTATTGGACCATCATCCACATTGAACATGACCTGACCCCAAATGGTCTTGAGGTCGTTTGGATGACATCCAAAAGGTCTTGAGACCGTTTTCCCATCATATCATCATCAACCATGTCATTCAATTAAGGTTTGGATCGTGGGATTGGTCACCAAATCAGCACTTAATTGTATTTCAATTTGGTATCTTTGGACCTTCAAACACTTGCCCAAACTTAACCCTAGACCTCCAAACGGTATTGGGTGACCCCCAAACTGTCTTTGAGACCATTTGGGTGATCCCCAAACGGTTTTGAAACCGTTTGGATCAATCAATCCAAAGCATCAACTCATTCAATTGCAAAATCAGCACTTAGCCGATTAGGATTTATACCATATGTTTGAATCTTCAAATACCTAACCATACTCAACCATAGACCTCCAAACAGGCTTGATACCGTTTGGGTGATTCCCAAACAGTTTTGAAACTGTTTGGGTCAATCAACCCAAGTTTCAAACTCAATTACTTATGAAATCAACACTCAACCCGATTAGGGTTTAGGCGATTGATGGACCTTCAACTCATGATCCGATTGGAGTTAATCAATAATAATTGGTGGGCCTTTAACCTAGATCATTATAAACAAGTCCCCAAATGGTAAAACCTGGTCAACGTCACCAAATGGTCTGAAACCATTTGGTCTCATGTGGTTTGGTGAAACTGTTTGCTACTAAACGGTTTGAAACCGTTTGATTCCAAAACACAAATTGTTTGCACATTTGATTGAAACCGTTTGGTCTAGATATTTGGAGAGGTGTGTGCTTATGATGATGTCATCATCATCAAGCTCTAGACCCACGTAACCTGCTGTAATTTCCATGGAAATTGCTTCAGTCAACCCAATCAATAATTGTAACTAGAGAAATGATCATTATTTGATGGGGAATTGAATGCAATAACAAAGTTAGGGTTTCAAGTTATAAAAACCACCTCCAATTGAGCTCCAAAGCTCCAAGATCATGCCAACAATTGTGGATGAAGATCTTGCGACTCCCCTTAGGCTCGTCCTCAAGCTTTTGGTTGAAAAGATTGGCTAGGGTTGAAGAGGAGATCGAAATAAGAAGAAATCCATAATTTATTTTCGATTTTCACCATGGAATCAAGGTGAAATGGGTCAAGAACCTTACCAACAGGTTGGGGGTCGTCCTCCAGGTCCTCCCTAGCTCCCTTGGTCGGTTTCCAAGCAAGGAGAAGAAGTGCAAACGAAAAAGCCTTTCATTTGGCTTGTAAATGGTCTTTTTATAAGAAATTCAAGGAGAGAGAAAGTGCCTTATAAAAATTCATTTAATCCCAAAAATGGTGCCGCCTCTTCCCCCTCATCTTCCTTAGGAATGAGGCTATCTTTTTTGCCTCTTATTCCTCTCAATTATCCATGATTTAAAGAAAAGCAAATCAAGCACCTTAAATCATATAATATTAATATCCATATGTGAGTGGATATTTCTTTTTCTTATAAAATTGTGAGTGAGTTATCCATTCCCTTGGATATTTTAGTGGTCCTTGCAAGGCTCAAGGATTTCCACGCACATCTGAATCCAACCATTTTACTTTTTGTTGAAGGCCCTTTAATTAATACATTTATTTTTGCCCTAAATCGAATTAGGGTTTCAATTAGGATTAAATCTTGATTATTTTAATATCAAGATTCTCTCTCCTCCAACTTAATTCAAATGAGGCGCCCATCTCATTTTCTTTGCTCTACATGGTGCCAATAAACATTAGGGACCTTATTGAAGTGGTAATTTGCATATTGAACCCTAGGTTTTGGGTAAATTGCACTTTACACCAAAACTAGGTTTTAATGCACAAACATTGCTTTATCAGCTTTTCCTTGGTACTCAGGCTACCACAAGCCATACCTTTGCATCATATTCATTCTCATGATGCTTCAACACATAAGGAACATCTTATCATGAAACATTTTCAATCTAACCCCTCAACTTGGCTAATTTGCACTTTAGTCCAAAATAAGCAAACATTGCTTCAACATTGTTTAAACAGGACCAAAATTGAAACATAAGTTTCTCAAGAGCCCTATTACTTTTCACCAGATAAGATTATGCATATAATCATCTTTCTTAATCAAAACAACTAGGGTTAAAGTATAACCCAGGTCAGGGATGTTACAAATTATAAACCCCTAACAAGGATTTTGTCCCTGAAATCCCTGATAAAGAGAAACAAATATTATCTATTCATTATATCATCATGTACTCACATAACACCTCATTATTATGGAGACATCATAGAGTTTTGATCAACAAAAAGTTATTTCACACAAATTTATCATGGAATGGTTCACATGGAACACGTACTCCCATGTTCCTTAGTTGGTTCAGTATTTCCCTTTCAAGATCACCATTATATTCTGTCATCCACTTGAGACTATAAGTCTTTTCATACCCTGATTGTGTCATCTCACCTAATAACACCATACTATCTTTCCTTATTACCTGCACTAACTATCTCATTAGTTGTACATTCTCTTATCATAAGGAAAGGTTACTTATCAATTAAGAAGTTTCCTCAAAGACATCTTCAATTGTTATGTTTATGCAAAACATAAACCCCTAACATGTTATGTTCATATTAATTTACATGATTAATTTGATTTCATAATTGACCATTCCACGTAGTCAACATAAATCATATGATATATCTTTAGATACTAGGGTTTCTTACCTTGATACCTATTTCATGTGTTAAAAACACATCACATCTTTATCTTCATTTCATCTTGGGACATTACTTATTACATATATCTTCACCTTGGAGCCAAAATCTAAGATAAACTGATACCTTTCTAAGTATCCATTACATAAACATCTTTATATTATGCACATCAAGTGTCCTATGACCCATTTGATTGACATGTCCCTGAGAGGAAAGAAAACAAGGAATCATATTCCTCATACAAACATGCTCATCTGAGGTTATCTCATATTTCTCTTTCTTATGCTTAGAACATGACACATTTATTCATTCCATGCTTCTTATTTCATGATACTCATTAGATTGTATCAGAATGAGTGCTTGATCAGGGCAATCAAAAAGATTACAATCTAAGAGTTTCCATACTCACTTTATCATCAATAGTTGTATACCTGACCATGGTATATAAACACTGAGATTAAGTAGTATGCACTTTTTATACTATCATATTCCTTCCTTTTCATATTATCACAAGTATAAGATTTAACATTACTGGGTTTTACCCAGGCATCTCTTTAATACCTCATCTTCTTCTCATAGAGGTAAGAGCAACATGAACATCTATAATGTTTATTATGCAAAATATAAGTCCTCATAGGACTGATCAAAGAAATCTCAATCAATTACCTTCTCAAATTAACTCAGGAAATCATAAAAAGACATATAAGAATGACATTACTTTGTCTAACCTGTCATGATTCGTGGATTATTCAATGCCTCAGGCTGATTCTGCCTCAGAGGTTGATTCACCATAACATTTCTGGCTGAGCAATCTCTTGCCAGATGTCCAACTTGTCTACACAGGTAGAAAATTTTGGGTGCCATGCATGGTCTAGAGGGTTCTTTACCCTTTCTAGATGACCATTGCCTTGGTACACTAGGTCCTGGTTGTACTGGTGGTACCAAAATCGTTCCCCTTTTTGGAACTATTGGGCCTCTGTCCCTGGATTTGGATAGGCCTTTTCTCAATTTTCTCTTCCTTGTTCTTTGTTGGCCAATTCTTTACAATATGTCCAGGCTTTCTACACCTATAGCAAATTCTGCTTTTGGGTTGAAACCTATTCCTTCCTTTACTATTTATTGATTCAACAGGATGAGGTTGAGCACATACTTGTTCTAAGTCCAGAACTTCATCAATTCCCATTGCTTCCACCTGCTGATGTGGATTACATATCCTGTTGATGTCCAAAACATCATCATTAGGGGTTGGTAATCTAGGTTGCACTGCTAGTGCTCGATCCATTAAATACATCATGGTTGCCCTAAATTCCCCAACAGTGATTTTTAAGGAAGGATTTCTTATCATAGTTGGATTAGCTAGGGGGTTCTCAGGCAATTTTCCCTCTCGTGCCTGCTCCCCTGCACCTCTTCTTGGTGCAGCATTGCTGCTTTCTGCAGAAAACTCCTCATGTGACCCAGTCATCTTCAAGTTCTTCTTCTCCCGTATGAGTAGAAGACACTATCAGATACACTAGATGACACTAGAATAGACTCTACTACCTTAGTCCTATGTCTCTATAGACTCAGCGAACTTAGAGCTCTGATACCACTAAATTGTGGCATCCAACTTATAAAAATGAGATTTACTTAAGCGGAAGCGAATCATTTGCAGTGGATTACTGAAAATCACTAAAAATTAAAACTTTTTGCAAAGAGATCCAAATATAAGAAATCTCTTACACCAAGAATCATTGTGTATCATTATATGCATCCTGATTTAAAGGTACATGACTTGTACTAACTCTTCTCGAGGATTACATAATTAGTTGTCCTATAACATTATATACAGACAACACAAAAACCTTGAGGCATCAAGCCAAAATCTCGATTCGATGATGAAAGACTATCAATAAATCCTGAGGACCTGATAGTATAGAGACGACACATAGGACTACTATCTATACAACTGGACAGGAAGTATGTCTACTTGAGATATTACTACTGTCCTCGATGCTACTGTTGTTCCTTCTCTACCAAAGGTTTCCTGCCTCTTTGTCCGCATCCACCTAAAAACATTGGATCCCACGGGGGTTAGACAATTGTAAATTTCCCCAGCGGGAGATATAACTCTCTGCCAAAACATTGTATTGCAATTTAAAGATATGAAACTGAGCAGAGGTGAAGCAGTTTAAAACATCCTCAACTTTGTAAGCATTGCAACTATTTATGATAGAGCAATATGATCTATTCTTTTAATAAGGAATAGGAATGACATGTATATCATTTATCCAACATATTATACCATCATATCAAACTTTTCTTGTGACACTCATCATCTTGTTATGTTACCCATGAAACATTCTTGTTTCATACTGTTAGCCTTAGCTAACCTGTTAAATAGATAAAGAGATATATCTACCATGTACTCATTTATCATCAATACAGTAATTGGGTTAATATCAATCCTAAATCATCATTACAGGCATTGGGTTATTACCAATCCAGTGTTATCACTACAAGCATTTAGCCACTGCCAGGTATTGGACTCTTCCAAACCTGATTACACCGCCAGGCATTGGACACTACCAATCCTGATTTCACAACCAGGCATTGGACTCTAGCCAACCCTGATTACAGGCATTACACCTCTGCCAGGTATTGGATTTTAACCAAACCAGATTACACAACCAGACATTGGACTTTAACCAATCCTGATTTCACAGCCAGGCATTGGACTCTAACCAATCCTGATTTCACATCCAGGCATTAGAATCTAACCAATCCTAATTTCATAGATAGGCATTGGACTCTAACCAATCCTGATTACATAGCCAGGCATTGGACTTTAACCAATCCTGATTTCACAGCCAGGCATTGGACTTTAACCAATCCTAATTACAAGCATTACACCTCTACCAAGTATTGGACTTTAACCAAACCTGATTACACAGCCAGGCATTGGACTCTAACCAATCCTGATTTCACAGCCAGACATTGGACTTTAACCAATCCTGATTATAGGAATTACACCTCTGCCAGGTATTGGACTTTAACCAAACCTGATTACACAGCCAGGCATTGGACTCTAACCAATCCTGATTTCATAGTTCATGGAATTTAATTCCTATAACTCATCATTGATCATCACATACTACTTTAGGCTCTGAACCCTGAGGTTAGCGTGCATAGCTTTACACATTCTTTATTGAATACAAATGTTCCTCTTATTAAGTTTATTAAAACATTATCCTTTCTTATAATAAACTTTTATAATCATTTTGGTACCTCTCACTATGCCATAATTGCTCTCATGGCTCATAAGGCCCATAAAGCATCTTGCCACCTCTCACTAGGCAAAATTTAACCATATGGCTCACAAGGCCATTAAACATCTTATCACCTCTCACTAGGCAACGATAACATTTTACTTCATGTAATACAATAGTAACACCTCTATTCCCTCAATGGGGTTAGGGCTTACTATTCATATCATATTATGATTTCTCATGTCCCATTACCCAATTTAGGGTTAAGGTTTCCCATATCACATTAGGATTTCATAGTTATCAAAACATATCAACTTTGAGATTCTAACTGTGAAGTCTTTCATATCTTGATGTATCACTTACCTCATTACTTCCAACTTTCTTAAGTTATCGGCTTATCTTGGATTAAGGTATTTCCCATCTTAATCCTTTCATCCACTAACATATCACTCTTACCATGAAAAGCATAGGTTACACATAAGAATGGTCCAATTATCTTTAATGATATGAACTCATCTTAGGTTAAGGCATTGCTTACAATAATCTTACCTATAATCAACCATTTATGATATTTCACCCTTATACAGTTTTACCCAATGTTTTATTTTTAGGGTTCTGGGTTGTCATCATGTTGTCCAAGATTAAGGCTTCATGTATTATAACTTCAATTAGGGTTTCACATACCTTTACCCTTTACTAGGGCTTTGGGATTTCACATGCTATCATACTTCATTAGAGTTAGGATTGTATATAGCATCACCCTTCATTAGGCTTTCACATCTCATTGCCTATACTTAATGTTTACTATTCATCCCAACTAGGGATTTCTCATGGCATCACCCTCAATTAAGGTTTCTCATGGAATCAACTTCAATCAGGGATTCACATTGAATCAACCTCAATTAGGGATTCACGTGGAATCAACCTCAATTAAGGTTTATACTATGGTTACCCACAGCTTGGGTCTACTATTCATCTCCAATCAGGGTTTTACATCTCATTTCCCTAAATTGGAGTTTCATATATCATTACCCTAGATTAGGGTTACATCCTCACCCTGGATTAGGGTTTCATTTAGAATTGCCCTCAATTAGGGTTAGAGTTCAATAGCCCTGTCAATTAGGGATTATGTTCATGATTAGGGTTTCATGATCTCTTTGCTTAAGAATTATACCCTTAATCATCTCATGAATCATATTCATGTATGAACCTAATAATAAAATCTTCTCAACTTGATTAGGTCATATCAACCCTTCAATCAAGTACATACAACTATGATTAACATAGAGTACCACCTCATTGTTCCTATAAGCAATTAGGGTACATCCCTTAATTGGCACTAATCACTTAGGTACTATTAGGATTTCAACCTTTGTACCTTCATTGATTATCATTACTAATCATCATTTTATCAATGGATCATTCATCATCTTAATTCTCAAGAGATTCAATTACATTGGACCTCCAATACATAAGGTATCCAATTGGATTGACCAATTGGATCTTCAATTACAATATGTAACGTCTATCTCGAGAAAACAAGATTAATAATATGGAAGCGTTCACTAAGCAGCGGATTACCAAAAATCACTAAAAATTAAAACTTTTTGTGAAGAGATCTTTAAATGGTAAAGCTTTCTCATAAAGCAACATGATAAGTTATTTACAAACTGATCCATCAGTACATCTCTGTAAGGTTGTATCTTGAGATTACAATCATCAACTACCATGTTAACTATATAAGGCAAGATATAGAAATCTCGAGGTACTGGACCAAAAACTCGAAAGCACTAACTATTACTCCGAGGACCTGAGAGTACAGAGACGACAGATAGGACTCTAACAACATCTATACGTGGCATAACAACCAATTCTCCACCTGAAACTTCACTGCTGTCCCTGGTACTGTTGATGCTGCTCTTCACCTATTGAAGGATTTCTGCCTCCTCGCCCACGTCCACCTAAAAATATGTTTCCCACGGGGTGAGACAATTATAAAATTGTCCCAGTGAGAGTTATAACTCTTCGCCAGAAACATAATTATTGCAGCTTAAGAGAATAAATGTACACAAAGAAGTTATATTTGTCTGAGAGTAGTGAAAACAATGTTTAACAGATTAAACCATTCTTCCTATTAAAGCAACACATCTATAATTTGATAAACCCATATGTCATTTATCTTCTAAGAAATAGAAGAACATGTATGGCATTTATTTACTATAAAACCATTATTACAACACTAACTCTCTTCAGATTTAGATCATATATCTAATGTCTGACATTATTATTGGGGAGTCATGGCCTGTAGCCATACTTTTTCTCACAAAGTGTTAGGATCTCAATTCCTCAACGTATCAAGTACCTTTCTAAATTTATCATCATGATTATAGAATCTAGGTACTTGAACACATAATTTACCATTCACTAGGTATCATAGCATATCATTATACTTGAAGCATTTAAAGTAATTTCAATACATAAGATATCATAATCCTTACCTAGATATGATCACATCTTTATGAAAACCTACATGATCAATATTTACTAATAACATGCATATTGTATCATAACAGCACCGTACAGGTTCTTCTCAAATTATATATGTGATACCACGGCCGTACTACCTTGCACGGTCGTGCCTCAAAGGACTCACCACGACCGTGTCATAATACCACGGCTGGTTTCTAGGGTTAGGATTCTCATTTAATCCAAATAGAGTTATTCCACCTCTTAACTAGATTAGGAATAGTGATTCCTATCTCATTTCTCAATCATGGAGTTTCATGCTTACAAGCATAACTCAGAATTAGGGTTACTTGTTCATATCATCACATCTCCCTAGATTAGGGTTTACTATTCACATATCATCACATTACCCTAGATTCGGGTTTACTATTCACATAGCATCACATTACCCTAGATTAGGGTTTACTATTCACATAGTAGTGAATTGAGATCATACCATCATTATGTATGAAGATTACTTCCATTCATGTCTTCACTTAGGTTAAGATTCATTGATCATCATAATTAGGGTTTCCATGATCCCATTGTAAAGGATCATACCCTAATTATGTGTATTCATACATGTTGGAAGTATATTACTTGATTCTCATTCATATTAGGAGTCTACTCTCCCCTTTTATTATTAGATGATGTTTACATCTCTTATGATTAGGTTAGGTCAATTCAACCTTGATAACATAAGTCGCATTATTACTACAATGTTCATTAGGGTTTGCTTGATCAAGAGGTGTTGACTACTTAAACCCATCAAGGGTACTTTGGTAAAGTCCACCATTAGTCATAGCATGCATCAACCAACTAATTACTTGTTCCCTTAATGTCTTTGGATATCATTAGGGTTTAGATTAATCAACCATTGAACCATCTAAGATTCCAAAGCAATAAGCATTCTTGACCTCAAAAGATCCCAAATGGTTTTGCACTTTCAACCTCCAAACGGTTTTGAAACCGCATGAATCAAACGGTCTTGAGACTTTTTGGTCCCAAATGGTCTTGAGACTGTTTGGTCCAAACCTCCTCAAAACCGCATGGACCAAAGAGTGTCTTAACCACTCCAATTGAGTTAGGGTTTCCAATGTTGATCCCCTCAATCGATCATGTACTTATTATCCACTCATCAATTGAGTTAATTAGGTCAACCCTTAACTGATTTTACACTCAATTGACCCTCAATTGATCATCAATTAGGGCTTGAATCATTTGGATTAGGGTTTGGAATCGTCAACCCTTCAACATATTTCAATGGGAGTCTAATTGATTTGAACCCATTGAACCATCATCCAATTTGAACATGACCTGACCCCAAACGGTCTTGAGGTCATTTGGATGACCTCCAAATGGTCTTGAGACCATTTTACCATCAAATCATCAAAATCCAAGTCAACCAATTAGGGTTTGGATCATTGGATTGATCACCAGATCAGCAATTGATTACACTTTAACTTAGTATCATTAGATCATCAATTGCTTAACCATACTCACCCCTAGACCTCCAAACGGTCTTGGGTGGCCTCCAAATGGTCTTGAGACCGTTTGGATGAGTTGCAAACGGTCTTGAGACCGTTTGGCTCATCCAACCCTTGGATTCTAGTGAAAAAGTCATTAGGGTTTAAGCTATTGAGTTGACCATCAATTCAACACTTAATTGCAAAGTGATTTGGTACCTTTAGACCTTCAATTGGTCAACCATACTTAACCCTAGACCTCCAAACGGTCTTGGGTGATCCCCAAACGGTCTTGAGACCGTTTGGGTCAATCAACCCAAAACATCAACTCATTTCAATGCAAAATCAGCACTTAGCCGATTAGGGTTAACACCATATCTTTTATCCTTCAACCACTTAACCATATCCAACCATAGACCTCCAAATGGTCTTGGGTGACCCTCAAACGGTCTTGAGACCGTTTGGGTGATCCTCAAACGGTCTTGAGACCGTTTGGGCTAAATAACCCAAAAAGTCAAATCAATCAAGTTGAAAATCAGCACTTAATCCAATTAGGGTTTGCCTAATCGATTAGCCTTCAACTCATCATTCCTTGGGAATTAACCTATAAAATTTGGTGAGTTATTAACCAACATAATTATGAACAGGAATCTCAAACGGTCAACCCTTGGTCAACTCCCTCAAATGGTTTTGAAACCGTTTGCCCAAAAAGGTCAAGTTAATCAGGTTGGAAATCAACACTTAATCCAATTAGGTGTACCTAATTGATTGGCCTTCAACTCATGATTCCTTGGGATTTAACCTATCAAATTTGGTGTGTTAACCAAAATAATTATGAACAGGAATCTCAAATGGTCAAACCTTGGTAAACTCCCTCAAACGGTTTTGAAACCGTTTGTCCAAAAAGGTCAAGTTAATCAGGTTGGAAATCAGCACTTAATCCAATTAGGTGTACCTAATTGATTGGCCTTCTACTCATGATTCCTTGGGATTTAACCTATCAAATTTTGTGAGTTATTAACCAAAATAATTATGAACAGGAATCTCAAACGTTAAACTGTTGTTCAACTCAACCAAATGGTCTTGGAGACCGTTTGCTCCAACCGACCTTGTGAAACCGTTTTCCCTTCAAACGGTTTTGCAAACCGTTTGCCCCAAATAGTTTTGCAAACCGTTTGGCCAGGGGGGGCAAGACCGTTTTCTAAAGTAGCATTGATATTCACGCCCCCTTCTTCTACCTCCAGATCAAGGCATGTTCTCCACGGTTTTGCTTGCAAGAATGCAAAGAAGGATGGAGGGAAGAAGAACAAGCAACGTTTGCAAGAAAGAAAGATGCATAACAAAGTTTAAGGGTTTAGAGTTATAAAACCCACCTTAGAACCAGCTTTAGAGCTCCAAGCTTCGAATATTTAATGGTGGCTCGCGATCCACAGGTCGTCCAAGGTTTCTTCTTCAAGAATTGGTTGGAAAGGATGGCTAGAAAGAAGAACTAAGTAAGAAAAACTAGCAAACCAACCTTGTATGATGATTGCCTCCATGAATCCGAGCTAGATAGTGGTTAAAGCTTACCCAACTCTACTTGGCCGTTCTCCTCTGCTCCTGATCTCCTTCCTTAGTCAGCCACAGCAAAAGATAAGTGAAGAGAGAAAGGGGAACGATCCCTTGGTTGTAAAAGAAAGGTGTATATATACTTTGGGCATGTTTTCAAGATAAGGAAGATCTTTTCTTCTATTTCTCATATGGGTCCTTCTCTCCTTCTTGGCCACGCCCCTCCATTATAAACTTAAGCAAAACTCCTTCTTTAACTAAGGTTAAGAGGAAAAGAAGCCAAACATCCTTCTAAGTTGCACACATAAAAGGGTCATTTTGCTTACAACTTAGTTATTTAATTACAAGGGTTTTCCTTCTTATTTGATTAGTCAAAGGAGGCGCCCTATTCATTTTATTTACTCCACTTGATGCTAAAAATGCATGAGAGGTACTCTAGAGGGTATATTTTACATGTTGCACCCTATGTTTTTGGTAAATTGCACTTTACACCAAAACTAGGTTTTAAAGTACAAGGATTGTTCTACAAGCTATAATTTGGTGCCCAAGCTTGGGGAATCCATATCACCACATCATATTCATTATTATGATGTCTCGTCATCAGAGCAACATTTTAACATGTGAAATTTGCAATTTAACCCCTCTAATTGGGTAATTTGCACATAGGCCCCTATTAAACAAAACAATCTTACAACATTGTTCAAAAAGGGAAGAAATGAAAATATAGATTCTTATAAAGCTTTAATGACATATCAAGGGTTAACCACAAGCCTCTAATCATAATTTTAGGCAAAACACCTAGGGTTAGTTCATAACCCAGGTCAGGGGTGTTACAAATTATAAACCCCTAACAAGGATTTCGTCCCCAAAATCCTAGGAAAATGAGGGACAAATTATTCATTAGTAAGGCCCTCAAGTTTCCCCATTTTATCTCAAAATTATGATGATATTATGGATTTGTGATTCACACAAAGTACCTTTCATTAATTACATCTTATCACTATTTATGTTTGTTCAAAGCATAAACCCCTAACATAAGGTGTCCATACTTTTGAAAGGAAGAAGCATAAAAGAACATTCTTCTAGTATCACCCAAGAATGTTTACCAAAAGAGAAACATACATACCTTAACACAGATAATTCACTCAGCAATCCTTTATTTATTTGAAACAGTTCACTAAGAAAGTTTGCTAATCAATTAATTTGGAAATATTCACTTAGATGATTCACTAAGGAATTTGTTTTGGAAGATTTCACTAAGTAAATTTACTAAGTATGTTGTCTTAAAAGCTTTCACTGAAGGAGTTCATTGAGTATGCTTACTAAGTATTTACTGAGGAAATTCACAAAGTATGTTCACTAAGTATGTTTACTAAGTATATTCACTAAGTATTCACTGAGGCAATTCACTGAGTATGTTCACTAAGTATGCTCACTAAGTATGTTCACTAAGTATTCATTGAGGAAATTCATTAAGTATGTTCACTAAGTATGCTCACTAAGTATGTTCACTAAGTATTCACTGAGGAAATTTACTGAGTATATTCACTAAGTATTCACTGAGGAAGTTTACTGAGTATATTCACTAAGTATTCACTGAGGAAATTCACTGAGTATGTTCACTAAGTATGCTCACTAAGTATGTTCACTAAGTATTCACTAAGGAAATTCATTGAGTATATTCACTAAGTATGTTCACTAAGTATTCACTAAGGAAATTCACTGAGTATGTTCACTAAGTATGCTCACTAAGTATGTTCACTAAGTATTCACTGAGGAAATTTACTGAGTATATTCACTAAGTATTCACTGAGGAAGTTTACTGAGTATATTCACTAATTATTCACTGAGGAAGTTCACTGAGTATTTTCACTAAGTATTCACTAAGGAAGTTCACTGAGTATATTCACTAAGTATTCACTGAGGAAGTTCACTGCGTATATTCACTAAGTATTCACTAAGGAAGTTCACTGAGTATATTCACTAAGTATTCACTGAGGAAGTTCACTGAGTATATTCACTAAGTATTCACTGAGGAAGTTCACTGAGTATATTCACTAAGTATTCACTGAGGAAGTTCACTGAGTATATTCACTAAGTATTAACTGAGGAAGTTCACTGAGTATATTCACTAAGTATTCACTGAGGAAGTTCATTGAGTATATTCACTAAGTATTCACTGAGGAAGTTCACTGAGTATATTCACTAAGTATTCACTGGGGAAATTCACTGAGTATATTCACTAAGTATTCACTAAGGAAGTTCACTGAGTATATTCACTAAGTATTCACTGAGGAAGTTCACTGAGTATATTCACTAAGTATTCACTAAGGAAGTTCACTGAGTATATTCACTAAGTATTCATTGAGGAAATTCACTGAGTATATTCACTAAGTATTCACTAAGGAAGTTCACTGAGTATATTCACTAAGTATTCACTGAGGAAATTCACTAAGTATATTCACTAAGTATTCACTAAGGAAGTTCACTGAGTATATTCACTAAGTATATTCACTGAGGAAGTGCACTAAGTTTTCACTAAGAAAGTTCACTAAGTGTTCACTGAGGAAATTCACTGAGTGTGTTCACTAAGTATATTCACTAAGTATTCACTAAGAAGATTCACTGAGTATGTTCAATTAAGTATATTCACTAAGTATTCCCTAAGAAGATTCACTGAGTATGTTTATTTAGAAGTTTCACTTAGCTTTTCTCATTAATTTCCTTGTACTCTCTAGATTGTTTCAGAATAATTACCTGATCAGAGTAATAAAAAAGATAACAATCTAAGAGTTTCATACTTGCCTTATCTAAAATAACCATATACCTGGCCAGGGTATATAAGTATTGAGATTAGGTAGTATGTATTTTACTTATCATCATATTCCTCACTTTTCATATCATTATACACACATGATTTACCATACTAGATTATTCTTCAGGTATCACATCTATATCTCATCTTTTAATACATAATTAAGGGAGATTATAAATTGTTTTAAAGAATACTGAGTAAGATTTAAGTTCTTATCTCCCTTGTGTCCTTCTAGGACTTAGTCAAAGGAATTCAAAAACAACTAATTTTCATATCTTTAACACATAGAATCCTGATATGAAATATCAAAACAAAACTTATTTCATGTGACCTATCTGGGATGTCTGTCCATGTCCTCTATTATTATATTGCCTCCCTCGTGAGACTTGCAGACTCTGTCCTTGAGTTTGAGTCATTATTGTATTCCTGTCTGGACAATCCTTTGCCAGATGTCCCGGTTGTCTACATTGGTAACAGATCCTGGGTGCAAAGTGTCTATACGATCCAATTACCGATGTTGATGCTATGTCGGAGGGTCTTCTTGGTGTACTACTATGATCCCTACTTCCACTTGACATCCATTGTGTCTGGGTAGGAAATCCTGATATTGTTGTCAGTATAGAAAATCTTGGCTTCTTAAAACTTTCACGCCTTTGATCTTGAGGATGGGTGTACATCTTCTTACTACTTGTTTGTTGTTTCTTGATTTCCGACCTCTCTATCCTTCTTACTGACTCCACAAAGGTGGAAAACCTTTCTGTGTTCTCTAAGGCAGACACAGGAGTGGCTAGTTCAGCGTTCAATCCCTTTTCAAAATGCCGAATTCTTTCTTCATCACTAACTGCCATCTGCGGACAAAACCGCAGCAACTCCATGAACTTAGCTTCATATTCGCTAACGTTCATCTGTCCTTGTGTGATCTTCTCAAATTGAGAGATCTTCTCATCTAGATACGTCTTAGGGAAGCATCTATTGATGAATTCTCATCGGAATACCTCCCATCCTATTTCTTCGCCGGGTCTCTTATCTTCCTCTATCATCCACCAATTACCAACACTCCCTTTTAGGAGGTATACCGCATGTTTTACCTTTTTAGCTTCAGGAATATCAAGGATCCTGAAAGCCTTTTCCAGCTCTGTCAACCATAGATCAGCATCTGTTGGGTTAGATGTACCAGCATAGTCTATGGCTCCCACCCAGCGAAGTCTCTCAAAAGTCTTGCCGACTCCATAACCTTCCTGATGGGCTGGTGCCCTAGGTGCAGATGGTGGCACCCAATCTGCTATGTGTGTTATGGTTGTCAGTAATTTATAAAATAAAGCATGGAGAGCTGGGTTTTCTATCTTAGCTGGGTCAATCTGGGGATGTTCAGGTACATGCCCTCCCTATTCTGGTCTCCTACACCTCCTCCTGGTGCAGTAGTATTGCCCTCAGCAGCATGCTCTTCATTTGATCCAGACATCTTCAAGTTCTTCTTCTCCTATGAGAGCAGAAAATACTATCATATAATCTGGAAAACACTTAGAACAAACTCAACAACCTTAGTCCTATGTCTCTGTAGACTCAGTGAAACTAGAGCTCTGATACCACTAAATGTAACATCTATCTCAAGAAAACAAGATTAACTAATGCGGAAGCGTTCACTAAGCAGCGAATTACCAAAAATCACTAAAAATTAAAACTTTTTGTGAAGAGATCTTTAAATGGTAAAGCTTTCTCATAAAGCAACATGATAAGTTATTTACAAACTAATCCATCAGTACATCTCTGTAAGGTCGTATCTCGAGATTACAATCATCAACTACCATGTTAACTATATAAGGCAAGATACAGAAATCTCGAGGTACTGGACCAAAAACTCGAAAGCACTAACTATTACTCTGAGGACCTGAGAGTACAAAGACGACACATAGGACTCTAACTACCTCTATACGTGGCATAACAACTAGTTCTCCACCTGAAACTTCAATGTTGTCCCTGGTACTGTTGATGCTGCCCTTCACCTATTGAAGGATTTCTGCCTCCTCGCCCACATCCACCTAAAAATATGTTTCCCACGGGGTGAGATAATTATAAAATTGTCCCAGCGAGAGTTATAACTCTTCGCCAAAAACATATTTATTGCAGCTTAAGAGAATAAATGTACACAGAGAAGTTATATTTGTCTGGGAGTAGTTAAAACAATGTTTAACAGATTAAACCATTCTTCCTATTAAAGCAACACAGCTATAATTTGATAAACCCATATGTCATTTATCTTTTAAGAAATAGAAGAACATGTATGTCATTTATTTACTATAAAACCATTATTACAACACTAACTCTCTTCAGACTTAGATCATATATATAATGTCTAACATTATTATTGGGGAGTCATGGCCTGTAGCCATACTTTTTCTCACAAAGTGTTAGGATCTCAATTCCTCAACTTATCAAGTACCTTTCTAAATTTATCATCATGATTATAGAATCTAGGTACTTGAACTCATAATTTACCATTCACTAGGTATCATAGCATATCATTATACTTGAAGCATGTAAAGTAATTTCAATACATAAGATATCATAATCTTTACCTAGATATGATCACCTCTTTATGAAAACCTGCATGATCAATATTTACTAATAACATGCATATTGTATCATAACAACACCATACATGTTCTTCTCAAATTATATATGTGATACCACGGCCGTGCTACCTTGCATGGTCGTGCCACAAAGGACTCACCACGACCGTGTCATAATACCACAGCTGGTTTCTAGGGTTAGGATTCTCATTTAATCCAAATAGAGTTATTCCACCTCTTAACTAGATTAGGAATAGTGATTCCTATCTCATTTTTCAATCATGGAGTTTCATGCTTAAAAGCATAACTCAGAATTAGGGTTACTTGTTCATATCATCACATCTCCCTAGATTAGGGTTTACTATTCACATAGCATCACATTACCCTAGATTAGGGTTTACTATTCACATAGCAGTGAATTGAGATCATACCATCATTATGTATGAAGATTACTTGCATTCATGTCTTCACTTAGGTTAAGATTCATTGATCATCATAATTAGGGTTTCCATGATCCCATTGTAAAGGATCATACCCTAATTATGTGTATTCATACATGTTGGAAGTATATTACTTGATTCTCATTCATATTAGGAGTCTACTCTCCCATTTTATTATTAGATGATGTTTACATCTCTTATGATTAGGTTAGGTCAATTCAACCTTGATAACATAAGTCACATTATTACTATAATGTTCATTAGAGTTTGCTTGATGAAGAGGTGTTGACTACTTAAACCCATCAAGGGTACTTTGGTAAAGTCCACCATTAGTCATAGCATGCATCAACCAACTAATTACTTGTTCCCTTAATGTCTTTGGATATCATTAGGGTTTAGATTAATCAACCATTGAACCATCTAAGCTTTCAAAGCAATAAGCATTCTTCACCTTAAAAGATCCCAAATGGTTTTGCACTTTCAACCTCCAAACGGTTTTGAAACCACATGAATCCAAACGGTTTTGAGACTGTTTGGTCCCAAACGGTCTTGAGACTGTTTGGCCCCAAACGGTCTTGAGACTGTTTGGTCCAAACCTCCTCAAAACCGCATGGACGAAAGAGTGTCTTAACCACTCCAATTGAGTTAGTGTTTCCAATGTTGAACCCCTCAATCGATCATGTACTTATTATCCACTCATCAATTGAGTCAATTAGGTCAACCCTTAACTGATTTTACACTCAATTGACCCTCAATTGATCATCAATTAGGGCTTGAATCATTTGGATTAGGGTTTGGAATCGTCAACCCTTCAACATATTTCAATGGGAGTCTAATTGATTTGAACCCATTGAACCATCATCCAATTTGAACATGACTTGACCCCAAACGGTCTTGAGGTCGTTTGGATGACCTCCAAATGGTCTTGAGACCGTTTTCGCATCAAATCATCAAAATCCAAGTCAACCAATTAGGGTTTGGATCATTGGATTGATCACCATATCAGCAATTGATTACACTTTAACTTAGTATCATTAGATCATCAATTGCTTAACCATACTCACCCCTAGACCTCCAAATGGTCTTGGGTGGCCTCCAAACGGTCTTGAGACCATTTGGATGAGTTCCAAACGGTCTTCAGACCATTTGGCTCATCCAACCCTTGGATTCTAGTGAAAAAATCATTAGGGTTTAAGCTATTGAGTTGACCATCAATTCAGCACTTAATTGCAAAGTGATTTGGTACCTTTAGACCTTCAATTGGTCAACCATGATTAACCCTATACCTCCAAACGGTCTTGGGTGTTCCCCAAACAGTCTTTAGACCGTTTGGGTGATCCCCAAACGGTCTTGAGACTATTTGGGTCAATCAACCCAAAACATCAACTCATTTCAATGCAAAATCAGCACTTAGCCGATTAGGATTAACACCATATCTTTTGTCCTTCAATCAGTTAACCATATCCAACCATAGACCTAAAAAAGGTCTTGGGTGATCCCCAAACGGTCTGGAGACCGTTTGGGCTAAATAACCCAAAAAGTCAAATCAATCAAGTTGAAAATCAGCACTTAATCCAATTAGGGTTTGCCTAATTGATTAGCCTTCAACTCGTGATTCCTTTGGAATTAACCTATAAAATTTGGTGAGTTATTAACCAAAATAATTATGAACAGGAATATCAAAAGTTCAACCCTTGGTCAACTCCCTAAAACGGTTTTGAAACCATTTGCCCAAAAAGGTCAAGTTAATCAGGTTGGAAATCAGCACTTAATCCAATTAGGTGTACCTAATGGATTGGCCTTCAACTCATGATTCCTTGGGAGTTAACCTATAAAATTTGGTGAGTTATTAATAAACATAATTATGAACAGGAATGTCAAACGGTAACCCATTTGTCAACTCCCTAAAACGGTTTTGAAACCGTTTCCCAAAAAGGTCAAGTTAATCAGGTTGGAAATCAGCACTTAATCCAATTAGGTGTACCTAATTGATTGGCCTTCAACTCATGATTCCTTGGGATTTAACCTATAAAATTTGGTCAGTTATTAACCAACATAAGTATGAACAGGAATATCAAACGTTCAACCCTTGTTCAACTCAACCAAACGGTCTTGGAGACCGTTTTCTCCAACCGACCTTGTGAAACCGTTTTCCCTTCAAACGGTTTTGCAAACCGTTTGCCCCTTGGCCAAGGGGGGGCAAGACCGTTTGCTAAAGTAGAATTGATATTCACGCCCCCTTCTTATACCTCCAGATCAAGGCCTGTTCTCCATGGTTTATCTTGGAAGAATGCAAAGAAGGATGGAGGGAAGAAGAACAAGCAACGTTTGCAAGAAAGAAAGATGCATAACAAAGTTTAAGGGTTTAGAGTTATAAAACCCGCCTTAGAACCAGCTCTAGAGCTCCAAGTTTTGAAGCTTTAATGGTGGCTCGAGCTCCACAGGTCGTCCAAGGTTTCTTCTTCAAGAATTGGTTGGAAAGGATGGCTAGAAAGAAGAACTAAGTAAGAAAAACTAGCAAACCAACCTTGTATCATGATTTCCTCCATGAATCCGAGCTAGATAGTGGTTAAAGCTTACCCAACTCTACTTGGCCATTCTCCTATGCTCCTGAGCTCCTTCCTTAGTCGGCCACAGCAAAAGATAAGTGAAGAGAGAAAGGGAAACGATCCCTTGGTTGTAAAAGAAAGGTGTATATATACTTTGGGCATGTTTTCAAGATAAGGAAGATCTTTTCTTCTATTTCTCATATGGGTCCTTCTCTCCTTCTTGGCCACGCCCCTCCTTTCTAAACTTAAGCAAAACTCTTTCTTTAACTAAGGTTTAGAGGAAAAGAAGCCAAACATCCTTCTAAGTTGCACACATAAAAGGGTCATTTTGCTTACAACTTAGTTATTTAATTACAAGGGTTTTCCTTCTTATTTGATTAGTCAAATGAAGCGCCCTCTTCATTTTCTTTACTCCACTTGATGATACAAATGCATGATAGGTACTCTATAGGGTATATTTTACATGTTGCACCCTATGTTTTTGGGTAAATTGCACTTTACACCAAAACTAGGTTTTAAAGTACAAGGATTGCTCTACAAGATATATTTTGGTGCCCAATCTTGGGGAATCCATATCACCACATCATATTCATTATTATGATGTCTCATCATCAGAGGAACATCTTAACATGTGCAACTTGCAAGTTAACCCCTCTAATTGGGTAATTTTCACATAGGTCCCTATTAAACAAAACAATCTTACAACATTGTTCAAAAAGGGCAGAAATGAAAATATAGATTCTTCTAAAGCTTTAATGACATATCAAGGGTTAACCACAAGCCTCTAATCATAATTTTAAGTGAAACACCTAGGGTTAGTTCATAACCCAGGTCAGGGGTGTTACACAATAGGTGTCCAGGTGGATTAACCAATTGAATCCTTAATCAATCTTGACTACTTGAGCCCCAAACGGTCTTAGTCTTTCAAAGTTCAAACGGTTTGAAACTGTTTGGTAAAGGTGGTGCTTGAGACCGTTTGCTAAAGCAAGTACTTGAAACTATTTGCTAAAGTACCTTTTTGAAATCGCATGGACTCAACCGATTTGGGATCGTTTGGTCCCAAATGGTCTTGAGACCGTATGGACCCAAACGGTCTTGAGACCGTTTGGTCCAAACCTCCTCAAAACCGCATGGACCAAAGATGGTCTCAATCTATCAAATCAATTTGGGGTTCTCAATGTTGATTCCTTCAATCATTGAATTCATGTAACCAATCTTCAATTGGACCCATCAGCATACTTCAATTGAGTTAAATAGGTCAACCTTCAACTGATTTGACCCTCAATTGACCCTCAACTAGTCATCAATTAGGGTTTAAGTCAATTGAATTAGGGTTTGGAATCGATGATCCTTCAACATTAATCAATGTGTAACTAGTTACTTTAAAACTATTGGACCATCATCCAAATTGAACATGACCTGACCCCAAACGGTCTTGAGGTTGTTTGGATGACCTCCAAACGGTCTTGAGACCGTTTTCCCATCATATCATCATCAACCATGTCATTCAATTAAGGTTTGGATCATGGGATTGGTCACCAAATCATCACTTAATTGTATTTCAATTTGGTATCTTTGGACTTTCAAACACTTGCCCAAACTTAACCCTAGACCTCCAAACGGTCTTGGGTGATCACCAAACGGTCTTGAGACCATTTGGGGGATCCCCTAATGGTTTTGAAACCGTTTGGGTCAATCAACCCAAAGCATCAACTCATTCAATTGCAAAATCAGCACTTAGCCGATTAAGGTTTATACCATATGTTTGAATCTTCAAATACCTAACCATACTCAACCATAGACCTCCAAACGGTCTTCGTTGACCTCAAAACGGTCTTGAGACCGTTTGGGTGATTCCCAAATGGTTTTGAAACCGTTTGGGTCAATCAACCCAAGTTTCAAACTCATTTACTTATGAAATCAGCACTCAACCCGATTTGGGTTTAGGCGATTGATGAACCTTCAACTCATGAACCGATTGGAGTTAATCAATAATAATTGGTGGGACTTTAACCTAGATCATTATGAACAAGTCCCCAAACGGTCAACCCTGGTCAACATCACCAAACGGTCTGAAACCATTTGGTCTCATGTGGTTTGGTGAGACTGTTTGCTACTAAACGGTTTGAAACCGTTTGCTTCCAAAACACAAACCGTTTGGACATTTGATTGAAACCATTTGGTCTAGATATTTGGAGAGGTTTGTGCTTATGATGATGTCATAATCATCAAGCTCTATACCCACAAAACCTACTGTAAATTCCATGGAAATTGCATCAATCAACCAAATCAATAATTGTAACTAGAGAAATGATCATTATTTGATGGGGAATTGAATGCAATAACAAAGTTAGGGTTTCAAGTTATAAAACCCACCTCCAATTGAGATCCAAAGCTCCAAGCTCATGCCAACAATGGTGGATGAAGCTCTTGCAACTCCCCTTAGGCTCTTCCTCAAGCTTTTTGTTGAAAAGATTGGCTAGGGTTGAAGAGGAGATCAAAATAAGAAGAAATCCATAATTTATTTTTTATTTTCACCATGGAATCAAGGTGAAATGGGTCAAGAACCTTACCAACAGGTTGGGGGTCGTCCTCCAGGTCCTCCTTAGCTCCCTTGGTCGGTTTCCAATCAAGGACAAGAAGTTCAAACGAAAAAGCCTTTCATTTGGCTTGTAAAGGATCTTTTTATAAGAAATTCAAGGAGAGAGAAAGTGCCTTATAAAAATTCATTTAATCCCAAAAATGGTGCCACCTCTTCCCCCTCATCTTCCTTAGGAATGAGGCTATCTTGTTTTCCTCTTATTCCTCTCAATTATCCATGATTTAAAGAAAAGCAAATCAAGCACCTTAAATCATATAATATTAATATCCATATGTGAGTGGATATTTCTTTTTCTTATAAAATTGTGAGTGAGTTATCCATTACCTTGGATATTTTCGTGGTACTTGCAAGGCTAAAGGATGTCCAAGCACATCTGAATCCAACCATTTTAATTTTGGTTGAAGGCCCTTTAATTAATACATTTATTTTTGTCCTAAATTGAATTAGGGTTTCAATTAGGATTAAATCTTGATTATTTTAATATGAAGAGTCTCTCTCCTCCAACTTAATTCAAATGAGGCGCCCCTCTCATTTTATTTTCTCTACATGGTGCCAAGAAACATTAGGGACCTTATTGAAGTGGTAATTTGCATATTGAACCCTAGGTTTTGGGTAAATTGCACTTTACACCAAAACTAGGTTTTAATGCACAAATATTGCTTTATTAGCTTTTCCTTGGTACTCAGGCTACCACAAGCCATACCTTTGCATAATGTTCATTCTCATGATGCTTCAACACATAAGGAACATCTTATCATGCAAAATTTGCAATCTAACCCCTCAACTTGGGTAATTTGCACTTTAGTCCAAAATAAGCAAACATTGCTTCAACATTGTTTAAACATGACCAAAATTGAAACATAAGTTTCTCAAGAGCCCTATTACTTTTCACCAGATAAGATTAAGCATATAATTATCTTTTTTAATCAAAACAACTAGGGTTAAAGTATAACCCAGGTCAGGGATGTTACATTACTATTGGTATTATTTTCTCCAATAAAAGTAAAATAAGAATAATATTACATTTTTTATATTATATGATCATTGATATCTTTGATAGTCTATTTTTGTTAATGAAAATATTTAAAATTATGTAGTTAATTCTATTTAAAATTTATGTTTCTGAAAAAATCATCTTAAAATCTGAGTTCGGGTTTGGGTCTATGTTTTGATTTTTCAATCTGGGTCGGTTCCGGGTTGAGAGGTACGAGTAAAATTTGAGTCCGGATTCAGATTTGGATTTGATAGTCAAACAATCCAGAGAAGATTTTTTTATGATGGTTTATAGGTGTTAACCTATGAGTACTAATATATAGCACACCACCTGCACCAACCTTTCCACTCCACCCTCGGGACTTGTGAGAGGCATTAAATGCAGCCGTCTTCTTATGGTCCAAGGAGACACACTCGCACAGTGCTAGACAAAAATAAGCATAGTGTGAGGAGACAAAATGTTAGTCGATGCTATAAATATACACCCAATGCCATTCTCTCCCTGTTTTCACCAGTGAATTCTCCCACTTCAATCCGTCGTCTCCCTGCCATGAGCAACATTGTGCCTGCCCTTTGTCACGTCGGAGCTACTTCCGATCCGTCGTCGCACCCACCAACCATCACACCATTACCGCCATGATGCCCAAGACATCTGCACCCAATTGTTTCTGCGACCACGTCGACGAGCCCTGAGAGCCACACTCGAGCCACCTACGCCCCCATCTACGCTGCCACTGCTGCATCTGAACCCACGTCATCGTCACTGCACCCACACCTACGTCGTTGCATCCGTGCACATGCTGTTGCACATCTACACCTACGTCGTCGCGCCCGCACTTTGCTGCCACTGCACCCACGTCGTCACCGCCGCACCAACACCTATGCAGCCGCACACCCACACCACCGACACACCCATAATAAAGCTTCTACAACCCGCTGCAGCAACCACGTCATCACCGCTGCCCACATCGTCATCGTACTTACTGGAATGCTACCCTAAGGAGGAAGAGGAGGGACATAGATATTGGTTGACCGTCCAGTCATGTTATTTATAGATATCAATATTGTAATGCATATATTTGCTCACTCTGATGTATAAAAATAGTCATATGTATAGAAAAATTGCAAAATGTGAGGTTTGTAAGAGTTTTTTCCTTTCCATGTTAAGGAATGTGAGCTTGTATAGGTCATTGTAAATAATGTTGGATTATGTTAAAATTATAAATAAAAGATAATAATGTTGTCATTAATTTTCATGTTATATTTTTCTAATTATGGAATTTCTCTGACTGTAAGCATTGTTTTAGTTTATATTAAGGATAATTATTGATATTTTATGGTGATACTATGAATATTAATTAGTATGGTATGTGAAATTACCAACAAAATATGATAGATGCAGCACATATATTTTGATCAGATATGGCCATTACAATTTTTCAACATATTAAATTAAAAATGTATAAAAAATGAACGGAAAATATTATTATAAAAAATAATTTATCTGTTAGTTTATTTTAGGTCTGGAAGTTAACAATTTTTTGTACTATGATGAACATATTTAAGTACAAATTCTGGACTGAGAAGTGAAATGGGTAAAAATATAATTGTGGGCATTTTAAAAAAATAGAGGGAAAACAAAACAAAAATTGAAATTTAAATTGAGTTATTTTCAATTTGTGGGCGGGAAATTAAATACAATTGATTGGTGGTGGTTGATAGTGGTAGTTGGGCGGCAACATTGATTTGTTGCAGCAACGACATGCATGCAGCCCTGCAACCATGCAATGCACCAGAAGTCTTATGTCTAGAAATTTGTGTCGCGTTATTCTATACGTTTTTTTTGTATTGTGTAATTATGTTTTTAGTACAATTCTCAATACATTCAAATATTAATTTTTAACTTATCATCAAAATATCCAAAAATATAAGTTTGGTCAAACTAGAGATTTTATATAGTTGTAAAATGGATGAAAAATATTTCCATAATTTTTTCTAGAACAGGACACATTATGCTAGTTTATTTAGGATTTTGATTTGCACATATGTACAATGAATTAAAAAAATACATAAACACAATCAATAACTAACCTTATATTTAATTTTGTTAATCAAATATACCTCTGGCTGTATGCATTGTGCTAGTTTCTATTTTGTACTTTTATTTATGACTTTTGGCACAATATTGAATACTTTCAAGTAATGATTCTAGACATAGCCGTAAAATATGTACAAGCATACACCTGATCGGATCTGTTGCTAAGAAGTAGATGAAATTTGAAAAAAAAGAATGTTTTAGATTTTTAAATATATTGATTTATTTGTAAGAGTAACAAGTGGTGTTAGTTGGCTGCAACTACTTTTTTGCATGATCGTTTTAGTGCAGCAGCTGGTTTAATGCAGCGAATGCAAGCATGCAAAGTGATGCAGAACATACTAATAATTCTTTTTCTGATGAGACCATGTCGCACAGTGCTAAAAGGTATATATAGTGGATGTTTTGCGTGTTTCTGATGTAAGGGTACGAATGTTCGTGGAGATGGTGTGCTGTTAATAATTTCCTTAACCAATCACTAATCTTCTATCTGATTATAATATTTATACGACTGGTTCTATGCTACTCGCATCTCACCAACCTAAAGGCTTAAATAATTGAGGGCCCTCCCCTTAGCGCAGCTTTATCCTGCATGATTGACTGTGCGCGGTCAACTCCTTCTCCCATTTCTGCTTCAGGAAATCCCCTTCTTCTTTCCTTTCTGCTCTAGGAAACCATCTCCTTCACGATTGGACTCTTGATCTTTGCCTTTCTGCTTTAGAAACTCTGCATCCTCTACTTGGTCTGTTTGATCACTCAAGGCACACTTATTCATCTGTTTGGTCTCAGGCGTATCCCGACTCAATCGTTCTGAATAGTTTTATGTAGCATTTGACAACGTGATTGTATTCATTGTCGGTGGCACATCACAGATGACTCATCACAATAATTTCTCACGGTGAAAAATGAGCGGCTGGTAGAGTTTGTCGAACACTCCAGGAAAAAAACACAACGCAAAATGAGAGTGGTGGGCAAATGTATATTTGGCAAAGTAATTGGCAGTGATTTACCCGCTGCCCATGATTGTCCATCGCTGCCCGAACAATTGGCACCACTTTGCCAAACAAATCATTACTTAGCAAATCATACTATTGCTAACCATTCAGAACATCAACCATGGGTAGCTGTAGGGCCGATGATACGTTGGACATGACCAAGTTCAGTGGGCCGCTTCCATACAAGTCTAGAACCTCCCCTTCATTGACTTTTGCTTCATTTGACAAAGCGGTGGTGATGGTTCAGGCAACAACGATCAACCACGGGCAGCGGGTCAATTACTACCAATCGTGTTGCCAAACACAAGGTCGCCCACCACTCTCAATTTACATTGTGTTTTCTTTCTGGAGTGATCAGCAAATTCTACCGGCCAGTCGATTTCTCACCATGAGAAATTATTACAATGTGTCATCTGTGATGGGCCACCGACGATGAATGCAATCATATTACCAAACACTACATTTGATATTTAGTTCATCTGCAAATCATCATCACGTGATCTGGATTTACTACAAGTCTAGAACCTCCCCCTCTGTCTTATCTAGACTGAATTAGATGTGTCAAATGATATATGAATCTAATTGATGAAGACAAACCCATATTACTTTGTCCCATTTTCAAAGAGACACTTATTCTAAAAGAATATAGAATAACTCCTTTCGTTGAGAGCCAACTTTATGGGATTAGTATTCTAAGTCAAGATTGTGTTTCATAGAATTAAAAATATAGATGAAACAACGCACAATGTTTTGAAGGCATATGCGACTTGGGAACGGCCCTACAAATGGAATGAAAAGGTTATAAATAATATTACGACGGAGGGTAAAATAAATAAAGGTTCTTCTACTCCTCTCCTTTCTGCTTCAGGAATTGGCATCTTCCGTTTCTAAACGGGAGGGCCGGGGACCAGGTCAGCGGAGCTTGTCTCTCTCCTCTCTTCGGGGAGGTAATCTCTACTTGTTGTTGTGGTTCTCCTTGTTGTTCTTATTATTTGGTTCTTTGGTACTACTGGATCCCAACGTACGTGCAGTTGTAAGTCTTTATGCTTATAAACATCTCCTCCTCCTCCCCTTCTATGGCCGCGGATTTGATCCAGTGCATACGCAACGGCATCTTAGGCTGAAAATCAGGTACTTCCCACTGAACGCAATTACCCTTACACTCCTCTATTGTGCTTCTGTCTGTGGCCATGAACCACTTCTGTGTGCGGCATCTTGAGTTTCATTCTCAATTTTGGAGTCAAAATTCAGATCTTGCACCCACTTTTCTCATCATCCCGATGCGTCAAGGAGAGAGGGATCTCCGCCGTTCCGTCCACCCCACATCTGCTGTTGTCCGCTCTGTACAGGTCGGTGGAGTCGTTTGCTTGTCCAGTGCCGTCCACCGAATATAGCTGTAGGTAGGGTACGTTTGATTACCTGTAATTGGATGGATTGGATTGTATTTGGTGATACAGCCACGGAAAACTTATGTTTGATTTACTGGATTGGATAAATGGGGATACTCCTGCATTTCCGAACAGTACCGAAGTGATGTATGACGGCATCCATTTCAAAACTGCCGGGCGCCGAGATGCAGCTGGCTGCTCTTCACTTTTGCCCTGCAACAGAACACAAAAGAAGCGACCTGCAGCCCGCATCCGTCAAAACCATGCTTCTGAACCAAACCTAAAGTTAATTCTGCAGATTTTCGTAAACCGAAAAATCGGATGTACCAGGAGTATAAGAATGCTGCATTTATTGAAATCCACCTAGATGCAACAAATCAAACGTGGCCGTAGTGTGGTCCGAATGTCGTCTCACTAACACACCATCTGACGGCCCCGGTGCCATCGGTCCAACTGTTTTATGCTTGCCTTGCGCAGGGAAACAAAGCTGCAAGCAGTAGTAGTGGCGGCAGTGGCCGGTTCATTCCTTTCAGGTGCTCTTTTGACCACCAAAGTGGAGTTGGTAAAGAGTAAAGCAGGGTGTGCGTTTGGCTTCCCCTGCCCGAAATCGCAACAGAGGTGGTGGTATTACGCACCCGATAGCTAGCGACTCCTCTGTTCGTCCCGTCACCTTCATCGTCTCCCTTCGATAGTCGCCAGCATACGTTTCCGTCTCTCGGTTCTCGTTGCCTGTGGCATTCTCCACTGCAAGCAAGGTGAGCTCCTCTATGGTGCTTCTGTGTGTGGCCATGAACCACTTCATGCCCTCCCTGGGCACCATGTCGGACGCCAGTATTGTTTCCTACGTCGCCGCCTTGGTCGTCTTGGTGGTCAAATGTCTTGCGGTGATATCAATTGTTTTTTTAATCCTAGTATTGATGATGTCCACTGCCGTCCAGATGCCAGATTTAAGGAAAAAATTACACAAATATTTAAATTTGAGTCCCGGTCACGATTTCGTTTGCTTGATCCGCAAGTATACCCTACTTGTTGTTGTGGTTCTCCTTGTTGTTCTTATTCTTTGCTTCTTTGGTATTACTAGATTGATCCCAACGTACGTTCACTTGTAAGTCTTTATGCTTATAAACATCTTCTCCTTCTCCTCCTCCCCTTCCCATAATGATCCACAGCAGCATTCTTTAACCAATACGTAGTCCAACCATGGGTGGCTGCACAGCCGATGGTCAGATGGACACGGCCAAGTTCGTTGGGCCTCTTCAGTGGGTGGGGTTGTATATTGCGTCTGGATCGCTTGTATGCTGCCTCTGTATGGCGGCCGATTTGATCCTATGCATCCGCAGCGGCGTCTTCAGACTGAGAACAAGGTACTTCCCGCTCAACTCAGCTACCCTTACGTTTCTTTCCGTGGCTATCAAGTTCACCGTCGACATCAACACCGCCATGCCCGGGCGGTTTGATCAGCTCTCGAAGCTCAGCTCTATGGTGCTTCTCTGTGTCGCCATGAACCACTTCATGCCCTCCCTGGGCAACATGTCGACCGCCAGTATTGTTTCCAACGTTGCCGCAACCGTCGTCTTGGTGGTCACGGCTATAGTTAATGTCTGCATCCAGATGGGAACGGGCGTGATATATAAGTTCCTTCCGGAACACGTTGCGGTGATTTTCATAGTATTTCTTATCCTAGTTTTGATGGTTTCCACTGCAATTCAGACGCCGGTTGCCAGGGAAGTTGTACGCGATGACTATAATCACTGGAATCGTGTAAAGGTGAGGGAGTGCATCAAATATGGTGATAGATCAAGATTCATATACTTCATCAAGGTATATATGATGGTTGCACGCAACTTTAACATGGAGTACTTCATCAGTCGTGGCGATAGGTTCAGCTGTTCGAATATCATGTGCACAGTGGCAGCAGGAATCATGTGGGAGGCCACGGTGCGATCTTTCATTGGTAGTTCCGTGGAATTTTGCAAAGGTACCTCTGACTACCGGTGGTCCCCAACATTGGTTCTCGCCATCCAAATTGTGTCCATCTCGTTCGCGACCTTGGTTATAACCTTTAGATGCATGACTACCACCCCCAGAGATTATAATCCCATTATACTTTCGTGGAGGAGAAGATCAGAAAATTACAAGCATGCTGATCCATACGAATTCCCTGATACAAAAACTACAAGTTGGTGGAGGAGAAGCAAGACAACCTTACGATTCATAAACTGCGCGGAGCTGCTGGTTGATATCACTCAACCTTCGATCATGTTTTTCTGCACACGGGTTCAGCGGTCCATCCCTGGGGCCACTTCATATTTTTGGTCCAAACTGCGGTGCGGCGCCACTACAGAGATAAATGCGAGATTATATGAGGAATCTACTGAAGTACATAATAGTATGGCCGTGTATGACCTGATAGATAACGTAAGCAAGGACCAGGCATTCCGGCTGGCAGAAAATTGGATAATAAAAGGCATGAACATGAAGCCAACAAGATTAATTCAAGTAATCACCAAGGAGCACTCTTGTTGTTCTATGTCCGGGTTACACGTAATTTATCAACATTGATAACCTACCTATCACTTTTTCTAGTTATATAATGAAAACAACTACATTAGCAAGAGACGATTTGGACTTGAAACTGAATGTCGAAGACTACAGCTGGCCGTCGGATGATTTGGACTTGAAGCTGAATGTCGGAGACTACAACTGGGCGTTATCTATCGTATTGCTTACTCGTATTGCTGTGGGACTTCGTAATCGTATTCAAGATGTCAACACTGACAGGCTCAAAAACCTGATCGAAGTTGTTCGACAAAGCCTCAAATACATCAGACTCATAGATAGAATGGACAACACGGTTCAAAAAGTTGCAAAAAAAAAATGCAAACATGATATGGCTTGACATAGAACTCCATATCAATGGACGTCATATAGATTTATGGGAGAAAATCGACAATTGTATAAATTTTAAAGAGGAGGCACTATCTGCATATTGCAGTTTTTTTATCAATAAAAAAAAATTTAATAGAAAGTTTCTCTTGATGGACTGCATCTTGTCTACCATACGGCGGGACTACGGAAGAACACAACATATATGTGAGCGGTATCCATTCCTGCCAAGAACAAAGGATAACACATTTGATTGGGTAGAATCTACCATACATGACATCTTGTACGTATGCATGCTCAGTCTCCCTGAGGCCATAGCCAACAGTTGGGATTTTGATAATTCTGTTGTGATTAACGAAGACATTGCTAAGAGATCAGCATTTTTCTGGGGGCAACTAGGGAATGATATCGCACGAACAGATGACTCTCCCAAACACTATTGTCCACCAGGAACATCCTTATTCGAATGGCACGCCTACCTGAGGTAAACCTCATTTTGTTATTTTTTCCTTCCCGATAAGAATTTAGCCTGTATCTAGTCAAGTGAATCTTAAAAGGTTGAATTTTAGCTGGCGACATATCCCAGATGAAACATCACTAAAAGTGTTTATCCATATCGCATTCATATTACATTTTAGATATGTTAATTCTAAATCCTAGTATATGGTCAATGAAATAATAGTCAAACCTCAGTGTACCATAATGAACGAGAAGCTACATGATCCAATTCCTCAAGCTATTACTAATGTGAATACACCATTTCCTCAAATTATAAGTATAAGGAAAGTGAAATACAAGACAAATTGCTCAAAAATGCCGCTCAGGTGACTATCCGTGAATGAGGAGGAGGCAGGCAAGAAATATAAAAAGTGCAGAGGTCGTTGTCAATATAGTTATTGTTGGACCAGTGTCAATTCACACAGCTCCACCTCCAATTTTTATCGTGATCGGGTTGGGGTTTATTTGTTTCTCTAACCCATGCATACTACACACCTTGTGTTTATCTACGCCCACTTCCTAAACAATAACGGCTTCACAGAAACCTACAACGACTACTACTCCTTCCTCTATTGATATTACAGGGATGTCACTTCTAGGTTGTTGCTACGAAATTATTGAAATAGTGTCAAAAATAATGTTGACATTAATATCATATAGTAGTGATATATTATTATTCGAGGAGAGTAAAATGTGTGGTTGGACCCTACTATCCTTGTTTACAAACTGTTTTACATTAGAATGAATTTGTATGACATTTTCATTTCCATTTTCACCCATATATCTTCCATGTATCTTATCATGATGTGGTCATCCAATATGGTGGTTTTTATGCATTGTCTCGCTTATTATCTAGTGTTATCTCAAGATAGATACTCAATAATAGACAGCTTAAAATTGAAAATCTTGGTCACGATGTAAGTTGATGCATATATTTTTTGTGAATAAAATATGAGTAAATAACTAGTTTGTCATCAATAAAAAAAATTCACTTTATGTTTATTATTTGCAGAAAAAATGTATTTGATACCATCAAATCATGCTTAAATGATATTAATAGTTGATAAACTAGTTGATGAAACAAGTTTGAATTGATCATAATTGATTTTAGTCTATTTTTAAATTGATTACATAGTTTTGTTCATAAATGGTATTTCTCCATGCCACATCTAGTTTCCAATATTGCTCCCGAATCAATATATCCTTTCAACCAATCGGAAATCCAACCGTGTGTGGCTACACGACCGACGGTCTGTTGGACACGGCCAGTGGGCCTCTTCTATGGGTGGGGTTGTATATTGCAGCTGGATCGCTTATATGCTGCCTCTGTATGGCCGCGGATTTGATCTAGTGCATACACAACGACATCTTCAGGCTGAAGATCAGGTACTTCCCCCTCAACACAGCTACGCTTACCTTTCTTTCTGTGGCTACCAAGTTCACCGTGGACATGAACACCGCCATGTCGGGGCGGTTTGATCATCTGTCAAAGCTCAGCTCTATGGTGCTTTTCCGTGTGGCCATGAACCACTTCATGCCCTCCCTGGGCAACATGTCAGGCACCAGTATTGTTTCCAACGTCGCCGCCTTGGTCGTTTTGGTGGTCACAGTTAATGTGAATACACAATTTCCTCAAATTACAAAAATAGGGAAAGTGAAATACGAGCCAAATTTCTCAGAAATGCCGCTCAGGTGACTACACGTGGAGGAGGGGAGCAAGAAATATCAAAAGAGCAGACGTCATTGTCAACATAGTTATTGTTGGACCGGAGTCAATTCACACAGCTCCACCTCCAACGTTTACCGTGATCGGGTTGGGGTTCATTTGTTTCTCCAACTCATGCATACTACACACCTTATGTTTATCTACGCCCACTTCCTAAACAATAACAGCTTCACAAAAACCTACAACAACTATTACTCATTCCTCAATTGATATTATAGGGATGCCACTTCTAGGTTGTTGCTACTAAACTATTAAAATGGTGTCAAAAATTATGTTGACATTAATAACATATAGTAGTGCTATAATATTATTCGAGGAGAGTAAGATGTGTGGAATTTTACTTGTATGCTGCCTCTTCTTTCGGTGGGGTTGTATATTGCGGCTGGATCACTTGTATGCTGCCTCTGTATGGCAGCCGATTTGATCCTATGCATCCGCAACGACGTCTTCATACTGAGAACAAGGTACTTCCCGCTCAACTCAACTACCCTTACATTTCTTTCCGTGGCTATCAAGTTCACCGTGGACATCAACACCGCCATGCCCGGGCGGTTTGATCAGCTCTCGAAGCTCAGCTCTATGGTGCTTTTCTACGTCGCCATGAACCACTTCATGCCCTCCCGTATCTATCGTATCGCTTACCCATATTGCTGTGGGACTTCGTAATCGTATTCAAGATGTCAACACTGACAAGCTCAAAAACCTGATCGAAGTTGTTCGACAAGGCCTCAAATACATCAGACTCATAGATAGAATGGACGAAACGGTTCAGGAAGCCGCAAAAAATGTAGACATGATATGTCTTGACATAGAACTCCATATCAATGGACGTCATAGATATTTATGGGAGCAAATCGACGATTGTATAAATTCCAAAGAGGAGGCACCATCTGCATATTGCAGTTTGTTGATCAATAAACTTAACATAAAATTTGATAGAAAGTTTTTCTTGATGGACTGCATCTTGTCTACCATACGGAAGGACTACGGAATAACACAACATATATGTGAGTGGTATCCATTCCTGCCAAGAACAGAGGACAACACATTTGATTGGGTAGAAACTACCATACATGACATCTTGTATGTATGCATGCTCAGTCTCCCTGGGGCCATAGCCAAGAGTTGGGATTTAGACGATTCTGTTGAGATTAACGAAGACGTCGCTAAGAGATCAACATTTTTCTGGGGGCAGCTAGGGAATGATATCTCACAAATGCAAGACTCCCTCAGACAGTATTGTCTACCAGGAACATCCTTACTCAAATGGTGCGCCTACCTGAGGTAAACCTCATTTTCTTATTTTTTTCCTCTCCGATAAGAATTTAGCTTGTATCTAGTCAAGTGAATCTTAAAAGGTTGAATTTTAGCTGCGACAGATCCCAGATGAAACATCACTAAAAGTGTTTATCCATATCACATTCATATTACATTTTAGATATGTTAATTCTAAATCCTAGTATATGGTCAATGAAATAATAGTCAAACCTTGGTGTACATAATGAACGAGCTGCTATCCCGATACACTAGTTACATGTTCCTCTTCCTCAAGCTATTACTAATGTGAATACACCATTTCCTCAAATTACAGGAATATGGAAAGTGAAATACGAGCCGAATTGCTCAGAAATTCCGCTCAGGTGACTATACGTGAAGGAGGAGGGGAGAAAGAAATATCAAAAGTGCAAAGGTCGTTGTCAACATAGTTATTGCTGGACCAAAGTCAATTCACACAGCTCCACCTCCAATTTTTACCGTGATCAGGTTGGGGTTCATTTGTTTCTCCAACCCATGCATATTGCATACTACACACCTTGTGTTTATCTACACCCACTTCCTAAACAATAACGGCTTCACAGAAACCTACAAAAACTATTACTCCTTCCTCAATTGATATTACTGGGATGTCACTTTTAGGTTGCTGCTACTAAATTATTAAAATGGTGTCAAAAATTATGTTGACATTAATAACATATAGTAGTGGTATATTATTATTTGAGGAGAGTAAGATGTGTGGTTGGAGCCTACTATCCTTGTTTACAAACTATTTTACATTAGAATGAATTTGTATGACATTTCCGTTTCCATTTTCACCCATATATCTTCCATGTATCTTACTCATGATGTGGTCATCTAATATGATTGTTTTTATGCATTGTCTTGCTTAACATCTAGTGTTATCTCAAGATAGATACTCAACAATGGACAAGTCAAAATTTAAAATCTTGTTCACAATGTAAGTTCATACATATATTTTTCGAGAATAAAATATGGGTAAATAACTAGTTTGTCATCAATCAAATTTTTTTACTTTATGTTTATTATTTGCAGAAAAAATATCTTTGATACCATCAAGTCATGCTTAAATGACGTTAATAGTTGATAAACTAGTTGATGAAACAAGTTTGAATTGATCATAACTAATTTTAGTTTGTTTGTGAATTGATTACATAGTCTTGTTCATAAATTCTATTTCCCCACGCCACATCTAGTTTCCCTAGAAGTTACAAAGTTTGAGAAAATAATAACAAGTATTGTCCATCTAATTATATTTCAAAAAATAAATTATTAACCTTGATGTAGAACCTTGCTTGCAATATAATTCACAACCATTTCAATGGCGACATAAATTTTTAACTATGTTTTCCACAAAGTCCTAGATTTAATGCATGCATATCTCATATTAAAGGATAATTTAAACAAATTTACATTTTACTAACTAAACTATTTCATACAATATATATATATATATATATATATAGAGAGAGAGAGAGAGAGAGAGTCAGGCTAGAATACACTCCAGTGTACGAATCGCACGAATACACTCAAGTGTGTTAGCATATCAAGATTATTTTTTGCAAAATGTAAACTCTTGATCTTCACCATCATACTATAACTAGGCTACATAAAAATTTTGAGCCCATTTGGATGAGTGTAAGTCACTCATCCAAGGGCAACAAAATCGACGCGTGAAACTAATTTGAAATGCATAATTTTTGTGGTCTTCATAACATGAGCTATACATATCCAAATGTGCTCAAATTTTGCGTATGAGTTGTTCACAAGATGTTTAAGAAGCTCAATGGATTAGATTTTCAAAAAAAATATTGCATCATGAAAAACTACTTGAGCGTATTTCGCTCCGGATACACTCGAGTGTATTCTATCCTGACTCTCTCTCTCTCTCTCTCTCTCTCTCTATATATATATATATATATATATATATATATATATATTGAGAGCAAAAGGATCGATTCATTACTTATTAGCCATACAACATCTACAATTGGGAAGAAAGATACAAACAGAACATACAAACATCACGTTCAGTAACCCAAAGACACTACAACTCATATTGGAATGAGAGAGAGACATTTCCCCATTAATTATTCTTCCTTGAGGCTGTCTTAAGCAGCTTTTCCTGAAGAGTTCCTTCAACTTGAGCATTGAGTAGTGGTAGAGGGGTTTGAACAAGACGGTGTTCTGCTCGTATATCAACTCAAACGAAGCCATATAACTGAGTAATAAGATCAATCCAAAGCAAAGATGAGATCTAGCCATGGCTAGAGATAGATCTCCCAAAAGGGAGGTCGCAGCAAAGCGCGACAGATAAATGTCGACTAGTGATGGAAAAAGGCAGATAAACTGCCAGAACCACTGGCTAAACAAGCTAACAAAGACAGAAAAAACCGCGGCCGAAACACTGGGGAAACCCAGAGCTCAGAAGCCTTCATGACGGAAGGGCTAGAAACCTTATTCAGAAAACGCAAACTACTGAAAGGGGGTGGGGGAGCTCGATACCACCGGATCTGTGACGAAGACGGAACCACCAACGCCACTCCACCTTCAATCCAGCCAGAGGCCCGGTGGGGGAAACGAAGCCGAAGTCGCCCCTCCCAAACTGTCGCCCGACGCAGAACAGACCGAGATCACATCCAGGAGCCCAGCCTCGCCGCAGTAGAAGAGGAGAGGGTGGAGGAGAGAATACAATCACCTTCCTGAGACAGACACGATGGAGATCGAGCCGAGTCAAGGCCCTGGGGGAGTAGGGTGGCGTCTGCTAGCCGTCGAAGCCCCCTCCCCCGATCCCGAAGCCACCCTCCATGAACCCTAGGTCGCCCGCTCTATCACCAGAGCGAAAGCCCCGCCTCACGAGAAATATATATATATATATATATATATATATATATAATATGAAAATTATATGTAATAATATTTCTAACTTGGCAATGCAAATTTAAACATAGACTATAATATATCTAATATGAAAATCTAAATGGTTGCCTAGTAAAATCATTCTTGTGTAAAAATATGAATAGTATCTACTTTAATTGATTAAAGTACAACATCTCTACCAATGGGCCAATCATTGATATTGTTGTGGGTATTGACCCTTTATTTGTTTGCTAATTAATAAAATTCTATTCAATGGTTTACCAACTTGTAAATATCACATAAATATATAAATACACATAAGTGGATGCAAAAAATGCTCCTCTTTGAACTTTTTTTCTCATTTCAACTAATGTAAAAAAATGAGGATCCTTATTAGATGTCATAATATTTATTAACCTTGGAAATGTTTGTGTTGGGTTTTATGGGAGGAAGAGAAGGCAGCGGAAACAAAAATTTTCTCCTCCCCAAACTGAGAACAAGGAAATGCGTCAACATCTATACAATAGGAAAGGATGGTTTGTGGAATCATATCTTGTCCCGAGGCTTACTCGGTGACAATACCTCACGGCTTGCATGGTCTTCACCTCTGGTCTTGGACGGTGTCTGTGCAGCTCCTGGTCGCACCGGGACTGACGACTCCTGGTCTCACCGGGACTATCGAGATTGACAGCTGTCCTTCGAGCGGCAGAAACCTCCCGCCTCTGAAGTAGTCCACACGGACCACCTGGAACTCCAATCTCCTTGTCCCACAAGGAATTGGAAGGAGTCGCACCCTCCTGTCAGCGTACTAGTCACTGACACACTCTCTTACCACCAATTGCTTTCTACAGTTGTCTTTCCCTTGCTATGCCTCCCTTATCGGGTAGCACTTACTCGGGCTCTCTCGGTTACCAAAACCAGAGAGAACGACAACTTCACAGAGCAACTGGTTGCACTAGGTTGTACTTTGAGAAGCCCCCAATACCCCTATATATATAGGAGGGTCATGAGACAGGGTTCTCCATCCCGGGCAATGCGGTACTAAAAGAAGGAGTAGAAGGGTTCGATATTTTCCACAAAAACAACCAACTTGCAACCTGAACCGATCATTTCATTTATGAAACATTTAGTTGGGGACCTGAACTGGTCGGTTGACATCTCAACCGATCGGTTGGGACCCATGAAACAGTCGGTTCACATGTGAATCGATCAGTTCGTGGTCCTGATCAGTTCCCGATTGACTTTTCATATTTTATTTCTAATTGGTATCGAATACCAATCCCTTTTCCAATCAAATTGGACAAGTGAAACAAAAGGAAAATTCTCACCAATCCTACTTTCCCAACTTTCTCGGTTGCACCAGTTGAATCGATCATTTCAACACTTGAAGCAATCATTTCACCCTAATCATGAGCCGATCGACTCACCACCTGAGCCGACCGGTTCACCAAGCTGAGCCGATCGGTTGGGAGTGCAGATTGTGCAAAATCAGTCAATTGTGGTTTCAATCAATGTGATACTCTAATCAATCAGTCCAACACCTTGAACATTATGATACTGAGCTATCAATTGATTGAGTGTTTAATTGAACTACTAAACTCCTTTAGCAATCAATCCAAACATTATTTGTGGACAAAACTCCTATTCTAGGTTAAATCCTATGTGTGTGACCCTACAGGTCCATTTCATGTTGGTAGTGAAAGTCCATAACACTTATGACTTCACAAGCAAAGAGCGGTGCCTAGTCACACATCAGTGCTACCCAAGTGAAAGTAGAAAGTTGGAGAACAACTTTCAATCCTACAATCCGTGAATGGTGTTATAGTGAATGTATAATTCCTTTGTCACTGATATCCCAAATGAACTCGAGGCATTTAACAGTCATCCTGTCAACGTTCATTAACTTTCTTGATCTCAGAGCAGATTGTGAGAGATATGTATGACATCAATATCACATACTGATTCACACATGCGTGCGCACGCCTATTTCAATCCTACTCATCAAGTGGCCTTGGATATCAAACTCCCTCAGGATGGACAAATCCCATATCTATCACTCACCCCTCAAAAGCCCCATGTGTCAAAGCCACCCAATGATCACCTTTATAACAACCCATGTTTCAGGACTACGTTTGATGATGTCAAAGTGTGCCCAACGACATGTGTTGAGTGTAGTGATTTCAGGTCAAAGAATCACACTCACCACCATCACTGTGAGTACTGACTATGACTACCATGTCATGGTTCCATGTGTCAAACTCACGGTGGGTCCGTCTGGTACACTTGTTCTCTAACAAGTACCTATGTGTTTGGTTTGATATCTCTATATCATGGCTAATGAGATTTTGTCATCAACCAACACCACAATCTAGTCTTGTATGTCATTGTTGTCTATCTACCTTCCACAATGACATCCGACTAGGGACATAACAAGAATGTACAAACTCTTAGCATCCGTATGATCTCATCATTCAAGTCCTCAACCTGAAAGCATACGTCATTGAGTACTATCATTCTCTAGACATTCAATCTGTTCTATTACTATCTCATATGAATGAACCAGAAAGAATTGGAAGCTTTCCTTTGATGTTTATCAAATCAATCTTAATGTATCCCACCAATCATCTCAGGATTGGCTCTCAGGGCATACATACCAACAGACTCCCACTTGCAATGTGAGCCAATCACCCTTGAATCATATTCATAGTGATCTTCAAACATGTCTCACATATTACTGTGCTCTTGTGCCAACATAGTGAGTTATGGAAACACCTTGCCAAAGTCAGTATAAATTGCATGTCTCTCATCTCTTCACTGTACGTCATGCGTATGAGATGGAGTTGTCGTAATATGCGATCTAGTATTCCTTTGCTAACCTTTAGCCACATTGCATGATATAGGATTCCATACTTGTCATCAATGAGCAGAATATCTATAAGTTCATATCATGAACTTCCAGATCCATACAGTATCCACTGATGTTCTCTAACACATAGTTACTCGACATTTCCTTTTAAATGGTTTTATTGGAACACTTCCAATTATCAACAAACTTTCACTTTTATATATCCTATATATATTTTATGATTAATTTTCTATCCTTTCGGAAGTTCACATCAATGTAACTCTTTACATTGAACTCTTACTTATCTCCATAGAGCTAGTACTTCTCAAGTACTTACCAAGTTCTCATGGTATTCTAGTAACCCTTACTGAAAGTAGACAGACATCCACTCGTCATGTCCCACATACGAGTTATCAGGATGAGCACATCATATTGCCATGTCCTACATACAAGATGATGAATGCATTTTGTTCTTGCCATGCAAGATAATGGGATGATTACATACATGATAGATCCATATCTACTCTTACTGTTCCCATTCTTCATAAGAATTGGACACTTGGCCTTGGGATACTAACTCCATGTAACATGGACAAGTTTTCTCCCACTGAATCTGTGTATACTGAACCCTTCAGTACAGATTTCCAATGTATGCTTTCTCCTTTTAGGTCAAGAGGTTTTCGAGAACTATCTCTATAGAACTCTATTACTATCACATAGGAAACATCTCTATCTTCCTTAAAGATAACTTCCACTTTTAGATTTCCATTCTAGAACATTTCCATTTCACATCAACATGTGGAATGTGAACACGCTTCCACTAAATCATAGATCCCTTCTTTATCTTTGATATATCAATCAAACCCTTTGACTATATCATCAAAGTAAAGATCCAATTTTGAGTTGCTTGTACTCAATCAATCACATTGATTAGTCCATTATTGTAACTTATAGACTTCATTTGCATTAGTGGATTCATAAACCTTATAGGTTGTGTCACGTACACATCCTTGTTTTATTCCTCATATGAATGCGGTTTTAGTATCCATATGCCAAATGCCTTTAGTCATTAAGTTGCAATCAACAAGCATCATCCTTCTCAAAATGTTATCCATGTGTCTTAACACTTAAGATTCATTTGCACCTATGGATTTCATCCAATGGGTGCTACCATCAAGGTCATACCTTATGGTTCACATGGATGTCATTTAGGATGTAATGGCCATAAACCATAACTCAAAATTCGGTTCCTCATATTCATCTAGATAGTTGACTCATCACATGAACAACTCATCACATAGATAATTGAGGTGTATCTGTCAAGGATATAAGAACTCACAACTCCTTGTGATTCTCAATGTCCTTTATTAGTGTGGGGTATTCTTTTATTAAGAAGAATTCAGTTATTTGATAATCATTCTCTAACTCCTTAGAGTATGATTCCTTCTTGATTTAGACACCACCATGCCTTAATCATGAGTTCACTATGATACACTATCATAATCACTCATAAGGATCTCAAACATTTGGTCCAAGTATTTCATTCATTGATCTCATCAAGAATTAACACTTTACCAAATTTGTACTTCATCTATGATAATCTTGAACACTTCAAGATATTCATAATGATATTTCTCTAAACACCATTTGAAGTATTAGCATTTGTTCCAATAGGTATGTAAATACATCACATGTATCATACCTAATAGGATAATCATCCTCCCACTACCTTTAGTGAAGATTGATTAATCATGTCCAAGATATTCATGTCTCTTACTGGTTCTCTAACCAAAAGAGTCTAGATTTATCCATCACATGGAAACTAGAAATGAATTTCTCATAATTGATGCTAATTTGATTGTTTGAGTTATCTATAACTTTTAGGTATCATTTTATCTTATGCATATCAAATGGCACAAGATAAACAAGGCATTGCCACAAATATCATATCTTTAGAAATTGAAACATCTCTTTATTCATTGCCATCATTGTCATACAATATGCAAAAATAAAGTTTTTTTATCTATTGGAAAATATGAAATAGCAGTTCATAACTGTATTACATGCCTTTTAGGCTGAAAATAAACTAAAGTACTCCTATCTATGGTGGAAACACTTGCTCCATTTATTGAGTGATTTACACTTTACATCTTGGTATCATATACCTCAAAAGTGTTACAAGTTTACTTTCATGACACCTTTAAGTAGAGACGGCTGTCGCCTCCTTCTTCTTTTGTTTTTCCAGATAGAGAGGACAATTCCTTTTCCAATGTCCTGGCTTTTGACAATGGTGGTAATTTCCTTTCTTGGTCACGCCTCCCTTGGCCTTGAGAGCTGAAGATGACTTGGGCTCTTGTCTAGCATCAGAACCTTTCTTAGCTTTGCCCTTGCCCTTACGCTTGGACTTGCCTTTCTTGCTCGTGATCACCATCACAGACTTAGGCTTGTCTTTCTTCATCTATGTCTCGGCTGTCCTCAACATGCCCAACAACTCTGACAGTGGCCTATCAAAGTTTTCATGTTGTAGTTCATTACAAACTGACTGTAGGATTCTGGCAACGATTCTAGTATCACGTCAGTAGCCAACTCTTGGCTCAGTGGAAATCCCAGTCTTTGCAGGTTCTCCACATACCCAATCATCTTGAGTGTGTGAGGACCAACTGGATCTCCTTCTGTCATGACGCACTTGAACAGTGCCCTTGAGACATCGTATCTCTCTTGCCGTGCTTGATCTTCATATATGTTCCTGAGATGCTGAATAATCTCAATGACACCCATGTTCTCATGTTGTCTCTACAACTCGTGGTTCATAGAGCACAACTTCAAGCACTTTGCATCAATGGCATCATCAGAATGCTTCTTATAAGCGTCCCTTTCTGCCTTTGGTGCATTAGGAGCAGGTTCCTCTGGAGTTGGAGTATCCAAGACATAGAGCTTTCTCTCTTGAGTGAGAACAATTCTCAATGTCCTATACCAGTCGTGGAAGTTTGTCCCATTTAGCTTGTCCTTTTCAAGGACCAATCACAAAGAAAAGTGATTGTTGTTTGTTTTCATTTGTACTACAAAAGGAAATATGCAATTTTAGTCCAAAAACTCATTTTTGACTTATTTGATTGATTTGAAAGGTTGACGATATAATTAGCCCTTTAATTAATTATCGCTCCCACTATTTTACTTCAAACTGATAGCCCTCACCATCAATTCAGAAGATTGTAGCGTACAACCTTCTAGTGGGCAAGATCCTGAAATCCTCTAAGTCATGGACTAGCTAGGGCTGTCACCCACAACATAGATCTCTCAGGTAGGCAACTCTTGCCAATTGCATCATATGCAACTCTTGATAAGATGTCATATGAAACTCCTTGCCATGATCATCTCCTTGCCTCAAGGTACTAGATACTATCTAGGTCACCTTGTTAAGTCCGACCCAAAGAAAACACGATGAATATGCACCCTGCTTGGGCAGACCCACATATTCATCCTTCACGCTTCCACGAGATAGACGGTGCACCATGCTTGGGCGTGCCCACACTTGGTAGATCAAGCTTTTCATGTGTGTCGCATTTGGAAGGCATCTAAAACTTAATATTTAATGAGGGATTTGGTTTTATATACATATACATATCCAATCACCACAATACATAGTACGTATCATATACATGCTATATCCCACAGAAAACATGCAAAACGATAAAAGTGATGATTATGGCCATCCTAATGTGATTCCTTGAGCCAAGAGGAATCATGGTCATCTAGGTCTACATCACATGAAACATGTACAAGATGAACTCTGTGCTTTGCCTTTCTGGGTTTGATCAACTCATCACATGACTGATCGACTCGCCATCAGACTAGTCGGCTGGGTGCCACCAGCCGATCGGTTGGCTCCTCCAACCGATTGGTTCGCCTGGTCGTCGTGCATCTCATCATGGTCACCACCAGCTTGTCTCACTCCTCGAACCAGTCATCAACCGATCGGCTCACTCCTTGAACCGATTGTTTGGAACGTCAACCGATTGGTTCACTCCTTGAACCGATCGTCTCAGCTGTCATCAGGATGTCCACCGTTCTTTGGCATACCAGGAAATAAAAATCTATCCTATTTTACATTTTAAAAAGAGAAACCTCGAGTTACATTCGAGGGGAGAAAAGGCAGGAAAGAAATCTCGAATTATTTCGAGTTACATAAGGAATAGGAGAAGGAAGATCGGTGCGCAGACTGAGATGCAAGCAACCACATACAATCATACACAGATAGGGTTTATTGGCCATAACCACACTATACATCCACCACAAAAATCGTTTAAGGGCGACGCGTATCGAGTGCATTCATAATACATATCATATATGTAAATTGGGATTTGTGGATTTAGGATTGGACATGCATAAAGCCAATTTTATTCGCATCGTATGCAATAAATAAAGGCGACAAACCAAAATCGATCATATCGATAATCCCTAAAGTATAGAGTAGTTGACGTGGCTCTAATAGCACTGTTGGGTTTTATGGGAGGCAGAGAAGGCAGCGGAAACAAAAATTTTCTCCTCCCCAAACCAAGAACAAGGAAACGCGTCAACGTCTATACAATAGGAAATGATGGTTTGTGGAATCATACCTTGTCCCGAGGCTTGCTCGGAGACAATACCTCGCGGCATGCGTGGTCTTCACCTCCGGTCTAGGATGGTGTCTGTGCTGCTCCTGGTCGCACCGGGACTGACGACTCCTCGTCTCACCATGATTGTCGGGATTGATAGTTGTCCTCCGAGCTGCAGAAACCTCCCGTCTTTGAAGTAGTCCACACAGACCACCTGGAACTCCAATCTCCTTGTCCCACAAGGAATTGGAAGGAGTCGCACCCTCCTATCAGCGTACTAGTCGCTGACACACTCTCCTACCACCAGTTTCTTTCTGCAGTTGTCTTTCCCTTGCTATGCCTCCCTTATCGGGTAGCACTTGCTCGGGCTCTCTCAGTTACCAAAACCAGAGAGAACGACAACTTCACAGAGCAACTGGTTGCACTGGGTTGTACTTTGAGAAGCCCCCAATACCCCTATATATATAGGAGGGTCATGGGACAGGGTTCTCCATCCCGGGCAATGAGGGACTAAAAGCAGGAGTAGAAGGGTTCAAGATTTTCCACAAAAACAACCAACTTGCAACCTGAACCGGTCGGTTGACATCTCAACCGATCAGTTGGGACCCATGAAACGGTTGATTCACATATGAACCGATCGGTTCGTGGTCTTGATCAGTTCCCGATTGACTTTCCATCTTTTGTTTCTAATTGGTATCGAATACCAATCCCTTTTCCAATCAAATTGGACAAGTGAAATGAAAGGAAAATTCTCACTAATCCTACTTTCCCAACTTGCTCAGTTGTACCAGTTGAATTGATTATTTCAACACTTGAAGCAATCGTTTCACCCTGATCATGAGCTGATCGACTCACCACCTGAGCCGACCGGTTCACCAAGCTGAGCCGATTGGTTCATCTCATGAGCCGATCAGTTGGGAGTGCAGATTGTGCAGAATCAGTCAATTGCGGTTTCAATCAATCTGATACTCTAATCAATCAGTCCAACACCTTGAACATTACGATACTGAGCTATCAATTGATTGAGTGTTTAATTGAACTACTAAACTCCTTTAGAAATCAATCCAAACATTGTTTGTGGACAAAACTCCTCTTCCAGGTTAAACTCTATGTGTGTGACCCTGCAGGTCCATTTCACATTGGCAGTGAAAGTCCATAACACTTATGACTTCACAAGCAAAGAGCTAGTGGTGCCTAGTCACACATCAGTGCTACCCAAGTGAAAGTAGAAAGTTGGAGAACAACTTTCAATTCTACAATCCGTGAATGGTGTTAAAGTGAATGTATAATTCCTTTGTCACTGATATCCCGAATGAACTCGAGGCATGGAACAGCCATCCTATCAACGTTCATTCACTTTCTTGATCTCATTGCAGATTGGAAGAGATATGTATGACATCAATATCACATATTGATTCACACATACGTGTGCATGCCTATTTCAATCCTACTCATCAAGTGGCCTTGGATATCAAACTCCCTCAGGAGGGACAAATCCCATATCTATCACTCACCCCTCAAAAGCCCCATGTGTCAAAGCCACCCAATCATCACCTTCATAACAACCCATGTTTCAGGACTGCGTTTGATGATGTCAAAGTGTGCCCAACGACTTGTGTTGAGTGTAGTGATTTCAGGTCAAAGAATCACACTCACCACCATTACTGTGAGTACTGACTGTGACTACCATGTCATGGTTCCATGTGTCAAACTCACGGTGGGTCTGTCTGGTACACTTGTTCTCTAACAAGTACCTATGTGTTTGGTTTGATATCTCTATATCATGACTAATGAGATTCTGCCATCAACCAACACCACAATCTAGTCTTGTGTGTCATTGTTGTCTATCTACCTTCCACAATGACATCCGACTAGGGACATAACAAGAATGTACAAACTCTTAGCATCCGTACAATCTCATCGTTTAGGTCCTCAACCTGAAAGCATACGTCATTGAGTACTGTCATTCTCTAGACATTCAATATGTTCTATCACTATCTCATATGACTAAACCAGAAAGAATTGGAAGGTTGCCTTTGATGTTTATCAAATCAATCTTAATGTATCCCACCAATCATCTCATGATTGGCTCTCAGGGCATAGATACCAACAGTTTGCTACATAACTCACAAGTGTTTCAATGGTAATGCAAATTTTTGAATTTGTTGGCAACAAATTTTAGGGTAAGAAATATTTATCTCAATTAGTAATAAATTAAATAAAGTAATGTTGCACTAAAAATGCTATTTCATAATATTTTATAGATTCTTTTATCTAATACAACTGATTTTCTTACTTTTAACTATTAGTATTTTACAAATATACTCGATGCTTAATAGAATATACACTACTATAGAAAGTGTTTTTTACAATGGGAGAAACATAATAGTTCTGCTAGTTGTGTTGTAGTTAGCATACTTATCACAACAAGTCTATTTACATGTTGTATATTGTATATTTTATACAACACAAGTAATTTACAACAAGCCAAACCTGTTGTAATATAAGTGATACTACAACATGTGCTAAAGTATTGTAATAGACTATAGTATCACAACAAACTCATATCTATTGTAAAAGACCTTAATTATACAACATATTCTGACATGTTGTAATAGTCACCCATGATAACATGTTATACGAAATCACCACTACACAACATAGAATAACCCGTTCTAATATATCATAATCACACAACATGCATTCACATGTTGTAATAGGTACATGTTGTAATTGATCACAATAAATACAAAATATTGAAACACGTTGTTATATGCTAAGATCACACAACAGACTTCGACCAGTTGTTATATACAATAATTACACAACATGTTGTGACCCGCTATAATATCCACACATGATAAATCTTTGTAATAGACCACCATTACACAACATATACTAATATGTTATAATATACCATAATCACACAACAAGACTTCATCTGTTATAATAGATACATGTTGTAATAGACCACAATCACACAACATGTTGTAACCCACTGTTATACACCAAGATGATACAACAAATTTTGACTTGTTGTTATCTATCATAATTATACAATATATTTTGATGTATTATATAATCACATGTGTCCTTATTATTCAATAAATTCCCTTAGTCTGTAAAAACAAAATCTTTTGTCCATCTTGACTTCCTCTCCTTTTCTGTTGATGTGATGAACATGTCCTATCTTCCCCTCTCATTCATCTTTTCTTTGCCTCACTCTACACTACAGGAAACTAGTGTATTAACGTCAGAAATTATGAATACTTTACTATCTTGTCATAATTGCTACACTAACAACAATTTTTTTGGGGTCACTATTGATATAGTTATTAATGCCAAATATATTTTTGTGACATAAATCACCAAATTTTACTTCTTTAAAACTCAATACTCCTTTCTTGCACATTAAAGTTAGTCTATTCATAATTTTTGTGCTTGCCATATTTGTATCCAACTATGTGGTTGCTTAATAAGTTTTCTAATTAATAAACAACCCATTTACGGTTTGTATGGAATGCAGTGAATGGAGGGGGGGGTAAGGAAGGGCAAAGAACTTAAGTTGTTTGGTTGGTCATGGTGAAGGATAAGGGAAGGGAATGGAGGGGAATGAAGGGGAAAGAAACAAATGTATTTCCAATGACTTTTCTCCCCACCAAATCAGAGTGGAGACAAGGAGAAGGGGAAATTGGACAGGAAATTTATTACAAAGCTTCGAGGGAAATATGGAATGTGGAGGGGAAATATAAATAATATGACGGGAAATACTTTCATAGTTCACAACCAATGAGAATATAGAACATGTAGACTCTGACCTTACTTGGAGGGATATTCAAAATGTTTGGGGGATTTGGTGGAAAAATTTAGAGAGAAAAGTTAAAATAAAAGGAACTAGAATAAATGTAGTGCATAATTTAAAATAAATCTTAGAAAGTCTAGAAAAAAATGTGTAACACCCCTCCAAGCAGACATATATGTCAGTAGAAGCAAACCCTATGTTGTCCATATGGCTCTGTCTTGGAAGTTGCTTTGTACCTACGAGCATCGCAACCCCAATCATGCATGCAATAAAAATCATGTTAGAGTAAGTGGCATTGAGTATTTTTATAACAACATAATAACTTGGCAATAATGAAAAACATGAAACTAATTGAAAATTAGATTCGGATTCACATTATTCAATTTGGTGATTGATCAAAGTATCCTTGATACTTATGCACCAGTGGTGCTCATAAGGCACGTAGGCTCAACATTAACATGATGACGACAAAATAATACAACCCACTACATGATTCCTCATTATCTTAGAATAATTACTCGAACTAATTCCACATGAACATTACATGAATTCATGAAATAGCATTGAAGAATAAAATTTATACTAAAAACTTTAGGGGATCTTTCATGCGGTTAAGATTTATATTTGGAAACACATAACTATGCATATAATTCATCTTGATCTTCATAATAATTATAAGGCGATGAAAACCAATAATAAATACTCAAAGTGCATGAATCCACTTACCTGGAGCAAAGAAAGTCCTAGTTTAGTCCCTTTGATCTTGGTCAAATCCTAGGTTCCTTAAATTACATGATTTATATTAATTTTCACCTTGAACATCACACTTAACCATAATTTGGGTCCTTTTAAACAAAAATGGTTGGAGATGTTTGAATTGGGGTTTTAGAAACACTGAAATCAGATTCTACTTGAAAAATCATTTCCAGAGACTATTTATTCAAAATTTTCTGACCATGGATGTAATTACTATATTTTTAGGAAAAATCTGACTAATAGGAAAAATAGAGAAATTGATTTAGCACTTTTAGAGAGAAAATCTGACTCATGGGCCCATGCTTACTTAGCCCAATGGACTGATGCCACATGGATAGCGAAGACTGTCTACAAGGCTCGCCCAAAAAAACTCTATGGATGATAATTTCCATGACAAAGTGTGACCAAAATAAAACAAGATGAGGGCAGGGATGTAACATCTCCCTCTCTAATCTTCGATCAAACAACAAGAATTAGAAACTCGATGATAGCAGTCATAAAAGACAGTGGTCACCATCCCTACTATCAGGTAACCCGAGATCTCCTTGGTCAAAGGCATCAGTAAACGTGTTCCACGAGTTCTGGTAGTCTCAGGGATCCTTTACTCTAGGTCTCTTCTGTCTAGACCAACAAGCTACTGCAACCATCATTACCAGTTAAGAAATTAGAATCTAAAAGTCTAAACAAGCCAACCAGGAGTAAAACCAATGGTCGGGACAAGTTCGAGCATCCCTTGCGAAGACCGAAATGAAGAAAACCATAGCCAAGGTGGCCTAAAACCTCATAACCAAGTTGTGGTTAGAACAAGCTGAAAATGCTAAAAAAGAGGAGAAAGATGAAACTCACACTGAGGGGAAGAATCAAAACAATGGAAAGCTTCTTCAATGATACTTGAATGAAGATGAGGCATTGGAAGGTGTCTCTATGGTAACCATAATCGTGGCGGTGTTAATATCCTCGGCCGAGTCAGGTGGAGTAGAGTGGAAATAAGCGGGGGCAATTGAGGGTAAGGGGGTGGTAGAATATGATGCATCAATCTCTTTTTGGGGAGTTTATTTATAGGTTCAAGGCTCATATAGGTGACAGGATCCTATGAAGGTAGAAATAGGGGAAGGTAGAGATGGCTACAAGAGTCCAGGATCTCTAGGGCTCAAAAGTCCCACAAACCTGAGATGATTAGCATCAGAAAAGAGAGAGGATGCTAATGGTGAGATTATATCTTGTTGTGGATGGGTGGAGAGGGAGATAGAGATCGGATGGTAATGATCTATTGTAGAGTCTTATATGCACTGGACTCGAGTGAAGAAGGCATCCCCTCAGTCAGTGGATGGATTCATGACCCAGAGTCTGACTCAGACCGGGTCTGAGGGTCACGTGACAGCTACACAAAAAAAAATGGGGATCTTAGGTTAAATTAATGTATCAATCAGATATTCGATCATTCATTAAACAAAACTATATTATAATTTGTGTAATTGATTAGCATGGTCAAACATACTAATGACTTCAAAATTGGACCATAGGTTAAATTTCTAGCCTAGCATCTTCTCATACATTTAGATTTAGGTTGTGATAACCTTTTCTCCATCAATCTCATAAAGGTCATTATCTTAATGTATATGAATTGAAATAAATTATCTTTTCCTTTGTGAGTTATATTTTGAATCAAAATTTGAGGTATGATGGAATAGTTCATTATATTTGGGTAACTTGCATCCATGATTAAGATTTTAAAAAGAAAGTTGAAAATTTTACACGAAAGACCCTAAACTTGTTTTATTTACAAATTTGGGATGCTACAATTCTACCCACCTTAAATAAATTTCATCCTCAAAATTTTTTGTGCTAACCACCTTAGAGTTTCACATAGTACGTACATGTTGATTCTCTAATATCATCTTACCATATCATTAGCATACTTAAGACATGATTTACTCATAGTTAACATAATTTCATGAGAACTTGGTTAACTTGACATAATTTCGTAATATGATGGACTTTTACTTGAGTTGATACAATCACTCTCCTAATTGCACCCACAATGCTCATAAGTCTAGTTAAGGCTCACATAAGGATAGTTAAGTCTCACATAATGCTCCCACATAGCTCATAAGGCCAATCAAGGCTCATATAATGCTCCAACAGAGCTCATAAGGCCAATTAAGGCTCACAAAAGGCCGGTTAAGGCTTACATAATGCTCCCATAGAGCTCATAAGACCACTTAAAGCTCGCATAATGCTACTACAGAGCTGATAAGGCCACTTAAGGCTCACATAAGGCCGATCAAGGCTCACATAACATGATTGAGAGAACGAACATAACATGATGGAGAGGACAATATCAACATAACATAATTTCTTATATTTAAACATGGTTTTTATACATTCATAATTCATAATCATAACAGTAATACATGACGTTCTATTTGAACACATAATCATAAAATAGCAAGGAACATTATTTAGTAGCATGTCCATGATTTTTTTTCTTTTCATATCCATGTCAAATTATCTACCCTTTGTATGCATGCTTGGTCTAGAAAACACAATAATAACGTCAGAAAATGTTCGTCGTTATTGTGAAAAATTTGTCGGTATAGCTATTAGGGATAGGAAAAAAGAGTCATCGCATGTTGTCATTATTGGTCTTGCCTGTAATACAATTAACGACAAAAAAATTCATTCCATCATTATTATCAACCACGACAGATACTATAGCTTGTCACTAATGGTTATGGTGACAACATAATTTATCTGTCATTATTTGTAATCATGATGACATAATTCCATCACAAATACCAATAACATCAACTTCATTGATTTTGTCGTTATTGGTAATCACGATGACATAATTCCATCACAAATACCAATAATGACAACTTCATTGGTTTTGTTATAAATGTTAACTGAGTTGGAAAGTTTCCATCGTAAATAGGTATAGCGACCAACAACATTTTTCATATAAATGTTGGAATCATGTACATCATATATTATGCGTTTATTTGTTATATTGAAAAACACAATGCATGAACTACTAGTTGTAACATAGAAAATTGTCTCATATTAGTCATAGACATCCGAAGTGTACACCTCAACAATTATATGCACTGTAAGTTCATAAATTATATTTGTATTGAATAAAAAATGTTAATTTACACATGGGTGGATATGACCTTTTCCCCTTGAACAAATAAAAAATACAATAATAATTGTGCATAACGGTGAATTTACCAAGCATATTAGTCATCTACACCAATGTGGGCATTTTACAGAAGACCAGTAGTCGGGAAATAACAAAGCAATAGTTGTAGAAGCTGACATCTCTCCAGCCAGAAACATTTAAGTAGAAGGGGAAGCTGTTGCACATGCATTAGTAGAGGAGTTGCTCCTACTACCTCCTCCTGGAGAAGGGGCAAGTGAAGCCACATGGGAACCATACAAAGTAGAAGAATTAGCAGCATAGGACCTCTTCTTGACTAGGGTGGAGATAATATTACAATGTGTGCAGTGGCCTCATAATCCACAGGTAGCAACAACAACCTAAGGCCTATAGTGCATTATGTTCACGCCATGAATACAGACTGAAACAAAGACATAAAAACCACAATCATTTGAATATATGACTTAAACAATGATCTGTACAACGGAAATAATAATTTGACTCATGGACTTACAACCATGATATTTTTCAGTACTTCTCTATATGGCATGTGCATCCTTACAAGCCATTGATGAGTTGGTTGCACATTTCTTAACAAGAACAAGTACTCCTTCCAAATACTTGGTGTAACTATTTTCCTGCAAAGGTATTTCAGTGTCAATAAGGATATTGGATGTCTAATATGATTATGTACTTGTATTGAGTCAAATATATAGACAACCACTCTAGATTATATAAAGCTATTAAAAATGTGTGGGTTAAGAACTATGCAAATTATTCAAGTTACAAATCACAAACGCAACTTTCCATCCAAACTTGTAGTCCTAACGTTAACATACAATACATGCATACATTACACAAGAAATTTCCAAACCTTTTGGATGTGGTAGAATATATAAGAAACATCAGAGAAAAGATAAATTGCATGAGAATACCACTGAAGTAAGAATAAAACTTAACAAAACACTAGAAGTGCCAAGCAAGAAAATAGTCAAACAACACATACAAAATTAAAATGACCATAAGAAATCGACCTGGATGAAGCAAAATCCCATACACATGATTTAAGATGATAAATTTCCCACCATACAATACCCTACCCAAACCAAAGTATTCAGACCAAATTATAATGGGTGAAATGGGTCTAATCTATCTCTCTAGTGCTAAATGGGGATATATGGTTCAATTGCATGTTAACACGATGAACCCAAAGGTACATCCATTACCCCCATCGGTTCTTGACCTTACCAACCCCATGCCCCTAATCTCTATGACTGTTGTTATGTTTTGTTCAATTTAGATTGATCAACCTTCCACATATCAGTGGTATATTCAGATTGAACTCCTAACTCCTCAGGGTCTCTATCTTTCACACAAGGAAAGGGATAAGATAGGGGATCTGCTTTAGATGAAGAGGGGGCTAAAGCAAGGGAACCCCTTATACCTCCCTCTTTATTTAGTTTGAAGAGGGCCTATGCAGGGAGGTAGAGGTCAAGGTCAATGCATTGAACATAGGGAGATTCCAATGTCATTAGAGGGTATTGGACCATCGACGCTGATGTTTGCTGATGACGTTATCATCTTCTCAACTACTAAATGGAACTCATGGGGAACCTGGTGGATTTGCTGGATAGGTATGAGCGGAGGTCTGGACAAAAAAATAATTAGATGAAATCTGGGTTTGTGATGGAGGGAGATGATACCTATATGAAGGAAGATTTGGCAACAATGATGAGGATGGAGCACAAGGTATTTAGGCTTGAATGTATAGCGGATCCCCAGGTCATGGGAACCTTGTAATCAAGCCATATGTACGAGCTCACAAATAATGTGAGAGGGGTAATTTCCGGCTAGAAGTGTAGGCTGCTATCTTTTGTCAGAAAGTGACCACCCTGGAGAAGAGGCTAAGAAGGGTTGCTGAGGTATATAGTTCAATTAGGGTGAACAAGGCAGATGAATCTTTGTCCCCCATGTCCATGGTAACCAACCATTGTGAACCAACTTCTTGCCAGCTTCCCAAGGGCCTCCATGGCATGTAGCAAACATAGGAATGGAATAGCATATATTAGTGAGCATAAAGGCCTCATAAAATGCATGTTGTAATCAAGAGAAACATCTTGACAAGATCACAACTCCTACCGCCAACAACCAAGGTTCAAGAAGGACATGATCGGCCAAATCTTCTCACAAGGCAAGCACCATAACCCAAGAGCCTATACTATATAAATGTATACTCGGAATGACACTATCTTTCTTGAAATGTTTTGCATGGTAGAACAAAAAATCCATTAATCCCAAGGTAGGCATGAGCGTATCACTGATCTCACAACACAACACATACAAGCTTGATAGTTTTGTTGTGAAGGCTTTTATCCCTGTTGGGTTTTGGCTGGGCTTCTCCTGTGAGTGGGAAATCTGAGAACCAAACTAGCATCTATGTGACTGAACTGATGAACTCCAATTCAAGAATTTTGATATAGAATAAGATATTTGAGACATAACATTTGATAATTCCCATGAGATTATATGATGACTTAGGCACCATCTCCAATGATGACTTAGGAACCATCCCCAATGAGAGAGATCACATCACATATCTTGTTTGTCTCCAAGTGCATAATATTGTATTCAAGGTCATTATAACACATCCGTGGTTGGCTCTTATATAAGTTATTTGAGATGTTGTAGTCATTAATATTCTGTCTTTTTCATGGGTTGTCTATTGGTAGGTAAGCCAATTTCACTTATGTTTCCCTTCAAGGAGATCTGATCTTTGTGTTGTATTATATCATAGGTGTAGCTGGATGTTTCCTATTGGGTGATACTATAGTTGTGTGAAGAGGGAAATTGTTTCTTAATTCCACATGTCTAATATTGGAAGTGCAGATACAATATGGATACATGAGTTGTCCACTACACCTAGAAGAACCTAATTGTGAATGAACAATTCAAAAGTATGGCGATCCTTGCAACATAATGGTTGTATAGTTTAACCATGATTTGTCTGTAGTGTTGTACCCAGTTCCTACTCCTCAGCTCCTAAGAGGTGATGGAATTGGTAGATGGAACAGAGACTTGTTCCTTCTATAATTCAATCCTCTACTCCAATTGGATCACCTGCTCACCTTCTGAAATTCCCTCCCCCATTCCAATTAATCACCTAATCGTGATCTACAATATGGAACAGAAACATTGTAAGAACTAAGAACTACACACCCTGTAACTTTTGTTACAATTGTTCAAACAACAAAAATGCAAAATATAGCAAACCTTATTGCAACTCCCTAACATGAAGGTCTTTGGTAGTTAGAATCTTCATAAAGTTCCATCATCAGGATGGGGACCTCTCAAGCCTACAACATCACACGAACACAGTCATCAATGTCATTTCTGGTCCCTATACTAACTAGTGCCCAAATCTAGTGCAAGCTATTTTATTAATTAGTTTCCCTGGGATCCTGTTCTTTCTTGAATTTTGTCATGTTTTCCTAGGATGTTGCTCACTGTTGAGTATGACAGTCTGAATTAATCCAGTGATCGAAAAATTGTTATGGAAATTTGTATGATATGTGTATGAGATTTCCTATCTTAGATCCCTATGAGTGTGTGACATGTGTATCCCATGTCTATCCACAAACAAAGAAAAAAATCATAATAGATGCATCTTAGAGTGTACTGACCTTCATTGCTAAGACCTGTTGCCAATTTGCATATTCAAAAATCTACATCCGAGGTGAAAATCTGCATATTTAAAAACTTTGTTAGTTCATGAAATTAACATTAAGATATAATGTCAACTAGTACATCCCAATAAAAAGGCAAGATTCATGTAGAAAACATCTAAATATCACTTAATCATGTAGAAACATACCAATTATAATCTCTTCATTACTAAGTTGTGTTTTAAACTGAAATAAGTTACTATATGAAATGATCTTGAAATGTCTTAATTTTTTATCTTCCAAGTGGTAAAGCAAGGAGTAACTACCTTGGTAACAATATGAACATCCAATATCAATACAAGAGGAAAAGAGCATGACATATATAAAATTGGGAACATGATAAAAAAGAGACATGTACAGTATGAGATTCTTTGCATCCTATCATTATGTTCAAACCTACATGGAAAGTTTCCAGAAGAAAAAAAATAAAAAATAAGGACAAAAATAACCTACGTAAGCATTGATAGTTCAATACAGGTCTGAAAATCTCTTGCCAAGTACTTTTCAATGATTATTCTTTTCAATAAAGCTTCTCTAGATCAGATTAATGTAGATTTGGATGTTTAAAGTAAATTTGGTAGGGTATTTGGACAAGAAATATCAAAGGATTAGTCATAAATATTTTTCTCTTGAAGGAATGGAAAGGAATGTATATGTAACAAAGTTTGGAATAAGTACATTGAGGATATAGGGAAGCACCTAGAGTTGCCTATCAATCATGGAAGAACCAAGTAAGCACCTAGAGTTGCCTATCAATCATGGAAGAACAAAGTATATGTATAGACACATCATCACTATCCTATAAACCAAAAATAATGCTTGGACAGTAAGATCACTTTTAGTGATTGGACAAATTTTCCTTGCTAAATTAGTACTTAATGCCTTACCAATGTATATAGTGCAATCCAATAATTTTCCTCTGAGTATTTATGATAGGTATACCAGGATAAAAGGAAGTTGGCATGGAGTGGAGGCAGGGGAAAGAGATTCAATTCATTGGTAGCTTGGGAAAAAGTTACTAGGATCATGGCTAATAGAGGACTAGGAATTGCAAATATGAGGGGCTAGAATCAAGTATTGATAGTCAAGACTAGTTAGGGAGGATCACCGACTGTAATTATTCACCCAGATCATCCATGGATTATCAGTATCACCCTATGTGGAAGAACGGATTCCAATAGTTCCACACAAGTTCCACTCTCCTAGGAAAAACATTGATATCCTAAACTGATGCTTCAACAGTCGAGTTTATATGAAGGATACCACTAGTATGCATGTTAGTTTGTGAAAAGATGTGTTCTAAGTAGTAAAAATAGAAGTATAGGGAAAATATTTCTAAGTGGAAATGAAAAATAACATATGATAGTGTAGTTGACATACTAAAGAGGAGAAAAATTTACACATATTTTACTTGGGATCAGATGTAGATGTTGGTCGGATTATCATGTGAGTCAGAGCTTTCAGATCATCTCTTCTGAGATTTTTTTTGTGTGTGACTAATCTTATGATAGGAATATGCTTCAAGAAAATACTACATAGTAATTTAAGAGATGCAACTAGAACAAGCTTGTTATATATTATATAACAACAAGTGCATTAAGATTAAATAACTAAAAATAAATGTTGTATGGAAGAAATAATTCATAAGAGTAGTTTCATCACAATCACACAAATAAGGCGCTTGATTCACCGAACATTATCTTGCAGACAACAATATTAGGATCGTGAGTATGCAAGGACTCCATCTTGTGTCTAACAAAGTCTATGCTAGAATTGTTCTCTGAAGATAAATGAACATCAAGAACTTCTCATGTGGCTTTTACAAGTCTTGTAGGTACTTCATGTGAATCCCCACCTTTGACAATATATAAGATGCTTAATCATATAACACCATCAAGGAAACATTAATCAACTGTGATAATTTGAGGTTTCATGGGTCATTCACAAGAATACATAGAAGTAAAACCATCTTCTACAACCTCAAATGATTTTCTTATAGTATCTACTGACATGGAGCATTTTTTTGATATAAATCTTGGAAAACAATCAAGTGAACAAATTAAAACCCAAATGAAAGTTGAAATGTAGGAATCATTATGGTTGTCCAAACATGTTGACAAAGCACATAATCTTTGCCATATAATGGTGTTTCATATGAAGTTTTACTAAAATAGAGAGATGCCCTAACCGTTGTATTGGAAACCATGTTTTGTTTTCCATATCAAATCAAACAACAAAAAATGTTCGTTCACCTGGACTCAAAATTAACAATAAGTACTAAGAAAAAAATGCTTGGTAATATTTGGGAACCACTCCGAGGAGGAGCCACGTAAGTGACTCCACCCTAGCAGTGTAAACCCAAGAACCAGTCGTGTCGATGAAGGGACCATATCACACTCAATCTAATCATTTTAATACCTAATGCGAGAGATGCTAATTGGAAGGTGTCATTAGGCACAAATCTATGGATAATCTCAAAAAATAGCCATTCAACTTTGTTTAAATAAACTAGAGAAAAATTGAGAAGTTTTGGTTCATTCACACTTGAAATGTCTTAGCTTTTTATCCTCCAAGTGGTAAAGCAAGCAGTAACTACATTGGTAACAATATGAACATCCAATATCAATACAAGAGGAAAAGAGCATGACATATATAAAATTGGGAACATGATGAAAAATAGACATGTACAGTATGAGATTCTTTCCATCCTATATTATGTTCAACCCTACATGTCAAGTTTCCAGAAGAAAAAAAATAAAAAATAAGGACAACAATAACCTATGTAAGCATCGATAGTTCAATACAGGTCTGAAAATCCCGAGCCAAGTACTTTTCAATGATTATTCTTTTCAACAAAGCTTCTCTAGATCAGATTAATATAGATTTGGATGTTTAAAGTAAATTTGGTAGGGTATCTGGATAGGAAATATCAAAGGATTAGTCATAAATATTTTTCTCTTGAAGTGTTGACTGAATGGAGAGGAATGCATATGTAACAAAGTTTGGAATAAGTACATTGAGGATCTAGGGAAGTACCTAGAGTTTCCTATCAATCGTGGAAGAACCAAGTATATGTATAGACACATCAGCACTATCCTAAAAACCAAAAATAATGCTTGGATAGTAAGATCACTTTCAGTGATTGGATAGATTTTCCTTGCTAAACCAGTACTTAATGCCTTACCAATGTATATAGTGCAATCCAATAATCTGCCTCTGAGTATTTGTGATAGGTATACCAACATAAAATGAAGTTGGCATGGAGTGGAGGCATGGGAAAGAGATTCAATTCATTTGTAGCTAGGGAAAACGTTACTAGGAGCATGGCTAATAGAGGGCTATGAATTGCAAATATGAGGGGCTAGAATCAAGTATTGATAGTCAAGACTAGTTAGGGAGGATCACCAACTGTGATTATTCACCCAGATCATCCATAGATTATCAGTATCACCCTATGTGGAAGAAGGGATTCCAATAGTTCCACACAAGTTCCATTCTCTTAGGAAAACCATTGATATCCTGAATTGATGCTTCAATGGTGGAGTTTATATGAAGGATGCCGCCAGTATGCATGTTAGTTTGTGAAAAGATGTGTTCTAAGTAGTAAAAATAGAAGTATAGGGAAAATATTTCTAATTGGCAATGAAAAATAACATATGATAGTATAGTTGGCATACCAAAGAGGAGAGAAATATACATAGATTTTACTTGGGATTAGATATAACTATGGATGTTGGTCGGATTATCATGTGAGTCACAACTTTCATATCATCTTCTGAGATTTTTTTTGTGTGACTAATCTTATAATAGGAATATGCTTCAAGAAAATACTATGTAGTAATTTAAGACATGCAACTAGAACAAACTTGTTATATATGTTATAATAACAAGTGCATTAAGCTTAAATAACTAAAAATAAATTTTTTATGGAAGAAATAATTCATAAGAGTAGTTTCATCACAATCACCTGAATAAGGCACTTGATTCACCGAACATTATCTTGCAGACAAAAATATTAGGATCGTGAGTATGCCAGGATTCCATCTTGTGTGTAACAGAGTCTATGCTAGAATTGTTCTATGAAGATAATTGAACATCAAGAACTTCTCATGTGGCTTTTACAAGTCTCGCAGGTACTGCATGTGAATCCAAACCTTTGACAAGATACAAGATGCTTGATCATATAACATCAACAAGGCAACATTAATCAACTACAATAATTTGAGGTTTCATGGGTCATTCATGAGAATACATAGAAGTAAAACCATCTTCCAAAACTTCAAATGATTTTCTTATAGTATCTGCTGACATGGAGCATTTTTCTGATATAAATCCTGGAAAATAATCAACTGAATAAATTAAAACCCAAATGAAAGTTGAAATGTAGGAATCATTATGGTTTAAATAAACTAGAGAATAGTTGAGCAGGGTTGCTGCATTCACACTTAAAATGTCTTAGTTTTTATCTTCCAAGTGGTAAAGCAAGAAGTAACTACCTTGGTAACAGTTTGAACATCCAAAATAAATACAAATCAACTCCAACACTCTACCATGTTGATTATGCAGATGTCTAATGGTCATAAGTGCATTTAAATACCATGTTGATTCTGACAGTAATACAACTAGAATATTACTAAATTTGAAAAGGGTTATTATTACCTTTGCTTGGGTGGCAAGGGTCTTTACCACGCACCACAAATGCTCCAACTTCCACATGTCTCAAGGCTTACAAATTCAACTCCTATGACATGTGGTTCTAAGGAGTTACAAAGCCCCAATTTATATTACCTTGATACATTGTCGGAAGGTACAGAAGAAAATATTCAAAAGTAGATCTCAAACATAAGAAATATAAGTTAGCAGGGATTTGTAGTACATATCCTTATATAAACACCAAGAAAACTTTTTCAAACCGAGACAATAAATTAGAACCATCACAATTGATTAGATTGGAGGATGAGGGACTAAACAAGATATCAATTGTTCTCAAGGAAACACCACTACATTTTGTTTACAAAGAGGGGAAAAGCATGTCTAGAACAATAAATATAGACAACAACAAACATAAATATCAACACAGTTTTCCTTCATTACCGAAAGGGCCAGCTTAAACACATGATTTGGAATCTGTATGAATTAGTTTGATTTCATGAATATAAATACTTAAATGAAAAACTATATATATATATGTTGATTATGAAATGTAAACAGAAAAAATAGTACACAACAAGCATTATTAATTCATGAACTGACCTCATAACTTATTTGAGGTATCATCCTCTAAAATAGCTGGACAAGAGGCACAACCATCATCATCCTCACTAAAGTCCAAAAGTTCCTGGAACTTTTGATTGCTGACTATCCTATCTAGTATATTTTCCACATTGTCTAAACATTTTTGTGTGGCAAGCTTTACATCTTTAGCTGCTATAAGTGCTTGCTCTTGAAGTTTAAAAGCTTCCTCCTTATGTTTTAATGATTGGTCTTTTGAATTAAGTACATCAAGTAAGGCATTCTTTGTTTTGTATGGTCCTCTAGCATCTCTTGGCTTTACACCTCCACCAAAATCGGAAATGTATTTCTTTGTCCTTGGTTCTCCATAGACTTTTTCCACAACCTCAACAGGATGAAGAGATGGCTCTTCTTGTTGGATGGTTATTATTTTTTCCTAAAGAATAAACCATATATTAGTAACTAAAAGATATAATATATTCTTTTTTGCTTACTTACATGAACTTGGTATGACTCCATAGTAGCTAATGTATCGCCCTTCTTGTGGCTTTCAAAGTACATTATTCCCAAATCAGGTGGGTTCCCATCTTTTCCTCCCTATGAACCATCAAAAAATTATATGCATATCTAGAGATAAATTATATCATACAAAGAAAAATATGTATAAATAACCTTCTTCCATGATATTTGTCTAAGAGGCTTGCTACCGGTGCGATGAAGTAACTTATTGGTCATCCCTTCTCTATTTTTGGAGTTTCTCTTACTCAATGCCTACATTTGATAATGTGCATAATAGTAGAAGAAGAAAAATGAGAAATATAAGAGCAAATAACTTAAAAAGATATAAAGATTTTTTATTCAAAAGGTTACCAGAAATTTTTCATTATGAAATATCTCCTTCACAAGCCATTCCCAATTACTATCAACTTCAATTGCCATAAGTTTCTTTGATAGTATTTGTTGTATGTCCAACCCCTTGACTGTTTGATGCATTGATGCCCTCCACTTTATCCATAATTCTTTCAAATGTTTTAAAGTGTGAGCTTTATGTTCCTCCATGTGTTTGTTTGAGAATTTATCCTAATACATGTTTAATAACACAAGAATATTAATGCATCGTGGATGCTTTCCAACTGGTGATAACAATATGGTTAATAAGAGTTTACCATAACAACATCCCACATGTGATCTTTTTGTCTGTCTGTAACTTCATTCCAAGAATGCACTTTTATTGGACAAATATTCCAATCACGAATAATCCTACCCAAATGTCTACTCCACACATTATGATTTTTCCTACAGGGCGACCTTGATAAAATGTGACATATATCTTGGCACCTTCCCTTAGTCTAGCCACTTTTTTTACATTTGTTACGCCCTCGACGTCTGACTACCTTTTCAGCAGCATTGGCTATAATCAATAATAAAAACAAAGAAGCATTTAGATAGTATTGTATAAAATTTATATTGTGTGCATTTATGAAACATATCGAACAATAGAGACATAGCCTTTGTAGTACTATAAATCATAAAAGACGAAGTCAATGTCATATATGAAAATGCAGAAAAAAAATCAGCAACTAGTCAATAGTATTTATGAATAAAGGATAGTGAACATACACATTGAAATGTCATTGATGGCATGAGATGACATTATTTCGGTCTGCATATACTCTTGTGGTTCAGTAGGAACTTCTTGAAGAGGTGTTGGATCGATTTCAAAAGGAGCATTTTTAGTTGGATGCGCATCACATGCTTGTGGTGAAGAAGCATTGTCACATGGTGGAGGAGTATTTCTTTTTGACATGGGAGTCATCCTAGGTTGAGCTAGAATATTGCTTTGTTTGGAGGACAAGTTGTTTAGAAAGGAGAACTGATTATCACTTGACTCACTTACACCATGGCTTCTGCCTCCTATATGATTCAACAAGCTACTATTAATTTGTAATCCATGATTGCGTGCTTTCTGAATTACACTTAGTTGTTGTGGTGAGATGAACTTCTTAGCCTTGGACTTAGCCATATGATCTTTCTCATTTCTTGATGTGCTTGCAAGTAACTTCCTTCATCAACATTAAGCTAGTTGTCATTATAATTTCTTAGATAAATCATGGTAAATGAAAATATAATTACATAGGATATAAACACAAAAATTATGTCAACAAATCTCAAGTATGACAAGCAAATGACCACGTCTTGATGTTTTTGTGACCATTTCATGCATCACCACAAAGACTAGTAGAAATGAAATTTTCAACACAAATAAATATAAATGACAACATTATGCATATTCAAATATACAAAAAACTTGCATGATATTTGACAATAGAAACATTGCAATGAGACATGAAACACATAAGTTCGATTAATATATATGTCACATGTTAACAAGTAAAATTTATCAAATAAGAATTGGATCATCTTGTGCATCATCTATCTCATCAACTAGTTCCAATTTGTCATGGGGATCAATCTTTGTCATGATATGCCACCCCTTATTAATTTGATCATTTGCACAAAATACTTGAGATGCTTGAGTTGCTAATATAAATGGCTCGATATTTGTCCAAATACGCTTGCAGTCAGCACTCGTGAATCCATAGTCATCTGTCTTTAGCCCTTTAGCATCATCAAACCAGTCACATAGAAACAATACCACTCACTTACTGCTCAAATATTGCAATTCTATAATCTCATTCAGTTGCGTGTAATAATCTCCGCTAGTTCAACTACCATAATCACCAACCACAGTCACCCCACTACATTGTGATCTTGATGTTTCATCATGAGACTTAGTGTGGAATCGATAACCATTGACTACATATCCATAGAAACATGTCGCACATTTGAGTGGGCCACGTGATAATGAAAGCAGCTCATCTGTCTTCTTGCTTTTATTGTTCTCATGTTGATCTCCAATCTAAAAAAAGATAGTTAGTAGAAAAACTAAATCCTCATTTAAATCCTCATCTTAAACAAAATTAACAACTTCCTTTCATGTTAAACCATTCTATGAAATCCTCATTTAAATCCTTAATAGATATTTGATCTGGATCAACTCCTTGAGTTTGATAATATTCTCTAGAATAAATTAAAAAAGTATGTGATATAGTAAGCAAATGAAACATAATATCTGTCAATAAATGGCTTACATAAACATTTCTAGAATCACATCCTCAATAAACGGCTTGACTTCCTCACAATTGTTTAAGATGTATATATGAGCTTTCTCCCAATCAAGTACATCAAGGTCTCTTGTTGTTCCACATCCTAACCCTCTCCCCTTGTATGAAAAAATAGATAATGTTGTAGATTCATTGACATAACCATCATAATTTCTATCAAGATGATTGAACCTTGTCTCTATAGTATGTAAATATCTTGAACAAAGATTCATGTATTCTTCTGCTATATAACCTTCTGCTATGGAGCCCTCAGGATGACATCTATTGTGAATATAGGACTTCAATGTGTACAAATATCTCTCTATTGGGTACATCCAATGATCATGAATGGGACCATATAACATAGCCACATGTGAAAAATGAATAGACAAATGCAACATCACATCAAAAAATGATGGTGGAAAAATCTGCTCCAACTTACAAAGTGTTATTGTAATTTGAGCTTCAATTTTCTTTAGATCCCCCATATTTAAGCAATTGTTTCCTAAAACCTTGAAGAAACATGACAACTCAAGAAGTGGTTCATACACATCCTTGGGAAGAAGGCCACGCAATGCAAGAGGGAGTATGTGGTGTAACAAAATATGATGATCATGACTCTTCAATCCTAAAAGTTTGCTTTCTTTAAGGTTCACACACTGTGAAATGTTAGAAGAAAAACCGTCTGGTACCTTTAAATCCTTCAAAAATCTAAGAAACTTCTATTTTCCATCTAGAGATAATGTGAATGATGCATCAGGCAACACCATTTTCCCACTAATTATTTTTGGGTGCAACTCTTGTCTAATATACATTGCTTGCAAATAAAGACGAGACTTATAATTGTCCTTTGTCTTATTTTTCACATTCATAAGAGTTCCTAGAATACTATCAGAGATGTTTTTCTCTATGTGCATTACATCTAAAGTATGGCCTATCAACAAATCTTTCCAGTATGGAAGCTTAAAGAAAATGCTTTTCTTGTTCCAATTATCCCCCTACTCTTCTGGGATATCCTTTTTGAACATTTGCTAAGAACATTCCCTTCCATAACTTGCACTTAAATGAGGACATCGTCACCTCTTAGTGGTGTAGTTGGTGTTCCCTTCTCAATAGTGCCATCAAATGCAGATTTATTCTTTCTCCACTGATGATTGAAGGGGTTACCTTTCCCAATTCTAAATAGTCAAAATATGAAAATTTATATGAATCATAATAGGGATGTGACCAAGGTTAGGAGAGTCATGAGTCAACTACTACCCTTAGTCTTGCACATTAGTCCTCATTAGATCATTGAATATCAATCATATCATAATAAGGAGAGTATCAATTATAAAACTATATTTCATGAAGTCACGAGATCAAATATAAAGATTAGGACAACCATGTCTCAATATTTTCAAGATTAAAGTCATAATTGCATTCCCTCCCTTTAAAGACTAAGGTAAGGGCATATTTTGAAAATCAAGAAGTCAGATTGGCCCCTTAAAGAGTTACAACATAAAAGGGAAATATTGATATCCATGTCATCATATTATTCAAAATTGAGTTTACAAAGAGGAATATAAATGAATAAGAAAAAATGCCTCGTGTATCAATGTCTTTCATCATGATTTTTAGAGTCTTAAGAGCATATTCATTTCAAAGCTTGATCACGATGCATATCAAAATAGGGGAAGGTTTTCTTATTTATGTTTGATTTATTAAAAAATAAGACAACATCGACTAAATCATATAGGGACCTCATCAACCATGAGGTATAAGGTAAGGATCCTTGTTATTTCATTGTATCAAGATTATTAACATTTTTCCTCAAACATAGAAAGCATATAGTCTAAATTTGGTAAAGTTGAGTTCGCATGATCTGCGGATTCATACATGGGTACCTAACTAGAAGAATACTTTCATTAGTCATATTTGAGTTTTCAAATTAAGGCTAGATCATGTAATCATCATCATTTTGCTCAAATTTTACCAATTCATTCAAATTTAATTTTTCCCTTGCATAATCTACCCATAATTGAGAATTGATGTGTTTAAATATCATGAGAGATCACATGTGAAGGTGAGAAACTAACTAACCATAATATAAAGGGTGGCTTAGGATAGTCCTTTAATAAGAGATGAGATGCTATAATACTCTCTAACATTCAAGGGAAGAAAGCTAATCCGGTCTCAGATCCACTTTGGGTAGGTATGTGTGCAACGAAACCTAAAATTTCACAACTAGATGGAGAGGATGTGATGTCTAGCCAAAACCTACATGTTTAGCACCATAACCATTGCCTTAATTTCAACATTATGGATTTTGGTTTTTTCTAGGTTCATATGAGTGGATGGATTAGTAAACATGCATAGAGGATATGTTACTACACTGATACCCATTGTTAAGGAAAGCGGTATGCAGTGTACAGGCGGCGAGGGTACTTCATAGAGTATATGCGGTATGCGGGAGTATATACGGGAGTATATGCGGTTTTGGATTATTATATTTCAATAAACTAATTATATAGAAAATGACATATTGAGATCATAAATTAATTGTATAGAGTAGGCACGTATATACGTTTACATATAGACACATTAATATGAATGTATGCATGATGTATGATATGTTTATATATGTATATATGTTTATATATGGAACGCGTTAGTAATATATGTACAAATACTTAAATGTAATATGTGTAGAGCGTGTGTATAAATGTGAATAAATAAAAATGTATATATACATATACAAATATGTGATTGTATATTTAGGTATATTGTATATGTATGTATACATGTTAATATATCAAAAGGTATTCATATAAATGTACAAATGTGTGTGGAAATTTTTGTATGCATTACAATGTATACATATAAATCAATGACTACATGTTCAAATTTAAATATATAATGAAATTTGTGTATGTATATGCATGTATATATGAAATGAATGGACATAAATTGTGGGCTTTTGAAAAAACAGAGTTTAATCAGCCGCTTAATCGGCCAAGCGGGAGTATATGCGGCCCATGATCACTTAGTGGACCGATTAGCAATATGTGGTGCGGTAGGGTGACTGAATAGGTATATGCGGGAGTATATGCGGCCGTGCGGACCGATTTCCTGAACAATGCTGATACCATTTTTTATTGAACCATTTATTACCTAAATCCAAATTCATTATAACTAGAAAACAAAGGTGAGAGGACACATGAAATCCATACATGGAATGGATCACATAATATATGCATGAATAAAATCACTATCAATAACATATAAGACATAAGGTACATGAATAGCTCTTGCGCAAGAGTTAGAGAAAGCTCGAGAGTCAAAAGAAAGAAGGAGAAGACTGAGGGGGTTAGGGTTATATTTATAGGGATCAGGGTTGACCCTACAAATTCTCTAGGTCAAACGGTTTCATAACCGTTTGGTCCCAAACGGTTTTAGGACCGTTTGGTCCCAAACGGTTTGATGACCGTTTGATCCCAAACAGTTTGGAGACCGTTTGGTTCCAAACGATTTCAAGACCGTTTGGGAGGGTTAAGGTTGAAAGGATTTTTATATTTTTATGTTTTTTTTGGTTATGTGAAATTTTTATATTTTTAGAAGATAAACGTAAGATAAATAAAAGAACGGAAAATAAAAGAAGAAGCTGAAATCTTGGGTTGCCTTCCAAGTAGCGCCTGAGTTTTACGTCGCTGGCTCGATGAAGCTTTGATGTTGTTATGCTGGCGACGTGGCGTCTCTGATTTCGATGGTCTGTCTTGGCATTTTATCTGCTGGGGTGTAATATTTTTTTAAACGATGGCCGTTGACCGTCCTTTCTCCTCAGTTATTGTCGACAATTATGACAGCTCCAGTTGGGTATATGTACTTTATGGTGAAGGGCCCGGACCATTTTGTTCTGAGTTTTCTGGGGAACAACTTGAGCTTGGAGTTGAAAAGGAGCACTTTGTTGCCGATGGTGATGTCTTTCCTTTTAAGATGACCATCGTGCAACATTTTAGTTTGCTCCTTATAAATCCTGGCACTTTGATAAGCGGTCATTCGAAGCTCCTCGAGCTCCTGCGGCTGGAGTTGTCTATTTTCTCTGGCACTTTTAAGATCAAAATTTAGTTGTTTGATGGCCCACCAAGCTTTGTGTTCCAGTTCCACTGGAAGATGACATGATTTTCCGTATACCAAACAGAATGGGGTTGTCCCAATTGGTGTTTTATAGGTTGTTCGGTATGCCCAAAGGGCATCAGGAAGCTTGGCGGACCAGTCAGTGCAGTTTCTGTTGACTGTTTTTTCTAGGATCGCCATTAGTTGTCTATTAGATACCTCAACCTGACCACTGGTCTGTGGATGGTAAGGCGTTGCTACTTTTTGGTTGACTCCGTACTTTTTAACAGGGCTTCAAAACTTCGTTCCAGGAAATGGGTCCCGCCATCTGATATGATAGTTCTGGGGACTCCAAATCTGGGGAAAATGATATCTTTGAACAATTTAAAAACTGGTTTGGAATCGCTGGACACAGTGGGTGTAGCTTCGACCCATTTTGAGACATAGTCCACCGCAACCAGGATGTAGGAGAAACCATAGGAAGAAGGAAAGGGGCCCATATAGTCTACCCCTCACACGTCGAAAAATTCAATTTCTTGCCACATTGTGAGGGGCATTTCGTTCCTTTTGGATATGCTGCCAGAAAATTGGCATTTGTTGCAAGATTTCACAAAATCATAGGAGTCCTTTGCTATGGTTGGCCAGAAGAAGCCTGACTGCAGAACTTTTATAGAGGTTTTCTTTGAGCTCATGTGCCCCCCCCCCCCGTGGGTCCTGAATGGCAATGCTCTAGGACGGGGGTAATCTCTTCTTCCGGTAAGTAGCGACGGAAAAGTCCGTCAGCACATAGGTGAAATAGGTAAGGTTCATCCCAATAATATTTCTTTATATCATGGAGAAATTTCCTTTTGTCATGGTAGGAAGCGGAGGGGTGAATGATTCTTGTATCTAGATAATTGACAATATCCACATACCAAGGGAATCCATGAGTAACCTTCATCAGTTGGTCGTCTGGAAGAGAGTCTCGGATTGGGATTTTATCTTCATCTTCAACTTCAATGCGACTCAGATGGTCGGCTACGACGTTATCCACTCCGCTTTTATCTTTAATCTCCAAATCGAATTCCTGAAGCATCAACACCCAACGGATAAGTCTGGGTTTGGCATCTTGCTTCTGAATTAGGTATCGAATGGCGGAGTGGTCGGTGTAAATGATAACCTTGGATCCAGTCAAATAGGAGCGGAATTTCTCAAACGCGTAGATGACATCCAGGAACTCCTTCTCTGTAGTAGTGTAGTTCTTCTGTGCTTCATCTAGAATTTTAGATGCATAGTAAATTACGTAAGGTTTCTTGTCGATCCTCTATCCTAACATAACCCCTATGGCGTAATCGCTAGCATCGCACATGATTTCAAATGGTAGCGACCAATCTGGGGCTCTCAGAATAGGTGCAGAAATTAAAGCATTTTTGAGAGTTGAGAAACTTTGCATGCATTCTTGGTTAAAGATGAACTCAGTATCTTTGGTTAGGAGTTGGGTCATGGTTTTTGCTATTTTTGAGAAGTCTTTAATAAATCTTCTGTAGAACCCCGCATGACCCAAGAAAGCTCTTACTCCTTTTATATCTTTCGGTGGCAGCAACTTTGAGATAACATCGATTTTTGCCTTATCGACTTCAATCCCTTTGTCACTCACTCTGTGCTCGAGGACGACACCTTCAGTTACCATGAAATGGCATTTTTCCCAATTTAGTATAAGGTTCGTTTCCTCGCAACGTTGTAAAACTTGTCCAAGGTTGATTAAACAGTTATCAAAAGAATCTCCGTAAATTGAGAAATCATCCATGAACACTTCCATTATGGATTATGTTAATCCTGCGAAAATGGCGAACATACACCTTTGGAAGGTAGCGGGTGCGTTACATAACCCGAAAGGCATTCTTCTAAAAGCATAGGTTCCAAAATGGCAGGTGAAGGTAGTTTTCTCTTGGTCTTCTGGGTGTATGGGTATTTGGTAGAACCCGGAATAACCATCTAGATAGCAGAAGTATTTCTGATGAGCTAAACGCTCTAGGACTTCATCGAGAAAGGGCATAGGGAAGTGATCTTTCCACGTGGATTTGTTCAGCTTCCTATAGTCGATACACATCCTCCACCCCATCACCGTCCTAGTGGGTACTAACTCATTTTTGTCATTAAGCACGACAGTAGTGCCTCCCTTTTTAGGAACTACTTGGACGGGGCTGACCCACTTGGAGTCAGAAATCGGGTAGATTATGCCGGCTTTTAGTAATTTAAGGACTTCCAGGCGAACCACTTCTTTGAGATTAGGGTTCAGCTTCCTCTGATGTTCGCGTGATGGCCTAAATTCTTCGACCATGGGTAGTCCGTGCATGCATAGGGCAGGATTTATGCCCGTCAGGTCAGTTATCTTATATCCAATGGCTTTTTTGTGTTTCTTCAGCTCATCCAGAAGTCTTTCTTCCTGGTTTTCAATTAAGGTGGAACTAATGATGACCGGGCATAATTTTTCCTCATCCAAGAAGGCATGTTTGAGTCCCATGGGCAGAGTTTTCATCTCAGGAGCCTTAGGTGGCTCAGTTACTTCTATAATGGTGATAGTTTTGAGTTCTTCAAAGGTGGTCGTCGGTGCTTCTTCGACCTTCTCTAAGTGTTGCAGACACTGTTGAACCAAATCATTTGCAGAGAATTCGACTTCTGGGTTGGTTAGGATATTCTCTAACTCGTCCGCTGGCTCAAATATTTCTAATTGAGACATTTGCTGTATTGCATCTAGAAGAAAAACCTCCTCTTGGATGTTGGGGCCTTTCATTCTATTGAGGACTCGGAATTGAATTGCTTCTTTTCCGAGCCTTAGAATGATGGTACCAACTTCAACATCGATAAGCGCCCTGGCAGTAGCGAGGAAAGGTCTGCCAAAAATTATCGGGTATCTCAGATCTTCCTTAATATCCATGATGACAAAGCCGCACGGGACATAGGAATCCTTGCCTATCCTGACTGGAATATCTTCGATGATTCCAAGAGGTGCGGTGATTGTAGAGTCAGCTAATTGAATTGTCATTGCTGTAGGCAGCAATTCGGTGAAACCTAATCGTTTGCACATAGAATAGGGAATAATGGATATGCTGCCCCCTAGGTCAGCTAATCCCTTTTTGGTTGATGCATTCCCAATGCATCATTGAATTCCGAAGGAACCTGGGTCCATCTTCTTCTTTGGCATTTTATTGAGGATGATATCAGAGGTGGTTTGGGAAAGCTTGACAGTTTATTGTTCCTCAGTGATGTACTTCCTTGATAATAGAGTTTTGAGGTATTTTGCCCACATCGGTACCTCAAAGAGGGCATCAAGGAGTGGGATATCGATGTAAAGTTTCTTCATCGCCTCCTTGAATTTTTGGAACCTGGTATCCATTTTCGTTTCTCGCAGTCTTCCTGGATATGGGATCCTTGGTTTATACTGTAAGATTTCCGGCTCTGTGGACACTTGTTCTTTTCCTTTGCCCTTTGCATTCTCTGTGGACTTCTCCGTTCCTGGCTTCGGGCTCTCATTTGTCATAAAGGTAGGTGTATCATCATCATCAAGGGTGATCCTGGTAGTTTCATGAAGGGTGCGTCCAGATCTCGTAGTAACAACATTCAACTGTTAAGGCCTATTCTGTCCATGTCTGGGATTCGATTCAGGCTGCCCTACAAATGTTCCTGCTGGAGGTTTCAGTTGTGCAACAATTTGGGCAAGTTGAGCCTCTACTGCCTTTTGCTGAGCTTGTTGATTAGCAAGCATAGTCTGTTGTGATTGCAACATCTGCCTTATCAAAGTCATCTCATCCTCTGGCTGAGAAGGAGTATTCTTCTGAGGAAGTTGTTGTTGTCCTTGTTGAGGTTGTTGTGAAGGCAGCGCTAACTGAGGTTGCTGCAACTGAGGGTGCAGCTGTGGGTGGCGAGGAGGATGATTATACTGATAGTAGGCAGACAGATTCCTGGGGTAGTTGGATCTCGGAAAGTTATTCATGGGGTTCCCTTGATTTTGATTGAAGTTGCTTGGGAATCCAGGTGGCAACCTACTGGAAGATCCACCCTGTGTCTAGTGTTGTGGATTTGCGGTCCCAGTAGGGTTCCCGTATTGGAATCCTGGGTGGTTCCTTGGTTGATTAGGATTATAATAAACTTGTCCAGGAATGGAATGAATAGAATTGACTTGTTCTAGCAATTTCTCTTCAGATTGGTCAATGATTGGTTCGTACTATTGTGGTGGTGGATGCATATCCATCATCACGTTGTAAAGCATTCCACATGAAAGAGTTGGATGATCAGATGCATGACAGGCTTCACAGGTCCGTGTGGCAGCCTTGACCTATTGAACCTGAGAATTTTTCTTCTTGTCAAATTCTCCAAGAGAAGTTTCGAGAGCTTGTTTCTTATGAGCTATGGTTTTCAAGGCTTCAACAATAGCCTTCATCTCTATTGATTCTTTGTCTTTATAGACCTTGAGGACTCCTTTTCCAGCTGATCGTCCCCAGTTGGACTGATTCTCAGCTTCGAGTGTGACTATTTTCCAGGCATCCTTGTAGTTCTTTCTCATAAAATTTCCTCCAGATGAGGAATCCAGAAACTGCTTGATGTCATCACTCACTCCCCTATAGAATGTTTTTATAAGTTGGTTTTGGGAGATGTCGTGATGAGGACACTTTTGCAGAAGCTCTTTGAACCTTTCCCATGCTTCAGCAAGTGATTCTCCGGGAAGTTGAGAGAAGTGATTAATCTGCCCCCTGATCTCGTAAGTTAGTGAAGGGGGAAAGAACTTTTCTTCCAAGGGATCCCATGTGGTGATTATTGGCTCCATGTCAAGCGAGTTATACCAGCTCAGAGCTTTCCCAGACAGAGTAAAGTGAAACAAATGAAGCATTATTGCGTCGAAGGCAACTCCATCTTGTGGAACCAGTCAGCACAGTGCCTTGAACCTCTTCAGATGATCCATACAGTCATCTCCAGATCCTCCAGAGAATGAGGTGCCCTGCATGATCTGGATCCATTGGGTTCGGATCTCGAAGTTGGGTATGTTGATGATTGGGGGTCGAATCGGATGGTTGTCTTCGTAGTTCTTAGGGACAGCATAATACCTCAACTGCTTGTTCCTTAATTCCAACTGAGCAGCTTGGTTTGCTGCCTCATTTTCAGCTCGGATGTGGGCCTATTCTTGCGCACGAATCTCCGCTTGAATCTGAGCACGAGTGTCAGCGATGAGTTGTGCCCTTTGAGCGGCGATGGCGGCGTTGACCCTCTCCATCACCAATGCAACCTGGCGTTGATGTTCAGCCATTTTCCTGGCTCTTTGGCAATTGAGTCTAATGCGGCGATGGAAGCTTCTCTCTACCTCAGAGTCGTACTCTGGATCAGGGGAGAATCCGCAGTTATGTGATGATTGCATACACATTTTCTACCTGAGTAGAGAAAAGAAAACACCTTTTAGATGATGACAGAGATAAAATGATTTCAAGAAGATATGGATTGATAATTAAAAGAAAGTGTAAAAACCTAACCAACAAGAAAGATACTAAATGAAATTAAAACATTCTGTTGTCCCCGACAGCAGCACCAATTTTGATGGAGCTTCCACTTATGTGGAATTGCGTGCACCAACTAAAAATCCTAAGGATGGTAAGTCTTTAGGTTTAACCTTGCTTATACTAGATAGAGAACTCCACCCACGTATGCTAAGATACGTGGAAGTCTTATCGTAGTATAGTTAAGGGTCGAATCCACGGGACAACGGTCTTGTTGGTTGCAACAAGATAGAAAATGTTGGAATTTAACTTAATCACTTATTAGTTGGTATTTAGATCGAAAGGTTGGTTTTGTTGTTTTTAAACTAAGAACATGTAAAATAAAGCAAGCAAGTAAATTAAAGAAGTTAAACAATGATAAAAGTCACTAGGGTGTGATCGGTTTTCACCGCCACTACACATGGATCAAGACATGCAAAGTAAAACATAGCTTGCAACAAGAGTTTTAGTCAGTTAGTATCTTCGTAGATTTAGTTTCCTTTTGGAGAACTAACTACAATAAGTGTGGGAATGATGCAACTCCAGCCATCCCCGAACGAATGGTCAACTACTTTGCATCATTCTCTTCTCAAAGTGTGTTCCTCGACTTACCAAGGTTGTACTTTCACACGTCAACTGATTCCATTTCATAGCATGAAAGTACAACGATGGGAGTGAGTATACTCCACTTCTTGAAAGACACTCCTAGATACCGAAACAGATGCTTGGTGGATACATGCACCAAGAACCAACATACAAACGAGTTTCATATCTAATAGTACAAACGTAGACAATTCATACTAAAAGACAAAAGATAACACAAGTTGGTGATCAAGCAACAAGCATTCATTAAACATTTGATGTTGAACTGAAAATATAAAAACTCTATATTACAAACTATGGATTACATTTACATGATATCAAAACATGGGCAGCGGGGCTACTCCCCGCACCCTAGTGAGAGAGACTACTCGCTCATAACTAGGACAAAGAAGGAGGCAAGAAGAGAGAGAGAGCGTCATCCCCACAAAGGAGAGAGGAAAGTCAACCCCTTGGAGAGAGAGAGAGACGATCCACCAGCTTCACAGGTTGCTTGATGACGAGATCCCCTCTTCCCACCTTCTTTGGCAGAGAGAGAGAAAGCAACTTCAAGATGGAGTGTGGGTCTCAGACCGGCAGCCCCTGGGCGGAGGATGGATGTTGGATTTGCTCTGGAGTGATCGAGGCAGCCTCTGGACGTCTGAAAACCAATCTTTTTTTTGAGGACCCTTGGGGTCTTATTTATAGGCCTTAAGTGAAGTCCAAATGGTTTGGAGACCGTTTGGACTTCAAGACCGTTTGTACCTTAAGACCGTTTGGATCTTAAGACCGTTTGGATCTCAAGACCGTTTGGACCTCAAGACCGTTTGGACCTCAAGACCGTTTGGCTTCATGCGGTCTTGGGACCGTGTGACTCCATGCGGTCTCGGGACCGATTGGCTTCATGCGGTCTTGGGACCGTGTGACTCCATGCGGTCTCGGGACCGATTGGCTTCATGCGGTCTTGGAACCGTGTGACTCCATGCGGTCTCGGGACCGATTTGCTTCATGCGGTCTTGGGACCGTGTGACTCCATGCGGTCTCGGGATTGTGTGACTCCATGCGGTCTCGGGACCGATTGGCTTCATGTGGTCTTGGGACCGTGTGACTCCATGCGGTCTCGGGACCGATTGGCTTCATGCGGTCTTGGGACCGTTTGAGCCCATGCGGTCTTGAGGCTAGTTGAGTCTTTTATGATTTTTTGTGTCTTTTTATGCAAATATAAAAGGGGAAAAGTTAGTCTAATAGTATATTTACAATAAGAGGGAATATTTAGGTATTATGTCTAATTCTAATTAAGAAAGAGTGTGAAAAACTAAAGAAAAGACTAAGATAATCATCCCAAAATTGGAGGTTATCATAGACTACACGATTAAGTTAAGATATAACACTATTTATCAACATGTTTCATCCTTAACTAATCACTCAAATAGAATGAACATCCTTTTGTCCATACCCTGATAATATAGGAAGGTGAACAATATTTGTATAATGGACAAGTTTAATTATGATTCAAGGTTTGTTCAACATGTATCAAGCAAAACAAAAGTAATAATCATAAGGAACAAGTAACTCAAACAAGTATATGAAGTCAAGAAGTTTAAACATACACACATATTAGCAAGTTCATTACCACTAGTCTGGCCAATAGGAGGATAAAACATACCTTTATTAGAGAACAAGATTAACCTTTTGATTTAGAAAACTATGTAAAGCAAGCTTGAGTAGATCTTGGAAATTGAGTCCACAAAGAGACCTTGAGATTATAAATAAGTAAAATACAATTAATATTAGCAAGATAAATGTTAGTAATTATTCCCATGGTGGTTGGATATGTCATCCAAGTGTAGGTATCAAATCCTTCAACATTTATTTCAAAATATCAAACTAGGTCATGCATGTTAATAATAAAGCGATGTCATACAATATGGATTTATATAGATCATACGGTGACACTTGACTAACAAATCATAGTTATAAAATTAGTGTTTCAACATCTTATATGGATCAATCATAATATTTGAGTATGGTAAACAAAGTAGTCATCAAAATTGTGAATTCAAGTTATTTCCAATTATTATCATTAGAGTTGGATTAGGTGTCCTAAAAGTCATTAACTTACTCATTTAAAATGATAATGTAGCATATATCATAATTTTAGCAAAATTCATACATGATTAGATACTTAGTTATCATCATGTGCATTAGGTCATAGTTCAAGTCAAGATTAGGGCATTTAGTCAAATTAGGGCGCAATAGTGATCCACATAGTAATTAGTGGTACATGGCATGCAAGATTACATATTTGGAGTTCACATAGTCATTTTGGACATAAAAGATGAACATTTGAACAAGGTTTGAGATTTAAAATCCAAGTACTCATATTAATCATGCATCACGGTTCATTTCACCCCATAAAGTAAAAAAGTAGTGCAAATGATAAAGTAAAAAAGTAGAGAAAATGAATACACATGTTCAAATCTTGATACATCAAGAAGTATAAGTTACTAATATGGATCTAACATAAAAATTAGGTACAAATACTCAATTTTGATTATCAAGTCAAGGATATTAGCATCAAAGTCCACATTAAGCATCATTTAGAGTCAAAAGATTACATTTAGATCCACTAATAAGATCAATCTAGATAATTTAATATAAATTCATAAAATGTTACTGATTTGTTACTACAAGAATGATTAGGATCACAAAAGATTACATTTGCACATTAAACAACTATAATCACGTAAAAAAGATAAAAAAGGTGCTACATTTATCCTAATAGGAGATACGAGTAAAATTAGGTCTTAAAACTAGGTTCATTGGGTAGATCACCTTCTTTAGATAAAAAATCCTATATAGTTTTCCCTATTTTCCCAAAGAATGATTAAATAACATTTATACAAGATTTATGTGTATTCTTTAAAAGGGGAGGGAAAAAGAGAGCAGGTATACCATAGGGGCATGGAGCTGGGCCTCTTTTGGGACAGTCTGTGTGGAAGCCATGGGAATGTGGACATGTACGTCTATGTACCTTTGCTCGCCACTTGTGAGAGGTCGTCTGTGGCTCCTCATTTCTAAGAGAAGCTACTCACCTCCAATAGAGTGAGTCACGTTCAGTGGCTGATCTTGATGATCACAACCGTTTCTTGCTAGGGCAACCTGGATCCAATGACCCACCACTATCTTCCCCATCATGTGTGAGCCCAGGAGGCCAAGGTGTCTGTGTCCTATGTGGAGAAGAATATAAATAAGAGGGGGTCATCCAGTAGTGTGAGGCTACTGGGGAGGTTTTCCTTGGACCCACGAGCTCACCGCCAAGCTCAGGATGATGTGAGGATGGCTGGGGAAGAAGGGAGAGCTCACCAGTATGCTCTAAGATTGGAGGTCAAAAAGCTCTATGGGAGGGAAAGAGGGCACTAAATGCAAATAGATATGGTTCAAATAAATGAGGAATAACAAATAGGAAGGAAGGAAGTACTAGTTTAGGTCTAGGAAGCCTAGATTGGCCGTTGCAAAAGTAGATCAAAATCTATTGTATTATACCTTGTCTAATACAAGGTAGAAAACAACACGAGGGTCATTAGATTAGGGTTGCATCATAGGTCACAAAAGTAGATCCGGAGTCCCAAAATAGAGCTCTCATAATTGGTCAAGAGTCACTCCCACAAATTCCTGACGTGTTTAAGTCAGTTCAAAAGTGTGTTTCTTTAGTAATATTGCAAAAGTCATATCTCCAAAATCATAAATCCAATTGAGATGATTTCATTGTTAGTTAAAAATTTCCTCTACTTCTTGTATTAAAATTTTGGATCCTAGATGATGATTTTGAGGGTACTCAATTTTGGAACTTCATTTTTAAAAGTGCAATTATGTGCTTAACTGTTGTCAATATAATCACAAAGTGATATTTAATAAATTCCAATGCATCAATTTAGGATAGTGTGACTCAAAGTCATTGAAATGAGTGTATGGGGGAGGGTTATTAAATACAATAGAGCATCTAATAAGTCAACATGCACATTAATTCAATGAGAGAGAAAATCCATCTTATCACACCCTCCCCATCTTGAAAGTAATATTGTCCCAAAAATCAACACAATCCTTATATCGAGATTGGTTTTTCACATTCCATATCATAATCAACTTGGAATTCCTTCAGAAACAACATTATTTTAAAATTAGGCAAGATCATCAATGTCAAAGAATAGGCATATTAATCATTAATTTGGAAAGATCATCACACGAGTCATACATTTAGAGGGATTATACTATAGATCACAAATTTGTAGAGATCACTTTTTTAGGTCGAATGAATAGAGATATTTTAATCAAGAGTAAAGCACGACTTTAATTACCAACATTTAGGGCTCTAGCTTTTAAATTGGCCTAGGTGGGGTTATACATCCATGATTGAGTTTATGCATTTCAACAATTTGAGACAAGCATCATATTTCAACAATGTGATTTTGTGCTCAAAATCGAAGGAAGATCCCACCCTAGTCCTCGTGAGATCTCATACTAAGTCATAAATCAAGAAAATAACCATAATCATCATTGTAGGTTTTTCAAGATATGGGGACATTGAAGTCATCAATTATTTATTGAGGGTGATCTCAAGATCCAAATAGGGTGATCATAGGAGTCAAATCAATACCAAGATCAATAATCATGAGTCAAAATTTCATAAATCAATCTTGAGAGTCAAGGTTTGGACATAAAAGTCATAGGTCCAAACTTTTCAGAGAGGATTTCGATTTATGTTTAGACATTAGGGGAGATCATTCATCCATATACATTAATCAAGAAATATTTTAAGCATTATTCAATTAACATTAAGAGATATCCATATCTAGATCATTTTCATGGTATCCAAGGTTGATGAATGATCTAGACCTAACCAAAATCTATAGTCAACATTATCATATTTCAAGATCATCACTAAATAGAGTATCAACATCATCATAGATGTAACCTATTAGAGACTTAGAGAAAGAAATCAAAACCATATGGAAGGGGATACCTTTCCAAATTCTAAATAGCCATAATATGAAAATTTAGAGGAACATGTGACAGAGGTTTGGGGAGTCATACGTCAACTACTACCTTAGTCTAGCACACTAGTCCTCACTAGGCCATGAAACATTAAGCATATCTTAAGGGGAAGAGTTTCAATTACCATATTGAATTTCATGAAATCATGAGATCAAAGATCAAGATCAGAATAGAGGCAACCGTGATTCAAGATTTTGTAAGATCAAAGTTATTATTTCATTCCCTCCCTTTCAAGATCAAGGTAAGGGTATATTTTGGAAATTGAGAATTCAAATTGGGGCCCTTCAAGAGTTAGCCATTATAGGGAAAGATTGCAATCCATGACCATCATATTATTCGAAGTTGAGTTTACAAAGACACATAGAAATCAATAGATAAACAATGTCTTGTATCTAAGTCTTTCATTATGATTTTGAGAGTCTTAAGAGCATAGTAAAAGTATGATTATGTTACATATAAAAATGGGTAAAAGCTTGCTTATATATGTTCGAGGTTTAGTCAACAATAGGGAAACATGGATTAAATAAAATAGGGACCTAGTCAACCATGAGGTATAATCTATGGATCATCCTTATTCCAACATATAATGATTATTATCATTTTTCCTCAAACATAGAAATCATATAATCTAGATTTTGTAAAGTTGAGTTAACATGATCTGGGTGGTCATATATCCCTAACCGCAAGAGTATTTTCACTAGTCATAATAAAATTTTCAAATTAAGTTCATAACATATCATCATCATCATAATTTTACTCAAAATTTACCAATTCATTTAAATTTTGGTTTTCCCCATGCATTATCTACCCATAATCGAGAAATCATGTGATCAATTGTCATGAGGGAGATCAGACGAAGATATGATAAAATAACTAATCATCATCTAATGGGGGTCTCAGAGTAGTCCTTAGAGAAGAGATGGGATGCTAGAATACTCTCTAAGCCTCAAGGGAAGAAACCTAATCCAGTCTTGGATCCACATTGGGCAGGAAGGTGTGAAGAGGAACCTAAGCCACTACAACTAGAAGGATAGCAGGTGATTACTAGCCAAAACCTCCATGTTTAGAACCATACCCTACAACTTAGTTTCACCATGATGGATTTTGGTTTTCCATAGATTCATATGAGTAATTGGGTTACTAAAGAAGCATTGAGGATATGTGAATTATCTAATACCATTTATCACAGAACTATTTGTTACCTGAATCCGAACTCCTAATGTTTAGACAACCAAAAGTGAGAGGACCTAGGCATGCATCCATATAATGGATGACATAACATATACATGAATATAACCACAATCAACAATATAAAAGATCTAAGGTATGAGGCCACATGGCATATAAGAAGAAACTAAACTAGTCAATGACATAAGATCATAATACCCATATTTTAAACCATGTGAATTCCATTGGCATGTCACTAGATATCATCAGAGTAAGAACAACATATTATCATATAAGAGTATAGAAAACCATCACTGTAATAGTGTCATCTGTACCATGGGACATAAAATGATAAAATGGGTACACATCAATACAACTATGTTGAGTACACTATAAAAGACATAAAAACATAGGTTTAAGGAACATATATGCTTGAAGAAACTTAATGTGATAGCAATAAAGCAAGAAAAAATATCAAAGTCTTTCTTGTTAACATGCAAACATATTTTAGGTGCATTTTCATTATATGAAATAACATTATATGGCCATTGACTAACTTCCCAAAGGAAGGATCTGTGAGCGTCATTAAAGCCAAAGATACTAATGCCACCTGTTCCAACGTGAGGGACTACATGTCTAAGTCAAGAGTATATATGGCAATATGATGTCCATCCTTGTGTCCTTACCCCAAGAATACATGCAGCTGCACAAGATTTGTATAAAGGACAAGTTTCATTATGATTCAAGGTTGATCAATATATATTAAGAAAAAATCATAGGGAGCTACTCACCCAAACATTTATATAAAGAGAAGAATTTTAAGCATACATACAAGAAAGGTCAATATCACTAGTCTATCCAATAGGAGAATGAAAGTATACCTTGATTAGAGCAGAAGATTAACCATTTGATAAGAAAACCATACAAAGCAAGTGTGAATAGAACTTCAGAATTGAGTCCATAAAATGATCTTGATATTATAAATAAGTAAGATAGGATTAACATCAACAATATTAGGTCTCATAATTCATTACCATGTTGGTTGGATGTGTCAACCAAGTCTAGGTATCAAATCCTTCAACATTGATTTCAAAAATATCAAACTAGATCATGCATGTTCACAATCAAGCTTTATCATATAATATGAATTCACCTAGATCTTAGTGTGGCATATAACTAACAAATAAGAGTTCTAAAATTAGGGTTTCAAGATATTATATGGAGGATTCATGGGATTTGACTAAGATAAAGAACATAGTCTTCAACATTGTGAATACAAGTCATATAGAGATATTATGCAAGGTTCACATCTTTATAGAATGGATGAGCTCTACTTGGATTAACTGTCCTAAAAAAACAATTTACTGATTTGAAAGCATAATGTAACATAAAACATCATTAGAGCAAGATTCATACAAGATTAGAGACCTAGTTATCATCATGTACACTAGGTCACAATTCAAGTCATGATTAAGGTGTTTAGTCACAATAGGGAACAAGAGTAATGGACATAGTAATTAGGGGTACAAGGCATGTAAGTTTACTAATTTAAAGTCCAAACAATCATTTTGGACATAAAATATCAATATATGAACAATGTTTGAGATTTAACATCAAACTACTCATACTGATCATGCCTCATGGTTAATTTCACCACATAAAGTAAAAAAACAAAGAAAAATAATGAACAACTTCAACGACAAATACACCAAGAAGTATAAGTTAATGTTATGGACCTAACATAAGGATAAAGGGTGCATATAGTCAAGTTTGAGCATCAAGTCAAGGATAGCAATACAGTTCACATTAAACATCAATTAGAGTCAAAAGATTACATTTAGGTCCATTAGTAAGATCAAGGTCGAAACTTAGACGAAAGTTTGTCGAGTGTTACTGATATGTGACTACAAGAACTATTAGGGTTATAAGAGGTTATATTTTCCCATTAAACGATATTAATCATGTGAATAGAGATAAGAAGGATGCTACTTTTATTGTAAGAGGATCTATGAGTAGAATTAGGTTTTAAAACTAGGTTTATTGGATATGTCTCATACTATGGATCAAAAAACATATGTGACATGCTCTATTTGGAAATAAGAATGATTAAATATCATGTTTACAATATTTATATGTACTCTTGAAGAGGGAGAGGGAGAGAGAACACAATGATACCAAAGGGGCATGTAGCTGGAACTATTTTGGGTCGACCGGTGGGGCAGCCATGGGACTATGGAAATGCACGGATGCCCACCTCTACTCATCAATCATGTGAATTTGTCAGCATCTCCTCATTTCCTAGGGATGCCACTCACCCCCAGTGGAGTGAGGCACGTTCATTGGCCGGTTGTGATGATCACAATCATCGCTGATTAGGGTAGCCTAGATTCAAAGTCATGCCACCATCTTCCCCTGCCCATTCTAGACCATTATGCAATGTTGTATGTGACTAGTGGGGAGAATAAGAGAGAGAAGAGGGTGTCACCAGGCTTCATGAGGTGCTAGTCAGGTTTGCCTCAGATGAGTGAGCTCTCTACCAAGCTCAAGGTGATGCGAGGATGACTGGGGAAGAAGGGAGAGGTCACAAGAGTTTCTCCAACTTTGGAGGTTCAAAAGATCCATAGGGAAGAGGGCACACAATGCGTAGAGAAAGGGAGCAATGAAAGGGGAAGAAAAAATAGGAGGGAAGGTAACTTTAGTTGAGGGCTAGGAGGCCCAAATTGACCATTTTAAAAGTAGCTTAGAAGCTAATGTCCTTGTCTGATTCAAGGTATAAGACAACACGTGGGATGTTAAATCAGAGTCCATCATCGACCACAAGTCTATCCAAGGTATGAGAGTGTGAATTTGGAGTAACAATATGGATCTCTCTCATTGGTTAAGAGGCGCTCCTACATATTCCTGGCTTGTTTAAGTCAGTTCAAAAGTGTGTTTTCTTTGGTAATATTGCAAAATTTATATCTCCCAAATTGAGGTGCAATTAGGATGAAAAATTGTTGTTAGTTCAAAAAAAATCCTTGGCTTATGACATCAAAATTTTGAATCCCAGATTATATTGTTGATGGTTCTCAATTTTAGAAATTCATTTTTAAAAGTGTAATTATGCACTTAACTATAGTCAATAAGACAAAGTGACATTTAATCAATTGGAATGTATCAATTGAGAATAATGTGACTCATAGTAATCCAACTTTGGGTAAGTGAGGTTATTTAGTACAATAGAGAAATTAATGAGTCAAGATGTACGTTAATTGAAAGAGAGAGAAAATCTAGGTTAACATAACAATCAGGCCTTTGTGGAAAAGCTTATCCTTCATGAAGGTGAAGTGAATTGAGGAAGATCCTTGTCAATACTGGGTAACTCCATGAAGGCTTAAGCCTTATTGTAATAGTGGTTAATACTTTGGTTAAGGCCAAATACTCATTGCAAGAGTAGGTAAGTCCTTACAGAAGGTGAAAGACTCTTGGTCAAGGATATGTAAGTAATATGTAAGGTTGTTGTCTCCCTTTGTTCGAAAAAGGAATCTAGCTTAGCCTTTCATCTAAAAAAAGTGTTCTGTTGGTGTATATATAATAATGGAATATAAGGAGTGACTCAAGGTTAAAAACCCTAGATATTTACCCCTCTAGGTAGTGTAAATACATCCTTTGATATGGAACCACTATAAATAGTTCATTTTCTTGTAGTCTCTTCAATATCTCTTTCCCTTGCTTTTCATCATTGCATATCTTGCACAATATTTTCAAGTAAAAATAATTTATATTTACATGGTTTTATCTCAATTAACACCCCTCTTGACCCGATTATAGGTTCAACAAATCTATCATGTCATCATCCCTTTGTCATACTCCAATCTTGTTGTCCTCCTTGACTAATTCACATTTCCACTCATGTTACTACTAATAGTAGTAGGCAATGTCATCACACAATTGTCATTACTAGAATGAAAGGGTAGATGATAAAAATAGAGGGGAGGGAATTAGTGAGGGGAAGAAAAGGATTATTAAATGGTGAAAGAATGATAGCAAAAGATGCACTTGTGATTAACTATGACAATACTAGACATGGAGTAAGTGCACCAAATTGCGTAGGATAATAATATCATGACATATTAGTGACGAGTTAGTGAAGAATTGTGATATGAAGTTTATAAAAAGGCTATATTGTAAAAGTGTAATAATCATATATTGCACCCACATTTATCCTCAAGGTGCACAACCTACACATCTATGGAATTTACAAATTTACCTCTTAACTAAAACACAAGTTAATGGTTGTTGCATGCCATATATAAAAGTTTCAACCATCTTAAAGTGGAAATTTCTATTTCATACATTAACTATTGTTGAAATACATACAACATTACAATGCACAAAAAATAAGATGGGTAGTACTTTCCCATTGTTTCTTTTGGAAAAAACAATAAAATATAAGAAATAACAATGCTAATTTTTTCTCTACTTCTTACCACCTAGTTTTAGTCAATTAGTTTGTCATATTAAGTAAAATGAGTGACGTGATTATCTATTTTTTATGAAAGAAAAATGGGTAAGTCTATTGTAACACTATTGAATAGGGCCTACATATATATCACAAAGCTAGACTAACTATTTTCTAGGAAATATGGAAAGTTGGATCTCAAAAAAAGCCTAATTTACCTTGTGGTGTTAACCTTAAATAATGTATAAAATAAAGGAAATTATGTAACATAATGATGATTGAAACATTGTCACAGACTAGAAAATTTGTGACCATATAAGATACAAGAGTGTGAATGTAAGAACAAGCATAAAAAAACAATAAATTAGATGCATACACCATGAACAATCTCAACATTCAACATGTAATATTATTGCAACATTAATGATTACATCTTGCATTTACATATGAAATAAGAATGTTATCTATGACAAAGTATGTGAACTAGGATCTTCATAAAATAGGTACATCCTGTACACTTTCTTACAAGCTATCTTTCTCCCATGGTAGGTAGGAACCTAAAATTGTTAAAATAGTGGAAATAGTCAGAACAAATGTACTGAGTACTGTGCCCATAAAAGACATAAAATACTAGAAAGAAAGCATGACTGTACTATATTACAAAAATATTGCTTGTCATGATTTAAAATAAACAAGAACAACATTTGATCAATAACTTAGTTTATTCAATAATATTTTAGTACGAGCTTTCCCATTATGATGATATCAACCAACATGCTTATATATAAATATATGGCTCCATCATCCCCAACAAGATGGGGGAGGTCACCTAGCTCCATCTCTTCATTTAAAGGAGGAGGCCATCATTTTTTACAAGTTCCATCCTCTGAGGTGAGGAGGCCGCTTGTCCACAATATCAACACCATCATCGTTATCATCATCATCATCATCATCATCACCACAATTCAGGAACTCATAATGGGCATATCATTTATGTGCAAGACTATTTGCAAGACATATATATAAAAAATTTCAAAAGATTATTGAATAAAAACTAAATTCACACAAGCAAGTACATAAGCTAAGAAAAATATAAAACATATCAAACTGGTCAAGAGGTGAAATAGAGTGCATCACACCTGATATATGCTTCTAGTCCAAATGGACTAGACATTCACTTCTAGTCCAACTGGACTAGATAGTCCCACATACCAAAATTGAATTATTCTGAACCATCTATATCATTGGCATCACCTTATTAATAACAAATAATCACCATTAACACATGGACCATTGCTATTAGTGACATTTAGGTTCAAAAATAGGGTTTAGGCAAACCTAGGCTCGATGTGGTATTACTTTGGTCTGTAATATTTTCCTACTAATTTATATGTCATAATCAGGCTCTAATTAAGGTTTCATTATTTATCAATGCTTATACTATTTCACGAATTAATAGGAGGTTAAAAACATTTAATGATTATTTGATGAAGAAAGACCTTGTATTTAGGGATATTACTTGTATTAGAGTCCAAAAATTGATTTCAATCATGATTAGGGTTCAAGTATAATTTTTTGATAATAAATATCAAATGGATATCATTTATTTTATTTCATACATGCTAAAACAAACCATCACCTTGTTAATTAAAAACCATAAATATTACTATTTCAAGGTATGATCCAAGGGTCTTATACTAAAGTAGGAAATTTTCTAAATTTGGAGATATTTTGTGGGGGTTTATTGATCAAGTAGTCTATTTTTAATCACATTTCTAAGATCTCGTTGGCATATAGGATTTAACTGGAATAACCTTTTAGGATTATACTGTGGCCATTGGATTTTGGCAGCTAAAGTGCCTAGATTAGCGCCACATCACCCACAAGGGGAGGTGTACAGTTCCTCCCTTGGCTCACACTAGGGCGGGTGAACTAGATGGTCAAGGCCACTGGTTCAACTCTGATCCTCCTCTCTTTCTCCTTCTCGCCTCCAGTTGCATGCATGAGTCCCCCACTTTCTATCTTTTGTGTGTCGTCATGGAGAAGGTAGAAGAGGGGAAGAGGCTCTTCTACATCTTGCCTTCCAAGCCTTATCGTTGTGGTCATTCACCTTTTACAAAGTGGGGTATAGATGTAGAAGGGATTTTTGGCCAACATTAACTATGATTTTGGTCACCCTCAGTGGTGATATGGGTAACTAGGACATTGCAGTTGTCACCCCTTCTTCTGCTATGAACATGGGCTTCGATGCCCAATGCTTTTAGTTTTAGTAGCCGCTCAGAGATCCATCCCACCTCCACTTTGAATCTCTGAAGCTTTGTGACTGAACAAGCTCTTAGATTGGGGTCTAAAACCCCTAATGGAAGTGGTCTTCTCTTTTCGACATGGATTCAAGCTCTCCAGTGGTAGATATCAATGGGCAAAATGAGCTTTCTTCTACAGGATAGGTTCTCTATTGCCCCAAATGGCCACGTTGCTAGCAAACACCCCCTCACAACCACTCTATTTCTCCCTAACCTCCACTCTCACATCATCCCAGAACCACTTACATACAATGGTGGAGAGGGATTGAAGCACAATGGGTGGTTTTCCCTCTCTAGGCTACCTCACCCCTGAAATTTAGGCTCTTTAAGTAGATGTGGGTACTTCAGATCTATATTTCCAACCATATAAGTGTTGAGATCATGATATAAGAGGAGTAGGGCTTGGTCAAACTCCTATTCAAAAATGACCGGAGGTTAGGGACAAATTCCCTGCCCTCAATTTCTTCAGTAAGGGCCAAATGCTGGGAACACATCCTAGGCCAAAGGCCACTCCCAAGAAAAGGGGAAAAAACTAGCATGGCACCTTACAACCAAGATACTAAATGAAAAAATTACCAAAGTTTGACAACATTTATATCATAAATGCCTACAACTTCAAATAACTATATACCTTTATAGGATCCACCAATCATCCTAAAATTTGAGACAAATATCTTCTCTTTTGGAAACATTTGAGACCAAAATTCTATTTTATGATCATTTAAGTAAAGTCCTCAAATAAACTTATAAATATATGTATGAATCTTGAATTAAATTCAACATATCATCAAATCTTTATCTCACAAGTCCATAAATGCTAGTTATGATACAAATATACCTTAAGGCTCATCAATTTGACCTCTTGAACTTGTTGTGACTACTGAATGAACCTATTGGCCTCATAAGTATCCAAGACAATTAACAAAAAAAAACTATTCATCATAATTGAACTCAACTATTGTACTAATCACCAAATGCATATCTCATTACACTTTTTGGGTGAAAAGAGTCAATAATTGGATAACAAATCCTTCAATTTATATCAGTTATCCAAGAAACATTCATTATCATAAAATACTATATTGGGTATGAAAATCCTAAAATTCAAGGTCATCACATTCAACCCACCTTATTGGAATTTTGTCCTCAAAATGCAATTGATATCATAGTTAATAGAAAACCAAGGTTGTCAACTTCGTATAAGTCAGTGTTGATAGGCTTAAATTCTATCATAGTGTTGTATATATCCTAAGTTATCATCTTAGGATGTTATAGCATGGAAGGTGTACATGCCTTATTCCCCCAATAATTAGGGTTTATTCATACTTTTGAAGTTAAGAAGGAATTTCTCAAGGTTTCATCATTCACGTAACAAATGAAAGGTGATGTCAAGTTTTGTACCATTTATTAACGAAATTTTCATACTTGATATTATTATTGTAGTTTAATAGTCGAAATCATATTAGGATTTCATTACTTTAGAAGGATGAATTTAACATGCTTGCATATTAAGGTTTCACCCTATTGTACGAGTTATCCTCAACTAGAAGCATACATTTAGAAAGATTGAGGTTAGAAACCATATTTTGTGATCATGTAATCTATGCTCCAAAGTTATCTTGATTTCAAGGTTGAAATTTTAGACTTACTTATTCCATTCAAGTGGTGTATCACATATATATAAGATTTCTAAATTAAGTTAGATACATTCAATCATTGTCCATTATCTAGAAGGAATTCCATTATCCACATCATGGTTTCATAATCATGTCACTTATTGCTAACGATGAGCTTCAAGTCTCAGGCCACTCAAGCTATGACCTACCTAATTCAAATCATGACATAAACCACCCAAATTTATCCATACCAAATCAATCTACCCAACACTCAGAAGTGGTTACACCCATTGGCTTTGTTCACATGGAGCCACTAACCCGAGTATGATGCTCATTATAGAGATCACATATCATGCACTTCCTCTAGGGTTTTGGGACATCTCCCTCACCAAGATGGAGTTTCAAACACATATTTGATAACCTATTTCCTCTAGGGTTCGGTTTACTCACAAGAAATCTTGGGTTTCAAAATTTTTAGAGGAATCACACATTGGGTGACTTAGCTTATATACTCAAAAGTTGTCTAGCTACATTATCAAATTTTCAATATTCATATATCTCATATTTTGGAGTTTAGGTCATCTAAGCTTATCCCATGGTGGGCTCACCCTTTGTGGAGTTCAACCTATCAAATGTCCCATGCGAGAGGACCTCCCTCATAAATATCTTGAGGCCCATGTTGGTTCCAAACAACATCCCACATGTCATATCACAACTGATACAAATCTACACACATACATGCAATCCTACTAGATACATGTAGAACAACCAAATTAGCACACTAGAAATTTGTATCATATATGGTGCTAGATTATCTAGGGTATCATGCTCAAACTCATCTTGAATCATCAAAAAAATATTTATCATCATATTTCAAACTTAAATAATAATATATCAAGCTCATATTATATTTGATCAAGCTTATTTCTACTAGGCTACCCTATCAACCAAACCTTTATTACGGAGCTAAATGATTAAATAATATATATATATATATATATATATATATATATATATATATATATATATACTCTAAGCACTCTCATCTAGACTGAAGTCACTCCCTTTCACTTAGGTTGCATGAACACCCCCACTCTCCTGTGTGAGGAACACATTTTCATATATACATAATTAAAATATTGTATAGTTTTTCTCTGAATATTCAAGCATTAAAGAAAACTATTGAGGCTCAAGCCGATTGAAAAACAAAACCAAATCAGAAAAATTGAGTGTCCCACACACAATAGGGAGTCTATGGCTATGTAACCTAGTTAAATAGTGAGAACAAGGTGTAAGCTAGTGGAGATACCCAAAACACATGTCCACCTATGTATAGGGTTTCTCTTCCCATGATGCCCATCATCTCCAAACAATGTAATATCATATAGCTCCACATTATAAAGTATGATCGACACCATAGGACCTGTCATAAAACATCACTAGTTTAAACCTAATTCTGAGACATTCTTGATCGTGGTGCAGAAGATGTAGATCACATCATTTCTATTGAGATTCCTAATATTCCCACCGAATGTTTATCTTTTCAAACTATCTCTAGGTGTATGGTTCATGGTCTGTGTGATGTATACAATGATAAATCTCATTGAGTGTTTAAAAAGAGATGTAACAAATATTATCCAAGGAAATTCAATGAATCAACTACCTTTGCAACAAATGGTTATGTGATGTACTGAAGAAGAAATAATGGGAGAATATTTATTTTCAATTCAGTTACCATAGAAAATTGATGGAGTGTACCTTATAATATTGAGTTGTTAACTAAATATGATGCCCATATCAATGTTGAAATATGTAACCAAGAACAAGCAATCAAATTTCTTTACTAGTAGCTACACAAAGGTCATGATAGAACTACTGATGTTGTACACAATGGAAACAACAATGGTGTCGATGAAATAGATACTTATCTAAATTGTCATTACATATCTACTTCTGAAGCATCATGGAGAATATTTAATTTTTATATACATCACCATAATCATTCTATATTACAATTGGATATACACTTACCAAATGAAAATCATGTAAAATTTTTAGATCATGAAGCAATAGAGAATGTAATGAATTGACCTTTAGTTGAAAAGACTATGTTGACAAAATGGTTTCAGAAAAATAGAGACATAACTATCTCTAGAGGATTAACCTATGTAGAATTTTCACAATACTAGGCATGGGATGCTAACAAAAAAATTGGTCAACACAAAAAAGTGCTTTTTGCATTGGCCAATTACCGCATATCAATGCCCCTGCTGTGGAATTATATTACTTGAGATTGTTACTTTCTAAAGTTGTTGGGACAGGGAGTTATGCATAATTAAAAATGATAAATGGTCAAATATGCAACACTTTTAAAGAAGCTTGTCAAACAATGGGTTTACTTTCTCATATGTCTGAATGGGAACATGCTTATGTTGTTTCTATTAATGGGAAACTACATGGCAACTACGCCATTTATTTTGTTCCCTATTGTTATGCACTGATATAAGCAATCCCCATAAAATTTGGAATGACGATTTGACAAAATTGATTTATGATTTCAAGAATAAAATACTACCTGAATGTAATATACCAAGATATCTAGATGCTGAAATAGAATTGAAAAATAAGGACCTACTACATATTGAAGAAATTTTGAATAAAAATAGAAGGTATTCAAAAGATTTTTTTGGGTTCCCATTGCCAATATTTAAAAATGAAAGTTTACTAAATAATAGATGAATACATTACAAACTTATCCATAATTGTAATATATTTTGTTGTTGAATTTAATCACAGTTTTAATAAGTTGAACATAGAACAACTTTTAATATTCAATGATATTATGAAGTCATGCTACTCCCCTATCATTTTTCTTTAAAAGTGGTCGTGGTGGTACTAGGAAAACATATTTGTAGAACACATTAATAGTAAAATTACGAAGCGATGGCAAAATCATTTTAGTAGTTGCGTCTTCTAGAATTGCAACACTATTGTTGCTCAATGGGCATACTGCTCATTCGAGATTTAAGATTCCATTGAATTTAGATGAAAATTCAAATTTTGCTATACCTTTACGTTTAGACTTGGATAAACTAATAAGGAAAGCAATTTTGATTATTTGGGATGATGCAACTTTGATGAATAGATATTTATTTGAAGTATTAAATAGAACTTTAAATGATATTATGCATCATGTTAAAGAAAATTCAAAGGATCATTTATTTCGAGGTATGATTGTTATTTTAGGATGATATTTTCAACAAATTTTACATGTTATACCTAAAGGAGGACAAAGTGATATTTCTAATGCAACTATAAGTCAATATATACTTTGGAATCATTGTCGTATCTACGAGCTTTCAATGAATATGCAAATTGACATTTGACTACAAGCTTTGTTGATCGTAGGAGAACATTTATTGAATGGCTATTAAGAGTAGGTGATTGATTCATTCCTTGTCTACATGTCAATGATGAATACCAAGAGAACTAGATAGAATTACCTTCCAAACTATTACTAGTTGAACCTACTACTGTAAAACATTTAATTGAAAATATATATCCAATTTTCAATGTAAGGTACAAAGGTCCAAATTGCTTGAACACCCGTGTTATACTTGCACCAAGAAATGATGAAGTTGATGATTTAAATTCTTTTCTATTAGACCAGATACCATGCAGTTCTTCATTATGTTATAGTTTTGATATTGTTGAAACTTTGGATAGTAGAAAAACAATGGATCGTGCTATACATTCTGATGAATATTCTCTCTAAATTTTTAAGTATTCCAAATCATATGTTATCATTAAAGGTTGGAGCACCAGTCATACTAATTAGAAACATAGATCAATGAATTGGGCTTTATAATGGAGCCAAGTTAATATTACAAATGATAAATATTCAAATTTTGGATATTGAAATCATTACAGGAAGTCACATTGGTGATCATGTTTATATTCCACATATTACTTTTACTAAAAAGAAAATTGGGGCACCATTCATTTTAAAAAGAAGGAAATTTCCTATCAAATTCGCTTTTTTATGACTAAAAACAAAAGCCAAGGATAAACCTTACAATCGGTCGGTCTATATTTAAAAATTCATGTGTTCTATTATGGACAACTATATGTTGCTATTTCACGTGTCACACCAAGACAAGTCTTGAAAATTATGTTATGCAACTCCGATGGAGTTCCAAAAAATATTTTATATTCACTATTGTATTTGTAGGGAGTGCAACTCAAACTGCATCTGACAAACTGGATGAGACAATTAATGATAAATGTAAGTTAAACATTCTTTTCTACATCTGTAAAAATTATTACTCTCACATCACTATGTAGCTAACCTATATTACATATCCTCTTGCTATTTTTTTATTTTTCAAATTTAATTAACTTCATACTTTTTCCTATGATTAATTGAACTGGGTGGAACTTTCGAACAAATCAGCCCAAAGGCACCAAAAAAGGAAATTGTGATATCCAAAAGAACAGCTGAGTTTGACGGTAGCAAACCAACTAAAGATACAATTGCATTTGATCAATCCTCTTCAACAACTTCAGCAATGTCATCTATGTTATCATATCATGGTACACAATGTTGCATCTAAATATACTCCTCACAAAATTATTTTTTTACAAATAAAGAAGAATAAACATCTTACATGTTGAACTATGTATAGAAGAGGTCAAAAAATCATTAGCTGATGTCTTCAAAGGACACAAGCCACACTTATTTAGTATGATTCGTCCAAATCAGAAAGAGGGGATCTTCTTATTTTGTGTTACAAATAAATGATGACATGTAATAGAAAAACCAACTAGAAAGACTGAATCATCATGGTTACCTTGATAGACTCTAAGGTTTGATTCTAACTTTCTTTATAATGTTACTATTATATTCAAATCTCGATATGATATATAACATAGTGTTTTTAGGGAGATGAGATCCAAACAAGAATTATACATTCAAACCAAGATAAATGTGATGAATTGCTTACCATGGGTAAAACTTTGGTCTTGAAATCTGTGACTATTCGGAAATATCAATTTGGTTTGGGAATCGTACCTCATGATTTTATCATATTCATCAATGATCGCTCCATAGGTATTGAAGTGCAAGATGACCAAACAATACCATTTCCTAAGTACCACATCACATTGTTGGATAAACTAAGCTCATCTAAATTTGAAAATGGAGCCTTAGTTGGTATGTTATTACCTAATTTCTCCATTTAATTCCTATTTTATGCATAATTAAATATTTTCATAGATGTGGTTGGGATCATTTGGAAACTAGAATCAAGAACCATGTCAATCTAATGCTTGTATTAGCCTCCATATTATAGATCATAGGTATACTATGATGATTTATAAAATAAATTACTTGTTCTATATGGTTAACATATTTGTCCAACTATAAAATAGCAACTTCTGTGTTTGGTTGACCATGTGGAACGAACTAGCTAAAAGATATTGTGATCAACTGGTCATTGCTGCAAAAAGAAATGTCATACTTCGTGCAATAAAAGTGAAAAACGAGACATACAATGGTAAAAAATCTTGAAAAATTACAATATGTATCAACATTGAATATACTCCTAGTTCTTTTTTGTTGTTGGTGTCTTAGATGAATATTGTATTGCAACCACTGATTATTTAAATCTCTCCTTAGAACCAACTGTACGTACTGAAATTCAAATGTTAAAAAAGTGGTTAGTAATGATGTAATAACAAAAACATGTAGCATAATAAAACTATAACATATCTCACTAACACAATATAATTATCATATTCGTTGCAGGCTTTCTCTCGATAAATTAAAGGGAAAAGTCTCTACATCAGTTTGTATTTATAGGGAGAAACAACTGGATGATAAGATTCAATTTGTAAACATTAATGACATCATTTTCCATGACCAACAAGTAATTGAAAAGGTGCCTATTTATATTAACAATATCTTTCAATTCATAATTTACATTTCTTTATGACTTAATTCTATTTTTTTATTATTACGTCCTCTATACTTTGCAATAAAGAGACAATTAGGAGTGTATCCAGTGATGATGAAATATTTTATAATTGTTGCCAATCATGCTCAAAGAAATACAAATCGACAACAAGGAACACACGATGCTATTATTTTGGGGTTATTGAATGTGTTCCAATAATAAGGTATTTATGATGAGATGTGTACTTTATAGATACATAATATCACACTGATGATTATATTTAACAAAAAAAATATTTCTAATAGGAAAATAAAGGCTAAAATATTTGATGAAAGTGGAGATGGGTATTTCACCTTATTTGGAAATAATGCAAATTCATTTCTAGTTGTCAAAATTCAAAGAATATTGGAATTTTTCACCAAGGTTGTTCTACTACATTTTAATAAAAACTACATATGTGATTTTTCATTACATTTTAGACTACTAATTAAAATGTTAATTTCTCTTTAACTATTTTCTACTAGGATGGAAGCCAAGATGTTATTGACCACATATTTACAAAACCAGTCGGAAAGACTTTCACTTTTCAATTGCGTTTAAGCAGAGACAACCAACATTGAATCATGACTTCACTATTACCTCTTTTTCTCAATATCTATCAAAATAATAGATTCTTAGTAGGTAAAAAAAAAGTTATTTTCCTAGTGATACTATATGTTGTAGTCAACCACTAGTACATAATCGACCTTTAGTGTCGGTTTTTAAGCGACACCTATATAGGCGTCGCTAAAAGCCCAACCGTTACACATCGGTTCTCAAACTGACGCCACAACCCTGCGCGCGCCACCGAAAATGCGCCAGTAGGGGGTATAGGCGTCGGTTATTAGCTTTGAAACCGATGTCATATACCTTCGCGCCACAGAAAGGGCGCCATCTGGGGCACTATCGGCATCAGTTTATTAGTGATAACCGACGCCATCTCACCCGCTGTCATGTCCGTGCTGGACATCACAACCGTGGTGTCTGGTCTGCTGCCACAGCCGTGCTGGCCAGCACGGATGTGGTGTCTGGCCTGCTGCCACGACCGTGCTGGACAGCACGGCCGTGGTGTCTGGCCTCATTAGAGAAATCAATGTCGGTTAATAGTAGGGCAAGTGACACTATAACCATTTTTTGTTGGTTTTATACAAATAACCGACGCCTATTTTATGTTTTTTTTCTGTCAGTCTGCAGACCTTCTATGGCTGGTCGCAGGATGAGAAACCTACAGTTTAGTTATGAACTGCAGGTTTTACGACATCCATTGATATCAACCAACGACATGCCACAAACCTACAAAATTAACAACATAAATGTTCACACATTTAGCAACCTACATTTCGATTCGATTTTCACACATCTAGAAACATTCATGTAGCAATCTGTAGTTCCATTCATTTTCATATTCACACATGTAGAAACATTCATATAGCAACCAACAGTTTCATTCATTTTCACTCAGATACATGTAGAAACATTCACACATATTATAATTCAGAAATTCATTTACAAAATATCATTCTTTAGTCATTATTTGCTATCAACATCCCAATTATATGTTAAAACCCCCACTACTTATATGGTTGTTGCCCATTCTTCTCTTACATCATTTAATTCTTCCGTCGTATAGGGAGCATGTACATCTGGTAAGACCTTTCTTGTATTGTGGTCAGTTTTAAACACCTGCAAAGAGAATGATGTATATATAAAATTAATAATATATAAATAAGATTGATATATTTCATATTAAGATCTAATGAGACTATATATAATACCTCAGGAATGGTATCGATGTCCACTGCGGCATATTTGATAATCATGTGCATAAATCGCATCACATAATATGCACATGCCCATCCATTGTCTTTTGTAGCACACTATAAATTGAAACATATAAAATATTAAAAAATACAACTAATTAAGCATTGTTCACATAAATAATATATACATTGTAGTCGGGAACTTACTTCTACGTTTTTCCAAATTATTGGCTGGTTCTTTTTCCTGGAGACCTTTCCTCCAGCCTTTTTGAACTCATCTAAACCCCTACATGTTAATGTAACACAGTGCATTGCATAAATAAATAGTAATGTAATAACATATCTTAACAGATATGAAAATGAAATATTTCTCACCGGAATAATGCTATTTTCATTATGTGTCCATATTTTGAATTCAATTTAGTCCCCTTAGGATCTAGATAATAGACAGTGAATGTCTCGGGGACAATAACTAGTAACTCCCAATGCGTACCTCTAGAGGTAAAAAAGTTAAAAAATAATAACTCAAAATCCACAATAAAAATGTAATTTTCTTAAGTCCAAATTATAAGCAAAGTAAACTTACTCCACATTGAATGGAGCTATTATCACCGTCTTCTTATTTTGAGAAAAATTTATAAAAGCATCACAACAGTATTGTTGAACTGACGGAGGGTCTTTAGCTACTAGACTAATCAAAGATGGAATAAAAAATCCTACATGTTCGAATGAAAAATCTGCACATATCTTGTCTAAGTAGCTGCAAAACATGTATTACGCATGCATTAATTAATAAGAAACCAGATCACCAGATCCTACACAAGGTATATGGATGTATATAGAAGATCTCACCTTATCCATATCTCTATCACAGATGTATTCATCCAATCATATCAAAACAACTCTAAAATATCTTGTTTAAATAGGTTGCTTTCGTATGATTGACCTGCAACATCTGCATCTATAGAAATAGTTATAGGGTAATTTATATCATGTTCACTTAACCATATTACCATACCCCTACAGTTAGGACCTAACGAGACAGGTAGGTCCTGTGGAACCCAACTTGGTAATGTAGGAGGTGGAGGTGGAGGCCTAGATGCTATGGGTGTCTTCTTTTTAACCTGTATATATATATATAATTTTAGATCAACAGACATCATATACACACACTAACAATTTAATGTAATGTAAATTTACCATACAGTTTCAGTATAGAGGACATCTACTTTTTTCCACAATATCACTCTTCCTTCTGCCTCACCAAGTGTTTCATAGTCTGGGTGGGCATATGGCAATAAAAGATCCATCCAGTTGGGGAATATACGTACCGGGCTCACATGAACCCAACTAGTTGGTAATGGAGACCCGTGAAACATTTCCCCTAGTAGGGATGGGTAAGTCGACGCCTCTGCAATGATAAATTCTTTACTTTTTAGACGGAATGGCTTCAACCCCTACAAATTTTTGTGTAAAGAATGTTATATACATATATACATATCATCTTAAAAAGACTAGGTATTATGTCATAAAAATACTTACAGTGCCCTCACTAGGTGGTGTGTCTACAGGATTACTCTCAATCTTTGTAGTAGGATTAGAGTGGGATGCCATAGGTATTGTCTGCTGAGTGGCAGTCTAAGATTCCTGCCACTTGCTCAGTGCTTCTTCAAGTTTCCTATCAACTAGCTTATCTACCTATACATGGATAAAAGAAACGTTAGCTTATGATTATTGAATTCTCTTTTAAAGTAACATTATAAAGAAAGAATAGGTTACCTCTTCTTGTGAAAGTCCCACTTTTGGGACATGTTTGCGCTGGGATGGCCCAAAGAACCTTTTGATGCCCACACTAGCGCCTGCATCCCTAACACATCCAGGATGCTTTTCGTTACCCAGAGCAACTGTCAATTCATCCCTTGTGCCCTCAGGGATGAACTTTCCTTGTTTCCTCAGCTCGTGCAGCTCCCGCTAATCGTAAAAACAAAAAATTGTAATTAAGTAAACACCACAAATAATCAATATTCGAACGATTGTTGTAAGAGTTGTATTTTACCATTTTTGCAGCCGCCTCAGCAGTTGCAGGCTTCCTTATTTCTCCCTTCTTATTTTGCCTCCCAGCTATCCAGACATCATGGCGAGGCAGAGGTGTGCTACCTATAGTAGAGGACTCCTGAGTAGCAACAAAATGAGAAGTAGCCTCAGACTGTAGTCTTTGGTGAATTCCTGCATACCCCTTTGGACCCATTGTGTGGTCATGAACATTCAGTGCACACCTTGCTTTTTGCGCCTCACTGAGGGCCTACTTAGTATGAACATTAATGATTTGGTTAGTAACACTAAATTTTAATCTTGAATAGGTGAATACAACGTATATTAATTAAATTGGGGGTGACACCTAATACCTTGAATTCATCAGTTCGTCTTGAAGCAACAAATGCGTCCCATTCTTCTTAGTCTAGGAAGTTCTACTGTTCTGTGGCTGTCTTCTTCCTCTTGTCACCTTCTTTTATGTATTCTCGGGTGAGATTTGTCCTATAGTTCCTTAGGACTCTCCCACAGCATTGCATCATACATTTACGATGCAGCTTTTCATCCAATTCAAATATACTCTACAAAATAGAATTGCTATTAACTAGTATCCAAAAATTAGTAATCTAACAAATAGAATTGCAAATTAATAATAAATCATGCATAAATCCTTCCATATTATGTCTTTCTTGTCCTTAGGAACTTTATGCCAAGAATTTGTCTTACAACCACAATGGCTATGAGTAACATACCCAAGATATGAAACAAACGAATTGCGATTCACTCCAATTGCATTTCCTGCATTATCAAAATCCACAACAAGTTTGGGTCCATTACCCCTTTGCGCTATTAACTTCTTCATCATAGTGATGCCCCTTCTCTTGTCAACTTTTTGGTGTTGCTCATCAAGTGCTTCAGAGGGTACATTTGCATCATCAACCTAAAATTTGACAAAATAAACACACTTACAGGATATAACTAGAAATGGACATATAGATATAAATATATGATATATATTTTTAAAACTTACATTGTGAGGCGACGCATTGATGTCCGCACCCTCACTGTAATCATCAACACGGTCATCAGGAGAATGATCAGCCATCTGAAAGTTCACATTCACATTGTAAAGTTCACATTGTAAAGTAATTCATATTGTAAAGCTCACATTGTAAAGTTCACATTCACATTGTAAAGTAATTAACATTGTAAAGTTCACATTGTAAAGTAATTCACATTGTTAAGCTCACATTATAAAGTTCACATTCACATTGTAAAGTAATTCACATTGTAAAGTAATTCACATTGTAAAGTTGTCATTCAGAAAAATAAAACATATAAAAAAATATAAACATGCCTATAATATTGCGATTTTTTTTATCAATTAAAAATCCTTCATTGTGATCTCTGCGCACATACAAGTCATCATTAGCTTCAATATTTGTTGGTGTTGGCAACCCAACTGAGAATGGACTGGAGTCATCATACTTATCATAGTACTCTTCTTCATCTATATGATCTTCAATGAACTGTCTTTTACTATGAAGAACAACCGACCATATATCATTTGCAGGATCATCAATATAAAATACTTGTTTCGCCTGTGATGCCAATATGAATGGTTCACCCTTCTCGCCAATCTTTTCAAAGTTCACTAAAGTGAAACTCAATTCATCCACTATAACTCCTTTGGTGTTATCAACCCAATTACATTTGAAGAGAAGAATTCTAAAATCTATGTAGTCAAACTCCCATATGTCTTCAATGACACTGTAATATGACATTTTAGCTTCACGTGGACTGTTATCCTTTGCACTTGCTAAAAACATAGTCGACACTTGAAGGGTGACCCCACTATTTTGGACGAAACTCTTATCATTTTGGTGCTTTATGTAATATGTGAATCCATTAATGTCATACCCCTCATAAGACATAACATTCAATTTTGGTTTAAAGGTGAGGCATTTGATAGTTTCAGTAATATCATCTGGTGTTTGAGATAGTTGATGTAAGACTTTATCTTCGAACCACTTAATAAATGTCTTGTTATGCTCTCTAGCAAGCCACATTGTATTGGCTCAAGGATATTGTCTCTTGATGCAATTGGTATATTCCTTGATATAAACACTCACTTCGTCCATGTTGTGTAAAATATACAAGTGACCTTGTTCCAACTTCTCACGGTTGATTACTTTCACCCGTGATCCCAAAATTCCTTTGCCAAATTGCTCCTCAATATTCTTGTCATTACCAGGAGTGTCATTACCACTGAGAAAGTCATTGAAAAAATCCATAACCTCTCTCGCCACATAACCCTCAATAATACTCCCTTCAGGCCGATAATGGTTTCGAACATCACTTTTAAAAAAGCTCATGTATCGTTCAAAGGGATACATCCAAAGCAAGAAAACTGGTCCCAACATTTTCACTTCCCTAGTCAAGTGGACAACAAGATGTACCATGATATCAAAGAACGACGGAGGAAAATACATCTCAAGCTGACATAGGGTAACAACCACTTCTCTTTGTAAATTATCGAGAGTATCAGGGTCAATAACTTTGCTGCACAGACTGTTGAAAAAGAAACAAAGTTTGGTGATTGCAAACCTTACATGCTTCGATAATATAGATCAAATTGCCACAGGCAATATTTGTTGCATTAGAGTATGACAATCATGAGATTTAAGACCTATCAACTTTAGATCTTTCATTGATACCAATCTACATATGTTGGATGAGTAACCCTGTGGCACCTTAACATTTACCAAACATTCACAAAAAGCTTTCTTCTCCTTTCTAGACAATGTGTAACAAGCGGGAGGTAAGTATGTTCTCCGATTTCCCATTTCATGAAATTCTGTTAATTCTGACCTTATTCCCATTTCACGTAGGTCCAGTCTAGATTTTATCCCATCTTTAGTCTTACCTGGTATATTCAACAAAGTACCAATGACACTATCACAGACATTTTTCTCAACGTGCATGACATCGATACAATGCCTGACTGTCAAAGAATTCCAATAAGGAAGATCCCAAAATATTGACTTCTTCTTGAATAAAGATTTGTCACTCCGTGTGGCCATAGTACATTGTGATCTCTTACCGAATTCATTGACAAAATCTTTTACTCTTTCATAAACAGCCTCCCCTAGTATAGGTTTAGGTGCACTCCGTTCCTCATTCAATCCATTGAATGCTTTGCGCTTCCTACGATACGAATAGAATTTTGTAAGAAACCTTCAATGACCGAGATATAAAGTCTTACCTCCATGTTTTAGTCTTGTTGAATCAGTGTTCTCTTCACATATAGGACACACTTTAGCTCCTTTGACACTATATCCAGACAAATTTCCATATGCTGGAAAGTCATTAACAGTGCAAAACAACATAGCATACAAACGAAATATCTCTCTTCGTGAAGTATCATAGGTCATCACACCTTCACCCCAGAGTTTCTTTAAGTCATCAATCAGAGGTTCAAGATAAACATCGATATCATTTCCAGGTTGTTTAGGGCCCGATATCAACAACGACAACATTACATACTTATTTTTCATACACAGCCAGGGCGGAAGATTGTATATAACAAGCATGACTGGCCAAGTGATATGTTGGCTGCTCAATGTATCTGTTGTTCCAAATACGACCTCAAGTTGCGGTCGAGGATCTTGGTAGTGTATATCGTGGGTCGCGGTCTTGCGCTATACAAGGATATACCGCGACCGCGGTTCAGACCACGATCAAATCAAAACAAAGCTTGTTTCCTTAGTTAAATCATCAATTACTCAAAAAAGAAGATAGATATGTACAAAACTTAGGTAGCAGGAAACTAATCAAACAAAAAGGGAAGAGAAAACAAAGCTTAAGGAAAAAGAAAAAACTTGGGTTGCCTCCCAAGAAGTGCTTGCTTTAAAGTCTTTTAGCTAGACTTCATAATTCTTCACTCCTTTGGTCCTACAATTAGATGTGGCATCTCCTCATTCCTTTCCTCTAGTGTCTGATCTAGTTCCTCCAAGTTGATCTCAGATCTTCGTACAAAAGCCTCATCTTCATAAAATCTTTTTACCCTATGGCCATTGACTTTAAAAAATTCCAGTTTTCTCTCCTTGGATTTCCATCATTCCTGATGGGTAAATCTTCACCACAGAGAAGGGGCCTGACCATCTTGTTCTAAGATTTCCTCAGAAGAGCCTAATACTTGAGTTGAAGAGGAGCATTTTATCACCTTCTCAAACATCCTTGTTCTTTAGTTGGTCGTCATACCATACCTTGGTCCTTTGTTTGTAAATTCTTGCATTTTCGTAGGCATGTAGTCTCAGTTCCTCAAGCTCCTATAGCTGTAAGAATCTTTTCTGTCATGCCTTCTCCAAGTCCATATTCAGAAACTTGATCGCCCAAAGGGCTTTATGTTCAAGCTCCAAAGGTAGATGGCAGGACTTACCGTAGATTAATCTGTACGGTGTCGTACCAATCGATGTCTTATAAGCTATTCTATAAGCCCATAGAGCACCATCGAGTTTCATAGACCAGTCCTTTTGAGTGTGGATGACCGTCTTTTCTAGAATTTTCTTAATCTTCCTGTTAGATACCTCTACTTGTCCAGAGGTTTGAGGGTGATAGGGTGTAGCAACTTTGTGTTTTACCCCATACTTTTTTAATAGCGCTTCAAATTGCTTTTCCCCAAAATGTGATCCCCCATCTCTTATGACAGTGTGAGGCACTCCGAAGAACGGAAAAATAGTTTTCTCGAAAAGCTTGATAGATCAATCTTCTTCTAATGTGGGGAATCAGACGCATGTCGTAGGATCCCATCATTATTTTTCTTAACATCTGCATGCCACCTCAAATTCTTCGCATCTATTAGATTGGCAAACAAGCGTTGAAACCGTGATATTATAGGTAGATACCACATCACCTTTGCAGGAGAACATGTTTTGGACTCCCCCGAAGTCGTCAATTTATACCGTGATGCACCATATTTTGGACAATCTTTCAAATCCACATAGTCCTTTTGAAATAATACACAATCATTCGGGCATGCGTGTATCTTTTTGGCATCCATTCCCATTGGGCACAACAATTTCTTTTCCTGGTATGTTGAGATTGGCAGCTCGTTTCCTTCAGGAAGCATTTCTTTCTACATAGACAACAATGACGTGAAGCTTTTGTCGCTCCATCTATTGTGCTTTCATCTTGAAAAATCTCAATGCAGCGCTAAGGTTCGTAAACTTAGTACAACATGTGTATAACAATATCTCAGCATCATGCACAATGTTTCTAAAAATGGGAGGTGGATCGGTGTGCTCTACCCCACAACTATCCATCATTGCATCAACGATGTCTACTGGAACTGGTTCATTCACATCTACGTCATCGAAGACAATTTCTTCTTCCACACAAGTACTTCTATCGACATCCACTGGTTTCAGGTTTGAAATCTCTCCATGCCAGTGCCATTGTGTATAGCCTTGTATAATCCCGTTGCACATGACATGACTTTTGATTTCGTCACCAGTGTTGACTTTCAAGTTGTTACCGCAATTCCTACATGGACAGTAGAACCTATCTCCAGGTTGTTTCCTATGTTCCTCGGCAAATCTAATAAGCTGGTCAAGACCAGATATAAACTCTGGGGTGCAACGATTGTGAATGGACATCCATGATCTATCCATTCTATGATAAAAGAGAAAACAAGTATATATTACAACAAGATTAGGGTCTAGGGTTAACAAATACATGTGATGTCATTCTTATATATAATAAATGTGTACCACCTATCCCATTCTTGAACACTTAATCTTCACTAGTAAGTGTATAATGTGTATTGGGTTTTCAAGAAAATTTCAGCAACATTTCCCCGTTGTTCTCTAAGTACATATGTACTTAGAGAAAAAATAGGGAAATGCTGCCAAAATTTTCTCAAAAACCCAATACACATTATACACTTACATCCTAAGTGAGATTAGGTGTTCAAGAACAGTCCCAAACTGGGGACTATCCAAAATTTACTCCTAATGAGTAAATCTTGGATGGATTTCTAGACCAACAAATACATGTGTTGTCATTCTTATATATAATAAATGTGTACCGCCTATCCCATTATTAAACACCTAATCTCACTAGTAAGTGTATAATGTGTATTGGGTTTTTAATAAAATTTCGGCATCATTTCCCCGTTGTTCTCCAAGTACATATGTACTTAGAGAACAAACGGGAAAATGCTGCAGAAATTTTCTTGAAAACCCAATAATACACATTATACACTTACATCCTAAGTGAGATCAAGTGTTCAAGAACAGTCCCAAACCGAGGACTATCCAAGATTTACTCCTAATGAGTAAATCTTGGACGGGTTTCTAGGCCAACAAATACATGTATATATGTTGTCATTCCGATACCTACAATCCTAGTTTCATCATTCATATCCTAGGTTTCATGTAACATCATTTAATCTAGGTATCATATTCTATAACATCGATTTCAACATTTTGAGTGTCCATGCATGTTCATCATCAAGATAAAGACACACATAATTAAGCAGCAAGAAGGAATATATGCAAATCAACAGCAAGTCAATAGCACCTGCAACAACACAAATGCATGATTCAATATTGGTATAATGTATTAATTAGGGGTCAATCTTGAAGTATTAATTAGAGATTCATATATCAACATACATACTAGGTCACATAATCATTTTAGAAATTGAAGACTCACATGTGAGTTAAATTTGAGACATCAATGTATCTTTAACACGCATGTTTCAAGGTTCAAAGCACATAATCAAATCAAATTATGATGCTAGAATGGACAAGTTTAATATAAGTAAATACAAATCAGTAGATAAGTAAATACAATTCAGTAGATATATAAATTCAATTCAGTAGATAAGTAAATACAAGAAGTAAATATGAATCAGTAGATAAGTAAATACAAACCAGTAGATAAAAAATACTAATCAGTTGATCGAAATCAGCAACTTAGGACAAAGTCCATCACTTAGTAGAGGGGGCTGACCTTGGGCGGTGGAGGGCAGGGAGCAGACGGAGAAGGATGGGTAGGGAGTAGGTAGAGAGGACAGCTAGGAGCCGGTGAGCACAGAGGGTCGGTGAGAACGGAGCGTCGGCGACCAGAGAGGGAGAGGGCCTGCGAGTAGAGAGCCACCAGTGAGCACAGAGCCACCGGCGAGCACAGAGGGCCAGCGAGAAGAGAGGGAGAGCGGCAGTGTCAGTAACACAGAGCAATGACGCGAGCACGGAGGGCAGGGAGCGGCGCGCCGGCGGAGCATGGAGTAGTGGAGGCGCGAGCACGGAGCAGCGGCGGGCAGCAGAGCACGGAGCAAATCACCAAACCTATTTTCGCGGGCATGAAATAGAGAAAGTTGAAGAGTCGGCTTCACACGGCGCTATAAAGTTGACCATAAACGTCGGTTATTTAAAAAACCGACGCTAATTACAATAGCAGTCGGTTACCATAGAAAAACCGACACCACACGGGTGTAAAAATTTCCACGCGGTCAGCGCGGAAACCCATTGGCATTGGGTATTCCAAACCAACCGACGATTAAAATGCGGCTAATTTAGTTGTCAGGTTTTTAGTTAATAACCGACGCCGTATGCTAAATTTTGAAGGTAATATTTTTCGATGGAAATTTTGGAATTGGCGGTCAATTTTAGGCGTCGATTTCTTATTAAGGAACCGACGCTAATGAAAAGCGATACCCGTGTCTGATCGCACTTCATAGATAGATGTCGGTTTTTTTGTTTAACCGACGTTGTATGTGTTTGGCGTCAGTTTCTTGTATACAACCGATGTCTGTGAATGTGACTTTATAAGTCATTTTTGTAGTAGTGAACATTACGATCTAAGTAAATGAATACTTATATTAGTATCACTTTATCATGCATATATGTGACTTTTTTTAGGGACAACCTATTGTCATGTACATATATATATATATATACATATATACATACATACATATATACACACATACATATATATATATATATATATATATATATATATATATATATATATATATATATATATATATATATATATATATATATATATATATATATGAAGAAGTTCCTTAGAATCCAGGTTTATATTTTAGTTTCAACCAACATGTTTAATTATGTCTATCATTATTATAGTTACATTACTATTTTTTTCATACATGACTGTAAATATTAAATGAAACTTTTAGTGATATAATGAAATATCTACCAAATAACTCCTCATCTACAAAATGAAGCGTATATATTGTGTTGTAAATGGAGTTTGTATGGAAAAAAGGTAGGCGATACTTGGCTATTAACTCTACAATTTTCTTGTAGGGAAGAGTAGTCATTTACAAAACAAATTCAGTCTCCCAATGGTTATCATTGGGCACAGATTCTGCTAAGCTAGCCGCTTGATATTTTAATCTTTCAAAATTTGTGTGGATAGTAGACCTAAGTAAGGGTGCATACGACATACACTAGCGCCTCAAAGAAGCTTACCACTAAGCAATTAAAACCCTCTGAAGGAGAGGAGGTCTAGATTTTTTTAGGCACTTCTCAATCAACCAATGCACTAACTTCAGATTGATGCATGAGGGGTGGATCAGATTATTTTTGAGTTAATAGTCTAACCATGTTTTGTTTCTTCATTTATTTTACCATAGAACCAGATGCCATAACATGTCCTTCTTTGGTCACAACAAAATACCGTGGGTTGCTAAATATTATTTAAGCTCCCTCTTTTAGCACTCGTATGTCAAATGTGTTATCCAAAAGTAGGATCTATTTAAATTCTCTTTTTAGCTTCAAGCTATATAAAGCTATTGCTTTTAGAGTTCTTCCACTGAGACTTATTTCACAAGTCAATTTTAATTAACCAACTTGAAACATTCTAATTTAAACATTTTTACAGTTACTCTATATGAGTATCAATTAAAAAAACCTAATGTCATATGGATGGCATTCCATCACTATTATAGCACTCTCATTGGCACGTCTAAGAAGGTACAATGTACAAAAGAATAAAGGTGGTGGGACTGGCACGAGATCTTCCTTATTGTTGACATGGCCATAAGCAAGACTAACAAGTAAACCCATATAGAGTTTGTATGGAGAAAAGGTGGGGTATACTTGGATGTTAACTCTACAATATTCTTGTAGAGAGAGAGAGTACTTATTTATAAGGCAAATTAAATCTCTGAATGGTTAGCATCGGACTCAGCCTCTACTAAGCTAGCCACTTGATATTTTAATATTTCAATCTCTATGTCGATAGTAGTAGACCTAAGTAAGGGTGCATACAAAATCCACTACCGCCTCAAAGAAGCTTACCACTAAGAAATTAAGGCCCTCTAAAGGAGAGGAGAACCACATTTTTTAATCACTTACCAATCAACCAATGCACTAACTTAGAATCGATGCATGAGGGGTGGATTATATTATTTTTGAGTTAATAGTCTAACCATGTTTTGTCTCTTCATTATTTTTAGTTAGTTGCATTTCATTTTCCATAATATTTGTCTGGAACTGTCATATACGATACAGAACCAGAAGCTGTAACTTTTCCTTCTTTTCTCATAGAAAAGTACTGTGGATTGCTATATATTATTTAAGTTCCTTCTCTTAGCAGTTGTGTATCAAATGTGTTATCCAAAAGTAGGATTTGTTGAAATTCTCTTTTTAGTTGCAAGATTTGTAAAGCTATTGATTTTGAGTTCTTACACTGAGATTTGTTTAACAAGTCAGTTTTCTTAACGAACTCAAAACATTCTTATTGTTTCTCTATATGAGTACAATCCAGAAAAAGCTAAATGTTGTATGGAAGGCATTCCATCACTATTATAGCACTCTCATTGGCATGTCTATGAAGGTATAATTCCCTTCTAAGCATTATTAGGGTGTGAAGTTTCACACATGTACACAAGGACATATCCAAGTAACCCCATATGGAAAGGGGGTTTAAGTTTAGGATCTAACCTTCAGAGATTCCTCCTTACAAGATGCCAAACACACTATCAAAATCCACGAGAGATTAGCCTAACATGAATGGTAATGACACCATCTACCTCACATGCTATGACCTTCACATTGAACTATTCAACCAAGTGGTTCATAATCAATAAGAGAAAATCATTTACCCTTGCTTGATTTTGACCTGTGAGTGTTGTAATGATACACAATGAGAGATAAGAGAACACTTTTTTCTCAATTGATTGGCACCCATACAAACTAAGATGCAAACTAGCTCTTCAGAAAATTCACTTGTGCAAGAGGAATATAAGGCCACAGCCATGCTCATTTGTAGTAATGAACCTTCCTATCTCAAGTTTTTCTGAACCTTTTGCTTCTTATGCTTGCTTTTGTTGTGAGTTACAATTACATACATATGAGTGTTTCTGTCACTTTTGTAATTTGTTACATTTAATATTTTTCCCGCACACTACTTTGCTTTTTTGTACGACTCTTGCATTTACTTCTTTTAACTGTGATTTAATATGTCTTTTTCAAATGAACCTTCCCAAAGACCACTCACTTCATTTTAGTGACAATATATTATTCCATCATTATAATTGCTTTTTCATACCTAGTGGCATATAGATTACATATTGACATCATTATATTATAACAGAGTGTCTGCCTACCTCCGTTATGCAAGCTCTTGTTGTTAGCTCCTTGCATGAAAGTTTAATAAGTCCCAAGCATAGTACTCGTCATTCTAATCGGTACCACATGGTAATCAGAACGAATTAAGTCCAACAATGTAAATTGGATATATAACCATGCTTACTAATATGTAGAACATTCCAATGTGAGATATATAAGTGTGCTTACTAATATATGTACCTTTTTATGTTGCATATTCTTTTATAGACATCTAATGGATTTCTTCAGCTACATATTTTCAAAACGCATAAGGTGCAATATTTTACATAGCAATGTCAATAAATTACTTAAAGAGTAATACGATTAAGTTATATAATTACAATACTGCCTTCTTTTTAATATTGCCTTCTTTTTTAGATTAGCTGCCAATACAGTACATTTCATACGAGTATTTACAGTATCTTCTCAATGTCATGTATTCATAATGTCATTACAAGTTTTTGTTTTGCATGATAAAAAGAAGCATACTGTCAAGAAGGAAATTGCCATTATCACTGCTGAGACTCGAGATTTACATCCAAAGGAGCTTGTGCACTTGTCCTTTCTGACCACTTTGTGGTTACTTGGAGATGTAAGCAAGTATCAGGGAGGATCAATCAGCTGCAAATGTTGGTGGCCATGCAGATATGTGTCTAATGGTTTCTTATGACCAAATCCGTGAACAATGAGCTACTTTGCAAAAGTCTGAAAGTCATGTGCAACTTTTGACTATGAAAAAAAAGAGGGCTATATTTTGACTATAGTCAAACAAATATTATTATAATATAATATACTAACATCACACTTTTGATTTGTTTTAGGTGTTAAAGAAAATTCCTTCCATGTTGATTATTTTCAACATAAACTAGTTTGAACAACTATGATGTTGTGGCTGTGATAATTTTGACTCATATCGTCTATACTGAATTTTACAATTCTACATCAAGTACATAGTTAGAATAGTGATTTATTGACAAATATATAACATTATTTGCAATGCAAACACACTGCTACCACGACACACCCGTGCATCGCACGGGTTCATGTCTAGTTTTGCATGACGAAGTATAATAGGTAGTAAATCGCCATTGATAAATTTCAGGAGTTCGTGGAACCCGGGACATGGAATAAGAGTGCTTGTTCGCCATTAATTCAATCAATCTTGCGGGCTTCACTTTCAGGCCTTCCTCTATCCAATACTCTGCCCGCCGGTGGGCGTCATTCCTGCTCACAACACAACACGGTAAGTAATTTCGTTAGGACCACAAATGTGAAGTGGCCTCCTAAATGGATGACTAGTTTGAACCAGTGAGCTGAAGTTTGCAATCCCTTTATGGGTGGAAATTATCAGCTTTGTTATCCATGTCTTGAATAAGGAGGCCCGATAAATTGTGTAACGACTTTCGTATTGTGTAAAATCGTGGGGATTAGAGGGATCGGTAAATTGAGTAACCAAGGCCCGGTGCCATTTCTATTCGAACTCATGCATGCTCTAGAGTAAAGGCTAGTTTGGTTGGGTGTAAAACCAACACAAATTGGAAATTAAAAACAGGAAATAGAAAGAAACGAATTGGAACTCAACATTTTTAATTTGGTTGGATGTAAAATGAGTTCATCGATTTCGTTTGCTGTTGTTTGGTATGATGCAGTTACAGCCTGCGACTAGCGTTTATATATACGGAGACTGTATCATTATTGATCTGGTTACCAAAATGAAGTTACCAAAACATCTCTTATCTTTTATGTCCCTTTGACAACAACTGCAGAAATACGTCTAGCATAGTATACGCACGTTACCAGATGGTGACTCTACTGCTGGAGAGGCTGCAGAAAACAAACCGCGCCCATTATCGGCGCAGTTGCTTCACCTTATTTTCTACTTCTTTTGTCATGATCGTGCAGTTCGTTTTCTGACCCTGCGTTGCAGCTCTATCCAACCAAACGAAAGAAATGGAAAGCACTTGTGTTTTTCAACTGATCCCGTTGGTTTTCATCAAAATCAAACGGGCCCTAATCGACGCATCACAACCTGAGGTCCCAACTAAGAGGGTTAATTCTGTCGGTCCCTGTGACACATACAATCCGATCGTGCATTCACTCTTTAGATATGGACCACTTCCCTCCTCCTTGTGATATGAGTCTATGAGATGTTCTGGACAATATATCCGAAACAGGGAATTCGCTCCCCAACTAAAGGCTAGTTTGGTTGGGTGTAAAACCAACACAAATTGGAAATTAAAAACAGGAAATAGAAAGAAACGAATTGGAACTCAACATTTTTAGTTTGGTTGGATGTAAAATGAGTTCATCGATTTCGTTTGCTGTTGTTTGGTATGATGACGTTACAGCCTGCGACTAGCGTTTATATATACGGAGACTGTATCATTATTGATCTGGTTACCAAAATGAGGTTACCGAAACATCTCTTATCTTTTATGTCCTTTTGACAGCAACTGCAGAAATACGTCTAGCATAGTGTACGCACGTTACCAGATGGTGACTCTACTGCTGGAGAGGCTGCAGAAAACAAACCGCGCCCATTATCGGCGCAGTTGCTTCACCTTATTTTCTACTTCTTTTGTCATGATCGTGCAGTTCATTTTCTGACCTTGCGTTGCAGCTCTATCCAACCAAACGAAAGAAATGGAAAGCACTGTGTTTTTCAACTGATCACGTTGGTTTTCATCAAAACCAAACGGGCCCTAAGACGAACTTGGCTTGGATGACCAGAACAATTGTTGCCAATGAACTTCATAGAATGTCCCAAAACTTCACTTGGAAAAATCGCGCATTGGCCTCCGCCACATAATCCTAGATGGACTCTTGGCCCAGGATTCCTGATACGAGTATGTGAACCCAGTTGATCTTTTATGAACTCCTCAATCCCGGTGTCCGGAATTCCATATGACCGTACAAAATCAAGTCCCTTTACTTACAACATGTATAATCTTTATCTAATATCTTTGCACGTTTCCTCACTGTCGGCGTTAGAATCGAAGTAGAAACCAAAACAATAGGATATAAAATGTAAATGACATTGCCACAGCGCGATGACCAAAACAATTGTTGTGGGTAATTCGTAGTCGGGTGAACTCCAAGCTAGGTCCCAAAACTGCAATTGTAAAAATCGCTCATTGGCCTCTGCCAGATAATCCGTGATGGACTCTTGGCCAGGGTTCCTGATGCAACTGTGCAAACCCCATATAACCCTTGATGAACTCCTCAGTCCGGGCGTCTGGAATTCCGGATGACCATACAAAATTGAGTCCCTTTACTTACAAGATGTATAATCTTAATCTAATATCTTTACATGTTCCGTCACAGCCGGCGTTAGAATGGCAGTAGAAACCATCAACACAAGGATATAAAACGTAATTGACATTGCCACACCCGGATGACCAGAATAATTGATGTAGGTCATCTATAGTGGGATGAACTCCAAGCTAGGTCCCAAAACTCCACTTGGAAAAATCATGCACTAGACTCCGCTAGATAATCCTTGATGGACTCTTGGCCCAGGATTCTTGATGCAATTATGCGAACCCCAGATAATCCTTTGATGAACTCCTCATTCCCGACGTCTGTAATTCTAGATAACCGTACAAAATCGAGTCCCTTTACTGACAAGATGTATAATTATTATCTAATATCTTTATACCTTCCCTCACAGTCGACCATAGAATGGCAATAGAAACCATCAACACTAGGATATAAAATGTAATTGACATTGCCACAGCCGGATGACCAGAACAGTTGGGTCATCCTTAGTGGGAAACTCCAAGCTAGGTCACAAAACTCCACTTGGAAAATCACGCATTGGCCTCTGTCAGATAATTCTTGATGGACCCTAGGCCTAAAATTCCTGATGCGACCGTGCGAACCCCACGTAATCCTTGATGAATTCCTTAGTCACCAGCGTCTGGAATTCCGGGTGACCGTACAAAATCAACTCCATTTAGGGCATGTTTGGTTGGAAGTAAGAGTAACCCACACCATGAGTTCTAAAACAGGAAATTGAAGGTGGTGAGTTGGAACTCAATTGGTTTGGTACGATGTAATTCGAATTTGTGTAATTAATTGGTAGTACGTTTGGTACAGTGTGGTTTAAGCTATGAAATCTTGTTTCATGCATGGATCAGCTGCTAGCTCCAGCCAGCGGAGAAAAATAGTTTAAAAAATAAGCCGATACAGGGAACTTGCTGAACGAAGCACCGTGGCCACCTTACGAAAACAAACTGCTCCCCTTTAGGTCACGGTTTGCTCTCCTGAAATCTCTACGTCCTGCAGAATGGCCGTGTGGTTTCTTTCCATAGTGAGAGTTGGAACAACACAGAACCAAATGGAATGAGTTGGTAAACACAATGGGTTGGAAAACGTGTTCTGCAACTCAACTAAGGGCTTATTTGGTTGGAAGCAGTTGCAAGTAGCACTGTGATCTTCAAAACATGCAAACGAAAACATGAAATTGAACCCAACGTCATCTGTTTGGTACGAAGCAGCTGCCAGCAGACCCTTTCCTCCCGTTATTGCGTGCTTGAAGGTAGACTTTGAATCAGGATACCACCGTGGGGTTACCACCACGACACAGCTATACAGAACTAAAGCAGAGACACCTGATCGTCTACTGTATACTTCTTACCGTGCACCATGGCGTGTGGACAGCAGCACCAGCGGCTGCGGAACTTGAACTGCGCCCTAAATGGGCGCGGTCTCTTTTCCAGCAAACTGTGCGTAACTCGGACTAGCCTTGCGGTTGGTTTTCCAACCAGGGGTCTCAGCTGCGCCGTACCAAACACTGTGAATTGTAAAACATGTGCAGTTGCTACACACACCGTTGCAACTGCGTGGAACCAGACGGGCCCTAAGGGCTTATTTGGTTGTAAGCAGTTGCAAGTAGCACTGTGATCTTCAAAACATGCAAACGAAAACATGAAATTGAACCCAACGTCATCTGTTTGGTACGAAGCAGCTGCCAGCAGACCCTTTCCTCCCGTTATTGCGTGCTTGAAGGTAGACTTTGAATCAGGATACCACCGTGGGGTTACCACCACGACACAGCTATACAGAACTAAAGCAGAGACACCTGATCGTCTACTGTATACTTCTTACCGTGCACCATGGCGCGTGGACAGCAGCACCAGCGGCTGCGGAACTTGAACTGCGCCCTAAATGGGCGCGGTCTCTTTTCCAGCAAACTGTGCGTAACTCGGACTAGCCTTGCGGTTGGTTTTCCAACCAGGGGTCTCAGCTGCGCCGTACCAAACACTGTGAATTGTAAAACATGTGCAGTTGCTACACACACCGTTGCAACTGCGTGGAACCAGACGGGCCCTAAGGGCCAATTTGGTTCCGTGCAGTTCTGCTGCAGCGGGAGAATTCGAAAACAGGAAATAAAAAACATGAAATTAAACTACATCTACAATTATTTGGTTATGTGTGTTTCCAGCTCAACGTTTTGGTTCGTTTTCATTTGGTAGGGTGTTGTTTGCCGTTGTGCTGCAGATGAGGATACTATGGTGAGGTTACCACCACACACACCTTGATAAATCTGGAGCACATTCATAGAACAGCCTACTAGCTACCTTGTACCGGAAGTATACCTGCACCACTCCCCGTCCGTGAAAATGAACTGCGCTAGAAAATGGCACAGTTTCTTCTCTACAGATTTGTACGTAAGAAGATGGCACCGTGCAGTTTCTTTTCAAGGTCAGAAGTACAACTTCGTCAAACCAAACTTGGGAATTGCAAACCATCGTGTAGTTGCAATTCTCGTTTTCCAATTCGGTCCAACCAAATTAGCCCTAAGGCCTAATTTGGTTGGACGTAGAATCAACACACACCATGAGTTGTAAAATAAGAATTCAAATGGTTTGAGTTGAAACTGAAAAGTATTTGTTTGATTTCACCGAATTTGAGTTCATGCAGTTATTTTGTTTACGTTTGTTTGCGTGAATTTTCGTAGTTGTGATCATACAGATGCTGATGTCGTATGCATAGATCAGGAAACAACGTGTTTAGCATGGTCAGGTATATACGGTTTGGTGTTGCGAACGCTGGTGGAAAAGGAACTGCGCCTAAAAACGGTGCAATTCGTTTTCTACAGTTTTCTACAGAAAAGAGGTCAAAGTGTGGGTTCATTTTCCACCGTGGGTTGCTTTTACACGTAACCAAACACAAGGAGTCCAAAAACACTGTGGGTTCCAAGTGCACGGGTTGCATTTCAGTGCAACCAAACTAGCCCTAAACTTACAAGATGTATAATCTTTATACAATACACGTTCCCTCATAGCAGGCGTTAGTTAGGATGGCAGTAAAAGCCATCAACACTAGGATATATAATGTAACTGACAGACATTGTTTCATTTTGGATTGTAACAAAACAAGCAAAACCTTCTCCTATGAGAAGTCTCACTACACTTATTAATAAATATTGTACTCTTTTATTATCCTAGAATGTACCCATTTTAGTCTACTCCCGTTATCCGTACTTTTATGCCTAGTTTTGTGTAAAACGGTGAAAAATAACAGGTAGAAAATCGTCATTGATAAATTTCAGTAGTCTGTGAAACTCAGGCATGGAATAAGAGTGTTTCTTCGTGATTAATTCAATCAATCTCGTTGGCTTCACTTTCTGTCCCAGTAACGAGAGGAAGGAAGATGCTTCTTCTAGGAGACGAATCTCTAGAAACAGCAGGGACAACGGCTATGAAGCGTCTCGTTAGGATTCACAAACGACACACAAACTATGTTGACGGTTGTTGGTTTGATTGCTATGAGTTATGTCTTTAACCTTAATGACTAAACATATTGGTAGCTTAACATGCTCTGGAATCCCACAAACTTGTTCCCGTGCCCGGTAAGGCAAGACGGGTGCACGTGTGTGGGTTGTGATGTGGTCACCATACACTAGTGTCTCTTAGACACTAGTGCCCCATGTCATCCTATTAGTAAGGACCACACTAACTCTAGAAATGAGCAATGTGAGACTAAAACTCCTTCACATTTTGCACAAGACACAATTTATATTTTCCTCTATGTACTAGCTGCACTACATTGGACTTATCCCATGCCAAATGTATGGTTGTCACAACCATGTATCTAACAAAGTGGCCTCTTGAATGGACGACTGGTTGAAATCAGTAACCGATGCAACACAAAACTGAAGTCCCAACTAATATGGACTTGGCTTGGATGGCCATAACCAACGTTGTGGGTCATCCATAGTCGGATGAACTCCAAACGAGGTCCCAAAACTCCATTCGGAAAAATCGCACAGTCGCCTCCAAAAGTTCATCCTTGATGGACTCTTGGCGCAGGATTCCTGATGCGACTGTACAACCCCAGATAATCCTTCATGAACTCTTCAATCCCGGTGTCCGGATGACCGCACAAAATTGAGTCCCTTAACTTACAAGATGTTAACCTTTATCTAATATCTTTTCACGTTCCCTCATCGGCGTTAGAATTGCAGCAGAAACGATCAGAATGGCAGGAAAGCATATATCCCCCCTGTTCCGGTCACCGTGACCTTTAACATGACCAAGGCGACAACGTTGGAAACTATAGTGGCGTTACATATTGAGGCCACGGAGGGAATGAGGTGGTGTGAACTTGTTAGCCACGCAAATAAAAGCAAAGGTGTCTGCATAGAGGTGGATAGTACCTGATTCTCAGCATTAATTGTCATTGCGGAGGCATTGGGCTAAATAGGCAGCCATCTATGCGGGCACGTTTAGTTAGTGGCAATTTTAGGAATTATGTATCATGTCGATTTTTCACTAATGGAATATTGCATTCTCACGTTTAGTTAGCGGGATTTTTAGGAATTATGTATCATGTCTATTTTTCACTAATAGAATATTGCATTCTCACAATTTCGTAAAGTTAAATTTGATGTTTCAATGAATTTGATAGGTGCATGAATTATTTTTTTTCGTCAAAATTGAACTTTGTTGTGCGGAAGGATTTCGATGGAGAATGAAATGCAAGATCTTCATTAGTGTCCAAAAAATAATTGGTTCAACTCCATTTTTCTAATCCAATAAACCAAACATTTAATTTACAAATATGATTTCAAAATATAAACTTATACGACAAACTTTCGATAGCCAAACATGGCCTTAAGAAGTATGGGCCACCCCGCTGTAATGTACCATCTCACCCATAGTAGCGGCCCATTGAACTAGCGCACATCCAATTCCCCATCCTCAGTGCAGCCTCGCTTGGTTGGATTTCGGATTCGCTATTGTAATTTCTTAATCAACGACAATTGGCTCAAAGGATTGAGCAGTGACAATGACAAGTCAGAATGTCAGATAGCTAGATTAGCTGATCGCATGGATGGCTTCCAGAAGGAAGCTATGTGGAGCGGAGTAGAAATGAACGTCGTCTCTATATTGGCCCCTTTCCACACACTTTGCGTGCTTTCCCAGATGTCGCCGGTGTTGGAGAATTTGTCGATCATGAAGAAACAGTTTCTATATACTTATAACAAAGCAAAGTCCTTCAGCCTGTCTGTAAGCTCATCGGACCTGTTTGCTTTGTTGCTTCTTTGCCGCTGCACCCTTACTTTACCCAGAGTCAATCACAAGTTTCAGTAGTAAAAAATACAAACATGACAGAGGGATTTTACGACAGACAATTGTATGCTTCTTGGCAATGGTTGACACGACTGTCCAACCAGTACCTCCTAGAAGAGAATAAAATAGATTAACATGCCTGTTCATAATCATCGGTGTTGGGTGGGTGCCTGGTTGCCGCTTTTGTTTTGTTTTGTTTTTTTTTGCCGCTTTCGTTTTTTGATTCTTCTTTCATTTTTTTTAGCTGTATAAAAAAATAGAAATGTCACTTTTCCAATCAATTTGTATATTCTAATAGTTTGTCTGCATACTTATTAGTACACTCTAATTACGTATATATTATCAGTTTCTTCGAAGGGAGTTCCAGTAAATTATACGTGTTCATTGATCCACTTTATTTTTGTGTTTAATCAGTCTATTTGAATGCTAATTGGGTCAATCTATCTGTGTACTTACATATTCGAGGGACTCACTTGACTTCTAATCAATATGTTTTGTCTTAGTATGTTTTATATACATCATCATATGTTAATGCGATGTTCATCATAAGTCCAACAGAAAAAATTATTTTGTTTTAAATTTTAGTAATGTCGTGCTACAAATTGAAGGGAGTCAACTGTTCAAAGGATCGAATATTGCATGTGTTCCAGTAATTTGACTATGTGCGCAATAATTTATTCATGTTTGTGTTCTAGCAACATGTATGTGTGTTAATCAATCCTATCTATGTGTATGTTAACCAATTCAACATGTTTGTAGCTTATAGATTAGAATGAGTTAACTGGATGTTAATTGATCTACTCTCTCTCTCTCTCTTAATAGGTTGACTATTTTTTTATAATTCACAATTTTCTTACATTTTAATTTTTAAGTCGTGTGTTATATACTAGGGGGAGTCAACTGGATATTTATCGAATTATTTTATTTTTACAAGTTGTATAATTATTATTACTAATCATGAACCCATAAGAAAAATTAATTTTCATATTAAGTTTGAATATTCATCAACATTTTTATCTTGTATAACAATACACATTAAAGATTTTATTATACTAATTCAATTGCTATTCATGTGCTTAGCACGTGCCTTTAACTAGTTATAAGAAAAAAGACATTACAAACTAAAGGGGGTCCATCACCGCCACCAAATACGAATCATTTTAATATTAAGAAGGAGATTATAAATAGAAGAAGAGAATACATATGTGAAGAGACGACAGAAACAAGCTCCAGTCACCCAGTCCCGCTTTTGGTTGCAACTTGCAAGGCAGTAGATGCTAAATTCTGAAGATCCACAAATTAAAGCTATGAAACCGGTAGCTAATAAATTCCAATTGAAACATAATCAATTTGTATAATCCGAAAGAGGGTGCACACAAAGGGGATGAGGAGTTCCACCCGAGGTTCAAATTTGGTCTTGAGAGGTTTTTTCTCATGACATATTGAATACACCATCAAATGGACGAAGGGTATTTCAGAGATGCAAATTTTAGTCGAGCATGTCATGTCATAAGAAGCCATCCCTCTTCACTATCACGATTTGGTAGGCCACCATTAACTGATATTATTGACATTTAGATCCTAATTCTGGATACAAAATATTAATTTATTTCCCGGAATAAAATTATTTATTTCACATGCTTCTCGTCTCCTCCCCTACTGGTCACTTTCATGTGATATTGATCTGCTATGCTCCTCATCCTCTCCTATGTTGCTCCTTTTTTGTTTCTCTTCGATGTTTATATGTAGTTAAAGAATGACCAAACCAGTTGCTCCTCGAAGTTAAATCATAATATTGGAAAAAACAGTGCATGTAGGGAGGGACCCCTTTGAAGGATCACTTCTAGTATCCATATAGTGTATCACCATGTCGAAAAGAATTAGTAAGTTCTACATCTTCAATTATCTCTTGTTTACCATGTATAACTGCTCAAACCTTTTATACATCTTCTATATTAATCAGGGGCGGAACCAGAGGGGGGCTGCCCAGGCTGAAGCCCCCCCTCAAAAAAATATTTTTGTTATTACTATGATACCATGTGCAAATTTGTATTTTGTAAAAATACTATATTATGTCACACAAAATGTAACTTTTAATCTTATGATTGTAATCAATCCTATCATCTTTCTTTTTATGAATTTCTTAGAGGTTAAATTTAATATATTATAGATCATGTGTCTTATCCCCTCACAAATCATAAAATTTACAGTTCTAATATAGATGTCATCAATTATCAGCTTAATAAATTATATCTTTGATTTCTCTCTTATTAAAATTTGTTTAATAATTTTATATTAATTGTGTCAAAACTTATAAATTTTGTATCCCCTACCATACTTGAAAGCAGGGCACTATAAAGACCGGGGTCATCTACCCTTAAATATGGAAATTAATTACATAATATTAAATTTATATAAAAATATAACATGCATCAAGATGATGTATTTATTGGAATCTAGTGTAATATAATTGACTCATTAATTGGTAAACATTATTAGTTATAACTTGAATAAGTTCACTCAATTATAATTATACACCATTGAAAAAAGTGATAACCATACATGCACAACTAATCACCTTCAATTATATATTTTTCTTTTAATTTTTTATTAGTAAATCACTCTCAAATTAAGAAAATATACATATTACTATATAGAAATAGATCCAAATAATATTTATTTTTATATGGTATTTCATAAACTTTTAATTACATAATATTTAGATATTATCAATTTAATCTATATAATAATAATTACAAATTTACAAGAACTAGGGGAATAATGATAATATTTTTATCTAGAAAACAAAAGAAAACAATTGAATTGACATAAGGTTAAAGAAGAGTAGGGAAAATACATGTAAAATTTGGGATAAGAAGGAGAAGAAAAGGTAGAAAAAGCCATCTTACAGATATAATTTTAATCAAACGGAGAAAGAAAATTAAAGATGTCATGTGAAATGAAAGTCCATAAAAATATATAAGTGTTCTCTCTTCTTCAAGTTTTAAATAAAAAATCAAGAGATATTTTTAGATCTTTCCTCTTCATTCTCTCCAGTTTTGATTCCTCAATTTCCTCCATTATGTACTGTTTATACAACTAGATTAAACATTTTCCTTTCTTTCTTTCTCAGGTTTCCTTAATACAGATAATTGTATTATGATCTTTAAATAAATTGATATTACCTAATACATTATACTTATATCATTTATAGTATAATATTTGACTGGTACAATTTTTTGGGATCTTTCATCCTGACACCATCCACTAAATAGTGTCATATTATATTTTGATGCTTGTTCTCCACTTAAAATGTGAGTATGTTCTCATTTTTAATATAACTGGTACTTTTCTTATGTGCTATCAATTTTGTGCACATTGAACTGATCAGGTGACCATGAATTATGATTATATTGTTGATTATCTAGTCATTGAATATGAAAGACATGGTTAAATAATGTGTTCATTACTTTGATATAGTGAATTATATCATGTCATTTATGTACAAATAGATTATTTTTCATTTTGGAGACATTGAGACATTCTGTTAGATAAAAAAAATTCTTCAATTTTTTATAAATAAATATTATTTTTTCATCTATATCTGTAGTCAATATTTGCCACTACTCATACTAATCCAGCCCCCCCTGTGGTAGATTTCTGGATCCATTAATAACTACCTCTGTAAGGATGCCTTCTGTAGACTCTAAGGGGACAACGTTAGAGCGCAGAAAGGCAACAATTGGTTGTATAGAGTCATATATCAATTTTTTTTTGGCATGTGACAACTTGATCACACTAGAGACTGAGTGGAATTCGCCTTAAAATGAATGTTATAGTGTGTGCCTTCATGCATGAACAAGGTTTCCATTTTGTAGACTCGCTTTCTCTTATTAATGCATTAGGTTTCTCATTTTTTTTCACCGGGTTTCTCATATTACTATAGCAGGATTCTCTTTTTTTTGCACCGTAGTATGTTTCTTTTTTTAAAGGTACGCCTAGACATTATTTTCAAAAAAGTCATATGTCATCTACCAAGATAGGATTTCCATACAAAATTTGACAACATAATAGCCGAAAGTACATACACATTATACAAGAAAGATATATGCGACTAAGACACTTCAGCATGGATTTCTCTCCTATATGTTGGACAAAGAATCTTTCAAATAGAATCCTTTCACGATCATGTGTACTATTTACATAAACTAAACCCAATTACTAAGGCCAAATCATATGCGTAGATGTCCTGATAAATGCAGTCACCCTTTTGCATAGAATATTATCATTAAAAGGAATCTCACGAAACACACATAATCACAACAAGGAGATAGGAAACATGCACAAGCCATAACTAAAAAGGGAAGCATACTACCTAAAAACATAACACAGTGCACATCAACAAAATACAAACAATCAGATAACCAATAGCTCTCTATTACCAACAGGTAAGCCAATAAACTAACTGCCGTTGAACAAAGCAAGTAGCATAAAATGACTAGAGGTAGGAAGAAATGGGTGTTGCTTAGGGAACCCACCACCACTTCCAAAAATGCCACATATCCTCCCCCCGTCCAACTCAAGAATTAGCTAGAGATGAAAAGGGGTCCAGTAGGGGAGATGGAAGCAACCACCTCTTTAAGATCCTCATATTTTGTAAATTTGGATTCTATGACTATGAATTCAATAATAATGCATTGAGGGTCGGTTTAAGACAATCAAAGAATTATTAGAAGGATGAGGTCAATAGTATGATGTTGATGAAATTTGGATAAAGAATTGAAGTTCTAGACTTAGAGTACATTTTCAGTCATAGTCATAGGGCCGTAACCATCATTTAGACCGTGGTGGTCTCCGTCATGTGTACGTTCAGGGTAACCTGCACCCATCAAACGGTAGGATACCTATAATGATATATCGGCAACCAGTAAAAAGTGAGGCAGCCTCCGGGCCCACAAATTTGTAGGACATGCAGAGTGAGACGGACAAACAATCTATTTCCGCCCCATCCGTCATGAAACGTTTCGCAAACTCGAGAGAACCCGAAGAAGAGATCAGGGATTTCTCTAATGAAATCAGAACATGCTTTTATCTCATACTACCAGTGAATAAAAAAGCGGGTGAAGCGCCCGCTTAAGCGTCCAAGCATATACTCCGTTGTAATTTTCAGTGAAGTGGGCCTTGAAGCTTTTTGCACTGAAGCGGTCGCTTTTGTCCGCTTTTTTCCGCTTTAGGCCGCTTTTTTGGGTCTGCTTAAGTGGCCGCTTCAGGGCGCTTCATAATAATTATTCTCAAAACTTGCCCAATCACCTGCTGAAATAAAAAAAATAAAAATGATGTATTGTATAGGTGTAATAACCAGTTTGATAAATATCTCTAACTATTTACGTCTGTTTGTACACTATATACATCTATATAAGAACTATGTATTGTCATTTTGTCATTTGTAGAGTTTGTGATATAATATTAGTAATAGTTGTATAAATTTATTGATGTTTCACTTTGTTGTTGTGATGTTTTAATTTTTCATGATATAATATTAGCAATACATTATGTTCCAGCTATGTTTGAATTTGCATGACTTTTTTGATGTTCCACAATCTCATCATGTAACTACCTATATGAAAGCACATCATCTTGTCACATGTATATACAATTATTTTTGCTATTGGCTGTTGCATAATTTCATCATTTTTGATGAATGGATGCATACCATTATGGCACTTCTATATGATTGCATGATTTCACAATGAAAATAATATGCTGCTGTCACATAATTAATTACTACAACTAGTGATATTTCGATAAATCTATCTACTGTAAATTCAGTAGTCACTACTGCCATGTATCATAAATCGACACTTACCCTACCTTGTTTTAAAATTTTAACTGTATGGATTATGATTCTATGACAATATGACTCTAAAATGTACTTACTCTAATAAGAAACTAATCTATTGATTATTTAATTTCTATCATAACGAGTGTGGATGGGGGTGATTCAAGTTTGGTTATGTCAAAATAATCCCAAGTGGAAGTATAACACTCATCCAAATCCAGCCCGAAGGGAGAAAGTGATCTACAAGTTATTCTATAATTTTCTATTTTTTTCAAAATCAATGTGGACCGCTTTTTCAAAAAGCGTCTGCTTTAAAACCCGCTTCCCGCTTCACGCTTCAAGTAGAGCAATCTGCACGCTTCCTGCTTCGCGCTTTCCAAAACCTAGCATACTACTATTTCGGTACGTAATCGAATGTCTTTAAATTTAAGTAATATTTGATCAAATGTATCATATGACACTTCATTTGTGAAATTATATAGGTTCAATCCTTGATTTCATTAGTAATGTAATTAAGCATATGAACTATCTGGGAGAGAAAGGAATGGGAAATGGACCCTAGGACCCAATTAAAGCCCAATTGGCCGAAGTACAGTTTACAAATGGGTCATTGTGATTTAAATTTGGGAAATGAATATTTTGTGTTCATTTTAAGTACTCGTGATAATTTTAGTTAATTGATAATACAAATTTAAGATTATGGAAAAAAATCTAAAAGATTCTAAGATACTTAGTAACCTAGGTAATTAACAATGTAATTATCTTAAAATTACTTGAATGACATGATTGGAGGAATTATTGGATTAGTTTTGATCTAATCTCTTACCTAAGAGAGGATAGAAGAAATAAGAAGATACTCCAAAGACTTGGGATTAAAGGAAGGTATAACCTACTCTAGATAATTATTCACCTAATTTGGGATTTTATCCAATGAAAAAGAGAAAAGAATAGAAAAAAGAAACCATAGCCCAACATGAGTCTAGATCAATGGGTGTGAGGGCACATGGTGTCAGACCTATGACGTGAGAAAACCCTAGAGTCCAGACTCCATAGGGAATCCTAGTAACATAGGAAAACTCCTTGTGCTATCTCAGTCTCACTCAAACTTCTGACATCCAGTAGGCTCTGAAGCCTTCCAATGAATCCCATAAGAAATAAGAGATATCACATTATATATCTTGAAGCCTTCTTGGATAATTATATCATCCCCTTGCATGCTAGTAGGAGTTTTCTAAGATACAAGCTCTACCCAAAGTCCCTATATAAGGCCTAGGATATACCCTGATCCACCGCTGAAGGACCTCTCCCAACACCCTACAATATGCCCAGGGAAGAATACCCTTCCATCCAGGAGTGTGTCATCACTGACAATCCAAGAAGAGAGGATTGATGATAGAGCTCCACTAGGAGTGGCCAAACTCATAGAATGGCATGTGATCTCTCTGAGAGTTCCCTTGTGCACCTATTGTTATGACCATGTTTGAGCTTAATTGGTAGATCAGGGTTTACTTGGATGATGACATGCTTAATTAGATTCATCATCGCTTAAACTTAATTAATGATGGTAGCATTTTTAGGATGTTTAAAACCTAGTAAGAAACTCTAAGCATTCTTCTAGTTTGAAAAATTAGGGTTTGAAGAGTGTAAACCCCATTTGGAAAAAAATAGGGTTTTGATAGTATATGAATATGAAATTTTATCAGTACAACAATGTAGTAAATGATTTCTTATTTTTTCTGTATAACTCGATTTTTTTAAAATTTGGATGTAGTTTGGATAACTCAAACATAATTAGCCTTGAAAAAAATCAAAATTTTTGGATGTGTGATGGACCTGTTTGGTCGGAAAGTTTCCTTAGGACAAACAACCGACCAGGCATTCTGACTGCAATATAACAATGTAGTATTTGAATTGTAGCAATTTATGGTAGCTTGTAATGATATGAAATTTCAACTATAGACATGGAACTATATGTTAGACTACATGATAGTTTTTCATTGTTTTTGAAGGAGTTTTGACCTATTCAATAAATGATTTTCAATAACATTTGTATAACAAAACATTTTGCTAAAATAAAGGAAAGTACAAGTAGGTTCAATTTGCAATTGACCCAAGTACCTTGATTGCTCTATATGATTAACCTAATATACTAGGAGCTCCCATATTTTGTGTTTCATTCTAGAGAAATGAAATCCTAGAGATAAAGGGAGAGTTGGGTTTGGATGGAGAAAGTGGTGAAGATAGCAATCTAGGGTTTCTCTTCCTAGAGTTGATGAAATCAAGTAAATTTGTCATCTGTAGATAACTTTTCTTGGTAAATCTTCTACCACATTTCAATAATTTTTTCCTCCTTTAATTTGATTCGAAATAATATAAAATCTTCATCTTTTCTCACTTTTATCAATAATTCCTCATTTCTAGGGTTTCTGTGTTGAAAGGAAGAAGAAAGTGATGGTTCAAGAATTTTAAATATTGGGATACATTTGTAAGATGTTTTAACACCTTAGGCGAATGCTTACTTCCATTTAAAATTATATTGAACAAAATCGGATTGGATCCATAATAATCTTCAATTCATTGTATGTGACAACAAACCCTAAATCTTCCTATTGATTTAAGCTTATGAAAGATGATGTATAAATATATTATTTTCTAGTTGTGATGAATTTAAGATGATAAAATCATATTATAAATTGATATAGATACTCTATAATGGAATTCCTAAATTAAACTTAAGAAGTTATATCAATATATTAATATATTGGGTATTCATCTATGTATGAAATTGTGGTATAATTGAATAAAGATCTTTGCTTATTTTAATCTCTTTACTTATAAATGATTGTTCTATTTGAATGTTTTGTACATATATGACATATATTATCTTGGAACTAATTTGATGTTGTTACTGTTTGCTTGAAATCTCAGTAAAGACAGTGTAACTTTGAATGAGTCGAAAGTTGGAAGTTTGCGAGTAGACTTTATGAAATCCATCATAATTGATTTTTTTAATGTTATAGATTTAATTATTCAAGGTTATTGTTGATGCATGATATTCTGGTGAATGGCATGACAACCCTAGTTCAATTCATTCTAGGGTTTCATATATATGTTGTATTGTATGTGAACTATTGAAAGCAATCTTTTATCATTAGAAGTTTATGATGCGATAAATCCTTATGTTATTCATATGATATGTGAATGAGGAAAATAAAACCCTAAGGATAGGGCGTTATGTGAATCGAGTATTTTCAATTCAATGTTCTTCAGTATGATAAGTGGTGTTGCTCAGTTGCTCATTGTACAACACAAACTGTTGATAATTTAGGAAAAGAACTTTTACAAGGTAAACTAAAAAATGTAGATTTAATGATCAAACTATGAACTAAAAGAGTAAATTTGACATTAGATACCCTAAACACTATAGAAACCTCACAAGAGGCCTACTCTATGGGGAGGAAACATGCTTTTAGAATGGAGGTATTTTTCCAGATTGAGGTAAGCCGGAGCGTAACAGTAGGGTGTAGGGGTCTAGGCCAGAGAGAACATACTTCTTATAGTTGTGTGGTACCCAACATCAACTGGTTGTGCTGGTGGTACCTGTGTTTCGAGTTGTGTTGATTAGTAGACATCTTCTGTAGGTCCACTAATACACAACAAGCTAGAGTGCACTGACTCTCCGCTTTAGTACCCAGGCTTAGAGGAGGAGTCCAGATGTTTGACCGCTCCCATTAGCCGCCGAGAGGTAGACGTAGTGATGTCAGTTGTAGACATAGTGTTGAGATTAGAGACATAGGAACATGAGCATGCTTCTAAGTCATGTATAGTGAGATTGTAGCTTCCTACAATGCTTTCACATGTCGTGATACACTTCATGTGGGTTTATGGAATAATAATATGAATGAGAGATTAATCAAGTGTGTACAATTGTTGATTTATTCTATAGAGTTTTCTAGAATAACTTTTCATTTGTATGTTTTTTATTTTTAATTCCCTTTGTGATTGATCAAGTATGTTCAGATGTTTATCTACTATTTATAGATATCTAGAGTATCTTGTCATATATATGTTATATATACACATATATATTTATATGAATGATTAGTTCCTCCAATTTGGTTATTGTTCTACTTTCAATTCAGTTGCATAATAATATATATTTGACTATTAAGGTTTTTATATTGTTTGTTTGAAGTACTAAGTCACTAAGCGAGTAGTCTCACCCCTATACTCACATTTTTTAGGGAAACTATGTGGATTTGAAGAATAACAATGCTAGAGTTGATCTGCCACAAGAGCTAAGTATTAGATTAGTTAACTTTAGTTGGTCTATGCCACTTTAGGTCCTTGAACAGAATTGAGAGAGTTGTAAATAATGATGTATAACATTGTTTCCTTAGCAACAAAGAATGTAACCAATTATTGTGCCATATGTACATGGTAGTGCGAGAAACAAAATGAATGTTTCAATATGTATCTTTATTGTTGAAATCAAATTAGAGAAATCAAGTTTTAATTTCTATTATAAAATTAATTTACGTGATTGAATGTGATTTAACTAAGAGTTTCAATCAAAAGAAAAAGTTAAGGATGTTTAATCCTCAAATCATGCCCTAATATCTTGATTAGTGCTTATGGTGAGATGTTTGTGTAACAACTTGGTATTAGATCACGATGAGTTTTCAGGGACCATTAGGATAGTAAGTCAGAGTGATATGTGTGATAGTTAGAATGTGGTGTGTCAATAGCTTTGAGAGGTATGAACATTTGGATACTCTGGTTTGATATTTGAATACTTACGTTGACTAATATCAAGCTACTCTATTTATTCTTCTTTGGATGCCCTGGTTAGGTCTTTAGAAGAAGGATGGGCTAGAGAGAAACCTAGAAGTGTTAGGATTAGAAGACCAAAAAGTAATGAGGGAATAAGAGCATAACGATAAAATATGGTATAACTTTGATTCTATATGTTGTTTTGATTTGAGATGAATAGAAATGCTCTTGTCTATATGAGTCTAGATATCCACTTTTCAGAATATATTAATTGTTCTTTAAGATTGTTGTATAGTATGAAGTTACGTCAAAGTTTGTCTATATTTTTTGAATCAATTAGACCATAAATAATTTTTAAATGAGCTTTCCCTAAGTGGATATTATTTCCACATGTTTGAGATAAATAGGAGCCAGTTAATGCCGAGTAGCTCTTAGCTTCAGGACTCTAGGTTCGGCCTGGTCTGACTGGTAGGATGTGTTACTGGGATTTAATGACTCCTATTAATAATGTAATAAGAGTTTACTTCAGATAAATTAAGATCAAATTGTGGTGTGAATGTACATACACTAAGATGTTAAAATATAAAGAAAAGACTAGATTAATTAAAAATTAGTTGGAACTGATATCTATGATCCAACTTTGGGGCCTCAAATAATAAACCCTAAATTGGGGATAAAGAAAAAGGAATATAGAATGAGGACACTTATTATTATATAACATACAAAATGAAGAAGAAAGAATAAAGAGAACTGAATCATATAAAAAACTGAGGCACTTTACTCAATTTGAAATCTAGGTATGATAAAAGAAAACTACATAGGAATCCAAGATAAAAAGAATCAATTATGAGGAATGGATCATATAATCAAGTAAAATATATTTATATACTCCAAAGGAAAAGGGAAAATGGGAGAAAAGATTCAAGTATACAATAAGTACATAGAAGTGAAAAACATTTATAAGAATAAGTAATGAGGACACTACTACAGAAATGGCTTATAACGTCACTTTTAATGACGTCGGTTGTATAAATACACCGACACCTAAAACCTAATGCGTCGGTGTAATAAAAAAACTGATATATATCTGTGAAGGGCGACCAGACACGGGTATCGCTTTTATTTAGTTTCGGTTCCCGAATAATAAACTGGCACCTAAAATTAACCGCTAAATCCAAAATTTCCAGTGAAAAAAATTACCTCTAAAATTTAACATCTGGCGTCGGTTATTAACTATTAAACTGACGACGAAAGGTTTTTTATGAGACAGAAATTGGGCACATTTTGGTCGTCGGTTTTTCTACAATGACCGACGCTTATGGGTTTTCCCGCGTTGTTCCCGGGAAAATTTTCACACCCTTTGAGCGTTGGTTTTCGAAAGAAACCGACGACTATGGTCATTAATCGAGAACAATTTTTTTAAACGACATATGTAGATAGACGTCAGTTTTTTTTCTAGTAAAAACTAACGACTATCATTGAGAATAGGTGTCGGTGTGTTTTTAGAACCGACACCGTTAGTTTTATGTGTCGGTTTTATTTAAGAACCAACACCTATTGTTAACTTAACAGCACCCGCGCGAGCTCGACTCTTCCCCTTTCTCTGTTTCATTCATTCTCGCGCTACTCCAGGGTTTGGTCCGGTGATTTCTCCTCTGCCCCCACTTCCACCGCTGCTCACTGCCACTGCCTCCACACCTGCCGTCGTCACCTCTCAGGCTGCCGCCTCTGTTGCCGCCACACCGTCGCCTCTGTTGGACACCTATTTCTCTCTGTCACCGTACCATACCCGCCAATCACCCTCACTTCTCACCGCCGCTCAACACCTGCTCGCCACCATCGTCGCTCAACAAAGGAGGTACCCTCTTTTCTTTCTCCCTCTCTTTTGCTTGCTTAACACCTGCTCACCCCGTCATTCTACCCTTGGATTTTTGCTGCCCGATCCTCTTCCTAGAAGCAACATGAGGAGGTCACGACCATGTGGGTTGGCCACGACCGTGGCTATGTTGGCCGACTATGGCCGTGCTGCATGACCGTGGTCGGCCAACACAGCCACTGTCATGGCCAGCCTACACGTTGGTAAGGAGGGAGTAGGAAGAAGAAGATACATTTGCAATTAAATACTAATGTTTGACCTAATTCTATAAATTTTGATGCATGTTGAATTAAGATATTAAAACCCTAATACACATTTCACCATAATCTTGAATTAAGTATATTGCTAAAATCTTGTGATCAATCTATGTAAGATATTAAAACCCTATTGTTAAATCTCTGATTTTGTAGTGATGTGTCACCCTAACATCTATATGAATCCCTATTGTATGATGTAGATTGATGATAATGCATGGGATAGTTTGAAATTTTGAAATCAATTATGAATCTCTCCATTCCTAGGTCATACTAATTTATGTGTAATCTTTATCTTGATGATGAACATGCATGGACACTCGAAATGTTGAAATCAAAGTTATAGAATGACAGTACATGTATTTGTTGGCCTAGAAACCCGTCTAAGATTTACTCATTACGAGTAAATCTTGGATAGTCCCCGGTTTGGGACTGTTCTTGAACACCTAATCTCACTTAGGATGTAAGTGTATAATGTGTATTGGGTTTTTGAGAAAATTTTGGTAGCAAGTGTTTATATCGAGAAACATACCAATTTCATCAAGAGACAATATCCTCGAGCCAATACAATGTGGCTTGCTAGAGAGCATAACAAGACATTTATTAAGTGGTTTGAAGATAAAGTCTTACATCAACTATCTCAAACACCAAATGATATTACTGAAACTATCAAATGTCTCACCTTTAAACCAAAATTGAATGTTATATCTTATGAAGGGTATGAAATTAATGGATTCACATATTACACAAAGCGCCAAGATGATAAGAGTGTCGTCCAAAATAGTGGGGTCGCCCTTCAAGCGTCGACTATGTTTTTTGCAAGTACAAAGGATAAGAGTCCACATGAAGCTAAAATGTCATATTACGGTGTCACTCCCAATTCAAGGTATTAGGCATCACTCCCAATTTAATTAATATACATTGTATTCACCTATTCAAGATTAACATTTAGTGTTACTAACCAAATCATTAATGTGCATACTAACTAGGTCCTCAGTGAGGCACAAAAAGCAAGGCGTGCACTGAATGTGCATGACCACACAATGGGTCCAAAGGGGTATGAAGGCATTCGCCAAAGACTACAGGCTGATTCTACTACTCATTCTGCTGCTACTCATGAGTCCTCTACTATAGGTACCATACCTCTGCCTCGCCATGATTTCTAGATAGCTGGGAGGCAAAATAAGAAGGGAGAAATAAGGAAGCCCGCAGCTGCTGAGGTAGCTGCAAAAATGGTAAAATACAACTCTTAGAAAAATCGTTCAAATATTGATTATTTGTGGTGTTTTTACTTAATTACAAATTTTTGTTTTGGTGATTAGCGGGAGCTGCACGAGTTGAGGAAACAAGGCAAGTTCATCCCTGAGGGCACAAGAGATGAATTGACAGTTGCTCTGGGTAACCCAGAGCATCCTGGACGTGTTAGGGCTGCAGGCGCTGGTGTGGGTATCAAAGTGTTCTTTGGGCCATCCCAACGCAAACATGTCCCAAAATTGGGACTTTCACAAGAAGAGGTAACCTATTCTTTCTTTATAATGTTACTATAACAGAGAATTCAATAATCAAAAGCTAACGTTTATTTTATCCATGTATAGGTAGATAAGTTAGTTCATAGGAAACTCAAAGAAGCAATGAGCAAGTGGTAGACATCTCTGACTGCCACTTAGTAGACAGTACCTATGGCGTCCCACTCTACTCCTACTACAGAGGTTGGGAGTAATCCTGTAGACCCACCACCTAGCACATTCACTGTAAGTCTTTTTATGACATAGTAACTAGTCTTTTCAAGATGATATGTTTTCAATATGATATGCATATATGTATATAACATTCTTTACACAAATATTTGTCGGGGTTGAAGCCATGTCGTTTAAAAAGTAAAGAATTTTTCATTGCAGAGGCGTCGGCTTACCCATCCCTACCTGGGGAAATGTTTCATGTGTCTCCATTACCAGCTGGTTGGGTTCGTGTGAGCCCGGTACGTATATTCCCCAATTGGATGGATCTTCCACTGCCATATGCCCACCCAGATTGTGAAATGCTTGGTGAGGCAGAACATAGAGTGATATTGTGGTCAAAAGTGGATGTCCTCTATACTGAAACTATATGGTAAATTTACATTACATTAAATTGTTAGTGTGTGTATATGATGTCAATTGATCTGAAATTATATATATATATAGGTTAGAAAGAAGACACCCAGAGCATCTAGGCCTCCACTTCCACCTCCTACATTACCAAGTTGGATTCCACAGGACCTACCTATCCCGTTAGGTCCTAACTGTAGGGGTATGACAATATGGTTAGGCGAACATGATATAAATTGCCCTATAACTGTTTCTATAGATGCGGATGTTGTAGGTCAATCATACGAAAGTAAACTATTTATACAAGATATTTTGGAGTTGTTTTGATATGATTGGCTGAATACATCTGTGATAGAGCTATGGATAAGGTGAGATCTTCTTTATACATCCATATACCTTGTGTAGGATCTGGTTTCTTATTTATTAATGCATACGTAATACATGTTTTGCAGCTACTTAGACAAGATATGTGCAGATTTTTCATTCGAACATGTAGGATTTTTTATTACATCTTTGATTAGTCTAGTAGCTAAAGACCGTCCATCAGTTCGACAATACTGCTGTGAGGCTTTTACAAATTTTTCTCAAAATAAGAAGACGTTGATAATAGCTCCATTCAATGTGGAGTAAGTTTACTTTGCTTATAATTTGGACTTAAGAAAATTACATTTTTATTGTGGATTTTGAGTTATTAATTTTTAACTTTTTTTACCTCTAGTGGTATGCATTGGGAGTTACTAGTTATTGTCCCTGAGATGTTCACTGTCTATTATCTAGATCCTAAGGGGACTAAACTGAATTCAAAATACGGACACAAAATGAAAATGGCATTATTCTGGTGAAAAATATTTCATTTTCATATCCATTAACATATGTTATTACATTACTATTTAATTGTACAATGTACTGTGTTACATTATCATGTAGGGGTTTAGATGATTTCAAAAAGGCTGGAGGAAAGGTTCCCAGGAAAAAGAACCAGCCAATAATTTAGAAAAACGTGGAAGTAAGTTCCCAACTGCAATGTATATATTATTTATGTGAACAATGCTTAATTAGTTGTATTTTTTAATATTTTGTATGTTTCAATTTATAGTGTGCTACACAAGACAACAGATGGGCATGTGCATACTATGTGATGCGATTTATGCACATGATTATCAAATATACCGTAGTGGACATCGATACCATTTCTGAGGTATTATATATAGTCTCATTAGATACTATGAAATATATCAATCTTATTTATATATTATTAATTATATATATACAATATTCTCTTTGCAGGTGTTTAAAACTGACCACGCTACAGGAAAGGCCTTACCAGATGTACATGCTCCCTATACGAAGGAAGAATTAAATGATGTAAGAGAAGAATGGGCAATAACCATACAAGTAGTGGGGGTTTTAACATATAATTGTGATGTTGATAGCGAATAATGACTAAAGAATGATATTTTTTAAATGAATTTCTGAATTATAATATGTGTGAATGTTTCTACATGTCTGAATGTTTCTACATATGTCTGAATGTTTATACATGTGTGAATGTGAAAATGAATGAAACTGTTGGCTGCTATATGAATGTTTCTACATGTGTGAATGTGAAAATGAATGGAACTGCAAATTGCTACATGAATGTTTCTACATGTGTGAAAATCGAATGGAACTGCAGGTTGCTAAATGTGTGAAAATTCATGTTGTTAATTTTGTAGGTTTGTGGCCTGTTGTTGGCTGATATCAATGGATGTCGTAAAATCTACAGTTCATAACTAAACTGTAGGTTTCTCATCCTACGAACAGCCACAACAGGCCTGCAGACTGATAAGAAAAAAAACATGAAACAGACGTCGATTATTTGTTTAAAACCGACGATAAATGATTACAGTGTCAGATAAATAATTATAACCGACGCCTAATGCATGTGATATGGTGTCAGTTATTAATAATAAACCGACACTGATGGTTCTGGCGTCGGTTGCCCTACTAGTAACCGACGTCGATTTCCCTAATGAGGCCAGACACCACGACCGTGCTGGCCAGCATGGTCGTGGCAGCGGGCCAGACACCACGGTCATGCTGGCTAGCACGACTGTGGCAGTTGGCCAGACAACACGGCAGTGCTGGCCAACACGACTGTGGCAGTGGGTGATATGACGTCGGTGTTCACTAATAAACCGATGCTGATAATGCCTCAGACGGCGCCCTTTTTGTGGCGTGAAGGTTTATGGCGCTAGTTTCAAAGCTAATAACCAACGCCTATACCCCCCTGCTGGTGCATTTTCGGTGGTGTGTGAAGGGTTATGGCGTCGGTTTGTGAACCGAGGTCTAACATTTGGCCTTTTAGCGGTGCCCACATAGGTGTCACATTAAAATCGACACTAAAGGCCTTAAATAACCAACACCAAAGGCCGGTTATGTACTAGTGGGAGTAGATGAACATATATACAACAAGACTAGGATAAGAAGCTAAGATGAAATAAAGAGAAATGTTGGAAATGATGAGTTAGATTAAGCAAAGAGGGTTACATTTTACAATAGAAAGAATGGAATGTGCTATTATATTATGAACTCTAGTGCATTCATCCTTGCTACCTTTTGATTCAACGTCTGTATAGAGTAGCAACTTAATTTCCATCAGATGTTTTTAATAGGTACCTAGTGAAGAAATGGAACTAATTTTCATTGAAAGAATAAAAGTTTATCTAAATAAATGAATTAGTCATATAAACGTAAATTATATTTAGAATATAAAATCTTTATTGAAAGAGAAACTATTTTTGATCCACGCATGATCCATTTCATTTGAAATAAATGATCTGTAGTGTATTAAGCACAAAATGAAACTAATAAGGAGAATATTGATTTATAATTTCAACTTGAAAATGGTAAAAGGATAATAAGAAATATATATGGCATGGAATATGAAATTATACACATGATGAGAAACATGATTATAATACATGAGTAAAAGTTAAGGATGATAGATGTAAGAGTAGCATATAGTAAGAGGATAATGAAAATTAAAGAAGAATTTGAAAAATGAGGTAGTAATGTAAATTATAAAATAGAGAGACTATGAGATGTGAAAAGATGATAAATAGTATAGTCTCATTGATGATGACTAATTAAAGCTAGATACATAACCATGTTAAGTGAATACTTGAAGATTAGAATTCTAAATCTCAAAATTATCTTCTCTTTTGTATCCTACTTAATGAGAGTAATGCAGAAATGAAGTGATAAGATAATGGGTTTTAAATGATGCATAACCACCATGGTAGATACATCTATTGAATATAATGATGTTGCAATAACATAAAACAAGATCCCAAAATTAGCAATATAAGCATAAACTAGTAGTCATAGTAATCTCAGATTTAAACATTAAAATGAGAAAGATAGATAAACAATATGGAAATGACTAAGAAGGGGGGGGGGATAAGAAATAGACTTGTAATTCAAGAACTTTGATTTGAATAGAAGGAGAAGTGGAACATGGCAAAGTGTGATCTAATATAAATTCTTGTAATGATATCAAGAATGATGAATAATCCATTCTTATCTCAATTTTTTTAATGTTAGCGATGTTTAATATATATGATCAAAATGAGAAGGATAAGTAAGAATAAGAACGTAGTAATGAATGAGAAGAAAAAATAGAGAAACAAATGGCTTTCTCTAATACGTGATTTGGTTTTTATCAAGGGATGTAAATTTTTTATACATATGATTTCAATTATACATGTGCGAGCAATATACTAATTAGAAAGGGTGTTATGGTTTTAGTCATTCATACCAGTAATTCAGGTCAGTGAAATATATTCTTTCATATTGTGAGTGTTTTGATATTAAGAGCATCACAATAGTAAATTTCAAAACAACAAGGTCATCTCTCTTTAGTAGCTCAAAGGTAATATTGAACAATAATACAAATGGATCCAGATAAATTGAGATAGGTGGATCATATTGCCAGTACTAAGACAACACCTCGAGAGAGCATGACATAATTGAAAATGGTTGTTTATCTTTCACTTTCCTATCATTGATTGTTACATAAGATTCTTTTGTTGTCATTGAAAAACCTTGTCTAAAATTTGTTGTGATTAGAAGAGAAAACCAGGGACTCAATGTTGAAAACAATATTCAAATATGAAATACAATAGGATATTGACATCTAAGATTTTATAAGTTTAGAAGAGACCTTGAATTTACTTTGTCTGTGTATTTATTTTTCAGGGTTGAAACCTTATTAAGAGGGAAATAATTGTTATGACCATGTCTGAGCTTAATTGGTAAATTAGGGTTTGCTTGGATGATTACATGCTTAATTAGAGTGATCATCTATTAAACCTTATTAATGATTGTAGCAAAATTATGATGTTTTAAACCAAATAAGAAACTACAATCATGCTCTAATTTGAAAAAAATTAGGGTTTGAAGATTGTAAACCCTAGTAAAAAATTGAGTTTTAATAATATATGAATATGGAATTTGATAAGTGCAATGGTGTAGTAGATGATTTTTCATTTTTCTATATAACTTCAACTTATTTAAAATTTGGATATAGTTTTGATAACTCAAACATAAGTGATCTTGAAAAAGATCAGAAATTTTGGATGTGTGATGGACTAGTTGGTCGGTCGAGTTTCCTCAGGACAAACTTAGTTGACTAGGCATTTTGACTGCAACATAGCAGTGTAGTATTTATGTTTTTCATTACTTAATGGTAACTTGGAATAATCTAAAAATTTTATTGTAAATCTGGAATTATGTGTTAGACTATATTTTAATTGTGCATAATTTTTGGTGGAGGTTTGCCTTGTTTCGTGAATGATATTTAGTAGCATTTGTATGACAAAAGATTCTTCTGAAATAAAAGAAAGTAAAAGTAGGCCCAATTTGCAATTGACCTGAGCACACTAATTGCTCTATATGATTAAACTAACACACAATAAGATCCAATATTTCATGATTCATTCCAATGAAACAAAACCCTAGAGAGATAGGGATAGTTAGGGTTTATATGGAGAAAATGATGAATATGGTGATCTAGGGTTTCCTCTTCCTAGAGTTGATCAACGGTAGATAGCTTTTCTTAGTGTTTCTTTTATCAGATGTCAAGATTACATGCCTCCTTTTATTTAATTCCAAACCGATATAAAATCTCTCTTTTTTTTCCCTTTCTCCATAATTCTTAATTTCTAGGGTTTTGAGTCGAAATGAAGAAGAAAGTGATGGATTTCTAGGTGTTTGATATAGATTCTAGATTTCTGATCTTGGGCTACATTTTTAAGGTGTTTTAACACATTAGGTGAGTGGTACTTCCATCTAAGAAATTGGATTAGATCCAAAATAATCTTCAATTCCTTTATATGCGACTACAAACCCTAGATCTGCCCATCAATTTGAGCTTATGAATGATGATGTTGGAATACATTATTTTCCTATTGTAAATTTTCAAATGATAAACCATATTGTAAATTGATACAAATCATCTAGAGTGGAATTCCAAAGTTAAATGCAAAGATAAAAGAATATAATGAAATCTAAGGTTTTCGCCTATGCCTAGAATTGTAGTATAATTGAATGAAGATCTTTGCATATTTGATTCTTTTTATTTATAAATGATTGTTATATGTGAATGTTTAGTATAGATAGATACTATCTTGGAGTTCATTTGATTTTATAAGTGTTTTCTTGAAATATTGGTAAAGTGGGTGAAATCGTGAATGAGTGGAAAGTTGGAAGATCGTGAGTAGACATTATGAAATCCATCAGAAATGGTTCTTTGTAATGTTATAGATTTATTTATTCAAAGATATACTTCATGCTTGATACTATAGTGAATGGAAAACCCTAGATTGGTTCATTCCAGTGTTTCTGTGATAACCCGGATCTTTTCATATTTGATTCTTTTTATTTATAAATGATTGTTCTATGTGAATGTTTAGTATAGATAGATACTATCTTGGAATGAGTGGTTCATTCCAGTGTTTCTGTGAAAACCCTAGATTGGTTCATTCTAGTGTTTCTGTGAAAACCCTAGATTATTTATAAATGATTGTTCTAGATTGGTTCATTCCAGTGTTTCTGTGAAAACCCTAGATTGGTTCATTCCAGGTTTTTGCCTATGCCTGGAATCATAGTATAATTGAATGAAGATCTTTGCATATTTGATTCTTTTTATTTATAAATGATTGTTCTATGTGAATGTTTAGTATAGATAGATACTATCTTGGAGTTCATTTGATTTTATAAGTGTTTTCTTGAAATCTTGGTAAAGTGGGTGAAATCGTGAATGAGTGGAAAGTTGGAAGATTGTGAGTAGACATTATGAAATCCATCAAAAATGGTTCTTTGTAATGTTATAGATTTATTTATTCAAAGATATACTTGATGCTTGATACTGCAGTGAATGGAAAACCCTAGATTGGTTCATTCCATTGTTTCTGTGATAACCCGGATTTTTGGGTTTAGATACCCCATATAGAAATTGAAGACCATGAATGTTATGTAGATGTTTAGTGCCAAATTGAGGGGTTAATCATTCAATTTTGGACTCTTTCACTTAAAAAGGGTAAGCATAGATGCAATGAATGATTATTAGATCTATTTGAAATCCATTACAATGAATAGATTTTTATTCACCGACTGGGATACTTATGAGTGCAAGAGGTCGATTTAGTAGTAGTAATGAAATCAAGTGATCAATTGATGAGCGTTGAGGTATTCTAGGATCATAACAAGTGTTGTTGGACCTGTTGGACTAATATTTGATGATTGCTTAAATAGAATTCAAGGCATATACATCTATTTTATAAGGTTGTTTGGAGAATTATTTTTCATGACCAACTAATGGATATTTGTGCCTCAAACTTTGGTATAAGCCACTTTAGGATATTGTGAGCATATGTATAAAATTATAGGATGTTTCGATATTGTTGTAAAGAGATATAATTGTTTGAAATTGAGGACATTCATGAAATAAAAGTGGTAGGACTTTGTTATTTTGGTTATTGAGTTAGTACCTGTGACAATTTGATGTTACACTGAACTATCCTTTCTTGGGTATGGCTTTTAGCATGGAATGCATGGCCAGTATATCACGCTTAGTTGAGAAGCGAGGGCCAGCTCCGAACTTTGTGGATCACGAGACTGACCAGGCCTATATTGTGCCTTCTTGAGCACATAACTCGGATACAGGTGATCAAAGAGCGATCACGGTGGCAGTGTGAGGTTGCCTCATCGAAACTGCCCCGCATGAAGAATCGGCGGAGAAGATGCCGCCATGACCAGGCTGAGAGGAGGCTACGATCTCCACTGATCCCTACCCGACCGACCCCTCACTGGAGGCATATGGAGAACTGACGAGAGGATTCTAGTTCCCCCTTTCTGGTGCCTCTCCGCTATCCACCCACACAGGCCGGAGAGGAGGGGATGAAGAAGGGAACTGCAAATAGAAGGTAGAGCGGAGGAAATAGAAAAGAGGAAAAGAAAGATCAGACGTAGAGGAAGCGATCCCCATCTTTCCAAACCACCGTGATGGCTTTCTTAGACGACGAGGTTCAATTTACTGACGAAGAGGAGCAAGCTCGACAGAGCTTTTCAGACCTCACCATCACAAATAGAGGTTGTGAGTGGGTCCCGGAAGGCCTTGTGATGCTCGACGACACTTTGGCATGGAGGTTCAGACCGCAAATGAGGTACACCCCCCTTTTTTTGACCCACCATGGCATCAGCTGGGTGGCGGCGCCTTTGCAGAAGACGAGACCCACACCTGTAGATGGGGGGGGCGAATGGCCGTGGAGGTCATGGAGGAGACCTCGAAGCTGTCGGCGTCATGAGGAGCTCGTGAGGAAGACTTTGAGGTGGAGGGTTCCTTGCCATGGTCTGATCCAGTGGCAGCGCTCCCCATACCAGCTCAGTGATGGCGCGATGCCTCGCACGAGAACTGAGTCCTTCTAGGACTCAGCGAGCGTGTGAGAAAGAAAGAGAGGACCAGGTCCACAGCCCTGAACCAGGATTAAACCAAGCTGAACCGGGTTCAAAACTCCTAAACCGGACGGACCCCATTGAGGCAAGAAGAAGCAGTGTGCCTCTGGATGGACACATGGCGCCATTCAATTGGCTACAAAGTGGTAAATATTCAATAATTCTCAGATCTCGTATAATTCACAGAAATTAGCTCGATGATCAGAAAAATACAAATAATATACTAAAATTCTCAGAAAAATGAGTAGAACACAGTGGACGCATAATCTCAGGATTTTAATGCACTAATCTTAGTGATATCATATAAGTTGTGAAATGCTTATTTTGTGGATAATAAATATCAAAAGATGGCCTAAAATGATGAGAGCATGTCAGTAAGTTTATGATCATGGTTGTAATCCATCTGAAGTCAGAAATAATGATGTTGATGTAGGAAATCATGTAATTTGCTTAATGTGGCTAATTAGGGCTTATAACCTTAATTAATATGCAATAAATGCATACATGCTCAATAAATGATGAGATTTACATAAAACCCTCTTATCTGTAACTGGAAGATAATATGTAAATATGAGACCAGTTTTGTACACAAAATTCATGTTGTAAGAAGATGAACCTTGATACATGGATTGTAACCCTAACTTGAATAATATATATAAACTAGGGTTATTATGTGCACAAAAAGGATATGGGACCTAATATTCAGATAATGAATCATAATCGGGAAAATGACACCAGTAAGATAAATATAAGACAATAATGCAAGTAAATGTTGGAATATCCTAATGAGATAATATAAACCCTAATGAACACGCCTAGGGTTAAGATGATGAGAATCTGATGATAGTATGTGGTCTTGTCTTAATCAGGTGATGACCAGACTTCTAGATGATCAAGGATAAGTTAGAAATCTCTGAACTCAGGTACGAGGGTTTTATTTAAGTATATGACTATGGTTTTCTTGCTTGCAATCATGATATGTATGTATGCTCTCTTCTATTTGCAAATATTGGATGTAGTAGCACTATATAGTACTTGATGTTTTATCACTTGTAAACATAAATGATAAGTAGATGCTTTGTAGTTATTCAAGGTGTTCATTATCCCCCTTACGAGGGAATGGATTAATGTTGGCTAGTACACCTCCCTAGAGCACACGGTGTATGGGGAGTTTCCCTAGAGTATTTGGTACATGGGGATGGGCCCAATATTTATGTTTTGGTACTAGTCCACCTTGATAATGCAATTCATCTAGGAAAATGACTTAAATTGGCATATTTCACTTAATAAAGAAGTGTTTTCTATGATTTTCTTTCCTTCTGCAAATCTTTTTCAAAATTATGAAAGCCGTAAATATATGTATCTTGTTGCCCATGTACACAACACCTTGTGTGTTGATTTTTTGTTTCACGTATGTTTTAGGTTCAAAGCTAGCATGGGATAAAAGGATGGGATGTGAGCAGTTGTACAGGTTTACCTATTGTGTAGATCATGTTAGCATGCATGTTTAGACTTGTGTAAAATTCTCTTTTAATATGCAATTGTAATTCATGTTGTAATAAATATGTTGAATGTTGAGTATGTTATGGTTGTATGTTCATGTATGCGTATTATGCTTCCGCATCGCTTTCTGATATGATTGGATGATGTCTTCAGATTCTGACATCTCATTCCCAATAGGGTTTGGAGAAGCCAAAATCCAGGGACGTCACAGTTGGTATCAGAGCATGAACAATAGCTACACCTGACAATTGCTCACCATGAAACATAAAAATAAATTTCACCTCTCACTTTAAATCTTAGAAATGTAGTAAGTTGTTCTATAGGAATAAGGTTTGACTTAGCCTCTAAGTTAGAACCTAGATGTTCGAGAACTAGGTTTAGACAAGTGTGAGAAACCCTCTCCATATAGAGCTCATATGTATTGGGTAGCTACACTAGTCTACACCTTGTTCTCACCATTTCACTAGGTGACATGGCACTAGACTATCTACTGTGTGTGTGCGACACTCATTTTGCTGATTTGGTTTTGTTTTCCAATCGGCTCGAGCCTCGATAGTTTTCTCTGACGTCTGCCTTCTCGGAGAAAAACTATATAATATTTTATTACCTATATGTAAATATGAAAATGTGTCCCTCACACTGGAGAGTAGTTAGTGTTCATGTAACCTAAGTGAAAGGGAGTGACATCAGTCTAAAAGACAGAATAGATCTAGATTAGACGTCTAGAGCCTCATAAGGTTATGTGATAGATAAATAGACAAAAGAAAGATGAAGGAAATAAGTATATAGAATCTTATCTAAGTTGATCTATGATAGTATAAGTTTCCTTATAAAGGTTTAAATTTTATATTAGTTGAATCCAATTTTGTAGAATTTATGAAAAACCTTGATGATGAAAGTACATTCCCTTTTCCTACTTAAGATAAGCTAAGTTAAAATAGAGATGAGTGTGCATGAGCCTCAACCTCTTATACAAGGAGGATGTCTAGTGGTAGGATGAGATATGTGGTGAACTCTAGAGAGAGTAAGACCCACAGGGGGAAGGTCATAGGACCTAGCCTCCAATATATGAGATATGCGTTAAAAAAAATGTCCTACACTAGATTACTCTTGAGTGTTGAGTTGAGACCTTATGCATGATTCAAATATATATGTGAGAATTGGGTATAAGAAAAGGATGGGTAGATGACCCATATGATAAAGTCAATCCTTTGGCTGAGTTAGGTCCTAGCTAGAGTGACATATTTTGTGAATCTCATCATTAGTTGCAAGTGAGGTAATATATGAACTCTAGCTATGAGAGTATGATGCTTTGTGCAAAAGATACTCAAAATATATGTTCTCCCTTCTTCTTCTCTTTCTTAATATATGATGATAGAAACCTCACTTGAGCTATATAGATGATTTATATATGAGGAGTCACTCGTATAAGCTTGACCTATTCTATATTTTCCCCCCTATATCATACCTATAGTACCCAAGATTGAAATCATGATAAGTTTGACTTTAAAATATTCTCTTCCCCTTCATATGAAACATGAAAGATATGATGCTGAGATCATGGGATAAACTTAGTATATTCTCTTTTTCCCTTCACATAATACATGCAAGAGATAAAAATTTGAACTCATGAACTTGATATAAAGATATTTTGGGATCATAGGATGTATGATCAGAAATATAGTTGTAACTTTGATCCTTCTCAAGGTATGCTTCTAAGTGGAGTATGAATATCACACCATAGGGTGAAAACCCTAATGGTCAAAAATGTTACATAAGCCCTTCTTAAGTAGGAAAAAAATTTCTAATATCAAGGGTGGAGATAAATCTACTCTAATCCTGAAATCATTAAAGATGTTAGATTTGAATGATCTGAATACCATGGCATATAAACAAATTCCTCTTAAACTTTAAAATGTATGAACAAAACCTATACCCTTAGAGGTGATGTAACCCTAAGATATCATAATGTCATGTTATAGATAAGACATTAAGTGATTCTTCCATATATATAAGGTGGGGTGGACACACCCAAGAATCTCTAGACCCTAAGCTGACAACTTAGAGTGCACACAACTATGGTGCTCTTAGAATCTAAGTAATGATGAAGTATATGAAGTTGAACTCCTAAATATCCTATTAAGGATGAGATTAGTTAAATTTCGAGGATGAAATTCCTTTTAAGGTGGGGTGAATGTGATAACCCGGATTTTTGGGTTTAGATACCCCATATAGAAATTGAAGACCATGAATGTTATGTAGATGTTTAGTGCCAAATTGAGGGGTTAATCATTCAATTTTGGACTCTTTCACTTAAAAAGGGTAAGCATAGATGCAATGAATGATTATTAGATCTATTTGAAATCCATTACAATGAACAGATTTGTATTCACCGACTGGGATACTTATGAGTGCAAGAGGTCGATTTAGTAGTTGTAATGAAATCAAGTGATCAATTGATGAGCCTTGAGGTATTTTAAGATCATAACAAGTGTTGTTGGACCTGTTGGACTAATATTTGATGATTTATTAAATTGAATTAAAGGCATATACATCTATTTTATAAGGTTGTTTGGAGAATTATTTTTGATGACCAATTAATAGATCTTTGTGCCTCAAACTTTGGTATAAGCCACTTTAGGATATCGTGAGCATATGTCTAAAATTATAGGATGTTTCGATCTTGTTGTAAAGAGATATAATTGTTTGAAGTTGAGGACATTCATGAAATAAAAGTGGTAGGACTTTGTTCTTTTGGTTATTGAGTTAGTACCCGTGACAATTTGATGTTACACTGAACTATCCTTTCTTGGGTATGGCTTTTAGCATGGAATGCATGGCCAGTATCTCACGCTTAGTTGAGAAGCGAAGGCCAGCTCCAAACTTTGTGGATCACGAGACTGACCAGGCCTATATTGTGCCTTCTTGAGCACATAACCCGGATACAGGTGATCAAAGAGCGATCACGGTGGCAGTGTGAGGTTGCCTCATCGAAACTGCCCCACATGGAGAATCGGCGGAGAAGACGCCACCATGACCAGGCTGAGAGGAGGCTGCGATCTCCACTGATCCCTGCCCGACCGACCCCTCACTGGAGGCATATGGAGAACTGACGAGAGGATTCTAGTTCCCCCTTTCCGCTGCCTCTCCGCTATCCACCCACACAGGCCGGAGAGGAGGGGATGAAGAAGGGAACCGCAAATAGAAGGTAGAGCGGAGGAAATATAAAAGAGGAATAGAAAGATCAGACGTAGAGGAAGCGATCCTCATCTTTCCAAACCACCGTGATGGCTTTCTTGGACGATGAGGTTCAATTTACTGACGAAGAGGAGCAAGCTCGACAGAGCTTTTCAGACCTTGCCATCGCAAATAGAGGTTGTGAGTGGGTCCCAGAAGGCCTTGTGATGATCGATGACACTTTGGCGTGGAGGTTCAAACCGCAAATGAGGTACACCCCCCTTTTTTTGACCCGCCATGGCATCAGCTTGGCGGCGGCGCCTTTGAAGAACACGAAACCCACACCTGTAGATGGGGGGTGCGAATGGTCGTGGAGGTCATGGAGGAGACCTCGAAGCTGTCGGTGTCGTGAGGAGCTCGCGAGGAAGACTTTGAGGTGGAGGGTTCCTCGCCGTGGTCTGATCCAGCGGCAACGCTCCCAGACCAACTCAGCGACAGCGTGATGCCTCGCGTGAGAACTGAGTCCTGCTAGGACTCAGCGAGCGTGTGAGAAAGAAAGGGACGACTAGGTCCACAGCCCTAAACCAGGATTAAACCAAGCTGAACCGGGTTCAAAACTCCTGAAATGGACGGACCCCAATGAGGCAAGAAGAAGCAGCACGCCTCTGGATGGACACATGGCGCCATTCAATTGGCTACAAAAAGGTAAATATTCAATAATTCTCAGATCTCGTATAATTCACAGAAATTAGCTCGATGATCAGAAAAATACAAATAATATACCAAAATTCTCAGAAAAATGAGTAGAACACAGTGGATGCATAATCTTAGGCTTTTAATGCACTAATATTAGTGATATCATATAAGTTGTGAAATTCTTATTTTGTGGATAATAAATATCAAAAGATGGCCTAAAATGATGAGAGCATGTAAGTAAGTTTATGATCATGGTTGTAATCCATCTGAAGTCATAAATAATGATGTTGATGTAGGAAATCATGTAATTTGCTTAATGTGGCTAATTAGGGATTATAACCTTAATTAATATGCAATAAATGCATACATGCTCAATAAATGATGAGATTTATAGAAAACCCTCTTATCTGTAATTGGAAGATAATATGTAAATATGAGACCAGTTTTGTACACGAAATTCATGTTGTAAGAAGATGAACCTTGATACATGGATTATAACCCTAACTTGAATAATATATATAAACTAGGGTTATTATGTGCACAAAAAGGATATGGGACCTAATATTCAGATAATGAATCATAATCTAGAAAATGACATTAGTAAGATAAATATAAGACAATAATGCAAGTAAACATTGGAATATCCTAATGAGATAATATAAACCCTAATGAACACGCATAGGGTTAAGATGATGAGAATCTGATGATAGTATGTGGTCTTGTCTTAATCAGGTGATGACCAGACTTCTAGATGATCAAGGATAAGTTAGAAATCTCTGAACTTAGGTACGTGGGTTTTATTTAAGTATATGACTATGGTTTTCTTGCTTGCAATCATGATATGTATGTATGTTCTCTTCTATTTGCAAATATTGGATGTAGTAGCACTATATAGTACTCGATGTTTTATCACTTGTAAACATAAATGATAAGTAGATGCTTTGTAGTTATTTAAGGTGTTCATTATCCCCCTTATGAGGGAATGGATTAATGTTGGCTAGTACACCTCCCTAGATCACACGGTGTACGGGGAGTTTCCCTAGAGTACTTGGTACATGGGGATGGGCCCAATATTTATGTTTTGGTACTAGTCCACCTTGATAATGCAATTCATCTAGGAAAATGACTTAAATTGGAATATTTCACTTAATAAAGAAGTGTTTTCTATGATTTTCTTTCCTTCTGCAAATCTTTTTCAAAATTATGAAAGTTGTAAATATATGTATCTTTTCGCCCATGTACACAACACCTTGTGTGTTGATTTGTTTTTTCACGTATGTTTTAGGTTCAAAGCTAGCATGGGATAAAAGGATGGGATGTGAGCAGTTGTATAGGTTTACCTATTGTGTAGATCATGTTAGCATGCATGTTTAGACTTGTGTAAAATTCTCTTTCAATATGCAATTGTAATTCATGTTGTAATAAATATGTTGAATGTTGAGTATGTTATGGTTGTATGTTCATGTATGTGTATTATGCTTCCGCATCGCTTTCTGATATGATTGGATGATGTCTTCGGATTCTGACATCTCATTCTCAATAGGGTTTGGAGAAGCCAAAATCCGGGGACGTCACCGTTTCATATACATGTTTTGTTGTATGTCAACTATTGGAAGGCAATCTTTTATCAGAGGACGTATTTGATGCATTAATCCTTATGTGAGTCATGTGATATGTGAATGAGGCAGATGAAACCCTAATGATAGAGTATTTAGTTAATCAAGAATTTTGAATTCAATGTTCTTCACTATGATAAGTGGTGTTGCTTTGTTGCTCAATGTACAATACAGACTGTCAATAAATTGTTGAAAGAATTATTTACAAGGTTAAACTACAAAATGTCAATTTAATAATTAGACTATGAATTTAATGATTGAATCGACATATGTATGATCTCAATGTTCAGGTCCTTAACCTGAAGACCTACATCATTGAGAAATTTCATTCTCTATACATTCGTTATGATTGAGCATTACCTCATAACTGAATAAAACCAAATAAATAAGAAGATTACATTTATTATTAATCAAATCGGTTACAAGATATTCCATCACAATCATCATATGATTGGCTCTCAAGGCATACATACCAACACCTCGATGATTGGATTGTATGTTTAAAATGGCATGGTTCTTCAATAAGAACATGGTTATTTCTTAGTACCCGCATTATCGATTGCCAGTGGTTTGTGAAATGATTCCTAGAGTATTGATTCGATGAATAAACTTTTGGATGTTTATTTAATTTAGTTCATTATAATTCCACTATGAGGACCACATATAGTAAATTAGAATATTTTGAACCCTTAGACGCACCCATAAAGGGGTAATACACATAAGTCCACTAATGGGCAATGATTACACCCAAGAGTGCATACCAAGCCTAGACTAGAATATGCAACGAAAATACAAGATTATGTGCAAAGAATTGATTTTGGGAAAAACATGTTGTTATCTTACTTGCCCACATTTTGATTGCACCAAATACACAACATAGAAAGATATGATCGATGTACTTTTTTTTCAACATTTTAGGTAACTATCATGTATATAAAGATATGAAGACCTAGAGATTCAGATGAAATGAATTGAAGATACTAAATTCATACCCACAAGGGGTATTAGTTAGTTAGATAATTTTGTAATTCTTCTCATATGTATTAGTTTCTCATGTATAGTTCATCTAACTCCTTATAGGATCCCCATTATACATCTTGTATCATGTCTTTATTTTATTAAGAGAGATTGTTGATTATTATGCATTATTTGACAAATCAATCTTTGGAGTGTAGGTATCAGAACTAGACTTTAGGTACTCCCTTGGTTGATGCGAACTCAAAATTAGGGGTTGTTATATTTGGTATAAGATCTCATATTTTTCAAATAATATTTTATCATTGATAATTTTAAATAATCTATACAATAATAATGAAAAAATATTAGTGAATAATCTATGGGTAATGGTGTCTATAATGGATAACAACTTTGCTAGCTGGAAACATTCTCCTCCGCACTATTAAGTTGGTATATGGGGACTCCGTTAGACAATGTGATATTTGCCTAGCATAACCGAGGGTTTTCCTAAGGAAATATTTCCTTAAGTCTTTTCATCTTTAATGTCATCCACTTCTCATCTTTTTGATAAACACTAAAATTGATAACATAAATATGATTGAACAAATCAGGGAATTTACCATGAGACAAAAGGTAAGTGGGAATCAAGCTACGTCACAAACCCTTTATATATAGCAAAACCTTAAAATTCACTTCCATTCTCGTCTCAAGTTAGAGTTTTGAGAAGAAGTAGGATTAAGGCATCCTCCACCAATTAATGTACATTTAATGATAAAATAGTGATATTGTTAGGAAATTTTTATGGGTTTTTCTTGGAAAAATTAATCCCTAGATAAAGTGAGGGTTGGTTTAGGAAAACACAAAGTTGGTCAAGGGATTTATAAAACCCTAAGATGTACATGCATTCCCTAACCCTAACACTAAACCCTAATCTTTGGTAATGTAAATTGCGTGGGTGAAATAATATCCCTACACGAGTAGACCCTAGAAGGGACTAAGGGAAATAAAAAACTCATGTAATTTGGGTAACCCAACTTAATTACCAAGATTAGGTGTCCTTTGTTTCACATGCATAAATGATACCAGAATCCATGTAGGTACGTAAAATGTAGCTAAGTGGGTATGCACATGAGACAGTAGTTAAATGAAGTTATATGTGATACACCAAACTCTATCTTAAGGAGGGGTGTTTAGATTATATAGGGGTTACTCACATAGGGGAAAACCTCATGAAGGGGATTTTACAAAACCTTTGGGGTCAGGATAATAAGGATCGAAAGTGTAAAGTACTTGATGAGGAATAGAAGACACCACAATCTAAATAGTTCCTCTAAAGATGAGAAAGAATATTAGAGTTGAATTTGAATACATGAATAAGCATGGACAACCAGCAAGGACCTAATCCTAACCATCTAGGTGTATGATAATATAAAGCATAATCAAGCTCAGGATAATATGTGTAGGACCATCATATGATTTGATGTCAGACCTTAGTTGGAGATATTCTAGTTAGAAAAAATGATGTTAAAAACATAACTTAAGAGTATGGTATAGAGTATATATGATCCTTATGGTTTTCCATGTAGTCATGAGACCTACGTTCAAGATGACATTTGGAAATCCTTACCCTAAAACAACACCGGGATAAATATAATGACATCATAAAGTTATAACATCGTTGTTATCCCTATAAATTGAAGTGGCTGAAAATATCCCTATGCATATAAAATGCTCAAGTAAGGCTCTAAATAGCCATATGAAGGGACGAAGCTCAAGTTAGGATCAAATTAGCCCTATTAAGGGAATAGTTGATCCTTACTAAGAACTATGAAAGGAAGAGTTGAGCCTTACATTATCCATATGAAGGTATAAGTTTAGCATCACATTGGCCCAATCAAGGAATGAGCTCATGCGAAAGCCACTTTCGAGGTTGTAAGGCCCAAGTGTTCAAGTGGGAAAAAACTAAGACAATAATACATGAGATATAGATATAAAGAATGCAACTAATTGTGTGATTATGATGATAAATCTTATAGGAGGTTATCACTCCCATAGGTACATAAGGCTCGTGGGGTTAGGAAAATCCATCCATGTGTACACAAGGCCCATGCGTTAGGAGAATGGCCACCTACATGAGTACATAAGGCTAGATGGGTCAATGAGAAGCACACTCCATAAGTACAAAAGGACCATGGAGTCAAAAGGAAATCACTCCATAGATACCTATACCCTGAGGCCTTAAGGGCATGCCTAAAGCTAATGATACAAGAGATCTAGATATAAATAATACAAGAAATATGTAATAATAGTTGAAATAGAATCTTAAGGGAGTTGTGGATAAACTCAAGAATCATGGTAAAAGCAATTTATCCTAATGTTCTTGAAATATAAGAAAAATTTGTGGAATGAAAACATGTTCATATATTGGAGTCATTGTTAACACAAACCAAGAAATGTGTCTAACACCCCACTTTTCACAAAATAAATAAATCACTGAGCAAAAGCACTTTACTCAAGGGGGTGTCACAAGATGCTATTCTTTGCAATTTAAAGTAAATGAAACACTTTGCATTCATTGAAATCAGATCCATACATAGCTTTGGTAAAAGGAAATCTACATCAAGTTCCTCTAATCTACTTCAATGACAAGAATATACATAATGTAAAAGATATCTAAACTTTGGATTGTCTTGGTAAAAGGAACCCCACTAGGTCTTTTCTTCTTGAATATTTCTTAGCTATTCCTTGCATGTCAAAAACTTCTTCCTCCTAATCTTGTGCCTTACGTATGGGCATCATGCCACCAACCAAGCATAAAACCAATGGTAAGTGGAATTGAACATATTATAACTATAAGAAAGTATGTAAACTGAAAATAAACTTTGAACATTAAACTTTGAAAAGGGGATACAATTTCTTTTAAATTACTTCTTTTACCATGACTTATATAAGAATCCTCATATTTTTGCACTGAAGTGCCTCTTCTTTTATGAACCGAAGTGCCTCTTGAATTGCACTGAAGTGCCTCTTGGGTTGCACCGAGGTGCCTCTTTTCTTATGCACCGAAGTGCCTCTTAGTTTTTCTCTATGAGCCTCTTGATGAGGATCTTACATAACTTATCTTTTAACATTATCTTTCTCTTAAACTCTTAACTTTATCTTAAATTTCTCTTAAATCTTAGTATTGACTTTACTCTTAATGTGCATGAAGATGATTCCATAATATGGAGTGTAGAACATTACATTAAATTCATCATACATCCATAGACTTTTAAGTAATTGAAATAGATAATACATTCATAACATTCATTGCATACATACATTCATAAAAGCTAACATTACTTATGTTCAATTAGCATGGACCACTTACTTTGTACTTAGAGGAGATATGATCTTCCTTCCTAGGTTTAGTAAACCCAAATCATGTCCTTAGGGTTTGAAAACCCTAAACAACCTGTTCATAACATTCAATATATTAATTTGAATTCCATTCATCACCTAAAATCCTAATTTTAATAACATATGAATTATTATTCTTGGGTTAGATCCAAGATGATCTTTCACTATTAGGATCTTTGAATCATATCATGATCGTGAGGACCTAATATTTCTTCCAATGAATCCAAAAGTTGTTTCCGATCACTCCTATCCTAGGTTTTGCCCATTTTGGAAGTATACAAAACTTTTCCCCATATTAGAATCTTTGTATCGTGAGGACCTAATATCTTTGTATCGTGAGGACCTAATATTTCGTGAGGACCTAATATTTCTTCCAATGAATCCAAAAGTTGTTTCCGATCACTCCTATCCTAGGTTTTGCCCATTTTGGAAGGATACAAAACTTTTCCCCATATTGCAGCCCCCTCATAGGCCAACCCCCCATGGCCGATACCTATATCATGGAGAAGAATCCCCCCTGTGACATCCTTTAGTTGTCTGTGAGACTCCTCTACACTCGAAATCTCTCTCCCTACCTCCAATTTTGCTATTGGTCCCTTCCTTCCCCTCCCACCATCTCATTATGCCTCACTGGGGATCCTAACACTCGTCTTTCTTGTCAAAGCCTTCCCAAGCAATCGAGAACCACTAACGAGTATGGCATAGTTAGACGAAGGGATTGGTGCTCTTGCCTAACACTCAACAGCCCAAATGCTCGAAGTCAACCATCATGTTGACTCACCCGAGGAAGCTGGGCACGTGACGGGGGGGGCTGAGGTTGAAGACAACCAGGGCACGAAATTACTCCCCTACGATCCAATTTTCCACTACAAGGTAAGGGTGCTTTCATATTTTGAGCCTCATAACAAGAGCTGCCTGCGTGGGCATCCTAGCTGATGTAGGTGTGAGCTATTGGCTGTGTCAAGCCCGTGTGGCCCAGTAAGGTAATTGATCTTTTTCTGACGTGGCCCGTTCTCATTGGCCAATTAATGTTAATCTTGTGAAAATTATAGTAATTACTAGGATATTCAAATTAAGATGAGTTATATATGAAAATTGATAAAAAGAATACAAGGAATTCAATAAAAATAGTTCCAAGACTTAATTTTTAATCTAATTCAAAAAGTACCTACAGTTATCAACTTGAATGTGCTAAATGAATAAAAATCCTAATTCCTTAGTTTTAATGATCATGATATGATTTAAATGATCCTAATAGTCAAAAGTCTAACATATTTGAATAAAAAGATCATTTTAGGTCTAATCCAAGAATAATAATTCATATGTTATCAAAATTATGGTTTTAGGTGATGAATGGAATAATAATTGATTTATTGAATGCAATGAACAAGGTGTTTAGGGTTTTCAAACCCCAAGGACATGATTAGGGTTTACTGAACCTTGGAAGGAAGATCAGATCTCCTCTAAGTGCAAAGTAAGTGGTCATGCTAATTGAACATAAGTAATGTTTTCTTTTATGAATGTATATATGAAATGAATGTTATGAAAGTGTTATCTATTTCAATTGCTTAAAGTCAATGAATTTATGATGAATTCAATGTAATGTTCTACTATCCATATTATGGTATCATCTTCATGCAAATTAAGAGTAAAGTCAATATTAATATTTAAGAGAAATTTAAGAGGTTAATAGAAAGATAATGTTAAAAGATAACTTATATAAGTTCCTCATCAAGAGGATCCTTGGAGTAAAACTAAGAGGAACTTTGGTGTATAAGAGAAGAGGAAGTTCGGTGAAACCCAAGAGGAACTTTGTTGCAACTCAAGAGGCACTTTGGTGCATACGAGAAGAGGCACTTCGGTGCAAAAATGCTATTCACATTAAAAAAGGTTTCCATATTTAAGGAGATATGAATTAAATAAGGTTTTTTAAACTACAGAGGATTATGGAGGTATGCATTAAAATGTCACATCCTATTCACATTCATACATACCCAGATCTATTGTTTTTGTTATGTGATCGACTAACCTTAGGAACAAGACCTAACAACTCCCAAGTCATAATCAACCTCTAGTCAGAATAACAAACGTGGTGTAGTGAACCCGTTCACCTCTTTTGCACCTCTCTCCCTCCTTAGTCCACACGAGGACCTAAAAGTTCTCCCATTGAATCCGGGAGGTGTTTCCAAGCACTCCTATCCTAAGTTTTACCCGCATTGGAATGCTAAAAAAGCTTTCCCCATATTGCAACCCCCTCATCGACCAACACCCCACGATCTAGACCTATATCATGGGGTAGAATCCCCCTGTGAGATCCCTTGGTTGTCCGCGATACTCCTCCGTGCTCGAAATCTCTCTACCTATCTCCAATTTTTTTACTGGTTCCTTCCTTCCCCTCCCACTATCTCTCTTTGTAGCACCTGGGCCCACAGCCCAAGGCTCTAGTAGAGTATCAGGAATGACGACTGGCCCCATAGACCACCACTCCCATTAATTGTGTGCTTTGTCCTCACTCACGTGCAAGTCGGGGTTAACTTCCTGTCTGGTGACCCATCCTAGTACTATTCCAAGTTTAGAATGGCCTCCACGCCTCTATGTAGTCCATGCAAACCACCGTGAACTCCTTATTGCGCTACCAGAGCCAACAGGAAGGAGTTGTCCTTCTAATGTCAACATGATGGTGTTGACTTGCTCTCCCTTATTGAATCTCCCTTGTTGTCTCTCCCTTTATGGGTAAGACTTTCTCAAACTCTCACATTACCACAATTGTGAAAGGACAAAAATTGTTAGAGCTTATTGCTGTGCAATCTGAAAGTCTCTTAACTATGGACTTCTTTAGTGATGGGCTCCCAGAAAAGGAGGTGCACCATGGTGATATGGGTAGTTTAATCATCCCTTTTAAGATCATTTTATCCAAGGCCTCACCTGCAATGTTATAATCTCTCCCACTAAGACACTTGATGTCCTCGTCAAGGCTCAACTATATGGCCTTGTAATTGTTCCCCATTTCAGTGCTGACCCAAATGGCCCATGTACATCTAGCTCCCGTCTATGGTAACCAGCACAAGGGTGTCTCCATCAACTATGATAGCCCATTCGAACATGCCTGGACCACACGAGTCAAGACTGGCATGCCACAAACCCAAAATTGGGCCCCACCAACGGGAGAGAAATTGGCTCTGACATCATTTGTAACACTAGAGCCCACTGCCTAAGGCTCTAGCAGAGTTTTGGGAATGAGGAATGGCCCCATAGACCATTACTAGCTTTAGTTGCATGCTTTGTCCTCACTCACGAGTAAGCTGGGGTCAACTTCCTGACTGTTCACCCATCCTAATACTACTCCAAGATGAGCACACTTAACTATGGAGTTCTTTATTTATGGGATCCCGGAAAAAGAGGTGCACCTTGGTGATATGGATAGTCTGGTCATCCCTTTTAAGATAACTTTATCCAAGGACTCAAGTCCTGGGATGTTACAATGTGTCTCCTCATTTGTTGGAGGTTGAGATAGATGCCTTGGTGGAGCCAATTCTGGAGGAAGCTTCACTACAGTCGTGACATGAAACATTGTCATCATCTAGAGAAGCATTGTCACCACCTTCATCTTTACCCTCTACTTCCTTAGACTGGTTATCCATTTCAGTGGCTCGACCCTCGACCTCCTCTGCACCATAGTCATAGCCACAGTCACAAGCCTGTAGGCGTCTACTCTTAGATGGGCGAGTGTAATGACCCCACCCCTCGACAATCCCCAATTAAGGAAGGACATGAAGCTAGAACCATTATCCCAAAACATGATCATATGGTTCTACAAATAATAAAAAATAATGAATAAATTCTACCACAAATAAGCATAAAGAAGGATAATTTTTTTTATTCACATACCTTTCAAAAATAGGATTTTAGAACTTTACCCAAGGAAAGAACTAACTATAATCCTCCAAACATTATTTATCCTTGTTCTTCTTCAATGTCACCTATTATTGAACATTCACATTCCATGGACTTAACATGCATATTTCCCTAAAATGCCGAAAAACAAAATGTTGGTCAATATAACAAGTTATACTGGTATGTGGGGGAAACCAAAAGTTTTGCATCTAGTTGTGACAACATATTGCAACCAAATTATTGTTTAACAGGTCAAACTTTACGTGTTAAACATAACTACTCAATTCTAACATATCCAAGCCTGGGAGCTATCCCTGCAGGGCACATGGATACTACCTTTCCCATATGATAGATCCTCAATAGCCCCTTTTGGTCCTACCCCAATGGTAGACCAAGACTTGGAGCTATATAGTCATATGATCCTACCCAATGGTATATCAAACCTTGACTCGTGATAATAGGTTGATCCTACCCCAATGTAGATCAATACTTAGATCATCAATTTCTCACATATACTCAAATCTACAAAGGAGGATTAGGATCTAAGCTAGTCACGAACATATTTATGGTGATAGACATAGTCACTTTATAATTGGAAGAATTATAGTTTATCCAAGCATTAATTTCAAGAAACTTATAAAACCTAAAAATTGCCATGAAACTAGAGATATTAGCTATAAGTGTAACCACATAACTTGATTTGACAGTATCAAAACCAAGCAAGATAGCTAATCCATTCAACCAAGCCAAGTAATAAATCAAAAAACTTGATCCAGAAAAGTGTTTATAACACCTAATTGTTATAATCGCATCCAAACATCTTCTATTGATTTGGGATTCCATTCTAAGGTTTTTAAGCCTTATTAGGGTTTCTAGGTTTCCAAACTTTCATTTTCCATTTTTACCCTTTTTAGGTCAACAAACCCTAAAAGCACTTTACCACTCATAAAAAATCTAAATTACTCAAATTATCCATATTAAGGGTATTTAACCAAAAATTAGTGTAAGAACATAATTTTCATGCTTTCATGATTGATTTCCACATTTAAATCCATTAAACCTCACCAATATTAAAATTTGGATTTATGAGTCCATCAATGCACTTTTAAAATCATGGAACCCTAATTAAGAAAATTATGAACAAATATCATCCATCCTTTTTATGTCAAAAGACTAAATTTTTATCATAATAGTCACAAAACATCATTGGATCCATTAATCAACAAAACTTAGTTTCTCAGATTAATTAAAATTACTAATGATATCATCTTTACACACTTTTTGAGTTACAAGTAGATTTAGGTCCTGAATACATTTTTATTGAATTCCTCATATTTTTTTTGAGGAAAATTCATATCTTATTTGTCTTGATTTGAGTTACCAATAATTAATTATGAATTTCACAAGATAAGTTACCTTTGGCCAATTAGATGCAACCACGTTAATATTTGATATGTTTTTCCTTTTCCACGCGGACCGAGGCTCCACAAATAAGTGCTAACCACGTGTGTATCTTAGTCTACGTGGGTGGGTGTCAACCTTAAGCAAATTCTCCATTTCTCCCTCTAGTCCTTAGGCTTGGTCTTCGTGCGCCAGGGGGAGGGGATAGGTAGGTAAATTGGTATATCCCCCTTCTTCAACATTGTGAGCCCCTTTCTTTACACAACAACACTCAGTCGTAGTCAAATCTAGTGTTGACCCTTGGCTTCTAGGCTCCGAAGAGGCTAGCGAGGGTCCTCGTTTCTTTGCCACAACCCAACGGATCCAACCGTGGTTGTCAATTTCTCTACAAATGCCCAGAGCAGGGTGAAAGATAAAGGAAGGGCTTGGTGGGGTGATAAATAGAAGTTGAGAGAGGGAGCAGGCTCTGTGGGGAAATCGGAGGCAAAGTGGAGTTCAGAAGGGTCTCTTGGTTCATGCGATGGTCTCACAACCAACTAAGGACCCTTATTTATAGGACTGGCTACCAATTCAACCATCCATGGAGTTCGAATCCAATGAATGAAAGGGGGAAGTCCCAATTTGGCACGAAGATAGAGTAACCTAGGGTCTATTTAACTCACATTCATTCCCTAAATCTAATGGGGTAGGTTCCCTTTTATTCCACAGATCAGAGAGAGAGGGAGAGAGTTTAGAAGATTGGAAAATACTATTCTAGTTTTCCAAAATGGGTTGGAGGTAGGAGACATGTTTTAAGACGGGCGGTCCACCATCCAAAGGCCACTGTTGCATGTGCCAGAAAAAGGGTCCATGTTTTATTCTTTTTCTCTTGATAATACGTGACATTTAATGTGTTGCCTTATAAACCATTCCACTTCAGGGAAAAGTAAACTATTCATGTCACTCTCTCTTCATCCTTTTAATCCCAAACTTTGATCATAAGTCTTCAATGACTTATTCTATGCATGTGCCAAATTTGGAACCAATATCTGAAAAGAAAAGGGACTTTTCTTCATATGGAAGTCTCCTAATTTATGCATATCAAAATTAATCCTTTTCACTTTCTTTCTTTTCCATTTTCTTTATTTTTCCTCTTCTTCCTATTAGAAAACATGTGTAAACAAAAACTAATAAATTTTGGCCAATTATGTCACTTTCTAGATAATTCTAATTCTCACTTATGCACTCAATTATCTTCCATTTCTTTTCTTTTTTATTATAGGTTTTTTTTGTATCATTTTCCCCTTTTATCCATCATGGGATTATTAAAATGGTATAAACCATGAAATCATACATCCAAGGGAAATTTTGCAAAAAAATCCATTCTTTGAAAACAAATCATACAATTTTCCATTCAAATCCTTTTTATTTGAAAAATGGAATTTCAATGAATACAAGAAAAATTGAGGTTATAACACCCTTCCCCTCTTATAGGAAATTTTCCCTCAAAATTTGACTAATCAAACAAACAATTCAGGATAGGATTTTTTTCCATGTACATCTTTGGCCCCAATGTGGCTTCATCCTCTCCATGGTGCTTCTGAGGAACCTTTACCAGATCTATCTTTTTAATCCTAAGATCTTTCACCTTGGTATCCAGTACCCTCACAGGTGACTCAGGATATGTCAACCTCCCTTGGAGCTCAATAGGTTCAATGTGCAACACAAGGCTAGGGTCCTTCACATAGATCTTTAGATTGGACACATGAAACGCATCATCCATCATACTATACTGAAGGGAGGTAAGGGTAAATGATAATTAGCTTCACCAATCTATTCCAAAATCTCAAATGGACCCGCGTATCGCGGACTCAATTTTCCTCTGTTCTTAGCTATAGCTCAAAGGGGTTGGATTTTTAGAAACACTTGCTCACCCACAGTGAGGTGCAAGTCACTCTGCTTTGCATCAGCATATGACTTCTGCCAATCATGGGCTCTCTTTAGCTTTTGGTTGATCAAAGTGACTTTATCAGCATACAATTGTAGTTTCTCTAACCTCAACAAGGTCCTCTCACAAAATTCATCCCAATGAAGCAGTGATCGACATAGCCTTTCATAGAGAGCTTCATATGGAGGCATCCTAATATTGGCCTGGTAGTTGTTATTGTAAGCAAACTCAGCTAAGGGAAAGTACTACTCCTATGATCCACCCCAATTGAGCACACATACTCTCAATAGATCCTCTAACGTCTAGATTGTTCTTTCTAACTCTCCATCAGTCTTGGGGTGATAAGTTATGCTAAACTTTAGTCTAATGTCGAGTTCTTCTTACACTTGCTCCCACAACTTGGAAATGAACTTAGGATCACGATCAAAAATAATTGAACTCAGAATACCATACAGACAAACTATTTCTCTAACATATTGTTCAACTAGGTCTATCACCTTGGCAGGGATCTTCAAGGTAAGGAAAAGTACTGACTTGGTAGGGCGATCTACCACAACCCATATTACATCATGACCTTTTTTTCTCTTGGGGAGGCCCACCACAAAGTCCATGGTGATATGTTCCCATTTTCACTCAAGAATTTCAATCAACTATAGCAATCCACTAGGCCGCAGGTGTTCATCCTTCACCATCTAGAATGTGAGATAACTGGCTACATATGCTGCTATGTCTCTTTTAATCCTAGGCCACCATAAGTACCACTGCAAGTCCTTAAACATCTTGGTAGTACCAGGGTGTACTGTACACTTAGAACCATGAGCTTCTTGCAAGATATGATTCTTCAAGGGATAATCTTTAGGAACCCAAACACAACTCTTGTAGAGGATTCCACCATCTACTCCCATTAACAGAGGTGTCTGAGCTTTTTCTAACAAACCTTTCATCTTGTCAAGCTCTGGGCTAGCTAATTGGGCATCTACCAACTCATTCAATAGGTTTGGTTTTATCTGGATGTTAGCCACACAGATCTGGTTTTCTAACGGCTGTAGAGTGCACCTAGCAAACTCTTCTAGTTCTCTCCACTGGCCAGACAAGGCAGTTGTACACCTGAGCTATTTCTTACTAAGATCATCTTCTACTATTTTTCTTTCCCAGGGTGATAGGTGATGGTGAAATCATAGTCTTTCATATACTCAATCCATCATTCAGGTCTTTCTGAGTAAGGAGGTATTTCAAGCTGTTACATCCATTATTTAGATGACCAGATTCAATCTTAGACCTATAGAATCAAAACTGCACTTGATAATATATCCTCTCTTGAAATTTCAACTTAGTTATCACCTTGTTGACCTTGTCTTTCAAACCATTTATCCAATATTCTCTCACGAGGGTGTCTTAATTCCTTCAATTATCAATAAAGATTTCAATTTAAGTATTTAATCCTCATATAATTTCTATTCCTAGTATGGCATGCGTCTATCTCATCTCTAAAACTCATAACCAGATGAAATAAGCATTTGGCTACAGTCTAAATATAGAGTTCATCCCATTCCAAGACTAGAGACTAACATTTACACATTACCATTTTATTTTCAAAATCTAGGTTTAATTATCCTTTATGCATCTAGGGAGTGACTCTCACATTTACCCCTCAGGACCCATGAACTCATGAAGGTGTCCAACCTCCTAACCCATGGGCCTCAAGAAAACATCTTTGTTACCTCCCGAGCCTATGGTCATGTGCATTTAGGGGACAATCAACTCCTACTCCCGTCGGTCTCATCCCTTCTTGACCTTACGATTTACTTAGGGTTCTATTGTAACTTTATTTATTTCATCATAAATTTTTCTTGTGGTTCCTTTGATGATATTCAATCACATTGTATCCTTTAGAATTATCACCCAAACTTCCCTTCATCTCTCTGGGCACTCATAGTTTTCTTATGTCCCTTTCTGGGAAACATGGCGACCTACCTATCTAGGCCCAACCCCATTCTACTAGTCACTTCCATAGTGACTTTCATTTATGTCCCTTAGAGATGGTCATACTTGGGTCTAAAGAATTGTATCAATCTATGTGCTTTTGTGCTTCATGCAATTAATCTCTCAAGTTCTTTTAAGTGACCTTTAATGTTACCTCAGTTCTTAAATTAATTTTAGAACTCACTCTTTTAAGAAGGGTTCTTTCCCAGGACTATACCAAACTAATGCTTAACATAAGCAAGGTTCACAAAACATGCCTGAATCCAAAGTTTATATCATCACATGTAGGCATGTTTCCTATTATTCCACTCATGCATGTGACTAGTAAGTAGACAACTTATTAAACCATTTCTAAGTTTTCTGTTATGTTGTACTTGTTTACCATTTCTCAAGGTTGGACCAGTTTCATACATACACATGACACAAACTTGTGTGAGTAGCTCATCAAACATATATTTCAGTCCAAGTGGGGTTTCCTTTTACCCAAAACTTGAGGGGGGTGCCATGCTTATTCCCATAAACTCATTCATCTTGTGAGAACTGTATGCACATACCACCACTTCCCCTCTTGGGTCTACTTCCTCAACATTATTCATCTAAAATGCTTGACTTAGCCACTGGAGCACGTACAAAACCAAAATAGGCTCGACATTTTTCTTCCACGTAACAATCCTTATAGCCCTACATAAGGGATACCAATATGAGTCTAAGGATTCACATCACATTACCATTCCTTACCTCTCCAGGATCATGGGACTCTCTTTACCTCACCTAGATGGTAGGTGCTCATATTATCTACACATGGGTATAAGAAGCCTCTCTTTCCATCTCTAGGGTTTGGTCCTCGCAAGGATATCTACTGTACAACAATCTTCTAGGGATAATGTATATAGTAACCTGACTCATCCACTTAGGAGCAGTCTGGTTTAGGACATAAAATATTTCTCATAATACCTCATTTCTTGGAGTCTAGGTTCCCAACCTTCTCCTTCTAGGTCTTACTCTCTCCTGAGTTAACCCTATAATCATTCTTTTATCATGAAGCATACTATCAAATCTTATGTCCATATGAGATCATCATATACCATATTATCTCATTGCATAACAATATGCCTATCTCATTAACCAACACGCATTACCCCTCTGGCTTAGAACTAAATCTCATTGTCAACCTTGTTGTCTCTCACTTCCAGGTAGGTGCATGCCTATCTCCTACTCGTATTTGAGAGGGAAAACACTTTTGTTAGGGTTCATACCTGGAGGAGTTAAACCTTTTGGTCACCACTAACCTTCCAATTTAGGGTGTTATCTCTCTCTTAGATCTTTTCCTCTTTTCAGGGACATCCCACCCTAGATCGTGTACCAAAACCAGAAGTTGCACTAGGGTTCATGCAACCACTTATTGTCTATGTTTCCCATGCATACTCCAATCCTCCACATATATCATGCATGCCTAACCTACATACTTGCATTCATGGACAAACTAAGGCATCCAACTTATTGCGTTCTCTCTTTCTCTATCCATTGCTTAAGGTTTTAGGCTGAGGTTAGGGTTTACAACCTACACCTTAGGTGTTGGGATTCTCGTGACCCACTGAGGTTTTTCCTTTACCTGCTCTAGTCCATATAGGGTTTACATTTATAGAGGAGAAACCCATTAAACATTTTCTCTTTATCATTATCTCCACTTTTATTATATGGTGGAGGATGCCTTAATCCTTAACACTCTTATCCCCGAAACTTAGGAGGAGGTGGAGAGAGGGATAAGTTAAGCACTTAATGAAAGAGGGTAAAGAAGGGATGAAAGTAGATAACAAATCCTAGAGGTATCTTATTTTGAGTCAAATCCTTAGATTTTGGCCAGGCAATCACACAAATATCGGGAGTCCTCATAAGCTAACTAGTGGGATAGAGGAAAATCTAGCCAGCCCCTAGATTGTGATTCTTTTCTAAACACCTCCATCTTTGGAAAATTCTCTAATAACTCCCTTGGGCTCTAAATAATTTGTAAAATCTTATAATTATTAGAGATTATATGGAAAACAAGGCTCTAATACCAAATGTAATGACCCCACCCCTTGAATACCCCAAATTAAGGAAGGCCAAGAAACTGGAGTTGTTATTCCAAAACATGATCATATGGTTGTGCAAAAAATAAAAAATAATTAATAAATTCTACAAAAACTAAGCTTAAAGTAGGATAAATTTTTTTCTTTTCACATACATTTCAAAAATAGGATTTTAGAACTTTACCCAAGGAAATAACTAAATATAATCTTACAAAAATTATTTAGCCTTGTCCTTCTTCATTGTCACCTTTTATTAAACATTCACTTTCCATGGACGTAACATGCATATTTCCCTAAAACGTGGACAAGCAAAACGTCGACCCGTATAACGAATTACACTGGTATGTGGGGGAAACCAAAAGTTTGTATCTAGTTGTAGCAACATATTGCAACCAAATTATTATTTAAGAGATCAAACTTTACGTATGAAATATAACTACTCAATCCTAACATATACAAGTCTCTGAGTTGTCCCTGTAGTGGACACGGATACTACCTTTCCCATATGGTAGATTCTCAATAACCCATTTTGGTCCTACGCCAAAAGGTAGACCAACACTTAGAGCTGTATAGTCGTATGATCCTACCCAAAGGTAGACCAAACCTTGACTCGTGATAATCTATTGATCCTACCCAAGGTAGATCAATACCTAGATCATCAATTTCTCACATATACACATAGATACATAGGATTAGCATCTGAGCTAGTCATGCACATATTTATGGTGATAGCCATAGTCACATTATAATTGAAAGAATTAAAGTTCATCCAAGCAATTAATTTTAAGGAAATAGTAAAAATTCAGAAATCTCTGTGAAACTAGAGAGACTAGCCATAAGCATAACCACATACCTGATTTGGCAGTCTCAAAACCAAGCAAGATAGCTAATCCAATCAACCAAGCAAAACAATAAATCAAGCAACTTGATCATGAAAAGTATTTATATCACTTAATTGTTATAATCTCGTCCAAACATCTTCTATTGACTAGGGATTCCATTCTAAGGTTTCTAAGGCTTATTAGGGTTTCCTTTGAGTTTCTTGGTTTCTAAACTTTCATTTTCCAATTTTACCCTTTTTAGGTCAACAAACCCTAAAAGAACTTTTTCACTCATAAAATTGATAATTACTCAAATTATCCAAATTAAGGGTATTCATCAAAAAAATTAGTGTAGGAACATCATTTTCATGCCTTCTTGATTGATTTCCACATTTAAATCCACTAAACCTCATAAATATCAAAATTAGGGTTTATTAGGGCATCAATGCCTTTTTATTTCAAGGGGTGAAACTTTGATCATAATAGTTAGGGAACATTATTTTATCCAATAATCTTCAAAACTTAGGTCTTCAGATTAATTAAAATTATTAGAGATAACATCTTTACACACTTTTCGAGTTACAAGTAGATTTAGGCCCTGATTATATTTTTATTAAATTCCTCATATTTTTTAAGAAAACTTCATATGTTATTTGTCTTTTTCTAAGTTACCAATAATTAATTATGAATTTTGCAAGATAAGTTACCTTTGGCAAATCAACTGTAGCCATGTCATTATTTGATCTCTTTTTCCTTTTCCACGCAGATTGGGCCTCCATGAATTGGCTCTGTCCACATGTGAATCTCACTCTGCATGGGTGAACTTCGAGCCGAGGTGAACTCCCCTCTTCAATCTCTAGTCCTTTGGCTTGGTCTTCATGCGCCATCGAGGCTGGTAGGTAAATTGTCCTGTCCCCCTTCTTCAACCTTGCGAGCCCCTTTCTTTGCATAGTAGCACTCATCCGCAGTCAACTCTAATGTTGACCCTTGGCTTTGAATATCCTATGAGGCTAGAGAGGGTCCTTGTTTCTTCACCACGACCTAGAGGATCCAACCACAGTCGTTAATTGCTCAGTAAACTCTCAAAGCAAGGTGAATGATAAAGGAAGGGCTCGGGGGGTGTTGAACAGAAATTGAGAGAGGGAGCAGGCTCTGTGGGGAAATAGTAGGTAGTGTCAAGTTCGGAAGGGTCTCTTGGTTCATGAAATGGTCTCACAAAAAACTAAGGCCCCTTATTTATAGGACTGGCTAGCAATCTTGCCATCCATGGAGTTTGGCTCCAATGGATGAAAGGGGAAAGTCCCTATTTGGCATGAAGGTAGGGTAACCTAGGGTCTATTTAACTCATATTTATTCCCAGAATCTAATGGGGAAGCTTCCCTTCTAATCTGTAGATCAAAGAGAGAGGGAGAGAGACGAAGAGATTGGTAGATATTGTTTGAGTTTTCCAAAATAGGTTGTAGGTAGGAGAAGTTTAAAGTCGTGTGATCCACCATCCAACAACCACCATTGTATGCGCCAAAAAAAGGATCCGGGTTCTATTCTTTTTCAATTGATAATACATGACACTTAATGTGTTGCCATATAAACCATTCCACTTTATTGCAAAGTAAACTATTCATATATATCACTATCTCTTCATCCTTTTCATCCCAAACTTTGAGGGTAAGTCTTTAATGACTTAATCTATATGTGTGCCAAGTTTGGAACCAATATCCAAAAAGTAAAGGGACTTGTCACAGATCCGTTTATTACCCTAAGTTCACACTCCTAGTGGCTACACAACCAAAGGTGAGTGGACTAGAGCGTCTGTCCCTAGAATGGATCTCATAACATATTTCACACAGGTAGTATATATGTAAAAGCAGTAAGAACAAGACAAAAAGATACTAAAGCTGGAGATAAGAGATATGTACCCACTTCTAGATTCAAGTATACCCATTTGTATTGCATTTCAGAACTTAGAGTCTTGAGTGCAGCAGATCTTCATTTGAGAACTACAAATCCGATAAACAAAACATATTAATGCTAAAGCATTAAGTACATTATGAAAAGGCATATAAATAGTTTAAGAGTAATATAAAAACTTGTTTGGCTAGAAACATGATCATAATTAAGAAGAAAAACAAAGCGAGAACATTTAACAATATCATTTTATACAAAGCATGTTTTAAGTTCCTTTATCCATTATGTCAACATTAGGTTGCATCATGGCTTTCTGTATATTATATTCAAGGTTTATCAACATAGAATACTTAATCATGGAAGTAGTAATCATAGGAACAATAGCTCAACCAAGTATATAAGTATCCAAGCATTCATACGAGCATACATACAAGCAAGCCAATATCATAGTAGGGTCAAGAGGAGAACGTACCTTGTGAGGATAGAAAACAAGTTATGTTTCTTGAGTAAGATAGCTAGAGATGATCCAAACCAAGGGAACCTCACAAAGAAAAGATATAGTATGGTGCCTTAGCTCAAAGGATTTGGTTAAAAAAAACATGAAACCTGTCATGTGGATGTTCTCCTAATCCTAGGTTTCAATAGTTCAACATAGTTTCAAACTTCCAATCATGCATGTCATTTCTCAATATAGTTTAAGGATTGACATTTGGCCTGTGAAACATCCACATTACGAGTAATTATAGATAAATTTGAAGTTTGATTAGGAATAGGGGGAGCATGAGATTTAGATTATCATCATGGTTCAATCATGTAAGATCACATTTTAGTCATATAATATCGATTCCATATAATCTTGTCATATTGCCAAGTATAGGTGCATTATGAGTATAAGATAGATTAAGTTAGAATTTAGTGATACAAGTGTGATGAATTTACTGATTTGAACAAGATAAAGAAAGATAGTTGCATACAAGTCCCATTTCATCAAAAGTGACAAACTAGACCAACTAGATAATGTTAAGGTACAAAGTGAGTACTTGAGAGCATACATGGTAATCTTAGAGTATTCGCATGAGGTATTTGTCTAAAAGAGTATAATTCTCAAGTTAGGGTACTAATTTTCAGGTACATCCATTACATAATGAGAAACTAGGTCCAAGACTCCATATATGCTCATCTTTCATAATTTAAACACATAAAATATCCATAACTAAGGCATAGCTAGTCATAGGGTCAAGATGGTTATTAGGGTGCATTTAGATAGTTTGAGATGTCAATCACAACAAAAGGGGCTAGATATTACTGATTTGCATGAAAAATAAGGTCCAATATCATTAAATATACAAGTGGTGCATGTTTAGGGTTTATTAGGAAGCATGATATAACAAAGACACCATTTTTCACCAAATCAGGGACTAAAAATGTGGAATTAGCAATAGACATCAGTATCATTAGAAATGTGTCATTTTTTTGATTAAAATGGTATAAAGTTTAATTGAATTTGCTCTTGGGTTTAGGAAAATATGGGTTTTTGAAGTTTAGGTTCACAAAATGGGCTTTTGTGATGAACTTACCCCCAAATGGGACAAATTAGGCGCATGGAGTGGCTCCAGCTGCACCTGGCCTTCACAGCCTTGGGGCCTACAGTGTGGAGGTTGGTGAACCAGCCTGTTGGATGCCCAATCACTGTACAACATGGCACTGAGACGATTTCAGTTTTCGTGGGTGTTTGGAGGCATGGGGCGAGCATTGCTAGATGCCGCTCACCTTTTCCACAAGAGGCTTTGTCTGGGTACAATGGACATCGTACATGCCCTCCCTACTCGCTGGAGTCACTGAGGGTGGGGAGGTTGAGGAAGATGGGAAGTATGGGATTATGTCGTCCATCTTCAGATGAGCTGCTCAGACCCTATGGAGGTCCTAAACTAGACCGCAACTATCGAGGGTTTGGGCGCCCAAAAGGGGAGGTGATGGCGGTGCAAGAAGAAGGTACGAGAAGGGAAAGTCAAATTAGGGGCTAGGGCACCCAAACATGCAAGCAAAAGAGAGTAAGAGAATGGGTGAGGAGTTTTGTAGGAGGAGGTAGGGTGAATCTTGCATTAAATGTCGAGATCAAAGGGGTAGTAGGTGGAGGTTGGCTCCATACTTGCTAGCCACCGTACAAAGGTAGGTCACAAAGGCCAGACCATCAGATGGGGGGTGAAATCTATGGGTGGGGGAACTAGAGGCCTTGAAGTGTTGCTTTTAGATCTGAGGCATGCGATTCATTCAAACATGGACAGCTAGATCATGTGAAAGGAAAAAAGGGTGGAGCTTAATGGGTCACGGACACGTGCCCACACTCGGCCCAAGAAGTGTAAAACTCAAACTTAAATGCTAAAACAAGGTTAAACTCAAAGCAATTTCAAATAAGCATAACTTCCTCATCTGGGCTCAGAATCAAGTGAAATTTGTTGCGTTGGAAATGTAGGAGTGTCCTACATAATATGAACAAAGAGAAGAGTATATATTCACACAAAATATGATCAAAACTCATTGGAAAAATGATGAGGTGTTATGTGAAGATAAAATTATCTTCTAGTCAAATTGAGCATGAATTTAGTGATACATGTGTACTAGATGGACCAAGTGTTCATCAAAACTCATTCATACATGAAATTGGAGGTGAGGACAAAAGTGAGGTTCAATTTGGAAATCGTATAAAAAGGGTGAAGTTCTAGGTTATTAGATCCTCCCCACCTTAAAAGAAATTTTGTCCCCAAAATTAAATCTATCCATTAGTTAAGATTTGAGATTTCATATTCCATGTCAAAATCATAGCACTATCCCTTAAGGTAAAGTCACTTCTTCCAAACCAATCCCTTTCCAAAATTGAGAAATAGAACATTAAAGTCAACACTAGTCGAATGGATCATCAAATCGGAAAAGATCACCATACGAGTCACAAATTGGAAGAGGTCATCCTATAGATTCATCAATTTGGAGAGATCGCTTCTAAGTCAAACAAATAGAGCTCGTGAAATCAAGAGTAATGCATGAACTTCATTCCTAACACTTAGGGTTCTATCTTTTACATTGGCCTAGTTGGGGTTATACATCCATGATTGAGGTTTCATATCTCAACGATTCAAGACCAACATCATATTTAAACAATCATGATTTTCTGTTCAAATTTGATGGAAGGTCCCACCCTAGTCCACATGGAGTTGACCCTTAAGTCATAAATAGAGGAAATTTTCATAGTTATCATTTCAAATTTAGGGACATGAAAGTCATTATTCATATATCAAGGGTGATCTCAAGATCCAAATAGAGTGATAATAGGAGTCAAATCATGATTGGGATCAATAATCATGATTCAAGATTTCATAAATCAATGTCGAGAGCCAAGTTTGAATAACAAATCCATAGGTCCAAACATTTGAAGCTAGGTTTTATATGCTTGTCTTAGACCTTAGAGAGACTTAGGTTTGTACCCTTCCCAAGGTTCTTATTGAGATGTCATTCTCATTTTTTTGAGTCTCTCTATCAACATTTAAGCGCATCATTTTTTTGTGTAATTCTTTAACCCAAATTTTCTCCATCTCTTATAGGTGTACATCCTTTACTTTATGTCCCAACATTGGGCTCATGGCGACCTTCCCTCCTGGGCTTGGTCTTATTGGTGACCTTCCCTCTTGGGATTGGTCTTCATGTTGGTCTTCCCTCTTGGGATTGACCTCTTGGTGACCTTCCCTCCTAGGCTTGGTCTTCATTTTTTGCCTTCCCTCCTGGGCTTGGCCTCTTGGTGACTTTCCCTCCTGGGCTTGGTCACCTACTTTCATCCACTTCATCAGTGACTTTTCCTTACGTCCCTTAGAGATGGCATATTGTGTTTCAAAAATTATACAAAATATGTGTTCTTTCATGCTTGTATACTTAACCCTCCAAACATTAGGTGAAATTTGAGATTACCTAAATTCTTAAATTGTTGATTGATTGGCCCTACTAGGGGTGATCATTCATCCATACACAACAATCGAGCAACATTTTGAGCATTATTCAACATTTCTTGGCATCAAGATTAAATTTATTTTCATGTTATTCATGGTCGATGAATGATCTAGGCCTAGGTATTTCTAGGAACTTGACCACTAGCTATAGTCAACGTCATTATATTCCAAGATCATCATTAAATTGAGATTTTGAGATAGAGTATATGTATAATCATATACATAACCTATTAGGGACTTATGTCAAGAATTCAAAGTCATGTGGAAGGGTCACTTTCCCAAGCTCTAAATAACCAACAAGAAGACAATTTAGAGGTAGTCATAATGGGAGTGTGACCTAAGTTAGGGGAGTCACAAGTCAACTACCACCCTAACCTAGCACACTAGTCTACATGGTCATGAGTTATCAAGCATATCTGATTAGGGTGAGTATCAACTATCAAATTATATTTCATAAGGTCATGCTTCAGACATCAAGATCATTAATAGGGAAACCTTATCTCAAGATCTTGTTAGATCAAGGTCATAATTTCATCCCCTTCTTTTCAAGATCAAGGTAAGGGTAGATTTTCGGAAATAAAGAAGTCAAATTGAGAACTCAAGAGTTTGATCACAATTGGGCAGGAGTGAGATCCATGTCCATCACATTGATTCAAATTGAATTTTCAAGGAGGAATAGTGATCAATAGGGGATTTTTCTCTTGTAACAAGTCTTCACGTCATGATCAAGGGTTCGAAGGACATGATCATTTCGTGGTGTGATCATTGTACATATCAAATAGGGGTAAAAGGATTTCTTAACTATGTTTGAGGTTTAATCAACAATATGGCAACAAAGGCTTAATCAATAGGGACCTCAACAAACATGAGGTGTAATATAAGAGTTCCACCATACCTAGAATTTTACCTCAAACATTGAAAGCACTTGTATTGAGTCGAGTAAAATTGAGTCTACATCATCTTAGGTTTTTCATATGAGTACATCACTTCCAAGAGTACTTTCATTCATCAAATAGGGTTTTCAATTTAAGATTTGATCATGGAATTACTGTGTTAATCAACTTTCATGATTTCAAATGATTTTTACTTTACACACGCATAAGCTATCCAAAATCGAGATTTCATGTGATTTATAGTCATGAGAAAAGAATCACATGAGCATATGAGAAGACTACCTAATCATCATCTACCAGGGTGGATGATCCTTAGAGAAGAGATGAGATGCTAGAAGACTTTCTAAACTTGAGGGAAAGAATTTAGTCCTTCCCGGGTTCTTAAGATGTGTTATTCCTTAAACATATATAGATGCCTATGTTTATGGCTATGATACCATTTGTCACGGATCCATTTATTACCCTGAGTCCACACTCCTAGTGAATACACAACCAAAGGAGAGTGGAGCAGAGCATCCATCCCTAGAATGGATCTCATAACATATTTCACACAGGTAATATACATGTAAAAGCAGTAACAACAAGATAACAAGATACTAAAGATGGATTTAAGAGATATGTACCCACTTCTAGATTCAATTATACCCATTTGTATTGCATTTCAGAACTTAGAGTCTTGAGTGTAGCAAATTTTCATTAGAGAACTACAAATTTGATAAACAAAACATATTAATGCTAAAGCATTAAGTACATTATGAAAAGGCGTATAAATAGTTTAAGAGTAATATAAAAACTTGCTTGTCTAGAAACATGATCATAATCAAGAAGAAAAGCAAAGAAAGAACACTTAACGATATCATTTTATACAAAGCATGATTTAAGTTCCTTTATCCATTATGTCAACATTAGGTTGCATCATGGCTTTCTGTATATTATATTCAAGGTTTGTTAACGTAGAATACTCAATCATGGAAGTAGTAATCATAGGAACAATAGCTCAACCAAGTAAATAAGTAGTGAAGCATTCATATGAGCATACATACAAGCAAACCGATACCATAGTAGGGTCAAGAGGAGAACACAACTTGTTAGTATAGAAAACAAGTTATGTTTCTTGAGTAAGATAGCTAGAGATGATCCAAACCAAGGGAACCTCGCAAAGAAAAGATATAGTATGGTGCCTTAGCTCAAAGGATTTGGTTGAAAAACATGAAACTTGTCACGTGGATGTTCTCCTAATCCTAAGTGTCAATAGTTCAACATAGTTTCAAACTTCCAATCATGCATGTCATTTATTAATATAGTTCAATGATTGACATTTAGATCTAGGTCTAGGTGAAACATCCACATTATGAGTAATTCTAGATAAATGCAAAGTCTGATTAAGAATAGGGGAAGCATGAGATTTAGATTATCATCATGGTTCAATCATGCAAGATCATATTTTATTCATATAATACCAATTCCATATAATCTTGTCATATTACCAAGTATAGGTGCATTATGAGTATATGATAGATCAAGTTAGCATTTAGTGGTACAAGTGTGATGAATTTACTAATTTGAATAAGATAAAGAAAGACAGTTGCATACTAGTCAAATTTCATCAAAAGTAACAAACTAGACCAAATAGATCATGTTAAGGTACAAAGTGAGTACTTGAGAGCATACATGGTAAACTTAGAGTATTAGCATGAGGTATTTGTCTGAAAGAGTACAATTCTCAATTTAGGGTACTGAATTTTAGTTACATTCATTACATAATGAGCAATTAGGTCCAAGACTCCATATATGCTCAACTTGCATCATTTAAACACATAAAAGAGCCATAACTAAGGAAAATCTAGTCATAGGGGTCAAGATGGTTATTAGGGTGCATTTAGATTGTCTGAGATGTCAATCACAACAAAAGGGGCTATAGATTACTAATTTGCATTAAAAATATGGTCCAAGATCATTAAATATACAAGTGGTGCATGTTTAGGGTTGATTAGTAAGCAAAATATCACAAAGACACCATATTTCACCAAATCAGGGATTAAACATGTGGAATTAGCAATAAACATCAATATCATTAGAAAGGTGTCATTTTTCTGATCAAAATGGAATAAAGTTTCATTGAATTTGCTCTTGGGTTTAGGACGATAAGGGGTTTTGAAGTTTAGACTCATAAAATGGGGTTTTGGTGGTGAAATTACCCTCAAATGGGCCAAATTAGGCGCATGGAGCAGCTCCGGCTGCACCTGGCCTTCACGGCCTTGGGGAATGCAGTGTGGAGGTTTGCGAACCAGCCTGTTGGATACCCAGTCGCTTCCCACCGTGGCACTGAGATGATGTAGGTTGTCATGGATGTTTGGAGGCATGGGGCAAGCGTTGCTAGATGCCTCTTACCCCTGTAACAAGAGGCTTTGTGCTGGGAACAATGGGCATCATACATGCCCTACCTACTCACCAGAGTCACTGAGGGTGGGGAGCTTGAGGAAGATGGGAGGTCTGGGATCATGTCATCCATCTTAGGATGAGCGGCTCAGACCCTGTGGAGGTCCTAATATGGACTACAACTGTTGATGGTGTGGGTGCCCAAAAGGGAAGGTGGTGGTGGTGCAAGAAGAAGGTAGGAGAAGGGAAAGTCAAATTAGGGGCTAGGGCATCTGAACAAGCAAGCAAAAGAGAGAAATGGAATGGGTGAGGAGTTTTATAGGAGGAGGTAGGGTAAATCTTGCATCAAATGGTGAGAAAAAAGTGGTAGTAGATGGAGCTTGGTGCCATACTCACCGGCCACCGTACGGAGGTAGGTGACAAAGGCCAAGCCTTCTGATGGGGGTGAAATATGTGGGTGGGGGGAACTAGGGGCCTAGAAGTGTTTCTTTGGGATCAGAGGCATGTGATTCATTCAAAAATGGACAACCAGATAATGTGAAAGGAAAAAGGGGTGAAGCTTAATGGGCCATGCACATGTGCCCACACTCGGCCCAAGAAGGGTAAAACCCAAACTTAAAGGCTAAAATGAGGTTAAACTCAAAGCAATTTCAAATGAGCAGAACTTCCTTAGCTCAACTCAAAATCGAGTAAAATTTGGTTTGTTGGAAATGTATGAGTGTCTTCCACAACATGAACATAAGAAAAGAGTATATATTCACGCAACAATATGATCAAAACTCAATGGAAAAATGATGAGGTATTATATGCAGATAAAATTAACTTTTTGTCAAATTGAGCATGAATTTAGTGATACATGTGTACTAGATGGACCAAGTGTTTATCAAAACTCATTCAAACATGAAATTGGAGGGAGGAAAAGAATGAAGTTCAATTTGGAAATTACAAAAAAGGGGTGAAGTTCCAAGTTATCACAAGACTTTTCTTCATATGCAAGTCTCCTTCTAATTTATGCATATAAGGCATCAAAATTAATCCTTTTTCTTTCTTTCTTTCTATTTACTTTATTTTTTATCTTCTTTCTATTAGAAAAATTTGTAAATGAAAACTAATCAATTGTGGCCATTTATGCCACTTTCTAGATAATTCTACACAATTCTCACTTATGCACACAATTATCTTTGATTTCTTTTTCTTTTTCTTATTATAGGATTTTCTTTTATCATTTTTCCCTTTTATCCATCATGGGAATATTAAAATAGTATAACCCACAAAATCATACATATAAGTGAAATTTTGCAAAAGAATCCATTCTTTGAAAACAAAATCATACTATTTTCCATTCAAATCCCTTTTATTTGAAAATTTGCATTTCAATCAATATAAGAAAAATTGAGGTTATAACAGCAAGGATGAGGCCATTCCAGATGCATCACATGAGGAAGTTTCCACATCAACTCGAGAGAGCATCGAGGTTATAAGTAGTACGGTGAAGGAGCCAAAGAACCCATAGTCATTGACGCATAACGTGATAGCCAACCGCTACGTGTGTCAGAGGACAATGGAGGCTTTGGGTTTATATACCTATTTTCCGGGGTTTGATGGAAGCCATGGGCCTTTTTTGAGATTTTGATAAAGGGACATGATACCTATGTCAAGCTGATACCTTAGTTCTTCACCACTTTTGAGAAGGTCTCTGACAATGGTGAAGATGCTATTCAAGTGGTGATAGGAGACAAATGTTGGATTCTTACATCAAAGATTCTAAACAAGATTTTTACTTCAAGTGATGAGATGGATATCCTCCTAGATCAAGGAAGGATAGACAATGACTTGAGTGCCACTTATCTTGCCATGTAGAAGAACTTCACTGGCCACATCAATTTTGTAGCAGGAAAATCGAAGACAAGCTTGATTCACAACCCTTTCCTCCACTATGTTCAGAAAGATTTTGCAAATACAATTTTTAGGAGGTATGAGAAGCAAGGCAGATATACGAAGAAAGATCTTTTTGTCTTTGGTTGGATGATAAAAGGCAAACATGTGAATTTGGGTGCTATGTTAATTGATCATTTGAGGATGGTCCCTTCCAAGAGTATAAATCCATTCATTGTGGGGGGGGGGGTTGTAACGTCAATTGCAGTTGCCCTAGGACATGATGTATCTGGAAACACAAGGGTAGATGAGGGATGTTAGTAGACCTTTAGTACCTTGTTCATTCTTCCATGATTTCTGTAGTGGATCAAAAATCATATATCACGTCAACCCCCTGTATATAAATGTTTCACTGGAGTTACTCTACCATACCCCACCTCTCTTAAGTGGGTATGGCCCGACTCTACATTTCTTGGAGCCCCTGAGGAGATATGTGCCATAATCATCCACATGCTTCTAGTGCTTAGTCTCACTAAGGAATCATCAGTTAAGCCTGACCCAGAAGCCAACATGATAATAATGCATCCCGCTTTAGCGGATCCTACATCACTACCATCACAATTCCACAAGACAGATGGCGCATTACACTTTTGCGTATCCTATGTCTGGTCGATCAAGCTTTTCATGTGTGCTGCTATTGGAAAGCATCTAAGACTTAATATTTTAATTGATGGATTTTGTATTTATTAATGCATATACTTTATCCAATCATCACATATATAGTATTTATCATATACATGATATATCCCACAATAAAAATATACAATAAATGAAAGCAATGGTTATGACCTACCTAATGTATTTCCTTGGAACCACAAGGAATTACATCATCCTAGGTCCACATCACATGTAGCAACTTTTTGTTGATGAAGATATGTGCTTGCCAATCCAGGTTGATCGGTTCAACCCTTGAACCGATCGGCTTGCCACTCAGTCGGTTGTTAGGTCGTCTCACCGGTCGTCTGGTTCTGTAAGTCAATCATATGATGGCTCCTCCAGCTAATCAGTTGGGTTCATGAGTTGATTGGTTTGGCTCATGCATCTAGTCCTCCATCTTGTCAGCTCATCTTCAAGACGTCACCTTCTTTGTCATAATAGGAAATTAAACTATCCTATTATTACATGATTATATACAAACCTTGAGTTACATCTGACAAGAGTAAGGGTACGAAAGAATTAACTTTCAATGGAAAGATAAGATAGAAGCTCGGTTCATAGTTTGAGATAAAAGGATAAACCAACCACACAACCATACACAGCCAATAAGGGTTATTGGCAATAACCATGATACACATCCACCATAAAAAATGCTTTTAGGGCTGCATGTGTAAATTTGTAAATTGCATATATATATATATATATATATATATATATATATATATATATATATTAATTTGATATTATCATGTATTTTATTGGACAAATATTATTCAAATCACATGAAATAATAGAATGACAAAACCAAAATCTGATCATATCAATTATCCCATAATATAGTAAATTCATGTTGGCTTTCATACCACTGTAGGGAAATATAGCAACAGAGTAGGCAGCGGAAACAAAATTTTTATCTACCATATCTCCCATAATCAACAGATAACATAAATAACTATAAGGTAGGAAGGAAGGTTTTGAGTATATACCTAGTCCTGGAGAATTTCCAGTGACATTTCCTCATCGTCGTAGATGTGAAACCATCTTCTAGTTGCACTGGGACTCGTCTGACTGTTGCACCTCCGCGTCTGCACCATGGACTGTAACCTAGAACATCGTTATCTATAGAGGATCCTCTCTCAACAGACTACTAATTGATGTTGTTCTCCTAGCGGCAAACAATGGTCTCCCGCCTCTAGAGAATCCCACACAAACTAACTAGAACTCATGTCATCCTTCTAGAATAGACAGGAAGGATTCATCCCTTCCATTGGTGTACTAGTCACCAACTTGCTCTCCTACAACAATGATTCTCAGTTGTTCTCTCCCTTGCTATCCCTCCCTAGTCGGGTAGGACTTGCTTGGGCTCTCTTTGTTACTACAACCAGAGAGGACAAAATTGTCAGAGTAGCTAATTCTCAATTGGCAGTGTTGCGCTTTAGGAAGCCCTAAGTTCCCCTCTATTTATAGGAGGGGTTAGAGTCTGGGTTCCCAGTCTATGTAGGAGTGGAAGGGACCAGAAGATCTTGAATTTTCACAACATGTAACCATCAAAATAGTTGTCTGGAAACCCAGACAGTTGTCTGGCATGCGAGACAATTGTCTCATATTGCAAGACAGTCATTTCACAGTTTCCCAATCGCATATGAAATTGGCAATTCGTTTCCCATTAATGCTAAACATAAATTCCTTGTGCTCCAAGTAACGTGTAATCCAAACAAATATTGGAAGGTATCTAGAACCTTCTTTTGGCACAAGCAAATAGTCTCTTTCTTGTGAGATGGTCGTCTTTCTCAACCAAATGGTCGTTTGGTGAGCCGAGCCAAGCCGGTCAATTCAACCCATAGCAATTTCAACTTGAATCAGCTTGGCTCTCCAAACGCCCATCTCAACTCTTGAGATGACCGTTTGGCACTCCAGACAACCGTCTCACCCTGTGAGTAGATTGTCTGGCAGTACAACCAACTGATGTCTTTCCTAAATTGAATACCTAAATACTTTAGTAGTCAATTTAATCATCATTCAAGATTAAACTCCTCTTCTAGGTTGAGAGCTATGTGTGTGACCCTATAAGTCCCATATCACATTGGTCGTGAATGTCCATAACAACTTATGACATCACAAGCAATGAGTTGTTCTGAGTCGCACATCAATGCTACCCGAGTGAATGGAAAGTTGGGGAACAACTTCAACCTACAATCTGTGAAAGGGTGTTACAATGCTTGTATAGTTCCTTTGTCACTGATATCCATATTGAACTCGAGGAATGGAATAGTCACCCTCTTCAACATTCAATCTTCTTTCTTGAACCAAGAGCAGGCTGTCTGAGATATATGTATGCTCAATATCACATATTGACTCACATGTACATTGCCATGCATTTCTTAGTCTCGCTAATCAAGAGACATAGGATATCATTCTCCTATCAAGAGGGACAAATCCCATCTCTATCAATCAAAGTCAATCCCCATGTGTCACATTTACCCAAACCCCACCACTATAACAACCCATGTTTCAAGACTGCATTTGATGATGTCAAAGCATACCAAATGACTTGTGGTGAGTGTAGTGATTTTAGGTCTAAGAACCACAACCACCACCATCATTGTGAGAGATGACTATGACTTCCATGATGATGGCTTCCATGTGTCTATATTACGGTGGGTCTGCCCACTCTTCTTAAATATGTATATGTGTGCTTGGCTAGATATAGCCATATCATGACTACTGAGATTCTATCATCAACCAAATCACATTCTGCTCTTATTGTTATTTTTGTCTGTCAACCTTCCATAATAACAATTGATCAAGGAAGTAATGAGAATATATATGTACTTTTAACATCCGTATAAACTCATTTCCACAAGTCACATACCTAAAGACATGCATCACTGAGTAATATTATTCTCTAGACATTTATAATGTTACATCATTATGTCATAATTGAGTTAAATAGAATAAATCGGAAGCTTACCTTTATTTATTAATGAAATCATTCACATGAATGGCTCTCTGGGCATACATACCAACACGGAGTACCCTTAAAGCTATGTCAAGGAAGGATGTTTATGCAAGAGTAAACAACATTGTTAATCATTTTGGTAAGAGACCATGTACTACTCCTACAGGTGAAAAGTCTTTATACAAAAAGATCTCCATATTCTAGGATCTTACTTAATTGAGTTCTTTGATAGTTCAACATTGTATCGATGTCATGCATGTTGAGAAAAATGTTTGTGACAACATTATTCATACTTTGTTAAATATACAAGGAAAGACTAAAGATGGCATCAAATCCAAGATAGACCTTGTTGAAATGGATATACAAAATGAATTAACAGTAGAAGTTGCTAAAATGGATTCAAGAGATGAGAAGAGAAACATAGTCAAAAAAATCCCCATCCATGAAACCCAAGAGGTGGATAAAAAATAGTAAATTTCTTGATGTCACAGTGCATGTCCATGTTTTCCCCTAGATTGTTAAGTTCTATTGATTAGTTTGTTTCTATGATGAATATATGGAGTTGTGTGAGCAAAGAAAGGAGGGAAAGTTCACCCCTCATGGTGCACATGATGAATTGATAGTTTCTATTTGGATAGAAGAGAATTATGGATGTGTTAGGGCCGTTGGAGCTTAGTTTGAGCTAAAATAGTTTTTTGGGTCATCCTAGAAAAAGGCACAAATCTAGAAGGAAAGAGGGAACTTACTAGGAGGATGTGTAAATATTTATAGCTGCAACCTTGGAGCACTTTAAGGCTTTTGAGTCTACACTAGCTTCTCCAACAGTCACAAATCCTATACATCATTGACCGGCCTAAATCGCACATCCAAAAGAGGTGGATTTAGAGTAGTCAGACTTTCAAATAGATAACCCGACTCTCAGGCCCCCGCAACGATAGATGGGGTCCGATGTAGCTATCGGGGTCGAACACAGGGACAAGGTTGGCACTGTTAAGCACGCAGAATCTAACGCTCATTTACTTCAGCCGAAAAGGGATATGCAAAAGGTGTTCCCTAAGGAATGAAGGTACACAAGCTAACACAGGTTAAGTAAAACAAAAATAAGAAGAATATAAGAAACAAGATGAAACAAATATATGGAAGGAAACCCAGGTTGGGGTTCACCTACTAAAGCATCTCACCAACATGAATTATCATCTCTCTCTCCCGCATACGCTTACCAAGATTACAAGAAACCATCAAAAGTGTCTATTCCACTCTCTCTCAAGATGAGGAAAGATCTAAGTCTAAGGGTGGCCTCTCTCTTGAGATGACCACATGTAAACTTCGCAACATAATATATGGTTTTAAAGCTTTAGCAATCCAACACTCTCGTGCAATCATACTACACCATAACACATGATAAAAGCAATATTACTCTCTCGAGATATTAACAATCAAACATCACAAGATAGTAGCTAAGCATACATGTGAAGCATTAAAAATAGGTGCATGGAGAAAATATTGATAAGAATATGTATGTATTCAATAGAAAGAGACAATATACATGTTGGGAGAGCCTTAGTGGCTACTCCCAACCTGAGTTAAGGTGTTTAGCAGCTCATTCTTGCAGATAGCATAACAACATTACAGAAAGATGGATGCATGGAGCACCACGAAGAGGGGAGGGAAGTACAACGAAATGGAATGTTAGATCTAGAAAGAGAAGAGATGTGATATGACACGGTACTTCTTCAGATATGGATCTAATCATGTAGATGTCATGGATGGCCTTCTTCTCTCGAAGAAGGAGTGTCCAATATTCTCTCTCCTCAGCTTCCGCCTTTGGAGGTCCAAGACTGGTGATGGGATGGTCTGGAGAAAATATGGAACGCGGCAGCACTTCGTGGTCCTCGGGATCCGATCTATGATCTGCTGATTTGACAAGACAGGCGAGTGTGCTATTTATAGGCACATTCCACTGACTTAGGCCTAGACCGCAGTCGCAGTCTTAGTTGGGTGAGGGGTGAGACTGCGGTCGTGGTCTACTCTTTATTCCATCTTTCACCGCAGTTGAGGTTTGTCGCAGTCTGTGACAATCGCAATCAAGGTCTTCTTATGTGTTGCTTCCGGTCAGTCGAGGTCGAGGTCTTCCCATGCAGTCGCGGTTTGTAAGGACTCATCAGTGACCGTGGTTTCTAAGTTGGTCACGATCCTTCTTGATCGCGGTATGTGGCCACATTGCGACCCATGGTCTATCTTTGAGGTGCATGTTCCGATCGCGACCATCCTTGAGGTCGTGGTTGAGCGATGACCACAATCTATAAACTAGCCGCGATCCATCCTTAACGCCTGATGATCTCGATCTATAGAGAGCTCTGAAACTGCGATCGCAATTGAGATGTAAGTGGACCGCGGTCATGGTCCTTGTCCGTGACCTGGGTTGTGATTGTTCCTGAAACCATTTAAGTGAGGCTTTAGTCAAAAAGATAGAAAAATTATGTGAAAAACTAACAAAAGATATACTAAAATTGGTGTAAAATATATACAAAAAGTATGTAAAATAGAGTATTATCAACTCCCCCAAACTTAGAATCAAGCATGTCCTTAGGCTAAGTGTAGGTTCAAGAACTCAGAGAGAGAAAAAGAAATCTTAGCTGACAAAATTATAACAATACTAAAATATCTCATTCTTGCATCAAGACTATTGTAGCATGTTTTATAAACCTTAGGTCTCATTCTTCCCCCTCAACTAGAGTTGCTGTCACACCCCGATCTCGCATTACCCACGGATCACAAGATTAGGGCGCGATAGAGGGATTACACACAAGCCAAACCACTCAAAAGTTTTAAAACATTTTTAAAGACATTAAAAGTTAACCTGATTTATGCTGTAAACTAAATCTAAACAAACTGTGGAAGCATTTTTATTAAACTGACTAGCAATATAAACAGAGTCTACAGCATATTACATTGTTCGACATAAAATAAAGCATAACAGTTAATTTACATCTTTATATACATTCTCTCTCACCCACACCTTGTCCCAAGGATCGAGGGGAAAGGACTAAGAGACCTCTAACTGCTAACTACATAAACCTTCTACAGACTGAGCGTTAGGATGAAAGGATCCTCCAGATTCCTGTGATGACCTGAAAATGTTTTGAGTAGAGGTATGAGCCTACTCGCTCAGTGAATAGCATTTCACTTAGCTATCACTAAACAACTCATTAGGATTACAAAATTGAAATAAAACATAAGTGAAGTACAAATAGGGCAGTTCTAATGACATAGCAGATTTGCAGATAATAATCACATTTCTATGCAACAACAGATATTTAAACAAATAAACAGATATATATATAATTGGCACAAAAGTTCGAATATATTAATTTACTGTGATCCTATATGATTACATATTTATATTATTATGCCCTAATCATATGCAGTGTACTCTGCAAACAAAGATCTGTAGCGAACTGCGATCTCACCGTACAAGACTTAGCGACACACCCGGGAAATGCTAAGTCTAACTTCTCGTCCTGGTCTGCTACAGGACCCACAGGCTCTCTGGCCTTCTCTGCACTCACCATGAGTGCTCTGGACTCCTCCTCTAACCTGAGCACACAGGCGCATGGAGTCAACACTGGGTTACCACCAGAATTACTCAACCGGTTGGTGTTGGATAACCCTTTACTTTATTTATTATTTTACCCCAGTGCCACCGAAATTACTCAATCGGTTGGTGTTGGACACTGTCTATCAACCCTCGTGCCACCAGAATTACTCAACCGGTTGATGTTGGACACGAGTTTCACCCCTAAGGTGCAGACCTCTCAAAGGGGTTCTACGGTGTTAGGGCACCTAAGTCTATTAACTGATTAACATATAACCATTTAAATAGTAATATCACATTTCATACTTATTTCACATTCTACACATCTCTTAAAAACTCATATATATATCATCTGTCATCTATAAACATGACTCGGTATCAACTTATCCAGTTTCGATGCTACACATCCATTTTAAGCTCAACGTATTATTTTCATCAATCATATTACGTATTTCAAGTTCCAATGAACCATATAAATTCACTGATTCAATCCACACTGATCAGATGCTAAACTAAATCATATAACAGCGTCTCGAAGCATTTTATGAAATAAAAAGTCGGGCGACGCCAAACGCTGCCCGACGCCTGATAACGCCTGTTATCAGCGTAATTCGCGCACAAAACAGAAAATATTCAAACGTCTGAATTTATTAATGATAAATAAATGAAACCCCACTCACCTCGTTTCGAACTGTCCGGGTTCGTCCGGAATTGTGTCTAGAGGCCAATTTTCAGGCTATATTTGGGTCGTCTTCTACCTTGGTTTGCTGTGGATATCAACCAGCTGCAATCAATTAGCAGTTTTTCACACGCACAGATGGAGGTATCAAACTGGGTGTTGCTACTCGCGCTAGCTGGGGCGTCGCCCCTTCCAAACAGCAGTGGCTCACGCTTTGTGATTCACACCACGGTCGGCTGACCTGAAAATATTGGAAAGATGCAACAGAGACTAGAAAAGAGGCGGCCGATTGATAGGATAGGAACAAAATCTAGATCCAACTGTAACCGGCATCCTGATCGATGGACGGCGAGGAAACTAGGGATATGAGTTGTGGACTCCTGGCCGAGCTCAAAAGCGTGAACGGAAGGTGATAGTCACGCCCAAAAGAGTGCCTAGCTGCTACAGCAGCTACTGGCCTCCGGCCGCTCTTACTGCTAGGGCCGCAGGGGCTGCTAGCCGGAAGGGAAAAAGGAAGGTGGGAGGTGGTCGGACTTAGTGGTGGTGTCAGGGGAGGCTGATCCTCGCGCCCAACGTTCCAGGCCGACGAACTACTGTTGGCCAGCCACTGCCGTTGGGCGGCTTGCTGCTGCTCATGCTGGGCGGCGCCCTAGCAGATAGTTGGGGAAGGAAGGAGGAAGGGAAAAGAAGAAGAATGGAGGAGGAAGGGAGGGCGGAGCTTGATGGCTAGCTAGATCACCCAAAATCGCCCACATAGCTCCCCTCTGCTAATCGCTTGTCGGGCTGGATGGGCGCCGCTGTTCAAGCGGTCGCTTCCTATTCTATCCACCGTGTGAAGAAGAAGGGAAGATAAACGAGAAAGGAAATAAAGGAAAAGAGGAAAAGACTAATAACCTAAAATTGGAAAAATTGCATCTAAGTCCAAGAAAACTAAAAATAGCATAAGTATTGCCTCGGAGGTCCAAATTGGATGATTTCTTTTGCATCCACTCAAGCACAAACTCCTCTACCAACTCAAAGCATGAAAACATACTGATTAGACTGTTTCACTAGATCAAAGATCTAAATGCGACTGTGATTACTTGATTCAACTTAATGAACTAAATAATCAACATTGATATCATTAATTGCCTCAGGTGATTCAAACTCAACTATTGATTCACATATTAACTTATTTGATTAACCATGATATTTAATTTGATATTCAACCCTAATTGAGGTGTTTGACGTAATTCGAGGTATTTATTGACTAACCCTGATATGGGTCGTAACAATCTCCCTCCCTTATAAGAATTTCGTCCCGAAATTCCTAAAAGAGAAAAGGAAACTTGTTACGCACATCTAACCCAAAACTCCCATGTGGCTTCCCCTAAGTTGTGGTTTCTCCACAAAACCTTCTCTAAAGGTATCTCACAATTTTTGAGTTCCTTGATCCTCAGATCAGCTATTTGTATTGGTCCCTCAACATAGGACACATCTGATCTAATTCCAGATCAAACCACAAAACATTGTCTTTGTAGAACTGTTATAACAGTATCTCAATTTATGGTAATTACTGAGAAATTATCATACTATACATGTAGACAAACTAAAATTCTTAAATAAACGAAATGCATGTCAATTTGGTACTAAAATAAAATCATGCAATTTAACTGTTAAACATCATCACATCTCATAATGAAAATTGATATCAAAATACTTGATTCATCGTACACCCTATCCTTAGGGTTTCATTTGCCTTATTCATTCATCACATGCCAACACCCTACCCTTAGGGTTATCTCTTTCACTAGTCACATGGCAACACCCTATTCTTAGGGTTTCCGTTATCTCATCTGTTTGATTGCAGTTTAAATCACAATACGGTATCATTCTAGAACTGGCGGAGCAGTATATTCAAAATCATTGTAATTACTGAGTAATCTTTATATCATGCATGCAGACAGATAAAAAAAATTCATAAATATTCCAAACTCACATCAATTTTGGCACATACATACTGAATTCATGTAATTGAACATCTTATTACATCAATAAGAGTAGTTTACTTCACCTATAAGAAACCATCTGTAATATTTTTCAATTATCTGAAATTTCTCGAAGAACGTGCACATTAACCCAAATCCTGGTTTGTGCATCACATAACTCAATTAAGAGTTGCTTACGTATCATAACACAAATAATTAATAATACTTGAGAATTTCTAATGATATCTCAGAGAAATGTGTCAATTCATGTAAATGTTAAGTCACACACATTAACATAATAGGAATCATGCAACTAGGTTTATTTGCATATTTTAATGTTATCTTACTATCTTGAAATCATGCACCTAATAGTTTACCAAATTTGTATTGCCTGGGTTTATAATCAAACCATACCATTATCAGTTGTGTATTTCTAATCTCAACATTCACATTAGTCAAGCTCTATAAGACTTAAATGTTCTTCCCAACTTCCACTGAGATGCATAACACATGCTCTCAGCATGCCCTCAAGAGTCTGAATAGTTCTCTCAGGCTAACCATCTGTCTGCGGATGAAAAGGTTATACTGAATCTTAACTTTGTGCCCGAAGCACGATGCAACTGTTTCTACAATCCTAGATGTGAACTTAGGTTCTCAAAATGACATGATTGAAACTGGATTACCAAGCAACCTAATTATTCCATCCATGTATATCTTAGTCAAGTTTCGAGACATCAAAGGTTGACTTAATATGAAGAAAGCGAGCAGACTAAATTAGTCTATCCACAATCATTCATATCAAATCACAACCTCTGGTGTCCTGGGTAACCTTACCACAAAATCCATTGTGATATATTCCCATTCCCATTCAGGCATAGAAAAAGATTACAAGGTAGCTATAGATTTCTAGGGTTCAGCCTTAACCTAATGGCACACACTACTTCTAACCACGTACTCAGCTACATCCTTCTGCATATCTGACCATCCATTTCAACTTCTTGAGATTCATATACATCTTAGTGTTTCCTGAAAGCATAGCATACATCAATACATACACTTCCATAAGAATCTTTTCTTTCAATTCACTATCTCAAGGTACACACAACATGTCATGCTAATACAACACCTTATCATCTTAAAAACTTAAACTCTGGTCTCTTTTCCTCCTATCATATCATGCATGGTCTGGTTTAACTCACTATCATCCTTTAGTAGTTCCTTGATCTGATCATAAGAAGTAGGCTTGACTTGCATCTGTGCAATCAAACCACTCTGTGCTGTCACCCCTAAGTCTAAGTTCAACTTCCACATTTCTACTAACAGGTCTCTATTGAAACCTGCCATAGAGAATGCATTAGTTGTTGAACTTGACTTTCTGCTGAAAGCATCAGCCACCACATTCTCTTTACCAGGGTGATAATCTATTGTCATATCATAAAGATAGTGATGCCATGTCTTAAAAAAAAACATGAACTACATCAGCTATCTTCAGACCATATATCAGATAATACTCCGCTTTCTATGCTACTTTCTTATTGTTACATTTCAATTTTATGTTTTACTCTTTTCTCTAAGTCATTTCATGTTGTTCATGTACCGTTCAGATTAGATACCTATAAACCCTAGATCACTATCACTGCCAGATTACTTTTCATAGAACAAATCTCAAGGTCTTATTTTACATAGATACTAGTATTCAAGGTTAAATCACTAGTAATATCCCTTGAACTACTACAACTCTAATCATTCTAGGGTTTGGTCCTTATCAATAACCTAGCATTATTGTGTGTGTGTGTGGTCGATCATATAGATCAATTTGAGCTGCTTGGGTCAATAGCATATTAACCCAACACTCAACTTTGATTATATTGGCTGAAAATTCAGTTTTCACAATAGTTTCTGTAATTCGTTTATTAAACAGCTAACAGAAGCTCCAAAAATTCTGGAAATTTTATATGTTATATCTAATGAAGTTTTAGACCTCCAGTAAAAATTTGAGATCATTTCTTATTACCAATAAATAATTAAAAATCAAACAGTGCGCTGTTATATAGCAGTCTGCAGCAGATTCGGTTGAGTTGTAAACTCGGCCGATAAACATGTCAGAACATTCTTCAAAAATTCTGATATTTTCCAATGTTGCATTTTATATATCCAAATCATATCCAAATTTGAGCTAAATCAGAGTTACACATAAAATACTAAAAATCATTTACTGAGACACTTTACTTATCAAATTTTGTGTTTATGTATCATCAAAACCCTATTTTGGGCCGATTAGGGTCTATGCTTCTCAAACCCTAATTCTCAAGACAAAAGAACATTTAGACTTCTTATCATAGTTAAAACATCCTAGTGTATATACATTCTCACTATGTTACGGGTCTAATTCATCCAGAGTCTACTCTTATTTTATTGTTAATAGGAGTCATTAGATCCCAGTAACGCATCCTGCCAGCCGGACCAGGCCGAACCTGTAGTCCTGAAGCCAGGAGCTACTCGGGATTAATCTACCCCTATTAATCTTAAACATGTGGAATGAATATCCACTCAGAGCAAACTCATTTAAACATAAATTTGGGTCTACTTTAGTACTAATAAAAAAAGCACTTAACAATTCACTTCATGACACAACAATATAAAAGAATCATATTTACTTTACAAATTGAAAAATCTAATATCATGCATATAAAAGCATTTCTAGTGATTTTCAATCAAATAAACAATATAAATCAAGAATCGTATCACATCCTATATTTGATCTCTTATTCCAATATTAATTTCTAAATTCTTAGCCCTAAGGTTTCTAGGGTTTCTCTCTAGCCTATCCTTCCTCTGCATACCTGGCCAGGGCATCCAGAGAAGAACAGACAGAGTAGCTTGATACTGGTCAATCTAAGTATTCAGACACCTGGCCAGAGTATCTAAACACTCAGACCTTCCAGAGCTAAAACTTATCATTTATTATTCGTCTCACTTATAACTTTATCCTTTGACCTTAATGATTCTTAACGACTCAACTTAAACTCTTTACTTGGTTCTTGTGACCACATCCTTTTCCTGCCATCTGTAATAGTATAACAGAACACTTCCTGTTAGAAAATTACAGACAGAAGAAAAACTCTTAAACCTTAATCCTATTGGTCTCTTATCGTCCCCTGACCTTGACTTAGAATATTCATATACTCAACCTATGCTCTGATACCAAGATGTCACACCCCGATCTCGCATTACCCACGGATCATGAGATTAGGGCGCGACGGAGGGATTACACACAAGCCAAACCACTCAAAAGTTTTAAAACATTTTTAAAGACATTAAAAGTTAACCTGATTTATGCTGTAAACTAAATCTAAACAAACTGCGGAAGCATTTTTATTAAACTGACTAGCAATATAAATAGAGTCTACAGCATATTACATTGTTCGACATAAAATAAAGCATAACAGTTAATTTACATCTTTATATACATTCTCTCTCACCCACACCTTGTCCCAAGGATCGAGGGGAAAGGACTAAGAGACCTCTAACTACTAACTACATAAACCTTCTACAGACTGAGCGTTAGGATGAAATGATCCTCCAGATTCCTGTGATGACCTGAAAATGTTTTGAGTAGAGGTATGAGCCTACTCGCTCAGTGAATAGCATTTCACTTAGCTATCACTAAACAACTCATCAGGATTACAAAATTGAAATAAAACATAAGTGCAGTACAAACAGGGCAGTTCTAATGACATAGCAGATTTGCAGATAATAATCACATTTCTATGCAACAACAGATATTTAAACAAATAAACAAATATATATAGAATTGGCACAAAAGTTCGAATATATTAATTTACTGTGATCCTATATGATTACATATTTATATTATTATGCCCTAATCATATGCAGTGTACTCTGCATATAAAGATCTGTAGCGAACTACGATCTCACCGTACAAGACTTAGCGACACACCCGGGAAATGCTAAGTCTAACTTCTCGTCCTGGTCTGCTACAGGACCCACAGGCTCTCTGGCCTTCTCTGCACTCACCATGAGTGCTCTGGACTCCTCCTCTAACGTGAGCACACAGGCGCAGGGAGTCAACACTGGGTTACTACCAGAATTACTCAACCGGTTGGTGTTGGATAACCCTTTACTTTATTTATTATTTTACCCCAGTGCCACCGAAATTACTCAATAGGTTGGTGTTGGACACTGTCTATCAACCCTCGTGCCACCAGAATTACTCAACCGGTTGATGTTGGACACGAGTTTCACCCATAAGGTGCAGACCTCTCAAAGGGGTTCTACGGTGTTAGGGCACCTAAGTCTATTAACTGATTAACATATAACCATTTAAACAGGAATATCACATTTCATACTTATTTCACATTCTACACATCTCTTAAAAACTCATATATATATCATCTGTCATCTATAAACATGACTCAGTATCAACTTATCCAGTTTCGATGCTACACATCCATTTTAAGCTCAACGTATTATTTTCATCAATCATTTTACGTATTTCAAGTTCCTATGAACCATATAAATTCACTGATTCAATCCACACTGATCAGATGCTAAACTAAATCATATAACAGCGTCTAGAAGCATTTTATGAAATAAAAAGTCGGGCGACGCCAAACGCTTCCCGACGCCTGATAACGCCTGTTATCAGCGTAATTCGCGCACAAAACAGAAAATATTCAAACGTCTGAGTTTATTAATGATAAATAAATGAAACCCCACTCACCGCGTTTCGAACTGTCTGGGTTCGTCTGAAATTGTGTCTAGAGGCCAATTTTCGGGCTATATTTGGGTCGTCTTCTACCTTGGTTTGCTCTGGATATCAACCAGCTGCAATCAATTAGCAGTTTTTCACACGCACAGATGGAGGTATCAAACTGGGTGTTGCTACTCGCGCTAGCTGGGGCGTCGCCCCTTCCAAACAGCAGTGTCTCACGCTCTGTGATTCACACCACGGTTGGCTGACCTGAAAATATTGGAAAGATGCAATAGAGACTAAAAAAGAGGCGGCCGATTGATAGGATAGGAACAAAATCTAGATCCAACTGTAACCGGCATCCTGATCGATGGACGGAGAGGAAACTAGGGATATGAGTTGTGGACTCCTGGCCGAGCTCAAAAGCGTCAACGGAAGGTGATAGTCACGCCCAAAAGAGCGCCTAGCTGCTACAGAATCTACTGGCCTCCGACCGCTCTTACTGCTAGGGCCGCAGGGGCTGCTAGCCGGAAGGGAAAAAGGAAGGTGGGAGGTGGTCGGACTTGGTGGCGGTGTCAGGGGAGGCTGATAATCGCTTGTCGGGCTGGATGGGCGCCGTTGTTCAAGCGGTCGATTCCTATTCTATCCACCGCGTGAAGAAGAAGGGAAGATAAACGAGAAAGGAAATAAAGGAAAAAGGGAAAAGACTAATAACCTAAAATTGGAAAAATTGCATCTAAGTCCAAGAAAACTAAAAATAGCATAAGTATTGCCTCGGAGGTCCAAATTGGATGATTTCTTTTGCATCCACTCAAGCACAAACTCCTCTACCAACTCAAAGCATGAAAACATACTGATTAGACTGTTTCACTAGATCAAAGCTCTAAATGCGACTGTGATTACTTGATTCAACTTAATGAACTAAATAATCAACATTGATATCATTAATTGCCTCAGGTGATTCAAACTCAACTATTGATTCACATATTAACTTATTTGATTAACCATGATATTTAATTTGATATTCAACACTAATTGAGGTGTTTGACGTAATTCGAGGTATTTATTGACTAACCCTGATATGGGTCGTAACAGTTGCATAACTTCATTTTATTTCCATTGCCTTCAAGTTTAAAAGGCTCCTTCCTCTCAACTTGTCACCCTTCCCTTTGGTAATGACCATACTAATGCAAAATCTTTTTTCGATGGGTAGCTTTCACACCAATTCTTTCTTTTTCAGTTGTCCCTATGCTAATGTGTTCGGGTAGGCTTAAGGCTTTCGATGTTTTCCTCTTCCTTCTGAACTCCTCACCCACAACTGTCGTAAGAGCAGTGTTGCCCTTTTCGGGCTTCTGACTTTAAGTCAAGTGGTTTTGTGAGTTTTTATTCAGGATTGGAGGTGTGTAAGCTTGGCTTCAAGGTTCCACTTACGGGCATGACATATCTGCATTCATGAGTGCATAAATATACCAGTCGTGTGGAAACTTTTGGCATCTTTTTGGGCACAACTCTCATATATATTTTTTTCTTTATTTCTCTTTGGCTTTTTACATCTTGTTTTAGGCTTGGGTGCGAGGGATTTATACTTGGTCTTCTGGGCGGCCAAGCCTCTTTTTGATGTATCTTGAAAAGGGTAGTTGTTTCCCTTCTCAGGAGATAATGATTTACTGGTCAAAAGCGTCAGGTGGGGGTGGTTGGTCAGGAGTATTGCTAGGTGAAGTTATCTAGTCTCTGAGGGTTTCATGAGTTAAGGTTGTCACATGTTCAATGTCTTATTGCAAGAATGAGATAGAACTGTATTGTTATGACTGTTGTTTTATTCATATATACATATACATCTTGCTTATATATTTCTCTCTAGGAGGTCAGAAACACTACAATCAGAAAATTTAGTAGGAGAGGAGGCTAGCTTCTAAATTCAAAAGGTAGTTTTAGCAAATATTCGAAGGTAGTTTTAGCAAAAATTCAAAAATTCAACATTTTTTAGGTAAGGTAAAAAGATGGTAAATGTAACTTTGTAGCCCGTTTATGGCCTCTCCCCCAAACTTATCATGCACCTCATCTCAGGGTGTCAAAATTTGAGTGAGGTGTCTAAACGGGCTTTCTTTATATGTTTTTGTTGTTGTTGCTGGTGGAGGCCCACTTGGACTCGAGAAGCTGGCTTGCGTATACTCCTCGTAGTGTGTGGTATTGTTCATATTGCATGCCATCCACATTGACATCAGTAGTGGCTAAGGCCACCATCCAGGCAAGGTAGAAGAAGCCACAATCATTTGATAGTGGCACATGTTGAGGGCTCATGTGGCAAAACTACGTCTTCTTGAAGTCCTTGCCTGCCGTAGGGTCGTACCCTCTGCAATACCTTTTTATCATGTCGACAATCGCCTCAGTACATGTGTTTTCCTTTTCTTCCATCGGGGTCTTTGCTGTTGTCATATTGGTTTTCTTATTAAGTGCATAGGTTGCGTCTGAGCTGTTGTAGAGGAATGTAGTCCTTTTGATGATGCTGATAGCCAACAAGGTCCAATGATTGTCGTGAAGAATTGGCAGGAAGATGTGGTCTGGTGGGGATGTCACCAGGTGTTGTTGCATACACTCCTTTTCTCCTGATCTTTTGTCCTTTAGGATGTCATCTACCAGCAAGAAGTATGCCATGTGGACATTCGGCATGTCGTCGCCCAAAAGTGCTTGGTAGGATGACATTGTGCTTACTGAAAGGTATCCTCCTATTTTTAGCGTTTCTCAGAGGTCAAATTTTAGCACGCAAATGCCATCTCTTTCCAAGTGAATCGTCTTCTTTCAAGGAACTCATGATTATTGTCAGTTCTTCTAAGGACAGACTGAGGCAGATCCATCTGTCAAAGTTCTTGAAAGAAGGTGTAATATCTCCTGCCAGTCCATCTAGCCCTACATCGATCAGGTTTTCTTCGTTGACCTCTCCCTCCTCAGGTTGTTCCTTTGAAGGCTGCTCTTCAGGACCTTCTTCCACTAGAGGTTGCTTTGTCTCTTCCTATGACGCGTGCTTTGCAGCTTCTCCAGAGCTTTCACACCAACCTTCTTTCCAAGTCGTAGCCCTAGATGGCTTAGTTGGACCAACCCACATGGTCTTTAGCTTCTCCCTCCAAGTGACCTTTTCAGGTAGAGGGATATCCATGTGAAGCCTACGGGGTACAGCTTTTGAAGGCATTGCCAGGTCGCTGAAGAACCGACAGTCATAGATGACCTCCATAGCTTACATACCCCACATTCCATGTAGGTCTTCATTGTCTAGATCTTCCAGGGGGATGCCCTTGTTGATGGCCTCCATCATTTATAATACTATGAAGGCGCAATCCCCCGAACCAACCTCTTCTTGGGGGACTTTTTTATTAATTGAGAAGAGCTTCTAGGACCCCTGAAACTTGTTATCTACTTTCTTGATTGCTCGTTGTAGACGCAGTGGTATCCTTAGGGTGTCTCTGGCGTCCTTCCTCTTGTAGACCAGTGAGGTACTGTCCAGTTTAGTTGTACACCAATTGAGCATCGTTGTTTTCCGCTCATACAGATCGATGGCTATCAATGCCCAATGCTTTACATTCCTTATGGGCAGCACCAAATATCTCATTTCATTCTGTTGGACTGCTGCTTTCAATTCAACTACATCTGCTGCCTTGTAGTCTTCATTGTAGAAGAGGTTGGCTAGATGTGTTGTCCCGTTGAAGATCGGATGCGGCTTGTCGGGGTGTAGAAATTCTTCCAAGAGAGTGGCACAGAGTACCTTGAATAGACTTTTATGTACTCATGTCTTCTTCATGAATATCCCCCAGAAGTGGTCCCTAGACAGACGTCTACCCTAATTGTAATATAGTATGTCCATCCGGGTAGATAGTCGTTGAGGACATCTGCCAAGATGTGGATGTCTCTACATGAGATCTGTGATACTGCAGTCATGTCCATTTCCTTCATTTTGCATGGCAGAGGGGGAGCTGCTCCAAGTGGTTCTACTCTAGTTGGTGCACTTCGCTCCCTGGTGGGCTCATTCGTAAAGAAGGCTGCCAGCCCACCATCCTCATCATCGGATTTTACTACTTGTGCGGAAGGTTCCAGAGTTTCATCTATTGTCGGAATAGCCTTGGCCACTTGCTCAGCTTCTTTGTCTGATGACTGGGAAGCGATCACCTGTTCTTCTACTTTTGAGGAGGTTGCAGTGGCTACATTGTCATTGATGTTGCTCTCCTCAGAAGTTTGACCTAGCTTGACATCTGCCATCATGGCCAGAGTTTCCTCCATCTTCCCATCGAAGAGATAGTCGTTATGGTCATGATGTGGTTGGAATAGGAGGAAATCACTGCTTTCTTCGAGACTGGCCCCCAGATCATCTAACATCCTATCAAGCTCTATCACTCCTGTTGTGCTGAGTTCGGTGGCCACTTCTTCATGATGTGCAATAGCAATCTTCTCTTCTAGCGTCATTGCATGTGTAGGTGGGGAGAATTGGTGTTCTGCTAGTTTCCCACCATCTTCAGCAGCTCCTTGTTGGCATTCTTTGGGATTGCTATTGAGGTCGAGCTCCCTCGACAATGTCACATTTTGCTTTGTGTGTTTGTTGTTGGGGGAACTCAACTGTTGTGGTGGCTCATTTCTCCTTGGCTCAGCTACTGGTGCCATTTTTGTATTGGCACTTCCTTCTTTTAGCGTGCCCGCTCTCGTGCCTGTTCCTCCCATGTTATCATCATTGTTGTCATCATGGCTAGAGGGGTTGGCTGAGGAGTGTGCCAGGCTTTCCAAGTGCTTGGTCTTCTTTTTCTTCCGCCAGTTCTCGATTTCTTCGTGTTCCATCTCAAGCTTCCGGTGGTCTTCTTCTAAGCATTGGAGCTCTTCTTCAAGGTTAGCCATTGCCGCATCATAGCCGCAACGCATGTGTTCGTTGTCGGATCTAATGGCATGCCTCCCTTTCTGTAGGTCCTCCATTTCATCCTTCATATTCTTCAGCATTCCCATCATCATCCATTGGTTGCTTATAACTTCTTGGATGAAGTCAGGGAGTGTTCGGGTCCTTTCGTCGAGGACATGTACCTTCATTGTTAGCGCAGACAAAGAAGAAGAAATGGTGTTATTTATAGTGTTGGTTTGATGCATGTGTTCCCACATGACATCAAACCTTGTACCTAAGGAACCTATGAAGGAAGGTGTGTGCTAGTTCTGCTGGTGTAGGTGATGCTCCATGCACGTCGTTGATGAGCTTGGCACCGTAGGTTGTGGAGGCGGTGGTGGTGGACCTTGGTCTTTCTCCCCTGTCTTGTCTTGTGGGTCCATCTTTGCTCCACCGTTCTCTGTATCTTGTCTTGTCTTGTCCTTCTGGCTCTGCTTCCGGTTCTTTGTCAGGTTGTGGGTTAGTTGTTGTACCTCCCCTTTTCTCTACCTCTGCCTCCACCGTAGGCACTTCTTTGTGTGGCTCGAGAGGTGTGGGTTCTGCAATCCCCACTGGATTTTCTAGAGGTAGAGCTGTAGGGGTGGGTTGTTTTGTGACTTTCTCCCTCACGGTTGGTAGAGCAGTTGATTTTGATTTCTTCTTTTTCTCTACCGCCAATTTCTTTCGTGCTTCCGTGCTCTTCTTCTTTTCTAACTCAGTTGGGGTACCACTTTCTCCGGCTGTAATTACTAGGTCGGTATTCGTGCCAGCTTGTAGTGCCCCAGAGCACATTTTTTCGATGTCGTCGTGGGTTGGCCGCAGCTTGTCGGCATCATAGAATGCCATTTTTGGAAGGGGAAGTAGTCTTTTTGACCCGCTTTGCTTGAAGTATAGCTTCTCCCCTCTCTATGCCAGAATACCCGTGTTGATAAGGGACTTGATGTCTATTCTTTGTTGTCCCTTCATTTCTTTATATTTTAGGACTTCTCCTTTATTAATTAAGTATTAAGAAATCTTTGTTATCTGGCAACCCATGCAGTATGCAGAGTTCCTCTTTGCGTCCCCGCCTACTGTTGTGAGAACTGCTCGATTAGTATCTTCCCGATATTAACCAGCTTCCTGTTTATCATCGACCAGATTAGGAACATATCTCCTTTGCTAAATGTTCCTGTCTCTGACCTCGCGTAAATTGTGTAGGTAGTGATTTTCTGCATTATGTGAATAAAGCATGAGGTGATTACCGTGGCCTTGGAGTTCTTTGAGCTGTGTTCCTCTTCTCCGGTCAGCTCTTCCCACATTTGGTTGCTTTCATAGGTGTCGGCTTCTTTTTTTCTTGGGACGAAGGAGCAGGCTTGGGCTTCTTCCTATGTTTCTGTGAATATTTTGTTCAACATCGCCTCCGTGATCCTGTAAAATTCGCCCCCTTGCCTTACTTGTAGTTGATAATCTCCACCTCCTACCTTTCTTGTTTCACTACTAGTAGTGATTTTCTTTAGTGAAGACAGGAACTCTGCAATCATCTTTTTGTAGGACTTCAGCTCTGGCGTGCATAGGGTGCATAAATTTGCACCTTCCAGGAATTTCATTACCATGTCATAGATTCCCATCTTGTTGAAATCTTCTACGTCTAGGTAACGTATTGGGCAGAATTCCTTGTGCTGGTACATCCAGTCGTAGGTGGACTGGGGTACTATGTTCTTTGGCACAAATGGGGGTTCTTCGGGTTGTGTAGATGTCTCCCCCACGACCACCTTGGCCTTGCATGCCCCCTCCTTAATTGGTTTTTCGGAAACCACTGGCTTCGCCTTCTTGCTACCCTTGGTTTCCTTGGGTGCATCCTTTCTTTTCTTTCCTTGTACTTGACTCTCTGACCCTCCTGGTTGGTACTCGGAGGTCTCTGTGTGCTCCGTTTGTTCTATTTCTTGTGGGGAGTCCTCCTGTGGCAGTTCCCCTAGTATCCTTTGATACTATTCCAGCCTCAGTTGCATCTCCACACGTTTGGTCACTGGTAGAGAAGTATTTCTCTTCAGTGCTACTATTAGTCCATTTACTATCTTCTCTACCTCCTTTAGGGAAGTAACCTTCTGGTATAGGGGATCGCTAGTTGTTGGAGAAGACATTCTGCAAATTTTCAACGAATTAGTTTCCAATTTAACAAAGACTACCATTATTGTAATTATCTGGGGAAGGTATTCCATGCACAAGATAGGTATTCAGTAAATTATTAAGTGTCAAGTTCACGAGTGTGCATATGGACCGTGACCTGCGGTCCTGTTAGTAACTCAGAGGACACCGTGGTTGTGGTCTTAGAAGGAAGTCACAGTGTAGTGGGAAAGGATCGCGGTCATAGTCTTCTTCTTTGCCTTGAGTAGGTCACGGTGTAGTGGACCGCGACCTTGAGTGGCATTGGTGTATACTGGGACTTACGGTGGGAAGATGTGGTTAGAGATAACACCGCGATCAGGTTAGGGTTGACAAGCATACTGCGGTCGCAATTGTAGAAGTGATGACCAAGACCCATGGTCTTTCTTAATCCGACTATTCCGATTCCTTTCTTTACTCATTCATCTTCTCTTTGCTACACCAGTAGGCAGTTGTCCATTATTGACTTTTTAGGGTTTTTAGTTGTTATTTGTAAACGCCGCCGCCGACACCACGGCAGTTAGGGTAACAAGGAAACCACAAACAACTGACGGAGGTGCGAATTTGGTGAAGAAGTCAGGAATCTAAGACTTGGGCTTTGTACATATGGGATGAATCTGTACTTAGAATCACAAGTTTGGGTTGCTACTGCCTCTATCCATTTTGACAGATAGTCAACAACTAATGTACTGACATCCTTTTGATGATGGGAAAGGACTCATGTAGTCTATTCCCCAAATATTAAAGATTTCTACTTCTACCCAGTCGGCCATTGGCATCTCGCTTCTCTTACTGATATTCCCAGTAAGTTGGCATTCCTTGCAAGCTTTAACGGAAGATGTTGCGTGTTTGAACATGGTGGGCCAGTAAAACCCTGATTGAAGAACTTTTGCAGCTATTCTTTCACCACGGTGGTGTCCTCCATACGGTGAGGAGTGGAATTCTCTCAAGATTGACGGGACTTCTTTTTTCTGGTATACACCTTCGATATAGATTGTCTGCACACCTCTTAAATAGAAGGGGGTCATCCCAGTAATAGTTATTAACATCAGTGAAAATCTTCTTCTTTTGGTTGTATGTTATGTCAGGCGGTAACTGGCCACATATCAAATAATTACAGATATCTGCAAACCTGGGCAAACTCTGCTCATCAGACTGAGCCATCAATAGGGCTTCATCAACATAGTTGTCATTTATGGACAACTCATTTTCTTCATCAAAAACTATTTTAGATAGGTGGTATGTGACCACATTTTCTTTTTCTTTCTTATCAATGATCTCATGATCAAATTGTTGCAGCAGCAGGGCCCACCTTAGCAGTCTTGGCTTGGTGTCCTTCTTTTGCATTAGATAACGTATGGAACCATGGTCAGTATAGACCTTTACCTTGGCTCATATAAGATATGATCAGAATTTGTCAAATGCAAAAACAATTGGCAACATCTCCTTTTCCGTGGTGGTGTAATTTACTTGGGCTTCGTCTAACGTGCAGCTGGCGTAACATATGGTGTGGTGCTTTCGGTCCTTCTTCTGCCCTAGGACTGCACCTACGGTGTGGTCGCTAGCGTCACACGTTATTTTGAAAGGTAGCTCCCAATCTGGATCCTACAGAATTGGTGCAGAGGTCAAGGCCTCCTTCAGGGTCTCAAAGGCCTTCGAACACTCATCATCGATCTCAAACATTGTGTTTTTTATCAACAAATTTAGGAGGGGCTTCGAGATTTTTGAGAAGTCTTTGATGAATCTCCTATAATACCCAGCATGGCCCAGGAAACTCCTTACTCCTGTCATGGATTTTGGTGGTGGGAATTTGGAGATGGCCTCGATCTTGCTAAGATCCACCTCGATACCTTTCATGGAGATTTTATGTCCTAGGACAATTCCACTCCAAACCATAAAGCGGCATTTTCCCCAGTTCAGGACCAGATGTTTCTCTTCGCATCTTTGCATAACTAAGGATAAATTCCTCAGGAAGGCATCAAAGTCAATCCCATAAATCGAGAAGTCATCCATAAACACTTTGACTATGTCTTCTAAAAAGGCCGAGAATATGGAAATCATGCAATGTTGGAAAGTTGTCGGAGCATTACATAGGCCAAAAGGCATCCGTCTGAAGGCATACATTCCATAGATGCATGTAAATGTCATCTTCTCCTGATCGTCAGGGTGGATCGGGACTTGATAGAATCCAGAATATCCATCTAAAAAGTAGAAGTAATCATGGTGGGTAAGTCTTTCTAAGACTTGATCAATAAATGGCAATGGAAAATGGTCCTTCTTTGTGGCCGAATTCAGCTTTCTATAATCAATGCACATTCGCCAGCCTGTGACGGTTCTCATGGCGACTTCATCACCATTATTTCCTTTCACCACAGTCATTCCACCCTTCTTGGGTACTACATGAATAAGGCTCACCCGGTTGTTGTCACTTATTGGGTATATTATTTCCCCATCACGTAGTTTTAATATCTCCTTCTTGACAACTTTCTTCAGCATTTGGTTGTCGGAGCATTGAATAGGCCAAAAGGCATCCGTCTAAAGGCATACATTCCATAGATGCATGTAAATGTCATCTTCTCCTGATCGTCAGGGTGGATCGGGACTTGATAGAATCCAGAATATCCATCTAAAAAGTAGAAGTAATCATGGTGGGTAAGTCTTTCTAAGACTTGATCAATAAATGGCAATGGAAAATGGTCCTTCTTTGTGGCCGAATTCAACTTTCTATAATCAATGCACATTCGCCAGCCTGTGACGGTTCTCATGGCGACTTCATCACCATTATTTCCTTTCACCACAGTCATTCCACCATTCTTGGGTACTACATGAATAGGGCTCACCCAGTTGCTGTCACTTATTGGGTATATGATTTCCCCATCACGTGGTTTTAATATCTCCTTCTTGACAACTTCCTTCAACATTTGGTTCAATTTCCTTTGGGGTTGCACCAATGGCGTCGTCGATTCTTCTAACTTAATCTTGTGCATGCATAGGGTTGGGTTTAGTCCCTTGATGTCCTCCATGGAATATCCAATTGCTCTTCTGTACTCCTTCAATTCTTCCAACAGTCTTTCCTGTTATTCTCTGGTGAGGTTAGTGTTGATGATAACTAGGTTCCTCCCCTCATCATCTAGGAACTCATACTTCAACCCTTCTGGCAGTGGCTTTAGTTCTGACTTTGGCTTTGGAGCTTCTGACTCTTCATTTGACAGTTCCAAAGAAGCGTACTTTACTATTTCTATTACTTCTTCTTCATCACTGATACTTTCTTCACCTTGGTTAAGGTAGTCTAGAATTTTGACCACTTTAGGGTCTTCTGTCAAAGGGTTAGTGTAACACTCGGGCCCACTGCCCAAGGCTCTAGTAGAGTTTTAGGATTGACGACTGGCCCCACAGACCACCATTAGACTTAACTGTGCGCTTTATCCTCACTAATGCGCAAGCCGGGGTCAACTTCCCGACTGGTCACCCATCCTAGTACTACTCCAAGCTGAGCACACTTAACTATGGAGTTCTTTAGTGATGGGCTCCCGGAAAAGGAGGTGTACCTTAGTGATATGAGTAGTCCAATCATTCCTTATAAGACCATTTTATCTAAGGCCTCAAATCCCAGGACATTACAATCTCCCCCACTTAGAGTCTTGACGTCCTCGTCAAGGCTCAACTATATGACCTCATAACTTTCCCCATTTCAGTGCAGACCCAAATGGCCCATGAACACCCAGCTCCCGATCACGGAATACCAGTGCAAGGGTGGCTACGTCAACCATGGACAACCCTTTCCAACATGCCTGGACCGCACAGCTCAAGACTGGCATGCCCCCATGCCCATGTGGGCCCCACCTACTGGAGGGTTTATGGCTCTGATACCATTTGTAACACCCGGTCCCACTGCCCAAGGCTCTAGTAGAGTTTCAGGATTGACGAATGGCCCCACAGACCACCACTAGCCTTAACTGTGCGCTTTATTCTCACTCACGCACAAGTTGGGGTCAACTTCCCGACTGGTCACCCATCCTAGTACTACTCCAAGATGAGCATGCTTAACTATGGAGTTCTTTAGTGATGGGCTCCTAGAAAAGGAGGTGCACCTTGGTGATATGAGTAGTCCAATCATTCCTTATAAGATCGTTTTATCTAAGGCCTCAAATCCTAGGACGTTACAATTAGGGTTATTCAAGGCTCTCATGAGTGGGTCAACAATGGCCTTCTGTTCCTGAATCTCTTCACAATACTAGTTATAGATGTCCATAAAGTAGACTAACTTTGACAGAGATGGTCCCTTCATGACATCCTTCACTTTAAAGTCAATGTGATCACTTCCAACCAGGAGGGTTATTACGCCTTCAGCGACATCTATCAGGGCTCTTCCAGTGGCTAGAAAAGGTCATCTAAAGATTATCAGACACTCAGGGTCTTCTATAGTGTCTATCACAACTATGTCACAGGGTATGAAGAACCCACCCACACGTATTGGGACGTCTTCAACTATCCTTACTGGTCTCTTAAAAGTGTGATCTTTCAGTTCAATTCTCATACTTGTCTTGACCATGTCGGTTAATCCCAATCTCTGTGCAAGGCTCAGGGGCATCAGACTTATGTGGTCTCCTAAATTTGCCAATCCCTTCCTTTTGACGTTGTCTCTGACACAAAAGGGAATATTAAAAGCCCCTGGGTTTTTCTTCTTTTTTGGCAGTTCTGCTTGAACAAAGGCACTAGACATGTTTGCTAGGTGTACCGTTTCAACGTGGTTTCCTCTCCTTCTCTTCGTTATGAGGTCCTTAAAAAATTTAGCATAGGTCGACATCTCCTCCAAAGCATCGAGAAATGGGACGTCTATATGCAGTTTCTTCACGGCTTCCATGAATTTCTCATATCTTTTCTTCAAGTGCGCCTTGATAAGCTTGTATGGAAATGGGATTCTTGGTGCATACGGGCTCTTCTTCATAAAGATTTCATCGACGGGATTTGGGTCCCTAGCTTCTCTACTTTTCTCCTAGCTTCCCTCAGCAGGCTTCTCCTTGCTGATAGCTTTTTTAGTAGAAACTTCTTCCTCCGGTGGCGGTCCTCCATCTTTCCCGTCCTCATTCTCGCCCCTTGTTCCAGAGTTAATAAGAGTCCTCCCAGAGCGGAGGGTAGCCATTTTTGTAGTTTCTTTATTTGATGGAATCTTTCCCGAGGGGTTCTTTACCAGCTCTGCTAGCTGCGCGAGTCGTTGGTCTATTTGGCATTGATGCATCTGCAGATTTGCCATCTGGACTTGCATCGTAGTCAGGACGCCAGAATTGGCCAGGGCACTTTGTGCTATCTGATCGTTCATAGTAGCTTGCCTCTTAGAGAAATCAAATAGTTGAGATACTAAGTTAGGTTGGCCATTATCTTTTGCCTGACCTTGCCCTTGACCTTGGCCTTGACTCGACCCTTGACTTGGTCTCACACCTTGACGAGCCTGGTTCTTCCCTTGTGCTGCATAGTTATTCTTATTGGTCTGATAATTAGTTGTTCTAGTATACTTCTATTGTCCACCCCTCTTTTCGAATCCTAGTGGTGGTTTTTGTGAATTTCCCAACTGATGTGAATTTTATGTTGTGTCCTTGTTTCCGTAGTTGAAACTGGGGTGATCCAACCTCTTGAAGTTGGCATAAGAAACATTCTGTGTATCCTCCTCTTCACTTTCACTGTCTTCACTGTCTTCGGGTCTGGTGTAGATACAGTTATCGATCCCATGTCCTCCTTCACCACAGGTGACACACTTCATCACCTTTTCAGTGTGTTTCGTTCCCTTGCCTCCAATATCTTTCAATTGTTTAACGTCAGTGGCAATCTTCTGAATTTGGGTTGTTATAGTTTCTAGAGCTTTGGCTTGTATGGATGATCCTTCAGATCCTACTTTCTTTGACGGGCCTCTATCAGTCCTTTCATAGTCTACTCCTGCTTGGAGTGAAGCCATGTTTTCTATAATCTTCATAGTCCTGCTTGGTTTCTTCCCCAAGAAGTCACTACCAACAGCAACATTCAATGAAGTCCTCTCTATATGAGTCAGTCTGTTATAGAAAGTGGTTACCAGGAACCCCTTACGGTAGTTGTGATGAGGGCAATCTCTCAGGTACTCTTGGTAACGTTCTCATGCCTCATGCAAGTTTTCTCCTGGCTTTTGTGAAAAAGATGTAATCTTCTGTATGTTACAGATGGTTCTCTTAGTAGGATAAAACTTAGTGGCAAAGGCATCCTCCAGAGGTCTCTACCCATCTATGGACTGGTGTGGGAGATTTAGATACCAGGAAAGAGCCTTATCTTCTAAAGAGAAATTAAATCTCTTGTAGTAGATCACTTCTTGTGGAACACCCCTCATCTTAATGGTATCATAAATGTTCTCGAAATCATCTAGATGGTGGTACAGATTCTCCCTTGGGTTCCCGCGGAAAAGCTTGTTCTGGATCATAGATATTATAGCTGGTTTTAGCTCGAAGTTGGTTGTGTTGAAGTTCGGTACAACAATCGGACATCTTGACTCGTTGACCCTTGTTGCTGCCAACTCATGAAGGGTCTTCCCTTCCTCGTCGTCCTCGCTCCTACTATCCATGCGATTGCGATTTCTTTCACCTTCACGCTCACAGTTGTTATAGTTTCTTCTATGCCTTCAGCGATGATGATGTTCCTTGTAATGATGTTCATCCTCACGAAGATCATCTTCATGCTCTTCCTCAAGTTCTTCATATGGGTGACCTAACAACCATCTCTATCTTTGTCAGTTCCTGGTGGTGGGTGATTGTTTTAATTCCTTGCGCTGTGCTTGTCTCTTGAGAGAGTAACGTCCACGTGAGGCGGAATGGTGAAGAGGAGTTAGTTGAACGAGTTTTCTTCTTCCTGAGTGCCAGAATAGATTGTACAATCGAGTTTAGAAAACTAGACGTGATATGACGGACTATTCTACTCAAACTCAGGGTAGCAAACTTAAGGTAGTAGTGATGTCAAGCTTGTTGCTAAGCTTGATGCACGGAAGTATAGTAAGTGGACTCGACTTATTAACTGTGCCAGTTTACCTTGTCCCTGAAAACAGTGCCAAAAAGTGACCAGCCTAAATCGCACGTCCAAAAGAGGTTGATTTAGAGTAGTCGGACTTTTAAATAGATAACCTGATGCTCAGGCCCCCACAACGATAAACGGGGTCCGATGTAGCTATCAGGGTCGAACATAGGGACAAGGTTGACAGTGTTAATCATGTAGAGTCTAACACTCATATACTTCAGTCGAAAAGGGGTATGCAGAAGGTATTCCCTAAGGAATGAAGTGACACAAGCTAATGCAGATTAAGTAAAACAAAAATAAGAAGAATATAAGAAACAAGATGAAACAAATATATGGAAGGAAACCCAGGTTGGGGTTCACCTACTAAAGCATCTCACCAACATGCAACATATTCTCTCTCTCCCGCATACTCTTACCAAGATTAGAAGCAACCAGCAAAAGTATCTATTCCACTCTCTCTCAAGATGAGGAAAGATCTAAGTCTAAGGGTGGCCTCTCTCTCGAGACGACTACATGTAAACTTCACAACATAATATATGGTTTTAAATCTTTAGCAATCCAACACTCTCGTGCATTCATATTACTCCATAACACATGATAAAAGTGATATTACTCTCTCGAGATATCAACAATCAAACATCACAAGATGGTAGCTAAGCATACAAGTGAAGCATTAAAAAAGGTGCATGGAGAAAATCTTGATAAGAATATGTATGTATTCAACAGAAAGAGACAATATACATGTTGGGAGAGCCTTAGTGGCTACTCCCAACCTGAGTTAAGGTGTTTAGCCACTCATGCTTGTGTATAGCATAACGACATTACAGAAAGATGGATACATGGAACACCACGAAGAGGGGAGGGAAGTACAGTGAAATGGAATGTTAGATCTAGAAAGAGAAGAGACATGATACGACATGGTACTTCTTTAGATATGGATCTAATCACGTGGATGGCATGGATGGGCTTCTTCTCGCAAATAAGGAGTGTCCAATCTTCTCTCTCCTCAGCTTCCACCTTTAGATGTCCAAGACTGGTGATGGGATGGTCTGGAGCAAATCTGGAACACAGAAGCACTTCGTGGTCCTTTGGATCCGATCTATGATCTGATGATTTGACAAGGCAGGCGGGTGTGCTATTTAAAGGCACATTCCACTGACTTAGGCCTAGACCGCAGTCACAGTCTTGGTTGGATGAGGGGTGAGACCGCAGTCGCGATCTTCTCTTTATTCCATATTTCACCACAGTTGAGGTTAGTCGTGATCGCGATCAAGGTCTGCTTGTGCGTTGCTTCCGGGTGGTCGAGGTCAAGGTCTTCCCATTTGGTCACAGTTTGCAAGGACTCATCAACGACCGTGGTTTCCAAGCTGGTCGTGGTCCTTCTTGATTGTGGTCTGTGTCCACACCACGACCCCTAGTCTATCTTTGATGTGCATGTTCCGATCGCGACCATCCTTGAGGTCGCAGTTGTGCGATGAACGCGGTCTGTAAACTAGCCACGATCCTTCCTTGATGCTTGATGATCTTGATCTCTAGAGAGCTCTAAAACCGCGATCACAGTTGACATGTAAGTGGACCGCGGTCACGGTCCTGTTCCGCGACCTGTGTTTTGAATGTTCTTGAAACCATGTAAGTGAGGCTTTAGTCGAAAAGGTAGAAAAAATATGTGAAAAATCTAACAAAAGATATACTAAAAGTGGTGTAAAATATATACAGAAAGTACATAAAATAGAGTGTTCTCAATCATCACACATCCGAGAAGGGTATTGGGAGTACTCTTTGTGACCTGCATGGCATGATCGGGCTAAGATTCAATTTATGTCAATTTATATGTTGTATTTATACATTTTGATGAAGAACTCCCTCAAGTCATTTTCTATGTGTGTCAATTTAAATGTTGTGTTTCATAATATTGTAAGTGGCAAGAAAATGCAATCTTTCCATCCATGTTCCATCATATAACATCATGGCAGTTGGTGAGGTTTTTCCATACTCTACGGTTCATGGTGTTCCCCTTCCTACTAATCATCTTTGTGTGTGTGACATATGCGTGATTCTAGCATGGAAAGAAACACCACTTCCATACGAGCACCCATATACCACCACGATTGAAGAAATAAAATGCGAATATAATGGGTGGCCCAAATGATTTGTTGTATTTCTTGAGGTATGATAAATGTATATCGAATTTATACATAATCACAAACTAATATGAGAATACATGCATGCAGACCAGAATAACTAAGAAGCCTCCTATTGCTCCAAAGCCTCCACCCCCACATTTTATCCCACATGACTTTTTTGACTCATGCCCTAACTATAAAGCATTGAAACTATGGTTAGACAATAAACATCCATAATATACCATGTGATCAACCTTCAGAAGGAGTTTGTAGGTACAAATTGCGACACTATTATAGTGTTGATAGATGTTTTTGAGCTATTTCATTATCAATGGTTGAACACATTAGTGATAGAAATTTGGATAAGTCTAAATACCTCGTTATTTGTAAAAAATTACATGTTTTATAATTTTTTTCTATACATGCATTGATTATTTCATATACATGTTCAATCATTTGTATTATATGGTTCTTGAGTTTGGATTAAAAAATTGTGGCATTTCTAATGCCATCAATTATTAGTGATGTAGCTAGAGATCTGAGTGGCTTCACTAATTATGTGACAACCATGATGAATGTTTATGGTTCTACTTCCAAGACCATGATCATATCTCCGTTCAACATTGTGTAAGTTTTGGTCTTGTTGCTTATATTTCTAACTTATGAATATAAAATTGTTGTGGAATTTAATTTTTATTTTATTTTCCTTCTATTCACTCAGATATAAGCATTGGTAGTTGTTAGTGATTGTTACTGAGATCTATATTGTATAATACCTTGATCCTTCAGGTGTAAAATCAACACCAAATGAGGGACACCCAATGAGATTTCCGATTCTTACATAAGCATAATTTTCCATGCTCAACATATTTGTTAATGTTTGCATTGTATGACATTTTCATAATGCAAATATTTGTTAATTTAACTTATAGGGGCATGAAAGGATTCCATAGAGGAAGAGAAAAGTAGATACAAAAAGGAAATCAGTATCTTGGAGGACTATTAATGTATATTGTCAATTCAATGATGTATATTACCAACTCTACTTAATTACATTTATTAACATAATTGTACATCTATAGTGCCTTGTACAGGATAATGAAGGGCATGCATATATTATGTGATAATATATGCGGAAAACATTCTCAAGTAGGAGTTATTAGATATCAAATGTATAACGAATGTATTGTCATTAGTCTTGGATCATAACTAATGAAGTGGTCTCATTCAATAATAAAAATAGTCAAATCTAATATGAATTACCTCTCATTCTCTTTGTAGATTTTTGACACTACTAAAGCCTATACGTTGGTTACTGAACCCTATATGTTGGTATGTGTGCCCAGAGAGCCAATCGTATGGTGATTGTAACGGAATATCTTGTAATTTATTTCATTAATAATTTAGACATTTTTGTCAATATATTTGTTCAATTATGAGATGATGATATAATATGATAGATGAATAAAAATGTCATTGCTCCTGACATATGCCTTAAGGATGAGGACCTAAAAATGAGATCATATGTATGATAAAAGTGTATACATTCTTGTTATGTCCATAGTCAGATATTATTATGGAAGTTAATAGACAACAATGATGCACAAGACTAGAATGTGTATTGGTTGATGACAAAATCTCATTAGTCATTATATATGATATCAAACCAAAAACATATATACTAGTTAAATAATAGTGTAATGGGCAAAACCACCCTAAGAAGTGATGCATTTATTACAGTTATAATCACATCTCAATGTGATATGGGTGATCATGATTCTTAAAACTAAAGTCACTACACTTATCACATGTCATTCAATGGATTTTAACACCATCAAACGTGACCTTGAATAGGGGTTGTCATAAGGTGATTCTTGGGCACATTGTGACACATGGGGATTGATTGTGAGTGATGTAGATGGGATTTGTCCCTCCTAATGGAGTTGATATCTTGGCCTCTTGATAAGTGACACTTAGAAAATATATGGACCTACACATGTGAGTAAATATATGAAAATGAGCCATATGCATCTCTAGAGTCTTCTCCAGTTCAAGGAACATGGATTGAATGATCAAGAGGATGACGATTGCATGACTTGAGTTCAATCTAGATATCTGAGATAAAGGAATTATACATTGACATTAACACTGACCACAAATTTATGTTGAAGATATTCTCCAACTTTTCAATTACTTGGGTAGCAATGATGTGTTTCTAGATATTTCTCATGTCTTATGATGTCAAAAACTGGTTATGGACATTCACTTCCAATGTAATTTGGGACCTATAGGAGGTTCACACACATAAGATGCACTTGGAATAATAGTCTTATCACATATAAGGTTTAAACTGTTTACTAAAATGTTTTGGTAAACAAATTAAACAACACTAATAAATGAGTCGACCGAGTGGAGTGTCCATTTGATAGAGTGGTGTTCTAATCAATCGATTGGAGAGTGTAGTCGACCCCCATACAGAATTATTCTATTTCAAAGTATGATCTCTATCATCATCTCTATACCCTTTATCAATTCTTCGGTAGAACAAAATGGTAGATTGAAATAGTCAATCGACCGATTGGAATGTACAAATGGGAAACATATTTTGAATCCAATTATCAAAATAAACCAATAGACAACTTGGAATGTACAATCGACCAACTGGTCAAGCAATGATGATGACATAATGATGTGTACTGATCATCGCATCGAAAGCTAGTAATTAGTCAATAGGAAAATATTTCAATCAACCAAATGGAATGTCCAGACAACTAAACAGAGTACCAGTCAACCACCTAGAGATTCATTGTAATTATTGAATTGTGAAATGTAGTCTCTTCGACTTCTAGTTGGATTTGAAACCCTAACCCTGGCCCTCCTATAAATATGGGAGTAGTCAAGCATTTCAAAATAGACACAACAAGAAGATTGACAAATGTTGTCCTCTCATAGTTGTGGTAACGTGAGACCCCAAGAAAGTCTTACCCATAAAAGGGAGAGACAACAAGGGAGAATAAGTTAGTTCCAGCGCATTGACATTGAAGGGATGAACTCCTTCCTGTTGGCTCTAGCAAGCACGGTGAGGAGTTTCAGGCGGTCCATGTAGACTATGATAGAGGCGTGGAAGTTGTCACCCATATAATAGAAGGACTTTGCCTACAATTGTCCATGGTGTCACACCAAGAGGCTTCCCCGATAACTATCCTGGTGTTGTCAGATCAAGAAGCACTGGTTGGGATGGATTTTTGTTGGACTTTCTTGAGGACCAGGTATATGCCTCACAAACACTCTTTCCTAGATACATTCTTGTTGACACAATCTGTTGGTTCGGAATTCAGGCAAACTTTTTGGTTTCATCTACCTTATCTGCTACCTAATTTCCCAAATTTGGTGTTAGAGCCACGTCAATCTGTGATGTATTGGGATTTAATTGATATGATTGAATCTCAATTCTTTTTTCATATGATGTGAATACTTAAAACAATCAATTTTCATATCAGATTCAATACCACAAATGATTCCTATATATCTAATATATATGCAATGTGTCACCCTAAGATTTTATTTTATGGTGGATGAACGTGTAGTTATGGCCAAAATCCCCTATGGATGTGTGTGCTTGGATGGATGAATTTTAATCATGTTGTTATTTGGTTTGCATACTGAACATCTACCAATTTCTACACAAGTAAATTAATGCTTCCCTCCATATACTCCTCTTAAATGTAACTCAAGGTTTTGTTGTTTCAAAGTAATAAGTTATTAGGAATAGGACATTTTTCATTCATGTTTCAGAAAGAGAAGACGTTCTACACCAGAGGAATTGACTAACTAGGAGTCAAGTCGATTGGCCAGAGGATCGAAGAGGAAAAAGACAAGAGAAATTGATCTATCAACTGGATGACCAACTGATCGACAACAGGAGTCCATGCACTACTTGACGTAGGATCTAGTTGACCAAAGACCAATCGACTGACCAACATGCCAATTGATTGATCGGAGTGTGCATTTTACTGATTGGGCTAGTTTCATCACATATTTTCTACAAGAATGAGTTTCTACATGTGATGTAGACCTTAGTTTCTACATGTGATGGAAAACCCTCAGGAAACTAATGCGATTAACCATAATTAACCACATACCTGTCAAGCTGACTTGAATGAAAAAAATTATTCAACCAATCAAGAAACCAAGAAAGCACACCCAAGTTGATCCTAAAATAGGCATCTGGTTTTCCTATCATTAATCATGCCATCATGGTCTATTAATCCTAATTGTTTCTTAGGGTTACTAGTCCTTTTTAGGGTTTTGATTACAATTAGGGTTTCACTTCATTTTTATTATTTTAAACCCTAATTTTATAAAATTACTCACAAAATCTAATTATCTCACCTTTCTATCACAAAAGATCCTAAGATCATCTTTTAGCAACATGAAACCCTAATTTCGGATTACAAGTAGTTTTCTTTCCTTTTGCTCCTATTTAGGGTTTCTAAGTATATAAACCATCATATTAGGTTAAAAACCTTAAATTTGCAATTTCATCTTCAAAACAGGTTAATATTCATCTTTATCATTAAACAAGTTAACCATACTCGAATTAACTTATTTGCACTATTAAATCTATCCTTTATCATCAATTAGGGTTTCTAACCACAAATTAATGCTTTTTCCATCAAAATTATATACTTTTACAAAAAGATACTGATTTAGGTTTCCAAACTATTTTTCAATTATTCCTCATATTTTTATGATCAATTTTCATGTATAAACTTTCCTCATCTGAGTTTTCTAGCAAGAGATATGATTTTCGTAATGAAAATCCTTTTTACTGATTTATTTGAAAACCCTAGAAAAATGAGGATCGTTTGATCAATGGTCTGCTCGACCATGCGACATCCTATGGCTCAAGAATCGTGCGCCTAGCTTTGATTTAAGTTGTGAAGGACCAAAATTTCCTTACATGGATAGAAGGAGACAGGAGGGTATTCGGGTAATTTCACAGGGTCTTCTTCATCTTCAACCTTGCGACTCTGCTTGCTGGTGTGATGGTCAACCTTGCAGTTGACTCTGGGATACTGGCCACCTGTGAACAAGGTGAGGATCCAAAAAGCTTCGCTTTCCATCACCAAACCTGACGACGCCTTCAATTGCTCATCCTAGCTACGCTAGCACCGCCGCCAACTTGCCAGACTATGGCGAGGCAAACTGGGTGGACGAGGGGGAAGGTCAGGGTTGATCTTCAAATTGATCGCACGAAATCACTCCTTGTATCTCTCTGAAGGTCGTGGGTTGTTGAGTTTGCATAATGGTGCCCCCACAAACCCTCCCCTATATATAGGGTCGGAGGCAGATCCCTATTGAATTGGGGACTCTCCCAAACAATGACCAAACCCCTACAAAGTAGGGATGGTTCTCTTCAGTTTACTCTCCTGAACTCGAAGGAAACAACAGCTGGTTGGCAAACGCTCTAGATCACGAGGAATCTGAGAGGGAAAAACCCTCTGTAACTCGACAAAGTCCAAGTCCTTGTGGGACTGGACGATGAGCGACATGCGTTGGATCGAGATCCAACGGTTCACATCTCACGCAATCATCCAAAAGGAAAATCATTTTCCTATTATCAAAATAATTCCATTATTTGGAGATAATTTGAGAAATTCATATCTCCTAAACCATAGCTCCTTTTTATCTCAAATTTTAAGGTAAAATGCGTCTTGACATTTTCTAGCTATTTATTAAATTTAGGAAACAAATTTTAATGGATGAGAAGGTTTCATTCCCTCCCAAGTTATCCATCAATTAATCCAAAATTTATTAGTATTTCTTTTCCCTGTGCCATTATCTTGTCATATTGAGTCCCTTGGACCTCAAGAAATCCTAAAGGCACAAACTCCCATATTGGGTAATATCAATTTGCCTTTATCCTCTTATTTATGTCTATTTCACATATTCTCCTTTTATTAATTAAATCATTTTCCTTTTTATTTATCCTTTCTTTTCAATTGGGCTCAATGGCCAACAAAGCCCATTATCAATCAATCAAGGCCATTTCACACGAAATTCATCACAAATCAAAAATAGATTTCATTTATTCTTTAAAAGAGAATTACACCTTTCATTACATACTTAGGAAATTTGAGGTTATAACATCCTCCCCTCCTTATAGGAATTTTTCCCTCAAAATTCAAGCAATCAAACAAATAAATCAGGATATGCTTTCTCCAGGTCCGCCTTCAGCTCCCATGTGGCCTCATCCTCTCCATGGTGCCTCCAAAGAACCTTTACCATCTCCATATTCTTGCATCTGAGCTCTTTCACCTTGGTATCTAGAATCCGCAAAGGTGTCTCAGGATAAGTTAGCTTCCCTTGAAGCTCAATAGGTTCAATGCTCAGCACATGGCTCGGATCTTGCACATATCACTTCAGGTTGGATAGGTAAAACACACCATGCATCATGCTATAGTGAGGGGGTAATGCCAAACGATATGCAACTTCACCAATCCATTCTAGCACCTCAAACAGACCCACGTATTGGGGACTCAACTTTCCTCTATTCTTGGCTATAGCTCGGAGTGGTTGGATTTTCAAAAACACATGCTCTCCTACAGTGAAATGCACATCAGTCCGCTTTGCATCAGCATATGACTTCTGTCAATCATGGGCCCTCTTCAGCCTTTGCTTGATCAAAGCAACTTTATCAACATACACTTGGAGCTCATCTGACCTCAACATGGTCCTCTCACCCACATCATCCCAATGAAGTGGGGACCGACATAGTCTCTCGTACAAAGCTTCATACGGAGGCATCCCGATACTGGCTTGGTAGTTGTTGTTGTAGGCAAACTCATCTAAAGGTAAGTACTTTTCCCATGAACCATCCCAATCGAGCACACAATCTCTCAACATATCTTCTAATGTCTGGATCGTTCTTTCTGACTAACCATCTGTCTGGGGGTGATAAGTGGTACTAAACTTCAACCTGGTACCAAGTTCTTCTTGAACTTGCTTCCACAACTTGGAAGTAAACTTTGGGTCTCTATCCAAGATGATCGATCCTAGTACGCCATGCAAACACACTATCTCTCTGATGTACAGCTCAACTAGGTCTGACACCTTAGCAGTGGTCTTTAAGGTAAGGAAGTGTGCTGACTTGGTAAGACGATCTACCATGACCCATATCGCATCAAGACCTTTCCTGGTCCCGGGTAGACCTACCACAAAATCCGTGGTGATTTGCTCCCATTTTCATTCTAGAATCTCTATCGACTGTAAAAGCCCACCGGGTCATTGGTGTTCATCCTTCACCATCTGGTACGTAAGACAGCTGGCCACACATGCTGCAATGTCTTTCTTCATTCCTGGCCACCAAAAAAACCTCTGGAAGTCCTTGAACATCTTAGTAGTTCCTGGGTGCAATGTGTATTTAGATCCATGAGCCTCTTGCAAGATATGTTCCTTTATTGATGAATCTGCTGGAACCCATATGCGATTCTCAAACCTGATTCCTCCGTCTACTCCCACGGATAGACGAGTCTGTAGCTTCATCATTAAACCTTTCATCTTGTCTAGCTCTTCACTGGTCAACTATGTTGCTATGATCTCACTCAACAACTCAGATTGGATCTGGATATTAGCCAAACGAACTCGGTCCAATAATGGTTGTGGAGTCCACTCCATGAGCTCCTCCAAACTCTTCCACTGACTAGATAAAACAACTTCACACCTGAGCTGTTTTTGACTCAAAGCATCAGCTACGACATTTGCCTTACTAGGATGATAGGCGATGGTGAAGTTGTAATCCTTCATATACTCCATCCATCATCATTGTCGTAGGTTTAGGTCTCTCTGTGTCAGCAAGTACTTTAAGCTCTTATGGTAAGTGAAGATCTCAAAGGTAGCACCGTACAGGTAATGTTGCCATATCTTCAAGGCATGGATAATAGTAGCTAGCTCTAGGTCACATGTTGGATAATTCACCTCATTGGGCTTGAGCTGTTGAGAAGCATATGCAACCACGTGCTGATTCTATTATTCCAACACACATCCAAGTCCCATCTTGGAAGCATCGGTGAATATCATGAAACCCTCATTGCCGAAAGGTAGAGTTAACACAGGGGCGGTGGTCAACTTCTCCTTCAACTCCTAGAAGCGAGCTTCACATATGTCAAACCACACGAACTTCACATCCTTCTGGGTAAACATGGTCAGCGACAACGCAGTCTTTGAGAAATCCTTGATGAAGTGATGGTAGTATCCGACCAACCCCAAGAAGTTGTGAATCTTAGAGGGGTTCTTTGGTGCCGGCCAATCTCGAACTGTCGATACTTTGGATGATCTATGGCGATCGTTCCTCCTGAGATGATGTGTCCAAGAAACATGACTTGGTCTAACCAAAACTCACATTTCGAGAACTTTCCAAAAAAATTATGCTTTCTTAGGATATCAAGGACTCTACCCAAGTGATCACGGTGTTGGGCTAGGTCATCAGAATACACCAAGATGTTGTCTATGAACACTATCACAAAAGAGTCAAGGAAAGGCTCAAACACACTGTTCATGGGGTTCATGAAGACACTAGGTGCATTGGATAATCCAAACGGCATCACCACAAACTCATAGTGACCATATCGGGTTCGAAAAGTCATTTTGGGTATATCCTCACTCCTTACTCTCACCTTGTAACATCCTTGACCTGGGTTATGAACTAACCCTAGGTGTTTTTATTAAATATATGATTAGATGTTTGTGGTTATCTTATGATATGTAATTAAAGCTTTTGAGAAACTTATATTTCCATTTAGTCCTTTTTGTACAATGTTGCAACAGTGTTTTGTTACTTTTGGACTAATGTGTAAATTACACAAGTACAGGGTTTACTTTCAAATTGCACATGTTGGCATGTCCCTTTGATGATAAGACATCATAAGAATGCATATGGTGCAGTGTTTTGGATTCCACAAGCTTGAGCACCAAGATGTAGCTTGCAGAGCAATCCTTGTGCTTTAAAACCTAGTTTTGGTGTAAAGTGCAATTTACCCAAAACCTAGGGTCCAACATGTAAAATATACCCTCTAGAGTATCTTTCATGTCTCTTGGCATCAGGTAAAGTAAGGAAATGAGGAGCGTGCCTCATTTGAATGATCAAATAAGAAAGATAACCTTAATATCTAAATAACCAAGTTTTAAGCAAAATGGCCTTTCATATTTATAGCTTATTAAGATATATGATTTCTTTTTCTTTAACCTTGGATAAGAGAGAGGTTTTGCATGTGAAAAGGAGGAAGAAACGTGGCCAAGGGTGGAGCAAGCATGAGTGGATGGGTTTAAGAAATAAAAGAAATAACTATCTTTTTCTTTGCCTTGATAATACCCAAAAATATATAAGCACCCTTTTTCCTCAAAGCAAAGGACCGTTCTTTTAGTTCTTTCTCCTCATCTTCTTGCTTTGAACTGACCAAGAGGGAGCTTTGGAACAGAGGAAGATGGCCAAGTTAAGTTGGTAAGTATGGATCATCACCTAGCTCGAATTCTTGGAGGAAACCCTAATACAAGGTTGGTTTCTTAGTTTTCCTTACACAACTCTTCTTTCTAGCCATCTTCTCCATCCAAATCTTGAAGAATGGACCTTGGGCAACCTTTGGATCTTTAGTCACCATTAAAGCTACGAAGCTTGGAGCTCTAGATCAGACCTAAAGGTGGGTTTTATAACTCTAACCCTTAAGCTTTGTTTTTGCATCTTTCTTTCTAAGAAATGTTGCTTATTCTTCTTCTTTAGACACTTTTAAGTGTTCTTGCTAGTATTTCCATGAAGAACAGTTCTTGTTCTTGAGGTAGAAGATGATGATGTTAATTCCAAAGTTTATCCACAATCTTGCTTTAGCAAACGGTCTTCCACCTCTTGCACAAACGGTTGGAGATCTAAAGATAAAAAGTTGAAGTGCAATTGATTAGTGACCTAATCATCAATTCAATGAGTCAAGCCTTAATAGGTTGAGTTAGTTTTTGATGTTGACTTGAGAAAATGGTCTCAAGACCGTTTTGAGGTCATCCAAATGATCCCAAAACCGTTTGGGGTTAGGTCATGACCAAATTGATTGATGGTTCCATGGATTCAAATCAATTAGACTCATGTTGAGGAGTGTTGAAGGGTAATCGATTCCAAACCCTAATTCAATTGATCCAAGCCCTAATTGGTGATCAATTGAGGGTCAATTGAGTGTCAAATCAGTAGAGGGTTGACCTAATTAACTCAATTGATAAGTGTCTAACAAGTGCATGGTTGAGTAAGGGGTTCAACATTGGAAACCCTAACTCAATTGAAGTGGTTGAGACACTTTTTGGTCCATGCAGTTTTGAGGTGGTTTGGACCAAACGGTCTCAAGACCGTTTGGGACCAAATGATCCCAAACCGTTTGGTTCTCATGCATTTTCAAGATTGGTTTTTCCCATGCGGTTTCAAAGTCAAAGTTGGCCAAACGGTCTTCATGACCAAACGGTCTTCACCTCATCTTGGGAAAACGGTCTTGAGTATGCACTTTATCAAACGGTTTCAAAGTCAACTAGACCAAATGGTCAACAACACCAGACGGTTTCAAGGTCCATCCAAGACTGTTTGGGGAGTTTGTATGCAAGACCGTTTGAGGTCTAAAAAGGTTAAAAATGTTTGATGTCATTCTACTTAATGACCACAATAGTAATGGCATAACCCATGATGTCAAAGTTGATTTGACTTAACCTAATCAAGAGTGATGTAAACATCATCTAATAGAAAGAGGAGAGAGAAGACTCCTAATATGAATGAGAATCAAGTAATAAACTTCCAATATGTATGAATACATCTAACTAGGGTATGATCCTTCATAGTGAGATCATGGAAACCCTAATTATGATGGTTAGTGAATCTTAACCTAATTTGAGGGCATTAATGGAAGTAATCCTCACACATGATGATGGTATGATCTTAATTCTAAGGTGAATAGTAAACCCTAATTTAAGGTATTGTGATATAATGTGAATAGTAAACCCTAAACTAGGGAAATGTCATGGTGTGAATAGTAAACCCTAATTAGGGTTATGCTTTTAAGCATGAACCACTATACTTGATTATGGAATGAGTAATCATTATGCCTTTATAAGTTAAAGGGGTTGAATAACCCTAATTGAATAAAAAAGGAAACCTAACCCTAGAAACCAACCGTGGTGATATGACACGGTCGTGGTAAATCCTCTGTGGCACGACCGTGTAATGAAGCACGACCGTGGTGGCTTACTCTTGCACGACCATGCAAGATAGCACGGCCGTGGTATTCTATATTTAAATTGGAAAGAACTTGTATTGTGTTGATATAGTTACAATGTGCATGTTATCAGTAATGTTAACCATGTAGGTCCTTATAAAGAAGTGAGCATAGCCAGGTAAGGGTTATGATGCTATATTTATTGAAAGCACTTTATAAGCTTTTAAAGTAAGGATATGTTATGTTGCCTAGTATGAGGTAACATATGAGATTTGATAGGCTGTATAAGCCATGAGAAATATCTACAGTGCTACAATTAAGGTCATGTTGATAAATGACTTGATGACAATATGTTACTTGGTAACAAGTGTTTTAATGATCTAAGGGTTTGAATACCCATATTCCTGAATCAAAATGATGAGATGTTTAGGGATTGATATCCCAGTGTTAACAATATGTGACATAAACTTGATACAATAAGTACTCTTTCTTTATAGCAATTGTCTTATTAACTTATGTTTGGAAACATGCCTGATGCTAAAAGAATGCCATAATGTACTTAAATAATCAAGTATAATGATATCATGTATAGCCCTGACCATAGATCCATCATTGTCAGTAGTTAAATGATGGTGAAACATGTTTTTCCTAAGGGAACTCCTGGAGAGCATACTTTTGAGTATGTGGGGGTTATGGATGCAAATATCCTTACATCCTAATGTAGGATTTGATATGGGGTGTACCTTTAATCTCTCAATCCTTCATTATATGTTTATGCCGGGATGATGTATCACTAATCTCCCGATGATGTTGTTAATGTCGCATCGATGTGAGATAAACAAGAAATCCCTCGATGGAGAAGAGAGTACAGAACGCCACTGTAACTCTAATAGAGAAGTTTCCAGAATACCCTGGAAAGCTATTATGGCAGAGACACAAGATGTCTTGCATGTTGTTCCTCATACTGACTAAGGAGGATGAGGTCATAGGAATCCGACTCTTCTGATGACCTATGTATGGTACCGATTGTGATTTCGTAATGGTCGGTTGGATTATGAGAGGTGTAACTCATCTCCTCAGGGCATAAATATGTATGAAAAACATAATCAGTCGTGTAGCATAACTTCTTAGGTTGAACTACGAGAAACAATGATTGATGATACATTGTTTATAATGCTCTAGTTGAATAAACTAGTATACATGTTCTTCATATTCCTTATTGTTATATGTCTTGTCATTCAATTAAGTTATAATTGAAATGATTGCTTAAAAGAAGGTTGCTTCACTTAGTTTATACAATGTTAAACCTGCTGTTGAATGTTTATAGTTCTACTGCTTAATGTTATTCCATTATTGCATTAACAATGCTTCTGGAGGAGAGTTATAACTCTCGCTGGGACAATTATTCAATTGTCTCACCCCCGTGGGATTTGACTTTTTAGGTAGATGTCGAGGATGAAGGAACCCATCAGTGGGTGAGCAACAACAGCAGCAGCAGCAACATTAGGGACAACAGTGATCCTCAGGTGGAGACATTGTCTGTCAAGTCTTATAGATATAATGTTCTATGTGTCGTCTCTGTACTCTCAGGTCCTAAGAGTCAGTAGATCTGAGATTTTTGGCTTAATGCCTTGAGATTTTTTACACTGCTCATGTACAGTTTAACAGAGCAATTGATGCTTGTGACTCTCGAGATGTGATTTTATAGAGATGTAATGATGGATCAGTTTGTAAATAACTTATAATGTTTCTTCTTGAAAGAGTTTTATTGTTTAAAGATCTCTTTACAAAAAAATTTAATTTTTAGTGATTTTTAATAATTGCATTGCTAGTTAATCGCTTCCTCATTTGTTGATCTTGTTTTCCGAGAAGTATTGTCACAATTTAGTGGTATGAGAGCTCTACGTTCGTTGAGTCTACAGAGACATAGGACTTAGGATGTTGAGTCTGTTCTAGTGCCTTCCAGTATATCTGATAGTGTCTTCTGCTCCTCAGGAGAAGAACATAAGAATAAGGATGTCTGGACCACACGAAGAACACGTTGCAAAGAGTAGTGATGCTGCACCCAGAAGAGGTACAAGAAACCCAGAATTAGAAGAACTTGTACCTGAACCACCCCAGTTCAATCCAACTGACATGGGAAACCCAGTCGTCCAAGCCATGTTCGGGAAGTTTATGACTGCCATGACACACATGACTGATAGGATGCCTATACATGTACCTAGGGCACCTACCCATTCTGAAGGACAAGGAATCGGCAAGACGTTTGAATGACTTTGCCGAGTTGGAGCCACAGAGTATGCTGGAACAGATGACCCAATAGATGCTGACTTGTGGTTAACTGAACTAGAGAAGGCCTTTAGAATCCTGAACATCCCAGAAGCTGAGAAGGTTAGACATGCTGTGTATCTACTCAAAGGGAGTGTTGGTCATTGGTGGACCATGGAAGAACAGAAAAGGCCAGGTGTAGAGATTGAATGGGAAGATTTCTGATGGGAATTTATTAATAGATACTTCCATAAGACGTTCTTGGATGAGAAAATCTCTCAGTTTGAGAGGTTAAGACAAGGTCCAATGAACATTAGTGAGTACGAGGCTAAGTACATGGAGCTTTTGCGGTTCTGTCCGCACATGGCAGTTACAGATGAAGAAAGGATTAGGCGTTTTGAGAAAGGGTTAAACACTGAATTAACTACTCCTGTGTCTGCTTTGGAGAACATAGAAAGGTTTTCTACCTTTATGGAATCTGTCAGGAGGGTAGAGAGGTCTGTAGCAGAGAAGAGATAGACCCAGAACAAGAGGATGTATCCCCAGTTCTAAGGATCTTCATCAAAAGGTTTCAAGAAACCTAGGTTTTCCGCACCTACACCACCACCTAGATCCAATACCCAGACATAGTGGATGTCAAATAGGGGTAGAGGATGAAGTTTACCACTAGAAGGAGCTCGTAGTTCAGCATCTATGTCGGTTATAGGACCACCCAGACCACAACAACTGAATAGAAGTTGTTACATATGTGGAAAGATGGAACATCTGATGAAAGATTGCAGAGCCAGAGAAGTGAGTGTGACTCAACCTCAGAGTCAGAGTCAGCAAGTATCCCAAAGGAGACAGTTCCCAGGAAGTGCTAGAGGACGTGGACAAACGTCCCAAGCTGGATCATCGACACCTAGTCAGCGAGTACCGAATCAACCACAAGTGACGGTAAGATTCTATGCGATGAATCCACCTGATGCAGTGATCAACCCTCGGGTTGTAACAGGTCAGATGGAATTGTTATATTATGATATGTCTACATCTTACGTTGTATTTGTTTTAATTGATCCGGGTGCTACACACTCCTTTATCACTCGAAGAGTGATTCTTGACTGCAATTTGACTAGAAGTTATAGAGAAGATAGTTTGTTGCTAGAAACTCCGTTAAGGGGATATGTTGTGTTTCAGGAGGTATGTTCTCCCTGCATCCTCTTCTTTTCTGAACATCACATTCAAGTGGATCTTATACCACTTGAGATGCATGGATTTGATATAATCCTTGGGATGGATACCTTAGAAAGGTATAAGGTTGTTTTGGATTGTGAATCCAAGCAAGCCGTGTTCACTGATGAAAGTGACACATGGATCTTTCAAGGAGAAAGAAAGATTCTACCTACCTGTCTTGTATCATCTATGGTTGCTGAGAAGTTGATGAGGCAAGGATGTTGTGATTCTTGGTCCATGTGGTAGATACTACCATGGATAGTCCTTGTCCTGTTGAAGTTCCGGTAGTTAGGGAATTTGAAGATGTATTTCCTGAAGAACTTCCAGGTGTGCCACCGCCTCGGGAAATTGATTTTGAGATCAATTTAATCCCAGATACGCAACCTATAGCATGAACACAATATAGGATGGTGCCTGCTGAGATGGCAGAACTCAAGAAATAGTTGCAAGAGTTGCATGAGAAGGGTTTCATCAGACCGAGTACTTTGCCTTGGGGTGCTCCGGTCCTCTTTGTTAAGAGAAAGACGGGTCAATGCGGTTGTGCATTGATTATAGACAGTTAAATAAAGTAACAATAAAAAATAAGTATCCTCTGTCGAGGATTGATGATCTCTTTGACCAGTTGCATGGTGCAAGTGTCTTCTCAAAGATAGACTTGAGGTCAGGATATCATCAACTACGTATTAAGGATAGTGACATACCAAAGTCTTCCTTTAGGACAAGGTATGGTCACTATGAGTTCACAGTTATGTCGTTTGGACTAACTAATGCACCAGCTGCATTTATGGAACTCATGAATAGAATCTTCTGACCTTTTCTCGATCAGTGTGTTGTTGTCTTTATAGATGACATCCTGATTTATAGTAGAGATGCTCAGCAACATGAGCAACATCTTCGTCAGGTTCTAACCTTGCTAAGAAATCACAAGTTATATGCTAAGTTTAGCAAGTGTGAGTTCTGGTTACCAGAAGTATCTTTTCTTGGGCATGTAATATCTACTTCAGGTATTCGTGTTGACCCTAAAAAGGTAGAATCTGTCCTACTATGGGAGCAGCCGAAGACGCCGACGGAAATCTGTAGTTTCTTAGGGTTGGCAGGCTAATACCGTAGGTTCATTAAGAACTTTAGTTCTATATCTTTACCCTTGACTAAGTTGACCAGGAAGGACATTCCTTTTTCCTGGATTGATAAGTGTCAACAATCTTTTTAGTTGTTGAAGGAGAGGTTGACAAGTGCACATGTGCTTGTGTTACCTGAACAAGGAAAAGGATATATAGTTTTCTGTGATGCCTCCAAGAATGGACTTGGATGTGTGTTGATGCATGATAAACAAGTGATTTCTTTTGCTTCCCGACAGCTTAAGAAACATGAGGAGAATTATCCGACACACGATCTAGAACTAGCTACCGTAGTTCATGCCTTGAAGATCTGGAGACATTATCTTTATGGAGAGACATTCTAGATTTTCACAGACCATAAGAACCTTAAGTATATCTTTTCTCAGCATGAGCTTAACATGAGGCAACGCCGCTGGATGGAGTTAATCAAGGACTACGATTTTATGATTGATTATCATCCAGGGAAGGCCAATGTGGTTGCAGATGCTTTGAGTAGGAAATCAGCAACACCATCCTTAGATAGAGCACAACTGAATTCCTTAGTGTGCTCAAGGAGAGATATGCTTATCTCCTTAAGGCAAGACAATGTACAATTAAAAGTATCAATGTTAGCCGGGTTGTTAGCCGAGATGCACATAAAACCAACTCTGAGACAGCAGATGAAGGAGGCACAGCAAGTTGATGTTGTAGTTCGACTGATTAGATCGGAGTATGGTAGTGAGAAACGAGATGGTTTCCATGACTCAGATGACCAAGTAGCCTGTTATCATGGTAGGATGATAGTGCATGATGTGGATAACTTGAGAAAGGTAGTCCTGGAAGAAGCTCATTCTTCAATGTATGCCATGCATCCAGGAAGCACCAAGATGTATCGAAACTTGAAAGATATGTATTGGTAGCCTGGAATGAAGAAGGATGTTGCTGAGTTTGTTTTACGGTGTCCTATGTGTCAGCAAGTTAAAGTTGAACACCAGAAGCCTGCAGGAACAATGCAACCTCTGCCCATACCAAAGTAGAAGTGGGATCATGTAACCATGGACTTTGTGGTTGGTCTACCCAGGACAGCCAAAGGACATGATTCCATATGGGTAATAGTTGATAGGTTGACGAAGACATCACATTTCTTACCTGTCAAAACAACCTATTCTACTGAGAAGCTAGCACAGTTATATGTTGATGAGATAGTGCGGCTGCATGGGGTCCCAGTTACCATTGTTTCTGATAGAGGTCCCCAGTTTATGAGTCGTTTTTGGGAGTGACTTCATAAAGCTTTAGGCACACAACTAAGGTTTAGTACATCCTTTCATCCTCAGACTGATGGACAGTCAGAAAGGACTATACAAACTTTGGAGGATTTGCTTAGAGCATGTGTTGATCAGTTTACAGGGAGTTGGGATCTGCACCTAAGCCTGATAGAGTTTTCCTACAACAATAGCTTTCAACATAGCATTGATATGGCACCTTATGAAGCTTTGTATGGTAGATGTTGTAGATCACCCCTATGTTGGTATGAAACTGGTGAATACCAACTGTTAGGTCCTGATCTTGTGCAGAAAACCATAGAGAAGATTAAAGTAATACAACAACAGATAAAGACTACATAGGATAGGTAGAAATATTACACTGATAACACTAGTACAGAAATGGGTTATAACGTCACTACCTGTAGGGTCGGTTTTTCCAAATAACTGACCTTATATGTCTAAAAAAAATGCGGGCACCACTTAAGACCTCTTGGGTCGGTTTTCTTAAAAAAACCGACCTTGTAGTGTAACTCTATAGGGTCGGTTTTCCAAATAACTAACCTTATATGTCTATAAAAAACACGGGCACCACTTAAGACCTCTTGGGTTAGTTTTCTTTAAAAAAAACCCACCTTGTAGTGTATCTCTATAGGGTCGGTTTTCCAAATAACCGACCTTATATGTCTATAAAAAATGTGGGCACCACTTAAGACCTCTTGGGTCGCTTTTTCTTAAAATAACTGACCTTGTAGCGCATCTCCATAGGGTCGGTTTTTATAAAATAAGCGACCTTATAGCCAATTGGATTAGAAAGTCAATTACAAGTTTCCCGCGGCAAAAATTTGCTTGATTTTGGCTTCGCGCCTCGATCTATAGCGTCGGTTTTTCCTTATAACCGACCCTAAAGGGCTACTCAGTCAACAAATTCGTCGAACAAATAAGAGCTAGATTTCACGTATACAAGCACCTTTAGGGTAGGTTTTTTCCTTATAACCGACCCTAAAGTCCTCTTCGGTTCAGCACCTCTAAGGTCGGTTTTTCCTTTAAAATCGACCCTAAAGGGATCCTCGGTCGACAAATTCATCGACCGATATCAATTCTGGATCCAGTTTAGTTCAGGCATGTATAAGCACCTCTAACGTCGGATTTGTACTTTTAACTGACCCTTGAGCTTTTCTCGGTCGACAAATTTGTCGATCGAGAAACAGCCAGATTTCCTTCATATAAGTACCTTTAGGGTCGGTTTTTGCCTTATAACCGACCCTAAAGTCCTCCTCGGTCGACAATATTGTCGACCGAGATGAATTTCGGTTCCAATTTAGTTCTCGCTTGTGAAAAACTAAACTGGAACCTAAGTTTATCTCGGTCGACAATATTGTCGACCGAGGAGGACTTTAGGGTCGGTTATAAGGAAAAAACTGACCCTAGAGGTGCTTATACGAAGGAAATCTTGCTCCTTCTCGGTCGACGAATTTGTCGACTGAGATGGAGCCAGATTCGTCCGTATAAGCTCCTGTAGCGTCGGTGTTTCTTTATAACCGACCCTATATTCTGACCTTATATTCTCGGTCGACAAATTGTTCGACCGAGACAACATCGATCGACAAAATGTTCGACCGAGGCCAACCCTGTGAACCTCCATTTGCGTGAATTAAAAAGGCAATATTCTGATTAAAATATAAATTTAATGACTTAAAAAAAAATTTAAAAATCATAACGGCTAGCTTTTGATCGACCGTTGGCCGACCGGGAGGAGCGTCTAGAGAAACGACCGTTGCGAGCGTCAGTCGACAAATTGTCGACCCAAATGGGCTCTGTTTTGCTATAAATAACACCCAAAATGATCCATTTCTTCACACCTTCACATTCTCACTTCTCTAGCTCCTCTCTAGTGTATTCTTGTGAAAATATTTAGCTTCTCTACATCCAAGTCTTGTTTGCTACTTCTCCATTTCAAAGCAACGAGATGGCTTCCTCATCAATGTGTGGAAAGAAGCAAGTTGCAGCCAGGAAAGGAAGGACGGTCTCTCCAACACTGCCGATCATCAACGACATCCCCTTCAACGACGCAGCTGCAGGCGACCGCTACCTCAGGCTCTCCTCAAGAACTCCTCTTCCACGATGGCCAGTCGACGTCATGGACTTCCACAACATAGTCGATTTGGAGGAACTCTTTGAGGTGAAACATTTGACTGATTTTCTGATCCCCTCCTTCCATTCCTACTCCTCCAAAGTAGTTAATGAATTCTATGCCAATTTAACCCCACATCCTGACCATGATTCCTTCTCCTCTATGGTTGGTGGGTATGGATTCCATTTTACTGAGGAGGGTATTCTTGATATGCTTGACATATACATAGAAGAATATAAAGATTTTCTTGATCTCACCACAGGAAATCCACTCAACAAACTCTCCCAAGATGACACTACAACTAGCCTTAGTGATATCAAAAGAGCCATCTTTCAATCAAATATGACTTGCCATGAAGATAGGGGTACCTATTATGCCATAAATTTAAAACATGAAGCTAGAATCATAAATCTCATTGTTCCCACCAATATCCATCCTAGAGAAAACAAATTTGAAGTACCAATAAACTTTATTTGTATCATCCTTAAGAATATTCTTGAGTTTTCTGGCAATCCACCTTATGCTGACTTTGTATGCCAAATCACTCAACATTTTCATAAGAAGAATATTGAGAACGACTTAGGTTACACATGGGATAGAAAACCCCAAAAGATAAGTAAAAATATGGTGGAAAATATGGGAATCGACTTTGGCCACAAAAGGGCTAGGACTGAAGGGGATACATCCACCCAAGACATACCTCCACCACCTCCTCCTACCAACCTACCCCATGATCCTATTACAAACACCTTGACATACATTGCTGGATCCCAATATCACCTAAGTAGGCAATTGGATTATAATCACCATGCCATGACTTATTTAAACCAAAGGATGCAAACTCTCTCTCCTAACCAACCTGATGAGTATCCCTATTCCCTTAATCCTGGCATGATAAATCCATACAATCCTTCCTACAACTACTATCAAATTCCACCTCCACCATCTCCTGATCTCACACATACTCAGTTTTCCCCAAGTCAACTTCAAGACATTACTGCACACTTTCGCTTTGATCGTGTTCCCACCTTCTTGGAGGCTTATGCCTTAACAAAGACAGGTGCCTTGGAGTGGCAGACACTGGTCAAATATTATGGAGCTGAGCCCTTTCTTGGAAAAGACCCAGACATTGATGTAATCCTTCGGTTTTTTCAGTGAGATTATGAGATATCTTTGTAATGATTGTAATGGATATCTTTTTATAAAGAAAGTATGTCATGCTTCATCTTATAAAGTGTATGGGCATTAAATTGTTATGAATAAAAGTGTTTTCCATGGCTTCATTTGGACATATACATGTTATATAAGAATATTGTTATTTCAAATGATTGAAAAATAAATTATGGCTAAATTTGACAAAGCATCACTTGGTTTTAAAATTAAATATCTCTTTAAGGGGGAGCATAGCATAAAATTAAGGGGGAGAACTAAAGAGTCATACAAAATGATTATATTGGATATCATGTAAAATCTTGTACAAGTACTTAGATATCATGTAAATCAAGCGTTAGATCTTACCAAGCCATTTACAACACTTAGATAGGTCATCCCCTACAATAGTGTCACAACTGCACACTCATACACACACTTGGTACTTAATTTAAAACATTGAAACAGGGTTAATCTCGGTCGAAAATATTGTCGACCGAGACACTCTCGGTTGACAATATTGTCGACCGAGGAGGACTTAGGATCCAGTTTATGTATAAGCACCTCTAGGGTCGGTTATAAGCACCTCAGTCGACAAATTCATCGACCGAATAAGAGCCAAATTTAACGTGTATAAGCACCTCTAGGGTCAGTTTTTCTCTTATAACCGACCCTTAAGGGCTCCTCGGTCGACAAATTCGGCGACCGAATAAGAGCCAGATTTCACGTGTATAAGCACCTCTAGGGTTGGTTTTTTCCTTATAATCGATCCTAGAGCTCTTCTCAGTCAACGAATTTGTCGACCGATAAGCTCTCGGTCAATAAATTGTCTGCCGACAAGGAGCCCGATTTCACGTGTATAAGTACCTTTAGGGTCTGTTTTTCCTTATAACCGACCCTAAAGGGCTCCTCGGTCGACAATATTGTCGACTGACAGAAATTTTGGATCGAGTTTAGTACTTTTCAAAATGTTATAAAGCATTGGGATCTCAATCTTTTGTCTCATTGTTGGGAATTCACATCCCTCAATACCACCATCATCACATTTGTTGGATCTGGGTATTCAAACCCTTAGTTCATCACTAAGCATGGTTATCAGTTATCAGGTAACTATTACCTTCAGGTCATCTGACCAAGGTATTCAGGATATTTGTTACACAAGCATCTCAATTTCATATCAACCATATCAATTTCATATCAACATCATGCAATACAAAAATAACATCACTACTCCCTCATTAGGGTTAGAGTTTCCCATCTTTATCAATTAGGGTTTCACATCATCATCCCATATTGAAATTTCACATAACATTATCCCATATTAGGGTTTTTACACAACATCACCCTATATTAGGGTTTCACATAACATTCCCATATTAGGGTTTCACATAACATCATCCCATATTAGGGTTTCACATAACATTATCCCATATTAGGGTTTCATACGACATCACCATATATTAGGGTTTCACATAACATCATTATTAGGGTTGTGTAAGCACCTTAGAGATCCCTCGGTCGATGAATTTGTTGACCGAGAAAGAGTCAGATTTCACGTGTATAAGCACCTCTAGGGTCAGTTTTTTCTTTATAACCGACCCTAAAATGCTCCTCGATCGACAATTATTGTCGACCGACATGAATTTTCGATCCAGTTTAGTTCACGCATCATCGGTCGATGAATTTGTCGACCGACAACCATTCGTTCGACAAATTCGTCGACCTAGAAGGAGCCAGATTTCACCTTTGACTCCTTCTCAGTCGACGAATTTGTCGACCGATAGATATCGGTCGACAAATTCGTCGACTGAAAGGATCCAGATTTCCTTCTTAGAAGCACCTCTAGGGTCGGTTTTTTCTTTATTACTGACCCTAAAGTCCTCTTCGGTCAACAATATTGTCGACTGAGATAAACTTAGGATCCAGTTTAGTTTTTCACACATGTATAAGCACCTATAGGGTCGGTTATAAGGAAAAAACTGACCCTAGAGGTGCTTATACGAAGGAAATCTTGCTCCTTCTCAGTCGACGAATTTGTCGACCGATAACCCTTAGCCTCCATTCCCATTGGGACCGCAATACAGCATACTTCCACCAAAAAGCTTCTAACAGGAGGAGGAGAAATTACATTGAAGGTCTAGAGGATGAACATGGGGTGGTGAAGACAAAAGAGTGGGACATAGCTAGAATCATCATGAAGCACTTTGCTACGCTGTTCCAAACCAATAATCCTTCCGGGTTTGAGGTGGCGATGAAGGGGATGAGGGAGATGGTGACGGAGGCACAAAGAGAGGAACTAGAGAAGGACATTGAAGATGAGGAGGTGTGGGCAGCCCTTAAGCAGATGCATCCAAATAAAGCACCAGGTCCGGATGGCATGAAGGCGATGTTCTATCAAAAGTACTGGGGGATTGTAGGGAAGGATGTGGCTAGCTATATCAAGGGGTGGTGGAAAGGGGAGGAATACATTGGAGAGGTGAATGATACTCTAGTGGTGCTCATCCCAAAAACAGAAAAGCCAAAGAACATAGGGGAACTTAGACCGATAAGCATGTGCAATGTGGTGTACAAGATAGCATCCAAAGTCCTGACGAACCGGCTGAAACCCATTATGAATTCCATAGTGTCAGAGAACCAAAGTGCCTTTGTACAAGGAAGATTGATAACGGATAATGCTCTCATTGCCTACGAAGTTTTCCATTCTATGAAGCGAGGTAGGGGGGGTAAAAAAGGAAGTCTTGCCCTGGAGCTTGATATGTCCAAAGCATATGATAGGGTGGAGTGGAGCTTTCTTGACGCCATCATGGAGAAGATGGGATTCGGGCAGAAATGGAGGTCAAAAGTCCAACAATGCATTACTTCTGTCACGCATGCTTTCGCCATTAATGGAGACAGAACCCAAAGCTCAAAGCCAACACGAGGACTCCGACAGGGTGACCCCCTTTCCCCTTTTCTCTTTATTTTATGTGCGGAAGCTTTCTCAACCTTGTTAACGGCAACCACCCAAGATGGCCTCATACATGGCATCCAGCCATGTAGGGGCGCACCCTGTATCTCACATCTTTTCTTTGCAGATGATAGTATCATGTTTGCTAGAGCTACTACCGCTGGATGTCTGAAGATAGCTGAAATAATCAGCCTGATTAATTTCTCGAAGACGGAGGTTGTTTTCAGCAAGGGGGTGAAGGCGGACAAGAAAGAGGAGTTGCGGCAGCTGCTAGGTGTGAGAGTGGTGGACAGGCACGCAAGCTATTTGGGTCTACCAACATCCATGGGCAGGTCCAAGAAGTAGGTGTTCAGTTTCATTAGAGACAGGGTATGGAGGAAGCTCCAAGGGTGGTCAGAAAAGTTGCTGTCTAAGGCAGGCCGTGAAGTGCTCATCAAAGCTGTTGCCCAGGCAATACCCACATATATCATGAGTATTTTTCAGCTACCCGTGGGTACCATAGCGGAGCTGCAGAGAATGGTAGCTAGATTCTGGTGGGGAGCAAAAGATAAACAAAGGAAAATGTCATGGCTGAGCTGGGAGAAAATGTGCAAACCCAAGAGACAAGGAGGGATGGGGTTCAGAGATATCCAAACTTTCAATCAAGCTCTTTTGGCTAGACAACTGTGGCGCATAACAAACAACCTGGAGGCTTTAGTGACAAAGGTTCTGAAGGCCAGATATTATCCAAATTCATCTATATGGGAAGCGAGAAGGGGATACAATCCCATCTTTACTTGGCGGAGCTTATGGGGTGCAAAGGCACTCCTAAAGGAAGGCATACAATGGAGAGTTGGCGATGGGAAAACGGTGGATATATGGGAAGATAAATGGCTGCCTGGAGAAGACGAAACCTTGGTGCGGTTCAAAGGAGTGGAGGGGGCGACCTATAGCAAAGTAAAGGAGCTGATGACTGAAGATGGCACACAATGGGATGTAGAGAGAGTCAAAGAATGTTTTCCTGAGGCGTATGCAACACGTATATGTGCGATCCAAATCAGTTGGAGACGACCACAGGACAGTCTCATGTGGTGGCCTTCAAAGGATGGAGATTTCACGGTCTGTTCTGCGTATTGGTTGGGACTTGTGGGTAAAGAGGAAGCGAGGAGGTTTGTGCAACGCCAAGGGGAGGAGATGTGGAAGAGGATCTGGCATACGGGATGGATCCCAAAGACAGTGCACTTTCTTTGGAGGACATGCACGGGAATCTTAGCTACAAGAGGAAGGCTATATGATCGTCACTGTATAGAGGATGGAACTTGCATCTTATGTGGATCGGAGAAAGAGACGTTACAGCACATGTTCTTTCGCTGCCCCAATGCGGTGGAGGTTTGGGAGCAAACAACACCGGAAGTGCAGGCATGGGCGAATGGCTGTCGGGACGTGGACATATCATTGGTTGTGAATGATGCGTTGGACAGGAGTTCAATGGACGAGAAGGTGCATATGGTGACGGGGCTGTGGACGGCGTGGAGGGCTCGCTGCCTGCGCACGTTCCAGAGTGAAGATGTTAAAGTGGGCTACTTGTTTAGGGGGGCCTTGGCGATGATACGTGGAGGCAGGAAACAAAAGAGGACGGAAGGGGAGGTGAACGTTCACGACTGGCTGGGGAACCATCACGACGGATCCACACATACCACGCCGGGTCGGGAGGGGCTGGAGGGAGCAGGGCCGCACGGGGGGAGTGGGGATGGTATGGGCGGGTGGGAACAGGAAGGACAGGTCGTCGGGGGAGCATGTCAAGGCGGAGCGGCAGGGGCAGTGCGGAGGGATACAAGCAACGAGGGAGCTGCAGGTAGGAATGGGGCACGGCAGGGGGTGTGGCGTGAGGAGGAAATAGTAGAAAGCAGGCGGAGGCATGAGGGAGGGAGGGGCACGGGAAGAGTCGACGGGAGGTGTGGTGGCTGGAAGAAACCCATGCAAGGCAGGCGGAAAATAAATGTGGATGGCTCGGTCGGGGAGGATGGAGGAGTAGGAATAGGTTGGGCGGTCAGGGACGATACGGGAAGCCTGGTCGTGGTTGGGGGGGAGAAAGCCAACGTCGGGACAGACGTCCTTACGTCGGAAATGCTCGCCATTAGAGGCGCGCTGCAGTGGGCAAAGACGAATGGATACGACGCCATCGAGGTCGAGGCAGACTCCCTGGAGGCTATCCATGCATCCACGAGCACTAAAGAAAGGCGGGACTACATTGGGTCGCTTGCGGAGGACATCAAAGCTCTAGTTTTCCAGTTTTCCTTTTGTAGTATTCTTCATGTCAGTCATAGGTATAATAGAGTTGCTCACGAGGTGGCCAATATGGTCCGTCGAGGGCGTGCAGCCAGGTTTTCTTTATTGAGTCATTTCCCATCCAGTTTACAGAGTTTTGTAGACAGTGATTTGATTTAGTTTTAATAGAAACGGGGAGCCCCAATCATAGGGTTCTCCGTCCCCCTCTCAAAAAAAAATATACTCTTAAAGCTCAAAATCGGTGGAGCGATAAGAGTTTCACTTCACTGTTGTCTTTGTTAAAGGAAATTCTTCCTGAAGGCAACGAGCTTCCAATTTCAACATATCAAGCAAAGAAAATAATGTGCCCAATGGGAATGGAGGCTAAGAAGATTCATGCATGTCCAAATGATTGTGTGTTATTTCAGAAGGACTATAGTAATTTGATAAATTGTCCAAAATGTGGTGCATCAAGGTATAAGACTACAAATTCAGCTAAGGCTAAAAATGGCTCTCCTGCCAAAGTGATGTGGTATCTGCCAATAATACCACGATTTCAACGCTTATTTTTTAATACATAAGATGTGCAAAATTTGTCTTGGCATGGGGAGTTAAAGGTCAATGATGATGGCATCCTACGACATGCATCTGATTCACCACAATGGAAGAAAATTGATTTATTATACCCTCAATTTGGTAAAGAACCAAGAAACCTAAGACTTGGACTCTGTACAGATGGAATGAATCCCTATGGTACATTAAGCAACCAACATAGCATGTGGCCTGTTATGATTGTTATATACAATCTTCCTCCTTGGTTGTGTATGAAAAATAAGTATGTGATGTTGTCAATATTGATATCAGGGCCCAAGAAACCTGGAAATGATATTGATGTTTACCTTCAACCTCTAATTGATGACCTAATGAAACTATGGGAAGAAGGTATTATGACATATGATGCTTCACGTAAAGAGATCTTCAGTTTGCGTGCTATGTTATTTTTCATGATTAATGACTTTCCAGCTTATGGAAATTTGTCTAGATATAGCATAAAAGGATGCAAAGCATGTCTTGTTTGTGAGGAAAATATTGATTCAATCAGACTGAAACATGGTGGTAAAATCGTATATCTTGGTCATCGGAGATTTCTCCCACCAGTGCATCCTTATCGAAGGCAACGCAAAACCTTTAATGGGTCAACTGAGGAACGAAGTGCTCCTAAACCTATACCAGGAAATGTTGTATATGATAGGGTGAAACATATTGTTAATGAATTTGGAAAGAGTTCAAGTAGTCATACACTCGCATGTGACAAATCTCTATACAAGAAGAGGTCAATATTCTGGGATCTTCCTTATTGGAGATCTTTGGCAATTAGACACTGCATTGACGTCATGCATGTTGAAAAAAAATATTTGTGATAGCATCATCGGTACGCTATTGAACATACAAGGAAATACTAAAGATGGCATCAAATCTAGAAAAGATTTAGAATTAATGGGTATTAGAAAAGAATTATCAGTGGAGATCAGGGGTCGCCGCACATATTTTCCACTGGCTTGTTACACTTTGTCAAAGAAAGAGAAAAAGACTTTCTGTGAGTGCTTGTATAATATTAAGGTTCCATAAGGATACTCTTCTAAAATGTGCATGACCATCGCTTGGGGCCAGGTGGTTATGCCTTCCGCCGCCAACTACAAGAGAAGCAATCATCTTCTGGAGAAGAATTTAGTACAACTCAAGTTGAGCGACCACCCCGACACTTGACATGGATTGATGCTAGAAAGAATCGAGCCGATGAAATTGTCAACCCTGCAACTAAGGAGGTGGCAAAAAAGATGGTAGGTTTATCCCAACTAAGTAAAGAGTAACTCCCACAAACTTAGATTTATTTATATCTAATTGATATTGTGATTTAATATTTTTATTAACTATGAATAGATTGATCTCCATGAGCAAAGGAAGGAAGGAAAGTTCATCCCAACTGGCTACATGGATGAACTAGCAGTTGCTCTTGTTATGAAGGAACATCCTGGCTGTGTTAGGGGATTAGGAGCTGGCATAGGATTCAAGTCTTATTTTGGCCCTTCGCAATCTAAAAGAGGTTGTATAGGAGATCTTACACAAGAGGATGTTGAAGCATTAGTAGCATAGAAAGTAAAAGAAATAATGTCTTCATTTCAGCCTACTCAACCTTCTCAACCTATTCATACTGTGTGTCTCTCAAGTGATGAGGTACAAGCCCATTCTCCAGTTGTAGAAGGTCATGGGAGCACTCTCGATGACCCACCACAACAATCTGCAGTAAGTTTTTGTTCTATATGTTGTGTTATTAGTATGATAAATATATGATAATATATATAGTTGTAACATGTATCTGTTCTACTGTTTCTTATATAACTTATATTATTTCAATCTAGGTTGGTATGAACTGTAAACTTGCAGTGGAGGTTCCAGAATATAATGTTGTGGCAGCGGACAAGGTGTACAACCTTGGTGGTACATTGCATTGCCCAAAAATTACTAATGACATTTTCCGTGTGTCCATCCATCTTGTGTATGACAGAATGGGGGACAAACCACTACCCATACCTAATCCTGAATATAGTACAGTTGAAGAAGCTGAGGGTGCTATGGTGGGTTGGCCTAGACACTTGGTTATCAATGACAAGGTATACCTTATTTTCTACCATATTTTTCATATTTGACTGCATATATGATTTCATGTAATATAAGTATGTAATTTAATTAACAGGTTTTTAAACCAAAAAGTAAAACTTCTACTAGTCGTCCTCCTATGCCCAAGCCATCTTTCATTCCCGAAACTACATTCGATGAATTGGGAAGCAAATCTAAATGTCTGTGTCGATACTTAGCCAACCAAAGATCGGGATCACATATGTTGGTCAATTTAACACAAGATGCATCTGGGAGGGACTTTCATAATTTTATTTTTCTTGATGATATTATAGAGTTGTTTCGGTATGATTGGTTGAACACTTCAATAATAGAAGTATGGATAAGGTAAGGATATATCAATATATATAGAAAATTCCAATACACATTTTTAGCTTATTTCTACATATGAAAATAATTACAAATGTTTAACAACCATTTATATACCGAGGCCACAGACTTTGATATAAAGAATGTTGGATTCTTAGTTCCTTCGGTCACTAGTCAGGTGGAGACACATATTGAGGATGTGAATGAGTACTTCTCTGATGCATTCAAATATTTTGCTAGTGAGGGGAAGGAAATTATCCTAATTCCTTTTAACGTCCAGTAAGTATTATTATTCAATATAATTTTAATAATGAATAAAATTATTTATTTTAATGTTTGTTTTATTCTTACTCAGAGCTAGACATTGGGAATTAGTGGTGATTGCCCCAAAATTGATGACTCTTTGTTATCTTGACCCAATGGGTAAAACAACAAGGAGTCACAAACTGAAATTTCCAGCTATGGAGTAAGCATAAATTTAATCAATGCTTCAACATGATATTTCTATTTTACCAACTATCATTTAATTTGATAGGGGTATAAAGGCTTTTCATGAAGCTGGAGGACAAATACCCACAAAATTAAAGACATTGACTTTGAAAAATGTCAAGGTAGCTACTTTGACAAATGCTTACTCTTATATGTATTAATTTTCAACTGTAATATGTCAACTCATATACTCTTATCTCAATTGTTGTTTATAGTAGTTTACTAACATTAAGTATAATTTGTTATTTGTAGTGTCCTATGCAAAATAATGACTGGGCTTGTGGCTACTATGTAATGAAATATATGCAAGCTATTGTCAAACAAGCATCACATGACATTTAGACTATAAGTCAGGTAATAAAGAATAACATCATAAATTTACAAGTGATTGTAGTCATTTTATAAAATATTAGCATGTGCATTTTCTGTTACAGATCTTTACAACCTAGCCTTACACAAATGTGGACTTGGATGAATTCCGAGAAGAGTGGTTAGAGTCTTTTATAAATGAAGTCGATATAGCATTGGATTAAATATGTCGGATCCATTTATGTATGTGGTTTGAGTACTCTTTCATATTTACTTTTGTATCTGTCATCTCAGACTTGCACTCTATCATTTTATAAATTTTGATGTGATTATGAATCATTTTTGTTATGAATGTGTGGTTTTGAATGGTGATGGTTGAGCATCAATGCTCCCCTCTCCCAAAATATATGAATCTTCTTATTCTTCTGTTCTATTTCAATTTCTGCAGAAATTTTTTAAAAAAATCCTAACTTCTAGCATCGGTTTTTTAAATAACTGACCCTAAAGATTGAATTCAGTGTACCCTCTTCGGTCGAGAAAATTTTCGACCGAAATATAACTTCTAGCGTCGGTTTTTGTACAAAACCGACTCTAAATGTCCTCTATAAGTTCGGTTATTTACAAAAACTGACCTTAAAGATTGAATAAACATTTTTAGTGTACCCCTCAGTCGACAAGTCTGTCGACCGAAATATTTTCGGTCGACAATTTTCTCGACCGAGTGTTACACTGAATTGTTTATTCAATCTTTAGGGTCGGTTATTTCAAAAAAACCGACCCTGTAAACTCTCTCGGTCGAGAAAATTGTCGACCGAAAAACTTTTGGTCGAGAATTTTCTCGACCGAGACCGTTTACATGGTCAGTTTTTTTTGAATAACTGACCTTACACGCTCCTTTTTTCTCACCTAGGTCAGAATTTTTACAACCTTTTGCGACGGTGTTTACTCTGTAAGGCCGGTTTTATTTGGTTAAATAAACAGACGCTATAGAGCAAATTCTATAGCGACAACCACTTAGGCGTCGAATAAAAAGTGACGTTGCAGGCTTAAAAAAACTGACGCTACATACCATTCTTGTACTAGTGTAAGCGTCGTAGACCTTTAGAATTCTACGTTGGAGACAGAGTGTACCTCAAAATCTCACCTTGGAAAGGGAAGTTAGTTCCTAGGTTTATGGGGCCTTATCCAATCATTGAACGGATTGGAAGAGTAGCCTATAAGCTAGAGTTACCACCAGAACTACAAAAGTTACACCATGTGTTCCATATTTCTATGCTTAGGAAATGTCACCCTGATACGGAATCAATTTTGCAACCTATGGAAGTAGAATTGAATGATGATGTATCTTAACAGGAAGGACCTGTATCGATCCTTGATAAAAGAATTAAAAAGCTGAAAAAGAAAGACATAAGTCTTGTGAAAGTTCTCTGGAATCACCGTGGTATTGAATAAGCCACGTGGGAACTAGAATAAGAGATGAGAAGGAAATACCCTGCTCTTTTTTCTTATAATGTTTTGTCGATTTCGGGGATGAAATCCTTGTAAGGGGTGGATAATTTGTAACATCCCTGACCTGGGTTATGAACTAACCCTAGGTGTTTTGCTTAAATATGTGATTAGATGATTGTGGTTATCTTATGATATGTAATTAAAGCTTTTGAGAAACTTAGATTTCCATTTCAGTCCTTTTTGTACAATGTTGCAACAGTGTTTTGTTAAATTTGGACTAATGTGCAAATTACCCAAGTGGAGGGGTTAACTTGCAAATTGCAGATGTTGGCGTGTCCCTTTGATGATAATACATCATAAGAATGCATATGGTTTAGTGTTGTGGATTCCACAAGTTTGATCACCAAGATGTAGCTTGCAGAGCAATCCTTGTGCTTTAAAACCTAGTTTTGGTGTAAAGTGTAATTTACCCAAAACCTAGGGTCCAACATGTAAAATATACCCTCTAGAGTATATTTCATGTCTATTGGCATCAATTAGAGTAAGGAAATGAGAAGGGTGCCTCATTTGAATGATCAAATAAGAAAGATAACCTTAATATCTAAATAACCAAGTTTTAAGCAAAATGGCCTTTCATATTTATAGCTTATTAAGATATATGGTTTCTTTTTATTTAACCTTGGATAAGAGACAGGTTTTGCATGTGAAAAGGAGGAAGAAACGTGGCCAAGGGTGGATCAAGTATGAGTGGATGGGTTTAAGAAATAAAAGAAATAACTATCTTTTTCTTTGCCTTGATAATACCCAAAAATATATAGGCACCCTTTTTCCTCAAAGCAAAGGATCGTTCCTTTAGTTCTTTCTCCTCATCTTCTTGCTTTGGACCGACCAAGAGGGAGCTATGGAACAGAGGAAGATGGCCAAGTTAAGTTGGTAAGTATGGATCATCACCTAGCTCGAATTCTTGGAGGAAACCCTAATACAAGGTTGGTTTGTTAGTTTTACTTACACAACTCTTCTTTCTAGCCATCTTCTCCATCCAAATCTTGAAGAACGGACCTTGGGAAACCTTTGGAGCTTCAGCCACCATTAAAGTTACAAAGTTTGGAGCTATCGATCAGACCTAAAGGTGGGTTTTATAACTCTAACCCTTAAGCTTTTCTTTTGCATCTTTATTTCTTAGAAACGTTGCTTATTCTTCTTCTTTAGACACTTTTAAGTGTTCTTGCTAGTATTTACATGAAGAACAGTTCTTGTTCTTGAGGTAGAAGATGATGACGTTAATTCCAAAGTTTATCCACAATCTTTCTTTAGCAAATGGTCTTCCACCTCTTGCACAAACGGTTTCCCAAACCATTTGGGAGCAAATAGTTTCAAACCGTTTGAATACAAACGGTTTCACAAACCGCATAGAAGAAAACGGTTTAGGACTGTTTGGATGTGTTGACCAGGCATAGACCATTTGGCGGTCTGTCAAAAATAATGTGGACTAATCACCTACCAAAAATCATCATCTAATTCCAATTAAATCACCAATTGAAGGCACATCAATCACCTAAACCCTAATCGGGTTAATTGCTGATTTCAATAAGTGAATTAAGTTGATGTTTGGGTTGAGTGGCCCAAACGGTTTCAAAACCATTTGGGGATCACCCAAACAGTCTCAAGACCGTTTGGTGATAACCCAAGACTGTTTGGAGGTCTAGGGTTAAGTAGGGTTGACCAATTGAGGGTCCAATGATAACAAGTTTATAAATGATTAAGTGTTGATTTGGTGACCAAACCTAGGGTTCAAACCTTAAGTGAATGAGTTGGTGTGGGCTCTGATCTCCAAACCATGACATAAACACGATTAAAACTTAGCGGAAGCAAATCGGTAATCAGCGGAAGACAAAAATCACGGGAAATTAAAACTTTTCGAGATAAGAACTTGTATCCATAAAAACTCCTTTCATAAAGAGAGGTAATTGTTTACATCTCAGGATAATTACTTCTTGAGTAATTATATACATCAAGATACAAAATCTCAAGATCACATAACACAAGACTCCAAGACCTGAGAGTACAGAGGACACATAGGACTGACTCTAACTACACCACATGGCAGGACAAATCTCCACCTGAGATTACTGCTGCCCCTGGTGCTGCTGCTGCTGAGACTGATCACCTGTAGGCTGGTTCCTTCGTCTCCGACGTCCACCTAAAAAGTTGAAGCCTACGGGGTGAGACAATTATACATAATTGTCCCAGCGAGAGTTATAACTCTTCGCCAGAAGCTTTATTATAACATCAAAGAATATCTTAAAAAGTAAAGCCTTCAAAGCATTCTATAGCAGTTGCAGTTATAACAAGATCTCTACAATTTAGGAGATATGGAGAATATCAACATTATTGCAATGTAACATCAACCAACTAACTTGGAGTCATCTCTAACAAGTTATACTACATGGTTGATTATGTTTTACAAACAACATTATGCCCTGTGGAGATGAGGCTTACCACTCAAACTCCAACTGATCGCTGAGAAGCCGCATCAGTATCATACATAGGTCATTAAGAGAGCCGGATTCTCATGACCTTCACCTTCCTCAGTCAGTAAGAGGATCACTTGTAGGACATCTCGTGTCTCTACTATTATAGCTCACCAGGGTAAACTGGTCCTTCGCTATTCTAGAGTCACAGTGGCGTTCTGTACCCTCTTCGTCATCAGGAGGTTTCTTATTTACCTACCACTGATACGGATATCTGTGCTGTCTTCGTCATCAGGAGGTTTCATGTTTACCTACCACTGATACGGTATGGAACTATAGTGAAGGATGGATGGATTACACATCTACATCACTTTCCTACACTAGGATGTAAGGTTCTACACATCCATGTACCCCACATACTCAAAAGTATGTGCTCCAGGAGTTCCCTAAGGAAAACCTGTTTCACCATCACTTAATTTCTGACAATGATGGATCTATGATCAGGGCTCTACATTATACTTGATTAGTTAGGTACATTCAGTATTCTTTAACAGCATACATTGTCCTTCAAACAATAACAATAGCATAGCAGCTATAAAAGAAGAATACTAAATGTAACAAGCCTAACTCATATCAATCATCATTTCTCATTATCCTCATCACAAGTCATCTCTAAGGCATGACCTTGATGGTATTCATGGCTCTCATAGCCCAGTATCAGCATAGGATGCCACTGGCAAGGCATCAGATTACATTACTTATTCATAAGGCTAACAACATGCCTTCAATGAATATAACATCAACATCCATACCTGGATATGATTACCTTCATATCAGAACATGCATGGTTAATACATCTGATAAAGGTAATACAACAATAAGGAATGTACTTCCTACTTTTGTCATAAGAGTTAAATCTTTAATTCTATTCAAATAGAGTTTATTGCTCAAAAGCATGCCATTACCCTTGAATTAGGGTTTACTATTCACATTACATGTCATCACCCTTGAATTAGGGTTTACTATTCACATCAAGGTGAATTAAACTCATAACATCATCATGTATGAGTAACATCTTCATTGATGCTCTTGGATTAGTTAAAGGTTCATCATTTATCATAATTAGGGTTTCTATGATCTCACACAGGTGGATCATACCCTAATTATGCCCATTTCTGTGTATTGGGGATGCTTCAATTGAGTTTCCATTTAAAAAGGGTACTTTCTCTCTCTAGAAGTACTTTCTCTCTCTAGAAGTACTTTCTCTCTCATCATAAGGTTAGGTGATGTCAACATCACTCTAAAACAGGTTGGGTTGAGTCATCATAGGCTAACATAGCCAAAAACATCACCATTAAGTGATTAGAGTTACTTTCTCTCTCTAGGGTACTTTCTCTCTCTAGAGTACTCTCTCTTTCATCATACTAATGGTTGATGATAACATTAGACTAGATCAAGTTGGATAGAATCATTATGACTGAAAACATCATTTCTCATGTAATTAGAGTTTGAATTGAGCAAGGTATAACTCAATTGACCCTTCAGGGGTATTTTGGTAATTCACCCCATTGATCATCATCATAGTCAAAAACCTTGGTCAAATAACCCCTTACTATCCTAGATTATCATTAGGGTTTGATTTGGGCAACATTGAACCATTTACATCATCAAATGATTGAATGTGGTCAACCTTGAGTCACATTGATTAATTCCAATCATTAATCATTAATTGAATTGAGATCGGTTGAAAGTGTTGACCGTTTGCCCACTTTGACCCTCCAAGACCGCGAGCCTCTTTCTAGCTCCAAGACCGCGAGCCCCCTTAGGCTTCAAGACCGTGAGCCTCTTCAAGGGTTCAGGACCGCGAAGCCTCCCATTGGTCCAAGTTAAAGTTGAGACCGCGAAGACCAATTTGAGTTGAGACCGCGAGGGTCATGAAGACCGTTTGCCCTTCTTTGACCTCAGGACCGCGAGGCCCTTCGCGGTCTTGAGACCGCGAGCCCTCTCACGGTCTTGAGACCGCGAGCCCTCTCACGGTCTTGAGACCGCGAGGCTCTCATGGTCTCAGCCGCTTGGTCCTTCAACAAGGCTCAAAGATGCAACCGATAATGTCAACCCATGTTGAAGCCCTCAAATGGTCAAAGCTATGTTGACCACTGATGGATTTAGTCAATTAAGATTATGCTTGATCACTTGGTCATTCAATTGACCCATAATGGTTAACCAATTATGGTTGAAAACGATTCAATTAGGGTCTATCAATGTTCACCCATCAACAATCAACAATGTGCATCAACACAAGGTTGAACCCTTCAATTGAGCTCCAATTGGGCCCAAACTTGGCCCAAACGGTCTTGAGGTCATGTGGGTGGACCCCACATGGTCTTAAGACCGTTTGCCCAAGATTTCATCAAAGTCTAAGGTGATTTGATAGGGGTTGAACCATGATTGAACCACAAAACAGAATTTTGATTAAATTGATAACTTATTTGCAATTGGGTCCTCAATTGGTCAAATTACTCAACCCTAGACCTTCAAACGGTCTTGGGTGATTGTCCTCTCGGTCTTGAGACCGTTTGGATGAGTTCCAAACGGTCTTGAGACCGTTTGCCCATCAAATTTTGGATTCTAGTGCAAATTCATCAAGGTCTGACCCATTGAGTTGATGATCATGTCAATATTTACTTGCAATGTAATTTGGTGTAAAAGTACCTTCAATTGGTCAACAAATCTTGACCCCAGACCTCCAAATGGTCTTGGTTGATTGCCCTCGCGGTCTTGAGACCGTTTGGATGATCCCCAAACGGTCTTGAGACTGTTTAGGTCAATCAACCCTAAAAACCCTAATTAGGTCACCATAATTTCAGTACTGATTTTATCTAGGGTTAGCCCTAGTATTCACCCTTCAACTCTTAGCCCGTTTGGAATTAGACCATCAAACTTGGTGAGTTGTTAATTAACATAATTTTGAACAGTAATCTCATACGGTCAACGCTTAGTCAACGACCTTACACGGTCTTGAGACCGTTTGCCCAAAAAGGCAATTTCAGACCGTTTGAGAATCAGCAATTAATTCATTTAAAGTTGTGACTTAAAAAGGTCATATCTCCCGATTCCTTTGGAGTTAGTCTCCCAAATTTTGAGGGTAATTAGCCTATATAATTAGGAACAGATTGCCTATACGGTTCACGCTCGGTCAATGGGGCCAAACGGTCTTGAGACCGTTTGCCCTGTCGCGGTCTCGAGACCGTTTGCTCACCTCGCGGTCTTGAGTCCGAGAGAGCAAACTGTTAGGACCGTTTAAGGAAAAGAAAAGCGGTGGGTTTTTCTTGGAAATCACGCCTTCATCTTCTAGCTCAAGAACAGTACAGATATCCCACGGGTTTTCTTGCAAAATAGCAGGGAAAAGTAGGGAAATACTAAGAGCTATCATTAAAACGCATATAAAGATGCACATAGTAAAGCATGGGTTTAGAGTTATAAAACCCGCCTAAAGCTTGCTTCTTGAGCTCCAAGCTTTCAAGCTCCAAGCTCTAATGGCGTCCTTGAGTTCCCACAGGTTGGCCAAGGTGAAAACGCCAAGGAAGGATGAAAAGAGACGGCTTGCACCCCTTGTTCGTCCTCCTTAGCTCCAAGGCAGTCCTTGGTCATCTTTGGTGAAATGAAACAGTAAAGGAACGAAGGGTGAGTTCCCTTGTAACTAAGGGAAGGAGGGCTTATATACATGGGGTAGGATTTTCAACATTAGTTCATAAGTTTCCCTTAATTCCAACTAAGTCCTTCCTTTATTACTTGCTCGTCCCTTCCTATTTATTCTAAGGACAAACCTTATCTTAAGTTATAGAAAAGAAGGCAAGGAAGAACAATCTAATAATAAAGTTCATACTTAAAGGGATATTGCACATATACCCTGATTATTCAATCACAAAGCCTATTTCTTAACTTGATAACTCAATTGAGGTGAATTCCTCATCATTTCTTCTCTAAATAATGGCAAGAGTCTAAAAAGATACTTTAGATGACATTATTTACAAATTGCATCCCTTTATTTGGGTAAATTGCATTTTACCCCAAATTAGGGTTTTCAAGCCCTGGGATTGCTTCCACAGCTGCACCTTGGTGCTCTAGCTTGGGAAATCCCTCAAACTTTGCCAAAGAGATTCTCATGATGTCTCAACATCAGAGGAACATCTCATCATGTGCAAATTGCAAGCTAACCCTTTCAACTGGGTAAATTGCACATAGGTCCATGTATATCAAAACAATGCTACAACTTTAAATAAAAAGGAGCAAATACTGAAATATACGTTTCTGAGAAGCTTAATTACATGCTCAGAGTTAATCACAAAGATTTAATTACATATTTAGGTAAAACACCTAGGGTTGACTCATAACCCAGGTCAGGGATGTTACAAATTATCCACCCCTTACAAGGATTTCGTCCCCGAAATCGATAAAACATATTACGAGAAAAGGGCAGGATACTTCCTTCTCATCTCATCCTCTAACTCCCAAGTGGCTTCTTCAATACCACGATGGTTCCAGAGGACTTTCACAAGACTTATATCTTTCTTCTTTAACTTTTTAATTCGTTTATCAAGGATTGACACTGGTCCCTCCTCATAGGATATGTCATCATTCAATTCTACTTCCATAGGTTGTAGAACTGACTCGGTGTCTGGGTGACATTTCTTCAACATAGAAATGTGAAACACAGGATGTAACCTCTGTAGTTCTGGGGGAAGCTCTAGTTTATATGCTACCTTTCCAATCCGTTCAATGATTGGATAAGGCCCCATATATCTAGGAGCTAACTTCCCCTTCCTTCCAAAACGAAGGACTCCTTTCCAAGGTGAGACCTTAAGATACACTCTGTATCCAACCTGGAACTCTAAGGGTCTACGACGTTTGTCAGCATAAGATTTCTGCCTATCCTGAGCAGTCTTAATCTTATGTTGTATAACTTTAATCTTTTCCGTGGTTTGCTGCACCAGGTCAGGACCTAACAACTGGTGCTCACCAGTCTCAAACCAACACAAGGGTGATCTACAACGTCTACCATATAAGGCTTCATAAGGTGCCATATCAATACTATGCTGATAGCTATTGTTATAGGCAAACTCTATCAAGCTTAGGTGTAGATCCCAACTTCCGGTGAACTGGAGAACACATGCTCGCAACAGGTCTTCTAAGGTTTGTATGGTCCTTTCCGACTGTCCATCAGTCTGTGGATGAAAGGCCGTACTAAACCTCAGCTTAGTGCCTAAGGCACTGTGCAACTGTTCCCAAAAACGACTTGTAAACTGAGGACCTCTGTCCGAAACTATTGTGACAGGAACTCCGTGCAAACGTACTATCTCTTGAACATACAACTCTGATAACCTTTCAGCATAATAGGTTGTTTTGACAGGTAAGAAATGTGCTGTCTTAGTCAACCTATCAACAATTACCCAAATGGAATCATGTCCTTTGCTTGTCCTGGGTAGGCCAACAACAAAGTCCATGGTCACATGGTCCCACTTCCACTGTGATATGGGTAAAGGTTGCATTGTCCCTACAGGCTTCTGGTGTTCAGCTTTAACTTGCTGACACACAGGACACCTCAGAACAAACTCTGCAACGTCCTTCTTCATCCCAGGCCACCAATACTGATCCTTCAAATTCCGATACATCTTGGTGCTCCCTGGATGCATAGCATACATGGAAGAATGGGCTTCTTCCAGGACTAACTTCCTTAAGTTGTCCACATCCGGCACTATCATTCTTCCATTATAACAAGCTACTTGATCTTTTGAGTCATGAAACCCATCTTGCTTCTCATTTCCATACTCAGATCTTATATGTTGAACTGCAGCATCACCTAGCTGTGCTTCTTTAATCTGCTCTCTTAGGGTAGGTTTAATATGCATCTCAGCTAACAAACCAGCTAGCAATGACACCTTCAACTGTACATTGTATTTCCTTAAAGAGATAAGCATATCTCTTCTAGAGCATACTAAAGAGTTTAGTTGTGCTCTATTCATGGTTGATGTTGCTGATTTCCTACTCAAGGCATCTGCAACAACATTGGCCTTGCCTGGATGGTAATCAATTGTACAGTCATAGTCCTTGATTAACTCCATCCAGCGACGTTGCCTCATGTTGAGCTCATGCTGAGAAAAGATATACTTAAGGTTTTTGTGGTCTGTGAAAATCTAGAATGTTTCTCCGTAGAGATAATGTCTCCAGATCTTCAAAGCATGAACCACAGCTGCTAACTCCAGATCGTGTGTTTGATAATTCTCCTTGTGTTTCTTAAGCTGTCGGGAAGCAAAAGAAATCACTTGTTTATCCTGCATCAACACACATCCTAGTCCATTTTTGGAAGCATCACAGAAAACTATATACCCTTTTCCTTGTTCAGGTAGTACTAGCACAGGTGCACTTGTCAACCTCTCCTTCAGTAGCTGGAAAGATTGTTGACACTTATCACTCCAAGAAAAAGGAACATCTTTCCTGGTTAACTTGGTCAAAGGTAAAGCTATAGAACTAAAGTTCTTAATGAACCTTCGATAATAGCCAGCTAACCCCAAGAAACTTCGAATTTCCGTCGGTGTCTTTGGTTGTTCCCATTGTAGAACAGATTCTACCTTTGTAGGGTCAACACGAATTCCCGAGGCGGATATTACATGTCCAAGAAAAGATACCTCCGGCAGCCAGAACTCACACTTGCTAAACTTAGCATACAACTTATGTTCTCTTAGCAAGGTCAAAGCTTCGCGAAGATGCTGCTCATGCTGCTGAGCATCTTTACTATAAATCAGTATGTCATCTATGAAGACGACAACACACTGATCAAGGAAAGGTCGAAAAACTCTATTCATGAGTTCCATAAATGCAGCTGGTGCATTGGTTAGTCCAAACGACATAACCGTGAACTCATAGTGACCATATCTTGTCCTAAAGGCAGACTTGGATATGTCACTATCCTTAATACGAAGTTGGTGATATCCAGACCTCAAGTCTATCTTTGAAAACACTGTTGCACCACGCAACTGGTCAAAGAGATCATCAATCCTCGGCAGAGGATACTTATTCTTTATTGTCACTTTATTGAGTTGTCTATAGTCGATGCACAACCGCATTGACCCATCTTTCTTTTTAACAAACAAGACCGGAGCACCCCAAGGTGAAGTACTCGGTCGGATAAAACCTCTCTCAAGTAGCTCTTGAAGCTGTTTCTTGAGTTCTGCCATCTCGGCAGGAGCCATTCTATACGGAGTTTGAGCTATGGGTTTCGTATCTGGAATCAGATTGATTTCAAAGTCAATCTCCCGAGGTGGTGGTATACCAGGAAGTTCTTCAGGAAACACATCTTCGAATTCCCTGACTATGGGAACTTCGGTAGGATTGGAACTTTTCTTGGTAACATCTACCACATGGGCTAAGAATGCATAACATCCTTGCCTCAACAGCTTATCAGCAACCATAGCTGATACAAGACAGGTGGGCAGAATCTTTCTTTCACCTTGAAAGATCCATGTGTTGCTTTCATCAGCAAACACAGCCAACTTGGACTCACAATCCAAGACAACTCTATACCTTTCTAAGGTATCCATCCCGAGGATTATATCAAATCCCTGCATATCAAGTGGTATAAGATCCACTTGAATGCGATGGTCAGAAAAGAAGAGGATGCAGGGAGAACATATCTCCTGCAAAACGGCAGACCCACTCAACGGAGTTTCCAACAACAAACTATCTGCTCTATGACTAACAGTCATATTGCAGTTATGAATCGCTGCACGAGTGATGAAAGAGTGCGTAGCACCCGGATCAATCAGAACGGATACAACACAGGATATAGACATATCAGAATATAAAAGTTTCATCTGACCTGCCACTACCCGTGGATTGACCACTGCCTCAGGTGGGTTCATAGCATAGAACCTCGCAGTCGCCTGGTGTTGAGGTGGTGCTGATGATCCAGCTTGAGACGCTTGTCCACGTCCTCGAGCTGCTCCTTGGTGTTGTCTATTCTGAGATCCCTGTTGATTCTGTCTCGGGGTTTGTTGTGTCACACCGACAACCCTAGAACGGCAATCCTTCATCAAGTGTCCCATCTTACCACAGTTGTAGCAACTTTTCTCCTGTTGCTGTGGTCTGGGTGGTCCAGTAACTGACACTGATGCAGAACTGTGCGTCCCTTGAAGCGGTTGACTCCGCCCTCTACCTCTGCTTGGTGTCCCTTGAGTTTGAAAACTCGATCTGGGTGGTGGAGGGTTAGGTGCAGAGAATCTAGGTCTCTTGGGATCCCTAGATGAAGAACCCTGGAACTGTGGATATCTTTTATGGGTTTGTCTTTTCTCAACCACATATCTCTCTATCCTTCGGACTGACTCAACGAAGGTAGAGAATCTTTCTCTATTTTCTAAGGCAGACACAGGGGTTGACATATCGGAATTCAAACCCTTTTCAAATCTTCTGATTCTTTCCTCATCCGTAGCGGCCATGTGCGGACAGAACCGCAGCAACTCCATGAACTTAGCTTCATACTCACTAATGTTCATCATACCCTGCCTTAGTTTCTCAAACTGAGAGATCTTCTCATCTAGGAAGGTCTTTGGAAAATATCTATTGATAAATTCCTGACGAAACTCTTCCCATGAGAACTCTACTCCAGGTCTCTTCTGCTCTTCCATATTCCACCAGTGACCAGCACTGCCTTTGAGAAGATAGACAGCATGTCTAACCTTCTCAGCTTCCGGAATCATAAGAATCCTGAAAGCCTTCTCCAACTCTGTCAACCATAAGTCAGCATCTGCAGGGTCGGCAGTTCCGAAGTACTCGGTAGCTCCGACACGACGAAGTCGTTCGAACGTCTTACCGATACCTTGTGCTTCAGGATGGACAGGTGCCCTAGGTGCAGGAATGGGCATCCTATCGGTTATATGTGTCATGGCAGTCATAAACTGCCCAAACATCGTCTGTACAGCTGGATCACTCATGTCAGCTGGGTCGAACTGGGGTGGCACTCTTGGCGACTCAGGTGCAGGTTGTTCTATTCTCGGAACTCTTGCACCGCCTCGAGGTGCACTAGCACTACTTTCTGCCACGTGCTCATCATGATGTTCTGACATCCTTATGTATCTTCTTCTCCTGAGGAGCAGAAGATTCTATTAGATAAGGAAGGAGTACTAAAGGTAGACTCGACATCCTAAGTCCTATGCCTCTGTAGACTCAACTGAACCTGAAGCTCTGATACCACTAATTGTGGGCTCTGATCTCCAAACCATGACATAAACACGATTAAAACTTAGCGGAAGCAAATCGGTAATCAGCGGAAGACAAAAATCACGGGAAATTAAAACTTTTCGAGATAAGAACTTGTATCCATAAAAACTCCTTTCATAAAGAGAGGTAATTGTTTACATCTCAGGATAATTACTTCTTGAGTAATTATATACATCAAGATACAAAATCTCAAGATCACATAACACAAGACTCCAAGACTTGAGAGTACAGAGGACACATAGGACTGACTCTAACTACACCACATGGCAGGACAAATCTCCACCTGAGATTACTGCTGCCCCTGGTGCTGCTGCTGCTGAGACTGATCACCTGTAGGCTGGTTCCTTCGTCTCCGACGTCCACCTAAAAAGTTGAAGCCTACGGGGTGAGACAATTATACATAATTGTCCCAGCGAGAGTTATAACTCTTCGCCAGAAGCTTTATTATAACATCAAAGAATATCTTAAAAAGTAAAGCCTTCAAAGCATTCTATAGCAGTTGCAGTTATAACAAGATCTCTACAATTTAGGAGATATGGAGAATATCAACATTATTGCAATGTAACATCAACCAACTAACTTGGAGTCATCTCTAACAAGTTATACTACATGGTTGATTATGTTTTACAAACAACATTATGCCCTGTGGAGATGAGGCTTACCACTCAAACTCCAACTGATCGCTGAGAAGCCGCATCAGTATCATACATAGGTCATTAAGAGAGCCGGATTCTCATGACCTTCACCTTCCTCAGTCAGTAAGAGGATCACTTGTAGGACATCTCGTGTCTCTACTATTATAGCTCACCAGGGTAAACTGGTCCTTCGCTATTCTAGAGTCACAGTGGCGTTCTGTACCCTCTTCGTCATCAGGAGGTTTCTTATTTACCTACCACTGATACGGATATCTGTGCTGTCTTCGTCATCAGGAGGTTTCATGTTTACCTACCACTGATACGGTATGGAACTATAGTGAAGGATGGATGGATTACACGTCTACATCACTTTCCTACACTAGGATGTAAGGTTCTACACATCCATGTACCCCACATACTCAAAAGTATGTGCTCCAGGAGTTCCCTAAGGAAAACTTGTTTCACCATCACTTAATTTCTGACAATGATGGATCTATGATCAGGGCTCTACATTATACTTGATTAGTTAGGTACATTCAGTATTCTTTAACAGCATACATTGTCCTTCAAACAATAACAATAGCATAGCAGCTATAAAAGAAGAATACTAAATGTAACAAGCCTAACTCATATCAATCATCATTTCTCATTATCCTCATCACAAGTCATCTCTAAGGCATGACCTTGATGGTATTCATGGCTCTCATAGCCCAGTATCAGCATAGGATGCCACTGGCAAGGCATCAGATTACATTACTTATTCATAAGGCTAACAACATGCCTTCAATGAATATAACATCAACATCCATACCTGGATATGATTACCTTCATATCAGAACATGCATGGTTAATACATCTGATAAAGGTAATACAACAATAAGGAATGTACTTCCTACTTTTGTCATAAGAGTTAAATCTTTAATTCTATTCAAATAGAGTTTATTGCTCAAAAGCATGCCATTACCCTTGAATTAGGGTTTACTATTCACATTACATGTCATCACCCTTGAATTAGGGTTTACTATTCACATCAAGGTGAATTAAACTCATAACATCATCATGTATGAGTAACATCTTCATTGATGCTCTTGGATTAGTTAAAGGTTCATCATTTATCATAATTAGGGTTTCTATGATCTCACACGGGTGGATCATACCCTAATTATGCTCATTTCTGTGTATTGGGGATGCTTCAATTGAGTTTCCATTTAAAAAGGGTACTTTCTCTCTCTAGAAGTACTTTCTCTCTCTAGAAGTACTTTCTCTCTCATCATAAGGTTAGGTGATGTCAACATCACTCTAAAACAGGTTGGGTTGAGTCATCATAGGCTAACATAGCCAAAAACATCACCATTAAGTGATTAGAGTTACTTTCTCTCTCTAGGGTACTTTCTCTCTCTAGAGTACTCTCTCTTTCATCATACTAATGGTTGATGATAACATTAGACTAGATCAAGTTGGATAGAATCATTATGACTGAAAACATCATTTCTCATGTAATTAGAGTTTGAATTGAGCAAGGTATAACTCAATTGACCCTTCAGGGGTATTTTGGTAATTCACCCCATTGATCATCATCATAGTCAAAAACCTTGGTCAAATAACCCCTTACTATCCTAGATTATCATTAGGGTTTGATTTGGGCAACATTGAACCATTTACATCATCAAATGATTGAATGTGGTCAACCTTGAGTCACATTGATTAATTCCAATCATTAATCATTAATTGAATTGAGATCGGTTGAAAGTGTTGACCGTTTGCCCACTTTGACCCTCCAAGACCGCGAGCCTCTTTCTAGCTCCAAGACCGCGAGCCCCCTTAGGCTTCAAGACCGTGAGCCTCTTCAAGGGTTCAGGACCGCGAAGCCTCCCATTGGTCCAAGTTAAAGTTGAGACCGCGAAGACCAATTTGAGTTGAGACCGCGAGGGTCATGAAGACCGTTTGCCCTTCTTTGACCTCAGGACCGCGAGGCCCTTCGCGGTCTTGAGACCACGAGCCTCCTCTCGGTCTTGAGACCGTGAGCCCTCTCACGGTCTTGAGACCGCGAGCCCTCTCACGGTCTTGAGACCGCGAGGCTCTCATGGTCTCAGCCGCTTGGTCCTTCAACAAGGCTCAAAGATGCAACCGATAATGTCAACCCATGTTGAAGCCCTCAAATGGTCAAAGCTATGTTGACCACTGATGGATTTAGTCAATTACGATTATGCTTGATCACTTGGTCATTCAATTGACCCATAATGGTTAACCAATTATGGTTGAAAACGATTCAATTAGGGTCTATCAATGTTCACCCATCAACAATCAACAATGTGCATCAACACAAGGTTGAACCCTTCAATTGAGCTCCAATTGGGCCCAAACTTGGCCCAAACGGTCTTGAGGTCATGTGGGTGGACCCCACATGGTCTTAAGACCGTTTGCCCAAGATTTCATCAAAGTCTAAGGTGATTTGATAGGGGTTGAACCATGATTGAACCACAAAACAGAATTTTGATTAAATTGATAACTTATTTGCAATTGGGTCCTCAATTGGTCAAATTACTCAACCCTAGACCTTCAAACGGTCTTGGGTGATTGTCCTCTCGGTCTTGAGACCGTTTGGATGAGTTCCAAACGGTCTTGAGACCGTTTGCCCATCAAATTTTGGATTCTAGTGCAAATTCATCAAGGTCTGACCCATTGAGTTGATGATCATGTCAATATTTACTTGCAATGTAATTTGGTGTAAAAGTACCTTCAATTGGTCAACAAATCTTGACCCCAGACCTCCAAACGGTCTTGGTTGATTGCCCTCGCGGTCTTGAGACCGTTTGGATGACCCCCAAACGGTCTTGAGACCGTTTAGGTCAATCAACCCTAAAAACCCTAATTAGGTCACCATAATTTCAGTACTGATTTTATCTAGGGTTAGCCCTAGTATTCACCCTTCAACTCTTAGCCCGTTTGGAATTAGACCATCAAACTTGGTGAGTTGTTAATTAACATAATTTTGAACAGTAATCTCATACGGTCAACGCTTAGTCAACGACCTTACACGGTCTTGAGACCGTTTGCCCAAAAAGGCAATTTCAGACCGTTTGAGAATCAGCAATTAATTCATTTAAAGTTGTGACTTAAAAAGGTCATATCTCCCGATTCCTTTGGAGTTAGTCTCCCAAATTTTGAGGGTAATTAGCATATATAATTAGGAACAGATTTCCTATACGGTTCACGCTCGGTCAACGGGGCCAAACGGTCTTGAGACCGTTTGCCCTGTCGCGGTCTCGAGACCGTTTGCTCACCTCGCGGTCTTGAGTCCGAGAGAGCAAACTGTTAGGACCGTTTAAGGAAAAGAAAAGCGGTGGGTTTTTCTTGGAAATCACGCCTTCATCTTCTAGCTCAAGAACAGTACAGATATCCCACGGGTTTTCTTGCAAAATAGCAGGGAAAAGTAGGGAAATACTAAGAGCTATCATTAAAACGCATATAAAGATGCACATAGTAAAGCATGGGTTTAGAGTTATAAAACCCGCCTAAAGCTTGCTTCTTGAGCTCCAAGCTTTCAAGCTCCAAGCTCTAATGGCGTCCTTGAGTTCCCACAGGTTGGCCAAGGTGAAAACGCCAAGGAAGGATGAAAAGAGACGGCTTGCACCCCTTGTTCGTCCTCCTTAGCTCCAAGGCAGTCCTTGGTCGTCTTTGGTGAAATGAAACAGTAAAGGAACGAAGGGTGAGTTCCCTTGCAACTAAGGGAAGGAGGGCTTATATACATGGGGTAGGATTTTCAACATTAGTTCATAAGTTTCCCTTAATTCCAACTAAGTCCTTCCTTTATTACTTGCTCGTCCCTTCCTATTTATTCTAAGGACAAACCTTATCTTAAGTTATAGAAAAGAAGGCAAGGAAGAACAATCTAATAATAAAGTTCATACTTAAAGGGATATTGCACATATACCCTGATTATTCAATCACAAAGCCTATTTCTTAACTTGATAACTCAATTGAGGTGAATTCCTCATCATTTCTTCTCTAAATAATGGCAAGAGTCTAAAAAGATACTTTAGATGACATTATTTACAAATTGCATCCCTTTATTTGGGTAAATTGCATTTTACCCCAAATTAGGGTTTTCAAGCCCTGGGATTGCTTCCACAGCTGCACCTTGGTGCTCTAGCTTGGGAAATCCCTCAAACTTTGCCAAAGAGATTCTCATGATGTCTCAACATCAGAGGAACATCTCATCATGTGCAAATTGCAAGCTAACCCTTTCAACTGGGTAAATTGCACATAGGTCCCTGTATATCAAAACAATGCTACAACTTTAAATAAAAAGGAGCAAATACTAAAATATACGTTTCTGAGAAGCTTAATTACATGCTCAGAGTTAATCACAAAGATTTAATTACATATTTAGGCAAAACACCTAGGGTTGACTCATAACCCAGGTCAGGGATGTTACAGTTGGTTTTTGATGACATAATGGGAAAACTGTCTCAAGACCATTTGAAGGATGTCCAAAAGATCCCAAGACCGTTTGGAGGTCTAGGGTTGACTATGGTCAAGTGGTTGGAGATCTAAAGATAAAAGGTTGAAGTGCAATTGATTAGTGACCTAATGATCAATTCAATGAGTCAAACCTTAATAGGTTGAGTTAGTTTTTGATGTTGACTTGAGAAAACGGTCTCAAGACCATTTGGAGGTCATCCAAATGATCCCAAGACCGTTTGGGGTCAGGTCATGATCAAATTGATTGATGGTTCCATGGATTCAAATCAATTAGACTCATGTTGAAGAGTGTTGAAGGGTAATCGATTCCAAACCCTAATTCAATTGATCCAAGCCCTAATTGGTGATCATTTGAGGGTCAATTGAGTGTCAAATCAGTATAGGGTTGACCTAATTAACTCAATTGATAAGTGGCTAACAAGTGCATGGTTGATTGAGGGGTTCAACATTGGTTCAACATGATATGATCTTAATTCATTGTAAGGTGAATAGTAAACCCTAATTTAAGGTACTGTGATATAATGTGAATAGTAAACCCTAAACTAGGGAAATGTCATGGTGTGAATAGTAAACCCTAATTTGGGTTATGCTTTTAAGCATGAAACACTATACTTGATTATGGAATGAGTAATCATTATGCCTTTATAAGTTAAAGGGGTTGAAAAACCCTAATTGAATAAAAAAGGAAACCTAACCCTAGAAACCAGCCGTGGTGATATGACACGGTCGTGGTAAATCCTCTGTGGCACGACCGTGTAATGAATCACGACCGTGGTGGCTTACTCTTGCACGATCGTTCAAGATAGCACGGCCGTGGTATTCTATATTTAAATTGGAAAGAACTTGGATTGTGCTGATATAGTTACAATGTGCATGCTATCAGTAATGTTAACCATGCAGGTCCTTATAAAGAAGTGAGCATAGCCAAGTAAGGGTTATGATGCTACATTTATTGAAAGCACTTTATAAGCTTTTAAAGTAAGGATATGTTATGTTTCCTAGTATGAGGTTACATATGAGATTTGATAGGCTGTATGAGCCATGAGAAATATCTACATGGCTACAATTAAGGTCATGTTGATAAATGACTTGATGACAATATGTTACTTGGTAACAAGTGTTTTAATGATCTAAGGGTTTGAATACCCATATTCCTGAATCACAATGATGAGATGGTTAGGGATTGATATCCCAGTGTTAACAATATGTGACATAAACTTGATACAATAAGTACTCTTTCTTTATAGCAATTGTCTTATTGACTTATGTTTGGAAACATGCATGATGCTAAAAGAATGACATAATGTACTTAAATAATCAAGTATAATGATATCATGTAGAGCCCTGACCATAGATCCATCATTGTCAGTAGTTAAATGATGGTGAAATAGGTTTTTCCTAAGGGAACTCCTGGAGAGCATACTTTTGAGTATGTGGGGGTTATGGACGCGAATATCCTTACGTCCTAATGTAGGATTTGATATGAGGTGTACCTTTAAAATCTCAATCCTTCATTATATGTTTATGCCGGGATGATGTATCACTAATCTCCCGATGATGTTGTTAATTCCGCATCGATGTGAGATAAACAAGAAATCCCTCAATGGCGAAGAGAGTAAAGAACGCCACTATAACTCTAATAGCGATGTTTCCAGAATACCCTGGAAAGCTATTATGGCAGAGACACAAGATGTCTTGCGTGTTGTTCCTCATACTGACTGAGGAGGATGAGGTTATAGGAATCCGGCTCTTCTGATGACCTATGTATGGTACCGATTACGATTTCGTAATGGTCGGTTGGAGTATGAGAGGTGTAACTCATCTCCTCAGGGCATAAATATGTATGAAAAGCATAATCAGCCGTGTAGCATAACTGCTTAGGTTGAACTACGAGAAACAATGATTGATGATACATTGTTTATAATGCTCTAGTTGAATAAACTAGTATACATGTTCTTCATATTCCTTATTGTTATATATCTTGTCATTCAATTAAGTTATAATTGAAATGATTGCTTAAAAGAAGGTTTCCTCACTTAGTTTATACAATGTTAAACCTGTTGTTGAATGTTTATAGTTCTACTGCTTAATGTTATTCCATTATTACATTAACAATGCTTCTGGCGGAGAGTTATAACTCCCGTTGGGACAATTATTCAATTGTCTCACCCCCGTGGGATTCGACTTTTTAGGTAGACGCCGAGGACGAAGGAACCCATCAGTGGGTGAGCAACAACAGCAGCAGCAGCAACATCAGAGACAACAGTGATCCTCAGGTGGAGACACTATCTGTCAAGTCTTGTAGATAGAATGTTCTATGTGTCGTCTCTATACTCTCAGGTCCTAGGAGTCAGTAGATGTTTAAGTAGATCTGAGATTTTTGGCTTAATGCCTCGAGATTTTGTACACTGCTCATGTATAGTTTAACAGGGCAATTGATGTTTGTGACTCTCGAGATGTGATTTTACAGAGATGTAATGATGGATCAGTTTGTAAATAACTTATCATGTTTCTTTATGAAAGAGTTTTACTGTTTAAAGATCTCTTTACAAAAAGTTTTAATTTTTAGTGATTTTTAATAATTTCACTGCTAGTTAATCGCTTCCGCATTCGTTGATCTTGTTTTCCGAGAAGTATCGTCACACACCTTGTGGTATCCTGACCTCAAATCAATCTTAGAAAAGACCTGAGCTGATTTGAGTTGGTCAAACAGGTCATCTATTCTAGACAAAGGATACTTGTTCTTAATGGTTGCCTGATTGATCATCCGATAGTCAATGTACATCCAAAGAGACCCATCCTTCTTCTTCATAAAGAGGACTGGTGCTCCCTAAGGTGATGTACTGGTTCGGATAAAGCCTTTATCCAACAACTCCTACAACTGGGTTTTCAACTCAAGCAACTCTGCAGGGGCCATTCTATAGGGTGCCTTAGATATAGGGTTAGTCCCAAGAGCTAATTCGATGGAGAAATCTACCTCCCTCTCAGAGGGAATCCCTGGTAGATCATCCAGAAACACATCCGCATACTCCCGAACCACCTCTATCTCTTCTAAGGATCGCCCCTTAACCTCAGGTACGGTAACTATGGCTAGGTAGGCTCGACAACCTTTGTATATCATCCATTCAGCTTTCAAGGTGGACACATAAAGGTTGGTTATCACATCCTTCCTTCCTCGAATGGTGAAGTGTGGATGGCCGGTTTTCCTAATAAGAATCTTCTTCTCACTACAGTTAATCTAGGCTCTGTAGGTGGAAAGCCAATCCATACCGATGATTACATTAAAGCCATTCATATCGAGAAGGATGAATTCAGTGGGAAGCTCATGGTTCATATACTTTACTGGAAAGATGGGGGTTTTCAAAAGAGATGTATAAATAAGACCACTCAGGGTTGTGACATCCAAAACATAACCCAAATCCTTGATATCCAAACAAAGAATAGTTGCCAAATTTCTCAAAATAAAAATATTAGTAGAACCAGAATCAAAGAGTGCTTTTACATTTTTTCCCATGACTTACAACAGGCCTACATAATTTATGACATATCAGAAAACTACTACATGACCTACTGAACAAAAAGGAAAACTCTAGGGGTTATTACCCTCGATCAGCCTATTAGCATTCGCCTGAGCTTCTTCATTGTTGATGGCGAACACTCTAGCTTGCCTCCTCTCTCCAGCTAGAGGTGCCCCGGCTGGTGCTCCTGCTGGGGGTGCTGCAACCACCGGTTGTGCTGTCACAGGTTGTGACCCCAAAGGTCCTCTTGGGTCTGACTGAGGGCAGTTGGCGATGAAGTGTCCCTCTTGGTGACATCTAAAACACACCTTCTTCTCATAGCGGCACTTCCCAGGATGTGTCCTTTCGTAGGTGCGACACTATTGGAGGCGACCACGGGGCTTGCCTTTGTGCCCATGCTTGCTTTTGTTGTGGTTGCATCCTTGTCCCTTCTTGTGTTCATTCATCTACCCCTGAGCTCCTTCAGTGAAACCCAGGTATCCCTTGGAGGGATTCTATGTTGGCATCACCATCCTTTCCATGTCTAAGACGATGTTGTAGGATTCCGAGAAGGTCTTCGGCTTACTAGCCATCACATGGGGATTTATGGCAGGGTGTAGGCGCTCTATGAAGTGGTCCACCTTCCTCTCTTCATCCATCATGTGTTCGAAACATTCCAAGATGAAAAACTTGTGACCAAAGTCCGCAACTAATGAGCTTCCTTGAGTCATGTTAGTGAACTCTCTTTCCTTCTCCTTCTTGGCTGAGATGGGGATGAATTTGGCGGTGAAGATGGTCTTGAAAACGGTCCACGCCATAACTTCTTCGCTTAAGTCTCTTCTTGTGATATGGTTCTCCCACCATATCTTAGCTGCACCTTCTAAGAGGTGAGCAGCAAAGAGAACCTTCTTGTTTGGCTATACCTCAAGCATACGGAATCCATTCTCAACTGCAAGCAGCCAAGCCTCCGCCTTGTCGACCACTTTAGACTTATCTTCTCCCCAGAACTTCTCGATGTTCAGCTTGACGAAGTCCAAGATGGTGGCTCCCAGTCGAGGATGAACAGGTAGTGGCTCACCATTCTCGTCTCTAGATATGTCTCTGAGGGCCAAGGCACGGATAGACTCAGTCAGCTATTTATGTTGCTCCATCCATACCACATCTATAGTGTGGACTACCATAGCCGGTTCCAGACCACCTGCCTAGTCCTCCTCCATCTGGGCTACCTCCTCTTACACAAGTTGTTCCTCATATCCCAGTCCCTCCTCTTGTTTAAGGTTGTTGAAGGGTATTGGTTCAGGGTTGGGGGCCTCATGTATAGTTTCTTTAGGTATCTTTCTCTTCTTTGAGGTTTCACTACCATGGTTCCGCTTCCTCTTCTCAGAAGACCCATTCTCTTTGCGGGGAGGCCCACCACCATTGGTGGCAACCGGGATAGCCACAATCTTTGTACGAGCCATCTACATAAGCACACAAACAGACCTTTAGTCTATATTTAACTATTTATACTTATGTCGATGAAATCTTAATTATGTATCTTTTATTAATTTGGTGGAGGATTCCTTAAACCTTATCAACCTTACCCATACCTCAAGAGGGTGAGGAAGAGAGAGAAAACCCTAATCCTTAAAATCATTAACAACATTTGAGTTGAGAAGGGGTGAACAAGATGAGAGAGTCCTAAAGGTATCTTATTTCGAGTCAAATCCTAAGACTTTGGCCAGGCAGTCACACAAATCCGAGAGTCATCATATTCTGACTAGCGGTGTGGAGGAAAATATTGCCAGCCCTCGGACGTGATCCTTTTCTAGACACCTCTGTCTTTCGGAAAATCCTCTAATAACTCCCTTGATTCTATAGAATTTGTAAAATTTAATAATTATTAAAGATTAGTTGAGGAACCTATGCTCTGATACCAATTATAATGACATCGCCTCCCAGTAACACTCAATTAAGGGAGACCAAGAGGTCAGAGCCATTATACCAATAAACCGAATCAAGATTCGATAATTAATCAATAATAATTATGAAATTCTACCGACGAAATTGAGATCTGGTATAAAAATAAAACTTTGCATACCTTTTAAAAACTTTGGAAATCTATTTCTATCCACAGCTTGAATCTCCTCTATCTATTCCTCCTTACACTTTATTTCTTATTTTCACAATGTGTCACTTTACTATTTATGCTTTTCAGGGTTGTACCTAAAACGCTGACAAACAAAACGTCGGTCATCATATAAGAATATGCCGGTATGTGGGGACAACCAAAATTCCACAAATATGGCTAACAATCTAATTATCACAATCAAGGTAATTAACAAGCCAATTTACGTTTTCAATGTGTCATTCTCCACCGCTTTTGCCCTAACCCTGGAATACCCCTCAAGGGTTTCTCTTTTGCCATTGACCTAAGGCCACCTTCTCAATCCCGAGCTTGGTGCCTGGGGTCACCCCTCATGGTGCCCATTAATCATGCAACATAGACCACCTTCTCATTCTCGAGCTTGGTGTCTGGGGTCACCTCTCATGGTGCCCATTGGTCTTCCCTCCTGGGCTTGACCTTTTTGCATCATCCATCAGGGTGGCATGTAGGTGTGAGAATACACATTTATATTACAATTTTGATAATCATAGTGACTTTATAATTTGCAAGTATGAACATCCAAACTGATAGGTTGCATTCAATGTGATTAACCATCTGGAAAACCCTCGGGAAACTAATGCGATTAACCATAATTAACCACATACCTGTCAAGCTGACTTGAATGCAAAAATAATTCAACCAATCAAGAAACCAAGCAATCACACCCAAGTTGATCCTGAAATAGGCATCCAATTTTCCTATCATTAATCATGCCATCATGGTCTATTAATCCTAGTTGTTTCCTAGGGTTACTAGTCCTTTTTAGGGTTTTGATTACAATTAGGGTTTCACTTCCTTTTTATTATTTTAAACCCTAATTTTATAAAATTACTCACAAACCCTAATTATCTCACCTTTCTTTCACAAAAGATCCTAAGATCATCTTTTAGCAACATGAAACCCTAATTTCATATTACAAGCACTTTTCTTTCCTTTTTCTCCTATTTAGGGTTTCTAAGTATATTAACCATCATATTAGGTTAAAAACCTTAAATCTTGTAATTTCATCTTCAAAATAGGTTAATATTCATATTTATAATTAAACAAGTTAACCATACTCGAATTAACTTATTTGCACTATTAAATCTACCCTTTATCATCAATTAGGGTTTCTAACCACAAATTAATACTTTTTCCATCAAAATTATACACTTTTGCAAAAAGATACTAATTTAGGTTTCCAAAATATTTTTAACTTATTCCTCGTATTTTTCTGATCAATTTTCATGTATAAACTTTCCTCATCTGAGTTTTCTAGCAAAAGATATGATTTTTGTAATGAAAATCCTTTTTACTGATTTATTCGAAAACCCTAGAAAAATGAGGATCGTTTGATCAATGGTCCGCTGGACCACGCGGCATCCTACGGCTCAGGAATCGTGCGCCTATCTTTGATTTAAGTTGTGAAGGACCAAAATGTCCTTACCTGGATAGAAGGAGACGGGAGGGCACTCGGGTAATTTAACGGGGTCTTCTTCTTCTTCAACCTCGCGACTCTGCTTGCTGGTGCGATGGTCAACCTTTGCGGTTGATTCTAGGATACAGGCCACCTGTGAGCAAGGCGAGGATCCAGAAGGCTCCATCGTCCCTCACCAAACCTAATGAGGCCTTCAATTGCTCATCCTAGTCACGCTAGCACCGTCGCCAACTTGCCGGACTCTGGTGAGGCAAGCTGGGTGGACGAGGGGGAAGGTCAGGGTTGATCTTCGAATTGATCGCACGTAATCACTCCTTGCATCTCTCTGAAGGTTGTGGGTTGTTTAGTTTGCATGTTGGTGCCCCCACGAAACCTCCCCTATATATAGGGTCAGAGGCAGATCCATGTTGAATTGGGGACTCTCCCAAACGGCGACCAAACCCCTACAAAGTAGGGATAGTTCTCTTCGATTTACTCTCCTGAACTCAAAGGAAACAATAGCTGGCTGGAAAACACTCTGGATCAGAAGGAATCTGAGTGGGAAAAACCCTTTGTAACTCGGCAGAGTCCAAGTCCTTGTGGGACTAGATGATGAGCGACAGGCATTGGATTGAGATCCAATGGTTCACATCTCACGCGATCATCCAAAAGGAAAATCATTTTCCTATTATCAAAATAATTCCATATTTCAGAGATAATTTGAGAAATTCATATCTCCTAAACCATAGCTCCTTTTTATCTCAAATTTTAAGGGAAAATTCGCATTGACATTATCTAGCTATTTATTAAATTTGGGAAACAAATTCCAATAGATGAGAAGATTTCCTTCCCTCCCAAGTTATCCATCAATTAATCCAAAATTTATTAGTATTTCTTTTTCCTTTGCCATTATCTTGTCATCTTGAGTCCCTTGGACCTCAAGAAATCCTAAAGGTATGAATTCCCATATTGGGGAATATCTATTTGCCTTTATCCTCTTATTTATGTCTATTTCACATATTCTCCTTTTATTAATTAAATCCTTTTCCTTTTTATTTCTCCTTTCTTTTCAATTGGGCTCAATGGCCAACAAAGCCCATTATCAATCAATCAAGGCCATTTCACACAAAATTCGTCACAAATCAAAAATAGATTTCATTTATTCTTTAAAAGAGAATTACACCTTTCATTACATACTTAGGAAATTTGAGGTTATAACATTTTCCATAAGAAACACATGAAAATATTGATCAACTAAGTGTGGGAATGCCTTAGCGTGGTGCACAATCTATCTCGTAGAATTGTGATGGTAGATATGAGGGTCTGCCTTCACAAAGTGCATATTTTATTGTGTTGTCTTACGGGTCAGGCTTAACTAGGTGATCTTAATGGGATTAAGAACCTTGAAGCATAAAGATGGATTCTGAACGAGTTGTGCATGCCATCTATCACGAGTTGCATATGATGCAATTTGCAAGTTTTTCTTGTAGGGAAATACAACAACAGAGACGACAATAGAAACCAAACATTCTTGTTGTATTCTCCATAGACCAGCTGATCGCGTCAAAAACTATGGATTCAGAAGGAGGTTTACGAGGTATATACATGGTCTGGGACCAAGTCCAGTGACAATCCTTATAGCGGGGTGCTTCTTTCACAAGTAGCACATGGACAGCTGTTAGGGTGGCCTCCTCGTGCAGCACCACTGACAACAGTGGTTGTTGTCCTCCTGGAATGGTAGCGACGACCTCTAGGCATCTACGTAATCCACGCAGACCACCAAGAACTCATGTCCTTCTTTTGAAACTAACAAGAAAGAGTTGTTGATTTGATGTCTACGTGCTAGAGCTTACTTGCTCTCCCTTTTTGTCTCTCCCTTGATGTCTTTCCCTTTGACAGGTAAGACTTGCTTGGGCTCTCTAGTTATCATAACTATGAGAGGATAACAATTCTCAGAGCTTATTGTGGTGTCTACTGAGAGCCTTGACTACCCATCAATGCATAGGAGGTCCAGGGTCAAGGTTTCCAAATTAACTAGGAGTGTAAGAGACAAAATTTCATGAATTTTCTAGAATCTAGAAATGATGAATTGGTCAGTTCAACACTTAAACTGCTCAATTCACAACATTTATTATTCAAACACATATTGGCTTTCGATGTGATGATTAATGCACAACATGATGTCAGTATCAACCATTAATTCATTCATATTGATCTTTGAATAGTCAGTTCACATGGTGAACCGGTCGGTTCACATGTTGAACCGGTCTGTTCACTTGTGAACGTTGTCAGATCACAACCTAGTTCACCCAATGTACATCTTATGTTGTTTAAATTGAACACCTAAACATTTTAGTAATCAAGCTAAATCTTATTCATGAGTAAACTCCTATTCCAAGTACATAGGTGTGTGTGTCACATCCCAATATCTGAAACTTAACTAAGATAACAATTATGACGTTGCCAAAAACCTTATTTGATAGACGGAAGACTAGACTGAGAAAGGGAGAAGTAGGGGATTCGGTAGGCACCACGATCCTGAGATATAACATCAGGAATCGGTGAATAACAATACGATGGTTCAGGTTTAGACTTTTCCCCTGTCCTGCCAGTGTTGGTAGCAGAGAAGCTATTTCCCAGCACGAGCCACCTTTAGACCCTTGAACTGGTGGTTGATGGCATTTTGAAGGAGGGCCGATGTCTAGAACGCCCACTTGGCAATAAAACACAGTTCCCACAAACCGAACCATACCACACCGATCCAACCCGAAATATTGGGTGTCCGCTGTGCGGAATGGTAGCTGGGTCTGGTGGAATAAATTACCAGATGCCGAGAGTGTGGTTTCTGGGAACCCGGCATTCAGCCTTCGCCTCTCTCCTTTACAGCCGCGTGACACGATTCCGAACTCGGTGCAGTCGTGCACCTTCCGCCTCACTGCCAGTTATGTTCTTTCTCGCTCGCTGTAATTCCTGCCGTGTTAGCAGGGCTTGTAATGTTGGCTGTTTATCGCTCGCTGTAATTCCTCCACCGTTAATGATGATTACGATTTGAGTAGTAACCACCAACAGCTAGCATATTAATGCGGGTTCTCATATCAACCACGGGTTTCCACTTCAAATAATCCATTCCATCGGCTAATAGGGAAGTGGACAGTGACCAGCCACCATTTTGGAATGGACGGAATGGTTTGGTATGTGGAAGTACCATTGCCACCCCTCCGACTAGAACGCCAGCCTGCCGGAGGGCCGCCCAGCAATGCTCTGTTCGGGGCACAGAACAGGGGATTAGAGACCCCGCCCACGTTGCGAGTGGGAGGCGGGTCAGCGGACGGAGGAAGCAATCGGACCCAAGAGAAGATTCGCGAACTACAGGGGGAGAAGAAAAGAAAAGAGCAGGAAAGCATACCATTGTCTCGTCCCTTCGATCAGAAATCGATGGCTAATATCATCTCAGATTAGGTAAGATTGTAAAATCTATATCTTTTAATTTAGGGTTCCAATTCGGACAAATAAGGTGTCTTTGAAAAGATCGTGAATCCTAAATTTCTATAAAATATAAATTTAGTTGATTTGGTGACGTATTATGTGAAATATTTTATGAAACAAATAGGTAGGATTATGATGTATAAGCAATAGTTTATGATCTGAATGTAGCATTTTGCTGAAGTAAACTTTTAAGATAACTTATTTTTAAGTCCAGAATATGAATAAAAGGTTTGATCTAAATGATTTGATGTGTATAATTTATTATGATTATTTTAACGATTAGAGGTATTTTAATAATTGGAGGTATCAAACATGATATAAAATTGAGGGAAAAAATATGAGATCTTAGTTGAGGTATGATTCACTAATATACTGTTGTATTTGAGGTTAGATGATAGCTCTTGCATCATAAGAATTAATGTCATACAGTCTATGTTAGCATCTTAATTGTTGAATATGGTGTTCATTTTGTATCATATTCAATTCCAGGAAATACCAGGTTCAACAAAGATATGAGGGTATACTAGGGTTTCATCAACCTTTGGATATTCATTTGGAGTTATTCCAATCTATGTAAATGGTCCATGCACTTTGAACATAGTTTTTGGATGTTTATATGATATTCTGCACAATGTACATGTTATTAAGTGATTGTACTATTCATGCTATGATTTTATTGATCTAAGTTAAAAGTTAATAAATAAATTAAATCTCTTTTATTGTTTATTTTCAAGAATCATAATATCAAATCATATTCATGTTTAAGAGAAAGAGTAAAGAGTAAAGATAATGAATGAACCTTAAATAAGATCCTCGTCATGGGCTTTCGTAGCATATAAAGCACTTCAGTGCAATTAAAGAGGCACTTCGATGCAAAACTTGAGGACTCTTATATAAGTCAGATAAAAGACAAAGATAAAATGTAAAGTTTATTTTCATGATGTTAAATGTTTTCTTTTCAAAGTATATGTTATTTCAGTTTTATAATATGTTCAATTACACTTACAAATTGTTTTATGCATGTTTGGGGGCACGATGCTCACAAGAAAGGAGCAATGCCAAGGATAGAGCTAGTTGAGGACCAGCTGAAGGAGGAACTCAAGGACATTTGAGACCAGACTTGGTGGGGTGCCAACTATCAATAGATTAGATTTTCCTTTATGCTTATGAGTTATGTGTTTTATGTTATGAGTTTGAGATATGAGAAATTATGCAATGTATCCAGTGTTGATTTGTCAAACTTTATTTTTATGCAATGATTATCGTTTTGTGACATTCCCAATAAGATTATGCTTTCGATCAATGAATTATATGTTTTAAGAAAATTGGGATGTTACAATATGGTATCAAAGATAAAAAATACAGTTGTCCGCTAAGATTTTCTCATGATTTACTTTGATGATAGAAAACATAAATTAGAGGATAGCATATCAAAGATTTAGAAGGCATATCCCTTCTTAAGAGGTAGGCACCCTGCAAGATATACAAGTTTAGAGAGATATCTATGGGAATATGTGTTAGGAATAGTAGTTTATTTAATTTAGATCTTTTGTGATAACTCTATATACCTAGTGGCATGTCCTCTCTTATTATCAATGGTGATGGCCAAACAATTGGGAATTTTAGAGAAAATATCAAGAGAAAATGAATTATTATGAGTATGTTCTTCTTCTTGCTAGAATGTGTGGTATGAGACATGTATTCTACTAGGATCTTGAACATTAGTATAATGAGTTCTCACACCTTTTGATTTGTGTCTGGCCAACACAGATTCGGAGGTTCCACTAACAGAATTGATACAGAAGACCTAGATTAGAAAGTCACCTAAACCTAACACAATTACATAGTAGAGACCTATGTCAAGAATTAATCGAAGAAAATGAAGAAGGTATGAACAAGTTCAAACCCTAGCTTGAGTTAGATGGAAGTGTTTAGACATGGATATGTTTCACCGTCAAAGAATAAGTAAAAATGTCTAAAGTGGATAGTAGATGGAAGTTTCAAGGATGAAATTTTGTAAGGTGGGTAGAATTGTCACATCCCAATATTTGAAACTTAACTAAGATAACAATTATGACATTGTCTAGTATGTTGAGATCATGAAATATGTGTTCATGTAAGATAGTTGCTATCTAAATCTGAGCCCACTTGAGTATAAGTGAAACCTTAATGATAAATATATAATTCAACCAACTTTGAGATATAATACATGTAACATCCCTAACCTGGGTTATGCTTTAACCCTGGGTGTTTTGTTTAAGAAAGATAATTATATGCTTGATATTATCTTTTGAAAAGTAATTAAGGATGAAGAGGAACTTATATTTCAATTTTAGTCCATTTTGAACTATGTTAAAATAATTTTTTGCTTGTGTTGGACTAAAGTGCAAATTACCCAAGTTGGGGGGTTAAAGTGCAAATTGTTCATGATAATATGTTCCTCATGTGTTGAAGCATCATGATAATGAAGATGATGCATAGGAATGGCTTGTGGTAGCCTGAGTACCAATAAAGAGCTGATAAAGCAATGTTTGTGCATTAAAACCTAGTTTAGGTGTAATGTGCAATTTACCCAAAACTCAAGGTTCAATATGCAAATTACCACTTCAATAAGGTCCCTAATATTTATTGGCATCATGTTGAGGCAATAAAATGAGAGGGGCGTCTCATTTGTACCTCTTTGAAGGAGACATAATATTGATATTAAAATAATCAAGATTTAAGCATAATTGAAATTGGAATTCAATTTAATGCAAAAATAAATATATTAATTGAAGAGCCCTTCAACCAAAAAAATAAGGTTGATATTGCACAAGGATGGACGAGCATGTGCCTTGCAAAGGCAATGAAAATATCAACGTGAGTGGAGAACCCACTCACATTAAGAAAATAAAAATAAATATCCACTAACTTATGGATATTAGTATTATAAGGGTTAAGGTGCTTAATTTTCGTTTCTTTAAAACATGGATAATTGAGAGGAATAAGAGGCAAATGATATAGCCTCATAACCAAGGAATGGAAGGGAGCAAGTGGCAAGTAAATGGAGGAGATAATCCCTACTTTATCTCTCTTAAATGAATTTTCAATAAAATTCATATATATGCTCCTTTATCTATGAGTGAAAGGGTAATTTCGAATCCACTTTCACTCCTTGCTTGAAAAAATGACCAAGGGAGATTGGAGCAACAGGAGGACAACCCCCGACCTGTTGGTAAGCTTCTTGACCTTCGTTCACCTTGATTTCATGGTAGAAATCACAAATCAATGCATGATTTCTTTTTATCTCGATCCCATCTTCATTTCTAACCATTCATTTTCACTCAAAGCTTGAGGACAAGCCTTGGAATAGTGAAAGGAGTTGCATACACCATTGTTGACGTGATCTTGGAGCTTTGAAGCTCAATTGGAGGTGGGTTATATAACTTGAACCCTTAAAGTTTGTTATTGATTTCATTTCCTTATCAATTGTTGATTCCTTCCTTATTCCCAAAATTTTATTTGATTGATTGATGCAATCACCATGAAAATCACAGAAAGCTTCGTGGGTCTATAGATTGATGATTATGACATCATCATAAGCACACACCTCCACAAATATCTATTGCAAACGATTTCATAATTTTGGTCCAATTGGTTTCACCAAACCGTTTGGAGGTTTGGAGTGGTTGACCGAATGGAGAGGGTTGACTGTTTGAGGGGGGTTGCTGATGTGTTGAATAATGATCTAATAGATTTTATTGATTGGTTTCTAAAGGTTCCATGATTGGATAATCTACCAAATGCAAACCCTAATCGGGTTGAGTGCTGAAATTCTCAATTGATTGAATCAATTTTGGGTTGACTAACCCAAACGGTCTCAAGACCGTTTGGAGGTCACCCAAATGGTCTCAAGACTGTTTGGAGGTCAACCAAGACCGTTTGGAATTCTATGATGAAGTATGATTAGTTGGTTGAAGAGCTAGTGATATCAAATTGAAATACAATCAATATCTCAATTGATGATTGATTCAATGATGCAAACCCTAATTGAATTTCATTGATTTCAATGATGGGACTAGTCAAACGGTCTCAAGACCATTTGGAGGTCATCCAAATGACCTCAAGACCGTTTGAGGTTAGGTCATGACATAGCTAAGTGGTGATTCAATGATTTCAATCGAATTAGTTCCACAATGTCAACCATTGATGGTTCCTCGATTTCAAAACCCTAATTGATGGTTTCTTGCTTATAAACCCTAGTTCAATTGGGTTTAAAACCCTAATTGAAGGTCCAATTGAAGGGTGATTCAATGTTTCAATTGAAGAATAAATTAGTGGTTCAATTGATAGATGGTTCAATGATTGAAATCCTAAATTGACTAAGTGATGGAAGACCCTTTTGGTCCATTCAGTTTGGAGAAAGTTGGGACCAAACGGTCTTCAGACCGTTTGAGTCCAAACATTCTCAAGACCGTTAGGGATCAAACGGTCTCAAGAACATTTGGGACCAAACGGTCTCAAACCGTTTGGAGACCCAAGTTCATTCGGTTTCAATATGTTTTGTCTAAACGGTTTCAAGCGCCAACCTTGCTAAACAGTTTCAAACCGTTTGAACTTAATTGGTCAAGACCGTTTGAGGTCTAAGTGACCAAGACCGTTTGGGGTCTAAGTGACCAAGACTATTTGAGGTTCAAATTGGTCAAACCATTTGGACACTTAATATGATTAAGGTTCAATTAGCTACTTGATTGATAATGTTGTAGACCAAAGATGATTATAATGGTTAACCCTAACTGTGTGTACTTAAATGAAGAACTGACCTAGATCAATCCTGAACTACTTAACATCCTAGAGAGGATGAGAGTGAGAGTGAGGAATGCTCACATAATTAAGCCCTAATTCTCTCATTGTGAATGAAATATGTATTCAGGGTTGGATCCATAATAATGAGATCATGAAACCCTCATTGAAAAGATTAATGAGCCCTGACCTTAATTTAGGGCAAAGCTATGTGAAACCCTAATTAGGGCAAAGCTATGTGAAACACTAATTGAGGTAGTTGTCAAGTGAAACCCTAATTAGGGAAAAGCTATGTGAAACCCTAATTGAGGTAGATGTCAAGTGAAACCCTAATTAGGGCAAAGCTATGTAAAACCCAAATTGAGGGAGATGTCAAGTGAAATCCTAATTTCAGGTAATACTATGTGAAACCCTGATATAGACGGATGTTATGTGAATCTCTAATGAAGAGTGATATTAGGTGAAATCCATATATATGGGAGATGCTATGTGAACCTCAATTTATAAATATGGAAAATCCTATTCCTAAGAATGGAATAGTGATTAATATATTGACAAATGTAACACATAGAGAGGTTGATAATGGATATCTTTATATTAATAGTTCCTAACTCAAGGATGATTCCATATCATTGGCAATGGTTGTATATTCTAAATAAGTGACTTATGACCAATAAATTACATGAATAATGTGATGAACTAGTGCATTAAGTATTAGGATGGGGAATACCCTAATACAAGCTAAGTGGATGAACTCAGGTAAGATAAAGGTGATGAGGGAAGTGATACATCAAGATATGATAGATATCACAACCAGCACCTCAAGACTGATATACCTTGATGTGTTTTAAATCCAATATATTTGGATGAGTGACACATGAAGTGTGTCATGTCAATTGTTACATTGAGATGTAATGCACTTTGATAAGTGTAGGCTAACATGCCTTATGAAAAGGTTAATCCAAATCAATAAACTATGATGCAATCATATTCTGATAAACATGAGAGAGAAACTCATACTTTGTGTTGATAATTCATTTAATGATGAATGATGAGAATAAATAAGTATGATTGAATACTTATGTTATCAATATTGGCTCCTAACTGTGTGAGGCAATGAAATAGGGCTTGATCATTAATAATATGATCTTAAGAACCTAAGTGGTTATTTATGGAAAACCCTAATGGAGGGTGATGATATGTAAGAGAAACCATGAACCTAAAAAGGGAATAGTGGTATTACTTTGTGTTGCCTGGTGTTGACATGTAGGAATTATAACTGTCATCATGAAGTACTAAGCGTGCAGGTATCATGAGAATATAAACATAGCCATGTATGAGCCATGATGTTTCTTTTATTAGAAATTGATAATGAGCCATATTATGCCTTGTTGCCTACTAAGAGGTAACAAGAGGTGAATTAAGCTTTGTGTGCTATGTGGAATGCTTATGTAGCAAGAATCATGCTTACCTTGGTCAAATGACTTGAAGGTATTAAGTTACCTGTTAAGTGGTAACACGTATTCTATGATGAACTAAGGGTTTTAATACCCATATTCTATAATCATGATGATGAACGTGAAATGGAAATGTACTTGATGAGATGAGGGATTAAGATCCCAATACTTTGTTAAAAGAGTATGGCTACAGGCCATGACTCCACAAAACAATGCCAGGCATTAGCTATGTGATCTAAGCCTGAAGAGAGTATATGCTACAATTATAACTCTATAGTGAAGATGTCAATATATCCTGGCAAGCTAATTGCAATTTGACACCTAATGTGTAAAATATAATCAGTCGTGTAGTGTATTTGCATAAAATTGAAATACGAGAAACATTGGTTGATACTATACTGCTTAGTATAGCGGATAAATGTTATACATGATCTTCACATTACTTATTGGATAAGTGGCATGATGCTCTATCAGGTTATAGCTGCAATGCTTCAGATCCGAATAATGTTCTAATATGTTAGATAATGAATTAACTGCTATTAAACAATTACGATTCCTCTGTTCAGATTTATCTTATTAAATTGCAATAATAATGTTTCTGGCGGAGAGTTATATCTCTCGCTGGGGCAATTTACAATTGTCTCACCCCCGTGGGAACCACATTTTTAGGTGGACGCGGACAAGGAGGCAGGAATCCTTCAGTAGGTGAAGGACAACAACATCAGCAGTAGGGACAACAGTGAATTCTCAGGTCGAGACACTAGCTGTTATGCCTTGTATAGATGTGCATAGAGTCCTATGTGTCGTCTCTGTATTCTTGGGTCCTCGGAGTAGTAGTTAGTGCTTTTGAGATTTTGGCTCAGTGCCTTGAGATTTTATACTTTTTGTGATTACTTTAGCAAGGCAGTTGATGCTTGTAATTCTCAGAAAAAGATGATACAAGACATGTACTTGTAAACCAGTAAGTAATTAAATTACTTCAGTTCTTTGTGAATGAGTTTTCCTATGTGTGGACCTCTCTGTAAAATGGTTTTAATTTTTAGTGATTTTCAATAATCCGCTGCTTAGTGATCGCTTCCGCTAGTTAATAATGTGTTATTCGAACGGTGCGTCACAATTTAGTGGTATCAGAGCTCTAGGTTTGCTGAGTCTACAGAGACATAGGATTAAGGTTGTTGAGTCTGTTCTAAGTGTCTTCCAGTTTATCTGATAGTATCTTCTACTCACATAGGAGAAGAAGAACTTGAAGATGTTTGGATCACATGAAGAACATATTGCTGAGAGCAGCATTGCTGCACCAAGAGGAGGTGCAAGGGATCAAGCTATGGAGGAACCCGTACTTAAGATTCCTCATCTTGATCAAGCTGCATTAGAGAACCCAACTTTCCATACTCTGTTCGGGTAGTTTATGGCGACTATGACGCATATGGAGGATAGGATGCCACCACCTGCACCTAGGGCACCATCCCACAATGAGGGATATGGAGCCGACAAGACTTTTGAGAGACTTCATCGGGTTGGAGCCATAGATTATGATGGTACAGCTGATCCAGCAGATGCTGATTTGTGGCTGACAGAGCTGGAAAAGGCTTTCAGAATCCTTAATATCCTGGAAGCTGAGAAGGTAAGACATGCAGTGTACCTCCTAAAAGGGAGTGCTGGTTACTAGTGGATTATAGAAGAAGATAAGAGGCCAGGTGAAGAAGATGGATGGGAGGTATTCTGACGAGAATTCGTCAGTAGATACTTCCCTAAGACGTACCTAGATGAGAAGATCTCTCAATTTGAGAGGATCAGACAAGGACATATGAATGTTAGCGAGTATGAAGCTAAGTTCATGGAGATTTTACAGTTTTGTTTGCATATGACAGTTAATGATGAGGAAAGAATTCGACATTTTGAGAAGGGGTTGAACGCTAAACTGACCACTCCTGTGTCTGCTTTAGAGAACAGGGAGAGGTTTGCCACTTTTATGGAGTCAGTAAGGAGGATAGAAAGGTCTGAAATCGAGAAATGACAGACCAGTGGTAAGAAGGTGTACACTCAGTTTCAAGAACAACGATCTAAAAGCTTTAAGAAGCTGAGATTTTCTGCATCAGAAGCACCATCGAGATTCCATCCCCATACGCAATGGAAATCAAGTAGGGGTAGGGACCGTAGTATTGATCCAAGAAGAGCCCCCGACATAGCATCAACATCGGTGATTGGATCTCATAGACCCTATTTTGTGACCAGGGTCTGTTACCAATGTAGACAACTGAGACATCTAGTAAAGGATTGTCCAGCTGGGAATACAATGGTGACTCAACCCTAGGGGCAGAGTCAACAAGGCTCACAAAGGAGATAGTTTTCTAGTAACATTAGAGGGTGTGGACAAGCATCTCGAGCTGGTTCATCAACACCTAACAATAACGCACATGGTTAACAACCAAAAACTGCAAGGTTCTATGCAATGAATCAATCTGATGCAATAGTCAACCCTCGGGTTGTGACATGTTAGATGAAATAGATTCATTCTAATATTTCATTTCATGATTCTATGTGTTAAGAAAATAAAAATAAAAGTAGTTGCTTTTGAACTTCCTCTGACTAGTCCTATAAGGACACAAGAAAGATAAGAATTTACATTTTACTCAGTATTCCTTAAAATGCTTTATAATCTCTGTTATCTGTGTGATAAAAGATGAGATATAGAAGTGATGTCTGAAGAGAATCTAGGAATGAAGAATCCTATGTGTATAATGATATGAAAAGTGAGGAACATAATAGTAAATAAAGTGCATACTACCTAGTCTCAATACTTGTATACCCTGGCCAAGTATATGATTATTGGAGATAGGGCAAGTATGGAACTCTTAGATCGTTATCTTTCTGATTACTCTGATCAAGTAGTCATTCTGAAACAATCTAGTGAGTATAATGAAACCATATAGGGATTGCTAAGTGAACTTTCCCAATTACATAGGGATTTTTGAGTGAACTTTCCCAATTACATAGGGATTGCTAAGTGAACTTTCCCAATTACATAGGGATTGCTGAGTGAAATTTCCCAATAACATAGGGATTTCTAAGTGAACTTTCCCAATAACATAGGGATTGCTAAGTGAACTTTCCCAATTACATAGGGATTGCTAAGTGGACTTTCCCAATTACATAGGGATTGCTAAGTGAACTTTCCCAATTACATAGGGATTGCTGAGTGAACTTTCCCAATTACATAGGGATTGCTAAGTGAACTTTCCCAATTACATAGGGATTGCTAAGTGAACTTTCCCAATTACATAGGGATTGCTGAATGAACTTTCCCAATAACATAGGGATTTCTATGTGAACTTTCCCAATAACATAGGGATTACTAAGTGAACTTTCCCAATTACATAGGGAGTGCTAAGTGAACTTTCCCAATAACATAGGGATTGCTAAGTGAACTTTCCCAATTACATTGGGATTTCTAAGTGAACTTTCCCAATTACATAGGGATTGCTGAGTGAACTTTCCCAATAACATAGGGATTTCTAAGTGAACTTTCCCAATAACATAGGGATTTCTAAGTGAACTTTCCCAATTACATAGGGAGTGCTAAGTGAACTTTCCCAGCCACATAGGGTTTTCTAAGTGAACTTTCCCAAACAAATAAAGGATTGTTGAGTGGATTACCCCTATTAAATATTTATGTTTCCTCTTTGATGAACAACCTTGGGCAATGATAGGGGTATGTTCCTTTATGTTTCTTCCTTTCATTAACATGACAATCAAGTAAGTATTATGACATTTGATGTACATGGATTAAAAATAATCCATTGATGGATACTTAGAAAAGTATCAGTTTGCTTTGGACTTTGGTTCCAAGATAATAATATTTGGAACAAGCAATGTCCTAAAATAAAAGAAATACCTTGTGCATGTGTACCTTTGGTGGTAACAACAAGAGAAATGAATATGATAAGGATGAAATGTGTTCTCAACACATATGATGAATACCAAAGTAAGGATTATGGTACCTGAGAAATAATAGATGATTTATGTTGGTTACCTATATTGGTCAACTATGAAATCAATCTAGTTGCATAAAATAATATGGACATCATATGTTAGGGGTTTATGCTCTGCATAAACATAAACATTGATAAGGTTGAACTAATGGAAGGAAAAATTGTAATTAGTGGAAAAGCTTATCAAGCTAAAAATATTTCCTTAGAATAACCCTGTGTGGAAGAACTATGTATGGTATCTCCATGACATTAAGATGTTTTGTGGATACTTGATGGTATGATAAATGATTAAAATCTATCTCTCCTTTTTCTAGGATTTCGGGGATGAAATCCTTGTTAGGTGTTTATAATTTGTAACATCCCTGACCTGGGTTATGCTTTAACCCTGGGTGTTTTGTTTAAGAAAGATAATTTTATGCTTTATATTATCTTTTTAAAAGTAATTAAGGCTGAAGAGGAACTTATATTTCAATTTTAGTCCATTTTGAACTATGTTGAAAATAATGTTTTGCTTGTGTTGGACTAAAGTGAAAATTACCCAAGTTGGGGGGAGGTTAAAGTTCAAATTGTGCATGATAATATGTTCCTCATGTGTTGAAGCATCATGAGAATGAAGATGATGCAGAGGAATGGCTTGTGGTAGCCTGAGTACCAAGAAAGAGCTGATAAAGCAATGTTTGTGCATTAAAACCTAGTTTTGGTGTAATGTGCAATTTACCTAAAACTCAGGATTCAATATGCAAATTACCACTTCAATAAGGTCCATAATATTTCTTGGCATCATGTTGAGGCAAGAAAATGAGAGGGGCGTCTCATTTGTACCTCTTTGAAGGAGAGAGAATCTTAATATTAAAATAATCAATATTTAAGCATAATTGAAATTGGAATTCAATTTAATGCAAAAATAAATATATTAATTGAAGAGCCCTTCAACCAAAATAAGAAGGTTGATATTTCACAAGGATGGACGAGCATGTTCCTTGAAAAGGCAATGAAAATATCAACGTGAGTGGAGAACCCACTCACATTAAGAAAACAAAAAGAAATATCCACTAACTTATGGATATTAGTATGATAAGGGTTAAGGTGCTTAATTTACTTTTCTTTAAAACATGGATAATTGAGAGGAATAAGATGCAAAGGAGATAGCCTCATAACCAAGGAAGGGAAGGGAGCAAGTGGCAAGGAAATGGAGGAGATAATCCCTACTTTATCTCTCTTAAATGAATTTTCCATAAAATTCATATATATGCTCCTTTATCCATTAGTGAAAGGGTAATTTCGAAACCAATTTCACTTCTTGCTTGAAAAAATGAAGAAGGGAGCTTGGAGCCACAGGAGGACGACCTCCAACCTATTGGTAAGCTTCTTGACCTTCTCTCACCTTGATTTCATGGTGGAAATCACAAATCAATGCATGATTTCTTCTTATCTCGATCCCATCTTCATTTCTAACCATTCATTTTCACTCAAAGCTTGAGGACAAGCCTTGGAATAGTGAAAGGAGTTGCATCCACCATTGTTGACGTAATCTTGGAGCTTTGAAGCTCAATTGGAGGTGGGTTATATAACTTGAACCCTTGAAGTTTGTTATTGATTTCATATCCTTATCAATTGTTGATTCCTTCCTTATTCCCGAAATTTTATTTGATTGATTGATGCAATCACCATGAAAATGACTGCAAGCTTCGTGGGTATACATCTTGATGATGATGACATCATAATAAGCACACACCTCCACAAATATCTATTGCAAATGGTTTCATAATTTTGGTCCAATTGGTTTCACCAAACCGTTTGGAGACCCTAATCGGGTTGAGTGCTGAAATTCTCAATTGATTGAATCAATTTTGGGTTGACTAACCCAAACGGTCTCAAGACCATTTGGTGGTCACCCAAATTGTCTCAAGACCGTTTGGAGGTCAACCAAGACCATTTGGAAGTCTATGATGAAGTATGATTAGTTGGTTGAAGAGCTAGTGATATCAAATTGAAATACAATCAATAACTCAATTGATGATTGATTCAATGATGCAAACCCTAATTGAATTTCATAGATTTCAATGATGGGACTAGTCAAACGGTCTCAAGACCGTTTGTAGGTCATCCAAACGACCTCAAGACCATTTGAGGTCAGGTCATGACATAGCTAAGTGGTGATTTAATGATTTCAATCGAATTAGTTCCACAATGTCAACCATTGATGGTTCCTTGATTTCAAAACCCTAATTGATGGTTTCTTGCTTATAAACCCTAGTTCAATTGGGTTCAAACCCTAATTGAAGGTCTAATTGAAGGGCGATTTAATGGTTCAACTGAAGAATAAATCAGTGGTTCAATTGATAGATGGTTCAATGATTGAAATCCAAAATTGACTAAGTGATGGAAGACCCTTTTGGTCCATTCGGTTTTGAGAAAGTTGGGACCAAACGGTCTTAAGACGGTTTGACTCCAAACGTTCTCAAGACCATTTGGGATCAAATGGTCTCAAGAACGTTTGGGACCAAACAGTCTCAAACTATTTGGTGACCCAAGTTCATTCGGTTTTAATATGTTTTATCTAAACGGTTTCAAGCGCCAACCTTGCTAAACTGTTTCAAACCGTTTGAACTTAATTGGTCAAGACCGTTTGAGGTCTGAGTGACCAAGACCGTTTGGGGTCTAAGTGACCAAGACTATTTGAGGTTCAAATTGGTGAAACCATTTGGACACTTAATATGATTAAGGGTCAGTTAGCTACTTGATTGATAATGTTGTAGACCAAAGATGATTATAATGGTTAACCCTAACTGTGTGTACTTAAATGAAGAACTGACCTAGATCAATCCTGAACTACTTAACATCCTAGAGAGGATGAGAGAGAGAGAGGAATGCTCACATAATTAAGCCCTAATTCTCTTATTGTGAATGAAATATGTATTCAGGGTTGGATCCATAATAATGAGATCATGAAACCCTCATTGAAAAGATTAATGAGCCCTGACCCTAATTTAGGGCAAAGCTATGTGAAACCCTAATTAGGGCAAAGCTATGTGAAACCCTAATTGAGGTAGTTGTCAAGTGAAACCCTAATTAGGGAAAAGCTATGTGAAACCCTAATTGAGGTAGATGTCAAGTGAAACCCTAATTAGGGAAAAGCTATGTGAAACCCTAATTGAGGGAGATGTCAAGTGAAATCCTAATTTCAGGTAATACTATGTGAAACCTTAATATAGAAGGATGTTATGTGAATCTCTAATGAAGAGTGATATTAGGTGAAATCCATATATATGGGAGATTCTATGTGAACCTCAATTTATAAATATGGAAAATCCTATTCCTAATAATGGAATAGTGATTAATATATTGCCAAATATAACACCTAGAGAGGTTGATAATGGATATATTTATATTAATAGTTACTAACTCAAGGATGAGTCCATATCATTGGCAATGGTTGTATATTCTAAATAAGTGACTTATGACCAATACATTACATGAATAATGTGATGAACTGGTGCATTAAGTATTAGGATGGGGAATACCCTAATACAAGCTAAGTCGATGAACTAAGGTAAGATAAAGGTGATGAGGGAAGTGATACATCCAGATATGATAGATATCACATCCAACACCTCAATATTGATATACCTTGATGTGTTTTAAATTCTATATATTTGGATGAGTGACACATGAAGTGTGTCATGTCAATTGTTACATTGAGATGTAATGCACTTTGATAAGTGTAGGATAACATGCCTTATGAAAAGGTTAATCCAAATCAATAAACTATGATGCAATCATATTCTGATAAAGATGAGAGAGAAACTCATACTTTGTGTTGATAATTCATTTAATGATGAATAATGAGAATAAATAAGTATGATTGAATACTTATGTTATCAATATTGGCTCCTAACTATGTGAAGCAATGAAATATGGCTTGATCATTAATAATATGATCTTAAGAACCTAAGTGGTTATTTATGGAAAACCCTAATGGAGGGTGATGATATGTAAGAGAAACCCTGAACCTAAAAAGGGAATAGTGGTATTACTTTGTGTTGCATGGTGCTTACATGTAGGCATTGTAACTGTCATCATGAAGTACTAACCCTGCAGGTATCATGAGAAGATAAACATAGCCAGGTATGAGCTATGATGTTTCTTTTATTAAAAATTGATAATGAGCCATAATATTCCTTGTTGCCTACTAAGAGGTAACAAGAGGTGAATTAAGATTTGTGTGCTATGTGGAATGCTTATGTAGCAAGAATCATGCTTACCTTGGTCAAATGACCTAAAGGTATGAAGTTATCTGTTAAGTGGTAATAAGTATTCTATGATGAACTAAGGGTTTGAATACCCATATTCTATAATCATGATGATGAATGTGAAAAGGAAATGTACTTGGTTAGATGAGGGATTAAGATCCCAATACTTTGTTAAAAGAGTATGGCTACATGCCATGACTCCACAAAACAATGCCAGACATTAGCTATGTGATCTAAGCCTGAAGAGAGTATATGTTGCAGTTATAACTCTATAGTGAAGATGTCAATATATCTTGGCAAGCTAATTGCAGTTTGACACCTAATGTGTAAAATGTAATCAGTCGTGTAGTGTATTTGCATAAAATTGAAATACGAGAAACATTGGTTGATACTATCCTACGTAGTATAGAAGATAAATGTTATACATGATCCTCACATTCCTTATTGGATAAGTGACATGCTGCTCTATCAGGTTATAGCTACAATGCTTCAGATTAGAATAATGTTCTAATCTATTAGATAATGAATTAACTGTTGTTAAACAATTACGATTCCTCTGTTCAGATTTATCTTATTATACGGCAATAATAATGTTTCTGGCGGAGAGTTATATCTCTTGCTGGGCAATTTACAATTGTCTCACCCCCGTGGGAACCACATTTTTAGGTGGACGCGGACAAGGAGGCAGGAATCCTTCAGTAGGTGAAGGACAACAACAGTAGCAGCAGGGACAACAGTGAATTCTCAGGTGGAGATACTAGCTGTTATGCCTTGTATAGATGTGCATAGAGTCCTATGTTTCGTCTCTGTACTCTCGGGTCCTCAGAGTAGTAGTTAGAGCTTTTGAGATTTTGGCTCAGTGCCTCGAGACTTTATACCGCCTGTGATTAGTTTAACAGGGCAGTTGATGCTTGTAATTCTCAGAAAAAGATGATACAAAACATGTACTCATAAACCAGTATGTAATTAAATTACTTCAGTTCTTTGTGAATGAGTTTTCCTATGTGTGGACCGCTCTGTAAAATGGTTTTAATTTTTAGTGATTTTCGGTAATCAACTCCTTAGTGATCGCTTCCGCTAGTTAATAACATTTTAGTCAAACGGTGAGTCACAATACAAATATAAGTCTAAACACTTTCAATGATTATTGTGATATAATGTGATATTTTCTTGATTTTAGATAACTTCATAAAATTTATATATTAAGTTTTAATTGAGAAATATGAGAAGTTTTCGTTTATTAGTTTTGGTTTTAGTTGTATGTCGTGAAGATGAAATCAGAAATTAGACAACCTTATCCAATAGGGGGGAGACTGTTTGGTTGACTAAATCAAGGAAAAGATAAATAATTAATAAAGAACAAGATAAAAAGCAAGGCTCGTCTTCATCCTCAAGGAGGAGGGAGGGACTGAGTCCAGAATAAATTAAGATCGACTATGCTTGGGAAACAGAGGCGCCACAATCCTTTTCCAATTGAAATTGGAAACCAACTATGATTATAAATACAATGAAATTGTGAGCGGGCAAAGGTTCCAAAAACCTTATTTGATAGACAGAAGACTAGACTGAGAAAGGGAGAAGTGGGGCATTGCGTAGGTACCACGATCCTTAGATATAACATCATGAATTGGTGAATAACAACATGATGATTTAGGTTTAGACTTTTCCCCTGCCCGACCAGTGGTGGTGGCAGAGAATCTATCTCCTAGTACGAGCCACCTTTAGACCCTTGAACTAGTGGTGGATGGCGGTTTGAAGGAGGGCCGATGTGTAGAATGCCAGCCTGTCAGAGGGCCGCCCAACAATGCTCTGTTCTGGTCACAAAACAGGGGACCAGAGACCCCACCCGCGTTGCAGGTCTATGGGAGAAGACGAGTGGGAGACGAGTCAGCGGATGGAGGAATTAATCGGACCCCAAGAGAAGATTCACGAACTAGGAAAGCAGACCATTATCTCGTCCCTTCGATCAAAAATTGACGGCTAATATCATCACAGATTAGGTAAGCTTGTAAAATCTATATCTTTTAATTTAGGGTTCCAATTGGGACAAATAAGGTGTGTATGGAAGGATCTTGAAACCTAGTTTATTATAAAATACGAAGTTGAGTTGATTTGGTGACTTATTAGGTGAAATATTTTATGAAACAAATAGGTAGAAATATGATGTATAAGCAAAAGTTTATGATCTAAATGTAGGATTTTGCTGAAGTAAACTTTTATGATCTTATTTTGAAGTCCAAAACATGAATAAAAGGTCTGATCTGAATTATTTGATATGTATAATTTATTATGATTATTTTCCCAGTTAGGGGTATTTTAATAATTTTAGGTACCAAACATGATATAAAATTGAGGGAAAAAGTATGAGATTTTAGTTGAGGTATGAATCACTAATCTAGTATCGTATTTGATCTTAGATGATAGTTCTTATATCGTAGGAATCTATGTCATACAATTTATATTAGCATCTTAATTGTTGAAGATTTTTAAGTTGAGGATGGGAATAGTGATACTAATCTTTATGGAGATGATATATCTTGAGCATTCATCATGATATCAGAGTTCTTAGAGGATATGATGGTATGACTGACACTTGAGAAAACCACAATATGTATAGGATGACCTATATACTCTATTAGGGTATCTTGGAGTTTTTGGATATAGTGTTGATTTTGTATCATATTCAATTCCAGGAAATACCAGGTTCCACAAAGACATGAGGGTATACTAGGGTTTAATCAATCCTTGGATATTCATTAGGAGTTGCTCCAATCTATGTAAGTGGTCCATGCACTTTTGAACATAGTTATTAGATGTTTATATGCTATTGTGTACAATGTACACATTATTAAGTGATTGTATTATTCATGCTACGATTTTATTGATCAAAGTTAAAAGTTAATGAGTAAATGAAATCTCTTTTACTGTTTATTTTCAAGAATCATAATATAACATCATATTCATGTTTAAGAGCACGAGTAAAGAGTATTCAACAATAAAGAGTAAAGATAATGAGTGAACCTTATATAAGATCCTTGTCATGGGCTTTCCCAGCATACAGATCACTTCAGTGCAATTCAAGAGGCACTTTGGTTCAAAGAAAAGAGGTAGTTCAGTGCAAAACATGAGGACTCTTATATAAGTCAGATAAAAGACAAAGATAAAATGTAAAGTTTATTTTCATGATGTTAAATTTTTTCTTTTCAAAGTATATGTTATGTCAATTTTATAATATATTCAATTACACTTACAAATTGTTTTATGCATGAATCGGGGTGCGATGCCCGCAGTAAAGAAGCAACATCAAGGATAGAGCTAGCTGAGGACCAACTAAAGAAGGAACTCAAGGACATCTGAGACCAGACCTAGTGGGGTGCCAACTATCAATAGATTAGATTTTCCTTTATGCTTATGAGACATGTGTTTTATGTTATAAGTTTGACATATGAGAAATTATACAATGTATCCTGTATTGGTTTCTCAAACTTTATTGTTATGCAATGATTATCATTTTGTGACATTCCCAATAAGATTATGCTTCCTCTCAACGAACTATATGTTTTAGAAAATTGGGATGTTATAGTGTGTGACCCTATATGTCCCAAATTTTGTTGGTAGTTAATGTCCATACTAGATTATGTCATCACAAACAATGAGTTGTATGTAGAAAGATATCATCTCTACCCAAGTAATTGAGAAGTTGGAAATAAGTTTAACCTACCATTAATGATTAGTGTTACAATGATCATATAGTTCGTTTGTCTCTGATGTCCAGGGTGAACTCAAGGCATGGAATCATCTTCCTCTTAACATTCAATCCATGTTCTGTGAACTAGATCAGACTGTATGAGAAACATGTGATCTCAGTTAACTCAATCTTTACGGTCAAATATTTACAAAATAATATCAAAAACATAAACAACCTTTATTACAATCATGCTTGTACATCAGAGTGGCGGAAGCTACAAATATGATTACAAAGTTTAAGAATAAAAATTTATTACTATCTAGTCTTCAACGGAGGACTACCCAGTGCATGACTCTTCAAGAACTTCCATCTACCACTTGCCCATGAGTTCCCACAAGGAACGAAACCACACATGGACCCCATTCCAGGGAAATAAAAATCAACAAAGCTGGTACTAAATTCTTATGTTGAGCATTTGCAAAATATAGGTTCAAAGTGTACTTCAAGGTAATATCAAATCTAGGTAAGGAGTATCTGGTCAACGAAATTTATCAAAATACAAACAACAATATTTCAATGTTTGTAATTAAAGATCAAATTTCCACAAGCTATGCAAAATAGTTCAAGATATCAAATTATCAAAATACTTGAAATGATCAATTTTTGAATATTAAGGTTGAGCACTATCATATCATTTCATTCAAGGGAAATAATGCCTTCTGTTCAATCATCTATGAAAGAACAACATTGAGCCTAACTACAATGTTAACCAGTCGAATGGGGGTTGACTAAACCATTAGAACCTGTGCACAAGGCGGCATGACATACCCTACCTCAAGTGAGCCAAAGCTCTAAGGGGCCAAAGCCCAAAGGGACCAAAGTCCAGGGAGTCCAAACTCCAAATAGATCAAGTCAAGTGCTATTATAATATTCAATGCAATCAAACAATAATCCATCTAAGGTGGTGAACTTTCAAAGAGGTAGGAAAGGCTTACAAAAATATAGGGTTCACCACTAAACAATGTGCATGAAATTCAAGAGGGAAATTTATAACTCAATATAAAAATAGAGAATATAGTACCTCAATTTATTCAATACTCCATAGATTACACATCACCAAGAATGGATCCAAGAGTAAAAAATCTACAAGGTATTGTAATGGTGTCATCACTTGGTTTGGAATCAATTACTTGTTCAATATTTTCCATTAGAGTTTCCATACCCATCTAGGATTATTACAATTCCATGGTTCTTTCATTCTCTTTCTTTCTAGGGTATCTAGTTGATTTGTGTATATAATCAATTTTACATGCCTAACTATTTTACCACCTTCCAGATTAAATACTAAAATATTATTCTCTATTTTGTGTAATGTTTTTCTATATAATTATTAGGCTCAATTGAATTTATTTACTATATTTCCTTTCTAGGCAAATCTAAGATTAAGCTTCAATATGCCTTACTATATATTAGTCATGTAGTTAGTTTTTTTATTATGCTCCCAATTACGTAGGATTTCAATAAAACATAATAAAGTAATTTAGTGCATAATGGGTCATCTTAACAAAGTTTGTGTTACTAAAATCCATCCATGTATCTATCTACAAGAGTAACCTCCCTCTATGTATATATATACTTATTCTTTCCCTCGTATAACCCTTGTATCAAGATTGATTCATATTCCTTCTCAATAAATTTTCATTGTTATAAATGTAGATATAAGTACAAATATAACTATGTACAAGTTACTCATTATACATAATAAGATACATTCTCGGCTTAGGTTTTCTAATGTCATATGCACTTGAACATTCATACATGTTATGGTTTAGGTATCTTACATGCTTGAATATAGATACACCATATGGATAATTGTAAACAAAATATGTTCACATATTGTCTGATTCAATTTGTCATATAGAAGTATTCATATGTTATTCATAACTATTAGAAGAAACCTTCTTTTGATTTTCATCTTATTTTAGAAAGATCAATTAGATGATATGTTTGTATATGCATTTGTGTTACAAAACAATGTTAGTTATAGATACATATATCTATATGTAAAATGGTTATTTATGTGGATAAGAATTCATTTACCCTCTATCCCTGTATAACCCTCATTAGTTATCTTGTTAGATCTATCATACATGAACATATGAGATGCTTACCTAATGACTTGCAGATGATGACATTGAATGTGTAACATGTTGGACTGATCTGATTCATGCTCGTATCTAGCAGTACGATCTCCTTGAACATCCTAGATCCTGGTACTACAATGGTTGGGGAGGAGCATAGTGGCATAACACTGATACATGGAGAGGTTTCTCTTCTTCAAGTAGTCAGGGTCTGAAGATCGCTGTTGGGATCAAGTTCCACATGGCAGTAGGATTCCATATGAAGGAACTGACCTGCTCAGATTGGTGCCTTTTAATCATTGATGATCAGTGGAACACCAACATAGACTGAGGTGTCTTCATACAGGGTCGTCCTCCCTCCGTTGTCATGGTCGGAGATAACCAGAGAGTAGTCTGGCCGAAGGCAGTGGTGAAATTGTATGTGCAGCCGTGCAAGTGTGTGTTAAGTGCAGGTTGGTCGGAGGAGAATCTGTAGGTGAGGATGCAACTCAGCAGATTCGAAGATTGCGTTGGGGACAACGTGAGGCAGCAACATTGGACGGTGGTTCATGTAGGGTTGTCGTGGTTTTGAAGGTAGCAGACAATGTGAACAACGTTGGACGAGGAGGGTGAAAGGGAAGAAGGACGAGGCAAGGGATCTAGGGTAGATTATGGTGTGGAGGAGCCCAATAGGTAGTGTTAATGTTGTTGCTTGTGAGGAGATCCAAGTGATCTATAGACGATCAAGGATTACATGGTGAGGAGACGCAGTTGCAGGTGGCGACCAGTGTTACGAATCTGTCAACATTATCCTGCGGCCAGGCTGAAGGGTGTGAGGAGAGAGAAGAGTGAGCAGAGGGGAATCGTACGTCTAAGGTAGGTAGAGTCTAGGGAGTCTCAGAGCCGCTGTATGAGCCTGGGACTCCTCCAAGCTCTATTTGCCGATTCTATGGTTTGGGGACTTCTGAAATTCGTTGTAAGTCGATTGGTACTACTACTATTCTGGCATCGTCGAGAAGGTGAGGAAGAGAGGAGGAGGAGCTCGCAAGGGGCGTGACAGTGGTCTCCGATTACTGGAAGACCATGAGGAGGTCGTGCGGGTTGGTGGTGTGGTGAAGGGGTTCTGGTGCCATCGTTGGTCAAGGTTCATAATAGTTGCAGGCCAATGGGGAAGAGGTTGATCCACGAGGGGGCTGATGTTGGCAGAAGGTGAGAGTACAGGCCCATCGCAGGGTTGGGGTGTTATCATTTATCTTAGTTGGTTGCAAGGAGGATTTGAAACCTAGGTTACGGCCGTCGTTGTTGCTATTTCCTAGCGAGGGGGTAGTGATCGGGCGGTAGTTCTGTTCTGGACGTTGGAGAGGGGTCAATTTGTTTCAGGTCGAGGACATGAATGTGTGGGGAAAGGAAACATAGAGTCCAACACTTGCTTGTCGGGATGAGAAACGCCCCCCATAAAGGAACCCTAGTCAAGTAGGGGAAGGAAGAAGGAGTCGAGAGTTCTGTAACGGCAAACGTTAGTGGAGTTACACAGAGGGCTTATTTACATGATTTGCGAGAGAGAGGAGTAAAAGAATGTGTTAACTCTTTTATTAGGTCAATGAGTGTAGTTAATATCATATTACAATTACATTCTATAACTTTTAAATGAAAAGGCCAATGGTTGGCCATGGTTGAATTTCTATTCAACTAAAATACTACTACCATCACTTTACAAATCAAACTTAACTGCCAGAATAATTAATTCAAGTATTTCTTTCTTTAAATGTGATTAATGTTTCTCCTTGATCAAATTGAGAGAAAAAGGTGGGTTAATCAAGGTATTTAGGCACAAACACATCAAGTAGGACTAAATTATTTCTAATATGACAAATGATACTCAAATGAGGGATTGGATTGCAAATATTTCTCTAGTGAGGCTAATTGATGCATTTAGACACAAGGGAATCAATTAAAAACCATTCCTATCAAAAACCCTGGCAATTTAATCAAATAAATGGAGTTTGGAATGATGGCCAACATTATAAATAAATTAAACTTAGGGAAAAATAGCTCAACATAGATATGGTAGCCAAATCTCAGTATGTTACAATTATCATATAATGATTCACATGAGTATGACCATACATTTCTCATTCTCGTTAATAATGTGGCCATGATATGAACTCAGGAAGGAGGGCCAAATCTCATCTACATCACTCACAATCAATCCCCATGTGTCACAATGTACCTGAGCACCACCTATATTGTAACCCTTATTTAAGATCACATTGGATGATGCCAAAGTACATCGAACGACATGTTAAAAATGTATTAACTTCAAGTCTAAGAGCTATAATCATCACTATCACTATGAGAGCTCATTATGACTACCATTCCACAGTCACCATGCATCTTTATCAAGGCGGGTATGTCCAATACACTGTTCTATAACAAGTACATATTTCCTTGTTTTGATATAATATATAATGATTAATGTGATTATGTCACAATATAGCTCTACTGCATTGTTAATGCTTGGAACCACCCCAAGTTTATTGATGAAATTCTTGATCCAAACAACTTCCTTTGTTGCATTGTATGTAGCAATGTACTCGACCTCTGTTGTAGAATCAACAAAAGCCTCTTTCTTGAGACTCTTCCATCTTACAACTCCATTTTTAAGGAAAAACAAAAATCCAAATTGTGATGTATAATCACCTTTGTCAATTTTGAAGATAACATTAGTGTAACATTTTACAACCAACTCTTCCTCACCACCATAAATAAGGAACTGATCCTTATTTATTCTCAAGTACTTAAGGATGTTCTTACAGAAGTCCAATGACCTTCATTGGGATCTGAATGATACCTTCTCGTCATACTCAATGCATACAAAATAACAAGATGAGTACATAACATTGCGTACATGATAGATCCAATTGCATATTCATATGGAAGATTACTCATGTGGTTTGGTTCTTTATAAGAATCGGGACATTGATTTCTAGATATACTAACACCATGGGACTGGGTATGTTTCACTACAACAAAATTGCCCATTAGCGGCATTTATTCTAGTGGCATTTATAAAAAAAGCCACTATCTTTTTAATATACAAGCATTTTTAATTAAAATGCCACTAAACCTCCTATTATAGAGTTTCTAAAAAGCACTTAACATTAACATCATTTATATTTTAAATTAGCGGCAATCCTAAATTACCATACCCAAATTTGCTAAGGCAATATTGCCTTTCCCGCTCCAAATTTCACTCACTCGCGCTCCAAATTTCCCTGACTCTCCCTAATTCAGCCCGTGTCGCGCGCTCTCTCGCAAGCTTGCTATCGACTTCCTCTCCCTCTCCACTCTCTCCTTCGCGACGAGCCCTAGAAGGAAGCCAGCTTAGAGAAGCTGCCGGCCGTAGAGAAGCTCTAGAGAAGCTGTCGTCCAGCGCCGACGGTGAGTCCCTGGAACCGGCGCGTCGAGGAGAGTTGCCGGCCGTACGTGTCAATGGGATTTGGACCTAGCCAACCTAAAGCACCACCTCAGGCGTCAGCGAGCTCGAGGGACTCCAATCATCCCAAGCTTTGCAACTTTCTAAAGAGGTATGTTGGCACTTCCCCTCTCCTCCCCGCATGCAATAACTCAATGAGCTCGTCAGGTTTCTCTCCTTTTCCCTCGTTCACTCCGCTAGCCCCCTGCACCCCCACAAATCCCACCCATGGTCAAACTCTATTTCTCACACCCTATTCTCACCTCTTCTCTGCCTCCCAATTTGGTGACACTCTCACCATCTTCTCCGCCTCCCACCCCCATCTCGTCCCCTCTAGGAGAAGCCAACCTCCAGTCCAGATCACCAAAGATGGCCACGACAAACAAGCCCAATTTGGGTCATATTATTCAGGCACGAGGTGGATAAAGTGGAAGGTGGAGTGACCTATGTATGACTGAAATATTTAGAATGTGTCCGAACTCATACACTTGAGGGATAGATTTTGTGTGTGTATTTGAGAGTGACACTCTTTGTTTTAGGGGCTTCATAGTTAATAGACAGTATTTTGGGTGGTGCATGAACACAATGTACATACATAGCCAAACACTTAATATTTTGGTAACACATAGGTCATACCACATGTAAGGTTGGATAAAATCCGATTTTGGTGTTATATGCATATTTTACCCTGTATTTCCCTTTTTATTCTGTTCTTTAAAATATAAGTCTTGTATTTACCTGCATTAAATGATATTTCCACCATTTAGTAATAACTTTCAATCATTTTGTAGAAAATTACTGAGTTTTGGAGCAGAAGAAATTTCATTAGTTGGGATTATTCTTCTACCAATGACATCTTAGTCGATAAAAGGACACTCATAATCAATATTATAAAAACCATTGGTTCATCAATCGATGGAAAACCTCAATCCTTTCTCATCTATAGAAATCTACAAAAAGTGCTAAGCACATCAACTAATGGTCAGGTGGGTGACCAACTTGAAGACTTGGAACTTTATTCATTAACCAACTAATGATGTATTATTTACATTTTCATTGGTATCCATAAATTGATGGTCCTCATGCTCCAGAAACCTTAGACTTCAAAGACTATGCATTTTCATAAGTATCCATAGACCGATGACAAGAGTAGGTCACCAAATAATGAAAAAGCTTCCTTAATCCTCCTACATACTTGTAGACAAGAGTCCATTGATGGGATCACAAACCTCACCTACCTATGTAATTCTTTCTATCTCCCACTAATGAGAACATTGTATTCATTACCAAATGAAGAAACACATCTAGTAGTGGAGGACAGACTCCAGTTATCAATGGAGACATAACAAGCTCTCGTCCAGTGACAAAGATCCTTTTAACCCCTATGCCTACCTAATTAGTTAAGTGTTTGCCCAAGGAACCTCTCATGATTCTTGGAGTGCAAGAAAATGATCATATGCTCATGTGCCTTGATCACACACCAATTCCTATAAATAGGGACCCCAAGCCTTCAAAAAAGGGCCCATCTTCTTCCATGAAGTGCTGCCAAACTCATCATCACTCTTCACCAGTTGTGATGATAACAGTCCAAATCCACTGGTGTGATTCCTTAAATCATGTCATTGTGACAAGGAAAGTTGTATTATCCTTCCTTGCCACCATCACCACCATGTAGAGTGAAGATGAGGCCTACAATAAGATTCAGTACCCCGCGACTACAATTTTGTTTTGTTTCCTCATTATTCCCCATTATGTCTATATCCATCTTTTGTTTTCATTTGTCTATAGCCTACATGTTCAATAAATCATTTGATTCACTAGTTATCATGAGTTTCTAGAATCATTAACTTAGGTCGGAGTAATGGTAATTGGGCAATCCCTAGTAATATTCGTGGAGGAGATGATGTTCTCCGGATCCTTCAAAATCTGGCTGTTCCCAATGCAAATACTGAAGATTGTATTCTTGTTAATGGTAAGGTGTCCCTATCGCTGAAAGAGTGTTGGGACTTATGAAGGTCCAAGTCTCAAGTTCTGAACTGGACTGCTGATGTGTGGGCATCCTTGATTCCTAGGAATATCTCTATTTTCTTTTGGAAATGTTACCTTCAGCACTTACCTTCTCAGGACACTTTATAGAATTTTAACTTCCAGCTCCCTTCTATTTGCTATCTATGTTGGAAGCATGAAGAAGATGGACAACACCTCTTCTTTGACTATTTCTATTGCACTGAGCTTTGGTCCTTCTTCAAGCTTAAGTACGGTCATGCTCCTTCATGTCTGTGATCCCAAAGGGGTTTGGACCCTGTGTATACGTGATGTCAATAGCATAAATAGATAGTTATAGTTTTCCTTTCTGTACAGTTGTTAGCTTCTTAGCTTGTAAAGAGTTAAACTCTATTTTGGTGTTGTTTTTAATAAAGGAGGAGGCACACATGGTTCAGCAAAAAAAAAGATACATCAAATTATAGAAAATACTAGTTACTTCCTTGAAATTCTCAAAGAAGGATTAGTGAACATTGGACCGATTGCAAAGATATAGGACATGATCTCCTCTATTAAACTTCTTTTCAAGCTATCATGTCTACCACAATAAAGTTGGTTATGACAAGCAATAAAAGGTTAACTGATGTTATACAACTTTTTCTGAAAATATATAACATCGTTATATGTACTTACACTTTGTTAATACTAATATTATGCAGTCTCTGTCCACCCATAATAGTGACTATGAACTGGGCCTCTATGTCAATGTTAACGTTCCCTATTGAAGAACAATTGGACATCATCATAGATGATCGTTCCTTAAACCAATTGGTCATACCCAAACATTGGTGTTTTCTAAAAGGAAGACACTACATGCCTGGTAAAGTGACCCTAACTTTTGGCAATTATTCACGTGTTATCGAGGTTGAGTATGATTTGGCGGGAAATCTTGTATCAAAATCCGGTTGGCGTGATTGGATTGGAGAGATGCATGTGGTCTGTGGAAATAGGCTTTTTCTCCGTCCAGTTGGCCATAATTCCATCAAAGTTTGGATAACTAACAGCAACTGCGAGACCCCTGATCATCTACTGCGGTATGAGCGCATGTCGTCGGATATCATCTATGAGGAATCTGAATCTGAGGCCCCTGTCAGTTCAGATTCGTCTAAATACAGTGAGGAGCTTAATGACATAGCTTCATCATAAAAAAGACCACGGTAAGTCCAATTAACAAATATAATTGTCAAGACAAAAAATTGGTGTTTACACTTTTTGTCTGAAAGCAATCAATACTCATAGCTGCTTTCTATTCTGAACTTCAGGAGAAGATCACCACAATGATAAGTCCTCGAATTTACTGATGTGGGACCATGTTGGTGTAGTATTTAGTTGTCTATCTATCTAGACTTGTTTGTATTAATAGTTTTTTTTAATTATGCGCATGTTTAGGGGTACAACAACCCCTTTGTTTAGTTACTGTTTAGGGGTACACCCCTGTGTGTGGATGTAAAAAGAGATTAATGAATGGAACTGAAAGTTGCTACATGAATGCTTATAACTGAAGTGTGTGTTCCCATGAATGTTCCCATTTTCATGATTACACTAGTATTTTCTCATATTGTATAGTCTATTTTAATATGACATACTTACTCATATGGTATATGTTTTACTATTTTTATAGAATGGATAAGTCTTGGATAGCAGAGGATGACCGAACCAGCAGTAAATACTTATGTGGAGTATCTAAATTTTTGGATTTTGCTTTTGAACATTCATCGATTGGAGACAAGATTGTATGCCCATGTAGAAAGTGTGCTAATGTATACCAGGTCACTAGAAAGACTGCATTGAGCCATCTACTGTGGCATGGCTTCTTACCAAGCTATATTTCTTGGTCTTTTCATGGTGAAGATGCTAATGTTCAAATGGATGCTCCTACTAATCAGGGAGATTTCCTTAATGCTGAAAATTTACAAGATATGTTGCATGATACTTTTCTGAGTTTCAGTGAAGATGGAAATACAGAAGGAGTGGAGCCATCTAGTGATCAACATTTCAATACTGACATCCGTTTAGACAATTTGATGGCATCCATTAATTTGATGTTTACAATAACCTTGTTTGAATGATAAAGATGGAGAAGGAAATAGGCGGAGAAGTGGATCCCATAATCTTTTTTGAGAAAACTCATCGTAAAAAAGATGGGAGCATAGTTGATGTTGAATCCACCAAAATTTTGGTACAACACATAATATCCTATAGTATTATGTTACATTTACTAATTTCATAGAGGTATATATTTGGTATAAATTGCATCTCGTATGATTTGTTGTATGTAGGAAAAAATTTCTGAGGTAGGAGAAGAGCTGCGAAGAAAACAACCTGATGTTACTTCAGATGAAATTTATAGGAATGTTATGGGAGAAGAGAGACCAGGATATGTTCGTGGTTATGGACTTGGACCATCACCTTCTGATATCTGGGGCAAGAACCATAAATCCTGAGAAGCAGAAGAAGCACAAAGGAAGCATTTCCAGGATAAGCTTGAAGAACAACAGTTGGAATTTGATGCAAAACTTCAACAACAAAAGGATGAATTCAACCAAAAATTAGAGGAGTTACTTGCCGTAACTAGAGCAGGAAACAGTCAAGCACAGCATGTTGGCACTGGCCAAGTATGAATACTTTTTATACAAGATGTGTGGTATCAATTATTTTCCATGTTGACTTTTATGGACTTATGAAAAAAATAAAATAATTGTGCAGACAAACTTATCAATGCAAACTCCACTCCATATAAGACATTCATCATTTCAGAAGGGACAAGTATGTTTGTATTACTGTGAATTGCACTTCATTTTTTGTTTATATAAATTTGTTATGTCAACTGTATTTTTTTGTAGGATGTGTATTTGTTGAGTTTTACAGATCCAGATGCTAGAATTGCATTTGGTCGAGTCTCTAAGGTTGACCCCATGAAAAGGGTGGGAGGTGCAATTTTAGGCTCATCATTTGTTGCTATTTATGTAGAGGTTGCTTTGTTGGGCAATGATCCTCTAGTTAGACCTTATGATCAATATCAATCTGTTGATGATGCTGTTGGCAACGTCATAGAATGGCCAAAAACACATATGTTGCCAAGGTGAGCATAAAGTATTTCTTATACTGTTACATAATTGAAAACAAAAGTAGTATCTAAAGTCGTTTCCATTTGTTGTTGGACATGAAGTTTAAATTTAATTGCATTCTTGGATACTATCTAAAGAGAGGAGAGCTATAGTTGTTTTTATGTAATCCACTTTGTTATTTGTACATGCCGATCCAAAGTAATGTTGTTTCATGTCCATTGTCGTAGACAATGTTACCAAATAACAATCCTATTTTGTTTTGTCCTACTTTTAATTTTGTTATGGAGAATCTTAGTATTATGGATGATACACACATTATGATTGGTTTGTGGTTTTTAGCTATGAGCAGTGTTTTAGATTCTTCTTTGTGGGTACGGATGAGGTGCATTACTTGTACGAGTGTTGTTCTGTTTTCTCACTGCGTTGTTTTTGAATGTTTTGTTTTTGGTACTAAGTATAATATAACCTGGTGTTTTTGCATTTTGTAGAGGCACACTAAGTCATTGTCAACATTTCAGAGGTCTGCTCTGGTAATGTGGGTTCCTCCTTGTTCCCTTAATTTTTTCCTTTGTATATTGCTTATACTATGGTAATGATCCTCTGCTAACTGCAGCTCTGTACATGGAGATTAATTAAAGGCCAATCTCGAGAGCTGACAACCTCTGTATTGATGTCTTGTTCGACTGCCCATGGCTCCCATGGGACACATCTATTCCTAATATAATAGTTGGCACTTTGGAGATCTTTGGCATGGATGGAGGATGCTCAGCTGTGGTGAACTTCTCTGCGCAATGTGACACCCGTAGGCATATTCAGGATCTCATTCGCTGTGGAAACATGAAGGGCGTTGTAAGTAAAATCTTTTAATGTATTTTGTTTAAATTAGTTAAACGAAATACATAAAAAAAATTTACTGACAACACACTTAATGTTTCCACAACGAATGAGATCCTGAATAAGCCTGCAGAGAGGTTCACCACAGCTGAGCATCCTCCATCCATGCCAAAGATCTCCTAAGAGCCAACTATTATACTAGGAATGGATGCGTCCCATGGTAGCCCTGGGCAGTCGGACAAGCCATCAATAACTGATGTAAGTTTTGAATTTTGACTACTTAGCATATGTATGGGTTTTTGAATGCTTAAGAGATACCATTTAACTAAAACCTAACCATAATTTAAGAGTTAGGTACATTTTTCACTTTTTCCTTTGTCATCCATGAAGTTATTTTATTTTGGTGTCCTTCAGTGTCATTAAGCTAATACGAAATCATCATGCTATAGTATGCATTCTTGGATACTATCTAAAGAGAGGAGAGCTATAGTTGTTTTTATGTAATCCACTTTGGAATTGGAGGCTGATCTTTACCCCTTTGTGTTATAGTTCTATCTTGATGCTGGAAAGGGACATGTATACATGTACATTTTTGTGAAGATCGAGTTGCATTTAATTTCAAAGACTCCTTTTGTTGAATGCATGTCTGAAGCTTTCCATGGGCATGATAGACATTCTATTGATGCTAAGTGTGCACAAAGATGGTGTGATACTAACTTATAATGATACATATCATGCAAGTGAACCAGAAGTTACCATCATTATTTCTGCCCATGCTTTAGTGCTTCTATGCCCATCATTTGATTTTTAAATATACCAAACTTATTTACATATCATTTCAGTTTCCATTGGAGAATCTTAGAGTGGAGAAAAATGTGTTGAGTGCTCAATTAGAAGAGAAGGATGAGCTGAAGAGGGAAGGTTATCAACATGTCACTTTGTAAGTGTAATTGTAATTTTTTATAAATTTCCTTCAAGTGACCACTCGAGCTGTTGTGATAGTTGAACAATCACATGTGTTTTTGCATATGCTAGATTTTGTTGGAGGTCCATCTGTCTATGAGGCTTGCACCATTAGGGGTGACAAGGCTTCCTCTGTATATAATATGAATTGTGCATGCTCTATTTTGCATCTACTTTAAGCCAAATACGGCCAAAAGCCCTACAGTTCTGCAGTTCTGAATTTCATCTATTGGGGAGTTTTTATATTGTTCTATGTTGAATAAGAAAACATCACTCATAATTATTGAAGTTAGTTCTCTTATTGCTTTGATAGAGATGGAATGTAAATTTCTTTTTAATTTGATGAATAAGAAAACATGAACATTGGTTTGATAGAGATGGAATGTAAATTTCTTTTTAATTTGATGAATGAATGTACTGTCAGTTAGTCTGTTGGTGGATTCGACATGGATGTTGCAGCTGCTCTGTATTAGCTAGGCCACTTGGTGGATTCAACCTGGATGTTGAGTACTGCTGCATATGTATTGACTATGGATATGTTTGGACCTATTGTTGATAATGCAGGTGGCATTGTTGAGATGAGTCAGCAGGTAAATTATTTGTTTCTACAAGGATCATCACATTTGTTTCTACACATCTATTAATTGAGCATATGTGGTATATTTCTGTGTTAGTGGTGTGATTATCAATAGATTTGTACTGTTCAAGGATGGCTGTAGCGAGTGCAAATACCTCTTGATGATGTGAATGAAGCTCAAGAATGAGATTCATGGAAAATGGCCGAGCCCAATAGTTTGATCTATAGGTATGGATTTTTTTTTTATTTCCTATACATGGTGCTAAATGTGATAATCTTGAAATTGATAGTGGCGGTTTGATGTTGTAGGCTCTAATGGATTTGTAGGATGAAAATGAGCTAGTTCTTGAGAATGGCTGCTTGTTTATCTGTAATCTACCCTTTGCTGCCATGTAAGAATGAAATTTGGGGGGCTAACTACTATTGAGCTCCCTGATAAGCAAAAGTCATTCCAATCAGCAGAGGTATCTTCATGTGCTAGATCCCTTCTTTTTTGCTGCATTTCTAGTTGCTGGTTTTCCAGTTTATTTGTTATTCTAGATGTTGGTTTCCAGCTGATTTGTTATTCTAGATGCTGGTTTATAGCTGATTTGTTATTTCTTTTTCTAAGTCAAGTGTCTATACATTGATCAATTTGTTATTCAGATTTGAATGTTCCAGCTGATGCTTATAATTTCCACTCTTCAGTGACCTTTAGCCGAATAGATCCTGAAGGAAAGTTGGTCATGGGCTTCAGTGTGCTTATCATAGGCACCATAGCATGTATGGCGTTATTTTGATGGTAAAATGAAGTGGTTGATACTTCTTTTTGTTAATGCTCTCTTTGTATTTTGTAGAGGTGCGTTATGAAGGGAGGTCATTGAGAAACTTGATTCAGTCCTTTGGTAGGTCTACTTAATCTAGAACGAGAAGGTGCTTGTTGAATGGGCTGCTGAATCAACTGTGCATTCTGTAGACTTGAAGGTGTTCCTGTGCATGCCACCTCACCTCTACAAGCTGAGTTCATGGCTGTGGTCACTGCATCCAATATATGTACACACAGCAATATCAAGATGACCATCATTCTTACTGACTCTAGCTCTTCGGTGAAGCTAGCAAGCCAGATAGTCTGCAACTCACCGAGTCTCCAAAACCTTTGGAGGAAATTCCTTGTCAACAAAGCTAGCCTAGACATTTTAATGGTTATGTATGTCCCTAGGGACCTCAATAAGGCAGCTGATAAAATTGCAAAAACAACCTTATCCAGTCACACTTCCTTTTCTTCTTTCTGTAATAAGCCGACTTGGCTAGAGTATGAACTAGATGTGAATTTCTCTGCTTTTTGGCCTATTCTAGAGCACAGGATGAATAAATGATAAGCTCTAGGGTTCCCCAAAAAAGAAAGTATGTCATTGGTGTTGTATTCAATATAAGGGGCAAGGTAAAATGTCCTCCCCATGTAATTGTCATTTGTTTATAAATAAAAAATATTCATAATTTCAAAAAACTGAGTTTGGTTGCAATTGGCATTCAATTAGAAAACCTGATAATGAGTTGAAAACTGAATGACTAAAAGCCATGAAAATGTAGTAATACAGATCTAGTAGTCATTAGTGGCTTTTTTTATACACCATTAAACTCAATAAGAACATTTTCATACACCAACATAATCCAAAATAGTGGCATTTGTATAAAAGCCAATTGATGAATAGTGGCTTTTTTATAAATTCCAAATGATGGTTTAGTGGCCTTTATGTGGCATTTATTCAAAGCCACTAAAGACAAACTTTTAGTGGCTTTTACAACTTAAGCCGCTATCTTCCTAGTGGCATTGGCGCTAGAGGCATTTTTTTAAATGTCAACAAATGCCGCTAAACCTGTTTACTGGCTTTTATTTTGTTTTTAGTGGCTTTTCTGAAAGGTCGCTAATGAGTATGTTTGTTGTAGTGTTTCCTATTTTCAAGTTATCCTTGTTGAACCTCTTCAATAGTTTGTCAGTGTATGTGTCATGGCTTAGTCCTACACTAGTACAGATATGACATATTTTGTTTGTTTTTTTTCAAGGAAAATCGACGGTGATATGTATCTCGTCAGTTCTAAGTGAGAAACTGCCATAGTTTGCCTAGATGAGAAACCAGAGACTGTGGTTCATTTTGTTTTTGCCTACATATAAAAGCAATCGAAGCTACATATCACCAATGAAAATAGAATTTTATGCAAAATTTTAGGGAGCATTTCATTACCCTCCAGAAATCCTACAGCGTCTGACCAAAATAACTGACAGGATAAAGAGGTACACACGCCACCTGTCTCGCGGACAATAATTGGCATTTTCATCTATTTTTCTGGCATATTCTGACGAGAAAGATGTCTGCGTCATGTGACGTGAAAATTTTCTCACCCTTACTCATATTTTTCGTTGGTTGTTTTATTGGAAACTGACGACTTATGTTATCACTGGATTGTGAGGTTAGGCGATGGTTGGTCATGGACACCCGATGAGAAAGTGTGGTTGAGGTTGGCACTTTTTACTTTACAACTGACTATAAATACAATTTATCATCCATTTTTATATAACCGACAATATATAGCTTACTTAACCCAACAAGAAACCCTTTCCCCCATCTTTCCCCTACCCACATTCTCTGGTGATTCTCATGCAACTGACTGCCTCTGTGCCTCTGCGCTATTCCATTATCCCCCACCCATGCCTCCATCTCCTCTAACTTCTGCCATTGCTACTCCCTTATCTCCCTTTGACTGCCCTGTCCTTCTCCTCCCCCACCTGATGCTCCTTCAGTTCCTTCTACTACTCTAGATCCACACTGTCACTGACTCTCCTCCTGCTCCTCCCCTATCAGAGCCTCCTCAACCATTGCATCCTCATTTGCTGGAAGAAGAGGTACCCCCTTCTCCCTCCCCAGCTAGAGACTCCCTCTGTCTCTACTCTATGCTTCCCCACTCATCCATCCCCCTCTCCTAGTTCTTTCATATGCTTGATTTTTTCTCAATTATAGTAAAATTTTGATGAATTTTAGGTTTGATAAATAAGTACAACATTTTTTATGAAAATTGTGATGAATCTTTCTGTATTATCAATGTTAAATGCATTGTTTATGTTAGCAATTTAATTTTTAGTATGGATAAAAGAGTGCATTGTTTGGTATGAAAGTTCTGATGAAACTGGCTTTATTGTTTATGTTAAGTTCATTTTTTATTGTTAGCAATTTGAATGTTAGTATTGATATATAATCATACATTGGAATTAATACACTGCAGCTGACATGACTTGTTATAAATTAACTTGATTTACATAAAATATTGATATAGATTTACCTAACGAAATCCAAACCCTAATCTTCTCAATAGTAAACCTCATTTTGTAAACCCTAACCCATATAGTATGTCAGCCTAAAAACCCATATGAGATGTACTCATTAGGATTAAACCTTGGATAGACCCAATTTGGGACTGTTCTTGAGCACTTCATATCACTTCGGATGTAAGTGTATAATGTTTGTTCAATTTTCATAAATTTTGACAACATTTCCCCTTTTGTTCTCTACATACATATGTAGGTGGGTATATGCCCATCTACATTGGTGTACTTGGAGAACTATGAGGAAATGTTGTTGGAATTTAATGAAATAGAACACACATTATACACTTACTAGTGAGATGAAGTGCTCAAGAATGGGATAGGTGGTACACATTCATGAACCTGAATGCTACTAGATGACTAGGGCTCAAATATTCAATCATATTTTTTCTGTAATTAACTTACTAGCCAAATCTTCATGAGATACTCGTCTCCAATATGATCATGTAGAAATGAATCGATCATGGATGTCGAAACCAAAATACTACACTCTGGAGTTTATTAATAAGCTCGATGAGTTTGTAAGATTTGCATAGGAACATAGAATACAACCTAGAGATAGGTTCTATTACCCTTGTATGAATTGTAACAACAACCTGAAAGTTGATACTATTGACATGATCAAAGATCATGTCATGGGTAATGGGATTGTACATGGCTATACATAATGGTACTAGCATGGAGATATTTCTAGCATGACATCGGTAGATGTGGGTAGTGGTAGTTGTATCCAAGAAGAAATGGCTGACGATGTTGATGAGAATGAAAAAATTCTAATAGACATGGTTGATGCAATGCTAGACACTTGTGGGGTAAATGTTACAGACCCACCTCCCTTATTTAGAAACATTATGCCTGATGCTAAAAAATCATTATATTTAAGTTGCACTAAGTTTACAAAGTTGAGCTCTATGTTGAGATTGTATACTCTACAGGCTAACTATAGATGGAGCGATAAAAGCTTCACTTCTCTATTGTCTTTGTTGAAATAAATTCTCCCTGAAGGCAACAAGCTTCCAATATCAACTTATGAAACGAGAAAGATGTTGTGCCCAATGGAAATGGAGGGTAAGAAGATACATCATGCCCGAATGACTGTGTGTTATTCAAAAGGAATATATCAATCTAAAAGAATGTCCAAAATGTGGGGCCTCTAGGTACAAAAGGATGACATCGAGTAATACTAAAACTGAGTCTCCTGCCAAGGTGATGTGGTATCTTCCTATGATACCCTGATTTCAATGCATGTTTGCTAATATTGTAGATGCAAATAATTTATCTTGGCATGCAGAGGTAAAGAAAAACAATGATTGTATGCTACGACATATGTCTGATTCCCTACAATGGAAGAGGATTGATTTATTGTATCCACAATTTGGCAAAGAATCTATGAATTTAGGGCTTGGACTTTGTACTATCAGGGTGAATCCATATGGAAAGCCAACATAGCACTTGGTCTATCATGATTGTTATATATAATCTTCCTTGGTGGTTGTGTATGAAGAATAAATATCATGCTATTCTTATTAGTTTCAAGCTCTAAATAACCTGGTAATGATATTGATGTTTACCTTGAACCATTGATTGATGACCTAAATAAACTCTGGGGAGAAGGTGTGATGACTTATGATGCTTTATGCAAAGAGATGTCTAATTTATGTGTTACGTTGTTTTGTACTATTAATGACTTTCAAGATTATGGGAACTTGTCTAGCTACAACAACAAAGGAACCAAGGAATTTCCTATATGCGAGGAAAATATACATTCTATCAGACTAAAACATGGTGGTAAGACTGTATATCTTGGTCATCAAAGGTTTATTCCAAAGTTGCATTCATACTAAAATTTTTGCGAAACATGCAATTTCTCAACTGAGGAACGGAGTGCTCCTAAACTAATATTAGGGGAGGATATCTATGAAAGAGTAAACAACATTGTCAATCATTTTGGTAAGAGACCATGTACCACTCCCACAAGTGAAAAGTCTTTATACAAAACGAGGTCAACATTCTGGGATCTTCTTTATTGGATTTATTTGATCATTCTTCATGGAAAAAGACAGTTCATTTCAGATCTGATTGATGAAGAAGAGTACTATGACAAGTATGATGACTCTAATCCATTCTCTGTTGGCTTGCCAAGTGTAAATGTTGAATCTAACATTGATGACTATACACATCAAGATCACATGGAAGTGATATTAGTTTAAGGTATATATGTATTCATATGTAATCTGATTTTTTCATATGTAATATGAATTTTTCATATGTAATCTAGATTGTTTCAAATGTAATCTGACTTTTTCATATGTAATTTGACTTTTTCATATGTAATCTGACTTTTTCATATGTAATCTGATTGTTTCATATGTAATATGACTTTTTCATATGTAATGTGACTATTTCATATGTAATATGACTTTTCATATGTAATATGTCTTTTTCATATGTAATATGTCTTTTTCATATGTAATCTGAGTTTTTCATATGTAATATGACTGTTTCATATGTTTACTTGTATATATGGCATCTAACCAGGAGCACAACGATATTGAGCATCAGGATCATGAGGGTGAGGATGGTGTTGCATCTTGACCAAGGTGATGATAGTGTTGGGCCTTGTAAATGTGGTAAGAGAGGGAAAACTCAGATGAAAAATGTCTCAAATAGGCAAGGGAAGAAGGGTGTGGTTGAATTTAATGAAGCAGGCACACTGGTTACTAAGTAGTTTGCCAACTATGTTGGGGTACTTGGTTGAAGCAAGGTGCCTCTTCATGTTGATGATTGGATACAAGTGAGTCAAGCCACTAATGACCTCATGTGGAGGAAGTTAGAGAAGAGATATATTTTTCATATCTTTTTATTTAGTTTCCATATCATTTTTAGGGTCGTTATGAAACTATTTTCTTTTTCTAAAAAGTAAGGATGTTGAACATTTTTTAGAGCTGTTATGAGATTGATGAAAAGTCAAAGATATCATGCAACTCATGGGGAAGAGACTTTGAGATTGGCAGACAATCCTCACTAGAGAGTACATTTTGAAGATAAGAAGGATCAGGACCCCTACCTCAAATGGACATATCTTGATAGATGTGACTGGTTGGAGTTTGTCAAGAAGAGAAAGCTAGAGGTGTTGATGGAGCTAGAACTTACACCAAAAGATTACTCTTCCAATGGAAGTCCTAATATGCACCAAAAACCCTAGGGAGTTGATGTTCTCTCTAGGTTTACCTACAACTGGTGCTAGATAAATGCTCCAACCCCACAAGAGTGTGGAAGCCTTATCATAGTACAGGTTTAGGATCGAACCCAAAGGACAACGTTAAGAATCTGAGTGTCTTTTTCTTATTTCGTATCAATCTAAGTTAATCATCTAAGACCAGAAGTTTGATTTGAGTTATTTAACCTAAAACATGCAAAAGTAAAGGCAAGAATAAAAACTAGTTTAAGGATTAAAAACTAAGATTAGAAAATGATGATGGATCACTGGGGTGACGCGGGTATTCGCCACCACTACACATGAATTGCACTTGTACCAAACATAGCAAGACTTGTAAGCAAGATACATGGATGTTGTACAATACCGATGTCTTATAGGACAAGAGTAATGCACACATCCTTCACCAGTTGAGTAACTCTCATTTGGTACGTATCTACGTGTCAATGAAGATATGTAGTCTCTGAAGAGAAAATCTTACTCAACCTCGTGAAACGTGTATCGGAAAACTAACAAGCGAGCGATAATTACCAAATCGATTAGTATCCTTATAGACTATCCCTCTTTCGAGGATATAGCTACGAGAAACGTGAGAGTGTTGCAACGTCAGCCATTCCCGAACGAATGGTCAAGTACTTTGTACCACTCTCTCCTCAGAGTGTGTTCCTCGACCTGTCAAGGTTGCACTTTTGTACGTCAACTGATTCCATTTCATAGTACAAAAGTACAATGATGGAGGTGAGTTTACTCCACTCCTTAGAAAGCATTCCTAGATACCGAAACGGATGTGCGGTGGATACACACACCAAAAACCAACACTAAATCGGTATTCGAGTCTCAAGAGCGGTCGTAGACAAACCACAATGAAAGACAATAGATGCACACAAGAATGCGGCCAACATCCAAGCATGTATGAAACGATTTAGTATTGAATCGGAAAGATAATATCTTTTTGATACAAGTTACAAAACACTGGAAGCGGGGCTAGTCCCCGCACCCCAGTGAATGGAACAACTTGCTCCTCATAGAGGGAGCAACAAAGAAAGAGAAGAGAGAGAAAGAAAGCATCGTCGGAGCAGAAGAGTAGATCTGTGACAGGCCGGTATAGATCGTCGCAGTCTCCAGGACTGCTCCGTCGTGGTCGATGTCGTCCGTCTCTCTGCCTCGATCGTCGTGTCTACCTCCGGGGTTGCACGGGTAGAATGAGGTAGAACAATGGTAGAAGTGAGATGATAGAGGTGATATGGTGATGGAACAACCTTCTAGATCTGTCCCCAGTCTGGCAGCACACCGGATCTGGACTCAGGATGGGATTCTGAGGCTGTGGGTGAAGTTTGGTTGGAAACGGTGCTCGGGCATTCTGGCGGCGTTCCAGCACTGGTCCCAGTCCGGCAGCCTTGGGCCGTAGTCAGATCCCCCCCCAAGTGAGGACCCTTGGGGTCCTATTTATAGGAACAGGGCAGACCTTTAAACGGTCTTGGATCAGGTTGGTAAAATATCTCTTCAGCTCATACGGTTTGTGTTTGCTACTTTAGCAAACGGTCTTGCTTTGTTTATTCCAAACGGTCCTCACATGGCAATTGGCTATGCGGTTTGCATGTGCATGCAGTCTTGCTTTCTGTTCTCCTCACGGTCTGTTGTAAACTCCTTTATTAAACGGTCTTCACGTGTAGTTAACAGTAAACGATCTGCGATTTTGCTTTGGCTCACGGTCTCTGTTCCGCAGTCTTGGTCATGCGGGTAGCTCCCGTGATTCCTTCATTCGGTCTCGCTGCTTTTGCGGTCTTGTTCCTTAATTAGCCATTCCGTTTCGTAGTCATGCGGTCCTCACAATAGTTATCCAAACGGTTTCTCAGCCACCCTATCAGTCTCGTCGACCAGTTGCAAGTTGTTGTGTGCGGAGGAGTGGATGACGGCGACATAGGTTCAGAGCTATGTGATTGGAGGTAGACGAGCGGGTGCCGTCGTTTCTACTGACAGTGACGCCGACGATTGTGACCGCATGGGCTCATACGGTCTGGAGACCACATGGGCTCATACGGTCTGGAGACCGCATGGGCTCATACGGTCTGGAGACCGCATGGGCTCATACGGTCTCGAGACCGCATGGGCTCATACCGTATGGCGCTCAAGACCGCATGGATGAAACCAAATGGATCAAGACCGAATAGTGGTCAAGGCCGAGTGGTTGGATGAAAAGGAACTGTTAGATCTCGATCGGATGGTTGTGATTGATCTGCAGAGGGAAAGGAGAATGTGTAAGAGATAATATCATCGAATAAACTAGTAATTAGAACTATTTAGGCAATATTTGCAAGGAATTAATGAAACACTCAAGGTGAACCAAAGAGAGGGTAAATCACTCAATATGAGGCATAAAATCCTTAGAATTGGCGACTGTGCAGATGAATCTGGAGGATTCATCACCACACCGAACTTGAGCGTTACTCGTCCCGAGGAACGGAGAGAAAAACTTAAGATAGTCGATAAAAAAGCTCATTCGTCTCGTAATTACCTCATCTGCATGTAAGTGTCAGAATTTTCACGAGAAAAGAGAAAAGGGAAAATGAGACAAAACAAAATTACGGCAAAAACGTCGAAAATCCTTTGAATTGGTGACTGAAGGTGGATCTGGAGGATTCATCGCCACACCGAACTTAAGCATTGCTCGTCCTGAGGAACGAAAAACTTAAAACAGTCGCCAATGAAATTGTTCATCTCGTGATTGCCTCATCCTTATGTCATGTTATAAATTTGTTTATGGCTCAGACTGATACAACATCAAGGCTTCCTTGGATCACATAATACATCTTGTGATATCCTCATTTCTGAGTTCACTTTGCTGAAGTACTTCCTTCTCACTCTCTGTTGTATCAGTCATGTTAAAGAGTTTTATGAGACTTTGAACATACCCACAGAATCAAAAAAATGCATATGACCTGCCACTGGTGTTGAAAAAGGAGAGGATGGGGGTATGATCAAAAGATAAGAGTCTCTCCTTTGATTGAATCAAGACTCTTATTAATAGTTGACTCATCGAGATACTTTGAATGATTTATGCACAACTCTGGTTGACTTAGCCTTACACCCGATTTTTTTTCTAAAGGTAACTCAGAAATGTGTATAGGTTGGCTTAAGGCTTTTGGCTATTTTACCTCTTTGAGAGGAGGTAAGGGGTTATTTTTGGATCCTTAGGATCTCACTACCGGTCGTGACACATCTGCCTTTATGAGGGCAACTAATGTACCGGCCAGGCGAGACCTTTATCGGTTATCCTTATTCAGGGCACAAATCTCATGTTTTTATTCACACTCTGGCTTTTATTCATTCTCACTTGGCTTAGGAGAAAGGGTATTTTTGGATTTTTGCATATTTCGGATGCCAGGCCTCTTTTTGGAATCGGAATAGATTTTTCACCAACCTCGGTATGTGCACAATCATCATTGTATACTCTTTGAAGCAAAATGAGAAGGTGGTACGCCCCTGTTATGTATTGAGGGGTATGGAAGAAGCGGTAGTGGAAAAAGAGGTGTGGTGTACCACACTGAACTTAGAGTTTTGCAGAGGTGTGGTTTACCACACCGAACTTAAAGTTCGGCAATGTTCTAGTTTTCACTAGTGATGGAGCTAGAACTTACACCAAAAGATTACTCTTCCAATGGAAGTCCTAATATGCACCAAAAACCCTAGGGAGTTGATGTTCTATCTAGGTTTACCTACAACTGGTGCTAGATAAATGCTCCAACCCCACAAGAGTGTGGAAGACTTATCATAGTACAGGTTTAGGATCGAACCCAAAGGACAACGTTAAGAATCTGAGTGTCTTTTTCTTGTTTCGTATCAATCTAAGTTAATCATCTAAGACCAGAAGTTTGATTTGAGTTATTTAACCTAAAACATGCAAAAGTAAAGGCAAGAATAAAAACTAGTTTAAGGATTAAAAACTAAGATTAGCAAATGATGATGGATCACTGGGGTGACGCGGGTATTCGCCGCCACTACACATGAATTGCACTTGTACCAAACATAGCAAGACTTGTAAGCAAGATACATGGATGTTGTACAATACCTATGTCTTATAGGACAAGAGTAATGCACACATCCTTCACGGGTTGAGTAACTCTCATTCGGTACGTATCTACGTGTCAATGAAGATATGTAGTCTCTGAAGAGAAAATCTTACTCAACCTCGTGAAACATGTATCGGAAAACTAACAAGCGAGCGATAATTACCAAATCGATTAGTATCCTTATAGACTATCCCTCTTTCGAGGATATAGCTACGAGAAACGTGAGAGTGTTGCAACGTTAGCCATTCCCGAACGAATGGTCAAGTACTTTGCATCGACCTGTCAAGGTTGCACTTTTGTACATCAACTGATTCCATTTCATAGTACAAAAGTACAACGATGGAGGTGAGTTTACTCCACTCCTTAGAAAGCATTCCTAGATACCGAAACGGATGCGCGGTGGATACACATACCAGAAACCAACACTAAATCGGTATTCGAGTCTCAAGAGCGGTCGTACACAAACCACAACGAAAGACAATAGATGCACACAAGAATGCGGCCAACATCCAAGCATGTATGAAATGATTTAGTATTGAATCGGAAAGATAATATCTTTTTGATACAAGTTACAAAACACGGGTAGCGGGGCTAGTCCCCGCACCCCAGTGAATGGAACTACTCGCTCCTCATAGAGGGAGCAACAAAGAAAGAGAAGAGAGAGAAAGAAAGCATCGTCAGAGCAGAAGAGTAGATCTGTGACAGCCCGGTGTAGATCGTCGCAGTTTCCGGGACTTCTCCGTCGTGGTCGATGTCGTCCGTCTCTCTGCCTCGATCGTCGTGTCTACCTACGGGGTTGCACGGGTAGAATGAGGTAGAACAATGGTAGAAGTGAGATGATAGAGGTGAGATGGCGATGGAACAGCCTTCTAGATCTGTCCCCAGTCTGGCAGCACACCGGATCTGGACTCAGGATGGGATTCTGAGGCTGTGGGTGAAGTTTGGTTGGAAACGGTGCTCGGGCATTCTGGCGGCGTTCCGGCACTGGTCCCAGTCCGGCAGCCTTGGGCCGTAGTCAGATCCCCCCCCCCAAGTGAGGACCCTTGGGGTCATATTTATAGGAACATGGAAGACCTTTAAACGGTCTTGGATCAGGTTGGTAAAATATCTCTTCAGCTCATACAATTTGTGTTTGCTACTTTAGCAAACGGTCTTGCTTTGTTTATTCCAAACGGTCCTCACATGGCAATTGGCTATGCGGTTTGCATGTGCATGCAGTCTTGCTTTCTGTTCTCCTCACGGTCTATTGTAAACTCCTTTATTAAATGGTCTTCGCGTGTAGTTAACAGTAAACGATCTGCGATTTTGCTTTGGCTCACGGTCTCTGTTCCGCAGTCTTGGTCATTCGGGTAGCTCCCGTGATTGCTTCATTCGGTCTCGCTGTTTCTGCGGTCTCGTTCCTTAATTAGCCATTCAGTTTCGTAGTCATGCGGTCCTCACAATAGTTATCCAAACGGTTGCTCAGCCACCCTATCAGTCTCGTCGACCAGTTGCAAGTTGTTGTGTGCGGAGGAGTGGATGACGGCGGCATAGGTTCGGAGCTATGTGATTGGAGGTAGACGAGCGGGTGTCGTCGTTGCTGCTGACAGTGACGCCGACGCTTGTGACCGCATGGGCTCATACGGTCTGGAGACCGCATGGGCTCATACGGTCTAGAGACCACATGGGCTCATACGGTCTCGAGATCGCATGGGCTCATACGGTCTGGAGACCGCATGGGCTCATACGGTCTTGAGACTGCATGGGCTCATACCGTATGGCGCTCAAGACCGCATGGATGAAACCAAATGGATCAAGACCGAATAGTGGTCAAGGCCGAGTGGTTGGATGAAAAGGAACCATTGGATCTCGATCGGATGGTTGCGAGTGATCTGCAGAGGGAAAGGAGAATGTGTAAGAGATAATATCATCGAATAAACTAGTAATTAGAACTATTTAGGCAATATTTGCAAGGAATTAATGAAACACTCATGGTGAACCAAAGAGAGGGTAAATCACTCAATATGAGGCACAAAATCCTTAGAATTGGCGACTGTGCAGATGAATCTGGAGGATTCATCACCACACCGAACTTGAGCGTTACTCGTCTCGAGGAACGGAGAGAAAAACTTAAGACAGTCGATAAAAAAGCTTGTTCGTCTCGTAATTACCTCATCTGCATGTAAGTGTCAGAATTTTCACGAGAAAAGAGAAAAGGGAAAATGAGACAAAACAAAATTAGGGCAAAAACGTCGAAAATCCTTTGAATTGGTGACTGAAGGTGGATCTGGAGGATTCATCGCCACACCGAACTTAAGCATTGCTCGTCCCGAGGAACGAAAAACTTAAAACAGTCGCCAATGAAATTATTCATCTCGTGATTGCCTCATCCTTATGTCATGTTATAAATTTGTTTATGGCTCAGACTGATACAACATCAAGGCTTCCTTGAATCACGTAATACATCTTGTGATATCCTCATTTCTGAGTTCACTTTGCTGAAGTACTTCCTTCTCACTCTCTGTTGTATCGGTCATGTTAAAGAGTTTTATGAGACTTTGAACAGACCCACAGAATCAACAAAATGCATATGACCTACCACTGGTGTTGAAAAAGGAGAGGATGGGGGTATGATCAAAAGATAAGAGTCTCTCCTTTGATTGAATCAAGACTCTTATTAATAGTTGACTCATCGAGATACTTTGAATGATTTATGCACAACTCTGGTTGACTTAGGCTTACACCCGATTTTTTTTTCTAAAGGTAACTCAGAAATGTGTATAGGTTGTCTTAAGGCTTTTGGCTATTTTACCTCTTTGAGAGGAGGTAAGGGGTTATTTTTGGATCCTTAGGATCTCACTACCAGTCGTGACACATCTGCCTTTATGAGGGAAGCTAATGTACCGGCCAGGCGAGACCTTTATCGGTTATCCTTATTCAGGGCACAACTCTCATGTTTTTATTCACACTCTGGCTTTTATTCATTCTCACTTGGCTTAGGAGAAAGGGTATTTTTGGATTTTTGCATATTTGGGATGCCAGGCCTCTTTTTGGAATCGGGGTAGATTTTTCACCAATCTCGGTATGTGCACAATCATCATTGTATACTCTTTGAAGCAAAATGAGAAGGTGGTACGCCCCTGTTATGTATTGATGGGTATGGAAGAAGCGGTAGTGGAAAAAGAGGTGTGGTGTACCACACCGAACTTAGAGTTTTGCAGAGGTGTGGTTTACCACACCAAACTTAAAGTCCGGAAATGTTCTAGTTTTCACTAGTGATGGAGCTAGAACTTACACCAAAAGATTACTCTTCCAATGGAAGTCCTAATATGCACCAAAAACCCTAGGGAGTTGATGTTCTCTCTAGGTTTACCTACAACTGGTGCTAGATAAATGCTCCAACCCCACAAGAGTGTGGAAGCCTTATCATAGTACAGGTTTAGGATCGAACCCAAAGGACAATGTTAAGAATCTGAGTGTCTTTTTCTTGTTTCGTATCAATCTAAGTTAATCATCTAAGACCAGAAGTTTGATTTGAGTTATTTAACCTAAAACATGCAAAAGTAAAGGCAAGAATAAAAACTAGTTTAAGGATTAAAAACTAAGATTAGAAAATGATGATGGATCACTGGGGTGACGCGGGTATTCACCACCACTACACATGAATTGCACTTGTACCAAACATAGCAAGACTTGTAAGCAAGATACATGGATGTTGTACAATACCGATGTCTTATAGGACAAGAGTAATGCACACATCCTTCACGGGTTGAGTAACTCTCATTTGGTATGTATCTACGTGTCAATGAAGATATGTAGTCTCCGAAGAGAATATCTTACTCAACCTCGTGAAACATGCATCGGAAAACTAACAAGCGAGCGATAATTACCAAATCGATTAGTATCCTTATAGACTATCCCTCTTTCGAGGATATAGCTACGAGAAATGTGAGAGTGTTGCAACGTCAGCCATTCCCGAACGAATGGTTAAGTACTTTGCACCACTCTCTCCTCAGAGTGTGTTCCTCGACATGTCAAGGTTGCACTTTTTTACGTCAACTGATTCCATTTCATAGTACAAAAGTACAACGATGGAGGTGAGTTTACTCCACTCCTTAGAAAGCGTTCCTAGATACCGAAACGGATGCGCGGTGGATACACACACCAGAAACCAACACTAAATCGGTATTCGAGTCTCAAGAGCGGTCGTAGACAAACCACAACGAAAGACAATAGATGCACACAAGAATGCGGCCAACATCCAAGCATGTATGAAACGATTTAGTATTGAATCGGAAAGATAATATCTTTTTGATACAAGTTACAAAACACGGGCAGCGGGGCTAGTCCCCGCACCCCAGTGAATGGAACTACTCGCTCCTCATAGAGGGAGCAACAAAGAAAGAGAAGAGAGAGAAAGAAAGCATCGTCGGAGCAGAAGAGTAGATCTGTGACAGCCCGATGTAGATTGTCGCAGTCTCCGGGATTGCTTCGTCGTGGTCGATGTCGTCCGTCTCTCTGCCTCGATCGTCATGTCTACCTTCGGGATTGCACAGGTAGAATGAGGTAGAATAATGGTAGAAGTGAGATGATAGAGGTGAGATGGCGATGGAACAACCTTCTAGATATGTCCCCAGTCTGGAAGCACACCGGATCTGGACTCAGGATGGGATTCCGAGGCTGTGGGTGAAGTTTGGTTGGAAACGGTGCTCGGGCATTCTGGCGGCGTTCCGGCACTGGTCCCAGTCGGGCAGCCTTGGGCCGTAGTCAGATCCCCCCCAAGTGAGGACCCTTGGGGTCCTATTTATAGGAACATGGCAGACCTTTAAACGGTCTTGGATCAGGTTGGTAAAATATCTCTTCAGCTCATACGGTTTGTGTCTGCTACTTTAGCAAACGGTCTTGCTTTGTTTATTCCAAACGGTCCTCACATGGCAATTGGCTATGCGGTTTGCATGTGCATGCGGTCTTGCTTTCTGTTCTCCTCACGGTCTGTTGTACACTCCTTTATTAAACGATCTTCACATTTAGTTAACAGCAAACAATCTGCGATTTTGCTTTGGCTCACGGTCTCTGTTCCGCAGTCTTGGTCATGCGGGTAGCTCCCGTGATTGCTTCATTCGGTCTCGCTGCTTCTGCGGTCTCGTTCCTTAATTAGCCATTCGGTTTCGTAGTCATGCGGTCCTCACAATAGTTATCCAAACGGTTGCTCAGCCACCCTATCAGTCTCGTTGACCAGTTGCAAGCTGTTGTGTGCGGAGGAGTGGATGACGGCGGCATAGGTTCGGAGCTATGTGATTGGAGGTAGACGAGCGGGTGCCGTCGTTGCTGCTGACAGTGATGCCGACGCTTGTGACCGCATGGGCTCATACGGTCTAGAGACCGCATGGGATCACACGGTCTGGAGACTGCATGGGCTCATACGGTCTAGAGACCGCATGGGCTTATACGGTCTCGAGATCGCATGGGCTCATACGGTCTAGAGACCGCATGGGCTCATACGATCTCGAGATCGCATGGGCTCATACGGTCTGGTGACCGCATGGGCTCATACGGTCTTGAGACCGCATGGGCTCATACGGTCTTGAGACCGCATGGGCTCATACCGTCTAGAGACCACATGGGCTCATACGGTCTGGAGACTGCATGGGCTCATACGGTCTCGAGATCGCATGGGCTCATACGGTCTGGAGACCGCATGGGCTCATACGGTCTTGAGACCGCATGGGCTCATACGGTCTTGAGACCGCATGGGCTCATACCGTATGGCGCTCAAGACCGCATGGATGAAACCAAATGGATCAAGACCGAATAGTGGTCAAGGCCGAGTGGTTGGATGAAAAGGAACCGTTGGATCTCGATCAGATGGTTGCGAGTGATCTGCAGAGGGAAAGGAGAATGTGTAAGAGATAATATCATCGAATAAACTAGTAATTAGAACTATTTAGGCAATATTTTCAAGGAATTAATGAAACACTCAAGGTGAACCAAAGAGAGGGTAAATCACTCAATATGAGGCACAAAATCCTTAGAATTGGCGACTGTGCAGATGAATCTGGAGGATTCATCAGGTTTTCAAGGTATTCAATGAATTTACACTTTTGTAATTGCATATGATTAGTTAACAATATTTCTTATGGAATTAATCAAGCCGTTCACGAAGCTCACAAACATAGGTATGAAAAGAATGTGCACAACCACAAGTTGGGTTGAGGTGGTTATTTTTTATGCCTCAAGTTGAGAGAGCAAGAGAAGGAGAAATATCAAGAAGAGCAGTAAAATCAAGAAGAGCAGCAAAACCAAGAGCAGGAGCAAAACCAAGAAAAATGATCGTCTACTTATAATCCTACTGCTGATTCTTCTAGTGGATGGTGTCCTTGCTATTTGTAGTGGGTAGATGTAAGGAAAAATAATGACTGAGAAATCCTCGTTTAAGCAACCCAGGAGGTGGCTACAAAAATGGTAAATTTCTGGGTCGTAAAATGTATGTCCAATTTAATTTTTCCTGGACTGTTAAATTTTTACTGGTTAAATTTTTTGATGATGAATAGTTAGAGTTGGGTGCACAAAGAAAGGAGGGAAAGTTCACCCCTCAGGGCACATATGATGTTTTGACAATTTTTCTAGGGACGGAAGAGCGCCCTAGACATGTTAGGGAAGCTGGAGTTGGGTTTTGGATGAAATCCTTTTTTGGCTCCCAACAAAAACACAAATCTATCAAGAAAGGGGGAACGGACCATGAGGAAGTGAAAAGGTTGATAAAAGAAGCCTTAGAGGAGTTTAAGACTTCTCAGGGGGACAAGCTTCTCCAGGAGTTGCGAGACCTCTAAAGTATCACATGCTGATAGAGTGTATAGGGAGCTATCCTTCGGACCCACATGGAATGGTCAGGGTAATACTTAATTGTGATAACATAATCTCTCTCAAGTCAAAATATATACATGTCTATCTAAATATTTCATAGAATTGTAGGTGGGCAAAAAATGTCATCTTATGATCAATGATGTATCACAAAACATTGTCATAGATAGAGAAGTTTTTACTATAGTGGAATCGGTTCACGTTATTCCCCTTCCCTCTGATCATTACCATGTGTCTGGAATACATGTCATTTTTGAATGGAAAGATGCACCTCTCCCATACGAGCACCCAAATACCACTACTACTAGAGAGGTAGAAGGTTTCTTTACTGGGTGGCCCAAGAGGCTCATTGTACTTGTTGAGGTATGATAAATTGTATATTGAAGTTTACATATATTATCTAAATATAATATGAATATACATGCATGCATACCACAATAGATAACAAGCCCCTTTGGATTCCAAAACATCTACCCCCACATTTTATTCCTCAGGATTTATTCGACTCCTTAGGCCCTAATTGTCATTATTTGACAGTATGGTTAGATGATGTAGATCAAGAAGATATCATGGTGGTAAAACTTGTGCAGGACATCATAGGTATATATCGTGACACTATTATAATGTTGATTGATGTTGGTGAGCTATTTCGATACCAATGGCTCAACACATTTGTGATAAAACTTTAGATACAATGACTCTAAATACCTTGTCATATGTGAAGAATACATATTTTATAATTTATTCCTATATACTAAATAATTATTACATATATATTCGGTATTTGTATTATGCGCCTACTGACTTCAGATTATCAAATGTGGTATTTCTAATTCCATTAATTATTAGTGACGTAGATCGAGATCCGAGTGGTGTCAAAGATTACATTGACACAACAAAGAAGGTTTTTGCTAATTCTAAGACTGTGATCATATCTCCCTTCAACATTGAGTAAGTTTTGGATTATTGATTTTATTTCATACTTTTTTTTTGGTGAAGTCAGGTGGTGATTTTATTCATCTTGCCCACCTCGTGCAAGTAGATTCAAACTAGTGTTACAAATTTTTGTGAACTGTATGAAACTAAACATGGTCATTCTACGACTATTACACAAGACACCTTCTGCATTGCAAGGTAGTCTGTCCTGAAACTTGTGATAAACACAGTTTCCTGCTTTGTTTTTAAAATGAAACTTAGCTAGAGAGTCTACAAGACTGTTGCCTTCTCTCCTGCCGAAGCTTAAACTAATGGACTGGCATCTATTCTTCTACAGTTGCATCGCCCATACTTGTCTTGCATACTTGGGATTCCTTCTGTAGTCCTCATTGATCATGATAATAGCCTATTTATAGTTAGTTTCGATGACAATATTCTTTAGATTGCAAATAATGCATATCTTTAAGGCCAATTCCAGAGCTTGCATCTCTGCTTCTAGAGGGGATCCTACCTTGATCGATTGTCCTATTCCTCCCATCCACTATCCTTTATCATCTATTATAACAGCAACAATAACACTTCTTCTCCCTTTGAACGCAGCATCCGTGTTGATCTTCAAGGTGCCTTGAGCTGGGTTCTTCCAGGTCGTCTGGTTAATACCAGTGTCTTTCTTACTCGTAGTCTCCCAAGCTTGTCCATTGAGATTAATTTTAGTGGTGATCAAATAGGTTTGATTATGCACAATATTCTCTTTCTTCTCGAACACCCATAAATTTCTTTGTTTCTAGATGTACCAGCACGTTACCATGAACTTGACTCTATGTTCTGCTAAAAACTTCAGGTTTAGACTAATCCATCTATTAAGATTAACCTTAGTCCAGAAGTTAGAAGGGATGCTAGAATTTAGCACACTCACCCATATAGGGTGGGCTTTCCTGTAGTTTTTTAAAGCATACATAGTATCTTCTTCACTCGATATGCATCTACTGCATGTAGCATCGGTGGTCATCTACCTCCTACATGTACTCTTATTGGTAAGGAGGGTGTTGTTTTCAACTAACCAGATAAACATCTTCACTCTAGATGAAACTTTAGTCTCCCAAATCATACGCCACTGGCCATCACGTTTGATCTCCTTGCAAGCTCTCAGGGCTTTATAGGCAGAGGAAACTGAAAACCTCCCTCTCAGGTCATGTCACCATACTCTTATGTCAGCACCTTCCTGGGTAGTAGGCGTAGGTATGTTTGTAATTTCAAGCACAATCTCCTTAGGAAACTAGTTGTTCAGGAACCCCAGATCCCACTCTCCATTGAGGTTAACTAAGCTACTAACCTGCATATCCTCTGTATCGACTGGTATTTGCTATTGCGCATAATCCTTCAGAATTTTCCCACTAGCCAACCAATTGTCGCTCCAGAAGTTTATTGAATTGCCATTGATAGGAGATATGTAGGACTTGGAGGCTACCAATTCCTTGTTGAAAATAACCAATCTAGCTAATCTAGACAGATGAGTGATGGAACCTCCACTTACGTGGAGTTGCGTGCAACACTAAAAATCCTAGAGATAGAAGATCTCTAAGTTTAGCCTTGCTTATACTAAGTTAAAACTCCACCCACATATGCTAGGATACGTGGAAGTCTTATCGTAGTATAGTTAAGGGTCAAATCCTCGAGACAACGGTCTTGTTGTTGCCAACAAGATGGAAAACGTTTGAATTTCACTTAATCACTCAATAGTTGGTATTTAGATCAAAAGGTTGATTTGGTTGTTTTTAATCTAAGTTCAAGTAAAGTAAAGAAAGCAAGTAAATCTAGGTTGTTAACAATGATGAAAGATCACTAGGGTGTAATCGGTTTTTCACCGCCACTACACATCGATCAACACATGCAAAGCAAAACTTAACCTGCAAAAAGAGTTCGGTTAGTTAGTATCCTTGTAGACCTAGCCTCCTTTCGGATAATCTAGCTACAAGAAGTGCGGGAATGTTGCAACGCCAGCCATTCCCGAACAAATGGTCACATTACTTTGCATCATTCCCCTCGCAAAGTGTGTTCCTCGACATACCAAGGTTGCACTTCCATACGTCAACTGATTTCATTTCATAGTATGAAAGTGCAACGGATGATAGTGAGTTTACTCCAACTCTTGAGATACACTTCTGGATACCGAAACAGATGCATGGTGGATACATGAACCAAGAACCAACATGCAAATGAGTTTCGAATCTAATAGTACAAACGTAGACAATTCATACTAAAAGATAAAGGATAACACAAGTTGGAGATCAAGCAACATGCATTCATTAATCGTTTGATGTCGAACTAACAAAGATAAGAACTCTCTATTACAACCTAAGGATTACATTTTACATGATATGAAAGTATGGGTAGCGGGGCTACTCCCCGCACCCTAGTGAAGAAGACTACTCCCTCATGACTAGGACCAAGAAGGAGGCAAGAAGAGAGAGAGAGAGCATCATCCCCACAAAGGAGGGAGGAAAGTCAACTCCTTAGGGAGAGAGAGAAATGATCCACCAGTCTTCGTAGGTTGCACGATGAGGAGGTCTCCTCTTCCCACCTTCTTAGCAAAGAAGGAGAAAGCAGCTTCAGGATGGAGTATGGATCTCAGATCGACAGCCTCAGGGCGGAGGATGGAAGTGGCAGGAGCTCTGGAACGATTGGGGAAGCCTTTCGACATCTGAGAATTCTCTCCTTTGAGGTGACCCTTGGGGTCTTATTTATAGGCTTAAGTTGAGCCCAAACGGTCTTGAGACCGTTTGGGGTTCTCAAACCATTTGCCTTTATGCGGTCTCTGAGATCGTTTAGTCTTATGCGGTCTTGGGACCGTATGACCTTCATGCGGTCTTGGGACCGTATGACCTTCATGCGGTCTTGGGACCGTATGGCCTTCATGCGGTCTTGGGACCGTATGACCTTCATGCGGTCTTGGGACCGTATGGCCTTCATGCGGTCTTGGGACCGTATGGCCTTCATGCAGTCTGGGGACCGTATGGCCTTCATGCGGTCTCGGGACCGTATGGCCTTCATGCGGTCTCGGGACCGTATGACCTTCATGCGGTCTTGGGACCGTATGGCCTTGATGCTGTCTTGGGACCGTATGAACTTCATGCGGTCTTCGGACCGTATGGCCTTCATGCGGTCTTGGGACCGTATGGCCTTCATGCGATCTTGGGACCGTATGGAGTCTTTGTAATTTTTTTGTGTTTTCCTATAATGATAAAGAAGAGAAGTTAGTTTATTGGTATATCAGCAATAAAGTAAAAAGTTAATGATTCTATCTAATTTATCTAAGAAAGAGTATGGAAAATTAAGGAGAACTAATAAGATAACGTCACAAAATGGGAGGTTATCACCCCCCCTAACTTAGAGTCTAGCTTGTCCTCAAGTTAGATAGAGCTAAGGCATGCAGTGGCGAGGCGATTTTATTTAGTTAGGGTTTCCATACTCTTGCTTCAATTCTAGATCAGAGATCTACCGAGCTCTTACTAGGGCTTCTGCTTACACTAACTCTTTTGAGTATCAAGAGTTGCATGGATCTCAGGTTCCTTTCATATCGCGAGTCTCGCATTGGGACCACCTTTCTTATTATGTGCATGTCATCGACTCTAATCATTTTTATACTTCTTTTGAGAAACCTACCGGCAGCTAGAGTGGGTATGAGGGTTGGCTTAAAAGGCTTATTGTGTAATTCCCCCTTCAAGTGGGGGAGGGTTTGTCCTATGCTTTTAGGGTCTCGCTACCGGGCACGACACATCTGCCTTCATGAGGGCAGCTGAATGTACCGGCCGGCCGAGTCCTTTATCAACCTTTTCATATATTAGGAGACCTTAGGATCTCACTACCGGGCACGACACATCTGCCTTCATGAGGGCAGCTGTATGTACCGACCGGGTGAGATCTTTATTGGCTCTTCATATAGGTCCTTATGCGTGGCACAACTCTCATGTTTTTATTCAACACTCTGACTTTTATTCGAAACTCACAGGCGTAGGAAGTGGGTTTTTGTTAGGGTTTTTGATTGGGCGGCCAAGCCTCTTTTATTGAAAGAAGAAAACTATTCTTAGGGTTCCTGACATGCACTTATTTTTATTTGGTGGTCCTCTTGCGAGATTTCTTGATTTTGGATTTCCCCCTGATTTCCCTCTTGACCTTGAGAGTTTTCGGTTTGCTTTGGCCCTGAAGTTGACCTGTGAAGAGTCTGAGATAGAATTGAAGTAAAAGCATAAAAACCAATCGTGAATGTAATTTATAAATTCACCATTCATGCCTATATGCTAATCTTGTTATTTATTCTTGAGGACTACTTTATCTCTAACTTAGCTAGGGGTGATTCTTTCCAGGATGAAAGTTATACTTAAGAGTTATTTTATTGAAGAAATTATTGGAAAAAGTCTAAATATGAACAGAAAGTTTGAAAATGATGTGCGGAAAAGTATGAGTTAAGGGAAGGAGTAGAGATAGAAGGGTTGAAGAAGAATGATACCTCGCCCTTGTCCAGTGCACTCCCCCCCTAACTTATCACTCACTCTGTCCACAGAGTGTCAAAGTGATAGGTTGAGAAGTGCATGGACAAGGGCATTAGGCTTCTGTTAATCCTTTATTTGCCCCATGAGTTCTGAGTAAGGTGGCTGTGATCTTTCCACGTAGTGTGTGGTAGTCCACTTCTGTCATGTCCTCTATAGGCTTGTGAAGGGCCACAATTGTATACATCCGGAAGAGGACGTGGAAGCCACAGTAGTTGGATTCTCTAATTTGCTGGGGGCACCTGTGGTAGAAGGCTGGTGGTTTGAAGTGATCTTTGTCATATGCCTGCGTGTTCTGACCCAAAAGATCGTGTAATTTGTCAGCACACTCCTTTGCCACCTCCTCCATCGGTGTCTTTGGAGTTGTAGTATATTCTTTCAGTTCTGGATCACACTGGCTGTCGGAACTGTTGTAGATTATTGTTGTTCCTTCATGAAGATTAGTTGCCAGTAACATCCAGTGCTCTTGATGAAGGAAAGGTAGCATGATGAACTTCGGAGTTGTATGCTGGAGATGAGAGATGAGTGGCTCCTTTGTTCCGAAGTTCTTCAGCCCTAAAAGATCATCCTTCATGTAAGCGGACACCATATAGACCGTGTGGTGATTCCGTGTGAGTAAGTATTGATAAGCAGTCATTACACTTACAGACATGGAACCTTTGATCTATACGGTTTCACGGAGGACATCTGCCATAACCAAGATATCCCCATCAATATATACAAGCTTGTCCTTTTCGGCATATAGCCGTGACATTATGAGTCGGAGCTCATTGTCTGAAAGACTTTTGCAAGCTTCCCGATCGAAATTTGGAAATGATGGTTCAATGGCAGATGGGGGTACCATATGTGGTGAGGATCTCTTGATGGTTACCACGGATATCAGATCAACATCACCTTTATCTAGATCCAGGTCGAAGGTGTAAGGGTTCCATTGACTTTGCTCGGTGACTTTGGTTGGCTACTTTTCTTTTGCCAACTCCGCTAGGGTTTGTCTGAATGGTCTCCTCTGCGGACGTTGGATGGAAGAAAAATATAACGAGGGACGTCATCTGGCACCATAGTGGGGTCGTTGAAGAATCTTCTATCGCAGATAAGCTCCATGGCGTAACGCCCTCGCAAGGAGTGGAAATCTTCATTAATGAGATCGGTGAATGGGACTTGCTGGTTTAGCGCTAAAATGTGTCGTATAATGTAGAAAGCGCAGTCCCCCGATCCTTCAGTGGTTTGGACTTGTGAGTTGATTATTCTAAACCAGGGTTGACTCCAATCCTGGAGGAGAGGAGGGCATGCGGCCCATATGAGTTTTAGAAGCCGGAAAGGGATGCATCTTGCCTCCCCAGCTTCAGTGCCGACAAAGTTGATTATTCTGGCCTTTAGTTCACTAGCACAGAAGTTGTACACTTTTGCGTCTCTAGCTAAGGTGTCCACGATCATAAGTAGCCAATGACCACAGACTTGAAATGGCACAGATATAAAACGTGGTCTTCTGGCCATTCCCCTATGCAACCGCTCAATGGATTTGTGTTGTAGTGGTGATGGGGGGAAATAGGAACGGTAATTGTGGCAGGCGTGGTAGTGGTGGTGGTGGATGGTGGGATGTACCCTGCCAGGGTTTGATCCCTTGTAGTGGCAGGGTGAACTTGCTTCCTGGCCCTTTTTTGGGTGCTGGTTCTGATGTGGTTGCTTGGGCTTTTCTCTTCCCCTTAGACTATGCAGTGGGTGATTCTGCCTCGGGGGAAGGCTGATATTCCGAGGCCTCATCGGATGAAATTTCCTCAACCTCTTCTTCAGAGGGTACCTCAGCTAAGCATCTGTTGATGCGTTTGATCTCATGCATGACTTTGAGTAGGTTCACCTTTGCCGGGACCCTTCCAGTCGTTTCATAGCTATCTACGACTTGTTGTAGTTTGTCACGATCAGCTTCTAATTGTTCCCTTGTCTAGAAAGGGGCATCATCTGTTCCTTGAGGTTTCTTGGAAGGTGATGTCATTCTAAAATTATTGACAAGAAAACAATAGTTAGAATTCTTAAATTTGAAATTATAACAAAGTAATGTTATTGGAGTTTGAGGTTTATTAGATTGGTTGAGTTCAAACGGTTTTGAGACTGTTTGGTCTCAAACGGTCTTTTTTTTAACAGGTTTGGAGGTCGGATGGTCCCAAACGGTTTGGAGACCGAATGGTCCCAAACGGTTTGGAGACCGAATGGAAGATGAACCGTGCGGGAGACGAACCGTGCAGCCATTCGTCGACAGGGAACTGTGACGGCGACGACGGGTAAGCATGTCGACGTTACCGACGGCGATGGTGGCGACGACAGAGTTCGAAAATCCGCGACCGTCTGGCGGTGGTGTAATCCATTGAACTGCTGGGTGGTCTACCTATAAGTGAGGGCGGCGAGAATGCTGGGCACGGCGAGCAGCAGAGCAGGAGCGCGGGAATGCGCGGGGACGACGACGGAGCCGGAGACGACAGTGAAAAAGCTGAGTCGACGGCGAGGTGATGAAACGGCGGTGGAGACGACGACAGCGTCAGAGAGGGAAACGAGCGCAAAAACGAAGCTCTGGAATGAAACAGGGAAGTCGAGAATTCAGGATTCTAGAAGAAAGAACGGGGGGGGAGGTATTTATAGGATTTGGGGGGGGCGCCCCTAACCGCTAAGGTTTTTGTTTTTAAGACCTTGTGTTTTTATGTTTGTTTTAGATTATGTGAATTTTTATGTATTTTTAGATTAATGATGAAAGAACTTAAAGAAAGCAAATAAAGTTTAAAAGAAAATAAAAGACTAGAAAATTAGAAAAGGTGATACTCAGGTCTTGGGTTGCCTCCCAAGAAGTGCTTTGGTTTAACGTCGCTGGCTCGACAAAATTCTGCTCCAGCTATGCTGATGTTATAGGATCTTGGATCTCTATAGTTTGTCTTGATAATTTGTCTGCTGGAGTGTGGTATTTCTTTAATCTATGACCATTAACGGTCCTTTCTCCTCCATTATCATCAAGAATAATGACAGCTCCTGTCGGGTATATATGTTTGATTGTGAAAGGCCCCGACCATTTGGTACGCAGTTTTCCAGGAAACATTTTTAGTCTGGAATTGAATAAGAGGACTTTGTCTCCGACGATTATATCCTTTCTTTTTATGTGGCCATCGTGCCACATCTTGGTTTGTTCTTTGTAAATTCTAGCATTGTGGTAGGCTGTCATTCGTAATTCTTCTAGTTCTTGGAGTTGAAGTTGTCTGAATTCACCAGCGCCTTTGAGATCGAAGTTTAGTTGCTTAATGGCCCACCAAGCCTTATGCTCTAATTCAACTGGCAAATGGCAAGACTTCCCATACACTAATTGAAACGGTGTTGTTCCAATTGGTGTTTTGAAAGCTGTGCGGTAGGCCCATAGAGCGTCAGATAGTTTGGTGGACCAATCGGTGCGGTGCCTGTTGACGGTTTTTCCAGGACAACTTTAATTTTCCTATTGGAGACTTCAACCTATCCACATGTCTGTGGATGATACGGTGTGGAAACTTTATGGTTGACTCCATATTTTATTAATAAGGCTTCAAAGCTCCGTTCCAAGAAATGTGATCCACCGTCGGATATTATTGTTCTTGGAACGCCAAATCTGGGGAATATTATCTCTTTAATCATCTTGATTACCGGTTTTGAATCACAAGAAATGGTTGGTAGAGCTTCTACCCATTTCGAAACGTAATCCACAACAACCAAGATGTACATGAATCCGTAAGATGGGGGGAAAGGACCCATGTAATCTATTCCCCATACATCGAAGAGTTCGATTTCTTGCCATATATTCAATGGCATTTCATTTCTTTTGGTTATCCCCCCGGATAGTTGGCATTTGTCGCATGATCACACGTATTCATGTGCATCCTTTGTAATGTTTGGCCAGTAAAAACCAGATTGCAGGACTTTGAGGGCTGTCTTCTTAGAACTCATGTGGCCCCCAGTAGGGCCTGAGTGACAGTGCTCTAGAACCGAGGTGATTTCCGTCTCCAGAATGCATCGACGAAAAAGTCCATCTGCGCATAAGCGGAATAGGTAGGGCTCGTCCCAGTAATACTGCTTAGCGTCATGAATGAATTTCTTTTTGTCATGGTAAGATGTAGACGGATGGATGATTCCTGTTGCTAAATAATTAACAATATCAGCATACCAGGGAAATCCAGTAGTAATCTTCATTAGTTGATCATCTGGTAAAGAGTCTCGAATGGGTAATTTATCGGAATCTTTAGCTTCAATACGACTGAGGTGATCCGCGATGACATTTTCAACCCCACTTTTGTCTTTAATCTCTAAGTCAAACTCCTGAAGCATTAAAACCCATCTGATAAGTCGGGGTTTAGCATCTTGTTTTTGGACCAAGTATCGTATCGCAGAATGGTCAGTATATACTATGACTTTTGACCCGATTAGGTAAGAGCGAAATTTTTCAAAAGCATAGATAACTGCCAGGAACTCTTTTTCGGTGGTAGTATAATTCTTTTGTGCCTCATCAAGCGTCTTGGAGGCGTAATATATGATGTAAGGCTTTTTGTCTATCCTTTGACCAAGGACTGCCCCTATAGCATAATCGCTAGCGTCACACATAATTTCAAACGGTTGAGACCAGTCAGGAGCTCTTAGAATAGGGGCAGAGATAAGGGCATTCTTCAGAGTTATGAAGCTATTAATGCATTCTTGGTCAAATATAAAATCAGCTTCTTTGGTCAGCAGGTGAGTCAGTGGCTTTGCTATTTTTGAAAAATCTTTTATAAATCTCCTGTAGAATCCTGCATGACCAAGGAATGCCCTGACTCCTCTAATGTCTTTAGGTGGAGTTAGATTTGAGATGACATCTACCTTTGCTTTATCCACTTCAATCCCTTTACTACTTACTCGATGTCCTAGGACCACACCTTCAGTCACCATAAAGTGACATTTTTCCCAGTTCAAGATCAGGTTGGTGTCCTCACATCTTTGCAGGACTCTTCCTAAATTGAGTAAACAGTTGTCGAAAGAATCTCCGTATACGGAAAAATCATCCATGAAGACTTCCATGATAGATTCTGTTAATCCGGCGAAGATAGCGTTCATACATCTTTGGAAGGTTGCGGGTGCATTACATAACCCGAAAGGCATCCTTCTGAAGGCTTATGTTCCAAAAGGGCAGGTGAAAGTGGTTTTTTCTTGATCTTCAGGATGGATTGGGATTTGGTAAAATCCTGAATATCCGTCAAGGTAACAAAAAAAATTTTTGTGAGCAAGTCATTCGAGAACTTCATCCAAGAAGGGCAAGGGAAAATGATCTTTCCTTGTTGCTTTGTTAAGTTTTCTGTAGTCGATGCACATTCTCCACCCAGTTACTGTTCTAGTAGGTACCAGTTCATTTTTGTCATTAAGAACAACAGTGGTCCCCCCTTTTTTAGGGACCACCTGCACGGGACTTACCCATTGAGAATCCGAGATTGGGTAGATGATGCCTGCTTTCAGAAGTTTGAGAACCTCGAGACGAACTACCTCCTTGAGATTAGGGTTCAACTTTCTTTGATGTTCCCTTGATGGTTTGAAATCTTCCATCATGGGCAATCTGTGCATGCAAAAGGCTGGATTTATACCCGTCAAGTCAGTCATCTTATATCCGATAACTTTCTTGTGTCTCTTTAGTTCATCAAGAAGTCTGTCTTCTTGGTCTACTTCCAGAGTGGAGCTGATAAACACTGGACAAAGTTTCTCGTTGTCGAGAAAGACATGTTTGAGTCCCTCGGGTAGGGCTTTCATTTCAGGAGCCTTAGGTGGCTCGGTTGCTTCTATAATGGTGACAACCTTAAGTTCTTCAAAGGTGGCCGTTGGGGCTTCTTCAGCTTTTTCTAAGTATTGAAGGCATTGTTGCACTAGTTCATTTGCCGAGAATTCTACTTCTGAATTAGTTAAGGTATTTTCCAATTCATCAGAGGGTTCAGACATTTCTAATTGGGACATTTGATATATAGCATCCAGGAGAAAAACTTCCTCTTGAATGCTTGGACCTTTCATGCTATTAAGAACTCTGAACTGAAAAGCTTCCTTCCCAAGTCTCAAGATAATAGTCCATGCTTATACATCGATAAGCGCTCGGGCAGTAGCTAAGAAAGGTCTGCCGAAGATTATCGGGTATCTTAGGTCTTCTTGTATGTCCATAATAACGAAATCGCATGGAATATAAGAATTCGTTCCTATCCTGACAGGTATATCTTCAATGATCCCAAGAGGAGCAGATATGGAAGAGTCGGCTAACTGAATTGTCATTGTCGTAGGTAGCAAATTAGTGAAACCTAATCTTTTACACATAGAGTAAGGCATGATGGATATACTTGCCCCTAAATCTGCTAAGCCCTTCTTGCTGGAGCCATTTCCAATAGAACACTGAATACCGAAGGAACCTGGGTCCTTCTTTTTCTTTGGCATTTTTTTAAGCAGAATGTCTGAAGTGGTCTGAGCTAGTTTCACTATTTCATGCTCTTCTGTCATGTATTTTCTTGATAGAAGGGTTTTCAGGTATTTAGCCCAAGTGGGCACTTCGGAAAGAGCATCGAGGAATGGTATATCAATGTATAGTTTCTTCATAGCTTCTTTGAATTTCTGGAACCTGGTGTCCATTTTGGTTCCTTTCAGCCTGCCCGGATAAGGAATTCTGGGTGGAACTTCTGGCATTGGTTCCCTTTCTTTTTCTCTTTCAGTAGTTGTAGTAGGTTTTTACTTTTCATTGGTTGAGCTTTCTGTTGGGGAAAGAATAACTACATCCTCATCATCATGGATGATTCTAGTGGTATCAGGAAGGACACAACCAGACCTTGTGGTGATAACATTCAGTTGCTCAGGTCTATTTTGGTCATGCCTTGGGTTTGCCTCTGGTTGCCCAGCTAAGGTACCTGCTGGTGGTTTTAACTGAGCATCAATCTGTGCTAATTGGGCCTCTACAGCCTTTTGTTGAGCCTGTTGGTTTGCAAGCATGGTTTGCTGAGACTGTAGCATCTGTCTAATCAAAGAAATTTCATCATATGGTTGGGGAGGGGCACTCCTCTGTTGATATTGAGTGACTTGCTGCCCTTGTGGTTGTTGTGGGGGAGTTGTTAACTGCGGTTGTTGTGGCTGCTGCAACTGAGGTTGTTGTAGCTGTGGGTGCAGTCCTTGAGGGGTATATTGGTAAGAGGGATTCCTAGGATAATTGGGTCGTTGGAACCCATTTCTATAATTCTCTTGATTTTGGTTGAAGTTATTCTGAAATCCTGGTGGTTGTCTATTGAAAGATCCACCTTGTGTCTATTGTTGTGGATTGGCAGTCCCTGCAGGATTCCCGTATTGAAAACCAAGGTGGTTTCTTGGTTTGTCTGGATTGTAATACACCTAGCCAGGTATTGAGTGAATGGAGTTGACTTGCTATGGCATTTGGTCCTCAGGATGTTAAATAATGGGTTCATATTGTGGCACTGGTGGTTGTAGATCCATCATAACATTGTATAACAGACCACATGATAATGTGGGATGATTAGATGCATGACAAGTTTCGCAAGTTCCCGTAGCTACTTTTACTTGTTGAAACTGGGAGCTTTTCTTCTTATTGTATTCTCCAAAAGAAGTTTCGAGAGCTTGTTGCTTAGTAGCAATAGTCTTTAGGGCTTCTGCAATGGCCTTGAGTTCCATGGATTTTTCAGCCTTGTAGACTTTAAGGACTCCCTTAGATTGGTTAGACAACCTTCCCCAATTGGATTGGTTCTCGGCCCCTAACGTGACTATATTCCAGGCATATTCATAGTTCTTTCTCATAAAGTTTCCTCCAGATGAGGAGTCTAAAAATTGCTTGATATCATCACTTACTCCTCTATAGAATGTTTCTATTAGCTGATTTTGAGATATGCCATGATGAGGGCACTTTCTAAGGAGTTCTTTGAATCTTTCCCAAGCTTCCGCAAGTGTTTCTCTGGGTAGTTGGACAAAGTGGTTAATCTGTCCCCTGATATCATAGGTTAGTGAAGGTGGAAAGAATTTCTCAAGAAACTTTTCTTCTAAGGGGGTCCAAGTAGTGATGATAGGGTGCCTATCTAAAGCGTTGTACCAACTTAGTGCTCTTCCAGATAAGGTGAAGTGAAAGAGGTGTAACATTATTGCCTCCAAGGCAACTCCCGCTTGAGGTTCAAGGCGGCAGAGTGACTTGAATCTCTTAAGATGATCCATGCAATCGTCTCCAGGTCCTCCAGAGAAAGAGATGCCTTGCATGATCTGGATCCATTGCGTCTGGATTTCAAAGTTTGGTATGTTAATAATCGGTGGTCGGACTGGGTGATCGTCTTCATAATTCTTTGGGACTGCGTAGTCCTGAAGTTGCTTGTTTCTTAGCGCTAATTGAGCAGCAGCGTTCTCATCTTGGATGTGGGCTTGTTCCTCAACTCGAATCTCGGCAATGAGTTGTGCTCATTGTGCAGCTATGGCGGCGTTGAATCTTTCTGCAACGAGGTGTTTCTCCTCAGCCATCTGTCTGGATCTTTGGCGATTAAGTCTAATCCTTCGATGGAAACTTCTTTCTACCTCAGAGTCGTACTCTGGTTCAGGGGAGAATCCAATGTGATGCGGAGTTTGCATACACGTTTTCTACCTGTGTAGAAGGAAATTCACACGTTTAGATGATGAAGAGAAACAAAGAAATCAAGAATATTTGGAGTAATGGTTAAAAGAAAGTGAAAAATCTTAACCAACTAACAAGGTACTAAATGAAATTAGAACATTCTGTTGTCCCCGGCAACGACGCCAATTTTTTGATGGAGCCTCCACTTACGTGGAGTTGCGTGCACCACTAAAAATCCTAGAGATAGAAGATCTCTAAGTTTAGCCTTGCTTATACTAAGTTAAAACTCCACCTACGTATGCTAGGATATGTGGAAGTCTTATCGTAGTATAGTTAAGGGTCGAATCCTCGAGACAACGGTCTTGTTGTTTCCAACAAGATGGAAAACGTTTGAATTTCACTTAATCACTCAATAGTTGGTATTTAGATCAAAAGGTTGATTTGGTTGTTTTTAAGCTAAGTGCAAGTAAAGTAAAGAAAGCAAGTAAATCTAGGTTGTTAACAATGATGAAAGATCACTAGGGTGTAATCGGTTTTTCACCGCCACTACACATCGATCAACACATGCAAAGCAAAACTTAACCTGCAAAAAGAGTTCGGTTAGTTAGTATCCTTGTAACCTAGCCTCCTTTCGGATAATCTAGCTACGAGAAGTGCGGGAATGTTGCAACGCCAGCCATTCCCGAACAAATGGTCACATTACTTTGCATCATTCCCCTCGCAAAGTGTGTTCCTCGACATACCAAGGTTGCACTTCCATACGTCAACTGATTCCATTTCATAGTATGAAAGTGCAACGGATGATAGTGAGTTTACTCCAACTCTTGAGATACACTTCGGGATACCGAAACAGATGCATGGTGGATACATGCACCAAGAACCAACATGCAAATGAGTTTCGAATCTAATAGTACAAACATAGACAATTCATACTAAAAGATAAAGGATAACGCAAGTTGGAGATCAAGCAACATGCATTCATTAATCGTTTGATGTCGAACTAAAAAAGATAAGAACTCTATATTACAACCTAAGGATTACATTTTACATGATATGAAAGTATGGGTAGCGGGGCTACTCCCCGCACCCTAGTGAAGAAGACTACTCCCTCATGACTAGGACCAAGAAGGAGGAGAGAAGAGAGAGAGAGAGCATCATCCCCACAAAGGAGGGAGGAAAGTCAACTCCTTGGGGAGAGAGATAAACGATCCACCAGTCTTCGTAGGTTGCACGATGAGGAGGTCTCCTCTTCCCACCTTCTTTATGAAGAAGGAGAAAGCAGCTTCAGGATGGAGTATGGATCTCAGATCGACAGCCTCAGGGCGGAGGATGGAAGTGGCAGGAGCTCTGGAATGATTGGGGCAGCCTTTCGACGTCTGAGAATTCTCTCCTTTGAGGTGACCCTTGGGGTCTTATTTATAGGCTTAAGTTGAGCCCAAACGGTCTTGAGACCGTTTGGGGTTCTCAAACCGTTTGCCTTTATGCGGTCTCTGAGATCGTTTAGTCTTATGCGGTCTTGGGACCGTATGGCCTTCATGCGGTCTTGGGACCGTATGGCCTTCATGCGGTCTTGGGACCGTATGGCCTTCATGCAGTCTTGGGACCGTATGACCTTCATGCGGTCTTGGGACCGTATGGCCTTCATGCGGTCTTGGGACCGTATGACCTTCATGCGGTCTTAGGACCGTATGGCCTTCATGCGGTCTTGGGACCGTATGGCCTTCATGCGGTCTCGGGACCGTATGACCTTCATGCGGTCTCGGGACCGTATGACCTTCATGCGGTCTTGGGACCGTATGGCCTTCATGCGGTCTTGGGACCGTATGGCCTTCATGCGGTCTTGGGACCGTATGGAGTCTTTGTAATTTTTTTGTATTTTCCTGTAATGATAAAGAAGAGAAGTTAGTTTATTGGTATATTAGCAATAAAGTAAAAAGTTAATGATTCTATCTAATTTATCTAAGAAACAGTATGGAAAATTAAGGAGAACTAATAAGATAACGTCACAAAATGGGAGGTTATCAATGAGCGTTGTTTTTATATGGTTTACCTTCCAGCCTAACTGCCATAGCTTTGCTCCAAACAGATTGTCTGCTGCTCATTACATCCCAGGTGTGTTTCATAATTAAGTCATTGTTCCAATCCCTCATTGTCTTTATACCTAAACCACCATTGGATTTATTTCTCACCATCCTATGCCAAGAAATGAGGTGTACCCCATTCTTACTTCGGCCTCCACTCCAGATGAACTTTCTAATGGCTCTATCGATTCTATCACATAATTGCAGAGGGAGTTTGGTCGTTTGCGTGACATAAGTAGGAATTGATGTGAGAGTACTCTTAGTCAAACAAACCCTCCCAACCATGGATAAACTACATGTCTCCCAAGAGTTCATTCGTCCATTCACCTTCTCTAAAATGTCATTGTACATATCCTTCTTCACTTTGATGTGTAACAGCGGAACTCCAAGGTATTTACCCAGATTCATGGTTCTCGTTAAGCCGCTTATCTCACAAATTCTTTTAGCTTCCTCCTTGGTAACTCTCCTTGAGAAATAGATTCTAGTTTTATCTATGGATATAGCTTGACCGGACACCTTCTCGAACTTCCTAAAGCATTTCAAGATAGAGTTTATGTTAGGAACATTAGCCTTGTCAAAAAGAAGAATATCATCAACAAAGCACTGGTGTGCTATACGTGGCCCATTATGACCCATCTTTAATGGAATCCAAGTTTTGTCCAGGATAGCATCTTCTATCATCTGGCTTAGCCTTTCTATGCAAAGAACAAAAATGTATGGGCTCAAAGGATCTCCTTGCCTAAGTCCCTTGGTAGCTTTGAAAACACTTGAAGTTTCTCTATTCCAAGTGATAGTTGTGCGACCCATTGTGATTGAACTCATCATGCACTGGCATATATTAGCAGGTATATCAACTTTCTTAAGCGTGTCTTGTATGAAACTCCAATCCATCATATCATAGGATTTAGTTAATTCAATCTTAATTGCCATAACTTTTGTAGATGTCCTCTTCCTCATCGAGTATATGAGCTCCTGGGCTACCACTATATTATCATAAATTTTCCGTCCTGGGACAAATGCACTTTGCGCAGGGTTAATCCACTCTGGGAGCCAGTTTTTTAAGCGTTCCACTACAACCTTTGAACAGATCTTCATAATGGCATTGTTGAGGGAAATAGGATGGAATTGATTGCTCGACTCAGGCTTGGATACTTTAGGTATGAGAATGATAATGGAGTCACACATTCCTTCCTCCATAGTAGAGCAGTGAACATCATCATTTACAGTTCTAACAACTGACTTGTTTGTAGCACTCCAATTAGAATTAATGAAGTGAGTAGTGGTTCCATCCAGCCCAACAGCTTTGAAAGGGTTCATCTTTTTAAGTACATCATCAATTTCAAAAATCCTGACTTCTTTAGCTATATGTTCTCGTGCCTCCTGAGTAATTGTAGAAAATCATGAAGGGATGCTATCAAATAGGTGCTTGTGAATGTTGTTGGGAGTTGTGAACAAATCAATGAAGTAATTTGCCACAATGTTGAAGATGTCGTTGGCTTCATTCGCCCATCCTCCTTGAGGTCGTTTAATGGCGCTTATTCAATTAGCCTGTTTTCTTTTATTGGCATAGGCCTAGTAGAAGCGAGTGTTACTATCTCCTTCTTTAAGCCAAGTTACATGACTGCGTTCCTTCCAATCTTCCTCCTCCTTCTTAAGGAGTTGAGTCAATTCTGCCTGCATATTTGTAATGAACTTGTCAGTGATACTATCATACCTTGCCGCCAAATTTCTCTGAAGCAGGTCGATATTTCGGTGGAACTGCACTTTATGAGAATTTATTTGTTTAGCACGCTTTGCCTCCCAATCTTTTAAGCGGGTTTGAGCATTTCTAAGAGCACTCATAAAAGTGAGGTTGTTGTTCCAACAGTCCTTTAGCATTGGCGAGAAAGTGTTGTCCATATTCCATGAAGCTTTGGTTGAGAATCTCCCAGCTTGTCTATTCGTAGACAAAGTTCTAATTAGCAAGGGGTCGTGATCCGATTCAATTTTAGGAAGATTTGTAACAATCACATCTGAGTATTTCAAAATGTAAGCATCATTTGCAAGGACACGGTCCAACTAGATTTGCTTAAGGCCATGCCAGAATTTGTACTTATGACCTGAGAATCCCATATCAGAGAGACCTACTTCAAGAATTGTTTCAGAAAAAGTAATGGCTTCCTAGTTATTAAAAGATTGATAACCCATAGTTTCCACATGTGAAATGACAATATTGAAATCTCCTACCACAATCCATGGCTCTTTGAAAAGATTTCCTAAGGAAATAATATGTTTCCAGAGCAAGCTTCTAACGTGGATGTGAGTATTAGCATAAATGAACGTAGCAAAGAAGGAATTGTTAACCTTACAAGTTACAAACTGTCTGTGAGTATTAAGAACCTCCACCTTGATGCAGTTTTCATTCCAACAAACCCATATTCCTCTTGAGAAACCCCTTGCCTCTGATCTATGTGAGTTTGAAAATCCAAGGCGTTTAATAGTTTCCTTTGCTCTATCTGCACTTATTCTCGATTCCAAGATAATGGTGATCAACAGTTTGTACAAGGAAATGTAATCTTTCAAAACTTTGCATGTATCTTTATTTCCTATGCCCCGAACATTCCAACATAAGAAGCTCACCATGGGTATCTTGTAAGCTGGACTTGGATGATATACAGATAACTAACAAGCTTCAGGGAGTTTGTTCTCCTTGTTGGCCACTCCATTCAACACTTTTATGATGGCTTCTTTGGTGTGCGCTGCTCTCAATCAGGGGCCTTTTCTCCTCCCTTCCACCGTGAGTATCCTCTTGGAACTTCCTTGCCTTTTCATTTTTGTTCCACTTCCTTTGATGATTTTACTTGCAGTAACTGTCCTTGGTATAGAGTCACTTTCATCAGCAGGCAGTCAGGTCGATTCTTCCGCCATTGCTACAACTTCATGGCTTGATATGCATATGTCTACTTGCTCTTCGGTATCTACTATCATTTCTATAACATCATTGACATCTGGATTTACTGCAGTACATCCTTCCTTGTTTGCATGAGGTTCTCCATTTTCCTTGTGACCTGAACCATTCTGCACTGTATTCGTAATATCCCTCATAGCTTCCTCTCTATGTGATTGCTTCTTAGAGTTACTGTTCACCTTCTTCTTCCTCCAGATTTTTGGTGTTGCATAAGTTTGTGAGTTCCCTTGTGTGGCCTGATAGTTTGGTTCTCCTCCTACCCTCTCCACGGTCTCTCCGTTATCTTCCCCCAACTCCTCAAACTGGTTCTTTGATGTTGTTGAGTTTTCTGGAGGTTTATCCTGCTTATAACCTCTTCTTTGGTTAGAGTTTCTCCTTCTTCTCTATGTCTGCCATGATTCAGTTTCTCTCTCCTTTTCGAGACCTTGCCTTGTTGTCTCACTATTTTCATGGGTTTCCGTTGATCTGTCAGCATCCCCTCGGCAGTCTTTGGATGTGTGGCCCGCTTCTCCACAGGAAGCACACGTAAAAGGAAAACCTTCGTATTCAATTTTGTATTCCATGCCATTGATAAAGATTGATGGTATCAGATCTCTATTTGTATCTATCTCGATATCAAGTCTATAAAACTTTCTTCTCATCCTCTTAGTTGTGTGTTCATCCACCTTCACCAATTTTCCGATCAATGAGCCTATACTGCTGAACATAGTCTGAACATAGAGATGCAATAGAAGATTGAGTATTCGTACCCAACAAACTATGTACCTTGGCATATCATTAGATGGGATAAATGTTGAGTGCCAATCCCATACCACCAAATGACATCTGAAGATCTTCCACGGTCCTCCTACCATGGTCATATCATAGTCCCTTTTATAGGATAGTAGAACTACAAAATGATTCAGATCTAATTCATATATGTTGTATCTTTCCACCAGGCTCCACATGGCTCTAAACCTATCTCTGAGTGTCATGTATCCTAATTCTGTGCCCAAGGCCTTGACAATGATAGTGTATTTCCATGGCCGTATGAGAAGCTCCTCCTCTATGGGATCTATTAGAATTGATGGTTTTCCTTGAAGCTCCCCCATGCTGATGGCTTCCAGTTCCAGATGTTCTTCTAACAGTTTACTCAGGAACATATCCAAATCTTCTTTCCTTGTGATAACTTGTTCAGATCTAACGTTGCCTATTCCCCAACATCTATGGTTGCCTACCACATCCTGTTCCTGTGTCGTCGTGGCCCGCGTGCTCATTGATGGAAAGATACTTTCCATATTTCCTGATACACCTTCAGTAGTAGGACCTGTGTCTGTTTTATGTAACTTCGATTTCTATGGCTCCTGCGAGGATCCTATCATGCCAGCGTAATGCAAGTTCAACACTAGTTGTACTATAGTCATGGTATCAGCTCCTTTGTATATACCTTGTGTATTTGTTGCCTTGGCCTTTCTGTTTGTATTTCGATGGGATCCTGGACACCTGGATCTTCTTCTACCGCTCGCTTCCTTTTCAGTATCTTGACCATCGTTCTGATCATCATTTCTCCACATTAACTTATCGATGTTCCCTGGATCACCATTTGTCCCTCTCCGCGCCTCCACTTCCATAACCCTAGGTAGAGTCTAATATTTATTTCATACTTACAAATACAAATTGTTGTGGAATTTATATTTTCTTTATTTGCCTTCTATTCACTCAGAGCTAGGTATTGACAGCTATTAGTGATTGTTCCAATCATGTATACAATGTATTTATTCGATTCTTTGGGCCTAAAACTAACACCAAGTGAGGGACACTCAATGAGATTGGTGATTCACTTGTAAATATAGTTTTTCCATGCTTAACATATATGTTAATGTTGGCAATCATATGAAAATTTATAATGCAATACATCTTTTCATTTAACTTATAGGGGTATGAAAGCATTTTGTACTGGTAGAGGAAAAGTAGACAAAAAAGGAAATTAGTAGCTTAGAAGAGTATTAATGTAGTCTTCTCATTGAAATGCATATTTATATATTACATACTTAGTTTAGTTACATTTTCTAACTATAATCATACATGATGATGTACATGCAGTCAGTTATCTAGCACATGGAACATATCAAAATTATAGAGAAGGTGATTTTATTAGTTTTGTATCAAAATTAATGAATTAATCTCATTTTATAATACAAACCATCAAATCTAATTAGAATTTATGTCTCTTTCTCTTTGTAGGATTTTTGACACTGAATACCACACAAATGAGCACCTTAACGTACTACGTGAATAGTGGGCAGACTACTTCATCAAGCATGTGGACCTAGCCAACAATAATACATAATTGAATTTGTAGTTCAAACTTTGTTTTCATATTTTTGTTTGTTTATATGTTGTAGGCTTAAACACTGTGCTAGTTGATGTTGAATTGCATGTATATGAAATGCATGAGGAGAATGATGTGTATTTGAATTTAAATGTGAAATACATGAGGAGAATGATGTGTTTTTGCGCACACATATCAAATTGAATGTGTTTCTATGAAATGAATTAAATTGATCTATGAGTTCACACATGTGTGTGCATTTGAACTTAAAAAAGTTGAAATATGTTGGCATGTTTGTGTATGTATTATATATATGATTGTTTCTTCTTATAGGTTTGTCGGCCTATTGTTAAGCCACGATGCTTGCAAAGAGCACTCCATTATTTGGAACTTTTAGTTCCAAAGGACATTGGCTCCAGGTAGGTTTTTGTAGGCATGGACAGTAGGTCTACATACCCACTATATAACAAAAACATACACATTTATTGTTGGTTATTTGTCAAAACCTGACTAAACAAACAATTATCATAGGATAAGTAAGAAGAACCAATGAAAAATCCTTCTTTTTTCACTATTCATTACTGATAAATCTATTCCTTGTCAGTTTGTTCTCATAAGCAATCGACGTAGAATGTCCTAGCCAAACCATTTTCTTAGATATTAGTAGTCGGTCTTTCCCCTTTAACTGACTACATATAGTGATTTACATCGCGCGTACCTTCGTGAAACCTATGCGAAATGGCATAGATAAACTAGTAGTCAGAGATCTTATTCTTCAGTTTTATCCCTTTATCTGACATAGATATCTCTATATCTTATCGGTTCTTTATGGAAACTGATGTGAAATGACATATAGAGACCAATATTTCTTCACTTTCTACATTTTATGTAGTCGATTTGACTGTAACCTCTAACCAACGTCAAAAGTAATATTGTCTTATTTCATAACCAACTAAGAATGTACTTATTTTTAGCATCACCCACTTACACGTCAGTCTAAAACCGACAATAAATGTATAAATGCCTACAGTTGTATATTGTTTCTGTAGTAGTGTTAGAATCCTTCTTGATCTATTTCTAAAGATCTTGATTCCTAAGATACATGATGCTTCTCCTAAGTGCTTGATAGAGAATGCACTCCATATCTAGGTTTTTACCATATGTATAGTAGGTATGTCATTCCCCATTAATAGTATGTCATCTACATACATTATGAGGAATACAATCATGCTCCCAATAAACTTCTTGTAAAAATATGGCTCATCTTCAATTTAACTAAAGCCAAACTCTTTGATTGTTTTGTCAAATAAAAGATTCTGGCTCTGATATGCTTACTTCAATCCATATATTGATTTTGTAGCTTATAGGCTTTATTTTTATCCTTTGGATTTATAGAACCCTCAAGCTATGTCATGTACACATCCTCAAGTAGATTATCATTAAGGAGTGTGGTTTTAACACCCATCTGCCAAATCTCATAGTCATAGAAAGTTCCAATGGCAAGCATGATCTTGATGGGTTTTACCATGGAAATTGGAGAAAAAGGTTTCATCATAGTGAACACCTTGAATTTGTCCAACCCTTTGCAGCGGATCGACCTTTGTAAGTTTGAACATTACCATTTATGTCAATCTTCTTTGTAAAGACCCACTTGCACCCTATGAGTTTTACCCCTTCATGTGGATCCACCAAGGTCCATACCTTGTTGGTGTACATGGATTCCATCTCAGGTCTCATGGACTCAAGTCACTTCTCAGACCCTGGTCCCTTAACATCTTCTAGATGGGATGTTGGTTCATCATATATGACCATCTCATCACCTTATTGAGTCATAAGATAACCAAATTGTTTAGGCTCAAGGCATATTCTACTGGATCTGTGAGGTACCTATGTTAGACGAGGAATTTTTGGTACAACAATTTGTGACTCTTCATGTTCCTCTTGTACCTCTTTAGGTTCAATTTTCTCTTGGTTGTCTTGAACCTCTTTGAGTTCTACTTTCCTCCCAATGATTCCTTTGGAATAAATTCCTTTTCTAGAAATACACCATCAATGGCAACAAACACTTCATTGTCATATGGAGTATAAAAGTAGTTCCCTTTAGTTTCCTTGGATATCCAAAAAATAATAAAATTTATTTGATTAGCATCCAAGCTTTTCAGGAAACTTCTTTCTCACATAATATTCACATCACCAAATGTTCATAAAAGACACATTGGGATTCTTCCCAAACCGTCTCTGATGTAGTGTCTTTTAAATAGATGTAGAAGGTATATGTTTAGTGTAAATGTTGTAGTTTCTAGAGCACATCCTCATAAGGAAAATGGAAGACTAGCAAAACTCATCATTGATTGCACCATATATAGTAATGTATAGTTCCTTCTTTCTGATAGACTGTTCTATTGTGGTGTTCTAGGTGGAGTTCCTTGTGATATGTTACCACAGTCTCACAAAAAGTCCTTCAACCCTTGGCTTAAGTGCTCACCACCTCGATCGGAAAATAGTTCTTTAATACTTTTACCAAGATGGTCCTATACTTCAGTCATGAAATCCCTAAAGTTTTCAAGGGTTTCTGACTTATATTTCATCAAGTATACATAGTCAAACCTATTGAGATCATTTGTGAAGGTAATGGGGTACTGGAAACTACCTATGGAACTTGTACTAAAAGGTCCACATACATCAGTATGTATGAGTCCCAATAGATCACTCGCTCTCTCATTGTGACCAATGAAAGGATTCATTGTCATCTTTCCCAAAAAATAAGACTCACATGTCTCCATTGATTCGAACTCCAAAAAGTGTAGATAACAATCTTTATGGAGTCTAGAAATGTGTTTCTCATTGATGTACCCTAGAAGACAATTTTAAAGGTATGTTTTTTTTGAGTTATCAAGTTTTAATGTTTTGGTATTTATCTTATAAACAATTTTTTTAGATCTATCAGATAAACACCATAAGAAATTGTGGCACTACCATAAAATATCTCATCTTTTCTAATGGAGCATTGACCAGTCTTTATATGAAATTTGAATCCATTCTTGTCCATACAAGATACACAAATAATATTTTTATTGATGGTAGATACAAAATAACAGTTCTTTAACTCTATTAAAAGCCCCATGGGTAGAGATAATTGATATGTTCCAACTGTAGGGGTAGAAACTCTTGCTCCATTCACAATGCGTAGTTCAGCCTCACCCTTTCTTGAAGGATTACTTCCTTTCATATATCCAAATTGGAACATATGTGAGATCCACATCCGATATCCAGTAACCAAGATGAAGAAGTAGACATATTAATCTCAATAATGTAAATACCTAAAGTGGACTCTCTATCCCTTCCTTCTTCTTCCTTAGTTCCTATAGGTAGAGAGGGCAATTCCTTTTCTAGTGTCCAGGCTAGTGACATTTCCTCCCTTTCCCCTTGGATTTTCCCTTTCCTTTGTTGATCATCATCACAAATTGGTTTGTCCTTCTTCATTTGTGCTTCAACAGTTCTCAACATGACATGTAATTATGACAACAACTTATCAAAATTATTCATGTTGTAGTTCATGATAAATTGGCTCATGATTCTAGCAGTGACTGCAGAATCACATATGTGGCCAACTCTTGACCCAAAGGAAATCCCAATCTAGCAAGGTTCTCCACATACCCAATCAACTTGATCACATGGTGACCTACTAGATCTTCTTCTGCCATATTTCAATGAACAACACCTTAGAGACATCTTATCTCTCTTGTCTTGCCTGATCCTGGTACATATTCTTAAGATGTGCTACCATCTCAATAAAATTTGTATTCTCATTTTGTCTCTACAAGTCATAGTTCATTGAGCATAGCATTAGGCACTTGACATCTATGCCATCATAGGCATGCTAAATGTAAGCATCCTTTTTAGCCTTAGGCATAGTGGGAAATTTCATTCGACTCTGGTGTTTCCAGGATAGATCTTGCACTCTTGAGTGAGAAAATTCTCAATGTCTCGATCCAGTCATGAAAATTTTTCCCGTTCAAGTTGTCCTTCTCAAATTGGAAGAAAAACATGTTCTTGGTTTCCATTTATTTCTATTAAAGAAATTTTCAATCTATCAAAACCCTTTTTTATTTGATTTGATTAATAGAAAATATTAATTAGACCTTTTAATTAATGATCATTCACACTATTTTGTTGGTATTGATGACCCTCACTTATCAATTTAGAATATTATAATGTACAACGTTCTAGTGATCTAAGATCCAAAACAATTAAGTTATTACCTGGCCAACGTCAACGTCCATAATCAATTATTAAGATAGGAAACATTTGCCAATTGCATCTAATGTAATTCTTGGATAGATGGTTTGCACAACTCCTTGACATAGTCCCTGCATGCTTCTAGGCACTTAATCCCATTAAGGTCACCTAGTTAAGCCTGACCTAAAAGGCAACATGATAGCATGCACTCTTCTTAGAACGACCGCATAACTACCATCACACTTCCACGAGATAGGTAGTACATCACTCTTGGCATACCCACACTTCGTCGATCAAACTTTCCATGTCTGCTACTTATGGAAAGCATCTAAGACTTAATATCTGATTGAGGAATTTTATATTTGTAAATACTATACATATCCAATCACCATGTGCTAATATATATCATATACATACTATATACACAAATGAAAACATGCAATTAGAAAATATGAGTGATGGTTATGGTCAAACTAATGCAATTCCTTTGAGAAACAATGAATTGCTACAACCAAAATGTAAAAATATGTGTTGAAACCAGTCCGGGTCAATTGACTCAACTCTTGAGCCAATTGGTTGGCATCCTGGTTTGGTTGGTTAGACTCTTGGATCGATCGACGAGCCTCTGATTCAAGCGATGTCTGGACTCCTCCAGTTGATCGGTTGGGCCACTAGCCGATTGACCAACTGCTTTTATCGTCTAGCCTCCTGGGTCGTCCATTCGATCAGTTTGACTTTTGAGTCATTTGTTCATCTGATGTAGAGTGCCTTCTATTTTATAAATAGGAAATAAAACTATCATATTTCTATTTAACTTATTACATTGTAACAGTGAAACCTTGAGTTAGATTCAAGGGGAGCATAGGGAGGAAGGCATTAACCTACACTACAAAAAAAGTTTATTTAGCTACATATTGTCTAACTATATATATTATATTTGTAGCTAAAAACACTTCTCTTTACAATTTTTATAAATATAACTAAAGTATTTGTAGTGATTTTTAATAAGTACAAACTTGACTACATATATCCATCTGCTACAAATTTTCTACCCAACCCTCTCCGCTATCATATAACCAACACGCCCAAAAATTTCAAGTTCACCGCGCGCTACTCCTCCAACTATTGGCGCGGTTAGTACTCCCTTTTCTAAAATGGGTTCCTATTACGCCTGTGCTCTGTAGTCTCCATCTACTCCCTCCCCCCGACACCCCCTGATGGTTTTATCTCTGCCTCACTTTCTTCTCCCTCGCCCCCCCCCAAACCTCGACCTGACCACTCTCTCTCTCCCCTGGACCCCCTTCTCTTACTTCCCAACCCAGCCACCTCCCCTTTGCTAGAACCATCACGGAGGAGAGGAGGTCCTAAAATGGCATTGCCTCACTTTCTTCTCCCTCGGCCCCCTCCCTCACCCCCCCAAACAAACCTCGACCTGATCGCTCTCTCTCCCTTGGACCCCCTTCTCTTACTTCCCAACCCAGCCACCTCCCCTTTGCTAGAACCATCACGGAGGAGAGGAGGTCCTAAAATGGCATAGATCTATGAGGAAAGCAAATAGGAAGGCCGGCCACACCCGCAGCTCTGAGATAGCTTCCTCTACATTAGCAACGTCAACATATGTCAGATTCAAGGTCCTCAAGGAGAATGCCCCACCTGCAACTCGAATGGAAACCCCTCATTTGATTGTAAGAAGATGCTTGAGTGGTAAATACATTCACACAATGCACTTATTTGATGAAAAATGATGCCTTTTCTCATGTGAATCTGGTTTGGTTTAAGTAAGCAACAATATTGTTAATTAGTAACAAATCGAAATACTATATTGCAGGAGGATATATCTGTGAATCTCTTATAGCAAATGGTTAATGCTAAGGTTTGAGCACCTACATTGTTTCCTCACATGCCGTATCATATTTTCCAAAATCACTGTGAATCTCTTTATAGGTATTTGTAACCTAGTTTAGACTTGCTACTGTAGGTCAATTTTTATCTTCAATCTTGCAAATGCTTCTGTATAAAATCCTTGTAGTGTATAAAATACCACTTCACATGGTGATAATCAGTGTGTCTGTTTAATTATGTGACAATTTTTAATGTTATGTGTTCTACCTTGTTTCACGTAGTTACTTATCGTGTTTGTTTGCAATTCACAAATATCCATAGTTACTCTAGTCAACTTTTCTATTACCATAATAGCATCCATTAAATCCTGAAATGAGATAATTGATATGGCGTCCTCTTATGGTGTAGAGACAAATCATATTTCTAATTGGTGTTTTAAGGAAAAAAAACTAGGATTTAAATGATCACGATGCCAACAATTTGTTGGCAACAAAAATCCAGTACGGATCAATGAACATGGATACGAGCTTAATGTTCAAATATGCTTGTTGTACCCGGCCAGTGTGGCTCAGGTGGTTCGGTCCGGGTTGTCCTCCCTGGGGGACCTGGGTTCGAATCCCCCTGAGTGCACTGTAATTACCAACTCTTTGGGTCATCCGGGCTCTGGCACCTGTTTGAGGAGGAGGGGGAGCGGAGTCTCCCTAAGACTCAAAAAAATATGCTTGTTGTATGCCCTTCCCTTTAATATTTCAAATATCCCTAATCTAAGTTTTAACTGGGTAAACAATTTTTGCATGACATACATATTGGCTGACGTTTCAATTTTCTCATGTTGGCGTTATACATTGGACATAACTGTAAACTTTGTCATCTAGAGCTTGTAGTATGAGAATTCAGTATCTTACTTTGTAAGTTATTCTTTACTGATTAAATGTTGTTGGTTGAATAATTTTGTATCTTCGATGGCAGTTGGATGTCCTTTTTTATGAAGTTTTATGAAACTAAACAACTCAAATATGAACTTTATCCTTGTTATTACAACCTTACGAGTAGTCACAACATACACTAGCCCAATGGTTTCAATACTAATTATTTTGTTACAATCTAGTTCTCAAACTTTTTCTCTTCACCAATAAATATTGATGGAACGCTAACATCTGAACTTAGTTGTGGGATGTTTATTCTCTTAGAATTATAAGGATTAGTGAAGTTCATTGGAGTTAGGAAGGAACTTTTCATTCAGACTATAAATGATTGAAACTGGATCAAATTTTGTCATATTATTTGTTATGGTTCTTGGATAACAATACGAAAGCCTGGTAGGAAGGTGAATTAGAGAATGCAAAATTTGATGAAGTACTATGATTTTGTCTAGAGAAAGGTGTAACAGGGGATTTATATGTACTGACTTGGTAGTATCTAAGCTATTAGTAACATTTTTGTTTCTTGTCACATCACATACTTTCCAAATTAACATCGACAATGGTCTTAGTTGCATATATCTGAGATCTGATATAAGGTTTGAAATCAGGTTAAATTTCAACACTAAATAGAGTATTAAATGTTGCATTTAAATCATTCCCAACACCATGATTTTTTCAAGATTCATGCGACATTCATTAATAATCATGCCCTATTTTGTAGAAACAATATTTTCCATCACTATTGCAAAATAGTGGCTATGAAAATTCAGAACAACATGGTTGTGGTCAGGTGCCCAACCATCTGATGACATTATAGGTTCCCTTGAACAATGATCCCTGTGACGTCCCCGAATTTTCTAAAACTTAATCTGATGTGTGACGTCCAAATCGAAACCCTCACCTCAGCGAGAATCCCAATTTAAACACCCCACACTAGGCTAAGAAGAAGAAAATCAGAGGAAGTCAAAAGGAAACACAGTAGCACATGTACATGAACAATAATAAAACCATACACACATGTTCACCATTCAACATATAATTAAAACATGAATTGTTACAACATGTGTGTATGGTTTTATTATTATTCATGTACATGTGCTACTGTGTTTCCTTTTGACTTCCTCTGATTTTCTTCTTCTTAGCCTAGTGTGGGGTGTTTAAATTGGGATTCTCGCTGAGGTGAGGGTTTCGATTTGGACGTCACACATCAGATTAAGTTTTAGAAAATCCGGGGACGTCACAGGTGGTATCAGAGCATAAGCACAACCTACTAGTAAGGAGAGACATCCATATGAGAGAAACTTCTAGGAGAGATGAGCTTAGAATCATCTTGCAATTTGTTCTCTTTTTCCTTAAAAAATAGTATCATTTTTCATTGTGGACTTCTTCCCTTTTACTTTCTCTTTGTTGTATTTGACGTTCTTGATTGACCCTATCTTCTTGGTAGCTAACAATTCAGGATGAAACCCTATGAAGCCAATGTCATGTGGAACCCATGAGGAACCTTTTGATTTATAATAGTACATGCTTGAATCAGATATGCCGTCATAACCCATGAAATCAAAGGTAGTAACCTGATGATAAATCGAGGCCAATGGATGATGTATGGGTCAGGCCTCTTGATGAATGTATTAGAGACAAGTGGAAGATGTAGAAGAAACAATTTGTTGCACCCTATTCAGAGGATAGGTGAGGTACATGTTATTTCCAAAAGTATTACTATGAGTAGGAAAACTCTTCTCAGAATGCACATCATAAGAGCTATCGATAACCACCACATCAACTCCACTATCATCAATGCATCCGCCTCTTATTGTTGTATATTTTGAAGTTCATCGTCTCTTTATTGGCAACTAAAAGGAATTATCATTCGGACTTCCCTCTCCATGCAAGTATTATTAGACTTGAACTGATATTAATTTAGGACTTAAAATTATTATTTATACTTATGTGATTATATATTAGGCTTACTTATGTTTCCTAATTTTCATATCATTCTCACCAGTTTCTAATTTGTAGTCACAATAACGAGTTTAATGTGATGATTCTCTTTATTCCAACTCAGTCTGAGCAATGCCACCTTCTCTACCCATCAGGCTCTCTTTGCCCACTACTCTTTCACTTATGATGTCCCCCTATTTACAACATCCTATCAAACATACAAAAGTTTGTACTGAGTTGAGTATTGGAGGTACAATTTTCAACCTCAAAATTGAAGTTGATTTTTAGTTCAACTTCAAAGTGAGTCTAGTTACATTTTTCCATATTCATCAGCATATTTCAGAGCAATTCTTATGTGCTTACATTTTATCTCTGGACATTGAACCCACTGCATGTGCTTTTCCAAGGAAGTACATCACAACACACATGGAAACAATAAGTTGGGAACATATATAGAAGTACATTTGACTCCTCCATTTTCCCGTATAGCATTTTATTTATATCTCTCTTATAAAATGCACCGGTGACCTCATTTATTGCAACTTCACAAGTCTATTATATTTCTATAGATATCCTTAATCAATAGCTTAATGCTTGGTAAAATGCATAAGCTTATATTTTCTTGTAATGATGCGTATTCAATTTCTTATATGAGCATTCTACATGTTTGATTCAATTTTGAAATTATACTTCATGATTTGAATGCTTTGTTACCAAAGACGACCTTGTTATATAGATCTAGGGGTTTCTCATTTTTTCTGGTTCATGATGATACACTTAGCTTAAAGGGTCGTTTACCCAATTTAAAGTAGTTCATTCTTCCTAGTAGCATTTCTTTTGACTCTAAAATATGAATGTCTTGTTGCTTGCTTCTGTTGTGGACTTGACATTGGGCTGATGTTGTGGTTACCATAATGACTTTTTCTTGGATTTATACTCCACAAATAGCTACATGGATGATGCAGCTTGAGTACTTAGCATTGCAGGAGAAACCAATTGCACGGATACATTATCTAAGCCAAGTCCATATACATGATTTGATAGTAGTGTTGACCACATGAACTGTGTAGAGATTGTTCTGGGTTTGCATGGAACATTGTAGGAGTAACCATTGAAGCATTTTGTACCCCAACATGAGAAAAATATTGGGGAAATAAGACATATATATGCATCGTGTATGATCATGTTTCTTATTAGGAAACTGTACATAGTAAAATTTTCCATAATGTATAGAAACATTACAAAGTCCACATGAGTTGTTAACATATTTTTCTGCCAAAACTATGTATAAAAACTGATAGAAACTACTTCCACCTTTTCCTGCCCTAGCACCTCATGCATGGGTTAATTCTACCGTGCCTATTGATTCCCACTGCTCTGTTCACTATCACCCCTCCCCAGTAGATTACCTCCCCAGGTGCTTTAGGTAGTTTTTATTCTAGAAAACATATAAATAATTTATTGTGTTTAATAGAATGCATAATATATCTATATGATATAACATGTTATGCATAACACAACACCCAGAGGTTCCCAAACCAAGGGAAGTCTAGCCAATCACACACAAATAAAGTCTAACATAAAAGTGACTATTGCCCCCCTCCCAAAAAATGAAATGCTCCACCACCTAAGACAAACAATGAAACAAGAACCACCTATCATTACCATTGCTGACAAGGACTAAACTCATGCTCACATTCATTGCTATCATTGGCACCACATGTGCACAACATGAAATGGGACCTTTGAATTCGTGGGTGACCACTAATGCATGCATTATTGCAACCTAATGAACAACATTGTTGCATGTACCATTCTCTACTTTGGTGGTTTCTATCTCATGGTTGATCTATGCTATGTCTGGTTTTTATTGAGTCATTTGATGTGTTTATCCTATTACCATGAAGGCTTCTTCTAGAGGCATGCTCCATTTGATGAAAATGACCTGATGAAGAGCTCATATATATGTAAAAACCAAAGAATTGGATAGATTGGTGTTCCACATTAAAGTATTGTACCCCTTGCACCATATCAAATGAAGTAGCAGAATCTGAAGTAGCTAGAACATGTCCGCTACTGGTTAATAGGTTTGGGTTCATTGATATACCCCTTGAGACAGACTCGTCAGTGTTAACAGAGCTCATAATTATATGTAAATCTTTTGGAGAATACAACCTCTCTTTGCCTTGGTTTGGATTCTTTGTCTTTTTCGTCTTACGTTTCCTCCAAGTTGAGCCTCATTTTGATAAGGCATTCTTATTCCTGGATTAATAAAAATCTGTAATGAAGTTTTATTGTAGTTCAGTTGATATTGCTTTGGATTTACATCTCATTTTTCTTATTCATTGTATGCCAATGTAGAATCTTATTAAATATTGAAATCCTACACATACTAGCATCCACTCACAGACTAAGTGATGTTCTTGTCATTACTTTCTAGATTCAATTAAAAATCTAGCTTTTCATCTTGATTTCATCATTACAACTTCTCTGCATCCTAGTTGGATGCTGATAATTTTAGAGTTGTTCCCTTTGTACTCTATACTTAATAGCCTGCCTTGGACATCATTAGTTCTTTATTTTTGTAGTTTTTCAAACAACCACAAGTGCTAAAATGGATGCAAAAACTCCATGGTAATAGAATCTAAAAGATATAGATGAGGAGTGCTAAATTCATATACATATGACTCTATTTGAACTTAGCATCATAGTGAACAGAAGTTGCTGGAGTGTTAAATTCTTGTACATATGACTCTATTTGAACTTAGCATCATTAGTTGTTTCAGAAGACAGGAGGATGCTTAGGAGAAGTTTGTGAAGAGATACCAGAAGCATGACATAATACCATTCTGTGTTGGTACTTCATTATTAAATAGAGAAAAGTGCTTTAGGTTGGTAAATTCCTATATTAAATCTAAGATTCCTTTATAATGGATTGATTGATTTGCAGACAGTCTTAAATGTATATTACTATATATATGCTCTGAGTAGCTTACTAGCAATTCTAGCACTATCCTCATCAAGGTTCTCGACAAACAATATGTTTTTGCTATCCTGTTTGAATTTGTTTTCACCTTTGATTACGAAATGAGTGTATATAACTTCATGTATGCTTGCACACCCCCTTTTTGGAGGTGCCTTCAAACCCAGGAATGTGCCTTCACAAAAACGCCCCCTTCACAAAATTCTAAACTTCTAAAGAGGGTATTTCTCCTATGTTTTAGCAATGAGTGAATCATGTATATCAAAACCAACCTTATTAGATTCTCTGTTATTTTATAGAGTCTAAGGATTTTAGTTTTATCCCACATGGGTTATCTCTAAATCCTGTGGTCTTCTCTTGTCTTATAAAAGAGAACCATGTACTCCTTTTTTAATCATCTCAATAAGAGGATTATTAGCCGCAACTTCTAGATGGTATCAGAGCCTCCCGATCTGCCCTAACCCTGCCCCAAGCCGCCGCCCACCCTGCCCCCTCTCCTGCCGCCGCCGCCCACCACAACAAAGCAGCTACATTCATTGCCAGTAACCCTACTTTCCATGAGCGGACCAAGCACATTGAGGTGGATTGTCATTTTGTCCACGAAGCTGTTCTCTCTGGCCAGGTCTCTACTCCCTATATTCATACGACTGATCAGGTGGCTGACATCTTCACAAAGATTCTACCAAATACAAGGTTCACTGCTATGACATCCAAGCTGGGCATGATAGACATCTACGCTCCAGCTTGAGGGGGAGTATTAGTATATAGAATTTCCTATGTTTTTTTACTTAGTCTATTTTTCTCTTTACTGTGTTATTCTTGTGTTTAGTTTTATTCCACATGGGTTATCTCTAAATCGTGTTGTCTTCTCTTGTCTTATAAAAGATAACCATGTACTCCTTTTTTAATCATCTCAATAAGAGGATTATTAGCCGCAACTTCTAGACTTATCAAGCAACAAGAAACTTACAGATATGTTGCAACAACTAAAAGTGGGCTTAGGGATCCTTGAAAGCACCAATTGATTTTCAAATTCCCTTAACAACAGCCAAGTGGAAGCCTACTAACGAAGGTGGTAAGCCATGATAATGCTCAACTACGTCACTGATTTTAGGTATTTGTCATTTCATACGAAATAAACTGAGAGTAAACATGTTGAAATAAGCTTGTTATGAAAACAATTGAATATAGAGTAAGAGTCCTCGAGTTGGAGGAACTACATTTGAAGCATATTGCAGTTAAGGAACACAGTGTGTGTGCGATGAATGGACTGATAGATGACGCAAGTGAAGAACATGATTTCCCTACTTTTTATTCTTACGAGGATACTGCATTATTAGCTTTGACTATGGACAGACATAGAACCGTGGAGAGGTGGTTAAAAATCCTAAACATTCACTATTAGGTAAGAAGTGGTTTTCCTGTGTTTTTTCTTGAATCCCACATATTGTTTAATCAACACATAGCATGATTCTTAGAGCCAAGAACATGACATATTTCTATTTTTACTTACCAAAATTGAAACTGATGACGTTCAACAACCAATCGTCTTTCTGTGTTTGTCCAAGTACTCAAAATGCACAACAAGAAGTACAATGCTTAGGTTGTTTTCTAGCTAGTCTGTGATGTGAGGTCTCAATTAAGATACATACTGCTTAATAATATGACTTGTTGAAGTTTTCATGAATGAAATTTCTATTCTTCCTTCTTTCTTTGAAATTTCATTTTTATCTGATTGTCTTCTTTTAGATGTCATTGTCTTCTACTACTGAGAAATGTCTTGTGATTAGCATGATCTGCAGTAAACACAGACCATGTCATTGCCCTACAAGTGACTGTAAGATTAATTTCTTGAGTCTTCTTCAAGCACCTACTTGCAAATTCGTTTCTGCTTAAGTCTTTATGGAATGTCCATTAAAAGAAAATAGTTAATAGGGCATTGAAGTTTCTGAGAATACAGAATAAGTAATGGAAGCTTTATGGAGATTATGGCTACAACTCCCCCCCAAGATGCATGCCATTGTGTATGGCATATGAACCAGGTAGGCCAACAATGGGTGTCCTGGGATGATATGCAGGGTATTTATTGATTTGAAGGATCATGTGTCTTATGGTATGATGTTTCTTCATATTTTAGTAGCATCTGCAGGGGATTTGTGATGATGAAAGTGTGAACTTACAACTGAACCAGCACTACACAAGCTCCTCAGTCTTTTGCATCATTAGGTATACTAAGTTATATGTTGCTTCATCTTGTTTGTTCCTAACTTTGTCTATGAGTTTAACGCTAATAATCATTCCAGCTGTCAACCGTTTTGTTTCACTCATGTGCGAACTCTACTAAAATAGGAGGTTAAGTGAATAGGTCCCAAATCCATCATCATACATAGTTTTTTAAAACAGTTACCAAAGTTCCTTGGTTTGATTGTTAAGATAGAATAGTGTTGGCTATTTGTCATTAAGCTGCAATCACTAATGTCTGATATGCTTGAGAACATTATTAGAATGATAAATCATTCCTTATGAAAGGTTTTCTTTAGATTTATATATTTTTTCATGCTTACACATCATACAGAATATGATACACCTTCTTTTATCAACTTAATGCATTATCATTCTTCAATATTGAGCTTCAAAAAGTTTCAATCAGTATTTGATCTCTAATACTTATGGATGTTACTTCCAACAATAAGAACAACAAGGAATGACCATGACACATTCATCATGTGGTAGCTTCACTCTTAGTCAAGGGATCCAGATATATTCATAAATAATGGAGGTATCCTTTTCATTACTTCAATGCCTCAGGTATAAGGAATACACCATCATTGGTTGCTGATGAGGATAGTCCAGTGCCAATAATGTTTTTGAGTAGCTGGCTATTCACCCATGGATCGGGCCATATAGAAATATTATCTCCAGTACCAAATTACCAATATGAAAGCGTACAAGAGGTACAAGAGTGTTTCTAAATCACATGAGTGACTTCCAAAACCAAGAATGTCTCATTCTGAGTGCAGGACTGGAAATTGATAATCTAATACTACTTATATATTATCCAGATTTGGAGTGACTAATGAATCTTGTTCTATATGAAAATTCTAGGCCAGTTCACTAGTTTGTCAATTAAGATACTCAGCTTGTCTAGATAGGGTGGTCTGATCATGCTGTTGTTTTATTAAGAGAGTGTCACAATATGCTTAGTGTTTCTATGCTAGTCATTTTATTTCCCCTGCTTTATCTATGCTACTATTTAGTGTTATATTTTGCTTTCCTACTAGTTTGAGTAGGTTTCTTGCTTCCCCAACTGTCCCAACTTGAACCCAATTCCATTGATTGATTTCTGCATCAAAAGCAACAACAATAAAGAGGAGGAGAAGCACAAATAGAGGAGAAGAAAATAGATTTAGTATAGTGTACAGAATTAGAAGGAATGAGGATGTGATGGAAGAGATATTATATGAAATCCTTAATAAACATGCGTAGACTTCAGGTGGATTGTTGGTGATATGCAATGCTACGCGATTCAATTGAGATGGGACTGGAGGTCATCCATTATGCAACAATAGACGATGATCTTGTGTCAGGCAGTATCATCCGTGTAAGGTGAGGAGAAAGGGAATCCATATGGACCATTACAGCTTGATGATGGATTCTTGAGTGAGTGTGAGAAAAAAGGTGAGCCCTAGGACCTTTGCTGGCTTCAAAAGGGGTGTTGCATTGATCTCCATAATATATGTAGGAAGTTTGTTGGTTACAAGGCTTTACTTTGAAGGGGGCTGCAGTGAGTCATAAAAATGATATACGAATCTTTGTAAAAAGGGGCTAAATATAATTGTCTTGAATTGGAGAGATGAGTATGCTACAAGACAACCGTGTTGTGATCTTTTCACAAAACTTAGGGAGGATGAGTTGTATCAATCTTAACTGAGAGGGGCTAAACTTTGGACAACATGATGGTGATTGCACCCAACATGAGTTGTATCAACATGAGTTGTATCAATCTTAACCGAGTATTACTGCCTTGTGAAGATTTGAAGGCTTTTAGTTGAATATGTGATGTGTTTATGTGTATGATTTCTTTAGGATAAGTGTTGTTAGTGAGTTTCATGGAGACATACAGACAGTGTTACTTTGCAGTAGAGATGGGTAGTATGGAAGTGTACAACAATGTATGAGCAAAACAAAACTGTAGAATGAGGGCAGATTGCCTTGTGAGGTGTACAACAATGTATGAGCAAAACAAAACTGTTCACTTAGTGAAAAAAACGGTAAAGATTCAGTTCAGTCTTGAAAAATGTTAGCAGAGTCAACTGCAAGAAACAGAACAAAAGAAACCAAAGTGCTTCAGCAATGACAATCTGCCTGTGTCGTCATATTGGAAGATCCACATAGTTATATCAAAGGCATCATTTTGTCAACATGATGGAAATCTGTAGTTGGACCGAAGGGCATGTACAAAAATTAACAAGAAGACCTCTCCATGCTATAAAGAGAAGCACCCATGATTCTGTCCATACTAAAACTGCAGACCAGCATTTGGAGGAGCAGTTGAAGTCCTTTTTGGCTAAGGTTAAAGTTGTTTCTGAGTCGGCCAATGGAGGAGGTGGGAAAAAGTTTCTAAGGTAACAGCTAGATGGATGACAATGTACTGAAGATTATATCAGAACATAAATGTACATATTCAACATGACTGATAAGTGACAACTAAAAACACATTTCTTGCTTGTGAGTAAGTGATAAGTTTTGGTAGGGGTGTTTACAAGTATCACTTGTATTGAACTCAATATATCTAAAGCCTATTGTATCGTTGATGGTCCTTCCTCCTGGGCCTTGAAATGCCTTTCTGTGGGCAGAGCCAATGAGTTTGATAAAGAGATAGAAAGCTGATACTCCCAGAAGAATAGAAACGACATGCTGCTTTGAGATCTTGAGACCCTTGCTGCCAAGAAACATATAAACATCATAACATTTTCCTGACCATGTACTATATCAAATCTCGAGGTAATAGACACCAAACTTTCTCCAATTTGGAAAGTGGTATGGTTTTTTATAGTTCTCTATTACAATTTTTAGGAGTAGTATGTCTTATTATTACACAATTATGCTCTACTGTTGCGTTATCTTCCATCATAAATGGAAAAGCTATTGATTTATTTTAATAACAACTTGCTGGTTTAGTGTCTATGGTTTCCCATGCGTAAAAAATGACTCCACATTTTTCATCTTGTAGATTTTCATTTCCCATGTTGCTGCATTCATCATGCAAATCCCCACATCATCACAGGAGAGTTGGTCAGACTTGTGACTTCCAATAATTTGTGAATCTTATTGATCAATATTCTTGGTATGACTAGATGTTAATATATGTACAAACATTATGTGTATGATGTGTTTTGTCAACATGTTTCAGGTGTAAATGCTTATGGCAAGGCTACCAACTTGTGATCTTCCCACAAAAATGTGGACAATGATCAACACTTCTCTGAAAAGACACCCTACATGGTGGTTAACTCCAAGAATGGCTGGAGCATCACCTTGGTTATGTTGAAGAGATCTCATTTCTAGAATTCAATCACTCTACCATCTTATGACTGATTAGAAAGACAAGTCATGGTCCCGGTTAGAAGATGGTTAGACACCAATTTAGAGAACACATTACCTCTTCTTTAGATGGTTGATATCAAAGGACTTGTTTCTTATTGTGTAAGTTTTGACCCATTATTTATTTAGTTTGACATGCTTTCTATATCTTGCTACAAGTATCAAGAAATGAGAATTCTAAAGATCTTCTCTTCTAGAATGTGCCTAGAACTGAAAGACAATTCTAGTTGTATTAATTGGTCCAATATGCAGTTCACATACTCATTTGTTTCTCCTTATATCTTCTGTAGGTTGTAATCTAATGCATTAAATATGTTCCCAAATAGCAACCAACTACTATCCAAAGAATTCAGAAAAGCAATTGGTTAGCGCTTGCTCTTGGCCTCATCTAAATGAACATTGATGCAACTTGTTTAGCTGGTGATATGGTGCCCCCATCTACTATTTTTAGAGGTTCTAGTGGGAAGATTATAAGTGTTGCTGCTCACATGATAACGACAAACTGGTCCCTCATCTGGTTGAGTGATGAGCCTTGTGGCTTGGGCTGCAAATGGAAACTAAAGTGCATCCAAGAAAATATAGTCAAGATTATTTGACAGTTATGATCAGGAATGAAACTTAATATATCTGGCCAATCAAATATTGAATCATCTACTAAAAATAACTTGTCCTATGTGTTCTATAAGGCACACACATGGTTAGTCTTCTTACATATTGTAACCAAAGAAAATATAGTCAAGATTATTTTCACAGTTATGATTAGGAATGAAACTTAATATATCTGGAAAATCAAATATTGAATCATCTACTAAAAATAACTTGTCCTACGTGTTCTATAAGGCACACACATGGTTAGTCTTCTTACATATTGTAACCAATTTTGAATGAGCTAGCACATTTATGCAAACTAATGCAACCACATCCATGTTAAGGTGATAAAGAGTGCAACAATTTTGTGCTGCTACTACAATTACTTCTCATTCCGAGTAATAGGTATTTGGATAGAATTATTACTGTTTAAATGTTGTTTCTTAAGATACTTTGGTATTTGAATAAAGAGTGCAACAATTTTTGCTGCATCCATGTTATAGACTCTCTTACTAGGGTGTTCTCTGGTCTGTTTAACTTAATCGCTTGTGTGAATTGATGGGGAAGTTGTGAGTTTTTCTGAGAAAGTGAAACCATATTTTCTTCATGTGAACTCCTTTTGGCATATAATTTCTGCATTTAGAGATTATGCCTGAATGAATTGGTTCAGTTGATTTGTAAACATATTGGTATAAGTTCAATAAGGGACATTTGATGCTAGGTCTGTTAGGTTGTTTGTTTTCAGACTAGCATAGACTAGTATTTTATATAGTGGATACAATACATGCAAAAATGTATTATATATAAGCATACCATAATACCCTGTGTGCATTTGAGTCAAATAGATACTACATGAGGCAGTGTCTAGATATATACAAGTGATCAGCTGCGACCAGAACAACTTTACCTTTAGTCTCTCTCAATCATGGATACCATATACTAGGTTTTTGATTATTAAGAATCTTTGTCATTGTAGAAGTAGTTCTACTAACATTAGATTTGAGTGCTTTGGAGCAATGAATGTCATGGTGCTGAGATTTTCTATTCTTCTTCTGATGATGGGGATTTTGTAGTAGTTAATCTTTATGAAGAAAACATTTGAAGCTGCTATAGTCTCTTTCAAAGTGATTAGCTAAGAAGCCCTTATGATACCACATATGCTTTGAAGCTACTTTCAATTCTTAATAAATATCAAGAACTGCCAAACTCCAATTCTTGCTCAAATATCAGGATCAAGACATCTGAAGCTAATTGTCACTGTTCCAGAAGATCGCTAAGAATCATAATTTGATGTGCCTCTATTCAAGGTAGTATGAAATACTTTTGAGCTAAATATGCATTTTCTTGGGATTATAAATTGAAACCTAAATAGTTTATCACTACCTACACTAGGGGGGTTGTCATCATCATAGATAGCATCCATGTTCCTTCACATATGTGATTTTGCAAGAGCATCACCTTGGGCATTAAATTATATGCTAATGTGCCTCACCCAACCTCCTAGCTCTACTTTAGTAAACCACCAATCTTCTTTCATGTATGTCAACTAATGCCACTTATAATACCAATCATCTAGCTATTATTTGTCACGTTGACTTTCATTTATCCATTTTTCATTGTATCCTATACCATGTCTATTGGGGCCAGCTCAATCTCCATAATAGAATGCACATTCAACTATGTATTATATTCCACTAGCTAGCTACTACTGTTATCTCTCATGATTGTTGCAGCTACTACATTTTTCCTGAAATAGTAGCATCAACTTTGATTTTAATAAGTACTTTCTCTCATGTTATTGCCACACCTTCCAAAAACTCGGTGTAGACTTATGCATTGTCTCTACATGTTCTTTTAAATGTTGTGATTCATATTCAATTATGTTTACAATATAACCTAATCCATCAATAAGGTTACAAGCCCTGGAGTGCAGTGATAGAACAATAAAATGTTATAAGAGGCCTCTCATTTTTTTCCCATTAGGTAATAGGAAGTCTAATTACTACTATAGATGAATGAGGCTATATTATGTTCATCCTACACCATTATCATCTTTGTAAAATACAACTCCCATGTCAAACATTGATTCCATGACGTGTTCCTTGAAAATTACTTCGAGTTGTGGATATATAGAATGGAATACCATCCTCCTTATGTGTTTCCTTAATCTGATTTATATCATACCTTCTAATTAATTTTTAGTTACTAAAACTGATGTAATCTTATAGGTCATTCTTGTTATTTCAAGAATACTAGATGGCCTGTAGGAGATGCAATAAAATCATGCTCTTTGTTACTTCATTGTTGTTGATCAAAGTTATCTTTAAAAGAAGTTAAGGTGCTGAATTTGTTCTGTTTGACGTTTAATAGTTGACTAAACTGAATGTGACCATATTCTTATGTCTTCTTTACTCAAATTTGTACATAGATAGTTACTAATTCTGTTTGCACAACAATTGTAGAGTATAAAAATAAAGTGGAAAAGATTTCTGGTCAGATTTCGACCCTTATGTTGTTGATCTTTTGATTAGCTTTGTTGTAAATATTGATCTGGTTGGCATATTATCACCATATGCTCGTTTTGGGATGTCTTCTGCATTAAAACCTTCAAGGGTTATTGGATCAGATGTCCATACTATGATGCTCTTCTTAGTATGTATTGTGCACTGGATTCTTTTCATTAATTGTCTTGGACTACCTACTAGATTGTATTATTCCTAGGTGGAAAATTATGTTTTGTCTTTCATGTTGGATGTTGGCACTTAGCTAAGGTTGATGGAGGATAGATTGGTAGAGTTGTATTGCACTTTGAGTAAGTAGGAGATGGAATCCAATGGGGTTTCTACTGTAATATTTGAGAGTTTAGATAGAAAACACAATCAAGTACTTGATTCACTACTCTCGTTGCCTCCTTTTATGTATATACATTAACTTGACATTTTTTTAGACCAAAATATTATGTATCATGAAGGTCATGGACGAGATGTTGCTGAGATACATGAGAGACATGGGTTAGGATCACCCACATTCAGAAGAGCCCCCTTTTCAAGGTAAGTCAATTCTCCACAATGCTTAGAGTTTTCTGTGCAGTGTGAATCATGACCAACAAGGTGTTTTTGACTTGCAGGTGTAACTAACTCAGGACTCAAATTTACTTCAGACCAAAATATTATGTATCATGAAGGTCATGGACAAGATGTTGCTGAGATACATGAGAGACATGGGTTAGGATCACCCACATTCAGAAGAGCCCCTTTTTCAAGGTAAGTCAATTCTCCACAATGCTCAGAGTTTTCTGTGCATTGTGAATCATGACCAACAAGGTGTTTTTGACTTGCAGGTGTAACTAACTCAGGACTCAAATTTACTTCAGATGTAAACTTAGCAGTTCCATATGATTGTTGATCGTTCAGTGCTAGGTCATTCTTGTCTATTGTTGGACCTGAAGGATGCAACTCGTCATTTATCAAACCAAGTAAGATTATAGAGCTTTCCTATATTTCTATTTTGTAGACTACATAATAAGAAACGTCTTTGTCTTCACTCACATGCTCACAAAGTTCTGCATTTAAAGTAGACTTTCTGCACCCTGACACATGCATTTCTATCATTGGATGTGTTTTCATTGCAATTTGAAATTACCATTTCAACTGTGTGTCCAACATCACAGTTTGGACAACACAATCACTAAATAAAGAAGGAGCTTTCAGTGCATACAATAACCCAGATCTTCACTACTTCAAGAGCCTCTCTTTTCATCTACGTTCACATATGTATCTACAATAACTAGTTGGTAAGATATATTAGTTAGTTCAAAACATAACATTTTAGTTAGTTCAAAACAAATTAGTTAGTTCAAAACAAAACATAACATATTATAGTTGGTAAGTATTCTATGTTCAAAAAACGTTGCTTCTCAGGATTCCTTGTTGAATGAGACCATTTTTCATCTATACACGTGTTTGTTTTGTAGTAGCTAGGGAACTTCCCAGTCAGCAGCTCGACATCGATAATCTTCACATTATAACCAGGATGCATCATCCCAAAGTAAGCACACCGTGTTTGCTGGAGTCAGGAATATATTCCTTGTTTTATGAATTGTCAGTTTTGCTATGGTGTATAAACTAGATATCACATGGCATGAGATATTCTTTTCTATTTGGTTCTAAGATATTATAAATGCATATACATTTGCATATAGTGGGTGAGTTTTTGATGTTGCTTTTGATACTCAGGTTTTTGTTGCTGCAATTTCAAAGAGGAAGCAAATTTTCCCATCTAACACTGAAATACTTTGTGGGGGGCAACAGAATGCTCTGCATCTTGGTAACTCTGGTCAACATTCCAACATTATCAGTCACCTCTGCCACACAGACAAATTCAGGTAAAGAGCTTATTGAGAAGACAACATTAGTACACCGATGTCTTTGGCTAGACATAACATCTATTTTTACATGCAGATACTTGGACAAGGCCTGCATTAGAGTTCAAGATGCCAAAAACATGAAGGAGAGTCTGGAGATTATATTCTTTGGGTCTAGATCAAGTCCAACAAAACAAAGTACAAAGAAGAATCCTAGAACATCTATGGATGGTCCAAGTTGTAATATAAAGATGTCACTATGAGGGGTGATGCTACAATCTTCATATCAAGACTTCTTCCATTCAACAAAATTGACCCACTCATTAAGGAAATCAGATGAAGGGCCAACGTGTCACAAGGTCACAACTTTGTGCAACACAAGAACCTATGCTATCGCCAACTCATTGAACAGAAGGAGAAGACAACAATGATTCTAAAACTGGTCGAGAAAGATACATACTCTTTTTCCAAGATGCGTGTAGACCTCACCGAATTTATTAGTATATGTATATCCTTTTCTTTGTACACATTATGTAATAGGGGCAAGGTATACGTCCTCCCCATGTACATTTGACATTTTAGTATAAATGAAAGTAAGTTTGTTGGCATAAAGAGCATAACTTGGTCTAACTACTACAAATTTATTACTAAAAGAGCTTCTGGACTAATTACACAATACATGAATAATCAAACTATACATATATGTATATGTGGCACTACATATGTAGCTAGTGCATAATCCAACTACATATATATGTGTGCAGTAGATGCTACCTTTCCCTACACATTAACTACATAAAATTTGTATTAATTTCATGTTTTTGCTACATATTGACTATATATACAATTGTAGGCATACATTTAGCTATAATTATACCTATATTTAAATATGTAAGGACAATATCTAGGTACGCTTCTGGATACATATGAATTTGTAGCGAATGGATTATCTAACTACATATTTGAAAAATATAGCTAAAGGCTTTAGCTATACGAGCATATACTACAATTTGTATGTGTAAAGAAATATGTAGTCAAAGCCTTTCGCTACAAAATATAGGGTTTTCGCTACAATTTTTTTTATAGTTAAAGACCTTTTTCCTAGTAGTGCTACATTTAGAAAGAGAGAGAGAGTCTCAATATGCAAATCAAATTGAAAAATCCACAAATGAAACCATTCAACAATGCACATAATTTCAGGGGGTATTGGCCACAACCACACATACATCCCCGTAAAAACAATTTTAGGGTGACACGTGTAAGCACTTCAGATATATATTTATGAAGATCATATGTGGTATTTAATTGATATGCAAATTAATAATTTTAAATATTCACATCATATGCAATAAAATAAATGATAAAACGAAATTCTCATCATATTGGTGAAATCCCAAAACATTGTAAATTGATATGATATGATACCACTGTAGGGAAATATGGTGACATAGATGGAAGTATAGACAAAAAACTCTTATTGTATTTCCCATAGACAAGTGGATCTCATCAACAACTATGGATTGCTAAGGAGGGTTGCAAGACATATACCTAGTCCTGGAGCAAGTCTAGCAAAAATCCTTGTAGTGGTGTGCTTCTTTTACAAGTAGAACACAGACAACTATCGGGGCAATCTATTGGTGAAACACCATGGATGGTGGTAGTTGTTGTCCTCCTAGCATGGTGGACACAACCTCTATGCCTCTAGGTAGTACACGTGGAATTTTGGGAGCTCTCATCATTCTTCTGAAATTGAAAACAAGGAGTTGTTCTCTTGATGTCAATGTGCTAGCATTGACTTGCTTTTTATTGTTGTCTCTCTCTCTCCCCCTTTGATAGGTAAGACTTGCTCAGGCTTTCTAGTTACCACAACAATGAGAGGAAAACAATTTCTAGAGATTATTGTATGTATAAGGAGAGCCTTAAATACCCCTCTATTAATAGGAGGACCAGGGTCAAGGTTCCCAGATCAATTTGGAGTCTAAGATACGAAAATTCATGAATTTTCTAGAATCAGTGAACAAAAATCTAGTCAGTTCACTACTGAACTGGTTGGTTCATATGTGAAACAGTCGGTTCAATAGTTGAATCGCTTAGTTCACAACATTTCCTATTCACAAACATTTTTGTTTTCAATGCAATGATTATTGCACAACAAGACATCAACTTCAATCCTTGATCCAATCTTATTGATCTTTGAACCAGGTGATTCATATGTTGAACCATTCATTTCACATGTTGAACTAGTTTGCTCACTTATGATCTGTTCGGTTCACAATCCAATTCAGCCAATGTTGTTTAAATTGAATACTTAAATACTTTAGCAATCAAGTTGAATCTTATTCATGAGTAAACTCTTATTCTAAGTGCATCCTATGTGTGTGACCGTACAAGTCCAAAATCACAGTGGCACAAAATGTCCATAACTAGATTATGACATAAAAAATAATGAGCAGTAATCAAGCAACACATCATTGGTAGCCAAGTAATAGGAAAGTTGGTGAACAACTCCAACCTACAATCTGTGATTAATGTTACAATGATTGTATAGTTCTTTTGTCTCTAATATCCAGTTTGAAAATAAGGCATGGAATCATCATCCTTTTGACATTCAATACATGTTCCTTGAATTCGAGTAGACTGTTTGAGATGCATGTGAGCTCACTTATGATATATTGTTTCACATGTGTATGGTGATGTGTTTCTTAGTATCACTTATCGAGTGGACATGATATCAACTCTAGATTGAGAAACAATCCCATCTACATCACTATAGTCAATCCCCACGTGTGACAACATACATGAGCATCACTTGTATGGTAACCTTATTCAAGATCATGTTGGATGACGTCAAGGTACATCAAACGACATGTGATGAGTGTAGTGACATCAGGTCTAAGAAGCACAATCACCACTATCACTATGATAGTTGATTCTAACTACCATTCTTTGGTATCCTTGTATCACTCTCAAGGTGGGTCTATCTGATACAATATTCCATAACAAGTACCTATGTGCTTGGTTTAATATCACATATCACGACTAGTAAGATTTTTCCATCAACTAACACACACTAATATTATGTATTATTGCTATCTATTATCTTCCATAATAACGTCTGACTAGGGTCATAACAAGAATGTATGTACTATTAACATACATATGATCTCACTATTTAGGTCCTCAACCTGAAGACAGTTATCATCGAGAAACATCATTCTTTAGACATCTATCATGTTATACCTTTATCTCATAATTGAATAATCATATAGACAAAGACTACCTTTATTGTTATTCAAAATGTTTATGAGATATGCCATTACAATCATTATATGATTGGCTCTCTGGGCATACATACCATCATTGCCTACCTAAATAGTCAAGTTGAAGGAGATCATCACTAGTTGACTCATGACTTTGATGAAATATAGATCTTGATTCACTAGAAGGTTGTACATTGTAGTCTTCCTGATTGATAGTGAGTGTTGTCAATTTAAACAAATAGTAGGAGAGATAAAAAGGCCTAATTGTTTTCATAAAATTTTCTTTTAATCAAATCAAATAAAAATTATATTGAAAAAATATGAATTCCTATGTAGAAACAAAAGGAAAACAACACACATTTTTATTGTGATTGGCCCTTAAGAAGTACAAGCTAAACTTGAATGTCTTCCATGAATGATTTAAGACATATGAATCATTATCACCCAAATGAACATGCTATATGTCTTGGAGACACCATATTTGTATAAACCCACTCCCACTGTGCCTAAGGCAAACATGGATGCTTATAAAGAACATACCAAAGATGTCATGGTTGTCAAGTGTCTGATGCTCTGCTCGAAGAACTATGAGTTGTATAGACAACTTGGGAACATGGATGTTATTGAGATGGTAACATATCTTAAGAACATGTACCAAAATCATGAAAGACAAGAAAATAAGATGTCTCAAAGGCGTTGTTCGATTATAATATGGTAGAAATAGATCTAGTAGGTCTCCATGTACTCAAGTTGATTGGGTATGTGGAGAACCTTTCTAGACTGGGATTTCCTCTAGGCTAAGAGTTGGCCACAAATGTGATTCTACAGTTACTTATGGAATTATACAACTAGTTTTACATGAACTACAACATGAAAAATTTAGAAAAGTCATTGTCAGAATTGCTTGGCATGTTGAGAACTATTAAAGCATGGATGAAGAAGGAAAAACCCAAATCTATGATGACGATCAGTAGAGGCAAAGGAAAGTCCAAGGGAAAATTCAAAGCCAATAAGAGTTCTAAAGTTATCCATAATCCCAAGTCCTCTACACCGAAAGCTAAGGGAGGGGTTAATAAGGAAGGCAATTGTCACTACTGTCACCAGGTTGGATGCTGGAAAAGAAATTTCCATCTTTGTTTAGCAAAACTATAGAAGAAGAAGTAGGGGATAGAGATATCACTTCAGGTATATATGTTATTGAGATAAATATGTCTAATTCTTCCTCATGGGGACTAGAATTAGGATGCAAATATCACATATGCTCCAATATGCATGATCTAAAAATAATTAAACCCTTAAAAAGGATGAGGTACAACTGGTCAATGCAAATGGAGTAAGATTTTCTTCCACTGTAGATGAAACCTATCATTGATTTCTACCCAGTGGACTTGTAATGGAGATAGAGAACTGCTATTATGTACCTTCCATTAATAGAAGCATCATTTCTATATCTTGTATGGATAAGAATCAATTCTAATTTCACATTAAGAATGTTCTATGTTCTATTTCTAAAGATGAGATCTTTATGGAAGTCCCCAATGTCTTATGGTCTTTATTTAATAGATCTAGAGACAAATGTTTATAATGTAAATACCAAAATGCTAAAACTTGATAAATCAAACAAAACATATCATTGGAACTGTGGTCTACGGAACATTAATGAGAGATGGATATCTAGACTCCTTAATGATGGTTATCTCAACTTTTTTATTGTTAATCAATAGAGACATGTAACATCTTGAGTTTCAATAAAATTATCATTTCCACCTCAATTTTATGTTAATTTCTTTCTCCTCCACTTTGTGTCCTTAATATTGAATATTTGAGAAATTGATGATTGAAGTACACTTTATGCTAATTTGAGGGTTAGATGCACATAATATCACAAATTAATATATGGATGGGGTAATTATGAAATTTACCATTAACCACGAATTTGTTGTCTAATGGATAATGTTGGAGCTCAAGAATAAATATTAATGGATAAGAAGTGATTTAATTAGCAAGTGTAAATTAAATGATGAATAAATAACCAACTTTCATACCTCACTCTTATTATGGGCTAATTAATCTTGCAAATGCATGTTTTTAATGGGTGGAGGACCCTTGGACTCAAAATCTCGAATTTGGGAATCAAGGGTTGCTTATAAAAGCAACACATAATTATTTGCTTAAGCATTAAATTAATATAAGATTTAATAATCAAAATAATTATTGGAGGCCAAAGGTTGGGTGAAATGCAAATATAATTTCATAGCATGAATCTAGATGTCATTAGAAACCTATGGTCAAAATTTGAGGTCATTTGGAGTTCATTTGACCTTCCAAATGCATTTAACAAGTTTTTAATATAGTGTGACATAATAGCCATCGTTATATCATTGATTTGCGTCATTTAAGCCTAAGTTCAGCTTTAAATGGCTGTCATGCACGTCAGGCCCATCGTGGGCTGCGATCCAACGGTCCAGGGTGGACGTGGATCTGATCCGATGGTCGGCTCTTCATCTCCTACCTTCGGCTAACTGTAGGAGCAACGAGCAGCCGCGGCTCGCTTTGTCTCCACCGTTCTCCCTCGTTTCTCCGTCTTTTCTAGAAATTTCTTCACCTACATATTTGTAGTGACCCTCCGGTTCGTTTGAGTTCTCACTCATCCAGAGAGGTGCAGCATAGCCAAAATTCCAAGCGACACTAGCCATGGCCTCTCACGGCCACCTCCGCTTCGGCTCCACAGGCTCCCCCATCTATAAAAGACCACCCACACACCTCCGTCGGCCCCTTAGCAACCTGCCCACACCACCAATTTTGACCGAGGAAGCGGGGGAAGCAGCCGGCAAGGAGCTTTTTCCTCTGATATTGTGGCCCCTCTCCACGGAGCTAGGAGGAACCATCGTCAAAATCATTTGGTTTGGTGAGTTCCTCTCTTGATCCTCTTCGTTTTGAGTACCTGAACGTCAAATTCGGTGGAGAAATTCAAAATTGCCCAAACCACCTTGCTACACCCACGACCCATGGAAGCGCCCCGAGCTTGAAGAAGCTCAGGTGTTTTTTACCATTTTGCCCTCGCGCGCCCTTCCTTCCTGATCCTCTCGCCAAGGGCAGATCTGTCATCGGAACTTGTTTTTTTACCCATTTAGCAATTAATTGGTCAATTTTGTTTAATTCATAGAAAATCGCTCGGTTGTCGGAAAAATACAAACAAATACTTGTTGGAAAGATAAAATCATGTAGAATCCGATTTTTCAAGTTTTGAACCCTGTTTTCCATTATAAACCTATTAATTAATTCAAACACTAATTTAAATGTATAAAGTGATAAAAAATGATAATAATAATAGTGTTTTAACTCTGTTTTTGACAAGAAAATATGTTTTCTTGAGTAGAAAAATATTAGGGATCGTTTGGCCCTATTTCCAGAACCAAAATCCAAAGCCTTTACCGATGAGTTATATATGTGGACATTTTACACTTAAAGTGCATTTAAGTAGCCTAATACATGCATTAATCTTTGAACCTAGGATAAAGTGAGTTTGGACCTGATATCTTAGTGGATAAGGGATAATCTAGAAAGAAAGAACACGTATGTGCATTCTAACACCTCAGTTGGGTTTCCTATAATGTTTAACCTAGTTTTCCCATATGAGGCATACTTATGATAATATTCTCCATCTTCTACTTGGACATGAAAATTTGTAACTATGATGCATATTCTTGCTATATTGTTATTCCTTGATGAATATGGGTCATGTGACCCCACTTGCCTTGTTGATGTGATTGAGATCTTGATATATACATGTTTCCCTTAAACTGTTCATTTGAGTATCCAATATGAAATCGTGTTGTAAGAACATCTTTTATGATTATCTCTTGTAAATGTTTGGGTCATTGGGCCCCACTTGAATCATTGTTATTTTCTTTCTCTGCCAATGTAAATTGTAAGCATGATAATGATAGTTTGACTAGTTAACTAATATAGTGTACATGAGTACAAGTCACCCATAGGGCACTAGGGTTTTAGTCCCCCTGCCATAGGCACTGGGGTTTTAGTCCCCCTGCCACTTTATATATCTTTTTGAGGTTTGGGATGTTATTTCCCCTCTCCTCCTAGTTGAGGTTGGTAGGAACCTCACCCTATGTTAGTTTATCTTAGTCATAATGAATCATGCTTGTTCTACATTTGACTTATATGCTTGGCAGAAATCCTATTTGAATTACATGCCTCATACTCTTGAACACTCTTAGTATAGAAAGTCTGTATGTTTCCATTCCTTAATATGCTTCTTGTACTATATCTTATTGTGACACATACCTTTTATCTTTCTCTTGATGGGTGCTCCCCAACCACCCAGAACTAGGACAAGGGCTAGAACAAGCACAAGGAAACCCAGGGCAGGAGTGAGGTTGTTATCATGGCAAGGTGGATGCTGCTAAAACCTTGCTCAAAAATATATGTTATGAACTCTAGAAATAAGAGCTTTGTAATATCCTAGTTTCTCATCTACTTCTTCTATTGGAACAATCTATGTAATAGTTTAGTTTTTCTCATCTTATTTTCTTCCACTGCTACTATTGACAATGGTTGTATTTGGTCCATGCTTATTTAAATGGATTTATTATGCATGCATCCTTCCATCAAAATGTTTTAATAATTTGAGGGATGTATTGTATTTTCCGTTAAATTTAAGTAGGGGGGTGATCTCGCCTCCTTAGAGCATGGTATCAGAGCCTGTAGGGTAGCTACTAGGGCGTGATGTTGAAAGTGATGGTGTCTAGAAAGGGTCAGAGCTTGGGGCTGGCAATATTTTCCTCTGCCCCACTAGCTTGGTCACGAGGACTCCTGAGCTCATATGACCCAGCCTGGCCTAATCTGATACTGAACGCCCGAAATAGCATGCCTATAGGCAATAGTAGCCTTATCTTTTTCTATCTTATACTCATAGGAATCTTACCCGAAAAACTTGTCTTTCAGGAAGGGTAGCTTGTTCGGTGAAAGCTCAAACAATGATGACACCAACCCTGAATCTCCTGAGACACCTCTGACTCCTAAGCAAGAGTTGGCGATGTTGAGACAGCTACTCTCCACGACCTTGGTGGGGCATTTTACTACAACTGCTGCCCATGCCAACAAGCCTAACGAGCCAACCCTGAATGACTTCATCAAGATGCAGCCTCCCTACTTCAAGGGGGAAACTGAGAACAACATGGTGGACAAGGCAGATGATTGGGTTGTAGCCCTGGAGTGCACATTTGATGGCATGGTGTGTCCCCCACATCTTAAAGTTCGCTTTGCATCTTATGTCTTGGATGGCCCGGCAAGGGTCTGGTGGAATGGGATAACCCGCACACGAGACACAACAGCTATGACCTGGGATGAGTTCCTCTAGATATTCCGGGTAAAGTACATCTGCACAGGCTACCTAAAGAAGAAGGAGGTTGAGTTCTATAGTCTACGGCAAGGGAATATGTCAGTCTCTGAGTATGTACAATGTTTCCTGGTGCTAGAACGTTATGCTGTGGGTCTAGCTGATGAGTGGAGGGCGACCGTCTTCCTTGAGGGTTTCAACTACATCATAGGGAATCACCTAGTGCCCTAGCTCCCGCTCACCTTCCAGCAAATGCTAGATAAAGCTCTGGACGTGGAGGCGTACCCTGGCTTCCACACTTCTGGTTCGAACAACAACAACAATAAGCAGAAGAACCATGGTGGCCCACAAGGGCGTGATAGGTGCAACACTTGCTCCCGATTTCATCCTCCTGGGAGATGTCCAGCTGGAAACACACCTTACCAAAGGAATGATCTGCCTGCCCCTATCTGTCATGAGTGTGGCCAAGTCGGTCACATCAGGCCAAACTGTCCCAGGTTCAACCGAGGACATGCTCCCGCCCAGCAGCAGCAACAACGACAAAATCCACCCCCGAGGAACAACAACAATCACCAGAACAACAACAACCACAACCCTAATCAGCAAGGACTTCGTCCGCCTATGGAGAGGCGCAATGGAATTGTCTTTGCTCTTGATGCTGAAGAGGCTGATGATGGGAATAATGTGATTGAAGGTACTCTACACCTTAATATGTACCCTGTCAAAGCACTTTTTGATTCCAGCTCGTCAAATACCTTTATATCTACTCAGTTTGCTGCTATGCTAGAGATAGAGTCTGAATTAATGGACCATGTGCTAGATGTCAAAATCCCTAGTGGTAGAATATGCTCCTATTATCTCAAGCTTCCAACCCTAGACCTGTGTATATCGGGAAAGATGTTTCCATACGACTTTATCTTGCTCAAAATGTCTGTCTTTGACATTATCCTTGGCATGGACTCGCTAAAAAGCTACAAGGAAGTCCTCTTTTGTGAGGAGTCAAAGGTTAGCTTGTTGCACCCCGTAGAGGGTAGAATCTATGTAAAAGGCAGGAAATGAGAAGAACGGCAATTCATCATCTCAGCTATCAAAGCCGAAAATCTTATCTCGCAAGGGTGTAGGGCATTTCTTGCCTCCATAGTTCTTGAAGCCACACCCCCTGCTCTCGACCATATAGAGGTGGTGAAGGACTTCCCTGATGTCTTTCCTGAAGAACTACCCGGGTTGCCTCCTACTCACTAAGTGGAATTCTCCATCGAGCTTGCATCTGGGACTTCGCCCATCTTGAAGCCGCCTTACCGCCTAGCACCTATTGAACTTGCTGAGTTAAAGAAGCAGCTTCAGGAACTTCTTGATATGGGGTTCATTCGCCCAAGCATTTCTCCTTGGGGAGCCCCCATCCTGTTTGTAAAGAAGAAGGATGGATCGATGCGGATGTGCATGGATTATCGCATGCTTAACCAGACCACGGTGAAGAATCACTATCCACTACCTCGAATTGATGATCTCTTCGACCAACTCAAGTATGCCACTGTCTTTTCAAAAATGGACTTGCGGAGTGGCTACTACCAAATGCGAGTGAAGGATGAAGACATCCCCAAAACAGCTTTCAGAACCAGATATGGGCATTATGAATTTCTTGTCATGTCATTTGGTTTGACCAATACCCCAGCTGCTTTCATGGACCTGATGAATCGAGTTTTCCGCCCCTACCTGGATCGATTCGTCGTGGTTTTTATTGATGATGTCTTGATATATTCTGAGTCGGAAGAGCAACATCGTGAGCACTTAAGATTGACGCTCAATACACTGCGAGAAAATCAACTTTATGCTAAATTCTCCAAGTGTGAGTTCTGGATTAAAGAAGTTATGTTTCTGGGTCACGTCATTTTTGGAGGACACATTGCTATTGACCATGCAAAGGTTGAGTCAGTGACCAAGTGGATGGCTCCAAAGAATCCATCTGAAATTCATAGTTTCCTCGGTCTGGCAGGTTACTATAGGAAGTTTATCAAAAGCTTCTCAGAGCTCGCTCTTCCTATGACAAAGTTGACACGAAAGGATGTCAAGTTTTTTTGGTCACCTGAGTGTGAGGATAGTTTCCAAAAGCTAAAGCAATGTCTGACATCTACTCCTGTTCTTTCTCTACCTGTTGAAGGCAAACCCTACGTTATTTACACTGATGCCTCCAAGCAAGGACTGGGATGCGTTCTGATGCAAGAAGGCAAGGTGATTGCCTACGCCTCTCGCCAGTTGAAGTCGAATGAAGAAAACTGGCCTATAAATGATTTGGAGCTCACAGCTATTGTTCATGATCTAAAGATCTGGCGACATTACATCTATGGGGTTCAGTTTGAGGTCTTCTCTGATCATAAAAGCTTAAAGTACCTCCTGACACAAAAATACTTGAACTTGAGACAGCGTAGATGGATGGAGTATCTCAAGGACTATGACTTTACCATCACCTATCATCCCAGTAAAGCCATCATAGTTGTTGATGCCTTGAGTCGGAAGAAGTCTGGGACATGTGCTGCTATAACGTATTCCGTTTGGAAGAACATGGAGTATGTTTCTGGATGGCGACCACAACCCACAGAAATCCCAGATGATGAAGTTGACGATAAGCTATGTGTTCACATGGCCAGCCTGTCAATCACTCCAAGCTGGATGTTCGATATTTTCACTACCCAATTGGAGAGTCCTGAGCTAGAAGGAATGAAAGCCTTAACCCTAAAACCACAATCTGATTTTTCTGTTAGAGTTGATGGTGCACTCCGTTTCTGACAAAGATTGTGGGTTCCGGATGTAGGCGAACTGTGACAGAAGATTCTGTGTGAAGCTCATGGCTCCAAGTAGACAATTCACCCTGGCACGACCAAGATGTACAAGGACTTGCAGCGCAGTTTATGGTGGAAGAACATGAAGACGAATATAGCTATGTTCGTGTCAAAGTGTTTGACCTGTCAACAAGTTAAGATAGAACATCAATGACCTGGTGGTCTCCTCCATCCGCTTGAAATTCCGGAATGGAAATGGGAGAAGATCACGATGGATTTTGTCACTAGTTTCCCCAAGACCAGGAAGGGCTACGATGTTGTGTGGGTTGTCATTGATCGCCTCACTAAGTCTGCTCACTTTCTGCCTTTCAAGTCCAATTACAAAGTGGAGGATATGGCACAGATATATCTGGAGTGGATAGTTCGTCTGCATGGTGTACCAGAAGTGATAGTTTCTGACCGTGATCCCAAGTTCACTTCTCGTCTATGGAGCTAGATACAAGAAGAAATGGGGACTGACCTACGATTTAGCATTTCTTATCACCCCCAGACTGATGGTCAATCTGAAAGAACTATACAAATCTTAAAAGACCTGCTTCATGCTTGTATGATGGACTGGGGAGGAGCATGGGATAGATATCTACCTCTGGCTGAGTTTGCATACAATAACAGCTACCAAGCCATCATAAGAATGCCTCCGTATGAAGCTTTGTACGGAAGACCTTGTCGTTCCCCGTTGCATTGGGATGATGTGGGTGAGCGTTCCTGAGTGAAGACTGACAATATGCAGATGATGATAGAGAAGGTTCAGCTGATTAAGAAGCGTTTCAAAGCCGCTCAAGACTGACAGAAGATGTATGCTGACAAGCATAGGTCTGATGTGAGTTTCCTTGTTGGCGACCATGTGTTCTTGAAGGTCAAGCCCATACGCTCTATTGCCCGATCCAAAGTCAAAGGCAAGCTTAGCCCGCGTTATGTGGGACATTTTGAGATCTTGTCTAAGATTGGTGACTGTGCATACCGCCTGGCTCTTCCTCCTGCTTATGATAAGATACACAATGTCTTTCATGTGTCCGTGCTGAGAAAGTATATGAAGGACCCATCTCATGTACTCACAATAGAGCCCTTGAAGATTCATGAAAACCTAACGTATGAGGAGCTACCTGTAAAAATCCTAGACACTCGGGTGAAACAGTTGAAGAATAGAGAGATTGAGTTAGTGAAGGTGTTGTGGAAGTATCATGGGCTAGAAGAAACCACTTGGGAGCTAAGAGAAGAAATGATCTGATCTCACCCTTCTCTTTTTCTATGAGATTTTGGGGACGAAATCCTTTCTAATGGGTGGAGTGCTGTAACGTCCTGAGTTTCAATAAAATTATCATTTCCACTTCAAATTTTATGTTAATTTCTTTCTCCTCCACTTTGTGTCCGTAATATTGAATATTTGAGAAATTGATGATTGAAGTACACTTTATGCCAATTTGAGGGTTAGATGCACAAAATATCACAAATTAATATATGGATGGGGTAATTATGCAATTTACCATTAACCACGAATTTGTTGTCTAATGGATAATGTTGGAGCTCAAGAATAAATATTAATGGATAAGAAGTGATTTAATTAGCAAGTGTAAATTAAATGATGAATAAATAACCAACTTTCATACCTTACTCTTATTATGGGCTAATTAATCTTTCAAATGCATGTTTTTAATGGGTGGAGGACCCTTGGACTCCAAATCTCGAATTTGGGAATCAAGGGTTGCTTATAAAAGCAACACATAATTATTTGCTTAAGCATTATATTAACATAAGATTTAATAATAAAAATATTTATTGGAGGCCAAAGGTTGGGTAAAATGAAAATATCATTGCATAGAATGAATCTAGACGTCATTAGAAACCTATGGTTAAAATTTGAGGTCATTTGGAGTTCATTTCACCTTCCAAATGCATTTAACAAGTTTTTAATATAGTGTGACTTAATTAATAGCCATCGTTATATCATTGATTTGCGTCATTTAAGCCTAAGTTCAGCTTTAAATGGCTGTCACACGCGTCAGGCCCATCGTGGGCTGTGATCCAATGGTCCAGGGTAGACGTGGATCTGATCCGATGGTCGGCTCTTCATCTCCTACCTTCAGCTAACTGTAGGAGCAACGAGCAGTCGTGGCTCGCTTCGTCTCCACCGTTCTCCCTCGTTTCTCCGTCTTTTCTAGAAAATTCTTCACCTACATATTCGTAGAGACCCTCCAGTTCATTTGAGCTCTCACTCGTCCAACGAGGTGCAGCATAGCTAAAACCCCAAGCAGCGCCGGCCATGGCCTCTCACGGCCACCTCCGCTTCGGCTCCACAGGCTCCCCCATCTATAAAAGACCACCCACGCACCTCCGTCGACCCCTTAGCAACTTGCCCACACCACCAATTTTGACCGAGAAAGCGGGGGAAGCAGCCGGAGAGGAGCTTTTTCCTGTGATATTGTGGCCCCTCTCGTCGGAGCTAGGAGGAACCATCGTCAAAATCATTTGGATTGGTGAGTTCCTCTCTCGATCCTTTTCGTTTTGAGTACCTGAACGTCTAATTTGGTGGAGAAACGCAAAAACACCCAAACCACCTTGCTACACCCACGGCCCATGGCTGCGCCTCGAGTTTGAAGAAGCTCGGGTGCTTTTTACCATTTTGCCCTCGCGTGCCCTTCCTTCCTGATCCTCTCGCCAAGGGCAGATCCGTCATCTGAACTTGTTTTTTTTACCCATTTAGCAATTAATTTGTCAATCTTGTTTAATTCATAGAAAATCGCTCGGTTGTAGGAAAAATACAAACATATACTTGTTGGAAAGATAAAATCATGTAGAATCCGATTTTTCAAGTTTTGAACCCTGTTTTCCATAAAAAAAATCTATTCATTAATTCAAACACTAATTTAAATGTATAAAGTGATAAAAAATGATAATAATAGTGTTTTAACTCTGTTTTTGACAAGAAAATATGTTTTCTTGAGTAGAAAAATGTTAGGGATCGTTTGGCCCTATTTCCAGAACCAAAATCCAAAGCCTTTACCGATGAGTTATAAATGTGGACATTTTACACTTAAAGTGCATTTAAGTAACCTAATACATGCATTAATCTTTGAACCTAGGATAAAGTGAGTTTGGACCTGATATCTTAGTGGATAAGGGATAATCTAGAAAGAAAGAATAGGTATGTGCATTCTAACACCTCAGTTGGGATTCCTATCATGTTTAACCTAGTTTTCCCATATGAGGCATACTTATGATAATATTCTCCATCTTCTACTTGGACATGAAAATTTGTAACTATGATGCACATTCTTTCTATACTGTTATTCCTTGATGAATATGGGTCATGTGACCCCACTTGCCTTGTTGATGTGATTGAGATCTTGATATATACATGTTGCCCTTAAACTGTTCATTTGAGTATCCAATATGAAATCTTGTTGTAAGAACATCTTTTATGATTATCTCTTGGAAATGTTTGGGTCATTGGGCCCCACTTGAATCATTGTTATTTTTTTCTCTGTCAATGTAAATTGTAAGCATGATAATGATAGTTTGACTAGTTAACTAATATAGTGTACATGAGTACAAGTCACCCATAGGGCACTGGGGTTTTAGTCCCCCTACCACTTTATATATATTTTTGAGGTTTGGGATGTTATTTCCCCTCTCCTCCTAGTTGAGGTTGGTAGGCACCTCACCCTATGTTAGTTTATCTTAGTCATAATGAATCATGCTTGTTCTACATTTGACTTATATGCTTGGCAGAAATCCTATTTGAATTACATGCCTCATACTCTTGAACACTCTTAGTATAGAAAGTCTTTATGTTTCCATTCCTTAATGTGCTTCTTGTACTATATCTTGTTGTGACACATACCTTTTATCTTTCTCTTGCTGGGTGCTCCCCAACCACCCAGAACCAGGACAAGGGCTAGAACAAGCACAAGGAAACCCAGGGCAGGAGTGAGGTTGTTATCATGGCAAGATGGATGCTGCTAAAACCTTGCTCAAAAATATATGTTATGAACTCTAGAAATAAGAGCTTTGTAATAGCCTAGTTTCTCATCTACTTCTTCTATTGGAACAATCTATGTAATAGTTTAGTTTTTCTCATCTTATTTTCTTCCGCTGCTACTATTGACAATGGTTGTATTTGGTCCATGCTTATTTAAATGGATTTATTATGCATGCATCCTTCCATCAAAATGTTTTAATAATTTGAGGGATGTATTGTATTTTCTATTAAATTTAAGTAGGGGGTGATCTCACCTCCTTACAAGACATGTGAATCTTGTTTTATTGTACAAGATGACAAAGACATCACTCACTTGTCACAATGATAGAGAAACTGATATATTAAGACTTAGAGACCCTTATAAAACAAATGTCAGAGGTGGTTACCAATACTTGATTACCTTCATTGATGATCTCAGCAGGTTTGGCTATGTGTACTTGTTAAAGTACAAGTTATAAACCCTTGAAAAGTTAAGGGGTTTCATGAATGAATTACATAACCAACTTGGTAAAAGTATTAAAGTACTTGTTCCGATCGAGGTGGAGAATACTCAAGCTAAGATTTTGATGACCTTCTATGAGCCTGTGGTATCACATCACAATCAAATTCACCTGAAACACCCCAACATAATGTTGTATCAGAAAGAACGAATCACACAATATTAGATATTGTGCGAGCAATGATGAGTTTTGTTGATCTTCCAATTTTATTATGGGGATATGATTTAGAAAACACCATGTTTACTCTTCGTGTACCATTTAAATCAATTCAAAACACCATGTGATATATGGTATGGGAAATGTTACAATGTTTCTTTCATGAAGATTTGGGGGATATGAAGCTTATTGTCAAGAAAATGTTTCCTAAAAAGTTGGGACCCAAATCAGAAAAATGTTATTTTGTTTGTTATCCCAAAGAAACCAAAAGATACTACTTTTACACTCCATCTGAAAATAAAGTCTTTGTTGCCAAGACTAGTGTTTTCTTGAAAAAGACTTTATTTTTTAAGGACCCAGTGGGAGAAAAGTAGAGCTTGAAGAGGTTCAGGACCAACACGAAAACATTGAACCTGTAGAGGTACATAAGGAACAAGAAGACTCACAAGCTGTTGTGGGTTCTCAAGTTCCTCTTTTGACAGATGAACCTATTAGATCTAGTAGGACACACCTTAATCCTAAATATTTGGTAATCTTATGTCACAAGAATGCGATGAGTTGGTCATAGATGATGAGTCAACAACCTACCTAGAATCTATTGAGGAACTAATGTTTGAGAAGTGGCTTGAGGTAATGAGATATGCAATCGAATCCATGTACACTAACAAGGTATGAACCTTGATGGATCCACCCAAAGGGGTAAAACCCATACGGTGCAAGTGAGTCTTCAAGAAGAAGACCTACATGGATGGTAATGTACAAACCTATAAGGGCATATTGGTTGCAAAAGGTTTCATACAAGTTCAAGTGTTGACTTTGATGAAACTTTTTCACCAGTTTCCATGGTTAAATCCATCAGATGCTTACCATTGCATCTTATTATGACCATGAGATTTGGTAGATGGATGCTAAAATAATTTTCCTGAACATGAATCTTCTTAAGGATGTATACATGACACAATCTAAGGGCTTTATAAATCTAAAGAAAGCTAATAAAATATGCAAGCTACAAAGGTTAGTCTATGGATTGAAGAAAGCATCTTAGAGATAGAATCTTGAATTTGATGAAGTAGTCAAAGTGTTTGACTTTAGTCCAAATGAAGATGAATGACAAGTTTACAAGAATGTTAGTTGGATCATAGTTGTATTCCTCATATTGTATGTCGGCAACATACTAGTGATGGGGAAGATAATCCCTACTTTATAGTTGGTAAATTGATGGTTGTGAAGTACCTTCTCTATAAAGGATTCAGGTGAAGCATCCGATATCCTAGAAATCAAGATCTATAGAGATAGACCTATAAGGCTTCTTGGCCTAAGATAGAGCACACACATTGAACAAGTGTTGAAGAGGTATAGCATGTAGGACTCAAAGAGAGAGAATTTTACCATGTATCATGGAATTATCCTATCTAAAACCCAATGTCCTTGTTCCTATGGAGAATGGGTCCAAATGAGTAAGATTCTACATGCATCTACAATTGGATCTATCATGTACATGATGTTATGTATTCATTCCAATGTTTGATATACCTTGAGAATTCCTAGAGAGTATTAGTCAGATCTCGATGAATGTCATGAGACTTCCATAAAGAACGTTGTTAAGTACTTGAGAAGAACTAAGGATCAGTTCCTTGTTTATGGTGGTGAGGAAGAGTTGTTAGTAAAAGGTTACACCGATGCTGGCTTCCAAACTGACAAAGATGAATATAGATCAAAATCCAGATCCAAGTTTATCCTTAATAGCAACATTGTAAGATGGAAGACTTCAAAGTAAGAAACAATTGTTGATTGTACAATAATGGTCGAGTATATTGTTGCATCCAATGCAACAAAGGAAGAAGTTTGGATCAAGAAGTTCTTCAGTGAACTTTGAGTGGTTCCAAGCATTAGCAACACAGTGGATTTTTAATGTGACAATAATGGAACTATTGCACAAGATAAGGAGCCCACATCACAACATCATTCCAAGAACATACTATGATAGTTCTATCTCATACTAGAGATCATACAATAAGGAGATGCAAAGATTTCTAGAGTACTAATTGAAGCAATATTGTTGACCCACTAACAAAAGCACTTTCACAGTAGAAGCATGATGGTCATGTAAGGTCACCTAGGATTACATTCATGGGTGATTGGCTCTAAGTGCAAGTGGGAGTCTATTGGCATGTGTTCCCTAAAAGCCAATAATGTAATGATTGTAATGGCATATCTTGTAATTGATTTTATTAACAACAAATATATTTCCATCTATGTGTTTTTTCAATTACTAGATGTGATATGACATGATAGATGTCTAAAGAATAGTATTTCTTGATAATATGTCTTTAGGTTTAGGACCTAAATAATGAGATGATATTTATGATATGAGTATATAATTTTTTTTATGATCCAAGTTGGATATTATTGTAGAAGCTAGTAGACAACAATAATATATAAGACTAATATGTGTGTAGGTTGATGACAAAATCTCATCAGGCATGATATATGATATCAAACCAAACACATAGGTACTTGTTAAATAAGAGTGTACTAGACAAACCCGCCCTAAGATGTGTTGCATGGATTATATTCATAATCACATCTCAATGTGATAGTGGTGATCATGATTCTTAGACCAGGAGTCACTACATTCATCACTTGTCGTTGAATGTATTTTAACATCACCCAACATGACTGTGAATAAGGGTTGCCTAAACGTGATGCTTGGGTACATTATGACACATGAAGACTGAATGTAAGTGATTTAGATGGGATTTTCCTCCTAATGGAGTTGATATAATGGCCAATTGATAAGTGAGACTAAGAAAATATGTGGTCATACTCATGAGAGTCAATATATGATATTAATCTCATTTACATCTCTAAAGTCTGCGTAGTTTAAGGAACATCGATTGAATGATTAAGAGGATTATAATTCCATGCCTCGAGTTCAATCTGGATATCTTAGACAAAGTAAGTATACAATCATATTAACACTGATCACAGATCTAGGTTGAAGTTGCTCTCCAACTTTACAGTTACTTGGGTAGCAATGATGTGTTGCAAGATAAAACTAATTGCTTGTGATGTCATAAGTTGGTTATGAACATTCACTACCAACATAATTTTGGACATGTAGTGGGATAGACATAGGATGCACCTGGAATAGTAGTTTAATCACAAATAAGGTTTAACTTGGTTACTAAAGTGTTTAGCTAATCATATTAAACAACACTAGAAAATGAGTCGACCGACTAAAGTGTCCAGTTGACCAACCATTGTGTCAATCAATTGATCAGAGAGTCCATTCGATCGACTAAATTGTACAACCAAGGCCAATGGAAATAGTCAATCTACCAATTGGAATTTCCCATTGGGAAAATAAACATATTTCCAATCAGTTTGTAAAAATAAACTAATGAATGATTTGAATGTCCAATTGGCCGAATGGTCAAGTGATGATCCAACATAATGACATATATTAAAACATTACATCGAAAGCCAATACTATTGTGGATAGGAAAGTATTCCAATCAACCGTCTAAAATATCCACTTGATGGACTGGAGTACCATTCAATTGAATGGAATGTCCAATCAACCGAATGGAGATTCACAACATTAACTAAATCATGAAATTTAGTCTCTTTGATGCCTAGTTCAATTTGAAACCCTACCCCTAGCCCTCCTATATATAGGGGAGTAGTTAAGGTCTTTAAAATAGACAAAAAAATAATTCTTACAAACATTGTCCTCTCATAGTTGTGGTAAAGTGAGATCCCAAGCAAGTCTTACTCATAAAAGTAGAGAAAACAAGGGCGAACAAGTCAGTGTTAGCATGTTGACATCAAAGAGACAAAATCCTTCCTATTGGATCTAGCAAGAATGATGAGGAGTTCCAGGTGGTCCATGTGGACTATGATAGAGGTGTGGATCTCATCATTAATAAGATAAGAGGACATCGACAACAATATCTACGGTGTCACACTAGGAGGCCACCTTGATAACTATCCAACTACATGTAGATCAAGAAGCACTATTCGACGAGGATTGTCACTGGACTTGCTTCAAGACTAGGTATATGACTCACCAACCCTCTTTCCTATATGCATTGTTGTTGACACAATCTACTGGTTTGGAATTCGGACATAATTTTTTGTCTCCTCTGCTTTATATGCTACCCAAATTCCCAACAGAAGGTATCGTTATTAGTCTTGGATCATAACTAGGTGAAGTAATGTCATTTGACAATACGAATAGTCAAATATAATTTGAATTAAATCTCATTTTCTTTGTAGATTTTTGACACTACTGAATCCTATACATTTGAGAGGTTGAATGACATACACAAAGTGTGAGAAAATTGCTTTATCAAGCATGTGGCTTTGTCAGCTGACTGGATGGTTGATTGATATTTGTATTCAAACTTTAATGGAAATTTGTTTTGTATATTATAAATGTGAACTTAAACTCTATGGCAGATGATTTGTATAAGCGTTCGTGCATATGTGGTTGAATTGAATGTAAAGTGCATCAGGAGGATCAAATGTTATCGAGTCCACTTTCTTATGTGCACTTATGCTTATGTATGAAATTGAATGTGTGGGTGAGAACTGACTCAATGAGTTGTGAGTTCTTGCATACGTGTGTGTATTGAAGTGAAATGGATATAATGTTTCTTGTATATATATTTTTTTCTTCATTTAGGTTTTTCATCCTATTATTAAGGTGCAATGCTTGCAGAGCATGCAGTTCTAATGAACTACATGATCCAAAATGGCTAGCAGCTGGACAACAAGTCTGTAGACCTGCTATATAACAAAACACATACATAGTTGATAATTTGATAAGACTTTCTCCGTTGTGTGAAAGAAACCAACAATAAATCCCATACTTTCACTATTTATTTACTTAAACATCGTCAGTCATTTTACAAGAAATCGATTACATAATTGCACATTACCTCGTTGGTTCATAGGAAATGGACAACAAATACCTTACTTTCAATGTTTTTCACCTAAACCTCACTGGTTATTTCATAAGAAATAAGTTACATAATTGAGCATTACCTCATCGGTTCTGTTTGAAATGACCGATGAAGAATTGCCAAGGGAAATCACATTTTTTCCGCACGCTGCATGTTGTTTTGTTAGTTTGACTATAAATTGGAACCAACGATATATAAGTATGTTGTTAGTTTCTGTTTTCCAAAATAATCTATGGCGTACGCCTTGAGTTTTAGCATGACCCACATAGTCATAGGATTATAACCAATAATATGTGCTAAAAATCACTAAAGTGGTAGGGCAGTTTTTTACTAGTTTGGTGGCAAAATAATATGATGGATCAACCTTACTCATCTTCACACAAATGAATGACATGTTATAACTACAACTAATCGTTGCTTCTTCCAGTTTTAAATACATTCTATTTAAGAAACTCTATTGAGGGCTTTTTCTAAAACATTTTTTTTTCTATTTCTCCAAATTATAAAGTAACACTTCAATGTAAAAATATCTATGTTTCCCCACGCTTCATGAAATATTTTTTAAAAGTGTAGAAACACAAATAATCCACGTTAACCAAAAGTGTGGTAAAAGCGAGAATAGAAAATTCCACAATTTTTTTGTGAGCCACACTTTTTTTGTGGCATCTAAATATTTACTCATTTTGGTGTGATGTTTTTTCATAATATACTATGTGTGTGATGTCTCATTTCGTATCCTTTTTGTGGCCTTTAATATCCACCTTTTTTGTTATGATATTTTTCTGCATGGTGTGATATATTATTTCACACCCCTTTTAGTGGTATTTCAATATTCACCTTTATTGTTATGATATCTTTTTGCATTCATTCATGTGAAATTTAAAATCAAAACTTCTCTTTGTGGTAGTTTTTCAAATTTTCTATTTGATATATAAATATTCACATTGTTTTGTGTGATGTTTTTTCAACCTTTTTTGCTTGACATCAAATTATCCACATTTTTATGTGGATGTTATCCTATAATTATCTGTATATCATCTACTTATCAAAGCAATTCTTGCACTTAAATTTGATAGGAATGGTTTATCTTTCTTAAAAGGCATGGATAAAGTGCAAGATGAGGTGTTGAAAAAAATGATGCTTGTTTGACATAATAGATAATTTATCATTTGTGTGCATACTAACACGTATGTATACATTCCATTGGGAAATTCTATACTATGACATCAATCAAATAATATGTGCATCACTATGTATTTGATTTAAAATACAATATTAATCAATCAAATGTCATTACATAAAAAAATGTCTAAAGAGTAAACTCATAAAAAGACATGTAGTCATTTGTCTATTTAGGAAGCATTCAAAGTAAAAATAAGTACATAGGTGTTGTGTATGTCATTCATCTGATGTAAACATGTGCTTGAGACAAACTTTTTTTTGACAAGGCAATATCTTCAACAACCCCAACATATTGTCAACTGGAGTTGAATAAGTATGTTCCCTTATTGGAATAGTATTATCATTTAATTGTGGTTTGTTGAATATTTTCTAGTGCCTTTCGTATATCGAGAAAAGAAGGTAATTGTTTCATGTTAAATATAGCCGCTACAATGGAACCCTTTTATGTAGCTCTATTTCTCACGTAGCCTTTTAGTAATCTAGATACCTTTAAGAAATTCATTTGCGTTAATAATATCAACATTTTTTTACAAACTATCCAATGAAAAATATGAAGGATTATAAATAAATTCCAACCTTTTCATAGAACACGTCCATCCATTCTTAGAATGTCCACCATACTTGACCTAGTTAACCAAATGAACTAAGAGATGAAACATAATAGTAAATATAGGAAGAAGTTCAAACTCTAGACAATAAAGTATTTCACCAATACTTGTTTGTAGCACATCCGGCTTAGATCAATACAACCGGTAGGTATGTAAATGGGAAGGTTAATAAATGTTTTCCCACCACCTATATAGTGAAGGCTAGGGTACGTGTAAGCATATTTGTTACTCATCAACAATTTACCCTTTACCCACTTTACCTATCATGGACAAGCTAGCATGAAAGGTGAAGTTCTAACCTACTCACTTTACCCATTTGCACATTAATATAAGGATGAAACAATAATAAGAAGTTATAATACATTTACTAATTGCTATTAAACACCCCAATAAAAGTCAACACTACTTGCGTAGTGTTTACTATTATTTGATTTTAAGAATTTATTATGCATTTGATGGCATGCTAGACTTTTTTAATCTTATATGAAAGAGAAAAATGAATTCCATAATAATAAGTAATATATTCAAAATGTTAGACCTTGTTTGTAAAAAATATTGTGCTAATTATTATTATTTAGGTGTACATCTAAACAAGCATGACCTATTACTATTTTATAATTAGTCTTAGGAGTGTCTTGTGTTCGATGTAGGCAATATCATATGGAATGACTATAAAAAGTATTATATATCTATCTTTGTGTTGATCTTCCCATTTCACTTATTACCCTACACATTTATTATGTGGGTAAACAAGTGCGAGTAATGGTAGGATAAGGGCTTTCAAAGAAATGGTAATTATCCTTCATGTTACTCACAACATAGACATGGGTAAGCATATGGGTTTTCAACCTAACTATTGAAGCATACTGACTTGAAGAATCATGACTGATCTTACAACACTTTGGAAACATTAGTTTCTCTAGATTCCCATAAAGCTATAGGAAATATATCTTGTATAAGCAGATGATGATCATGACTCTTAAGATTTATTCGCTTATGTCATTTTATGAAAACATATTTGAAATATTGAAACCATACCAATCTGGTATTTTAATCTTATCTAATACATATCGAAAGTGATCCTTGTATTTTTAAGTCATAGTATGGATATGAAGGATAAGGAAACTACTATCTCATTGAGGTTGGATCCAACTAGACTTCCATGTATTATCTTCCTCAAGGAATATTGTTGCATTCATCATCTGTACATTTCTCCTCAACATTAAAAAGTGTTACAAGAGCATTATCTCACACATGTTCTCTATGTGCATGATATCTAGGTTACGATAAAGAGGATTATATTAACAATAAGGAATATAAAAATATACTTCTTTTCTTTCAAAATCCCATTATTGCATCTTTATTTACATCCACAACATTACATCTACTCATTGCAACTCAATGTTTTCATCCTCCTCTCTTACATGAATCTATTTTTGTGCATGTAGAATATCACTTTACTATGTGTGAGTTGAAAGTGTTCATGCTACTTCGTTCCATCAAATAGAGCACCATCAAAATTAATGGGATGGTAATTTGGTAACCACATATGATAGGCATAAAAAAATATTTTTACAACATCAATGTGAAATAGTGGATTCCACACAATGAGGTCACTTATGATAATCTCTAGTGCTCCAGCCTGATAACATATGATAAATGAAAAAGTCACTTACGGTAGACATCAAACCCGTCGCATATTAAAGGGGTTATCCTAGACAAGCATCAAATGCGTTAGTGCCTCCCTAAAACAATTACAATTCATACAACAAGGGCTACTTGTATACATCACTATCATTTCCTAGACCATGAATTCCTAGAATTGTCACAAATAGAACCAATGAGTGTGATTTTATACATAACCAAGGTGGCATTTTACTAGTATTGAGTACTACTAGCCATATCTATAACTTGTGTTTTTAATCTCATATAGATTGAACACATCACTAGAAAGGGAAATCCTCATACTACATGAATCCAAATTTTTTGTTAGATATATCATACGAAACTATTTCTACATTAATGAATTTGTTGGGTATATTGACTTTTCCATCTTTCACACAAATTTCTCATGCCATATCATATCTTACGTTATCTTGGAGGACATGTATATACTTTCCAGTCCTAGAATTAAATGGCAATACATCTAGTTTCTTTCAAGCTTGCGTTATCATCCTTATATACCACCATCATCTTAGTTGACATTTTGTCTTTTGCACCTATGACTTTAACACACATTGCATCAAATATTATTTGAATTTTCACCCCAATGGAATACACGATCATTTAGACACACGTGCATACATTCCTATCACAGACCTGATTCATTAATCAATTTTTTAGCTTCATAGTAAGAACATGGGAATGAAGTAAACTATGGAAAGGTATCTAGAAGAACCTTCAGCATTTAAATATCAATAAGATGTATCTAGTAGAACATGCATTTAAGATATATGAGTCATAAAACAAATGAGATTATTGAAATTCTTTTGCAACCATGATAAAGTTTTATTTTAGAAAGTGTCACCATTTATCTGTATTGACATCATATTAAGGAGTATATAAATTTATTAACATGTTGATCATTAGGGTCACCATCACAAGGATCGTCAAATATGCTCCCTTCATTTTTCGCACTATTAGATTTATCATCAAGATATTGGATATCTACTCCAAATACCTCTCTTATGTGTTTTCATGTCATCTTGGCTCATCATATTGGATTCATGAATTGTAGGTGGTTCGTTATTGTCTATCCATTCATTTTCAATTAAATTTTCAACAAGAGTTCTAGAACAATGAAAGATCCATCCTTTTAATCTTTTGAACATGGTATATAATATAATGATCCACCTCATAAATAGTAAATTGTTTCTTTCTACACATTTTCATTTTCTACATGAACAAACAGTCTTCACTCCTAACATTCAAGACTTAGCCTACTCAAGAAATGGATAAATTTCATCAATATAAGCTTGCAAGAAACTTCTTGATCTAGATTTTTGCATGTATAAAAGGTTTAAAAAACCTGAACAATAACATAGAAATTTTAGTTTCAGTTTTCTTATGATGTTTCATTTAATAAAAATAGAACCTAAAGTTTATCTTCACGTAATTATTTATAAAGTATATTTACATATATTTTTGATGCATACATGGAAAAAATGAAATTGATAGATTCAAGATACCTAAAATTGAACTATGTTGTAGCAAGAAAACAATGCAATTACTGCTATATTTTTCAATAATAAGTTTTTATCTACGTGTTTGAGGGAAATTCTACAAGAATTTTTTAGTATTTAGTTAATGAAAATTAGGAAACATGTAGTCAAACAAACAGAGGAAATATCACAAAAAAGTGAGGTCTAGGTTTTTTATTTTGATTAATTGTTGTTCATTTAATAATATTTTAAGAATAATAGAACAGACCCTAGACATTCAATTGATTTGAAGTTCTTAGATGTGCATGTTCTCTCGAATTTAATCTCAAAAGTAAGGTACAACTTCCATCTTGTGTTTTATTAAGAGGTGTTAATCACTTATTATATAAGATATTCTTATAACTCCCAAAAACTTCATGGAGGAAATGATTGGCTCTATTCTACCCCTCTAGAGATTTAACCTACATCCATTTGTATGATGTAGAGTCCAAAGTAATTGTCAAAAGTGTTAAGGACAAACTACATCTCCCAGGGGAGGATGAATTCCACATGGTCTTGCTGCAAGGGGGCGACCGAGCAACTGTGCCATAACAACAACAATTTCAGATTTGGGTCTACTATTCTGATCAACATTGAGATAAGACATGTCTAGTTGTTGGAAAACTAGTGTGTTCTAAGGTATACATATTATCCCTTATATGTCTTTCACATAACAACACTTTGTGGCACAACACATCTGTGACCTGAGTTTTACAGGGAGAAATATTCATATTTCCAATGCACCTCCTCTCCTCAAAACCCTAAAATAGTGATCTAGAGGTAAGTATCTTTTGGTATTGTAATGCTTAAGTTTGTCTCTATATATTTGAGTTAGTGTAGGGTATTTTAATTTAATTATGTATCTATAACTCAATTTTTGTCTTGTATGCCAGGCATATGACTCTATATTATAAATTTGAGCATGGTGATCTTTTATAATATCAAGTGACCTCAATCAGTTATGTCAATGTCTTACAACTACATGTATATCAATTAATATTATAGCCCTTTGATGTGAGCATATTTTTTAATATTATGGTAATGTTTATTCATCTTTTTTTCTTACCATCTTGTTTATGAAGTTATATTAGGATCAATTTGGATTTTAGTCCTTGGTATTATGCCTCATCTAGGTTGGAGGTGTGCTTGTTCATCGATATTGAGGTCTAGTACCATATAATTTATGCTAGTTTATTGACTATGATGCACATCACTATGACTCAAGTGACATGGGTTTATGTGAGCCACACTAATCCTATGTGGCCCTTGAAAGTCTCTTAAAACATGTGAAACTCCACTCTCTTTGTGTGTCTAGTTGATTTTCTATGTCACAATGTTATGGGAACATACTAGGGACAACTTCATGGGCTAAGGAACCAATTTATTTCTTTTATTGCACAACTAAATAACCATCAAGATCTTCCTATGTAAAAACTAATTAGGATCTTAATATCTCTCCTTATTCGTTAGTTGAGATGAGAAAAAAAGGTGAAGGATGAGCAATCTGTTGTATTAACTTACATGTATTTTGTATTGATATATAAAAATTGGTAAATCTTAGAATAATTATCATTCTTTTATTAATTAGGAAATAAGAAAAATGTTCAATACCTCTAATAATGTCCATGTTTGGCCCATTGGAAGACTTTATTTTTTTATCAGCCAAATAAGATATTTTTTATCTCTTTCATGAGAATTCTTTTATTGTTTTCCCAATTTCATTGTCATACTATGAGTATTCTAGTCAATGATTATGATTTTGAACAAAAAATCACTACTATAGAAAATGTTTTTTACAAAAGTTCATTTTTCCATTTTAAAACATATGCTAACCGTTGTATTAGATCGTATGGTCTTATGGGGGTGCTTTATACAACATGTGATGCACATGTTGTAACACATGTATTTTATACAATAGTTAAAACATGTTGTCTTTCAATAAATGGCCCATTATAATATGGATGTTTTATACAACATGTGGTGCAACCGTTGTAATATATATTATACAACAATTGAAGCATGTTATTTTTCACGAAACACATCCATTCTGATTGGGGTACTTTTCATAGCATGTGGTGCACCCGTTATAATATATATTATATAATAGTTGAAGCTTGTTGTCCTTCACAATACACACCTATTGTAATAGAGGTGTTTTTACAACATGCAATGCACTTGTTGTAATATATATGTTTATATAATAGTTGAAGCATGTTATCTTTTAATATATACATCCATTACAACATGGGTATTTATACAACATGTGGTGTGCCTATTGTAATATATGGATTTTATACAATAGGTAGTGCATATTGCAGTTCACTAGACACACCTATTGTAATAGGGGTCCATTTTCTAGACACTCGTTGTAATAGGTGTGGATAACACAACATGTGTTGTTTGTTGTAGTATCACACATTTTACAACATATTATTAACTGTTGTATTTGAGTAGATTTTGACATGTCATATTGAACCAATTTTATTAATCATATTAACCATATTTTAAAAAATATAATAAATATGAAATTATAATTTTTTCATTTCACAAACAAGCACATAATTGAAAAAAATTTCCATCAAACCATGATGAAAAAATTGCACTTAATTTAATAGATAATCAATAATTCATACAAATATTCAATAATACAAAGTAGTGAGTATACATAATAGAATCAAAATAAAATTAACTACAAAGGTTTCACACATTGGTCTATGTTAAAAATTAGATGTATCCTCGTCATGTCACATAATTTGATGTGTGCTCTAGAACACACATAGCCCATTCACTTCGGAACTCCAAATATTACTACAACCATATGTCAAATATATCTACATATTGTCATTTATTCAAATATCTTAAAGTTTGAACAAACTAAAATATTGTATAATTTTTTTTCTATAATATTGAATCAATTTCAACAAACTAAATCATAGAAAAAAGAAAACTCGACTATGAGTCCTACTTATATTCTATATAATAATTCTACAGAAAATTACATTATAAGTTCTTCACCACAATATCAACATAATTTTTTTATTATCATAGGAAGTTTGAATTTTCCTTTAAAATTGGTTTTGTTAGTATATCACAACTATTTCTATCATGTTAGAGTGAGTTCCATCTTTTTTCATGTATCTATATCTATTTTCTAATTTAGATAGCATCTATTGGTTGTTGGCTTTTTTCTATATCTTTCTAGTGATGTATCTCCCTTGTTTCCCTTAGAATAATAGTTTATAAAGTGATTATCGTCTTATAACCTCTGTAGTGTTTGTCATGTGCAAGTATGGTTTTTTTTGTGACTACTCATTCCTTTCTAAAATCTTTTATATATATCTTACATACTCATCGAAATCATTATTCATTCATTAAATAAGAAATTCATAAGTACACTTAGTAAATAACACTATATTAGTTATGAAAAAATTGATATCATATCAAAATTATTTTGCGAGAATATAAAAATATATGAACAATATTTTAGAAGTGCTAGATGCCAACGTTATCATATGGTAAGAGATTAAACTCATAGGAAATACCTATATAGATATAATGCATTATTTTTTAAAATTCCAATCAAATTTAAAATGTGTGATTGTTGAAGTCTTGACAACTATTAACACAAACAAATTTGACTCAAATTTCAGTATGCATATTTAGGACAATATCTATTATTTAACCTTGCTATTATTATTTCTATAAATGAAAATTTCTTGAGTTTGGTCAAATGCTACAAATTTTCTTGAACTATGTAGAGTTCATTGAAAAATATGTGTAAATTCCCTTTACATGAAATGTGAATTGGTAGCTAGTTGTGGCCTTGTATTATGGAAAATTGCGTATTTTATTTTGACGATATTAACAATTATAAATAACACTTTATAATTATCATTATATTTTGGTTAAGGAGCTTAAACAATTTAAATTCACTATTTCAAGGGAGTTCTACCATTATCTTGACAAGACTTACATGTTTATGATATTTGCGTTCACAATGAACATATATAAATTTTTTTTTAATTTAAGAAAAACATTTCCTCAATATTTCCTTAATTGGTGCATTTTCTAAAATATAGTAGAAAATGTGCAAGATTTAACTAATTTGTCAACACCATATCATTTTTTAGACACTAAAATCCTACAATGACAAATTATTTTATTTTATTTTATTTCTGAAAAGATGGTGTCTATTTATACATATAAACATCAATAGTGGGCACTTGGTATTTTTGTATTCTCAGATACCATGATTCAATCCTTGTGTATTAACCTATTTTTAAGTTTCAAACTTGGTAGTCATACCACATTATATAATTGTCCCTAAATAACCGACTAGGAAAAAATATAAATGCAAGCAAATAAATAAAATACTAACAGGATAAATGTAATGTTATGTTCTTTAAAGACTAAAAGATAAAATAGGGGTCTAAAAACATTGATGTCAAAAATTAATCTGTTGAGCAAGTGTTTAACCCATACCACCGACATACATAGTTGAATGGTTCATTAAAAAGTAAAAAATATATAAAAATTTGAGAAAATATTAAATAGACAAGGAGAATTTGAAATGTGAATTCAAAAATGCATCATTTAATTTTGAAATCAACATGTTAATCTAATTTTCTTAAGCACAAATACAAATTCAACATAGTTTAGTTATGCATCACTTACAAAACATTGAATTGTTTTAGATTGAAACCATTTCAATTATGATATGTTTATTAAGTCACAATGTATTAGACATTATTTTGACATGGTCTGTAAGTGGAAAAATTACTTGATGAAAATATATAAGCAATTGGACAATTTTATTAAACTACTACATATGCATATGTTTTTCCATTAAAATCATCATATAACATTAGTAGTATGGGTATGACCTAAGGAATGTGGTTCAAAAAAATGTTATGCATTAAAAATATCCTCCCTAAAAGAATTTTCAGTCATATGCATAATGGATTAGTGATCAATGTAGATACAAAAGATTGTAAGAAACATTTTTTGGATAACATCAACAACAAACAATTTTGGTATATCTATTTATAAGTCATTAAAGGTATCATATAGTGGAAATGATGTTATATATAATGATAATGAAGACTAGAACAATGTTTCCCCTATCAAAAGCGAACACTGCAGATATTCATGTACAATATAAAATCACAACATGGTGTTTTAGGATTGATCAAATGACATGGTAGATTATCATGGGTGACCATGGCTCAGCGGCACTTCAGCAGTCATAGACTGGAACAGATCGTAACCCTACTCAATTGACTTCCTTTCTTTCTTGATCTTGTTGATGAAATACAAAAAAGGGGAAAGGCAAGAAAACCATATTGAATCAAGCCACATTGTGGATCACAACGACTGCCAGATGAGCTAAAAGACCAGGCTTGCAAGAAAACCACCACTTTCCTTGGTATGTGTGATGCTAGGTGATGAAGTCGTTGGAGAAGCTCTACATTAAGATTGCATTATGCATGCATGACAGAGCATCTAGGTTGGATATTGGGAAATTTGTCTACCGTATTGGAGTTGAGGTTTGGGGTAAGTGGGATTTAGATGTTTTTTCTTTCCTTTAATGATATGTTTGGTACATGGTGAATGAAAGGGAAGGGAAGGGAAGGGAGATGAGGGGACACTTATTTTAGTATCTTTGGTTAGCATGGGGAGGGGAAGGGGAGAGAACATAAACAATATTAAAAAAAACATGTCACTTTTTTAACAAGTCATATTATCGTAAAAGGTTACATACACCACACATATATTAATACATGTAAAATTAAGATAAATTAAACTCACATGTCTCATTATCAAAATAAAACTACTCATATAATTGTTTTGTTAACAAAGAAGATACATTTCTCATGTTTAACTTCATTTAATTCTACATTTTATGAGTTTGACAGTATACCCATCCATGATTCATAACGGTCTTATAACGGGGAACAAAAAAAAGAAACCAACATATCTGGATGTTGCACAAGATATATATTCTTGTTGTTTTCATCATGAATTTTATTGTGAATCTAAAAAACAAACATATGTAAAATCATGTCAATAAAAATGTGAAATGAAGAAAATAGTTAGGACCATCACCATAGAGGGGGGAATGATAAAAAAATAGTGACTTTCGTATGATATCATTAGTAATGATTAATTTCATACATTTGTTGTTGTCACACTCTTTCATCGGTAATGTCTTGGCTCTATCAAACTTATTACCTAGTGATGTATAACATTATTGATGCAAATAGGGACTACCACTTTTTTTATAGCCATTGTGGTTATATATGTACTTCCTTACATAGTTATAACTTCCCCGACATTTATTTAAGTTTCCTGCTTAACTTGAGAGTTCTCTCCATTTTCCTCCACAATTATTGCTATTTTCTATTCTTCCTTATGCTACTTTATTAGTAATTTTCATTTATCTCAAACTTTATATATTCTCTAATAACATTTTGTAACATCCCAAATTTGTAAATAAAACAAGTTTAGGGTCTTAGTGTAAAATGTTTAACTTCTCTTCTCAAAATCCTAATCATGGAAGCAAGTTACCCAAATATAATGAACAATTCCATCATACCTCGAATTTTGATTCAAAATATAACTCACCAAGGAAATGATAATTCATTTCAATTCATATACATTAAGGTAATGACCTTTATGAGATTGATGGACAAAAGGTTATCAAACCTAAAATCTAAATGTATGAAAAGATTCTAGGCTACCAATTTAACATATGGTCCAATTTTGAAGTCATTAGGACTTCGTTTGACCCTCCCAATCACTAAAACTAGAATATAGTTTTATTTAATGATCGATCAAATATATGATTGATACATTAATTTAACCTAAGATCCCATTTTTTTGTGTACCTGTCACGCGACCCTCAGACCGGATCTGGGTCGGACTTTGGGTCACAGATCCATCCATTGACTGAAGGGCTTCCTTCTCCACCCAAGTTCAGCGCAGCTCAGACTCTACAATAGATCGTTACCATCTGGTCTCTATTTCCCTCTCCACCCATACACAATAATATATAATCTTGCCATTAGCATCATCTCTCTCTCTTTCAAAGCTAATCAGCCCAGGTTTATGGGACTTTTGAGCCCTAGTGATCATGGACTCTCAAAGCCATCACTACCTTCCCCTGTTTCCACCTCTGCAGTGTCTTGTCTCCTCTATGAGCCTTGAACCTATAAATAAATTCCAAGTAAATGACAATTGGAGAGCGGTGCATCATGTTCTACCACCCCCTTACCCTCAATTGCCCCCATTCACAACCACCCTACTCCACGTATTTTGGTCGGGGAGATTGACACTACAACAATTTTGGTGACCACCGAGACACCTTCCAATGCCTCCTCTTCATTCAAATATCAACAAAGAAGCTTTCCACTATTTTGATTCTTCCCCTTAGGATGAGTTCCGCCTTTCCCCTTTTCAACATCTTCATCTTGTTCTGACCACAGGTTGGCCATATAAGGTTTTAGGCTGCCGTGGCTATGGTTTCTTCATTTAGGTCTTCACAAGGGGTGCTCAAACTTGTCCCAACCATTTGTTTTACTGCTGGTTGGCTTGTTTGGACTTTCACATTCTGATTTCTTAACCGGTAATGGTGGCAGAGCAGCTTGTTGGTCTGGGCACAAGAGACCTAGAGTAAAGGATCCTTGAGACCGTAAGAACTCAAGGAACTCGTTTACTAATGCCTTTGACCAAGGAGATCCCTGGTTACCTAATAGTAGGGGTGGTGATCATTGTCTTTTGTGACTACTACCATTAAGTTTCAGATTCTCATAGTTTGATCAAAGATCAGAGAGGGAGATGTTGCATCCCTGCCCTCATCTTGTTTTATTTTGTTAATGTTTTGTCATGGGCATTATCGTCCATAGCGTTTGTTTAGGAAAGCCTTGTAGGCAGTCTTCGCTATCCATGTGGCAACAGGCCATTGGGCTAAGTAAGCATAGGCATGTGAGTTAGATTTTCTCTCTAAAAGTGCTTAATCAATTTCTCTATTTTTCCTATCGTTCAGATTTTCTTAAAAACGTAGTAATTGTATCCATGGTCAAAAAAATTCAAATAAATAGTCTCTGGAAAAGATTTTTCAAGAAGAATCTGATTTCAGTGTTTTTGAACCCCGATTCCAACGTATCCAACCATGTTTGTTTGAAAAGTCCCAAATTAGGGTTAAGAGTGATGTTCAAGGTGAAAATTAATATAAATTATGTAATTTTAGGAACCTAGGATTTGACCAAGATCAAAGGGACTAAATGAGGACTTTCTTTGCTCTAGGTAAGTGGGCTCATGCACTTTGAGTATTTAGTACTAGTTTTCATATCCTTATAGTTATTATGAAGATCAAGATGATTTATATGCATAGGTATGTGCTTCCAGTTTAAATCTTAACTATATGGAAGATCCCCTAAAGTTGTTAGTTTAAATTTTATGCTTCAATGCTACTTCGAGAATTCATGTCATGTTCATGTGGAACTCATTCGAGTAATTATTCCATGATCATGATGAATCATGTAGTGGGTTGTATTATGTTATCCTTATCATGTTAATGTTGAGCCTACGAGCCTTATGAGTACCACTGGTTCATAAGTATCGAGGATACTTTAATCAATCACTAAGATTAATTTATGTGAATCCAAATCTAATGTTCAATCTGTTTCATGTTTTACCTTATTGCCAAGTTATTATGTTGTTATAATAATACTCAATGTTTCTTACTCTAACATGGTTTTCATTTCATGCATGGTTGGGGCATGATGCCCCCAGGTACAAAAAAACTTCCAGGAAAGAGCCATATGAAGGTCATCTTCAGGAATAGATCAAGGTTTCCAAAAGAAATATATGGTGGGGTTCCATCTACAATACAAGATCCTTGTGTTTGTAAATAAGTTCATGTATAAATAATGTTTGGTAGTTAATTTCAATTCAAGAACACAATGGTAAACAATGTATGAATCAAATTCAATTTTAATGCAAGGTGTTTCATTTGTCTTTTTGCAATGCATATCAGGTTTTGTAACGTTCCTCTAAGCCATGTGACCCATGTTATGGACAACATAGGGTTTGCTTATTTTATCAAATATATGTGCTTGAAGGGGCATTACAAAATGGTATTAGAGTGAATAAGTAGATGGACACCAGGAAAAAGCTAGATTCACATGTTCTAAGCCATAGATATAGAAGATTAAGTTCAAGATATGGGAAACCAAAGTAGAGGTCTAGTCACAAGACATAAGTTAGATAAGGGTTAGGGTCATGTGCCTGGATGTTTTTTATTTTTGTGTTAACTCTAGAATTGTACATAGCATGATCTCTCTTTTTCCCGCATGTTTTTTATATGGGACACATGCTCATGGGGTTTTGTAGAGAGAATGTTATATGCACAATATCATACTTGTCTTGCCCTTTTGAATGCATGTGGTATGGGACATGTGCACTAGAGAGGTGTTAAGATAAGTTTGATAAGACATGTCACCTCTGAATATATGACCAGTCAACATGTATTTAAAGGCGACAAAGAATATAAGAGTTGGCATTAAAGTTTAAGACATATAGTCACCTAAACCTAATTAGTTAAATAATAGCACTACAAGAAAGGAAGGATTTAGCGACCAAGATAGCGATGACACATGTAGTGTGTCATAATTGTTACTCCAAATATGAAAAAACAATTTTGTGGTCGTTATTAATACTATTATTAACGACCAAATGTTTATCCATCACAAATATGTAGTCCATTCCGTCGCTAATTTTCTCTCTCTCATTACAATCTCATTTTTCTTTAAAATATCATTCTACTACCTAAATTTCAATTTTTATCATCTAAAAGGAAAATAAAATAAAATTACTCAAAATATTGGGCACAAATTTCCCCTCTCGTGCCTAGCCCCTGCCATCACGAGCAAAAAGCTCTGCGGCCTGTGCGATCAACAACTGATCCCCCCGACTCTGATCCCTTAGAGCCGCAAAGTGATCCGCTCAGGCTCCCACTCTGCCTCGCACGTCTGTTCCTCCAACCCTACCGATCTCCACACACCGTGACCCTATTCTAGCCCACTCCACAACCCCTCCGCCTCCTCCCAATAGTACTACAATCTTTTGCGAATTCCCAACTAGAGATGTACACGAGTTGGTGACGGCTGATCCAGGACGGTAGCGCCACAAAAGTCAAGTGTGAATCGGGAGGTGAGTGTCGTTCCTTAGCAGGGCAGCCCACAGATGATCTAGTGTAAGAGGAAGCAAACATAAGCAAGGTTAGGAGGCCTCCATTGTGCTCCTCGTCCCGCACTCATCTCTTTCTTAATTGATATACATTCCTCTATATTTTCCACAGTAGCTTGTAGTGTCCAGTAGGTAATCCAAGGGTGGAGGAAGGGTTGTGGAACCAAGACAAGATGTAGGAAGGAACTTTGGAGGTGAACACTATGATTAGATTCATGTTTACTTCAATTGTAGCCACATGGTATGTCCATTTTGTCTCTATTTTCCCTACAAAACTGTGTTATTTTTCAACTTAGAAACAAGTAGCAATTTTAGATAGAACATACAATCTTGTTTAAATCAAACATGACCCTAGAAGATTGTTTTAAACCTACAATATACATTTAAAATAATATTGATGTCATAATTTTATACACTTTCATCTTTCAAATTGTGGATAACTAATGAACTTTTTGTTGATTTCAGAATAAAAAAGAAATACCAGTGTTTGGTTTAATCTGGAACAAGAATCCACACATTATATGGTTCAATATGGAACCATTTTTGTACTAATAAATAAATGTTTTTTTGGGAACTGTTAATAATATAGATATCCAATTATGTCCTAACCAATATGATATATCATAGACCTTTATAGAACTTTTATATCCTAAATGCCCAAAAGGGCATGTAGAAAGGTATGCTTATTTAAACTTTGGCATGTGCAGCTAGCAAGGTAAAAAAATATTATTGAAAAACAAATAAGAATCCATTTTTTCCTATTCTAACGAGGGCCCTAATTAATAACTTCTAATGGATGAATATTTTTGTAGGATGGTGTATTATTTTCTGGATCTCTTCAACTATAAATTTGAGTTCAAGTGCACCTTTTTTGGTCGTGCATTGCTCTTTTTGAATGCAAGCTTACTCATCAAGTCTATTATAATTATATTGATCTTCCACTTTGGTTATTTTATCTTGAAGTAATTAAAACCATCCTATGAGAATCAACATGTGCTCCAGCCAATAATTGTCCAATGACTGCATCAAGTGTCCCCATGCCACTCTGTCTAGTATACATGTAAACCTATTGGGTAGAACACCATCATCAATGCCATTTCGACCTACAACTTTCACTAGCGGGTAAACCTGTTGAATACTTTCCATCTATGGGGGCCCAAGTGCCTCTCCCAATAGCATTTCTTTTCATACCAACCATCATATTTCCTACTGCGAGCCTTGTCTTATGTTCACCCTCACTCTAATCTCAGTCTTCCTCAAAGAGGATACTACAACTTGTGAGTATCACTAACCCCCAAAACACACTCTTCATTTCTACCTTGAATCCTAGAACAGTGTTTCCATTGATCTTCATCGTCACACGGTACTCCTACACAGTCTCCCAACCTATGAGGCACAATCTTATGATGACCTTCATGGTTATCCACCCAGTTGGTGTCATCCCCATTGCAAGGTACCCAGGTGTCAATGAGCTCATGCAGGTATGAAGTAACCAAAGGAGGGCACCTAGAGACTACATTTGTGTCTTGTCAGGGTGAGACATAGATGGATCATGTGCCATGTATGAAATCCGCCATTGGTGGCTCCAACTATGGAAATTTTAGTTACAAAACTATGATCCAGAATAGTGATTCTGACATATGGTGGAACATCATTTGGAAAAGATTCACCACTGGGGTCAAGATATCTCATTAACAGAGGTTTAGAACTATAACCAAAGATGTCAAGCGAGATCATGTTGTACCATTATTGAAGTAGTTGTCTATTTCACTTCTAATACCAATCCAAAAGGCTGATTTAAATTCTTTTTTCTCCTGGGTTCACTAAGCGATCATCCATTCTATAAGGTGATTCTTAATGGAGTATTGTCTCATGTCCTGTGATGTATTATAGTACTAGATGATTCACCAAGTTATTTTACTTGTTTTAGAGTACTGTGTCATGTCCTGTGATGTATTATATTACTAGAGGATTTTCCAAGTCTACAAACTCCAGTTGTTGTTATATATAGACTGCTTACATCATATAAAATTCTAGTAGTATACTTGGTTTTGTAATATGTGCATTCATAATATTCCATTGTCTAGAGTTTTGCACTGTTATGCCTTACAAGTTTACCAACCTATAAACATGGTTTCCTTGGGAAACGAGGGTTGAACTTTGAGGGATGAGTTGTTTACTATGTTCCAAAGTGAGGTGGCCTCTATTTTTTCCTTTGGGTTGTCCTCAGACGTGACTTATCATTATGAGAATGTTCTGTTGAACTTTACTTGCTGAAATAAGGTATTGTGTTGTTGGGTCAGGTTTCTTGCACAACTGTAGTGGATGTCTCAATTTGACTATGGAAATCCTATGCATGTTCTTCTTTGGGTTGTCATAGCTGATTTGCCTCTGTTACGAGCATGGGAGAGGGAGAGATAATGCCTCTATTAATCCCAGAAATAGTGACTGAGAGTTAAGACATACTAATCCATCTACTACTCCAATACTTTTCTTTCCTACAAGTAATGTTTTTCTTGTATATCACATAAAGTGGGTTGGAGAAACTACCATTAATTTCATTCAATTTTGTTTTTATAATTTCCATCCTATGTTGAGGTCATGATGTTCTTTGGGTTAAAATACATAGTACATTTACTTGAGAGTCATGCATTTCAAAGTAAATGGAACACTTAACAATGAAATTTCCATTGCTAGATGGACAACATTCACCATTTGCATAAGGGTGACTCTCATGAGCTTCTAGATGAATAAAGGTAGGGTGCAATGCTATGATTCGGGTGGTTTATGAGGTTGTCGGGTTTACCAGTTGTCCCGGTGTACAATGTAGGGACTTTTTTTTCTTAGATAAATGTGGTCGTACTCCTATTATGAATAATAAAAAAGAGCCATGAGGTCGGGTAGAAATAGCATCAACTTGAGAAAATTGATCATTTTGTTGAATAGGGGGGATTAAACATTTCCTTCTCAAGCACAAAAGTTCAAAAACCATGACATTAATCAGATTGTCACTAATATGCCATTGTTTGTTGATTCTAATCATTTTTTTGTGTAATTATATCCTTAGGAAACTAGGATCAGGTGTACATGATGATATTTATTCTCACTGATTCTGATTTATATTTTGGTTATTGAAACCATGTATGCCTTTTGGTGTGCCTGAGAACTGAAAAACAATAAAAGATGGTGTAAAACATGCCAATACAACAACCTAAGATTTCCTAGGTTGAGAAGGAGATAAACTCGTCCTTTGCTCCATTTCTTAAGATTTCTTAAATGCAAAAGAGTGGCATTCATCTGCATTCATTCTATTGGATTTCCTCCTTATACTATCTGATTAAACTCCTATGATTCCTTTAGTTTCATTTCCTACCTTTGGAATTTCTTGTTTAGATTATTCATGGGGTGAGAGTAAACTTAGGTTGTAGGTTATTAATGATGAATTGGTGTCATTGAGTGAAGGTGTGAGCATTTGATAGATTGAAATTCATATTGAATTTTTAAAAAGGGATTTACTACTGAAAATTTATACATATTCTCCTACCCATAATCTGGCTTTGTATTTTATTATTTAATGTATTAACAGAGGCATCCAACTAGGTTCATTTGAGGTGAGAACCTTGAAAAAATTAGTACATCAGGTATTAATATCTAATTTTTATCTAAGCATCTATGGTTTTGGCATTATATCCTAAATATAAATCATAGATCTTTTCTATAGATTCTGTAAATAAAAATCCTACCAGTGCCATAGGGCATACTGATGTGACTAACTTGACAATTAGATAAAGAATTGAACAAGGAACTAATTTATCAAATGCCTAGGTGTGGAAGGAGATGAAATCATATTTTGATGCATTGCCTAAGATTGTCTAAGTATGAAAGAGTGATATTTAATCTATATTTCATCTATCGGAACACCATCTATTACTACTTGTTTGAGACTCCTGTGACTGAGTGTGATTTCTATAGTGCCATTCCCTACTTCTAAAACCAACTTCTCTAGATTATTCTCAGGGGCATTTATGCTCCTAGATCTGTAGAGTATGCAAATTTGTGGTTCTTTCTATGGTAACAAGCCCTTCCATCTTATCTAGAAGTTCATAAGGGTCTGACCTTAGATTGCATATTATCAATGATGGACCAGTGTCGCTGAATGAAGGTGTGAGCATTGGATATAGATCGAAGATTGTATGAAACTTGAAAATGGAGTAACTACCATTAATTTCTACATATTCTCCAGCCCATAACATGTATTTATACTTTGTTATTATATGGATTAATTTAGGATTCCAACTAGGTTCATTTTACATGAGAACCTTGACAAATAGTTGATAAGTTGTACTAATCTGTCATAACAACTAATACAGTTCAGCCAAGAAGCAAGTTATGAATGTGTCTTATTTGGCCATGAAACCAAAGAGATCGCAAATGTCTTATTTTGTTATTGGTAGTAGTGGCAGTGTTAGATGATGTAGGACTGTGACTATCATGTCCTGATGAAGAACATAAGTTGTTGGAACCTTTCATTGAACTAGTGCCAAATAACTAGGGCCTAGGTTATAAGTCAGGGCACAGACAGTTAAACCAGTTTACTAGTGACAATTTATGCCAAACATGGGCCTTTACATCCCACCCTGCTTGGTTCATTTATTTTTTCTTCTTATCCTAGTTTAAACTCAGACTGTTGTAATTTATTCTACTGATAGAAAAAGCTCACATAAAGTTAGATGCTTCTAGCCTCCAATCAAAGTATCCATAGGGTATCCTATAATCTCCAAAATAGTGTACCGGCTTGAGTGACCTAACTGTACATCTTTCATTTTAAATATTACTATATCTTTGAGAAATGCTAATAGAGAATGAGATGCCTTTAGCCCTCCAATATAATTATCCAAAGGACAGCCTCTAAGATACTTAGATGTGTATTCGCTTGAGTGACCTAACTGTATAACTTTCTTTAAAATATCACTGCATCTTTTAGAAAAAAATTTATGATGACGAAGCCTCATCACTTGGTTTTCCTATTCTATATTTATTTGGAAGTGAGAATTCCCTATAATGAATAAGAGAGGTGTTATCTCTAAATGTAGGGACAATCCGTCCTCGCACCCTTGAGGAACAGGCATGTCTTCGACATACAGAGGACCAAGAAGACAAGGATCCTTTCCACAGTGAAAACACTTTGCAGTTTAGATCCTTTTGGATTCATCTCAACTCTTATGATAACCTTTGTAACCATACTCTTGATTATTAATGATGAGTTATTAGTAAATTATATCAAAAATTCTTTATGTAACAATTGAGTTTGAAGATGACAGTATTGAATGAACCTTTCAATATAAACTAAGATTGAAACATGAATTGTCATAAATAAGTTGAGTTTTTACTTTGTTTATGCTTTGAAATTGATTGTACTACTGGCTGTGTGGACCCCATCCTAAATTTCTCCTAGGTTTGTAAGGTGTTGCATAACTCAAGTGCTAGAACATTGAATATATAAATGCCCGAAGGAGTGGATCCGTGTTCTATACTTGTGCATCTTTTTTATAAAGGTAACCAAAAAGTGAAAAAAAATTGACACCAACAAGAAATGTTTATATGTATATGATTTGTAAATAATGACATGAATTCTTCTTTGTAGAAAATGGCACCAGATAAGGAATGGATCAGACTGGTTGATGATAGGCTTGATGATCCAAGATATGAAATTGGTGTTGAGGAGTTTCTTGTCTGTGGATCTCAAAAAATTGGTGCAAATAAAATCAGATGTTCATGTGTTTGTTGTGTTAATACTTTTTCTATCCCATGTGATTTGGAGAAAACACACTTGATGATTTATGGTATTTTGAGGAGTTATACTCTTTGGTATCATCATGGAGAGACAGGGCATGAAAGTGAGTCTGACTCATATACTTTAGTCAATAACGATGAAGGGGGTAATGAAGTAGATGATGAGATGCTAGATCTTCTTGAACAAATGCATCCTAGTTCATATAATCGTGAAAGAAATGATGGAGAAATGGGACAATCCAACCATGATGATCATGAAGAGGAACCTAATACCGGGCTAAAAAGTTTATAAGGTTGTTGGATGACCTCAATCAACCTCTGTATAAGAGATCTAAGGGGTCAAAATTATCTGCCTTGGTAAAGTTGCTTCATCTCAAGAGTCTTGGAAAATGGAGTAATCATTCTTTCACAATGCTACTTGAATTATTGAAAGATGAACTATTCCCAACCGATTCAACTTTTCCTAGCTCTTATTATGAAGCAAAGAAGACAATTAAAGATCTCGATTTCTCATATGACAAGATATATGCATGTTTGAATGATTGTATGCTAGTTTAGAAAGAAGATCGTGGCCTCGATAAATGTAGAATTTGCAATACCTCAAGATGGAAGTATGAAAAGAACAGTGGGGAAGAGAAACTAAAAGTGAATGGAAAGAAAGTACCGGCAAAGATATTGCGTTACTTTCCACTAAAGCCTCGCCTTCAAAAGCTATTTATGTCTTAAAAAACATATTCACTAATGAGGTGGCATCATGATAAGGAAGATGATGGGGATTTGCATCATCCAGATGATTCCTTGGCATGGAAAAAGTTCAATGAACTTCATGGTAATTTTTCTGCAGAGCTGAGGAATGTCAGACTAGGCCATGCTAGTGATGGTTTTCAGCCATTCAACAATTCTAAGTCATCATATCTCACTTGGCCCATTATTATTATACCATATAACTTGCCTCCTTGGATGTGCATGAAGCAAACCAATCTCATTTTGTCCAAGATGAATCCAGGTCCTGATGGTCCAGGTTATTGTATTGATGTTTATTTGCAACCTCTAGTATATGAATTATTAGAGCTTTGAAATAATGATATACAGACATTTGATGCAACTACACATCAAAATTTTAATCTTCCTGCTTTTGTTTTGTGGACCATCAATGATTTTCCTGCATATGAGATTTTATCTGGATGGAATACCAAGGGAAAACTTGCTTGCCTGTGTTGCCATAAGGGTACTCATTCGATTTGGCTGGCTAATGGTGGAAAGGAAAGCTTCATGGGTCATAGGCATTATTTACCTACAATTTTCATTTTTTTACCTTAGTCTAATATATGATGATATTGATACTTGATCTTTAATGTTGACTTAATGATGATCTTGAAAGATGATGTTGTTCACCATAGCTTGAAATATGATGATATTCACTATAGCTTGTGGTTAAGTTCCTAGAAAGACCTAGGTATAGATCCTTCATCAACCTTGGATGCCATGAAAATGAATTAGAGATGAATATCTTGAAATGGGGCTTGAATAATGCTTAAATGTTTTCTCAATTGTTTCTCAATTAATGTATATGGATCAATGATCATCCTAAAGGTCTAAATAGGAATCCAAACCCTAGCTTCAAAAAGTTTGAACCTATGACTTTTATGTCCAAACTTTGAATCTCAATATTAATTTGTGAAATTTTGACTCATGATTATTGATCTTGATTTTAGTTTGACTCATGTGATCACCCTATTTAGATCTTGAGACCCTCATTGAATGACTAGTGGCTTTCATGTCTCCGAATCTCAAAAAAATTGAAATGATGATTTTATTGATTTATGGTTTAGGGATGATCTCTACGGAGGAATATGGTGAGACCCTCCACTAACTTTGAGCATGAAATCACGATGTTGAAATATGATGTTTGTCTTGAATTGTTAAAATATGAAATCTCAGTCATGAATGTGTAACCACACCTAGGACAATGTAGAAGCTAGAATATGGTGGGACCCTCGACTAACTTTGAGCATGAAATCACGATGTTGAAATATGATGTTTGTCTTGAATTGTTAAAATATGAAATTTCAGTCATGAATGTGTAACCACACCTAGGACAATGTAGAAGCTAGAATAATAAATGTTGGGAACAATACTCATGTTGTACTGTTGATTCCAAGTACTCTATTTGTTTGACCTAAAATGTGATCTCTCCAAAAAATTTATGTGTAGGATAATCCCTCCAAATTTATGACTCGTGTGATGAACTTTCAATTTAATGATCAATATGACTACGATTTGACCTTAATGGTTGATTTCCCAATTTTGGAATAGTGTTGTTGTTGAAGTAATACCAAGTTCCTTATGATATGGAATATGGAAACCCGGTCTCAATTGATGTTTTATGTTAATTTTGGGGAAAAAATTCCTTTCAAGGTGGGGAGGGTGTGATAATCTGGATTTTCTCTCTCATTCAATTAATGTACATATTGACTCATTTGATTTTCTATTGTACTCAATATCCCCCTAAACCTCAATTGGATGAGTTTGAGTCACATTACGCTCAATTGACACATTGGAACTGATTAAATGTCACATTGTGCTTATATTGACTATAGTGAAGTATATAGTTACACTTTTTAAAATAAATCTCTGAAATTGAGTACCCTTAACATTATCATTTGGAATCCAAAATTTAATTATAGGAAGAAGTGGAAATTTTGTGAACTAATGGTAAACACTTCGTGTCAATTGAATTTATGGATAGAGAAATTTAAATTTTCAATATGACCAAAGAAACACACACTTGAACTAACTTAAACAAGTCAACAATCTATTGGAGATCCTATCGACTAATGAGAGATCTCCACCTTGGGACTCTAGATATACTCCCAACTCTTGGATCAATTTGTGGTCCATGATGAACCCTAATATAACTGTAGTTGTGTTTCCTTTTACCTTATGTCAGACAATGTATAATAGCTTTTGATCTACTTTTACAATGGCCAATATGGGCCTCTTAGCCCCCAACTAATGCTTCCTTTCTTATTTCTTATTCTCCTTTCATTTGCACCTTTTCTCTTTGCATTTCATTCCCTCTTTTCCCCATTGGAGCTTTCAGACCTCCAAGCATGGATCAACTCCAACGAGCTCTACCTTCTTCCCCAACCATCCTCACATCACCCTAAGCTTGACAGCAAGCTTGTAGGTCCAAGGTGAACCTCCAAGGCTGCCTCATATTGGTCAGTGGCCTGCTTGTTTCTCTCTTCTTCTCCCTGATAGCCACATCTGCCATGTTCTCCTTGGCTGGCGCGAGCTGGGAAAGACGGCGGTTGGCTATTGGATTCTGGTCATCCTAGAAAGTGACAGCTAGGATTGTTGTGACAAGCTAAGAAACATCAAATTGGTCCACAACAGCAATACCAACAAGACAGGGGGCCCAGTAAAATAGACTGCATTGAAGACATGCAAGGCAAGCTGGTCAACCAGAACAAGGCAATCATTGGGCAAACATAGAGAGAACTGCAAAATCAAGGAGCACTAATACGTAGTAGAGAGACACAAATTTCTCAAATTGCAGCAGAGGTTGCATCCTTGAAGAAACCTACTCAGTAGGGTTTCCCAGGAAACACCAATATACCTACAGACAATCAACATGTAAAGGTTGTGATGTTACGCGGTGGGAAGAAGTTTTTGAATGAATAGAAAATAGTTCCAGAGGAAAAGGACAAAGGGGATGATAAAGGTTCATCAGTGATTATTGATGTAGTTGATTCAGTTGAGCCAGATACTATATTAGGGGACATGATAGTTGATGTTGAAACTCAAGAACCTTAGGATCTAAGGAAGCAGGCCTATGTCCCACCTCACCAAAGGAAAGTGGTGAAGCCAATGCCATTCACGAACAGCGTGAAAGCTCAGAAGGTTGACAAACAATTTCAGAAGTTCCTAGACAGCTTCATGAAGCTTCATGTTAACATTCTGCTCATTGATACAATTGAGTAGATTTTGTCCTACAACAAACTTTTGAAGGACTTGATCAACAAGAATAGGAGGATAGAGGATTCTGAGGTGGTAGTTTTAAAGGAGCAAGTTAGTGCTTTTATATTGGGAACATTGCATCAAAAAGGCAGGATCTGACCTATTTTAACATATCATGCTATATCGGGAGGACAAGATTTGGATAAGCTTTATGTGACTCAAGGTCTAGCATCAATCTCATGCCCTTGACCACCTTCAAGAAGATGGATCTTAAGGAGTCCAGGCAAAGCAATATGACAATACAGCTGGCAGACAACTCATTAGTGAGTCCTTATGATATTTGTGAGGATGTTCTTGTCAAGGTGGATAGATATGTATTTCCAGTAGACATTATAGTCATGGACATGCAAGATGGTCAATGCAACGAATTATTACTCAGGATGCCATTCCAAGCCACAGCTGATATGATTCTGGAGATAGGAAAAGGTACATTAATGTTGGGCAACGGAGAAGATTGTTTTGAAATCTTGATGCCCGAGCCTACACAAACTACTAAAGGGAAGGCACAGCATCACATGTCATAGCAGGTCCAAGAAAAAGTGTCATTATTTTTGGGGAAGCCATTTCTTGATATGGCTCATGTGATAACACAAGTCCACAAAGGCACACTGGCGGTGGACATCTTGGAAAACACAAAGGAAATTTCTTTAACAAAGGCAGTTTTGTGTCCTGATGATGAAGAGGAGGAATACTGCCCAGCAATAATTGAGGAGGTAGCCTCTACCACTCTCGTTCAAGAATATCTACAGTTGCCTTTGGTGGTGCTTTATGGTTCTAGATGGCAGTCCATTCACCTTATGAGGGTATCGCTTTAGAAGCAATTAGTTTTTGATATAAGTGTTTGACTAAGAGCCACCCGTGTGTGTGATTTATCCATAGATATCATCCTCACACATATTATCCTCTAGTTTAGGCTTAAAACAAATAGTAAAACACTCTCCTCATAAAAGAAATGATTCATAAAATTAACATCACATTCACCCTTATAAGCACCAGGATGGCCACTTCAAGATCTTTTGGATCATTTTGGATGGCTTGATTTCATTTTAACTTGGGTGCTTGATCACATTTAACCATTTATTACCCCAAAAGTTAGTGTTCTACCCATTTCTGATTATTGTTTCACATTGGCCTTGCAAATGTGGTAGTTGAGTGTGACTGACTTGTCATAGAGTTGACCCCCTATGTCTTAGGCTTCCTGCTCTTATCACCCCTCAATCATGGTTGCACTCAATTTTCCCCAAGAAACCAAGTGATTTTTTCTCCTACTTGATTACCTGCTCCAAATGAAATTCCTTATGATCTGGTCTAACTTTTCACAAGTGAAATAGGATGTTTTGAAGCTTGTATGACGTGTGAGGCATTTATAGTGAGAGCCAATTTTGGCAACATTATTCTGCCTGCCAATTATAGATTTTTGTTTGCCCAATTATTGACCTTACTATAATAAGTCTTAACTATATCTAGGAAGATCTCCTTGGAGTTTCTTTTGTGGATATTTGGAATTTCCATATGTTTTCCAAGATTCCACACTTGAGGAATCCCTAGTTTCCTATTGATATCCCTACAAGTAGCATTCGGTGGGAAATTTTGGAGAAGAAAACTGATGATTTCCCTTGAGCAATATGTTGTCTTGATGCAGCTACAAATTTTTGTAGTTACTTGATAATGCATGAAGCTTGTTATATAGATGCTTCCCCAAAAAATACAAGATCATCAGTGAAGCCTAAATGTGAGAAGTTAATCTTGTTGTTGGTAAACTATGTTGGTCTTCATCATTTGTTCTCTACCTCCACTTGGGTTGCTTAACAGAACGAATCCATGCAAAGAACAAATATGTAAGGGGATAAGTGATCCCCTTGTTGACGCCCCAGGATGGTTTAATGGGTGGGAGGTTGTCCCCATTCTAGATGATAGATGAATGACATGTGGATATAAGCTACATAAAAATTTGAATGATGTTATATGGTATTAAGGTCTTGCATAAAGTATTGTAAATAAAGTCCCAGCTAAGCTTGTCATAAGCTTTTGACATGTCCACTTTAAGATTCATTGCATGTTGTTCGACTTTGTCATCTCCATGGAATGTACGATCTGTATTAGAATCACGTTATCGTGTGGATTTCTACTGTCACGACCCCAATTTCTATATACTTTCCTTAGTGACATACATAGATATGTGTGCACTCATATCTATAAATGTCAAAAGGGAAAATATAAGAAATTAGGATAACCAACTAAAAATAGAGATAAGACAAGATCATGTCCAAATCATCAATAGATAGCCACACAACACTTCATGCAATGATAAAAGATAAAGTCATACATACTAATAATTGAGAAGGAAGAAGAATAAGTCTATGAAAAAGAAAATATAATTATTACATAGGATCTATAACATCCTATTACATCATCTAGAAGAAATAAACTATCTAACTAAAATGAATAAGGTGAGAAGTGGAGATCTATCTAATATCCTCCAAGCTCATTATTTAGTGGCTTCTGGTACTTTGAAATGCTTCATCTGATGTTTGTACCTAGAAAATATGAGAAACAAAAACATCAACAAAGTTGGTATGTGGAAATAAAAGCTATATTATGTTGGTATATAAAGTACTCAATATTGGAGAAAGAGAATGAAAATGTTATTTAAAGGCACAAAATCAGGTAATCCCAAGTTATTAGCCTCATTTAGAATGAATATGCATTACTATGGTGAACTTAGCACAAACATAAATGGTGGGCCCTTTCCCCATGTACCTTGTACTCTAGGGATCTCCCCGTATAACATGTACTCTTGGGAGGTGCTAGTCAACATTAAAGCTTTCCCTCACTAATAGGGAGTTTAATGAGCACCACTAGTAACTACATTTCAGTTATCTTCAATTATGGTCTTTTATATTAAAGGCGGTAAATTATCAACTATTCAAATATCCACATCCATCAATGTAGTTCAATTACATGCAAGCAAGTACATATATTTAGCATCCAGCAAAATTTAGTCATATAATTATATCCACGTACCTTCAATTTTCCGATCTAGATTCCACAAGTCTTAGATTATGAAAAAGAGAGTAGATCATCCTGAAATGTAATCAAGGGTATACTTGTTACTATTGGTCCATATGACCCATGATTAAGGTTAGTTATTAATTATTATTCCTTTTTATGTTATCTAATTCGGATCAGGGTTATCCATCTTTTAATTAGGTTTTTGAGCTTGTATCAGATCTGATCCATTATAAAATAATTTGAGTAAAAGACAATATTTAATTAATCAAAAGAAGATTGTCATAACTAGGGTTTCTAGGATGGTCAGATAAAAGGGACATCAACCTTAAGAATGTTAAAGATTTCATAATCTCAGAGTTCATTTCAGGGTTTAGGACCAATCCTGATCACTAAACATCATCTAATGATATTAGATTTTGTTATAAATATATACATTTAATTACATGTAAAGAGAGAGAAAACTAAATTTAGGGTTTCTTCTAATCCTTTCATCATTTATCAACTTGGACTAGTATTTCGAGTGGTTTAGAAAATAGGGTTTCATCTAGGGTTAAATATGTTTTAGAAAGTCGTGTATCATCAAGAAAAGCCATTATTAACAATTAATTATAACTAAGGAGGTCATTTAGGAGTTGGGTAACTATTTTGAAATAGGAAACAAATCTAGGTCTTGATAACATTTTATTTGGATAGAGAATATTTTTCTGATCAAAATGGTAAATAGGTTCGCTACAATCTGATATTCCTAGCATCTTTTCTGATTTTTCTAAGGTAATCCATTTTCTTGAGTAATAAAATAAAAGGAAAGAAAATAAAACCTCGATCAATGGCCAGATCTAACTGGATCAATGGTTTAGATTGATCCAACTATCGCGAGAGGGGGGTTCGGTTTGCTGAGGAGGTGCTCTTGGATTGGTCCTACTGGCGTTGTGGGTCCAACCTTCTCCTTGCTTGAGCAGCTTGCTATCCTGAATCGCGGCAGAGGAGCTCGCCGGCACCGAGTTGGGAAGGGAGCAGGAGGCTCCAGCAACGGGCAGAAAAGAGTCGCTCGAGATCTCCACGGCCTCGCAATGTCGAGGGGCACAGCAATTTGAGGCGAGAAGAAGAAATGATCAACCTGGCAGTGTGGAGGTGTTGTGGTGGTCCCAGGGAAATTTGGGGTCTCGGTTGAAGATAAGGGTCAGGAGCCAGAAGGTTAAGGTAAAGGAGGTAGGCGGCGATGCAGAGGGAGTGATTTTATAGGTTCTTGGGGTAGGTTTAGGGTTTGGTGAGGTTGGGGCATCTTAGGCCGCCACCGGAGTGAGAGAGGCAGATAAGAGGGAGTATGTTCTCCCTATCCCGAGAGCGAGAGGGGTCAGGATAAGGGTGGTTGACCTCATTTTGATGAGTCAAAGGTATCCCCTCAGATGGAAGTTCGAGAAACGGGGGTGAGCTGGCACCTGGCTGGAGCTCAGGCTCAATCTCTCTTGCCCGCCCTTTGTGAGAGGTAGAAGATGGGTCCTGGACCCTTGGATCAAAGTGTGGATCCATGGCCATCAGATCGGACAGTTGGATTTGAAAACTAGCTAAGTGGCCCGCGCCCAATAGCTTAATGGGTTGCGTGACCTAAAATTTGATCAATTAAATCGAAAACCTAGGTCCTAGAGTTACTAGATGGAATTATACACCTGATTTTCAAATGTGAATAACTCCCAAATGGTACATCCAATTGGAACAAAATTTTAGGGGTAGTTTAATGATATCATTGAGTATCTAATCTACAAATTTGGAGTCAACATTCGATTGTAGATTATGTCAATTGATTAAAGTCATAAAGCTTGTATTATTGACTTTATGTGACATTATGAATGGTCTTTAAATTAAATTGATAATCAATTTAGTGAGGGAAAAGTTTGAGGGAATATTTGGAATAATTAACATTGTAGTAGAGAGAAAATAATAATATATTTATAGAAAAAATCACTCTGTCACATTCTCCCCTCCTTTTAAGAATTTTGTCCCCAAAATTCAAGCAGCCAGAAAAAGATGTGGATATTTCTGCTCGACCTCTGACTTGAGCTCCCATGTGGCATCAGTTTGATCATGGTGACTCCGGAGAACTTTCACCATTTCAATATGATGATTATTGTGAAGCTCCTTTGACTTGAAGTTGAGAATTCTGACTGGGGACTCAGAATATGACAGATCCTCCTTCAATTTGAGAGGCTCATGATTCAGAATGTGACTGGGGTCCTTGACATAGGGCTTCAGATTAGATACGTGAAACACATTATGCATGGCACTATACTGAGGTGGCAAGGGGAGACGATAGGCACATTCACCAACCCTTTCCAAAATCTCAAAGGGTCCAACATAATGAGAACTGAGCTTTCCTTTGTTCGTAGCCAAAGCTCGAATTGGTCGGATCTTCAGAAAAACATGGTCACCTTCCTTGAACTGACGTTCCTATTGGTGAGCATCTGCATAGGACTCCTGCCTATCCTACGTCTGCTTCATCCTCTGCCTGATCAGTGCAAACTTATCAGTATACAACTGCATCTCCTCAGATTTCATCTGGGTATGTTCTTCGATGTCATCCCAATGTAATGGAGATCTGCATGGTCGGCCATAAAGAGCTTCATAGGGAGGCATCCCAATGCTTGCCTGATAGCTATTATTATAGGCAAACTCAGCTAAAGGCAAGTAATAGTCCCACGAGCCTTCCCAATTGAGAACACAAGCTTGCAAAAGATCCTCTAGAATCTGCATTGTACGCTCTGACTGCCCATCTGTCTGTGGGTGGTAGGCTGTACTAAAGTTCAATTTGGTGCCCAATTCCTCTTGAACCTGCTTCCATAGCTTTGAAGTGAACTTTGGGTCCCTGTACGAGACAATGGACGATGGAACTCCATGTAGGCATACTATCTCCCGTATGTAGAGGTCAGCCAACTCAGAAACCTTCACAGTAGTCTTCACTGGGAGAAAATGAGCTGACTTGGTGAGACGATCCACTACGACCCATGCAGCGTCATATCCCTTCCTGGTCCTGGGTAATCCCACCATGAAATCCATGGTGATGTGTTCCCATTTCCATTCTGGGATCTCAAGGGGTTGTAGTAGACCGCATGGTCTCTGATGTTCGGCCTTGATCCTTTGGCATGTCAGACACCTGGACACGAAATCAACAATATCACGCTTCATGCCCCTCCACCAAAACTGATATTGTAGGTCTTTGTACATCTTTGTTGTGCCCATATGGACTGTGTATTTGGACCCATGTGCCTCATTAAGAATTGTTGTCTTTACAGCTGACTGCTCAGGAACCCATATACGGTGCTTGTATTGAAGACCACCATCAAGACCCACAGATAGATGTGTTTGCGGCTTCGACAGGAGAGAAGAGAGCTCTGTAAGATCAGGACTAGCCTTCTGTACCTCAAGAAGTTCAAAATGCAAGTTGGACGTGATGGAAATGTTATTAACATGCACACGATTAGATAGAAATTGCAGTTTCCAGCCCACTAGATCCTCCATGTTCTTCCATTCAAGAACAGAAAGAGCTCCACACAGTGCCCTTTTCCTACTAAGGGCATCAACGACTACATTTGCCTTACCCATATGATAGGCAATTGTGAAATCGTAGTCCTTCAGTATTCAATCCATCGTCATTGATGCAGATTCAGGTCCTTCTGAGTCAGGATGTACTTTAGGCTTTTATGATCGGTGAAGATGTCGAATGTTGCCCCGTACAAGTAATGTCTCCAGATTTTGAGAGCATGGATAATTGCAGCTCATTCCAAATCATGTGTAGGATAATTAAGTTCATTGAGTTTTAGCTATCTAGACGCAAAGGCTACTACTTTACCATTCTACTGTAGGACACATCCTAACCCATTCCTCGAAGCATCAGTGAATATAACAAACCCTTCATTGCCAGAGGGTAAAATGAGAACAGGAGCCGACATCAACTTCTACTTTAACTGCTGGAAACTGGACTCACAAGCAGCTGACCAGATGAAGTGCTCGTCTTTCCAAGTAAGCTTAGTCAGAGGAAGTGCCACTTTGGAGAAATTTGGAATAAAATGACGATAGTATCCGGCTAGACCCAAGAAACTCTGAATTTCAGAAGGATTATGAGGAGGTTGCCAATCAAGTACAGCAGAGACTTTGGCGGGATCAACAGATATACTACCTCCAGAAATAACATGCCCAAGAAACATGACTTTATCAATCCAGAATTCACATTTGGAAAGCTTGCCATAGAATTTCTAGGTTCGGAGAATGTCAAGAACTGCTCGCAAGTGTTCTCAGTGTTTTTCCATAGAATCAGAGTAGATCAGGATATCATCAATGAAGATGACCACAAACTCATCAAGATAGGGTTGGAAGACTTTGTTCATCAGATTCATAAACATGCCCAGAGTGTTGGTCAACCCGAATGGCATCACTAGAAATTCATAATGCCCATAACGAGTTTGAAAAGTAGTTTTAGAAATATCAGAATCCTTGATTTTAAGTTGATGGTAGCCAGAACGAAGATCAATCTTTGAGAAAACATTAGCAGTATGAAGCTGATCAAAGAGGTCATCAATATGAGGGAGAGGATACTTGTTTTTAATAGTAGCTTGGTTCAACATGCGGTAATCAATACACATACGCATAGAACCATCTTTTTTTTTAACAAAGAGAACAGGAGCACCCCAGCGGGAAACACTAGGATGAATGAAACCTTTGTCAAGAAGTTCTTGCAGCTGTTTCTTCAACTCCATAAGCTCAGTAGGATACATCCTATACGGTGCCCTAGAAATCGGAGTGGTTCCAAGAAGAATATCTATGGAGAACTCAATGTCTCTATTTGGAGGAAGCCCAGGAAGCTCCTCCAGAAAAATGTCAGGGAAGTCATGTACCACCTCCAGACTTTCTACAGGCCCGCTACTAGTACTGGTCTTTGAGACTAATGCGAGGAAGACTTTACATCCTTTAGAAATGAGATATTTATCTTTAAGAGAGGAGATTATAATATTATTACAGAATCTGCTTCCCCTAAGGATTTTTACAGGATAAGAATGAGGTTGAGAGAGAACCACCATCTTGTTTCTACAATCAATGTGAGCATGGTATGTATAAAGCCAGTCCATACCAAGTATGACATCAAAGTCTTCCATAGTTAAGAGAATGAATTCAAAGGGCATATCATGATTTTCATATTTAAAAGAGAGTTCATCAGTTTTCTATAGAGTTGTGAGTATTTTGCAACTAGGAGTAGACACATCCAGAATATATCCCAAGTCCCTTATATGCAGATGTAATATAGATGCCAGAGTTCAAGAAATAAATCTATTTGTAGATCCAGAGTCAAATAAATCAGTAACAGGATGACCATTTAATAATGTAGTGCCTACATAAGATAATCAAATTATGGATAATTGCATGCTTGAACAAGATATTGAATTATAAAGAAATTAAGTTACCTTCATAGAGCTAGTTTGGATTTGCCTTGGCCTCTTCTGCATTTACTGCAAATACCCTGCCATTGTGATGTCCCTGAGGCTACAGAGCACCTACCGCAAGATTGCCAAAGATGGAGGGAGTGGGGAACTTGGTGACAAAATGACCCTCCTTCTTGCAGTTATAGCAGACTGGCTTGGTGTGGCGTCATACTCCACCATGGTGTCGTCTGCAAGTCTTGCACTTTGGGTGGACTATTTTCTATTGATTCCGGTTGTGCTTCTATACTCCTTTTCTTGAACCTCCTCCTTTCCCTGATCCCTTGTTTTTATGGCCTGGTGGAACTTCCTAGACTTATCCTCTTCAGTTGTTGTTAACCCTAAGTATCCCATGTTGGAAGGTTTTTGCATGCCCTGCCCTCTCTCCTGCTTGAGGGCCATATCTAGGGCTTCATCTATGGTTCTGGGATGAGACGCTATGACTAGGGTTTTAGGTGGGTAGAGAGGCAGTCAACATAGTGTTCAGTAAGGTGGTCTTCAGTCCTGATGGGTGCATAACGCTCCAAAAGCCTAAACTTCCGAGTGTAATCAGCTACTGAAAGACTACCCTACCTTAACTCCATGTACATCTTCTCCTTCCTCTTCCTCTCGGCTATGAGCATAAAACGATCAGTGAAGAGGGTTTGAAGGCTTCCCACCCCATGTTGTCTATTTCCTCACCCCTATTCCTGTCATAGTTCTCCCACCAGATTTTTGCTCCTTCCTTAAGCATATGGGTGGTGAACTTGACCTTCTTCTCATTGGGTATTTCTAGGGTATGAAAACCATTCTCTATGGATAAAACCCAAGCCTCATCCTTGTCCATGACCTCAGGTTGATCCTCCCCCGAAAAGGAATCAAGTTTAAGCCTAATAAAGTCTATCACCATCACTTCTTTCTTCCTAGAGGAGCTAGGTTTAGGGGTTCCTTTTGTGGCGAGGGTTTCCATAAAATCTAGAAGGATTTTCTTCTATTCCTCCCACCTTTCCTTGGCCGCAGCATCGGGATTAGGTACTTCAGAGGTTTCAGGCTCTTTTATCTTCTTAGAGGACGATTCCTCTGAGGCCTTTGAGTTACGAGTCCTAGGAGGCATCCTAAAATTAATTAGGACATATTAGATTTATTATTCAACCATTATTCTCGTCATTATCATTTTTATCATCACATGATATTTCATTATTCTCCTTTATCAATTGTTAATGTTCTTAATGTTATGATTTATGGAGGATATTCTAAAATCCTTATCAGTCGATCCTTAGGACTTTCTAAATAGAGAGACTCTTTCCTAATCTTATATCATAAAGATAAAGGGAAGAAAAAATTTCAAAAATTCGAGATAAGGGAAAAACATATTCCTATAGAAAAGATGAGAGGGAAATTTCTATAGATGAGAATGATCCTAATTTAATGTATTCCCAAGAAGTAGGGGATATTTAGGGTATTGGCCAGGTAGACTCACACTGCCTTATAGGTAGCCTCGTGATTGCCAAGCAAAGTGGCTCGGAGACTTTAGCCAGACCTTAGGCAGATGCTATCCTAGACACCTCCACCCTTCACATCCCTAACTCAAGGACTACCCTAGACTAATAATAGGGTGAATGAAGTTCATGTGACTTGATGTGTGAACTTGGTTCTGATACCAACTGTGACGACCCCAATTTCTATATACTTTCCTTAGTGACATACACAGATATGCGTGCATTCATATCTATAAATGTCAAAAGGGAAAATATAAGAAATTAGGATAACCAACTAAAAATAGAGATAAGACAAGATCATGTCCACATCATCAATAGATAGCCACACAACACTTCATTCAATGATAAAACATAAAGTCATACATACTAATAATTGAGAAGGAAGAAGAATAAGTCTATGAAAAAGAAAATATGATTATTACATAGGATCTATAACATCCTATTACATCATCTAGAAGAAATAAACTATCTAACTAAAATGAATAAGGTGAGAAGTGGAGATCTATCTAATATCCTCCAAGCTCATTATTTAGTGTCTTCTGGTACTTTGAAATGCTTCATCTAATGTTTGTACCTAGAAAATATGAGAAACAAAAACATCAACAAAGTTGGTACATGGAAATAAAAGCTATACTATGCTGGTATATAAAATACTCGAAATTGGAGAAAGAGAATGAAAATTTTATTTAAAGGCGAAATATCAGGTAATCCCAAGTTATTAGCCTCATTTAGAATGAATATGCATTACTATGGTGGACTTAGGACAAACATAAATGGTGGGCCATTTCCCCGTGTACCTTGTACTCTAGGGATCTCCCCGTATACCATGTACTCTAGGGAGGTGCTAGTCAACATTAAAGCTTTCCCTCACTAATAGGGAGTTTAATGAGCACCACTAGTAACTACATTTCACTTATCTTCAATTATGTTATTTTATATTCAAGGTGGTAAATTATCAATTATCCATATATCCACATCCATAAATGTAGTTCAATTACATGCAAGCAAGTACATATATTTAGCATCCAGCAAAATCTAGTCATATAATTATATCCACGTACCTTCAATTTTCCGATCTGGATTCCACAAGTCTTAGATTATGAAAAAGAGAGTAAATCACCCTGAAATGTAATCAAGGGTATACTTGTTACTATTGGTCCATATGACCCATGATTAAGGTTAGTTATTAATTATTATTCCTTTTTATGTTATATAATTCGGATCAGGGTTATCCATCTTTTAATTAGGTTTTTGAGCTTGTATTAGATCTGATCCATTATAAAATAGTTTGAGTAAAAGACAATATTTAGTTAATCAAAAGAAGATTGGCATAACTAGGGTTTCTAGGATGGTCGGATAAAAGGGACAGCAACCTTAAGGATGTTAAATATTTCATAATCTCAGAGTTCATTTCAGGGTTTAGGACCAATCCTGATCACTAAACATCATCTAATGATATTAGATTTTGTTATTAAGATATACCTTTAATTACATGTAAAGAGAGAGAAAACTAAATTTAGGGTTTCTTCTAATCATTTCATCATTTATCAACTTGGACTAGTATTTCGAGTGATTTATAAAATAGGGTTTCATCTAGGGTTAAATATGTTTTAGGAAGTCGTGTATCATCAAGAAAAGACATTATTAACAATTAATTATAACTAAGGAGGTCAATTAGGATTTGGGTAACTATTTTTGAAATAGTAATCGTATCTAGGTCTTGATAGCATTTTATTTGGATAGAGAATATTTTTTTGATCAAAATGATATATAGGTTTGCTACAATCCGATATTCCTAGCATCTTTTATGATTTTTCTAAGGTAATCCATTTTCTTTAGTAATAAAATAAAATAAAAGGAAAGGAAAGAAAATAAAACATCGATCAAAGGCCAGATTCGACTGGATCAATGGCTCAGATTGATCCAACTATCACGAGAAGGGGGGTCCAGTTTGTTGAGGAGGCACTCTTGGATTGGTCCAACTTGCGTTGTGGGTCCAACCTTCTCCTTGCTTGAGAAGCTTGCTATCCTAAATTGCGGTGGAGGAGCTTGTCGGCACTGAGTTGGGAAGGGAGTAGGAGGCTCCAGCAACGGGTAGAAAAGATTCGCCTGAGATCTCCACGACATCGCGATGTCAAGGGGTGCAGTGATTTGAGGCGAGAAGAAGAAATGCTCAACGTGGTAGTGCGGAGGTGTCGTGTTGGTCCCAGAAAAATTGGGGGTCTCAGTTGAAGATAGGGGTCAGGAGCCAGAAGGTTAAGGTAAAGGAGGTAGGTGGTGATGCATAGGGAGTGATTTTATAGGTTCTTGGGGTAGGTTTAGGGTTTGGTGAGGTTGGGGCATCTTAGGCCACTGTCGGAGTGAGAGAGGCAGATAAGAGGGAGTCTATTCTCCCTATCCTGAGAGAGAGGGGGTCAGGATAAGAGTGGTTGACCTCATTTTGACGAGTCGAAGGTATCCCCCAGATGGAAGTTCGAGAAACGGGGGTGAGCTGGCACCTGGCTAGAGCTTAGGCTCGATCTCTCCTGCCCACCCTTTGTGGGAAGTAGAAGACGGGTCCTGGACCCTTGGATCAAAGCATGGATCCGTAGCCATCAGATCGGATGGCTGGATTTGAAAACTAGCTAAGTGGTCCACACCCAACAGCTTAATGGGTCGTGTGACCTAAAATTTGATCAATTAAATTGAAAACCTAGGTCCTAGAGTTACTAGATGGAATTATACACCTGATTTTCATATGTGAATAACTCCCAAATGGTACATCCAATTGGAACAAAATTTTAGGGGTAGTTTAATGATATCATTGAGTAGCTAAGCTACAAATTTGTAGTCAAAATTCAATTGTAGATTATGTCAATTTATTAAAGTCATAAAGCTTGTATTATTGATTGTATGTGATATTATGAATGGTCTTTAAATTAAATTGATAATCAATTTAGTGAGGGAAAGTTTGAGGGCATATTTGGAATAATTAACATTGTAGGAGAGAGAAAATAAATAATATATATACAAAAAAACTCACTCGGTTACATCTACCTAAGTTAAAGCTCATTTGTGCAGGCAAGGCTCATTCATCAAGGAATGATTTAATGCAACTCACCAAAATCTTTGAAAGATCCTTGATGCATACATCGTCTAGTGAGATTGGGTGCAGATGATTACAATTGGTAGGGTGTTGGACTTTAGGGATAAGTAAAATCATTGAGTCAGTAGAAGATAGCTCAAGTAGTACTCCTAGGAACGGTTTTTGGACGTGTTCAATAGGCTCTTGTTAATTGTGTTCCAGTAATGTTGAAGGAACCCTGCATCCACTCCATCCAGGTTGGGTGCCTTACCAGGTTCCATGGCGAATAGGCTCTTCTTGATCTCTTCTATGTGTGGCATTTTGGCCATTGCCTCTTTATCATCTTGTATCAGAGTCGGGAATAGTCCCACTTATCTACTTGCCTCATGCATACAAGATCTATGTCTTAGATCTATGAAGATGGAAAAGAAGTGGTCATTCACTAATTTATTCAGTGCATTAGTGTCATCCACCCACTCATCCTCTTCATTTTTCAATCCGGTGAATTGATTCACCCATTGTCTCATCTTGACTAGAGTGTGGAAGTAATTATATTATTTCCATCACCTAGTTTGAGCCAATCAAAGTTTGTCTTTTTCTTCCACTCAATTTCCTTGAATCTCATTTTGTCCCTAATTTTGTCTTGAAGATTGATGATTAGGTTCTCAACTTCTAGAGATTATTGTTCTCATAGGTGTCTTTGTGTAAGGAGAAGTATAACTTGTAAGGATTTCATTCTTTTCATTTTCTTATTGCAAAGTTGAAGATCCCATTTTGATGCCTCATGTATAGAATTCATTGATGTCTGCATGAAGCTTCCCTCGCACCTCTAGTGAGTGTTAAGGATGGTAGAAAAGTTTCTATCCTCATGCCAATGTGAAAGAATGTGTTTTCTCCGAATGAACGATCTCTTTCCATATTTTAGAGATATAAGTATTGGCACATGATCCATCTTGATGTGCTCAATCACCTGGACTAAGGTATTCAAGTAGTTTTCTAGCTAGAGTGAGTTACCTAGAGCTCTATGTAAATGAATCTGAACTAGACCTCTTTTGAAAGTCATTGCAGGTCCACTGGCCCTCGGATCCTCCAATGAACATTCTATTATTGCTTCAGTAAACTATCGACACTTCTAGAGTTGATACTTTTTCCTCTATCCTTCTCATGTGATAGGGTGTCTACATTAAATCCCCCACAGCTACCCAAGGCTTATTGCAAGTTAGGCTTATATTTTGAGTCGATTCCAAAGGAGTCATCTCCCTGTTACCAGGTACTTCCATAGATTAAAGTAACAGCAACCCATCCATCTATCTGGCAATGAATGAGCTATTTGTGTGATTGATAGACCTCGATCCGATAAACCCCCTCCTTTCATAGAAGCCAGACGTCTCCTGAATACCCTTGCACCTCCACTCTATGTGAGTAAGAGAAGCCCAAGGATTTGATGATGTTTGTCACCTGCTCCCCACTACATCTTGGTTCATAAATAGAATGAATGGAGTCCTATATTGATTAACTTGGTTCTTTAGCATAGTTTAGGTATCATCTTTGAAGATACCTGGGATATTCCAAGTCATGATATTCATGAGTTAACCTGTGTTTGGTTGTCCTTCTCCTAAAAATTATTGTGTGCCTCCTCTTCAAGTTCTTGTTGATGGGACTACCTCCCCCTCTTTCTTGAGTTGGTTTTAGTGAGATCATGTGGGGCTAGTTTCTTCATGTTCCTAGAATGTATTCTAACAGACATATTCCCCAGGAAATTACCAGACCTAGGTGCTGACTCTCCTGCACTATATCTAACATTTTGAAATGAGTTTGGTGGTATAGATTCACCCTCAAGGACCTCAAACCCATTGAGTACAACTATAATATGTGTTTTTCAGATACCTTCGTGTGGGAAGTTTCATCATCCCGGTTAATCATACCATTATTTCTTGCATTGTGGGAGGTCTTCTGACGAGTCTACTTACCTATGTCTTGATAACTCTGGTTATGATTAGGATTATTCTTATGTACACTCCAATCAATTTTCATGGCTTGTCAACCTTCGGATCCATGTGGCCTTGACAATTTTATCTACTTCCTCTTCGTAGTCTAAGCTCTATAGTTTTTTAAAATGGTTATGTTTGGGGACCTCCTCACCTTCCCTATGTTGCTCATTCCTCCATGGTTTCATGAACAAAGGTTTTGCATGAATTTCTATAGATAATTTCTACTGAAGTACTCGATGAGTCGTGTGTTGTTGAAGAGTGTTGTGAGACCCAGTATTGCAGGTGTTGTCCATGTTACTCAAGGGGCACTCTATGTTTGTATGCCCTATTTTACTACACTTTAAGAAGATATAGGGTATATTTTCATATTGGATCTGACACTTCCTTCCATCTATGGATACAGAGGGTGTCAACTGCTTACCCATGCTGATTTCTAAAGTCTTTCAAAAGGGCCTTGTCTTTGCATAGTAGTGTTGATGTCCACCTTAATAGTTTTACCAATGTGATTTCACACGACACTCAAAAATGTATCAAGATATAGGTGAATTGGAAGATTATGTATTCTTTTCCATACTATCATCTTCTCTATATGGGTGCTATCTATGGAGAATGTCATATACTATCTCTTGACAGATAAATAAGAGCCAAATAGGGGCCAAGGGCCGCTCGTAAGAGCATGGATTTAATCCTCCTCTAATTGAAGTTGTACCCGGAAGTAGTCATTGTCCAAATCTATGAGACTCAAGATACCCATTGGTTTCTGTATAAGCCTAATTAATGCTTGAAGATCAAGTATTCAATGTCTTTTAATATGAGTTTAACCACAAAAACAAATTTTTAGAGTCTTAAAAGGCCCACGATTGCTTCATCCTTTAGGTTGAATGACGTCATACCATATTTTGATGAGATGAGGATAACCTTCGATCTAAGCGCCGCCCCTATGCCCAAGTCTTCAAATGGATCTTCATCCTGTGAGCTTTCCAGCACATCCCTATAGGATATTTTTGGTCTTTGGTTTTCCACATTCATTCTCCCAATTTGAGCATTCATGTCTCTATCATTTCCTTGGATTACCCCACCCTGGTGGATTTGATTTCTCCAAGGTGAAAACTTGGTCGGCAATGTAATAGTGTTTTCAACATCCATGGATGCATTGTGGTAGGTTTTGGTGCGTCCCCGCTAGTGGTGCTTTTACACCCCACGAGTTCGGAGCGCACGTGATATGGGATTGTGCTTTCAAAATTTATAAAACCTAAACTAGCTACCTACGTCTACTAAAACACTACACCCGCAAGCGCACGGGGTCGTGTTGTAGTATAGGAAGGTGGCAAGTAAAGGGTCGATCCGCATGGAAAAGAGGGGGCACTAGAGCTAGATTAGTTTGGCTAGGTTCCTACTGCGGAGACTAGGGTTAAGGGTTTAAAGGTGGGTTGTTTTGATTGTTAAACTACTTATGAACAAACAAGCAATTAAAGGCAGGAATGAAATCTAAGTTAACCCTAGACTAGATTAAGACTAAGCAGGCAAGAAAGACTAAGATAGGTATGAAAAGGCAAGTTACACTAAGGCAAGAAAGAGAGCAATTAAAGAGCTAATCTATCATGAACAAGGCAAGAACAAAGCAAGAAGCTAACTAAGCAAGGAAAGAACTAATTAAGCTAAGCAAGCACAAAACTAGGGTTTTAAGCAGTAAAGAGATGTGTGGGCTGTTTAGGGGTATGAACTTATCACTTAAGTTGGGGGGTGACATGTGAACATTATGATTCCATTTAGATTATCCAAACCAAACAACAAGTTAGAGTCTAATGAATTAACCTAAGCTACTAACTGGCCATGGATATGCTAGGTTGTGTATAGGGGAACTAGTCCCTAACACCCCCTACTACCCTTACGAGGCTCAATTGGGTTAGGGATTAGGTTTAATCCAATTAGAGTCTAATCAAGTCTAGGTTTCTACATTAGACATTCCTAGGGAAATTAGGGGCCAAGGGTAGTAATGGGGGTGAAATTAGGGTTTTGGGCCCCAATTCCCCCACATTGTAGCCTTGAGAAGGCTCCATGCTAATTGCACTAGAATTATCCAATCTAGCTACTTAGATCTCTCACTTAGGCTTAGGGAGATTGATTAAGATGTAGGAAGATGGGAGGCAGCCTAGGGATCCAAGAATTGGACCTAGGGGAAAATCCCAAAATTCACACATATAAGCAATTTGCCTAAATTCCTAAGTGATTTCACACACAAACCAACAAGCAATCCATGGAGAATGAGATGCAAATAGAACATAATCATTAACAAATGGAATTACAAAGTTTACATGTCATTTTCCCCCAACATGGTATCAAAGTAACATATTTGACCCCAAACAGCCCACCCAAAGAGCCTAGCTACTCATATACATGGAAAATACAAAAAGAGAGGAGAAGAAGATAGAGGTGGCCATGGAGCTCGAAGTAGTGGCTGTCAATCCTCTCTCCAACAACAGCAGGTCGACCTCCCTCCTCCAAGGTGCAAGGGTGAAGAATGAAGGGGATTATGGGTAGGAACTAGTCTAAACTAGTGATTTGGTGGTGAAAATGGTGGAATGGGGTGGATTTGAGGTGGATATGGAGTGGAATGGAGTGGATGGCGATTTGGGGAGCTAGGAGGCGGTGGAAGGTAGCTAACCTCGTGCCCCAGCCGCCACCTAGGTATATATAGGTGTGGGGAAAGTACTAGGTTAGGTTAGGGGTAAAATGGGGAAAGCAGTGGAAAAGTGGCTGGATTCTGTGAGTAGCACGGCCGTGGTGGGTACCACGGCCGTGGTGGGCAGGGTAGGCCACGGCCGTGGTGTCTGGGGCACGGTCGTGGGAATTAAATTGCACAATGTCAGGTTGGTGGTCAAAACGGCCACAGCCGTGGTGGGTCAACACGGCCGTGGTGGTGGTGGTGTGCCACGGCCGTGGTGTATGGCACGGCCGTGGTGGGCTTGGTGGAGGTGGTCGTGGTGCTGCTGCACGGCCGTTTTGCTCTGATGTGCCACGGCCGTTTTGTGGAGCACGGTCGTGGTGTCTTCCCATTGCACGGCCGTGGTGCTGTGCACGGCCGTGGTGTTCCCTGCTTCACTTGGATGTTGAGCCTGTTAATTTCTAAGTAATCTAGCACGGCCGTTCTGTGGTACCACAGTCGTGCTGGGTCCTGGGGTAGCACCTTGACTTGGATCTTTGGATTTTCTTGGACATCTTTGCTTCAAATGATCTTTGGCCACTAAGGGTAGGTTGAGGGAGCCTTGGACTTCACTTTGGGTCTCTCCAAGGGCAGAGGAACCCTAGGATCACTCCTTCTCTCTCTCTTCCATCAAGTGTGGTCCAAATGCCTGAAAAACACGCAAATGATGTCCATAAGTGCATTTTATACAAATAAGCATATTAGGGGGAATGACATGTAATCTAACAGGTATATATGTGATTGAAGAGAAAAATAACACAAGATGAAGCCCTAAAATAGGGCTGCATCACCACCCCAAACTTGAAACATACTTGTCCTCAAGTATGCTCCAACTCAATCTCTCTACAAACTTTTCACATTCAAGACATGACAAATGCAATGTAAAAGGTGATTATTGCTGAATGGGCTCAAAGATGACTAAGTACATGCATTCCACCTCTCTCCTCTCCTACTTTCACAAACCAATCATGAAAAGAGCACAAAGCATATGAACTTCAAATATAGTGCTTAGAATACACAAGATATCCATATTTCTTTCATGTAGTTCCGGGTAGACCGTTTCATAATGGTGTTAATCCAAGATGACTAGGAGTGTTGTTTCACCTTCATACTTTTAATCTTATGCTTCAAATCATGCCAAATGACCCACGTGGTTTCGGAAAAGGGCAAAATGAGCTAGGTTTGATGTTTCCTAGCTCGATGGGTATGAAAGTGGAAGAAAGGGTTGTGGTAAGCTTTTGGAGTGTTTTACACACTCATCTTTTCTTTATTTGAATGCTCTTAAACAGGAGCATCCTTTTATTTTGTTTTTGCTTTTTTTTCTTTTCTTTTATTTCATGCCCTTGGTGTAGATAGGGCATATGGTGGATAGAGTGAAGCGGGGAGGTAGAGATGTGGCCACCCCAAACTTTTGGAGGTGGCCACGGCTGATATGTGCACTTTGGTATCCTTTAATGAGGCGGAGGGGTAAGAAGATGGTGAGAGAAAAGTCGAGTCAAAGAGGGGTCATAGGTATGATTCTCCACATAAGATATCCTGCATGAAAATTAATCCAATACTTCATCCTAGATATCACACCACATGAATGAACAAGATGAAATTGATATATTAAACAAGTGATTCCACAAGCACTAAGCGTTCAAAGCTTGCTCAACTTCACAATTCAGCCAAATCAATCACAAACACACGAGAGGTGATGCACATGTAAAAAGTCAAGAATTGATACCACTTAGCAATAAACAATGATAAGTCACTTGCATTTGTCAAAGGTCAACATTTTAATTCAAAACAGTAGAGATTGGGTCAAAACACAATTTTTAGACAAGAAATTCCAAATTTGGGCAAAATTGGCCAAAATGGTGCCAAGTTGCCTCCAATCACATCTAAACCTATATTATTGAACTGAAAGCAATAAAGAAGCAAATACTAGCTATAACATGCAAGAATTACTAAAAATCTACATGATATGCAATGCATGGTAAAAAGAGCAAAATTTTTGAAAATTACACAAAAAAATGACAAGAAAGTAAACGACATGGCATGCAGGTATGTAAAGCAGTAAAGATGACTAAGGTAGATAGCAAAAACAAGAAAACAAAAGTGGATGTGGCAGGTGAAATGCAAAGTGAAACTAGGGCATACCTGCCCTACCACCCCAAACTTTTAAATCATGTTGTCCTCAGCATGATCCTAGAGTTTAGGATGATAGGGTAGACGATCATGGCTCTCTCAAGGCTCTGGCGGTGTTCCTCCCTGTGGTGGAGGATATGCATAGTATTTGCCCCACTAATCTGCCTTGAGTGGCTGAAATTGGTCTGTTGCACGGCCGTGCTGCATAGCACGGCCGTGGTGGCTTCAGGTTGCACGGTCGTGCTGACTGGCACGGCCGTGGTGCAGTCCTTTGGCAGCTTTTCTCAATTTTTTCTTTTGAATCCAGGGACTTGGTGTGTTTTTCATGCAAATGACCACGGTCGTATTGATGTGCCACGACCGTGGTGGTCCCTGTAGCTGCTACTCTCAAAATGAGGAACATCAAACACTCAAACACTTGACTCAAAGTGATTTTTCTTGGAATCCTTCTCTCAATTGTACTCAAATTTCCTTCACCCTGTTATCACCTGCACATCTTAAAACTAGACAAAAACTATTAAACACAAGTGTGTGTGTGTGTTCTTGGAAAATGTAAAAACAAAGCAATTGTATCAAAAAGTGAAGGTTGGGTCAAAATTTCCCAAACCTATGTGGTTTGCCTCCCACAAGCGCTAAGTTTCATGCCTTCAACCAGGCTTGTTGTTCTTTTACCATCAACCATGGTCCAAAAACAAAATGTTTGCACCCCCATTATAAGCAATCCTCTCAAATGCTTTCCTTGATTGATCTTCCTCCCAAGGGTCATGCGAGCTTCGTAAGTCTTTTTCTGCAATTCTCTCTCCTTGGGGATCATCATCATAGATCTTAATCATCCTTAAGACCCTAAAAAATCTCATGCCATAGGTTTTCTCTCTCTTGTCGAATGGGTCTTCATAGGCACCAAAGAAAGGGGTCTCAATCATATCCATTTGCTCATGGGAAGTAGGGGGAGCATGTGATAGTTGTGGTGGTGGCATTGGTGTTGATGGTCGTTGGACTTTAGGTGGAGGAGGGAATTGAGGTTGGAAGGTGAATTGGTGGGAGGGTTGTGGTGATGGAGGTGGTGGTAGTGTGTAAGGCTTAGGATAGCCTTGGTGGTAGGGAGGTGGAGGAGGGAATTGAGGTTGGAAAGTGAAGTAGTGGGAAGGTTGCGACAATGGAGGTGGTGGAGGTGTGTAAGGCTTAGGGTAGACTTGGAGGTAGGGTGGTGGAGGAAATGGATGGGTTTGTGCATTTTAGCCTTCCATCTTGTCTTCTCTGAGTGGCTTGTCACATGCACAAGGCACAACCAAACAAAAGAAAGCAAGTTAGCAAACCAATATACACAAAGAATGCAAAGAGTAATGAATAAAGAATAGCAATGATGAGGGCAGTAGGAAAAGTCAAAGAAAAACTAACTAGCTAGGCCGAGCGCCTCTAATCCCCGGCAACGGCACCAGAAAGCTTGGTGCGTCCCCGCTAGTGGTGCTTTTACACCCCATGAGGTCGGAGCGCACGGGATATGGGATTGTGCTTTCAAAATTTATAAAACCTAAACTAGCTACCTACGTCTACTAAAACACTACACCCGCAAGCGCATGGGGTCGTGTTGTAGTATAGGAAGGTGGCAAGTAAAGGGTCGATCCACAGGGAAAAGAGGGGGCACTAGAGCTAGATTAGTTTGGCTAGGTTCCTACTGCGGAGACTAGGGTTAAGGGTTTAAGGGTGGGTTGTTTTGATTGTTAAACTACTTATGAACAAACAAGAAATTAAAGGTAGGAATGAAATCTAAGTTAACCCTAGACTAGATTAAGACTAAGCAGGCAAGAAAGACTAAGCTAGGTATGAAAAGGCAAGTTACACTAAGGCAAGCAAGAGAGCAATTAAAGAGCTAAGAAATCATGAACAAGGCAAGAACAAAGCAAGAAGCTAACTAAGCAAGGAAAGAACTAATTAAGCTAATCAAGCACAAAACTAGGGTTTTAAGCAGTAAAGAGATGTGTGGGCTGTTTAGGGGTATGAACTTATCACTTAAGTTGGGGGGTGACATGTGAACATTATGATTCCATTTAGATTATCCAAACCAAACAACAAGTTAGATTCCCCCAACATGGTATCAAAGTAACATATTTGACCCCAAACAGCCCACCCAAAGAGCCTAGCTACTCATATACATGGAAAATGCAAAAAGAGAGGAAAAGAAGATAGAGGTGGCCATGGAGCTCGAAGTAGTGGCTGTCAATCCTCTCTCCAACAGCATCAGGTCGACCTCCTCCCTCCTCCAAGGTGCAAGGGTGAAGAATGAAGGGGATTATGGGTAGGAACTAGTCTAAACTAGTGATTTGGTGGTGAAAATGGTGGAATGGGGTGGATTTGAGGTGGATATGGAGTGGAATGGAGTGGATGGCGATTTGGGGAGCTAGGAGGCGGTGGAAGGTATCTAACCTCGTGCCCCATCCGCCACCTAGGTATATATAGGTGTGGGGGAAGCACTAGGTTAAGTTAGGGATAAAATGGGGAAAGCAGTGGAAAAGTGCCTGGATTCTGTGAGTAGCACGGCCGTGGTGGGGTACCACGGCAGTGGTGGGCAGGGTAGGCCACGGCCGTGGTGTCTGGGGCATGGTCGTGGGAATTAAATTGCACAATGTCAGGTTGGTGGTCAAAACGGCCACGGCCGTGATGGGTCAACACGGCCGTGGTGGTGGTGGTGTGCCACGGCCGTGGTGTATGGCACGGCAGTGGTGGGCTTGGTGGAGGTGGTCGTGGTGCTGTTGCACGGCCGTTTTGCTCTGTTGTGCCACGGCCGTTTTGTGGAGCACGGCCGTGGTGTCTTCCCATTGCACTGTCGTGGTGTTGTGCACGGCCTTGGTGTTCCCTGCTTCACTTGGATGTTGAGCCTGTTAATTTCTAAGTAATCTAGCACGGCCGTTCTGTGGTACCACGGCCGTGCTGGGTCCTGGGGCGGCACCTTGACTTGGATCTTTGGATTTTCTTGGACATCTTTGCTTCAAATGATCTTTGACCACTAAGGGTAGGTTGAGGGAGCCTTGGACTTCACTTTGGGTCTCTCCAAGGGAAGAGGAACCCTAGGATCACTCCTTCTCTCTCTCTTCCATCAAGTGTGGTCCAAATGCCTGAAAAACACGCAAATGATGTCCATAAGTGCATTTTATACAAATAAGCATATTAGGGGGAATGGCATGCAATCTAACAGGTATAGATGTGATTGAAGAGCAAAATAACACAAGATGAAGCCCTAAAATAGGGCTGCATCAGGTTTCTAAATCACTTAATTGATCTTTTGTCCTCCTTGAATATTCAAAATTTAAACAGATGCTTTCTAGAATTGAATTTCTTGTGATTCATAGGGCGTCATCCTCATGTATCATGTTTGGAACCAGCATGACTCCCTCTACCCTCATCCCACTGGAACTACCTTGACCACCTCTATTAAAGTGATGATTCTGAAGATCAGGAGGCCTCCCTTTGCACATGTGTCTGTCTTCGTTCTCCTCCATTTCAACCCCTAGCGCCATCAAAAACAATATTCAACCTTGATCTTATTAATTGACCTAAATGTAGTCTTTTGACTCTAAATGATGCTTAATGTGGACTTAATGTTAACATCCTTTACTTGAACTTTAGTATATGGGCACCTAATCTTTGTGTTAGATCCACATCATAAATTGTACTTTTTGATGTACAAAGAGTTGAATGTGTGCATTCTTTTTCTTTATTTTTTTACTTTATGAGGTGAAATGAACCATGAGGCATGATTAATATCAGCACTTTGATGTTAAATCTCAAACCTTGTTCACATGTTGATCTTTCATGTCCAAAACAACTACGTGAACTCCAAATAAGTACTATTACATGACTCATACCCCTAATTATTATGTGGGTTGCTCTTGCTCATAATGTGAGTAAATTCCCTAATCTTAACTTGAAATGTGACCTAATGCACATGATGATAACTAAGTCTCTAATCTTGTAAGAAGATTGATCTAATGATGATCTATTCTACATTATGCTTTCATATCCAAATTCAATGATTTTAGGATAGCTAATCCAAGTAGAGCCCATCAACACTCTAATGATGACAACCTTGCATGATAATAACTCTAAATGACTTGAATCAAAATGTTGATAGCTATGTTGTTTCCCATAATAAAATCTTATGATTGCTCCATCTATGATCCTAAAAACCTAATTTCAGATTTTTTATTTATTATTGATGTGTCACCTAAGATCTAGATGAATCCAGAATGTATGGTTTAGCTTTATTATGAACATGCATAACCTGTTTGATATTTTAAAATTTATGTTGAAAATTTTGATACCTAGACTTAGGTGACACATTCAACCACCATGTTAATGATTAATGATATCTAATATTTGTGATGTTAATTCTATTGTACTTATTTATATCAAGATCTTTTTGTGTACTCAACTTCCAATTTCTATTTAGGATTTTTATATAATTTTCTAAAACAATCTTGTGATCTAATCAAGGTATTCTTTTATCCTCCTATTGGCCATACTAGTGGTATTGGACTTGCTTGTATGTATGTATTCTTAAACTTTTTGGATTTATAAACTTGTTTGATCTATTTGTTCCCTATGATTAGTACTTTCTATTTTGTTAATATATGTTGAACAAACCTTAAATCATAATTAAACTTCTCCATTGCACAAACCTTGTGCATCTTCATGTATTCTCGGGGTAGGTACACTAGGTTGGGCATCCTATTTGAGTGATCAATCAGGGATTTCCCATATTGACAAAAAGGTTTAACTCTTGAATTGCTCATGTAGTCCCTCACATTGAAATAGGTGTCATTTTAGAATTGGCTTTATTGACCCTCACAGACCCTTCCTTTGGGAGGTTGGTCAATGGCCATATAATGTTGTTTAGTATAATGGATCCTCAAATGCTTTTGATGTTAATAACAAAGATTTTAACCTTTAAGTTTTTTCAATCATATATATTATCTTAATCCTATGAGTTTATGTTTTTTATAGTGTACTCAACATAGTTTTACTTACGTGTACCCATTTCATGATTTTAGGCACCCAAGTACACATGACACTATTACAATGATTGTTTCTTCTTATCTTACATGATAATCTGAACATTGATGATAACTAATGAGGTGCAAATGGAATTTACATGGTTTGAAATATGGGGACTAAGATTTTATGTCAGGTACTAGTTTAGTTTCTTTTGATATGACATGTCATCTCATTCTGAGATCTTCTATGTTGTTGATTGTGGTTTTTTTCATGCATATATTATGTGATTTATTTTAGGGGGACGCTCGGGTCATCTAGCTTTGGTCTGTCTAGACATTAGTAGTTTGGATTTGAGTAATATATGGTTATATGACAAATGGGATCATAGAAATCACATATCCTCTATGCATGTTTACTAACACATTTACTCATATGAACCTACGGAAAACCAAAATCCATAATGTTGAAACTAAGGCAATGGTTATGGTGATAAAAGTGGATATTTTGGGTAGATATCACCTCATGTTCACCTATTTGTGGTGTCTTGTGTTAATATGTACACCTACCTACCCAATGTGGATCCAAGACTAGACTAGGTTTCTTCCCTTGAATCTTATAGAGTCCTATATAATATCATATCTTATCTAAGGACTACCCTAAGCCACATATTATATGATGATTAGTGAGTTTCTAACCTCCTCATGTGATCTCCCTCATTACCATTAATCATTTCATATCTTAATTATGGGTATATTATGTATTGAGAAAACTAATCCTTGAATGTATTGTTAAAATTTGAGTAAAATTATGATGATGATGTCATGATCTGACCTTAATTTGATAACTTGGTTATGACTAATGAAAGTATTGATGTGTTTTGGTACTCATGTATGACCCCTAAGATCATGTGAACTGAAATTTACCAACTCTGGACTATATCTTTCTACGTTTGAGGAGAAATGATAATGATCTTGATATGATGAAATAAGGATAATCCATATCTTATATCTCATGGTTGATGAGTTTCCTATTCAATTTAGCCCATGTTGCCCTATTGTTGACTAAACCTCAAACATAAATAAAAAAACCTTCCCCTATTTTGATATATATCATGATCATTTGAAATAATTATGCTCTTAAGACTCACACATCATGATGAGAACATTGATACAAGAGGCAATTTTTCCAATTGATTTCTATGCCTATTTGTAAACTCAATTTTGATATGATGTACATAAATCTCAATTTTTCCCTATTATTCTCTAAATCTTAGAGGGCCCAATTTGAATTCTTAACTTCCAACATATACCCTTACTAAAGGAGGGAATGTAATTATGACTCTAATCTTGCAAAATATTGAACCATGGTTTCCATATTATGATCTTGGTTTTTGATCGAATGACTTCATGAAATACAATTTGATAATTGATACTCTTTCCCATTATGATATGATTGCTATTTTATGACCAAATGAGGACTAATGTGTTGACTAAGGGTAGCAGTTGACTAATGACTCCCCTACCTAGGTCACGTCCCTATTATGATTACTCTAGATTTTCATTTTTTTTACCATTTAGAACTTGGAAAGGTAACCCCTTCCATACAATTGGATTTTTTGACCTAAGTCCATAATAGGTCAAATTTATGATGATATTGATACCCAAATTTAAATATTGATTTAAATGTGATCTTGAAATATGATAATGTTGACTATAGATTGTGTCTAAGCTCTTATAAAGACCTAAGTACAGATCATTTATCAACCTTGGACACAATAAAAATGAACTAGATATGGATATCTCCAAATGTTGTTTGAATAATGGTCGAAATGTTGTTAGATTGTTGCTTGATTAATGTATATGGATAAATGATCACTCCTAATGTCTAAATAGGAATCTAAACCCTAGTTTTGAAAAGTTAAGACCAATGAGTTTGGTATCTAAATTTTGAATCTCAATATAAATTTATGAAATCTTCACCCATGATTATTTATCTTGATATTGATTTGAATCCTATGATCACCCTATATGATCTTGAGATCACCCTTGATAAATGAGTGATAACTTTCATGTCCCCATATCTCAATGAATGATGGTTATGATGATTTTCTCAGTTTATGACTTAGGAATTATCTCCAAGGAGGACTAGGGTGGGACATTCCATCAATTTTGAACACAAAATCATGATGTTAACATGTGATGTTTATCTCAAATTTTCAAAATGTAAAATCTCAATCATGGATGTATAACCCCACCTAGGTCAATGTATAAGCTATAACACTCAATGTTCAGTATGGAAGACATACTTTACTCTTGATTCAAAGAGCTCTATTCAACAGATCTAAAATGTGATCTCTTCATATTTGTGATATCTAGGTTAATGCCTTCAAATTCATGACTCATGTGATGAACTTTCAAATTTAATGATCAATATGACTATTCTTTGACTGTTATGCTCAATTTCCTGAATTTGAAATGGTGATGTTGTTGAATAAATGACAAGTTGATCCTGATATGGAATATGAAAACCCAATCTTGATTGATATATTGAGTTAATTGTGGGAATGAAATTCCTTTAAGGTGGGGAGGATGTGATAAGTTGGATTTTCTCTCTCATTTAATTAATGTACATATTGACTCTTTCCAATGTTCTGTTGTACTCAATATCCCTCTCTCCCTCAACTGGATGAATTTGAATCACACTACACCCAATTGATACATTGGATCTGATTAAATATCACTTTGTACTTATTTAACTATACTGAGTAAATAATTACAATTTCAAAAATGAATTTTGTATTTAGTACCCTAAATTATAATATGGGATCCAAAATAATAAATTGAAAAGTAGAGAAAATTTTTGAAGTAACGGTGGAAATTTCATCTCAATCAGAGTTACGATTTGGGAGATATGAATTTTAGAATATTACCAAAGAAATACACTTTTGAACTAACTTAAACAAGTCAGCCATCTATGGAAACTCTACTCGACCAATGATAGAGCTCCATTTTGGGACTCCAGATCCACACTCCTAACCTTTGGATCCATGTGCAGTCCAGTATTGGACCCTAATCTAATGGCTCCCGCATTCTCTTCTACCTTGTGTTAGATAAGGTACAATAGCTATTGAGATACTTTTGCAATGGCCAATATTGGACTCCTAGGCCCCAACTAAATCTCCCCACCTTCCTATTTATTCTTCCCCTTTCATTTGTACCCATTATCTATAAATTGTGTTCCCTTCCCCCCATTGTGGCTTTGGACCTCCAAGCTTGGATCAACTCTGACGAGCTCACCCTTCTTCCCCAGTCATCCTCGCATTACCCTGAGCATAGTAGTGAGCTTGTTGGTCCAATTCGAACCTCATTGACCATCTTTTACTACTCAGAGACCCCCCCACCTTCTTGCTTTATTCTCATTAAAGACTCTACGGAAGCCCCAGCCACCTAGGCTGGTGCATTATGGGGAAGATGGCAGTCGGCCATTGGATATAGGCATCCCTAGCTAGATATAGATGGGATCGCCCTGACCGATCGCTAACTGCACCTCACTCTGCTGGTAGTGAGCAGAATCCTCCAGCAACAAGGAGCCACTAACGACCTCGCAGGAGTGGATACCAATGGCGGGTGTTCATTCTTGGCTCTGGACCCTTGTATGCCATACATGTCGGCCAAAAAGAGGCCTAGCTACATGCCCCTTTGGTTAACTCTTAACTTAGTCATGTAGTCCCTCATGTTGAAGTAGGTGTCATTAGTAGATTTGAATTTAATGACCCTCATGGAACCTTCCTCTAGGAAGTTGGTCAATGGCTATATAATATTTTTTCTTACAATGGAAATGCACTTAAAATATTTTATCATGTTAATAAGAAAGACGGTAATTGTGTTTCTTTCTTTCTTTCTATTAATTAATTTCTGCCAAGCATATATATACATATATATATTCTATTAAACATGTGAGTTTAAATCTTTTACAGCCTACTCATCATAGTTGTGCTAATGTGTATCCATTTAATGATTTTAGGTGCCCAGATACACATGAAACTATTACACTAATCATTACTTCTACTCTTACATGATAATTTTCTGGTTTTACTCTAATGATATATAACGATATGAAAATGGAAGTCACATGTTTTGGAATATGAGGACTAAGATCATAAGACAGGCCCTAGGTTAGTTTATTTTGATATGTCATATTGTCTGGTACCTTATATATTCTATGTTCTTGATTGTGGTTATATTCATGCATATATGATGTGCCATTCTAGGAGCAGGTGCATAGGTCCTCTCTCCTTTGGGTGTCTATCCATTAGTAGTATGGATTCAGGTAAAAAATGGTTGTGTGACACATGCCCTTCTTCTTATTCCTCCTCTCTTTGCTAAGAGAAAAATCTTAATCTTCATATGAAAAAGGTATTCGAGGTAGGGAAGTAAGAGCCTCAAAATATCTACATGGTTGGGCTAGATCTCTTACAAATGTCCTATTCATTCCAATTTATGTAGCAAGTGATTGAACTCAAGAGAGTGGATAGGGGATATTTGAGACACAAACTCTTAAATATTGCATATAGGAGTTGATGGGGCATCTAGCAACGTATCTAATCTCTCACATAGGTCCTATTTATAGTTGAGGGTGCCTTGTAGACTCTAATAATGATAGGGACAAACTCTAGATGTTTATAAAGGGAGCTTGTAGGATACCAGCGATCATATTTCACTTTTTGACCCCTTTGTAGTAACTAATTTTGCACTTTGCATAACTAACCATAATCTCAACAAAACAAAAAAGGTTACTAGTATGACAAACAAATAATCTTGGTTGAAGGAAAACGTGACTCGACCAATGACATTCTCCGATCATTTCCTTTCTCATTGGTCGAGTTTTCTATTAGTATAACTCATATGATGAAAGGGTTTGTTTGGGCCCTTTTAGGGTGATCAAAACATTCCAAAGTGCATCATAACTCATTTTAATAATTGCAATAACCATTAAGGATTTTTTTTAAGTCATAGAATAATAACAAGTGATCATACCAAAGACCTAGACACATATATCAAGTCTTCAAAGAACTTTGTATTTGTGCATGTATGACTTCATTTCTCCTAATTAGGGTTTGCAAGTTAGGACATTTAGAAAGTGTCTAGCCAATTTGAAATCACTCAAGGATAAGCATTAAACACAAATAAGTGGAATGGTTTAATCGTCTTTAAAACCTAACTTTATGAAATGTAGCTTCTTGAGTCAACACACCCTCCTTTTAAAAATGATGAGCCATTTAGTAAATGTATGGGAAGCTTTCAAGTAAAACCATACAAGGGTTACAAATAATTGAGTTTGTGTTCTTCCCTTCAACTTATTCTAATTCAGCTCATACACTCCCCCCTCCCTAATTTATGCTATTTCTCCCATAAGGTAGTTTTCATAACATTTATAGAAACTATATCTCCCCCCCCCCCAAACATAAAACATGTATTATCTCCTTTGACATGTCAAAAAGTGGGGGTGAAGAGAAAAAAACACAACTTGTTAGAAAGGGAGTGTAGATGAGAAAAACAAAGGACTTGTACAAGAAATGGATTGTAAAGAAAATGAAGACACGCATTTGAACAACCCTAGATTCATTACTAGAACTAATTAATAAAAGACTATGCAATCAAGTAAATAAACTAATAGATTTTCCAAACAAAGAACAAGTTTGAGTATATATGAAACAATATATAAGCATAGAATACGTATGGATATTAGTATAATCACATGTAGAAAGACTACTAGTATATGATATCACAAGTTAGGACTAGTAGTAGGATCTAGATCATAGAACAATATGCGCAAGTTAAACATGCTATGGATAGATGTAGAGAAATACCCATATAAAGGAATAAGAAATTCAAGAAATATGGATGGATGTACTCACTAGAAAATATGCATCCCTACTAAAATATTTTCACAATAACAAACATAAGTGGCAAACATAGAAAAAATTAGTACTACAAATAAGTAGCAAGTTAGAGCAAAACAAAAGAAGTTTAATCACAGTCAAGGGTTTCAAAGAGATTATCATCAAGACATACATAACAAATCAAGAAAATAATTTCAAGATATAGGAATATACCAGTTGTTGAAAAACATGAAGATGGATTTGTATGCAAGATGGAAATTTAAGCATGAAAATATTCATATATAAAATATACAACCAAAGAAAGTTCCTTGGTTGAGAAAAACTAGTTGGAGGGAAATTCACATTCAATAATTCTTTTGAAAATACACTGCATAGATTCATCGATCGAGATTCAAGGTAAAAAAAATCATCCAATGTCAGCATCTAGGAAAACCCCAAGGTTTTTCATCGGCCAAGTTTTTCTCTGGGCACACTCAGTTGATGAATGTTTGTATCCAACTATACATAATTTTTTAAAGAAAAAATATCTAGAGGTATAATGAACTATAATATAATATACAAACGTGTAAAAAAGTTAAATGAAGCATCATAAACATTTTTTAGCAACAAAAATATGACAATTATAAAATGCAAAATTTGACTCACAAGCCGCATGTAGAGTGCATACAAACTTGGAAAAATCAAGCAATGTTTGGATATGAGCATGAAGACAATTGCAACTATTAGTACCATTTGTTCCATGACCTATTTCTAGACTATATTTATCTTGCATCTCTTCTTTATGTGGATTGAAAAGTCAATTTACAAATGAATAGCTTTTGTCAATCATTTTGCCAATTTTTGGCAAGAAAAAAATGAATGGTCCCCAATCATATTTTTGGGTCCATAGGGATTATCTTAACCAACCGATTCATGTTTATTTTTTGTTATTTCCTAAAAGTAAAATATGTAGAAAAATAGTCATTTTCCTTGTAATAATTACATGTGCCCTTAGCCTTGGAACTAGAGGAATCTCCATTAAAAAATGGAGTTCTTGTTCCTTTTTTGTTCCTTTGACTATAATCAAATCTAATACCATCTCTACCATTTTGTTTTGTAGTACATCTACATTTTATTAATATTTTTTACAATGTAAGAATCTTTGCAAAGAGGATATCAAAGTATGACTATCATGAATAAGAGAAGTAATGGAAGAAGACAATTGACTAGTATCATCTCTAGTATTCAAAAGATCAATCTCTCAGAAAATAGTTTTAGTCACATAAGTACATTTTTCTAAATTAAGAGCAGGAAAATCATTCTCTCTACTAATAATAAAATAAAACAAGATTCTAGATCATTGACTTTAGTGAGCAATGGAGAATTCTCTTATTCTAAAGAAGAAAACTTAAAAACATAAACATTTTTAGTTTATAATATTGTCAAGGTAATCTCTAAATCCTCATTAGTACTCTTAAGAGCATCAATATCAAATGAAGAACATCAAGGGTTTGAACCATCTCTTCATTGTCACTAGGTATACAAGGTTGAGATTCTAAAGTATTTATGTTATCATGAAAGCTAGTAATTTAAATTTTAAGAGCATTTACTTGAATAAGATAGCCATACTTTCCTATCTCAACACCATTGTGTCTCAATCCAGTTATAGAAAAAGCTCCTTAAAAGATGAATTATCCTCTTGGAAGAAAATTATATAATTCTCAAGATCCCCGTATTCTACATGCAAGTTGTCAACAATTTTAGCAAGCCTTTTCATTTGATTTCTAGTAGATTTAAGAGAGGAATAGGTAGAATGAATTATCTCAAATAAAGATTATTTATCTAGAGATTTTACATTTAACTCATTTAAGTTTTCATTTGAACTTTCCACGAGGGCAAGAAACATTCCCCAACTTCAATTCCACTAGATCTTGAACTAGAGCTTCCACTTGAGTCTTCACTTGAACTTGAGTTGCAGGAGTCCCTAGGGAGTTTGTGACATTTTATCCCTCTTATTTCATTTGTAATGATGAGTCATTTTTCCTTGTGGGAAATCATCCTTGTAGTGACTTCTTTTCCCACATCTGAAGCACCAAGTGGAGGAAGAAAGCTTGTATTTGAAGAATTTATCTTTGGATTCATGGTGTTGTCTTATCCTCAGAAGGATAAATGAGTTGAGGGAGAATGGAAACAAAAAATGTCATCCTTCTTCTTTTGGTCATTTTGTTCAAGATCATCTTCATCTCTAGTATTAAGCCTTACCTCATATTCTTGGAAACTTGTTATGAGGTTTTAATAGGAGGATGTGAGATATTTTTTTAATCCTATATGTCTAATGCCTTCTTCTCTCACTAGAGAGGAAGAGAGAAGAGAATCTTTCCGCACAACTTTGTGAACTCCATTTATTTTTTTACAAGTTTGGAGGATTGTACATTTATTCTACCTTCCTCGTGTAGGACTCAAAAAAATCTATCATTTATAATCATGCTACCAACACATCTATCAGTGCCCAACCTAGCCCACAATAAAGTTATGCAATGAAAAAACCTTCAAAAAAAGAAATACATGTCAATCTATATTATGTTCAAAGTATTAGCAGTGAATCCATCTTTTCACCACGTATGGTACCCCTATACTCTCCAAGATCATCAGACCCCTCACATTAGGTGTAAGGCCTCTTGGTTCATATATGATGATAAAATTATCGAAATTGAATAATGCCCTTCCCATCTCCTTTTCCACAATGTTACCTTCTCTACGGGTGAGCAGTCCACTGATAGACTTCTCTTCCTTCAAACCCTTTACCATGTCTTGTATCTTTTACAACCTCCAAAGAGGCTTTCTTGTTCCCCGCATATTTTCAACCATGTTAGAGTTATCCATCTCAAATATGACCAAGAAGCCTATAACACCCCACTTTCTACAACATCTAGTTATCACTGAGCGGAAGCATATTACTAAAGGGGTGTCACAAAATGCGATTCTTTGCCATTACAGTAAATGAAACACTTTGAATTGAATGAAATTAGATTCATACATGGTTCTTGGGAAAAATGATACTACATCGTGTTCATCTATAAAATCTAATCCACTTGGTAACATGACTAAACATAATGTAAATGATATATAAACTTAGTATCTATTTGGTAAATGCCACACCGGGCTAAGCTTGAGGATCTCCTAGTACTTGATTGTCCTTTTTATCTTTCATTTGCACCAAATCTTGTGGACATCGCATCCCCATCCATGCAAAACAAGCATCACATTAGTAAGTGGTATTCGGTACTTCATATGACAAAAAATAATAACTTGACATAAATTAACTTGACATGAAATAGTTTAACATCAACTTGAACATGGATTATCTTAAGCATTAATTGAATAACTTTAAACATGATGAATTGGAAAAGTAGATATATGCCACCTCTCTTAATGCGTCGTAGTAAACCATTATTTCCAGGAATTCCTATAAGGCTAAGAAAGCCCAAAACAACCTCTTCAGTTCCATAAATGAAGCACATATAAAAACTTCGCCAATTCCTTAATTTTCATCATTTACTTAGTCCTTGACTTAGACATTATCTTTCCTTAGTCTGAATCTTGATCATAATGGGATTTCTCCCTCTTAATGCCATGATGGGATTTCTCCCTCAACAACCATAACAGGGTTTCCCCTTCTTGAGAATGATTGATTAATCTTAATTGTAATCATAATTAGTGTTCTACCATAGACCATAAATAAACAACAAATCAAACAATGATAATTATACATGATGTCTTTTGTGAAAACATTCATAGTTAATGAAATCAACTAATGTGCATAATCATAAATAAACATGCATAAACCAACATTAACTTGTGCCAAATATGCATGGCCCACTTACCGATAGCAAATCACCTTAAGGTTAAGTCCTCTGACTTGATTGGGTCTTTAAACTCCTGAAATCATAATATGTACTTACATTTATAATCATGAAACCCTAATCTGGTTCATTGAATTATTGAAGAGTTTTCATGAGGAAAGAAGCATTTGAAAACAACACCAATCGGTAGAGAATAGAAAATCCTTTCCAACGCATACTTTTTGCAGATTTTTCTAATAAAATATTGATTTATTATGAATTTCTGAAGATTTGACCAATTAGAATTCATTAAAAATCCACATGGGCACCAAATCCAAATCAGCATTGGGCCTTGTCTCAGGTGGCCCTGTCACATCTAGGCACGTGGCTTGGCCCCACTCCAAATATTGACCATGTGGGCAAAGCGCCAAAGCCTGGGTCAAAAGATAGATATACCCTTACTAGAAAAATCAGGCAATTGAAATAACTAGGGTAGAGGGGTAGCATCACCCTTGCCATTGTTCCCTATAGCAGTCGGTTCCATGGAGCTTCATCGAGGTGGAGAATCTATGATTAAATGTCGAGAAGGGTTGTTGTCCATGGGAAATGGAGAGCTCAAATGGCTTCCACTATTGACAACAAAGTTATGCACCCTTTCCACACAGTTGGTGGTGGTCAGACGGTCGAGTTTGATTCAATGGAGAACCACTACGGATAGGGGAATAAAGTCTGATTGAGGCAATGAGCAGAAAAATATATGCACACCCTCAAAACCAAACATGAAACATTGAAAGGTAAAAATGGAGGTGATGGTTAAGCTATGTGGCAAAGAAAGGAAAAATGCCATAGTCATTGATACACAGACAATGCCACTGTACGAAGATAGGTGATGTTTTGAAAAACCTCACGAGACAATTGGGTAGAGGTAAAGCTAGGTTCTTTGTGTCTACATGAGACTCTTAATTCAGTTCCCACAAGATAGAGCTCTCAAAGATCCTCATTGGCAAAGCTTCACCCGCTCCAAGAAATGGTATGGTTGGAGACCACCTAGGAGATATGGGAGCCAAACCAAGGAAGGGGTCGCGTTGGATATAATCTATAGATGGTCAAGGGTAGGTAATTTATCAGGAATGGCACAAAGGCTAATAATGGCATTAAATGCCAGTGAGGGGAAAGTGGAGTAGGTCATATAGTTTTAGAGGTATTGGAGTCCAATTGAGGGTACAGTAGTCCACTTCTAGGGGCAGTGGTACTCAGCATACCTAAATAGATGTGAGGTTGGCTGCAAGGGAAACTTCCAACTCATGGTGAGAGGGGGAGGAAACCATGATTTGGGCATTTCTCAAAGAAGGAGAGAGATAGGATGAGTAGGGGCTTGTTAGGTCTAGGAAAGGGTGATGAATGTGGTGGCGATGAAATCTCGTATGTAGGAGTTATGGTGGTAGAGAATCAAACTGGGAAAGATGGCATGCAACTTGTCCCAGTTTCTGAAAAAAGATCGAAAGGTAGCTGAAAACTCCAAGACCATCTGATTGGAAATCAATAGCACCTTGATACACGTGAAAAAGAAAAACAATAAAAGGGGCATGATAAGAGAAATTTCTAGAGTTTAGGAAAAATCATTGTATTAATTGATTTCACAATCAAACCCTAGGTAAACTATATGGAAACTTCCCTAATTTAATTGGAGGGTCAAACAAAGTCCAAATAAGTCCATATTTTAACCATAGGATAATTAGGTAGTCTATATATTTCCTAGACAAATATATTTAGGTTTTTCACATGTTTCTCCCATACTTTCTATTTCTGTCTTTGCATTTAATTTTAATACATAAATTGATTAGATAATTGGAAAATACATTCCTTTGTGATTACTTGAGTCTTATTCGAGATAAGCATCAATTATTCCCTCAAAATTTCATGTATTATATATTTTTATGCCTTTTGAGTAATTTTGTTATAGGAGAGATAAAATGAGAGGTTAATGCTATTTTCTTCATATGAATACAAAACTAGAAAGGAAGTCATTTATTGTTTTCCCAAGTGACTACATTATCACATATCTTTGAAATTAGTGCATAGGGACAGTCATGATTCCTTTTTGTAACCCAAGTATGAGGAGAGAGAAATAGGCTAATTATACTTTATTTTATGTTGTAAATTAAAAAGGAAAAAGGGAAACCAATGTTTATATTTTCGATAATGCACACATGAAAGAAAAAGTCTATTTTGACTGTCATTTTAATTTTCTTACTTCATCATCCTTTAAGAAATGTCATTTCATGGTCTTTTTGCATTAAGACCCTCAACTATTTTATTTTAAGCAAAACCACATTCTAAGGCTTAAATTATCCTTGAAATTTTAGGATGTTACAATTCTATCCACCTTAAATAAATTTCGTCCTTAAAATTTTCCTTAGGCTACTATCCACCTTAGGGTTTTGCTTACCTCTTCGTTTAATGATAGTTGACATGTCAAGGTCCACTTATGTTCAAAAAATTTCTTGGAAAGAAATATGTAACATAAGGCATCTAAATTTCATAATGATTTTGTGAACATGAATTAACTATTACTTTGGTAAAATTGTACTTAGGGTTTATGAAACCAACTCATTAATACACTTAGCATATCTACCTCGACCTTGTCATGACTTTCTAACATTAGGTGTCGATGAATATCTAATCTTAGGCCTTGTAGGTACCTCCTACATTCCTAGATATGTGATGATCAGGCACATACCAAGATATGTGGGATCATGACATGCTACCTCTCACTAACCTATTAATACATGTGTCCCACACCACATGAACTAGCAATAAAGGAGAAATGCATTAAAAAGTCTTATTCTTATGACAACCCTCTTCAATTCTGCTAGATCTCCAATGATAAGATCAAGACTGGGGGTTACCAACATATTGTGTGATATTATATTTTATGGGAAATGGGTTGTTCGTGATCTACGGGGTACTGAAGAACTTAAGTCCATTTTCTTAGGATTTCTGATGGATAAAGGAAATGATCTCTTCCATTTTGTGGACCTGGAGAAGAACTCCCTGAAGGGAGCTTGGCACATGTGCAGAGTTAAACATGAAGAACTGGCTTAGGTCGGATGACTCTGGAGCATCAAATCACCCAACAGAATCATGGTAAGCTGCTGGAAGTTTATGCATAATAAATGATCACCAAGGAAGTATTGCTAGGATTTAGCTTAGCCTCTAGATGTAGCATGTGCAAAGAAGCAAATGAAATAGATAAACACATATTTTGAGAATGCAAATTCACACTGAAACTCTAGGAGAGGGCTTCATCCATGCTCGAGCTAACTCTAGAATGAATAGAGGACCTGATTACATCTGGAGAATAAAAATAACAAAATCCTAGCTATTGTTATAGTGTAACACACTTGGGTGAGTAGAAATTGGGTCATTTTTTATGATGTGAGATTATCCACCAGAAGGGTGTGGGATACCATTTTTTGTGATTTTAAAATCCGCATAGGTAGTTTTTTTATTTGAGCCTTTACTCTCCCCACTTGTACAAAAGTTGGTTTTAGTAATGAATAGAGAAGTGCACTTACTGATCAAGGAGATACACTCTTTAATTCTCAATTGGTTGGCCATGCCCATTGAGAATGGAGAGGCTATCTCATTATCTAGGGTCAGGTTGATACTTGATATATAAACTAGGTGATCTTGCATTTCTATCTCTTCTAGGGTGAAAACTCTAGTCATTCTAGGTCGTGGTGTCTTTTCTTAGGAATCTATTTCTAAATCTTAATCTTACATCTTCATTCTAGGGTGACTATGATAATCATATTTTCCTAGTGGCCATTTACCAAATTGCTCAGATACCATATTGTAACATGCCACTTTTTGCAAAATTTAAATATCACTTAATCGAAGCATATTGCTCAAGGGGTTGTCACAATATGCTATTATTTGCAATTAAAATAAATGAAACATTTTACATTGAATGAAATTAGATGCATACATAGTTCTTGGCAAAAAGGAGACTACATCATATTCATTGAAAAAATATAATCTACTTGGTAACATGACTAAACATAATGTAAATGATATCTAAACTTTAGATCAACTTGGTAAATGGCACCCCGACAGGCTAAGCTTGAGGATCTCCTAGTCCTTGATTGTTATTTCTTTACTTCACTTGCTCCAAATTTTATGGACATCGCACCCCCAACCATGTGAAACAAACAGACATTAGTAAGTGGTATTTTGCACTTTATATGACAAAAAGTAATAACTTGACATAAATAAACTTGATATGAAATAGTTTGGCATCAACTTGACCATGGATTACCTTAAGCATTTATTGAATAATTTTAAACATGATGAATTGAAAAAGTAGAAAGATACCACCTCTCTTAATTCCCCATAGGATCCCATGATTGATATGAAATCCCATAATGCTAGAAAATTCGATAATGACCTATTTAGGTCCATAAATGAGGCACATATAAAAACTTAACCAATTCCTTAAATTTCATCATTAACTTAGTTTTTTACTTAAACATTATCTTTCCTTAGTCTAAGTCTTAATCTTGATCATAATAAGATTTATCCCTCTTAATGCATGATGGGATTTCTCCCTCATAAACCATAATATGGTTTCCCTTTCTTAAACACGATTCATTAAATGGAATCATAATTAGTGTTCTATCATAGACCGTAAATAAACAGCCAATCAAATAGTGATAGTTATACATAATGTCCATCCATAATTCATGAAATCAACTAATGTGCATAATCATAAATAAACATGCATAAACCAAAATTTACTTGTGCCAAAAATGCATGGCCCACTTACCTATAGCAAATCACCTCAAGGTCAAGTCCTCGGACGTGATTGGATCTTTAAACACTTGAAATCATAATATGTACTTAAGTTTATAATCATGAAACCATAATCTCATTCATTGAATTATTGAAGAGTTTTCATGTGGGAAACAATTTGAAAACAACACCAACTAATGAAGAATCTAAAATCCTTTTTGACGCATATTTTTGCGGATTTTTTAGATAAAACATCGATTTATTGTAAAATTCTAAAAACTAACCAATTAGAATTCAAGGAAAAATCCACATGGGCAAAAAATCCAAATTAGCGTTGGGCCTTGTATGAAGTGGCCCAATCACAGTTAGGCACGTGGCATGGCCCCGCTCAAATCTTGACCACACGGGCAAAGTTGGGGTCCAAAGGTAGAATTACCCTTGCTCGGAAAATCAGTTGATTGAAATAACTAAGGCAGAGGGGTAACATCACCCTTGCCATTATTCTATGCTACTCTCAGATTCATGGAGCTTCACTAATGTAGGGAATCTCTAATCAAATGTTGAAGAGGGTGGTTCTCCATAGGAAATTGAGATCCTAGATGGCTTCCTCAAATGACGGTGAAGCTATGCACCCTTTCCACATAGTTGTTGGGGGTCAGATGGTCGAGTTCAATTTGATGGAGGACCACTACAAATAGGTGAACATAGTCCAATTGAGGCAAGGAGAATAAAAATATATTCACACCCTCAAAACCAAATAGGAAATATTTAAAGGAAAAAATGGAGGCAACAGTTAAGCTGTGGGGTGAAGACAGGGAAATGACATAGTCATTGATACACAAACAAAATTTACAGCACAAAGATGGGTGATGTTGTGCAAAACCTCATGAGGCAACTGGGTAGAGGTCTAGGGAGTTTCTTCGAGTCCACATGAGACTCTTTATCCAGTTCACACACACTTGTGTTCTTAGAAGCTCCTCATTGGAAAAACTTCACCTGCTCCAAGAAATGGTTTCTCAGGACACCCAGGAGATATGTGAGCCAAACCGAGGAAGGGGTCATGTTGGATATGATTTGTAGATGGTCTAGGGGTAGTTAACTTATCAGGAGTGGGACGGTGGCTAAGAATGGCAGTGATCGCTAGCGAGGGGAATGTAGACTAGGTCAAAGAGTTTTGGAGGTAGTGGAGTTCAATTGATGGTAGAGGATTCCCCCTCTAGGGCGATGGTACTCTCAGCATACCTAAATAGATGTGGGGTTGTCTGCAAAGGAAACTGCCAACTCATGGTGAGAGGGGGAGGAAACCCTAATTTGGGCATTTCCCAAAGAGGGATAGAGAGAGGATGAGTAGGGGCTTGTTTGGTCCAAGAAAGGGTGATGAATGTGGTGGCAATGAAATATCGTACAGAGGAGTTATGGTGGCAGAGAATCAAACCAGGAAGCATGACACACAACTAATCCCAGATTTTGAGAAAAGATCAGAAGGTAGGAGAAAAATCCAAAACCATACAATTGGGGATTTACATCCACTTGATACATGGAGAAAAAGAAAGAAAAAGAAAAGGGGTGTGAAATGAGAAATATCCGGACTTTAGGATAAATCATTGCATTAATTGATGTCCCAATCAAACCCTAGGTAAATTGTATGGAAACTTCCCTAATTTAAAATGGAGGGTCAAACAAAGTCCAAATGAGTCCAAATTTGAACCATATGCTAATTAGGTAGTCCATATACTTCCTAGACAATTAGATTTAGATTTTGCACATGTTTTTCCCATAGTTTCTATTTAGGTCTTTTCACTTAGTTTTAATACATAATCGATTGGATAATTTAAAAATACATTCATTTGTGAGTACTTGAGTCTAATTAGAGATAAGAATTAATTATTCCCTCAAAATTCCATGACTTATATATATCTATGCCTTTTTGAGAAACTTTGTTAGATGAGAGAGAAATAGAGAAGTTAATGCTATTTTCTTTATATGATTACAAAAGTAGAAAGGAAGTTATTTATTGTTTGCCCAAGTGACTAAATTATCACATATATTCGAAATTAGTGTATAGATTTATGATTCCTATTTGTAACCCAAGAATTAAGAGAGAGAAAGAGGCTAATTATACTTTCATTTTATCTTGAAAATTAAAAAGGAAAAAGGGAAACCAACATTTATATCTTCCAGTTAATTTGTAACACATAATGCACACATGATAGAAAAAGTCTATTTTGACTCTCATTTTAATTTTCTCACTTCATTATCCTTAAATAAATTTCATTTCATGGTCTTTTTGCATTAAGACCCTTAAATATTTTATTTTAAGTAAAACCACATTCTAAGACTTAAATTATCCTTGAAAAAATGGGATGTTACAAACCCTTTACCATCTCTTGACTCCATGGGTTGACAAAGAACCTCAAGATCATTAACAATGGTATTGAGCCTTGAATATATCTCAGCAATATTCATTGTCTTGTCCATGTGGAAGTTCTCTAGTTGATGCATGGGCATGTTGACCTTACTTTCCCAGACTATACCCTTCCCTTCATAGGTGACAAATAGGTCATTCCATATGTCATGAGTTGTCTCACACCAAGATTTACAATTGAGCTCAGTGAGAGAGATGGGGCTAAGGATGACAATATCTTTTTATTTAAGGTTGTGTTCTTTAAATTAATAGTGTTCCAATCTTCTATATCTTCCTTTGGTTCCTTACATGGAAGATTCACCATTTTCCACAACTCAAGCCTTGATCCTTAATTGTGTAAATTCATTCTCCTCTTTCAATATTGATAGTTTCTCCCATGAAAGACCAGAATGTTGAAGTATTGTGTCCCTTGATTTTTGCACATCTTTTCCTACTTATGGAAGTATTTCTTGGAGAAGACCTTGCTCTTACACTAATTTTTGGAGAAATAATTGACTCAAGAGGGGTAGTGAATACAGCTAAAACTACTTAAAAATCACTAGACCTTCAAGATATTTCCCTAAATAATATCACAAGCATGTGATGCACCGAATAAATGTCATTCTCTGAGGCTATTTTATATTGATTTTTGTGCACTATTTGATCATTATCATATAAATGTATGCATGATTTACTATCATTAGCCTGTGATACTTAATTGTGTCAAATAAATGTAATTTTAATGTTCCTGAATGAGTTGTTATATTTCAAGAGCTTATGTTCAGATTTTGGTGAATTTTAGGTAATTTTACAAGAATCTACATAGCTCGGTACTAGTGACTTTGGAGTCAGTGGTATTGACACATGTTTAGTTTGGAATAGAGAATAATCGAGAATTCTAGGTAGTACCGATGTTGGGAGTCGATACTACTGACAAAATCACAGTGTTTGATTCATAATTAATCAAGGAAACTCTGTACTATCAACTTATAGTTGGTAGTACTGATAAGGTCACAGGAGCCCACAATTATAGAGGGAGTCGGTAGTACTGACACCCAGGTCGGTAGTACTAGCATGTCATGATCAAGTAGATCTAAAGACAACGTTTAGTTTGAAGGTTGAGGAGTTATTTCACCCTGTAACGACTAAAATTCGGGACTAAATTAAAATTTTGAAATATGATTTATATTCCTTCAAAAATGAATTTTCTTTTGCCTAGATTGCACTCACATTTGTCTTCCATTGGAAATATCTTGAAACCAAAACTCTAGAATACAATTTATCCTCATTTGTCTTTGGAATTGCATAAAGTGGTACTAAGAATTTTAGCATTCATTCATAGAGCAAATAATTTCTTTTACTATTTTAGACTAGTAAACTAGAAAAGTAAATATTTTAGTAATTAGACCAATTGCTATTAAACCACCATTCAAAATTGCACTAGAAATAGAGTAATGAATTAGGAGAAATGAATAGTGGTAGTAACACCATTGCATAAGGCAATTTACTAGTATTTATTAGCAACCTAATTATGGGGCTTGATTGAGGCCCATTTACAAAGGGTCTTCTACCCTAACCGCATGCCCACGCATCTGAGATGCGGTTGTTACCGCTACAACAAAGAACTAGAAGGTAACAACCCCTAACTTCATCCCTCACTCCTCAAATCCTACTCCCCCTAACCTCAACTACTCTCTCTCTCCCTCTCTATCACCAGTCCTTGTCTACTAAAGGCAATCGGTGTGGAAAAATGACCGTCTCCACTAAATGGTCGACGAGTTGCTAGTGAAATGGTTGTTGAGTGCTAAGTCATTACCTAAGCTCTATGCCTCCCCATAACAAACATGGGGTGTCACCTCGACCTCAGGATGAAAACCCTAGAACCAAGGCCTTTAAAGATAAACCCTCCCTCAACCTACAAACCAGAGTCATTGCCTCCCTTTCTCAGATGATCGCTCTGCCTCTTCCACCCATCTTCAACATTGATGTTGTGTATAGATCTACATATCACTGGTAACAACAATGGCTGCAAGATCATCAGCCTCAATGCCCCTACCTCTCCCTCTTGTGTCTTGCAACATGTACTGCCACCCTACTGGCCTTCCCTATTGTGCGCTGAGGTGACAGGAAGATGAAACTATCGCGACCAGTAGACACTAGCACCAACCATGTTGGACCACCATGGAAACCAACAACGGCGGTGCACTACAACACAGATCCATCACCGAGCACCACATGCAACCTGGTCACTTCCCTCGCCAGCAAGAAACAGACCCATGACCACCATCGCCACAATGCCTATGAATGACACCCAAACTGGCACATCACCATGTGCCATCCACCAAACCTATAATAGAACCAGCACCTATGACACTACAAGCATGACTGAACATCCCACTTCCACTTGGTCTCCACGGCGCCAACCTCGATCAGACCTGCAACCATCTCGTCGATGGCATGCACACCTATTGATTCCCCTCGCAACTTTGAAGGCATGTAAACACCACTGTCGTTATCATAACTAACGACATCGTCGAGTTTGAAGGAGTCTACAACTGAGTCTTTGACTCCCTTCTTCCTCCTGCACCTATTGCACTGTCCATCTTGTTGTTTGCCTCACCAGCCACTAGCACCATACCTTCTTAGCCACCTCTGAACCTTAACTGTCTGCCCCTCACCATCTGTAACACCATTGATAGATGTAGATCATTTTCCATAACCAAATCAGCCCTCAATGGTGAGTTGTCATTAGCCTAACCACCTTCCTAAATTTTAGATCTTCTTGCCAGCTTGTGCATCACACTTTGACCCTATAAGCATGTTGCACACCAATAGATCGACAACCATGTTGAACACCTGCTTCAACTACCTCCATGCTCACCACCGGCCAGATGAAGAAAGGACCATGAGAAGATGATCGATAGGCCATTGTCTATGGGGGGCGGTTGAAAGACCGATCAATTAGGAGCAATGGAACTTCAACAGCTCAGATAAATATGATGGTGACCAGAATAGGGTTGATCACGCATCGAGTATCACACGCCAATCACAGAATAGGTAGGTGAGTTTCCTAATTCCACATTTTAGATTGGACAATCTAAGCAACATAATCACTAACATAACTAAACTTGGTATACCATAAGATAACCTCGATAGTATAAAATTTAGAAATATCTTATACTCCTATATATACATCCCATTGGGGTATGCCTATATCTATGTATGTGTACATGAGATAGATGAGAAATATGTGGTTACTATATAGTGATACGAATAAATAAAATCCTAAGATAGAAATTAGGCTATAACAATCAGTAACCATAATAATATATGTCACAAGTTGGCTTTCCTACTACACATTATATTAGTACTAACCTTGACATATATGGGTTCTTATAAATATGTTTTATATGATAACCTAGTAAAATTTTATAGTCCCTAGTATGAAAATCAGTATGCTAATGTGATTATTTTCATGAATCAATAACCCAAGGATGAACACATATGCATATCTATATATAGTGGCCTATTAAAAATGCATATGAATCTAGGAAATTGATCTATGTAGACCGACTTATTCAATTCAATGATGTATGAGAGAAAGAGTAGGTATCCTTCCATGTGCGACTTTATACTTGAAAAAGTATGCTCACAATGACATGTTGGTTTGACGATATTATCCTCATTCATCTAAAAAAGGTGATATATTTTATTTATATACATATATAAAATTGAGATCTAAATACAAGTGTATGACTAGTATATATATGTATATGTATGTTGGATGAAACCTAAATACTTCCATACAAATATTTGGATATATACTATCTTACAAAGTAAACATCATAGACCCTAATTACTAAATAGAATTATATCATAGTAGAGACAAGATAATAATTGAGGAACTAAAATAAGGAGAATATGATATATTTAAATATAAAACATTGATCATGTGGGGCCTAGTTATAAACCCTAGAATGATGATAATGGGAGAAATATGGAATATGGATTGAAAGTGGAATTGATTATATGTACAATTCGACTAGAACCCTAAAAGGAGAGATAATGGAAGAATCATGAAATAGTAATAACCCTAGATGGGAAAGATAATAGAAAACATTGAGCAAGTAACTGGATTCCAAGCCAATATCATATAGTGATAAAATATCTTGTCTTTCTAGATCTTACATGTTCAGAGTCCAACCAAATATTGAATGGTGAAGGATCATGAAATCTTATCTTGAGTGGAAGGTACTAGATCTTCTATTTAATTGTTGAACTATTTTTTCCTCTTGATGGACACACATATATCTTGATTCGTGTTGAATTCCATATACTTTTGAAACCTTTATTTATTCTTGAAAGTTCACCACTCTCATTTGGTAATTGATGAAATATTGTTGATAATAATCTTGGCACTGGACTTGATCTATTGGCGTTTTGACTCCCTGTTGACTTTGGTCCCTTAGGCTTTGGCCATATAGAGCTTTGGCTCACTTGAGTGGGCCAAGTACCCCACAACCCTACGTAGTGGATAGGGATTAGTTGTCCCCAAATTAAATGGAATAGATAATAAGGCACTAGTGTCGTTCTCTCCTAGAATGTGAGAACACAAGGCACTTAGCCCTAAAAAAGACATGATAGAAAGGTGCCAAAACTTGTCAAATAGAATATCTTAAAATTGATATACTTTGTGACTAGCTTGGATAAATTTTGCATACTTGAATTAGTGAATCTTTATTAATGATATTATTGTGAAAGATTTGATATCTTGAAGTTGATATTGGAATTTCTTTTTGTTAGCCTGTAGTCCACCAAATAGTCCTTTCCTAACTTTTATTATACATACAAATCCTATTTCATACATAGTTCAATGATTGGATTCAATACCAGCTTTGTTGACCCTTTACTTCCCTTCAATGGGGTCCATGTGTGGTTTTTTCCATCTAAAAACTCATGGACAGGTGGTAGATGGAAGACCTTGAAGAGATGTGCATGGGTAGTCCTCCGGTGAAGACTAGATAGGAACGCATTTTTATTTTTAAACTTGTAATCATATTTGTCAGCTTCCATGACTCTGATGTTCAAGCATGAATGTAATGAAGATTCTTTATACTTTTGATACATTTTGTAAATATTTGATCATAAAGATTGAGTCCTTACACACCCTAACTGATTTCTATGACTTTGGGAGATTTCGGCAAACTCTATCAATCGTGTTGTATTTCATTGGATGGAAATTGAGAGCAAGGAGAGGAGAAAGCATAGAAGAATACTACATTTGGGATGATCTGGGCACGTTCAGTGGACGGTTTTGCAGCCGAAAGGTAGAAAATTGGCACATGTACGAGAGGGGATCACTTGGACTATCTTCTTCAGGGGTTCTTTAGTCTTACTAATGTTCTCCACATTTTCCTTCTTCTCTCCAATGTTTTTGACCATGGAAACCCTGTGGGGCTAAACCCCTTATTTTTTAGGACCCGGGAGTAGCCTAGTTATGCATTATACTTGACTTTTATGCACTAATATATCAATTTCTCTTAATTTCTGGACTTATTTCTATGATATTGTCATGGATACTTAACTTCTATGATATCAAAGGTCATCAATGAACTGAATGAGAAACCTGACCTCATCGCTAGGATGCTATGTCAAAGGGATGGAAACTCTTCTAAAGGAGAAGAAGGGGAGTGCAAGTTTGCATGACAAAAAAACTACAGAGGACATGACTACTCATGGAGAAAGGATCCAAAATTTTAATGGAGAAAGGATCCTAACAACTTTGACCAGGACCCATCTCAAATGCAGCAATCTAAGCAACATCAAAGTCATCTACAATAGCAATACCAACAAGATAGGGGCCCCAATGAAACAGTCTGCATTGAAGACATGCTAGGCAAGTTGGTCAGCCAAAATGAGGCAATCATTGGGAAAACACACAGAGAACTATAGAATCAAGGAGCACTATACTCAACAGAGAGACAAAAATTTCTCATATTGCGGCAGAGGTTGCGTCCTTTAAGAAACCTACTCAGCAGGGGTTCCCAAGAAACACCAACATACCTACTGACAATCAACATGTAAAGTAGTGATGCTACACAGTGGGAAGAAGTTGTTGAATGAGTAGAAAATAGTTCCAAAGGCAAAGGACAAAGAGGATGATAAAGGCTCGTCAGTGATTATTAATGTAGTTGATTCAGTTGAGCCAGATATTGTAGTAGGGGACAGGATAGTTGATGTTGAAACTCAGGAACATGAGGATCTAAGGAAGGAGGCCTATGTCCCACCTCACCAGAGGAAGGTGGAGAAGCAAGTGCCATTCATGAACAGCTTGAAAGCTCAGAAGGTTGAGAAGCAATTTCAAAAGTTCCTAGACAGCTTCAAAAAGCTTCATATTAACATTCTGGTTATTGATGCAATTATGTAGATTCCTTCCTATGGCAAATTTCTAAAGGATTGGATCAACAAGAAGAGGAGGATAGAGGATTCTAAGGTGGTAGTTCTAAAGGAACAAGTTAGTGTTTTTATTCTGGGAACATTGCCACCAAAAAGGCAGGATTCAGGCTATTTTAACATATCATGCTATATCAGGTGGACAAGATTTTGATAAGCTTTATGTGACTCAGGGTCTAGCATCAATCTCATGCCCTTGACCACCTTTAAGAATATGGGTCTTAAGGAGTCTAGGCAAAGCAATATGACCATACATCTGGCTGACAACTCATTGGTGAGGCCTTATGGTATTTGTGAGGATGTTCTTGTCAAGGTGGACAGATTTGTATTTCCAGCAGACTTTGTAGTCGTGGACATGCAAGATGGTCAATGCAATGAATTATTACTCAAGAGGCCATTCCAAGCCACATCTGATATGATTCTAGAGATGGGCAAAGGTAGACTAACATTGGGCAACAGAGAAGAGTGTTTTGAAATCATGATGCCTGAGTCTACATAGACTACTGGGGGGAAAGCATAGTGTCACATGTCACAGTAAGTCCAAGAAAAAGCAATTTTATTTCTGGGGAAGCCATTTCTTGATATGGATCATGTGATGACACAAGTCCACAAAGGCACATTGGCGGTGGACATCTTGGAAAACACAAAGGAAATTTCTTTGACAAAGGTTGTTCAATGTCCTGATGATAAAGAGGAGGAATACTGCCTAGCAATAATTGAGGAGGCAACCTCTACTGCTCTTGTTCAAGCATATCTGCAATTGCCTTTGGAGGCATGTCTCATGAATCTGATAGATGAATATACCTGACATTGTTCTTTGGAGGAGTGTGTCTTGTTTCTCAAGGCACTACCATGTTATTACACGAGACACTTTGAGAATCTAGGACCACCTCCTCCACCATTTGTTCCCATCTTTATTGAGTCCCCCATATTTAGCCATTTCCACTGCATTTGAAGTATACTTTCTTGGCAGCACATGAGAAGCTTCCAGTCATCATTTCAGCTTCATTGAGCACTCGAGAAGAGGAACAGTTACTCGTGGTTTTGAAAAACCACTTAGTAGCATTTGGATGGTCTGTAGCGGAAATCAAGGGGATCTCCCCTAGTTTCTTCTAGTATAAGATCAGACTAGAAGAAGGAGCCAAACCGATCATGCAACCTCAGTAGTGACTCAACCCCATCATGACTGAGGTAGTAAAGAAGGAGGTAGTAAAACTTTTATTTGTAGGTATAATACATGCTATCTCTAACTTAAACTAAGTTAGTCCAAATGAGGTGGTTCCTAAGAAAGGGGTAATAATAGTCACAACTAATTCAAATGATGAAATGATGTCTACTAGATTGGTGACTGGATGGCATGTTTGTATAGATTAGAGACATTTGAAAGCTGCCACTTTGAAAGACCAGTTTTCACTCCCGTTTATCGGTCAAATTCTTGAGCGGCTCACCAACCACTCTCCGTTTTGTTTTCTCAATGGTTATTTCAGATACAACTATATTTCTATCGAGTCACAAGACTAAGAGAATTCAACCTTCACTTGTACTTATGGCACTTCTACGTATCTTCAAATGTCATTTGGTCTTTGCAACACACACCTTTCAATGATGCATGCTCTTCATCTTTTCTGATATGGTAGAGTGTTGTCTGGAGGTATTCATGGATGACTTTTTGGTGTATGGTGAATCATTTGAACATTGCCTTGACAATATTGATAAGGTTTTACAAAGATGTGAGGACACTCACCTAGTTTTGAACTAGGAAAATGTCACATTATGGTGAGTGAGGGGATTGTTTTGGGACATAAGGTGTCCAGTAAGGGAATGGAGGTCGGTCTGGTAAAAATAGAATTCATCTCTAATCTACCTCCACCATCATCGGTGAAGGGAGTGAAGAGTTTTTTAGGGAATGCCATATTTTATCAATGATTTTTCAGAGATTTTTCAAAAATCACCAAACCACTCTCCAAGGTATTAGAAAAGGACATTGATTTTAATATTGACGAGCCATGTTTGAAGGTGTTTGAGGTGTTGAAGGAAAATCTTGTCTCTGTACCAATTGTCTAGGCTCCAGATTGGAGCCAACTTATTGAGCTGATGTGTGATGCATCAGATTATGCAATGGGGCTGGTCTAGGCCAATTTTGAGATAAGGTTCCCATGGTCATCTATTATGCATATAAAACTCTTAATGATGCACAGTTGAATTACACAACCACAAAAAAGAGCTATTGGCAGTTGTTTTTTCTTTTGATAAGTTCCACCAATATTTGATTGGGGCTAAGGTTATTGTTTGGACAGATCATGTAGCCATTAAATTTTTTCTGTAGAAAAAGGATGCAAAGCCTAGGTTGATTATATCTATATTGCTATTCAGGAATTTGATATTAATATCAAAAAATCCCATCTTGCTTAAGCAATGTAGGGATGGTATTTTGAGGAAATGTGTGTCGGATTGTGAGTTTGAGAGCATATTAGCACCATTGTCATTCATTATCTACTGGGGGTCATCATGCTAGTTCTAGGACTGTCACCAAGGTTTTAGAATGTGGTTTCTATTGGCCTACACTTTTTAAGGATGCATATAACTTTGTTCTGCATTGTGATTTGTGTCAACATGTAGGTAATATTTTGAAAAGACATGAGATGCCTTTGAATGTTTTTTAGGAAATTGAGGTATTTGATTTATGGGGCATTGATTTCATGGGCCCGTTTGTGTCTTTGAATTCTAATTTATACATATTTCTTGTTATTGACTATGTGTCTAAGTGGATGGAAGCAATTCCAACCCACACCAATTATGCCCAAGTTGTATGTAGGTTTGTGAAGGATCAAATTTTTTGTAGGTTTCGTGTGCCCAGGTTGATCATTAGTGATGGTGGATCTCATTTCATCAATAATACTTTAGGGCACTTTTGAGTAAGTCTGGAGTAAAACACATGGTAGGTACTCCATATCACCCCCAAACCCAAGGGAAAGTTGAGGTGTCTAATAGAGATATCAAGAAAATCTTAGAAAAAATAGCCTCAAAAAATAGGACAAATTGGAGCATGTTGCTTAATGATGCCCTTTGGGCGTATAGGGCAGCCTATAAGACACCTATAGTAACCACTCCTTTTAGGTTAGTCTATTGGAGAGCTTGTCACTTACCCATAGAGTTAGAGCACAAATCTAGATGGACATAGCAAAAATTGAACTACAATTTGGATGAAGCGGGAAGAAAGAGGATGTCGGAATTAAATGAACTAGATGAGCTTAGGTTTGATGCATATGAAAGCTCAAGGATCTACAAAAAATTAACCAAAAAGATCCATGGTTGCCACATCCTACATAGATTTTTCACTCTAGGATAAAAGGTTCTTCTGTTCAATTCTAGGTTGAAATTACATCCTGGTAAGTTGAGGTCTAGATGGAGTGGACCTTTTGATGTAGTTAAGGTTTTTTCCCATGGGGCAGCATAAATAAGAAATGGGGCTGAGATATTCCTTGTTAATGGATAGCATCTTAAACACTACTTTGGGGGAGATGTGGCGAGAAAAGAGGAGGAGTTGAAGCTCAAAGAACTTCACTAATGGTTTAATTAGGATTGTCGAGGCTATGGCATAAAACAAACGCGTTTGTTGGGATGCAACCCAACCATCATTTTAGTTCCTTACATTCAATTTTGTAGTTTCATAGCTTTAGTTTTTGTTTTACAAGTTTTTATGTAAAAAGGGTACCTTGATCAATTTTTTGTGGTGTGCAGGCTGAGTACCAGTCGCTTCTACCCACCTAGGTGTTGGTACTACCAACAAGGTCATAGGAAAAAGGATCAAATTTGACTAAAGAACTCGGTACTACTGATGACATCACAGAGTGGCCATGCCAAAATTTAAAGAAAAATTGGTACCACCGACCCATAAGATGGTAGAACTGACATTTTCCATAAAAGGAGTCAAGTAAACCGATAAGGACTCAATACTACTGACACAAAGTCGGTAGTACCAATGGAAATGTGTTCTCCAATTTTGAAACACCGAGTTCCCTCTCAAAAGCACTAACAAATTTGAATGAGTCAATACTACTATCCCAAAAGTGATGCTACCGACGTATGAAGACACAAAATCCAAGGGAGAGCCATCTACAATCGAGAACGTTCATGTCTGACAATTGGTACCACTGATCTATGGCACAAGTAAGTAATACCAACAACTCACTGGTACAACTGACATCGGGCGATCCACTTCAATGACATCAGCAAATTGAGATTGTCGGTATCACCGAGTCACACGGATTTTAGATGAAAATTCATTAGTACCAAATCTATCTCGGTACTATTGATGTGACGGTAGGGCTACGGTTGAAGGTATATAAGGAGGGATTGGGTTTCATTTTTTCTTAACACCTTCTTCACTCTTACTTCAAGCAAGCAAGCGCAATCATCTCTGGGTATTCAGAGTCTACATCGAGCACTCTTTCTCTCAACCCCCTTCTTGTACTAGAGATGGCACCAAGGAGAGAAGTTTCTTCATCAGTAGGGAATCCTAATGTGATTCTAAAATCAAGCCATATCACCCACCCTAATATTGACATTAAGAAGGTATATGAAGATCTGCAGAAGAGGGACATGGTGGTGACACGATATGGAGACCTTATGTTCCTCGCCTCCTTGGGCTTTACCCACAGCATGTGCCAAGTCTGGGAGCATCAAGGGCTGGTGGGAGACAGTCCATTCTTTAGTGACTGGTTGACCTTCTCAGACCTTCTCTGCAAGTTCCTTGCATCATTGGAGGTATGCATAATCCATAAGCATGGGGATGGATGAATGGGTGGTCGCATCAACTTTCGCCTTTACAACTCCGACTATCATATGATGATGTGGTAGTTCAATGCCATATATGGATGGCCAGATGGTGAAGAACATTTCATTCCCGACAATTTTAATATCAAGACAGCATGGGAGTTGTTGTCAGAGGTGCCAAAAGGCCATCATATTAGCTGGCACACAAAGTCTATCACCGACATCAAGCATCATTTTTCTCACATACTTCATTGGCTCCTTACCAACACTCTCTTCACCAAATCTATCCAAGTCCAGGGGAAGACTCAGAGGGTTGATATCTACTTTCTATACAAGCTGCTAGAGTTAGGAGGGAGGAGTTTAAACTTTGGTGCCTTCTTCCTCTCGCATATGATGGGTGTAAAGTGACTGGTGCAAAGGACTCCTCCTATTCATTTTGGAGGATTGATCACCCTGGTAGAGATGCACATTTCTTGATCTATCCAACACCAAATCACTGAAGGTAGATCCAAAGCTAGACCTAAAGCACTTCAAGAGATCAAGCTTTCTCAATGTACACTAGGGTACCGTATATGCATGTTGTACCAATGGGTACACATTACAAGGAAAGGGCACTCCCTGACGTTGTCTTCGACTTGCAAGGAATCCACCTCATGCAGTGGCTTGTAGATAGCTCATCAAATGAGGAGGAAGATGATGATGCAGCATAAGACCAGGAGCAGGAGCAGGATGAAGAAGAAGAGGAGGAGGAGGAACCCACCATCCCTATCACAAGGAGGTAGGTTCCACACAAGAGCCCTCACACATAGGGAGCCTCCATTTCTTATTCTCCATCGCCATCACAGGAGGATGATCCATATTCCATGGCAGGAATTTATGGAATGTTGTAGGGAATACAGTAAGGACAGCAGCAGCAGAATGTGACTTTAATGGGCATCCAGGATGTCTAAGGACGGCTCTACCACAACCAACAGGTGACATTCAAGAATAAGAAACTTCTATTGGCCAACCAAGAGAACATGCACATGCACCTACAGCGGATGGAGAGTTACCAGAAGTCGTTCTTCAACCATTATTGGAACCAAGGATACTTTGGTGGTTATCCACACTCTCCACCAATGCCACAATGGCCACCAAATTTTCAGGGGACATTCTACCCCTATGATCCCACCATGCCACAGTCATCACCACCTCCCTTCTGTGCGGTACCACTATTCCACCTCTTAAGTTATAACTTTGACTATGCGGTCAAAGTCAAGTTCAAGCTTGGGGGGTAGTTGGAATAGTTCCTATCCTTAGTTTTATTTGTTCTTTAGTCTTTATTTGCTTTATTTGCTTTTTAGTTTTATTTTTCCAAGTTGTAGGATCCACGAATATCTAGCATAAAAGTGGATCTTAATTCATGGTTCATGTCAATGTCATGTGCTCTCGTTTGTGTTGCAGTGGAAAATTAAAATTGAAAATTTGGCTTAATTGCAAACTTCTTGAGTTACACCTCTTAGAGGAAGTGTATGGGCTAGTTAGCTTAAGGACATTTAATATGGATAGGCATCTTAATTATTCATGTAATGTGGATGAAGATGGGGTTTGATCCTAAAGTGATCAAATGATTAATAGGATCTTAAATTGAAGTTTAAGAAAGAAACCCTAAGGTTATCATGTACACAGGTTATTAGAGAGGGACATATTATAATTCATGAAAGGCATTGTATCTTAATTATGTGATTCCATCCATCTTCCATTAATTTTGACTCACCGCCTTAAGATGATTAAGTAATATGAATTATTTCCTCTTGTTTGCATTGCATGACATTATAGGTTACATGATAGTTAGTTTTCTTTTATTTCATTAGTTACAAAATGAAAAAAATGATATTTATGCATAAAAATTATTTGTTCATATCATTCTAGTTGCATAGAAATTACATGTAGATTGTACTCATTTCTATATCATGTGGGTATCATTTTCCTTCAAAATATGAGTGCAGGATACACATCCATACCCTCAAGAAAAAAGAAAGAAAGAAAAACAATTAATGATATGTTAGTGATGATTGCGGTCTGTTGGACCTCGGTTTTGATGGAAATATTTTCATGTGGCATAGGGGTCTAACAGAAAGGACCCTAGTATAGTAACGGCTCGACAGATTCCTACCTGAGCCAAGATGGCGAGATTTTTTCAACTACTGTAAGATTATCCATCTACCTATCTATGAGTTGGATCATGCTCCTATCATATTGACAACTGACAATAGAGGCATAAAAGGGAGGAAGAGGAGAAACTACTTTGCTTTTGAGCCCATGTGGGCTGGAGAGGAGGATTGTGAACATACTATTAAGGAAGCATGGACATCCAAAAGAAGTAGGGATTTAAAGGCAAAGCTGAATGCATGCAAAGACAATCTCAAAATGTGGGCTGCAAACAAGTTTGAGAATAGGAAGAAGAAGGTTCAAGAACTTGAAGATGAACTGAGGAAAATACAATATCTCCCCCCAGACCAAGATATGCTCCAAAAAGTTGAAGAAAAATCAAAATAACTCCTATACTAGCTTCAGAAGGATGAGGAGTAATGGGCAGTGTGTGCACGAGTTAAAGAACTAAAAGAGGGAGACCACAACACGACCTACTTTCACCAAAAAGCTACAAATAGGAAGTGTAGAAACTGGATTGAGGGCCTTGAAGATGAGTAGGGAGTGCTTAGAACAAATGAAGGGGAGATTTCAGCCGTCATCACCAACTACTTCTCCCAACTTTTCCAAACTAGTATTCCTACGAGTTTTGAACAAGCAGCAAAGGGCATCCAGAGTTTGATAAATGAGACGCAGAAAGAAGACTTGGAAAGAGATATCACTAATGAAGAAATATGGACAGCCTTAAAATAGATGCACCTGGATAAGGCCCCAGGACCAGACAGAATGAAAGCTATGTTCTACCAAAAATACTAGAACATAGTGGGCAGGATGTGACAAACTACATTAAGGGATGGTGGAAAGGTTAAAGAAGCATGGAGGAGATAAACGACACACTGGTGGTGATGATCCCAATAACTGAAAAACCCAAAATGTTGGCTAAATGGACATCTATAAAATCCCTTTGTTTTGATTATGACAAACATTTCATTCTTATTAATCTAACGAGCTACTTGAGTGTGCAGGATGACAAAGCAACAAGGGAAAATCTACAAGCTTACATATTTACATTTTCATGTAATGTAATCACTATTGTAAAAACTTGTACAAAAATATAATGTACAAGTACTTAGAATTGCATGTAAATCAAGCGTTAGATTCTCCCTAGCTAAACACCACAGTTAGACAAGTCATCCCATTCAAATAGGATTATTTTTGCACACTCACACACATAATTAGTGCCTAAATTGAAACCTTGAAACAGGATCAATCTCGGTCGAAAAACCCCTCGACCGAGACACTCTCGGTCGACAATCTTCTCGACCGAGAAAGATCCAAAGTAGCCGTTAGACACAACAGACAAGTTAGTTGGCAGTTGAAGAAAGACGTTGCAAATCACTTGTTCCAGAGAGCCTGTCGGTCGACAAAAGTTCGACCGAGTAGGTGTCTCGGTCGACCATTTTTCGACCGAGATGGTCTCTGACAGCAACTGCAGAATAAATTAATTAGCCGTTGTTAAAGCAACAACTTTGTACCTAACGGCTAGTTAAGCACTTAGAAACCCCTAGAAGTTGTCTAGAACGTCCTTAAGCATCCTTAGGCCATTCCTATAAATAGGACAAGCCATAGGACACTCAAAACTCACTTTTTACACTTGAAAAATACTTGAGCATACTTGAGCAATCTGTTGCAAGCAATTTGAGCATTGTGATCATTGGCCTACTTTCTCCTTAGCTCAAATTCGTGTCCTATAGGCTAGCATCTCCTTACTACAGCACTTACACTTCTACACTCATTGGTTAGGAGATCAATACGCTTGATATAGGCAAATCAAGCCTTGTGCTTAAAAGGATAAGTTGTAATTTCTATTTCCTTTCTTGTTCCTTTTTATCCTTTGTATTCTCCTTGCTACTCCTAGGGTTGGAGGCTGCGGATTGGAGAGAGTTTGACTTCTCAGGTGGAGAAGGGGACTTCAAGCTACTTCAAGAAGGCTATCGCACGGGAAGCTACTTCAAGAAGGCTATTGCAACGGGAAGCTACTTCAAGAGGAAGGCTGCTTCAAGGTGGTGCAATTACTTCTAGGTGAAGGCTGCTTCAAGGTTGGGCGATTACTTCTAGGTGAAGGCTGCTTGAAGGGTTTAGGAAAAGAAATTGTATTTTATGTAAAATCCTTGCGAGGTAATAAAATAAATTTCTTTTCAAATCCCGATTGGGTAAGCAACCGGGTAGTGGACTGACTTCCTTAGTGTTTGCTAAGGTTGGAACCACTCTAAACTCTTGTCTTCTTGTCCAATATCTTTGTGGTTGTTTGTTTGAGTTAAATAATTGTTAAAATTGTTATAAAACTCTATTCACCCCCCCCTCTAGTAGTTTTAAGTTGGTATCAGAGCGAGGCTTCAAGGAACCCTAACAAGGTCTTGAAGAAATGGGTGACGGAGTGCTCAACAACCTCAACATTGAAGGGACACTTGTTGCTAGGCCTCCAGCGTTCGATGGAACAAACTACCAATATTGGAAGAGAAGGATGCAATTCTACTTCCAAGGAATCAACTGGGATCTATGGAGAATGGTGTCTACTCCATATATGCTCCCTCAAAATGAATTTGCGGAATGGGATGCAAACACGGTAAAGCTGGCCCAAATGAATGCAAAAGCTGTAAGTATCTTATATTGTTCTATTTCGGTAGGAGAATTCAATAGAATATCAAATTGTGATACAGCTTATGATATTTGGCATAGACTGTCCATAACCTATGAGGGTACAGTCCAAGTCAAAAATTCCAAAATTAGCTTGCTTAAAATGAAGCTTGAACATTTTTGTATGGATCCTAATGAATCTATTAGTGAAATGTTTTCAAAATTCTCTACCATTGTTAATGGTTTAAGTGCTCTAGGAAAACCTGTCCTTGAGGAAGATCAGGTATCAAAAATCCTTCGATCACTTCCTCCAAAATACAAGCCAAAGGTGACAGCCATTGAAGAAGCAAACGACCTCACTCGACTCAAAATGGAGCAACTCATCGGCAATTTAGAAGCTCATGAGGCAGATCTAGAAGAGGAAGAAAGAAGAGAACGTGAACATCAAAGTAGGAAGAAGAAGGATGTGGCTCTCAAAGCTTCAAAAATCGTCACACAAGAAAGTGAGGAGTCAAGTGAAGAAGAAGGAGAAGAAGCCTTGATTGTCAACGGTAAGAAATATAAAAGGTTTAAATCTAACAAAATTTCTAGTTCTTCTACCCCTCCCAGGTGCTTTGAATGTGGGAAGAAAGGGCATCTCAAAAATGAATGTCCCAAAACAAAGAAGGGAAAGAAAAGCTCACACAAGAAGAAAGGAGAAAAAGCCTATAAAGCTGCATGGGATGAGTCAAGTGAGAGTGAAAGTGGAGAAGAGGTGGAATGTCTAATGGCAAGAGAAGACAATGAAGACTCTCAAGAGGTAAGCCTAATTGATCTTCCTAAAGAGGAGTTAGTTACTAATTTACAAGAAACTCATGATAAATATATTGATGCCAAGAAGAAACTAAAAAAGGCTATAAAATCAAATGATGAGCTCATTGCCAAATTAGATAAACTTGCTTCTGAAAAGAACAACACTGATCTTGAGAATTTATCTTTAAAAACATCTTTAGATGATTGTACTAGAAAGCTACTCACTTTAGAAACAAATGTTGATTTTCTTTCTAAAGAAAAGACTTATTTGTTAGCTAAACTACAAGATTTTCAAACTCACCCTATTTTGTGTAACCATTCGGACTATGATAATCTTGTAAAGGAAAAGGACTCATTGTTTTCTGATTTAGATCAAGCAAGAAAAGATCTACACAAGAAAATGAATGACATTGCTATGTTGCAAAGAGAACTTTATGAGTTAAGAAGAAAAGATATACTTGATAACATACTAAGAGTTGGCACTGTTTTCAATGGAAGAAAAGGTTTAGGATATGCTCCAAAGAAAAATCAACCCAAAAGAACTCAAACTAGGTTTGTACCTAAGAATACAATGGCTAGAAAGAGAAATGAAGTTGATTCTATTACTTGCCATTTTTGCTTACGTCTTGGACACTATTCCTTTTCATGCCCCTACAAGACTAAGGAGTCCGACTTAGTTTGGATCCCAAAACCCCAAACTTAGTAGAGTAGAATGTAGTTGAGATATGACCAAATGCTTTATTTTGCTATTTATATTGTCTTATCTCAACTAAACAAAAGGTGTCATGCATATTGTTATTTTTCTGCATTATTGTACTGAAACAGAAACCTTGTCGGTCGAAGTATTGTCGACTGAGCTTTGGTTCGGTCGAAGTATTGTCGACCGACTAGATGTCTTTAACAAATCAAATTTTACAACACCTATTTCGGTCGAAAATTGGTCAACCGAGAAAATTTCTGCGTTTCTTTGCTTGTAATACAGTAACCTTCTCGATCGACAAATTGTCGACCGAGACAGATGTCGGTCGAACAATTGTCGACCGACTGGACTTCTGATTCAGAACTTTTATACAAATCTATATTTAAATGATTCTAACCATATCGGACCATCACATGGGTACCAAAATCTACATTCTAATGCAGGAATGGGTGGTTGACAGTGGTTGTTCCAAACATATGACCGGAAACAAGGATGCATTCCAAACTTTTGAAGAAAAGAAAAGTGGAATAGTCACTTTTGGAGACAATGGTAAGGGGAAAATCGTTGGAATAGGTAATGTTGGTACAAACCTTGAAATTAAGAATGTTCTACTTGTTGATGGTTTGCACCATAACTTGATAAGTGTTAGTCAATTATGTGATAGTGGTTATGATGTGTTATTTAACAAAACCTGCTGCAAGTTATTAATAGAAAATACTACAAATGTTGTTTATGAAGGAAATAGAGTTGGAAATCTTTATATTCTTAAACCTAACTCTATGAAAATAGTAGTGGTAAAATGTTTGCTTGCAAATGACAATACCTTACAAATATGGCATAAAAAGCTAGGACATGCTAGTTCACATGTTATCAAAAAGTTAGTAAAATATGATCTTGTTCGTGGATTGCCTACTTTATCTTTTGATCAAGTTGAAAACTGTGAACCATGCACAATGGGAAAGCAAACCAAAACATCTTTCAAATCAAAACATGTACTTAGCACCAGTAGATCATTAGAATTAATTCATATGGATTTATTTGGACCAATGAGGACACAATCAATCGGTGGTAAGAGATACTGTTTTGTTATCGTTGATGATTATAGTAGATATACATGGGTACATTTTATTGCAACTAAAGATGATACTATTCATGTTTTTATGCAATTTTGTTCCAAGATTGAAAATCTCTTGCAAAATAAAATATGTACCATTAGAAGTGATCATGGTGGGGAATTTGAAAATCATACATTTGAGGCTTTTTGTACATCTCAAGGGTATACTCATAATTTCTCGGCTCCACGTACCCCACAACAAAATGGTATAGTTGAAAGGAAAAATCGATCCCTACAAGAAATGGCTAGAACCATGATGCTTGAACACAACACACCTAAAACCTTTTGGGCTGAAGCTGTAAACACTGCTTGTTATGTGCTAAATAGAGTAACTGTTCACTCTCATTTGAAGAAAACTCCATATGAAATAATACATTCCAAGAAACCTAGAGTTGACTACTTTCATACCTTTGGCTCCACATGCTACATTTTAAATACCAAAGATGATAGAGACAAATTTGATTCTAAATCACACAAAGCATTCTTTTTGGGATATTCCACTTCTAGCAAAGCTTTTAGAGTATATAACACTATCTCTAGAAAAGTTGAGGAATCCATTCATGTTTCTTTTCATGAGGAGTCAAAATCTGAAAATCTAGAAATTACTGATCTCACTAATCAATTTGAAAATTTAACCATACCAAATGATAATGAAAAAGCTACTACATCCAATCCCCAAGTTGAAACACAACCTACACCTAGGCTTATCAAGGATCATCCCCAAGAACTAATTATTGGAGATCCAAATGATAAAGTCAAAACTCGGTCTTCCTTCAAAGATGTAGCAAACATGGCTTTTGTTTCTATCATTGAACCTAAAAAGATATCCGAAGCTCTTAAGGATGATTATTGGATAATAGCCATGCAAGAAGAATTGAATCAATTCACTAAAAATGATGTATGGGATTTAGTTCCTAAACCACAAGATAAAACCATAATAGGAACTAAATGGGTTTTTAGGAACAAGCTAAATGAGTCAGGAGAAGTAATAAGGAATAAAGCTCGGTTAGTAGCACAAGGATATAATCAACAAGAAGGAATAGATTTTGATGAAACATATGCACCCGTAGCTAGACTAGAAGCTATTAGGATGTTACTAGCTATTGCTGCCCATAAAAACATTAAGCTCTATCAAATGGATGTCAAAAGTGCATTTCTAAATGGCATTATTCAAGAAGAAGTTTATGTTGCCCAACCACCTGGCTTTGAAATACCAGAAAAAGGTGACTATGTTTATAAACTTAAGAAAGCACTTTATGGTTTAAAACAAGCACCTAGAAATTGGTATGAAAGGCTCAAAACATATCTTTTTGATAATGGTTTTTCTATTGGAAATTCAGATTCTACTTTATTTTTCAAAACATATACATCTGATTTCCTAGTTGTGCAAATATATGTTGATGACCTTATTTTTGGAGCTTCAAATGATTCATTGTGCACACAATTTAGTGATATTATGCAAAAAGAATTTGAAATGAGCCTCATGGGTGAACTAACTTTCTTTCTTGGTTTTCAAATTAAGCAAACACCTGCAGGAATTTTCATAAGCCAAGAAAAATATACTAAAGAACTCTTAAAACGTTTTGGAATGGATCAATGCAAACATGCTACTACTCCTATGGCTACTTCTGTCAAAATTGATAAGGATGAAAATGGGGAACCTATTGATGATTCCTTATATAGAGCCATGATTGGTAGTTTGCTTTACTTAACGGATTCTAGACCGGACATTATGTTTTCTGTTGGTATGTGTGCTCGATTTCAATCACAACCTATGCATTCTCATTTTCTAGCGGTTAAACGAATTCTTCGTTACCTAGCCGGTACTACCTGCTTTGGTTTATGGTATCCAAAAGGACAATCCTTGGATTTCAAAGCTTATACTGATGCGGATTATGCCGGTTGTCGACTTGATCGCAAGAGTACTAGTGGTGGTTGTTTCTTATTAGGGAGAGCTTTAGTATCTTGGTTTAGCAAGAAATAAAATACGGTTGCCCTATCTACAACTGAAGCTGAATATATGGCAGCTGGGTCTTGTTGTGCTCAAGTGCTTTATATGCAACAAGTGTTAAGCGATTATGGTTTTAACCTTTCATCTACGCCTATTTTTTGTGACAACACAAGCGCCATAAACTTAGCACACAATCCTATTTTACACAGCCGAGCTAAACATATTGAAATCCGTCATCATTTTTTAAGGGATCACATCTCCAAAAATCATGTTTCCCTTCATCATGTTGATACGGAAGATCAATTGGCTGATATTTTTACAAAACCGCTTCCACTAGATCAATTTAACAACATTAGGAAGCAATTGCTTATCACTCCTTTGGAGGATGTTTTCTTTGATATTTGTGCTACTTAAACAAAAACTCTTGTTTACATTTTTGGCTTTTAAATGGACATCTTTTTCATTAGATTTGATGGGATATCTAATTAAGGGGGAGTTTTTTTTTTATTCTTAACGGTTATCTTTTTTAAATGACAAAGGGGGAGAGATAAATATAAAATTAACATTTAGTAATTATGTCAAACTCAATTAATGAGTTTCATAAATAAACTCTTGGCTTTACATTGAAAGTTGATATATTCCCAAATGATCTGGATTTCATGTTCCATAATTCATGGGGAATAATAAGCACACATTTTATACACAAGAGAAAAAGCTACAAAAGGTAATCTAAAGGTATGAAACTCATATGTTTTATATTTCCTTTATTTATATTTTGGAAATGTTTGTCATCTTCAAAAAGGGGGAGATTGTTGGCTAAATGGACATCTATAAAATCCCTTTGTTTTGATTATGACAAACATTTCATTCTTATTAATCTAACGAGCTACTTGAGTGTGCAGGATGACAAATCAACAAGGGAAAATCTACAAGCTTACATATTTACATTTTCATGCAATGTAATCACTATTGTAAAAACTTGTACAAAAATATAATGTACAAGTACTTAGAATTGCATGTAAATCAAGCGTTAGATTCTCCCTAGCTAAACACCACAGTTAGACAAGTCATCCCATTCAAATAGGATTATTTTTGCACACTCACACACATAATTAGTGCCTAAATTGAAACCTTGAAACAGGATCAATCTCGGTCGACAAACCCCTCGACCGAGACACTCTCGGTCGACAATCTTCTCGACCGAGAAAGATCCAAAGTAGCCGTTAGACACAACAGACAAGTTAGTTGGCAGTTGAAGAAAGACGTTGCAAATCACTTGTTCCAGAGAGCCTGTCGGTCGACAAAAGTTCGACCGAGTAGGTGTCTCGGTCGACCATTTGTCGACCGAGATGGTCTCTGACAGCAACTGTAGAATAAATTAATTAGCCGTTGTTAAAGCAACAACTTTGTACCTAACGGCTAGTTAAGCACTTAGAAACCCCTAGAAGTTGTCTAGAATGTCCTTAAGCATCCTTAGGCCATTCCTATAAATAGGACAAGCCATAGGACACTCAAAACTCACTTTTTACACTTGAAAAATACTTGAGCATACTTGAGCAATCTGTTGCAAGCAATTTGAGCATTGTGATCATTGGCCTACTTTCTCCTTAGCTCAAATTCGTGTCCTATAGGCTAGCATCTCCTTACTACAGCACTTACACTTCTACACTCATTGGTTAGGAGATCAATACGCTTGATATAGGCAAATCAAGCCTTGTGCTTAAAAGGATAAGTTGTAATTTCTATTTCCTTTCTTGTTCCTTTTTATCCTTTGTATTCTCCTTGCTACTCCTAGGGTTGGAGGCTGCGGATTGGAGAGAGTTTGACTTCTCAGGTGGAGAAGGGGACTTCAAGCTACTTCAAGAAGGCTATCGCACGGGAAGCTACTTCAAGAAGGCTATTGCAACGGGAAGCTACTTCAAGAGGAAGGCTGCTTCAAGGTGGTGCAATTACTTGTAGGTGAAGGCTGCTTCAAGGTTGGGCGATTACTTCTAGGTGAAGGCTGCTTGAAGGGTTTAGGAAAAGAAATTGTATTTTATGTAAAATCCTTGCGAGGTAATAAATAAATTTCTTTTCAAATCCCGGTTGGGTAAGCAACCGGGTAGTGGACTGACTTCCTTAGTGTTTGCTAAGGTTGGAACCACTCTAAACTCTTGTCTTCTTGTCCAATATCTTTGTGGTTGTTTGTTTGAGCTAAATAATTGTTAAAATTGTTATAAAACTCTATTCACCCCCCCCTCTAGTAGTTTTAACAAAATAGTAGGGGAATTCAGACCTATCAGTCTTTGCAATGTATTGTACAAAATAACATCAAAGGTGATGACAAATAGATTAAAACCGCTCATGGACAATATCATATCGGAAAACCAGAGTGCCTTTATCCTGGGGAGAATGATTACTGATAATGTTCTTATTGCATATGAACTTTTCCATGCTATGAAGAGGGTCAAAGGAAAAAAGAAAGGTAGTCTCACTCTGAAGTTGGACATGTCCAAAGCTTATGATAAGGTAGAGTGGAGTTTCCTTAGCTATATTATGGAGAGAATGGGCTTTGGGGTGAAATGGAGGGGAAAATTCATGACTGCATTACATCTGCCTAACACATGTTTGCCATCAACGGATACTGGACCAGGAGAATAAAGCCATAATGAGGACTTTTCCAGGGTGACCCTCTCTCTCATTACCTTTTCATTATGTGTGCTGAAGCTTTTTCTACTATGTTAGGCATTGCTGCACGTGACAACCTTATACACAGTATCATGCCATGTAGAGGGGCGCCACATATCTCTCACCTCTTCTTTACAGATGATAGCATCCTTTTTGCTAGAGCAACCTCTGCAGAATGCTTGAAGATAGCTGAAATGTTCAGCCAGTACGAATAGGCATTCGGACAACAGATTAACTTATCTAGGATAGAGGTGGTTTTCAGCAAAGGGATGACTGCCACAAAGAGGGAAGATCTTAAGGGGCTGTTGAAAGTGAGGGAGGTTGATCGGCATGCAAAGTACCTAGCTCTCTCAACATCCATTGGTAGATCAAAGAAGCACATTTTTAGTTTTGTAAAGGAGAGAATATGGAAAAAACTATAAGGATGGTCAGAGAAATTGTTGTCCAAGCCCGAGAAAGAGGTCCTCATAAAGGCGGTGGCATAGGCTATTTTGACATATGTGATGAGTATTTTCCAGATCCTAGCCGGTACTCTTGATGAGATTCCAAGTATAATAGCAAGATTTTGGTGGGGGGCAAAGGGCAATGAGAGGAAGATAGCATGGACGAGTTGGACAAATATGTGCAAGCCTAAAAGATTGGGAGGACTTGTCTTTAGAGATTTTCACATATTTAACCAAGCTCTCTTAGCAAAACAAATCTGGAAATTAGTTGGGAATCCAAATTCCCTTGTCAACAAAAAGTTGAAGGCTAGATACTTTCCCAGAACATCTATATGGGAAGCCAGGAGAGGCTACAACCCCAGCTACACATGGAGGAGTCTATGGGGAGCTAAGGCGCTACTCAATGAAGGAATGGAGTGGAGGATAGGCAACGGAAAAGACGTCAACATCTGGGAGGACATATGGTTGCCAAGAGAGGAGGACACCCTTGCTCTTTTCAAGACTTTGGATGAAACATCCTACGCCAAAGTGAATGACCTCATGAGACCAGATGGGAAGAGTTGGGACACTACAAGGCTGGAAGAAAGAATGCTTCCCGACAGACTACGTCGAGAAGATAAGGGTCATCCCACTTAGTATACACTGCTAGAGTGACACAGGGTCATGGTGACCAGCCAAGAAAGGGGTGTTTACTATCCAATCAGCGTATTAGCTTGGAATGTTTGGGAGAGAGGAAGTCCGGCAATATACAAGACAACAAGGAGAAGGGTTGTGGCAATGTATATGGAGAGCGGGTTGGGTTCCCAAAGTTGCTCACTTTCTCTGGAGAGTGTCCACCGGTGGCCTAGCAACCAAAGGAAGGTTGTTTGATTGTCACTGCATCGTGGATGGTACGTGTCAACTATGTACGTCGGAAAAGGAGTCCATCCCCCACATGCTTTTCTACTGCCCGAATGTGATAGAATTCTAGGAACAAATGGAACATGGAATCCTGAGGTGGGTGGATGACTACAAGGATGCAGACATCAATGTCACTATCGAGATGGTAATGGAAAGAAAAGATAAGGAAGCGATTGTTGCAGCTATGTGGGCTATCTGGAGGGGGTGCAACATGTGTGTCTTTCAAGATGGTGAGGTGCACAGTGGTTTCTCAATTCAATCAACCTTGGCCATGATCAAGCATGCATGTGGAGAGCAACGTGCACAGATGAGCAGCAATGCCCAATCAGACAGCAGCGTGATGCCCAGGTGGATCAGGTCGGTGTAAGGAAGGATAAAGGTCAATGTGGATGCTTCATCGGGGAAGATGGGGTGACGGCGGTTGGGATGGTGATGTGAGATAGCGAGGGTTGATTGATATCTTTTTCGGGCAAGAAGATCAGCAGTGGCACGGGGATAACAATACCAGAAGCCATGGCCATGAGGATAGCACTATTGTGGGTGAGCAACCATGGTGTTGAGCATGTGGAAGCAGAGACAAACTCTCTTGAGGTCGTTCATGCATGTAGCGATGCCACAATAAGGAGAGACTACTTGGGCATTCTAGCATAAGACATTGTTATGTTGAAGCAGCTTGTAGTATTTTGTTTGTCAGTCGTAGGTGTAACAAAGTTGCCCATGAAGCTGCCACTATGGCACGCAGAGGGCAAGTAGATAGGTTTTCTTTCTTCCAGTCATTTCTTCCATGTATTGCAAACCTTGTTACGGCTTATTTAGCTTAATTAATAGATGACGGGGGACCCCGATCATAGGATCCCCTGTCCTTCCTCAAAAAAAAGATATGTTAGTAAAGCCCAAGCATATGTTCCATCATGCTAAATAGCAGGCCAATGAAAAAAAGAGGCAAAAAGGAATTAGTGATGTTCTGAAATGAAGAGGGAGAAAGGATGCCCTAAAGCCTTCATAAGAGATGGAAACATTCACATGATGCATTTTTTTGTACTTCATTCTCATCAATTTTACGAGATCTTCGATACATGCATCATTTCATCAAGAATATTAGGCATTAGGATTCACGCATTTTTCATTCTCTTTTCCATACAGGTTCATCATGTTTTATTTTTGCATAAATAATTCAGATGTTACTTGTGATTCTTCATAGCCACCTATTTCATACCATCCATTGCTCTTATCGGTAGGCCACTTAAATGATTATTCTCCTCATCCATTCTTATAAGAAGAATTACTTCCAAATAGTTGGTAGTTAGGAAAGAGCATTATAGAATGGGGAATAACATAATGCACCAAGTGAATGCCTGATTGATTATGATGTTAACTACTCTCTTGATATCATTCACTGATCTAAGGGTGGATAGCTTTAATGGATATTTTTGGTCGCTTAAGAGCAGTTGATTGTTCAGTGGTCAATGAAGGCTGGTTTGGGACCGCCAGGTGGGGATGGTTGAGAAATGAAATTCATAGTTTATGTCCTTTAGCTGACTTGTCTCAAACATATGTGAGAGTGTATTGCTCGAGGATGAGAAACATTTAAGCTTGGGGGAGTTTGATGAACCGGAGATATGTCATTCTCACATGCTATTTTATATTGATTTTTGTGCACTATTTGTTCATTTTCATATTAAGTCGTGCATGATTTACTATCATTAGCCCGTGATGATTAATTGCATCAAATAAATGTAATTTTAGTGTTCCTGAATAATTATTATATTTCAAGAGCTTATGTTCGGATTTTGGTCAATTTTAGGTAATTTTACAAGAATCTACACAGCTCAATACTACCAACTTTAGAGTTGGTGGTACTGTAACATGCTCAGTTTGGAACGAAGAAGAATTGAGAATTATTGGTAATACCGATGTTGGGAGTCAATATTACCAACAACATCACAATGTTTGATTCACAATTAATCGAGGAAACTCAATGCTATCGACTTTCACCTAGTAGTACCAACAAGGTCACAGGAGGACGCAGTTATCAAGGGAGTAAGTAGTACCAACACCCAGGTCAGTAGTACCAACATGTCGAGATCAGGAAGATTTGAAGATAGCATTTAATCTGAAATTTGAGGAGTTATTTCTCCCTAAGTCACTTCTATGACTTAGGGGGATTTCGGCCAACTCTATCAATCACACTCTATTCCGTTGGACAAAAATCAAGAGCAAGGAGAGGAGAAAGAAGAGAAGAAGACCACATTCAGGACGATTTGGGCACTTTCAGTGTACGAATTTGTAGCAGGAAGGTAGCAAATCGGCATGTGTGTGAGAGGGTATCACTTGGACCGTATTCTTCAGGGATTCTTTAGTTTTACTAATGTTCTTCACATTTTCTTTCTTGTTCTCCTATGTTTTTACCATGGAAACCATGCGGGGCTAAACTCTGTATTCCTTAGGACCTGGGAGTAGCCCATTTATGCATTGTAATTGACTTGTATGCATTAATATATCAATTTCTCTTTATTTATGGACTTATTTCTATGATATTGTAATGAACTATCCATGATTGATCACCATAGGTAGTTAATTAGACCTTTAATTACTTTGAAAAAGAGAATTAATGGTTGGAAAGTCATAGAAATACATGTTTTTTATCGCCCTTTGAGAAAGGTGGCTTACGAGCATGAAGAGATTACCCAGAGTTTTCAATAAAGCTCCTAATTAATAACACAACTGATATGTGAGTGGGATTGGTATTAGATTAGGTAGTGAATTACACGGTGAGAGCGGATAATTCTTGCTACAGGATCTTAGTCCATGGTTAGGAGAGATAATTGTTGATGTTATGATTGTTAATTACAATGTTAACTGGGGTGAAATCATAACTCTAAGGAATTCTGTCCAATTGTGATCAATCACCAATAATTTTAGATTCACATTCTACATTTTTAGTTAATTAAACTCATCAAAGTTTTCTTCAGTCTAGCTGATTGTATTGCAGTATAATAGTTTCTGGATTTACATTTCCCCATGTTTGATATTTTGGCCTCATTGGACTATATTACCCTAATAGTGTGCACTTGTGTTTTAGGGTGTATACTAAATCCCTATCAGCATGAAAAGCAATGGAAAGATATGTTGAACAATCAACAAGTGAAGGAACTATTTATATTTGTCCCATCTCAAAGGATGTATCTCCAATACCTAGAGGGTTTAATCGCTAGGGTTTTAAACCCTGAGTTACTCCTTATATACCATTGTAAGAGTTACACCAAGAGACCACCCTTTTTGATATCAAAGGTGAGACTAGCTTTGCTTTTTCAGGCGATGGAGACAACACCTTGCAAAGGCCTAATATGTCACGTCCCCGGATTTTGATTTCTCCAAACCCTATTGGGAATGAGATGTCAGAATCCGAAAACTTCATCCAATCATATCAGAGAGCGATGCGGAAGCATAATACGCATACATGAACATACAACCATAACATTTCTCAACAAAAACATGTATATTTATACAACATGAATTATTACACAATGATTTACAGTTACATATTGAATGAAAATTCTACAAGTCTGAACATGTATGCTAATAGGATCTTAGACAATAGGTACAACCTGTACAACTTGCTCACATCTTGTACTTTTCTCCCATGCTATCTCTGAACCTAAAACATACGTGAAACAACAAATCAACACACAAGGTGTTGCGTACATGGGCAGAAAGATACATATATTTATAGCTTTTGTAATGTTGAAAAAGATTTGCAGAAGGAAAGAAAATCATAGAAAACACTTCTTTATTAAGTGAAATACGCCAATTTAAGTCATTTTCCTAGATGAATTGCATTATCAAGGTGGACTAGTACCAAAACATAAATATTGGGCCCATCCCTGTGTACCAAGTACTCTAGGGAAACTCCCCGTACACCGTGTACTCTAGGGAGGTGTACTAGCCAACATTAATCCATTCCCTCGTAAGGGGGATAATGAGCACCTTAAATAACTACAAAGCATCTACTTATCATTTATGTTTACAAGTGATAAAACACCGAGTACTATATAGTGCTACTACATCCAATATTTGCAAATAGAAGAGAGCATACATACATATCATGATTGCAACCAAGAAAACCATAGTCATATACTTAAATAAATCCCACGTACCTGAGTTCAGAGATTCATAAATATCTTTGATCATCTAGACAAACTGGTCAGCACCTGATTAATAACAAAACTACATACTATCATCATATTCTTATCATCTTACATCTCATCTTAACCCTAATCGCATCCATTTTAGGGTTTTCTTAACTCATTAGGATATTCTCATCATTACTTGCATTCTTGTCTTAGAATTATCTTAATGATGTCATTTTCCATATTATGATTCAATATCTGAACATTAGGTTCCCTACCCTTTTTGTGCACATATTAACCCTGGTTTATATACATTATTCAAAATAGGGTTACAACCCATGTATTAAGGGTCATCTTCATATAACATGAAGTTCGTGTACAAAACTGGTCTCATATTTACATATTATCTTTCAGTTACAGATATGAGAATGTTCTGTGAATTTCATCATTTATTGAGCATGTATGCATTAATTGCATTATCTTTAGTCTTATTAGCCCTAATTAGACATATTAATCAAATTATATGGTTTCGTACATCAAAATGACCATATTTGACATCATATGAATTCTATCCATAATTATGGACTTATAGATATTTTTCCATGATTTTATGTCATCATTTGCTATTTATTATCCATTAAATAAGCATTACACATCTTACATGATATCACTGAGATTAATGCATCAAAAGGTTGATATTGTTCTACACATTTTTCTGAGAATTTTGATATATTATACTTATTTTTCTGATGCTCGAGCTATTTTCTACGATTTAATGAAGAACTGCATATTTCTGGGAATATTACCTTATTCGGCCAATCAAGTCTCGCCACGTGGCCATGTGGGGGCGCGCTACTTATCATCTGAGCCGGTCTAGTTCAAGCAGTTGGGTCGGTTTAAGGTCTGATTTGGGCAATGGACCCGGTCTGGGCCTTTTCTCTCACATGCAAGCGTTTGTCTCGTGTTCTCCTGATCTCGTGCCGCCGCTGCGAGGGTTGCTTCTGCAATGAATCGGCCGCCTCCCAGTCTTCCTCCATCTATGTCCAGGTCTCTCAGGATCTTCTATGGCGGTTCCTGCATGCGGGTCGAGTAGGCCGCCGTCGTGGAATGCAGGAAGTCCGACGAGGAGTCAAGCTGCTTTGGGTTGGATCGCACGACATCTCTCTCCCCTTCTGTCTTCCGCTCCTTGCACGAGTCTTTGTTATACCGCCACGAGCATTTCCACAACTCAAATTTTGATGGGGTCCCTCCAGGTTCCGAGGCACATGAACAAGACTCGGGGGAGGTTGCAGACTCCTTTGTGACTCCAACCAAGGTCTCGGCCTCCTCCTAGCTTTCCCCGGCTCTTCTCTGTGGCTACAGGACTCCAGGGTCCTGACCTTTTCACAGCAAAGGAGGACTGCAAGGCTAGAGGAAGGGGTTTCTCCTTGGCAATTTGGCCTTGTCTCCTTCCTCTCCTCACGTACAAGTGGCATCCGTCTGTTCTGTAGTGGTGTGCTTAATGCGAGCTGTCGAAATCAAGGGTGATTCGCAGCCCCCTTCCGAACCTAGGAAGGGTCTTTGCAGATGTGGAGATTTGCAATAGACTGCCCTCGAGGCTCATCTGCTACCGTGTCTGTGGAGCTAGCCCACACTGGTTTGCAAACCCTAGTCGCCTGCTATGAACAATGATGGAGGGTGGGGGGATGACTGACCGTCCCACTCTTCTGTTGTCAATGATATACAGGCAGTTGAGAATATCCTTCAACTACAGATCTATTGGCTCGATCAATTTGGCTCCCCAAGGTTCATACTGCCAAGCCACCATCCACTTATCTCTAACAACTTCACTCATATCGGAGGTGAGAGAGGATCCACATACCACATGATGATCATCCTAGGGTCAAAGCTTCTATGTTCAAATCTGTAGCTAGGATAAAAGCTAAAAAGGCAAACGCATGTTTAATAGACTAAGTGGTTGTATGACAGAGTAATTAAACCTGCCACCACCGTCAAAACATGCTCCTAATATACTTATAATTCAATTTTTACTCATGCCATTGAATCAAACATTCAAACATCGATATCTCTCAAATGGTTAATCAAAAAGCCATATAATTTGAAGTATTAGTTCTCCAACACGTAATCTAACTCTTGTTCAAGTTTGACATCCAAAGTCCAACATTTGTTTATTAATTTATTTCCTCAATTAAATAATTGTATAAACCTTGCATACGATTCAACTATTCATTGAATCTTAATAAAATGAGTTCAACCTACATCATTTGACAAATTGAAACCTCAAGGTCTATCATTTAACCATTCTATTCCATGTATGTCAACAATGATATTTTGTATATCAAGTTCCAAAATTCAGGGCCATCACATTCACCCCACCTAATATGGAATTTCGTCCTCGAAATTCAACTAATCTCGTCCTTAAGAGGCTATTCAGGAATTCAACTGCATATACCTCATCATTGCTTAGGTTCTAAGACCACCATAGTTGCATGCACTCTATGTTATCATCTTAGGGTCTAGAGATTCTTGGGTGTGTCCACCCCACCTTATATATATGTGGAAGCATCACTTAATGTCTTAGCCATAACATGGCCTTATGATATCTTAGGGTTACATCACCCCTAAGGGTACATGTTTTGTTCATACCTTTAAAGTTCAAGAGGAATTTGTTTATATGCCATGGTATTCCGATCGTTCAAATCTAACATCATTAATATGTTTTATGATCAACATCTTACAATGATTTCAGCACTAGAGGAGATTTATCTTCATCCTTGATATTAGGTTTTTTTTTCTTTTCTTTTTAAGAAGGGCTTACGTAACATGTTTTACCATTAGGGTTTCACCCTATGGTGTGATATTCATACTCAACTTGGAAGCATACATTGAGAAGGATCGAAGTTACAACTCTATTTTTGATCATATATCCTATGATCCAAAAATTTCATTTATATCGAGTTCATGAGTTCAACTTTTTATGTCTTACATGTATTATGTGAAGGGAAAAAGAGAATATACTAAGTTTATCCCATGATCTCAGCATCATATCATTCATGTTTAATATGAAGGGGAAGAGAATATTTTAAAGTCAAACTTATCATGATTTCAATCTCAGGTGCTACATGTATGATATAGGGGGAAAATATAGAATAGGTCAGCTTATACGAGTGACTCCTCATATATAAATCATCCATATAGCTCAAGTGAGGTTTCTATTATCATATATTAAGAAAGAGAAGAAGAAGGGAGAACATGTATTTTGAGTATCTTTTGCACAAAGCATCATACTCTCATAACTAGAGTTCATATATTACCTCACTTGCAACTAATGATGAGATTCACAAAATATGTCACTCTAGCTAGGACCTAACTCAGCCAAAGGATTGGCTTTATCGTATTGGTCATCTACCCATCCTTTTCTTTTACTCAAGTCTCACATATAGATTTGAATCATGCATAAGGACTCAACTCAACACTCGAGAGTAATCTAGTGTAGGACATTTTTTTAACACGTATCTCATATATTGGAGGCTAGGTCCTATGACCTTCTCCTTGTGGGTCTTACTCTCTCTGGAGTTCACCACATATCTCATCCTACCACTAGATATCCTCCTTGTATAAGAGCTTGAGGCTCATGCACACTCATCCCTATCTTAACTTAGCTTATCTTAAGTAGGAAAAGGGAATGTACTTTCATCATCAAGATTTTGCATAAATTCTACAAAATTGGATTCAACAAGTATACAACTTAAACCTTTATAAGGAAACTTATAGCATCAGAGATCAAACTTAGATAAGATTTCACATGCTTATTTCAACTATCATTCTATCATCTAATCTATGTATCACATATCTTGATAAGGCTCTAGACATCTAATCTAGACTACTCTCTCTTCTAGACTGATGTCACTCCCTTTCACTTAGGTTGCATGAACACCCACTACTCTCCTGTGCGAGGGACACATTTTTATATTTACATATATCTAATAAAATATTATATAGTTTTTCTCCGAGAAAGAAGGCGTCAGAGAAAACTATCGAGGTGCGAGCCGATTGGGAAACAAAACCAAACCAGCAAACTCGAGTGTCCCACACACAGTAGATAGTCTAGTGTCATGTCACCTAGTGAAATGGTGAGAACAGGGTGTAGATTAGTATAGCTACCCAATACATATGAGCTCTATATGGAAAGGGTTTCACACACTTATCTAAACCTAGTTCTCGAACATCTAGGCTCTAACTTAGAGGCTAAGTCAAACCTTATTCCTACATAACAACTTACTAAGTTTCTAGGGTTTAAGGTTAAAGGTGAGGATTTTGTTATACATATCATGGTGAGCAATTGTTAGGTGTAGCTATTGTTCATGCTCTGATACCAACTGTCATGTCCCTGGATTTTGATTTCTCCAAACCCTATTGGGAATGAGATGTCAGAATCCGAAAACATCATCCAATCATATCAGAGAGCGATGCGGAAGTATAATACGCATACATGAACATACAACCATAACATTTCTCAACAAAAACATGTATATTTATACAACATGAATTATTACACAATGATTTATAGTTACATATTGAATGAAAATTCTACAAGTCTGAACATGTATGCTAACAGGATCTTAGATAATAGGTACAACCTGTACAACTTGCTCACATCTTGTACTTTTCTCCCATGCTATCTCTGAACCTAAAACATATGTGAAACAACAAATCAACACACAAGGTGTTGCATACATGGGCAGAAAGATACATATATTTATAGCTTTCGTAATTTTGAAAAAGATTTGCAGAAGGAAAGAAAATCATAGAAAACACTTCTTTATTAAGTGAAATACGCCAATTTAAGTCATTTTCCTAGATGAATTGCATTATCAAGGTGGACTAGTACCAAAACATAAATATTGGGCCCATCCCCGTGTACCAAGTACTCTAGGGAAACTCCCCGTATACCGTGTGCTCTAGGGAGGTGTACTAGCCAACATTAATCCATTCCCTCGTAAGGGGGATAATGAGCACCTTAAATAACTACAAAGCATCTACTTATCATTTATGTTTACAAGTGATAAAACATCGAGTACTATATAGTGCTACTACATCCAATATTTGCAAATAGAAGAGAGCATACATACATATCATGATTGCAACCAAGAAAACCATAGTCATATACTTAAATAAAGCCCACATACCTGAGTTCAGAGATTCATAAATATCTTTGATCATCTAGACAAACTGGTCAGCACCTGACTAATAACAAAACCACATACTATCATTAGATTCTTATCATCTTACATCTCATCTTAACCCTAATCACATCCATTTTAGGGTTTTCTTAACTCATTAGGATATTCTCATCATTACTTGCATTCTTGTCTTAGAATTATCTTAATGATGTCATTTTCCAGATTATGATTCAATATCAGAACATTAGGTTCCATACCCTTTTTGTGCACATATTAACCCTGGTTTATATACATTATTCAAAATAGGATTACCACCCATGTATTAAGGGTCATCTTCATATAACATGAAGTTCGTGTACAAAACTGGTCTCATATTTATATATTATCTTTCAGTTACAGATATGAGAATGTTCTGTGAATTTCATCATTTATTGAGCATGTATGCATTAATTGCATTATCTTTAGTGTTATTAGACCTAATTAGACATATTAATCAAATTATATGGTTTCGTACATCAAAATGACCATATTTGACATCATATGAATTCTATCCATAATTATGGACTTATAGATATTTTTCCATGATTTTATGTCATCATTTACTATTTATTATCCATTAAATAAGCATTACACATCTTACATGATATCATTGAGATTAATGCATCAAAAGGTTGATATTATGCTTCCATATTGTTCTAAACATTTTTCTGAGAATTTTGATATATTATACTTATTTTTCTGATGCTCGAGCTATTTTCTACGATTTAATGAAGAACTGCATATTTCTGGGAATATTACCTTATTCGGCCAATCAGGTCTCGCCACGTGGCCATGTGGGGGCGTGCTACTTCTCATCTGAGCCGGTCTGGTTCAAGCAGTTGGGTCGGTTTAAGGTCTGATTAGGGAAATGGACCCGGTCTGGTCCTTTTCTCTCACACGCGAGCGTCTGTCTCGTGTTCTCCCGATCTCGCGCCTCCGCCGCGAGGGTTGCTTCTGCAATGAATCGGCCGCCTCCCAGTCTTCCTCCATCTATGTGCAGGTATCTCAGGATCTCCTATGGCGGTTCCTGCATGCGGGTCGAGTAGGCTGCCGTCATGGAATGCGGGAAGTCCGGCGAGGAGTCAAGCTGCTTTGGGTTGGATCGCACGACATCTCTCTCCCCTTCTGTCTTCCGCTCCTTGCACGAGTCTTTGTTATACCTCCGCGAGCATTTCCACAACTCAAACTCCGATGGGGTCCCTCCAGGTTCCGAGGCACATGAACAAGACTCGGGGGAGGTTGCAGACTCCTTTGTGACTCCAACCAAGGTCTCGGCCTCTTCCTAGCTTTCCCCGGCACTTCTCTGTGGCTACAGGACTCCAGGGTCCTGACCTTGCCACAGCAAAGGAGGACTGCAAGGCTAGAGGAAGGGGTTTCTCCTTGGAAATTTGGCCTTGTCTCCTTCCTCTCCTCACGTACAAGTGGCATTCGTCTGTTCTGTAGTGGTGTGCTTAATGCGAGCTGTCGAAATCAAGGGTGATTCGCAGCCCCCTTCCGAACCTGGGAAGGGTCTTTGTAGATGTGGAGATTTGCAACAGACTGCCCTCGAGGCTCATCTGCTACCGTGTCTGTGGAGCTAGCCCACACTGGTTTGCAAACCCTAGTCGCCTGCTATGAACAATGATGGAGGGTGGGGGGAATGACTGACCTCCCCACTCTTCTGTTGCCGATGATATACAGGCAGTTGAGAATGTCCTTCAACTACGGATCTATTGGCTCGGTTAAATTGGCTCCCCAAGGTTGAGACTGCCAAGCCACCATCCACTTAGCTCTAACAACTTCACTCATATCATAGGTGAGAGAGGATCCACATACCACATGATGATCATCCTAGGGTCAAAGCTTCTATGTTCAAATTTGTAGCTAGGATAAAAGCTAAAAAGGCAAACGCATGTTTAATAGACTAAGTGGTTGTATGACAGAGTAATTAAACCTGCCACCACCGTCAAAACATGCTCCTTATATACTTATAATTCAATTTTTACTCATGCCATTGAATCAAACATTCAAACCTCGATATCTCTCAAATGGTTAATCAAAAAGCCATATAATTTGAAGTATTAGTTCTCCAACACGTAATCTAACTCTTGTTCAAGTTTGACATCCAAAGTCCAACATTTGTTTATTAATTTATTTCCTCAATTAAATAATTTTATAAACCTTGCATACGATTCGACTATTCATTGAATCTTAATAAAATGAGTTCAACCTACATCATTTGACAAATTGAAACCTCAAGGTCCATCATTTAACCATTCTATTCCATGTATGTCAACAATGATATTTTGTATATCAAGTTCCAAAATTCAGGGCCATCACATAATATGTCCTTGACCAACAGTCTATATCCTTCTCCAAGGACTTACCTATTCTTTCAACAAGTCTTTGACCGTAACCAAGGACTGACCCACTCTTAAAAAAGAGAATTCATCCTTCAAGGAATTACTAACTCTTGACATGGATCTTCTTCCTTTGACTTCACCTTCACCAAGGATAAGCTTACCAACCAAAGGTCGTATTCCCTACTTTTTCTTCCTCTCTTAGACAAGAGAGAGAATCTTCATCTTCATGTGAGAGACATATCGGATGTAGGGAAGTAATATCATCATAAGATATACATGATAGGGATATCTCTCTTACAAATCTCCTATTCACTCTAATGGATGTAGCGAGTGATTAAGATCATGAGACTGGATAGGGAATCTTGAGGTATTAACTCTCAACTATGGCATGAGGGACTTATGGGGAATTTAGCATCCTTTGAAATATGTCATATTTATAGTTTAGGGTTCCTTCTAGCCGTTGGTAATGATGTTGATGAATTCTAGCCATTTAGAGGGAGTTGTGGGATACTAATGGTCATATTTTACTTTTTGGTTCCACTCAAATGGTCAATTTTTCACTTTGCAATATTGCACTAAATCTTAGCCAACAAAAAGGGTAACTTGGTAGCTGACCAAATAATCTCGACAGACAAAAAAAGGAACTTGTTGGATGACACTGCTTGGTCATAGTTTCAAGCTCAATTATGAGTTTTGTGTCACTATAACTTAGTTGACAAAAAGGTATGTTTAGCCCCTTTTAGGGTGATCTAAAGCATCCCAATGTGTGTCTTAATTCATTCCAATCATTTCAATAACTATTTTGATCTCAATTACAAATCATAAAATCATTAAAAGTGATTACACTAAATCTCTAAAGAGACATATATCTAGTATTTCAACAACTTTGTCTTTTTGCATGTATGATTTGATTTCTCCAAACTAAGGTTTGCAAGTCAAGGCATTTGAATAGTATATATCGAATATGAAATCACTCAAGAAGAAGAATTAGACACAAATAAGTGAAATGGTTCACTCATCAACAAAATATGAGATAAAGGAAAAATATCATGTTGAGTCAACAAGATTAAGAGGGGAATTCATATGGAAAATCATGATGGCAAAGAGGTTGCATCCCCATGAAATAAGAGGACAAACACATGGACTAGACATGGCAGGTTTGGTATGGTGAGATGCATTAGTGTTTCTGGGATGGTATGTGAATTTCATGTTGTCGAAACACATTCTAACAAGGGCTTTGAGGGAAAAAATAGTAGGATTGGGGGAACAAGAAGGGTGTAAGGAGTGGGACTCAATAGGATATCCACTTCTTACTTATTCAAGGAAACATCACATCCCAATCCAAACACACTAATAAGTATGATGGAAGGAAGGTGTCTTTATTTATCAAACCATGATATTTAAATCAATAAGATTTTATAGAATCAAAAAAATTGAACCATTCAATATAACAAAACATTTCATACATTGTTCCTCTCCACAAGTTGATATGACATACATAACAGATACAAGCTATGTTATACAATGGATTGGTTGCATAAGGAAACATGGCGACCTACATATACCCTTGAGGTCCATATTTCTGGTACATGTTCCTCATGTGTCATATATCTCTCTTTCTAAAACACATATATATGTGTGGTTTGAGAACAACACCCAGAGAGGAAAAAATCAAAGCATGTGTATGTAAACATTTGGTATGTTCCACTAAAGAATTGTTGGGGCATTTAAAGATGCAAGTATAGAATTTTGGGTGTTGACAATAAAAAGAGAACTACGAACAATTAGGTGAGTTCAAGAGTAAGTATTAAAAGATAATAATGATGCCAAAAAGTAATGAGGCATTTCATTTTAAAGGATGATAAATAATTGTGGAGTTATTGCATTTTTTCATTTACTCTCATAAACATATAGATAAAATATATCTATTATAAGAACACTAACAATATTATTGTAGGATAGATACGCTATAGGATCCCAAGTCAATGTGGGTGGAAAGATGCACCATGGGTGGAAAGGTGCACTGATAAGTATATAGATGGGTGGAAAGACACATTGTGGGTGGAAAGACATACCTAATATATATATATATATATATATATATATATATATATATATATATATATATATATATATATGTGTGTGTGTGTGTGTGTGTGTGTGTGTGTGTGTGTCAGTAGAAGGCGCATTCGATAAGTATGGTTAATCTAACCTAGACATTATCAGTCCAAATCGATCATGCTCAAAATACTAAAAGCAGTATACACAATACATTCATTGTCAAATCAATTTCAGTTGCAAAGGGATGATATTATTGATAGCACATCAATTGGGGTCAAAAGACCCATACAAAAGAGATTGCATGGTTCTATGATTCAAAAAGAGAGAACTGTATCACAAATTAGGATCTTAAAATAGGAATGTCATAAAATATTGAGATAGGAATTAAATTAGGAGTTTTGCCTCATTAAAGAAGATTACAGATTCAAGTCATAACATGCCCAAATTAAAATGTGGAACATGCACATACCTTACATCTTTGTCTAAAAAGTCCAAATTCAAACCCCAAGTCCACATTAGGGTCTCAAATGCATAATAACAATTCACATAAAGTTAGGGTCAAATTTACTTATAAACACAAACCCTAAAAATTAACTTTTGCACTTAGTACAATTAGATCTAAAAAAATCAATATGGATTACTTTTATCATTTCAAATGTATTTTTATATAATTTCCTGATCTCTTAATAGTTACATATGAGTTTGTCAAGGTTAGTAATGTTGGTGTATTATTACTCAATCAGATATGTCAAAAAATAGACTCGCCACATATCCAATTTAAAATCCTTGCAACATGGCATGGTAACTAAAGAAAATTGTTAATCAAAAGCTTAGGTGACTTAAAGAAATAGGGAAAAAAGAGTTTTTTTCCCCCATTTAAAGTTAGTAAAGGAAAAGGGAATCGGGGGTAAAACTCCTCAATAGACCATTGGGATTCTTCCCAAGTTGTGCACCATGGACATTCAACAAGTGTTTGCTTCTTCCTTCCCACCAAGAAGGGGAGCTAAATAGGTGCACCAGAGCACCTCCTTCAACACAAAGCAATCTCTATGGAAGCTCAAGATATCATCAAGATTGATACCAAAGGAATTAACTAAGTATACCAATAGAACGTGTTATAGAACCAGATGGAAGAAAGGGAAACCATAAATCCTCGACTACTTGTGTATAAGGGGGAAATTAGTTGGAAGATCCTTAGAACCTCATAGTTAACCCACTGATAATGTTCTTAAAAGATAAGACAATCAACAGTTGGTGAAAAAGGATCTGTAAGGGTGAAGTCAATGGAGGTCTAGGAGGCATGTAGGGGAAAAGGTCGTGATGGAAGAACATGGGTAGAAGTTCAAGAAGACAAGGATATGATATATACATGGTGAGTTGGTTGTAGAAGCCAAGATGTTGTTTTCCCCAAACTCATGTCTGGAGGTACACCATGATGCCAAGACACGGTCTTTAGATCTCCTCTGTTCCAATTAAGGGTCAAAAACATTGTATAAAGGAATTGTGAAGAAATTTTTGGTGGTGTGGGTACAATACTGGTCTCACTAGGGGTCAAATAAGGGATAACTATATTCTAGATTAAAAGAGGATGGTTATAAAAGAAAATAATTTTGATCTAAGGAAAAGTAAAGACATAGGAAAACAATGAGATAAAAATGGAGCATGGTGGTTAGGAAATAGTTTCCAAGACAAAGCTATATGACAATGACCAAACCATCATATCAACCATATAGTGATCTAGAAAGTTGATACCACAACAAACCCCAAGAGTAAAGATATTCTCACGTCATCGTGAGATTTTGAAAAGAACCCTATTAAAATGAATTATACTTGAGCATTTACATTTTATATTTCTTTCCTCTTTTATCTTAATAGGCAAGCAAAAATGTTCAAATGAGGTGAAAGTTGACTCCTAGGATAACTAAAATATATGTCAGTTCTGAATTTCATCTTAGTTTCCCATTCTGGGTTCATTTAATATATCATATAATATTATAGAAATATTAATATTATTTACACAAACATTATTATAATCCTCACTTAGTTACCAAGTTAAGGATTTATGATCGGATTTCTTACAAACGAGAGAAGTTTGCCTTATTTTATCTCTCCTCAAATTCTTAATTTTAGGATTTCTTACACATGGGAGAAGTTTCTCTTATTTTAGGATTTCTTACACATGAGAGAAGTCTCCCTTATTTTATCTTTCCTCAAACATTATTATAATCCTCATTTAGTTACCAAGTCAAGGATTTATGATCATTTTAGGGATGGATATTAATAAATATCTATAGTTATGTATATACAGATGTTTTAGGTATAATATACATAACTATGGATATTTATTAATATCCATCTATTAGTTGTAATATTGTTTTAATGAATTTTACTGTACAGTAGGGTAACATTTTTTTAATAATTAGCCACTGAACTTATTTTAATTCCAACAACAGTGTCAGCCTTGGGGGTAGGTATAGATAGGTTTAGAGAATGTTTCAAAAAAGGACTAGCAAATTTTTTCCTTTTAAATTTGATGTTTTGTTTAATTTTGTCATTGATTATGATTATAAATCATGTGATATCACAAAATGTATATCGTATATGTAAATGTTATACATTGTGCTTATTTATATATTGGACTCATAAGTAAGCTATGGACTAGGGTATGCATTTATCATCTAAATGTGGTATATCAAGTAATAATCAATATTTTGTTGTTCAACCAAGCCATTTTGGTATTGTATGATGTTAAGATATATACATTTTACATAGTATGAAAACTAATCGATAATTATTGAACATATGGAAGATAGAGAGAGTGGGGGATAGAAGACCGTTAAATATGAGGATAAAAGAACTAATAGAAAGACTATGATATGTGATTTTATGAATGTAAAATATAATTATATGATAGTACTTATTGTAATTGTTGGTACTTAAAGCTAAAAAGATATTATAAATTTTACCGGTGGGCATGGAGTGGTAAGGTTTGTTCCTAAAACTAGAGATCAAGTTGGTATTAATGATTTATAAGTCTTCTTAATAAAATCAATCTGCTAGTAAGGTTGAGATAGAACCAAACCAACCATACTACTTCCATTGATTTGTTTTGTTTTCCTGGTTCAAGTAGGAAATATTTGAAACTTGTCAATAAATTAACGCTCATATTATTCCAAGTTCAATAAAAAGTTTGAGATACTAATAAAAATTTAATCTGTGGGGAACCACTTCTCTTTCCTCATGTAACGACCCACAAAAATTTCAAGCTAGATATAGATTAAGACATAGTACAATTTCAAACCCCTAATATTAAATTTTTCAAGTTTAGACATAGTAATAAAGCCCTAAGTTAAGAATTTTATTGTAGATATCCATAATCAACCATAGTTTGACCTGAGTTAGTTCTAGTTGCACTAGTGTAGCTAAAATGTAAATTTATAGGCCTAATTGAATAAATAGATTAGTTATCTGATTGCATCATTTAACCGTAGCTCAACCAAAACCCACGTTATTCTACTGTAATTTAATCTTTCTAATTTATTTCACCATAAAACCTAGCAGTATATGGTATATGAATTTCAAGTTAGGATATAAATATGAGTATAACCTCTTTCTTGAATCAAAATAAATCCTAAATTAGATAGACATTATACATTAAGAACTATTTCCCTCAAAATAGAAGATCAGAATTCAAGATAGGAAATTACAAATAACTAGATATTGTGAGTAACTTAACAATCTAGGAATTATTGTGAATATAACCCTTAATAATTATATGTAAACCTAAACTATAATGCTTTTTCACCTTATGTTAGAGTCATTATTAGACCTAACTCTCATATTTAGAGAGGTGTGACCTCTAGAGGTGCATCCTTGACTTGACTATAGGGTCTTCACAATTACAAAGTACATGACTCCTCTTCCTCTCAATTTATCCCCCTACAAAAATCTCATTATGTCTCTTCATAGCAATTAGCTTCTTGACTTTCTCCCAAACTAGATGATCCCTCACATGACCTCTAGAGGATTTTATGCTTTTAACCTTTTTGTGTTCGTATACCCTAATTCTCAGTCATCAATTGCATAATATTGTGTGAGAACTTCTATCTGTTTCCATGGCCTTTCTTGGGTTCATTGAGATCAAAGACAATAACAAACATAAATATGATGTTTGGCCTGGCCATTCACCATATCACGTTTATTGTTCAATGAATCAAGGTTCTTGTGTTTGATCATATTTCTTCTTATCATCAATGTTACATGCGTTAGGGTTAGATAGACCTCTTAGACACAATTTTGTTGAGTCGCACATAGTGTGGATAAATGGGACCCAAGTCACATGGAATTATGCCCTTCGACCACCTTAACATGGTCCTATGTCTCTGATTAGGGTATTTACATCAAATGTGAACTTTTTTGTAGTTTTCTTATTGGTGAGTTTTTCTAAAAAGCATATAGTATTGGAAAGTATCATAAAAATCAAAATAATATGTGTTGTAAGGGTATTTAGAGGCATGCAAATAAAGAAGTTGTAGGTTGTGATTTTCTATAGATCATGCCCTATTTTTATATATCCCCAATGTTCAAATTTTACATAGTGACTAATATGATAATTAGCACAAGTAATTTTGGTTACATGTGGCGTAGGGTTTACCCATGAATAAGAGTCCTAACCTAAGTATTTCATTAGACAAGTAAGAGGCACATGTCACGATGCACAATTACTTAATTTTTTGTTGTATAGGTGTCTAATTTTATGCTTTCATTCAAGTTCAACTACATATAAGTTCAAATTAAGGATGGTAATGATGATGGTATAAATCCGGTAATTCCTTGATAACTTGTTATATCTGAGAGATATATATTAACATATTCACATCACTATATTACACTTATTAGTCATGATCATGTAAAAGAATCCAATGTTCATGTAATGCTTAAGTTTCATGTTTTAAGAATAAGATTATGTAACATTTTAATGGAAAGATCAAGATCTATGTTCAAGTGGGAGAAGTCCCATCATGTTTAAGAGTGAGGGATCACATCATGTTCAATATTCTAGATATTGTTAATGAAAAGGATCAAAATTATTATAATGGGATTCTCAATCACTTCAAATTAAAGGGATTTCCTAGCAATTAAGGGTTTTCCTAAAATATTATGCTCTTAAGAGGGCTATCATGATGGGAGGTTCTTTTGGGAAAGCATTTCATCTCAATTATGTAATAGATTACATTTTTATATTTTCAAGAAATCTTGAAGTGAATTCATGTCGAGTATTTTCTTTTCCAAATTTATATTCTTTTTCGTATATTGCTTAATGCTTCTTATGCATTCCATTGGTAGTTTTCACATTAGCGTGACAGGATGACTGTAGATTAAGAAGCTAAGGAGTTGAACAGAGAACTCCAAGTATATCATAGATACTCAGAGACAACCTGGTAGGTGTTATATACAATCATGGTTCCTTACTTTTCGTATTAGGATTATGTTTATGAGATTAGAACTTTGCTTATGTAATCATGTTTTAGAAAGAAAGTTAAATTATAGGAGGTTTTCATGTAGAAAATTTACCCTTCTCAAGAATAAGTTGGATGAATCTATTTAAACTAGTGCCAACTGTTGGCTAAATTGGACATTATTATAATCCCTTTATTTTGATGATGACAAGCATTTCATTCTTGTGGATCTAACGTGCTACTTGAGTGTTGCAGGAATTAGGTGGATGAAAAACCCTTAGAAGATCTATATGCTCAAAATGTCTTAATTTCATGACTGTAATCAAATGTAAAAACTTGTACAAGTATATAATGTACAAGTATTTAGATATCATGTAAATCAAGCGTTTAGATCTTCCCTAGACAATCACAACACTTAGATAGTTCATCCCCTATAATAGTGTCACAACTGCACACTGATACACACACTTAGTACATAGTTTACAATATTGAAATAGAGTCATTCTCAGTCGACAAACTTCTCGATCGAGACACTCTCGGTCGAAAATCTCCTCAACCGAGAATGACCCAAGTAGCCATTAGACACAGAAGACAAGGTAGTTGGGAGTTGGAATCGAACGTTATATACACTTACTCCAGACTGTCCCTCGGTCGATAAAAACTTCGACCGACAGGACTCTCGGTCGACAATTCCTCGACCGAGACTGTCTCTGTCTGCACTTTTCAGGATTAATTAACTAGTCATTGCTAAAGCAATTAGTGGATACCTAATGGGTAGTTAAGAACTAAGAACCCCCTAGAAAGTGTCTAAAACATCCTTAAGCACTCATAGGCCATTCCTATAAATAGGACATGCCTTAGGACACCCAACACACACTTGTGCAATACTTGAGCATACTACTTGCAATTGGTAATCATTCCTTGTGAGCAATTGAGCAACTCTAGAATTTTCTATTCATCTCCACTGCTCCAAATTCGTGTCCTATAGGCTAGCATCTCCTACCCACTGTACTTACACTTCCATACACATTGGTTAGGAGATCAAAATGCTTGATATAGGAAATCAAGCCTTGTGCTACAAGCGGTAATTGTAATTTCTATTTTTCCTTCTTATTAATCTTATTGCTTGTACTCCCCTTACTACTCCTAGGGTCGGAGGCTACGGATTGGAGAGGGTTTGATCTTCTCGGTGGAGAAGGAGGACTTTGGACTACTTCAAGAAGGTTGTCTCAACGGGAAGCTACTTCAAGAGGAAGGCTACTTTAAGGGGGAGCTTGAAGTTACTTCAAGGAAGGTTGCTTCAAGGTTGGTGATACTACTTCAAGGTGAAGGCTTTACAAAGGGTGGTGAAAGTGTTTGTAATTTTATGTAACATCCTTGCGAGGTAATAAAATTAAATACTTTCAAAATACCAATTGGAAACAACTGGGTAGTGGACTGACTCCTTTAGTTTTTGCTAAAGGTGGAACCACTCTAAACACCTTGCCTCCTTCTTATTATCTCAATTGTAGTTGCTTGAGTTGAATTATTATTAAACATTTATAAAACCCTATTCACCCCCCTCTAGTGGTTTTTCATTTGGTATCAGAGCAGACTTCAAGGAGCTTTAATTGAGTCTTGAAGAATGAAGGGTGGTGGTGTCTACAACCGCAAGCAAAGGAGAAGCATGGACCAATCTTCAACAAGTTGTAATTGGTGCTTAGGAACAAGGCACACAACACCTAGTTGTCCATGGAGGTTAAAGAAGGAAGATGTGCACAAAGAATGCCTTATTGCTACAATAAGTGAAGAAGAATAAGAGGTAAATATTTTTTATTTATCTAAAGAAGAGTTAATTTCTGGTCTTCAAGAGACACATGATAAGTATATTGAGTGAAAGAAGAAATTAAAGAAATCTAATAAAGCAAATGATGAGTTACATGCTAATCTTCTTTCTCTCACATCTGAAAATGAAGATCTTAAGGAGAAATTAAACTTAACTATTAAGGACCATCATATTAAGCTGAAATCAGTAGAGGCAAATTGCAATCTTCTTTCTCTAGAAAAGATAAACTTGCAAGCCCAAATTAATGATCTTCAAAAACAACCAATCCTATGCAATCATCTAGATTATGATACTATTGTGAAAGAAAGAGATTCTTTATTATCTAATCTAGACCAAGCAAAGTTAGATATCAAGAAGAGAATGTATGAGATTGCTAAGTTACAACAAGAAGTTAGTAGCTTAAGAAACAATGATGTTCTTGATAAGATCTTAAATGATTCTCATGGTCAAATTGGAAGGAGAGTACTAGGTTACAAGCCTAAAGGAAAATCCTATCAAAAACCTAGTGGGGGAAGGACACAAGTGAAAAAGACTCAATCTATGTATGTACCTAAAGGCAAGTATACATATGTACCCAAGAACAATCTAGATCAAACTCATAAAAAGAGAAATGAGATTGATTCCATATGTTGCCATTATTGTTTGCATCTTGGACATTATTCCTTCTCATGTCCTTATAAGAAAAAGGATGTTGAGTTGGTATGGGTTCCAAAACCCCCAAACTAAATAGATTAAATTAAGTTGAGATATGACCAAAGACTCTAAATTGTATATCTTTATGTCTATCTCAACTTAACATAATGAGATAACAAATTGATTCAAGTAATTAAAATTTCTAACTTGAAAATACATATTTTTATACAAACATGCAGAGACACATCTTTAATAACTTGTTTTAGTTTAAGTTCCTAAAACCTAGAGATTTGAATATGATTAGTTGAGATTTGACTCAAATGTTACTTTGATACTTAAATGTTTTATCTCAACTAAATTGAGTTTTTAATTGCATAATTGAATTGAAAGTGATCTATGTTTTACTTACAAATAATTACTGAAAAATGATACAGAAACATTCTCGGTCGAGAAAATGTTCGACCGAGAACACTGTCGGTCGAGAATTAGTCGACCGAACAGGTTACTGTTTTTAAAGCTTGCAACAATCCGATAAAACATGTACAAACAGCAGCATACTCGGTCGAGAAAAACTTCGACCGAGATAAATTTGATCGAAGAATAATTTGACCGAATCAAGTTCTACTGAACCTGTTTAATTGATCTAGTTTTCTATAAATTTTCTATTAATGATTGATTTAATATGCAAATCAAGAATGAATCTTGGAGAAAATTCTTTAAACATATAGCATAAATTGCAAGTTCATTTTTAATTACTATAATCTCCTACATGGTTTGGCTTAAAATTGAAAATATGAACCATGATTGGTTTAATCAAGGAAATTAATGTTTTAATTACCAACTCCTTGGGTCATCCGGGCTCTGGCACCTGTTTGAGGAGGAGGGGGAGTGGGGTCTCCCTAAGACTCCAAAAAAAGGAAATTATTGTTTTATCACAATCCACGTAGTTTGTCCTAAGTATTCCTTGGTCTATATATATAAAAACGATGTGCCTTGAAATTTTCTTTTAAATGATCATCATCATTGTATATCATAAAATTATGGATCTGCTTTTACTATTTTCCATTCTTTACTTGGTTTGTCTAAAATAATTGTTGATCTATATATACAAACCATGAATGGATATAGTTTTCAAAAGGATCATTGTGATTCAACCCATTACATATAAAGATGATGAAAATGCCATTTTGCATAACAGTAAAACTCTATGGCACAAATGCATCTTGACATAATATATAATGATTATTGTGTGCATGGCTTGTATCATCTCGTGTAATAAATGAATGATCTTTGCTAAATGACACTATGGTAAGCTAAATAGTTTGTTTCTTAGAACAAGAATATTAATGTCTTATCTAGTTGTTTGTTCTAAGTAATCAAAAGCAAACTCTTGATTTTAAGAACTTGAGATATAAAACTTGTTCTTAATTTATACTCAAGGATGACTAATTCTAAGTGTTAATCTAGAAATAAGTTTAAAATAAGAGACTTGTTTAGAATAGATAGCTATTTCAATCAAGAGCAAGGTATTAAATTCATTACTTAAAATTCTACACAGGATTGCTCTTAGGATATAATTTTGCATCATGATGACAACATGACTTATAGGAATTTCTACTGATGCAAATAATCATGCTTATAAATAAATGATTGAAAGATGCATTCTTGCTATGATTGAACATGTTATAGATGTAGCTCAATTACTTTGTTGCAAGAATAACAATCACTGTGGATATCAAAATTTCTTATTTCATGAAGCACATACATTCTGAAAATCTACTCAAGAAAATCAAGAACAAAGACTTCATTGTGATGCCTATATTAAGTTTTCAATTGAAAAAACTTCTTCAAAATAGGTATCACTCAAAGTGCCTCAAATTGATATACATTTGATCATATTACATAAAGACTTTATGTTTCACATATATTAACATTAATTTGTAATTCAATAAGAATGCTTAAACTGTAAATTTGCAGAAATTGCCTCTTGGTTGAAATCAAGTTTGACCAAGGGGCGCCAAGGTCGAAGTCAAAGTTGACCTAAAATAAGCTTGACCAAATGCTTATTTGTAAATCATTTTCTTGCAATGAATCTTAGTATATTGAAAACAAGACTTTAGTGCATAGCTCTCATAAAAGGTTAACTTATTATGATCTAATGCTTATTATGACCTTAGAATCCTTAAATTATCTTGATTATAAGATTAAGGGGGAGTTCACAAAAACTTTGTAAACATCTTAAAGGAAATTTGAAACAAGTTATGACCTTAGTATCTTTAAAGTAATTTTGGAGCCTACTACATGTATGAATATAATGGAATTCTCTAAACAAATCAGGGCTTAACATCTCATGTATTTGGTTAGAGATACATTCATGTACTCTAAGCTTAAAGGATTCTCATATCATTTCAAGGCTTAACATCCTTTGCAAATGATTGAGAAATAAATTGTGTCTAAATTTGACAAGAAGTGGTTTGCATCCCTTATTTTTAAAACTAAATATCTTATTAAGGGGGAGCATCTAATTATCAAATTAAGGGGGAGTAATAAAAGGCATACTTAATGATTATCTTAGTTATCCTTTTGAAATGACAAAGGGGGAGAAAAAATATAAAAATATAAAATTAGTTTCATAATCATTCGGTCAGCACACACTTGCAAACAAGAGAATGGCTACAAAAGGTAAACTTCAGGTATGAAACTCATATGATTTACATTTCCTTATTTTATATTTTGGAAATGCTTGTCATCTTCAAAAAGGGGGAGATTGTTGGCTAAATTGGACATTATTATAATCCTTTTGTTTTGATGATGACAAACATTTCATTCTTGTCGATCTAACGTGCTACTTGAGTGTTGCAGGAATTAGGTGGATGACAAACCCTTGGAAGATCTATATGCTCAAAATGTCTTAATTTCATGATTGTAAAAAAATGTAAAAACTTGTACAAGTATATAATGTACAAGTACTTAGATATCATGTAAATCAAGCATTTATGTAACGTCCCTGGATTTTCACCTTCTCAAAACCCCATGGAAATGAGAAGACAAAATCCAAAAACATTAGGCAATTGTATCAAAGTGTGTTGCGGAAGAAATTTGCGCATACATGAACATTAAACCATAACATACACCATAAAAATTTCTCAACATTCAACATGTATATATTACCAAGTGAGTTATTACAACACGATTTACAATTACATATTGAATGAAAATTCTACAGTCTATGAACATGTATGCTAACTAGGATCTACACACAATAGGTAAACCTATACAACTGCTCACATCCTGTTCTTTTTCTCCCATGCTATCTCTGGACCTAAAACATATGTGAAACAAATGAATCAACAAAAGTTGGTACGTGGTAAAAGATACACTAGTAAGGTTGCATAAAGGAAAATACTTGAAGAAAGAAGAAAGAGAGAGAAACCATTTCTTAAGGCAAAAATCAGGTAAACATCCTTTTTATTACATTTATTTGATGTGGTTGTACTACACTTATCTACACTTGACTTACATCCAGTATGGGCAAAAATTATATCACCATACATCTAACATGGGCCAAAGCATCATACATCCATGTTAGGCAACATACATCCATACTAGGCTAGGTGCACTAGTAGCTAGAACCCATCCATATCCTTTTATGTTATATTAGATTTTGGCGAAGTATAACTCATAATAGTTCAACCAAGCAATGAATATCCAAATAATAGCATTCATTATATTAAATATCATAAGCAACCAAGAAATCTAGTCTTATACTTATAAGCCCATGTACCTGAGTTCAGAGATTCCTATATACATCCATGATCATCTAGAACTTTTTCTATGACCTAATTAATAACAATTAATCATCATTAATAAAAGAACATCATTAGTCTTGATTATTTAGGTCCAAGCTGGAGTTTTGGTCAAACCTAGGTCAATGTGATGTTAGGATGGTGTTAAATATTTTTAGTCTGGTCTATATATCATTAAAAAGGTCTAGTGCGATTTTTATATTTTTCTGATAACTGGTCTATTTTCTAGAATGAAAATGAGGTTATAAACATAGAATTGGGTTTTAATGAGAAAAGGCCTATTATTTTGACATAATAGTTAAATCTGAGTTCATATTTGGTTTCCACATTATACTAGGATTCAGTAATAATTTTATCAGATTTAATTTCCATGATATGCTAATTATACCAATAATATGATCTAAAAAAGAAGCATTATCATCTATAATAAAGATCATCATTATTTGTCTGTTAAAGGTCTGATCTAAGGGTCCAGTAATAAAGGTAATGTTTTTCTAAGTACATGGATATTTTATGTGTATTTATTGGCCATTGGACCTATTTTTAACACATTTTCAATTATTAAGTCTATTTCTGAGAATTAAGGATCATTTACCTTATGTGATGGGCCCACCGCCTGAGGTGGCGCTCCAGGATTGGCCACCCTATTCTGAAGGGGGAGGCACGCAACTCTTCCTTCAGTTCATACTAGCCCAAAAGAACTGGATGGCTTGTGATTCTGGTCTCGGTCTATCCTCAGCTCATCTCCTTCTCGCTCACGTGAGAGTTTCCAAGCTTGATAGGTCCTGCCTCTGCGGGTGGGAGCATTGCCACAATGCCCAGGTTCAGTGATACATCGTGCCTTTCATGGCCTCGCCATCCTCCGATGTCAGCACCTAAGAGCCCACGAGGAGTCCACACACCTTGACGGCTAGTCTCACTACTTGAAGAGAGATACATGGATAGACAAACCTCCAGCTTGGATCCACGACAACGAAGGGTGATGCAGATTGGGGATCTGCTACCTCACGCTTACCTTGCCCATACGAGGCATCAGGCAGATCTGGTGATCTCCTACGATCTTGTAGGTGGTCGTCAAAGGCATTGCGGATGCGTGATGACCGATTGGTCTTGCTCGGTCTTCCTCCCCAATAGCTATCTGTGAAGCGTGATCCTCTCGATGATTTGGCTACCAGACATAGCTGAGAGGTGACTGGATCCCCCACTTGATTGTGGGGTGCTCTGTTTGCTCTGCAAAATAGAGTTGTGCTCACCTTCTGTTTCATCTAGATTCATGATGGATCTCCAGCCACCCTAGGCTCACAGAAGAATCGCACATAGATGAAGGCACCTCCTCCATCAAGGAGTTGCCAATGTACATGTGGAGTAGGGGTTCATCTACCAGGTGAGCCTCAGGCATTGCAGGAGCTTGGGCTGAGTGTTGCTCTGCCGCAACCCATCGCTTCCTGGAGAAGAAAAGGGAAGCCTACGATGATTGAAGAGGGAATGGTAGTGAGGGATCAAACTCTTTGGATTCATGACTGAAGGGTTCGTGCCAGAGGCCTTCAGATCTGGGTAGCCTCTCACAAAAAAAATAGTCTAAGATATTTGGCAATCAGTTCCTTGATCCAAAGTTTGTGGGCATCGTTGGGACGGGGTGGGACTGCTTCCTCTGCAGAAATAGGAGGTGTGAGACGCAGTCTCCATTCTCATATTAATATAGGGGATTACAGTCAGATTGGGTCACGTTGCCGATCTTTGGTTCATGCCCAAGAAAAAGAGAGTAAGGCAGTGTGACACCAAATTTATCATAGCCTAGATATTAAACAATTAAAAGACCAACATTCCTCAATTTAAAAATCATTGAATGTCTTCATCTTCAAACTATTATGTCTCTTTGTTTTAAGCACCAATAATCTTGATATTTGAGAAATGACTTTTATATTGTATAATCCCTCATCAACACAAACTTGAGGCTAAAACTCCATCATATGATCATGTAATTAAATTCTTAAATGAACCCTATAAATATGTGTATAAACATCAACTAAAATTTAATTGATCATTAGATATTCATCGACTAAATTCCAACAGACTTTTTATGATCCTCATAACCTCATTGTTCGTCAAATTTTCACTTGAGTTCATCGAGACTATTAAATAGGGTCCCTTAGCCTCATAAGTACCCAAAAGATAAGGAATGTGTATAAATCATGTCAGCATATATTCATGATCTTAGATAAAACCTTTTTATATCAAAATAGGTATCCATTCATACATCTAGATCAAAATATCATATATGAATTTTACATAATTTGAACATTGAGAATCCCAAAATCTAGGTTATCACATTCACCCCACCTTATATAGAATTTCGTCCTCGAAATTCAACTAGTCTCAAAATTAAGGTGATATCAAGGAGTCTCCACATTCTCTAAGTCACCACTTACAAGTGTGTCATAATATTGCAAGCACCCTAGGTCGTTATCTTAGGATTTAGAGCATATAGGTTGTACATGTCCCGCCCTATATAGGTGGAAGCATTTTAAGGAATTGTAGCATCACTTAGTGTCTTAGTCATCAAATGACATTCTTATATCCCTATTCCTTCAAGGACAAGGGTTTGATCCATACATATGAAGTTAAGAAGGTACTACTCAAGGATTCATGCTTCACCCAATGAATCATATGGCGATGTAAAGTTTCATGCCATCATTTACCATAATTATCAGGCTTAACAACATTAGTGTGGTTTATGATCAACATCATACTAGTATTTTAGCATTAGAGGAGATTTATCTTCATCCTTGATGTTAGAATTTTTCTACTTAAGAAGGGATTACGTAACATGTTTGACCATTAGGGTTTCACCCTATGGTGTGATATTCATAGTCAACTTAGAAGCATACATTGAGAAGGATCAATGTTACGAACTATATTTTTGATCATATACCCTATGATCCAAAAATATCTTTATATCAAGTTCATGAGTTCAACTTTTTATGTCTTGCATGTATTATGTGAAGGGGAAAAGAGAATATACTAAGTTTATCCCATGATCTCACCATCATATCTTTCATGTTTCATATGAAGGGGAAGAGAATATTTTAAAGTCAAACTTATCATGATTTCAATCTTGGGTACTACATGTATTGTATAGGGAGGAAAATATAGAATAGGTCAAGCTTATACGATTGACTCCTCATGTCTAAATCATCTGCATAGCTCAAGTGAGGTTTCTATCATCATATATTAAGAAAGAGAAGAAGAAGGGAGAACATTGATATTGAGTATCTTTTGCACAAAGCATCACACTCTCATAACTAGAGTTCATATATTACCTCACTTACAACTAATGATGAGATCCACAAAATATGTCACTCAAGCTAGGACCTAACTTATCCAAAAGATTGTCTTAATCACATGGGTCATTTACCCATCCCTTGCTTTACCCAATTCTCACATATAGATTTGAATCATGCATAAGGACTCAACTCAACACTCAAGAGTAATCTAGTGTAGGACACATTTTTTTAACACATATCTCATATATTGGAGGCTAGGTCCTATGACCTTCTCCCTGTGGGTCTTATTCTCTCTAGAGTTCACCACATATCTCATCCTACCACTAGACATCCTCCTTGTATAAGAGCTTGAGGCTCATGCACACTCATCTCTATCTTAACTTAGCTTATCTTAAGTAGGAAAAGGGAATGTACTTTCATCATTATGACTTAGCATAGATCCTCTAAGAGTGGATTCAGCTCATATAAAACTCAAATCTTAGTAAGGAAACTTATACCATCATAGATCAAAGTTAGATAAGATTCTATATGCTTATTTCCTTCATCTTTCTTTTGTCTATCTATCTATCTATCACATAACCTTATGAGGCTCTAGACTTCTAATCTAGACCTATTCTCTCTTCTAGACTGATGTCACTCCCTTTCACTTAGATTGCATGAACAACCACTACTCTCCTATGTGAGGGACACATTTTTATATTTACATATATCTAATAAAATATTATATAGTTTTTCTCTGAGAAAGAAGGCATCAGAGAAAACTGTCGAGGTGCGAGCCGATTAGAAAACAAAACCAAACCAGCAAACTCGAGTGTCCAACACACAGTAGATAGTTTAGTGCCATGTAATCTAATGAAATGGTGAGAACATGGTGTAGACTAGTGTAGCTACCCCATACATATGAGCTCTATATGGAAAGGGTCTCACACACTTGTCTAAACCTAATTCTCGAACATCTAGGTTCTAACCTAGAGGCTAAGTCAGACCTTATTCCTATAGAACAACTTACTAGGTTTCTAGGGTTTAAAGTGAAAGGTGAAATTATGTTTTATGTTTCATGGTGAGCAATTTCTAGGTGTAGCTATTGTTCATGCTCTAATATCAACTGTAACGTCCCCAGATTTTCACCTTCTCAAAACCCCATGGAGATGAGAAGACAAAATCTGAAAACATTAGGCAATTGTATCAAAGTGCATTGCAGAAGAAATTTGTGCATACATGAACATTAAACCATAACATACACCATAAAAATTTCTCAACATTCAACATGTATATATTACCAAGTGAGTTATTACAACATGATTTACAATTACATATTGAATGAAAATTCTACAGTCTATGAACATGTATGCTAACTAGGATCTACACACAATAGGTAAACCTATACAACTGCTCACATCCTGTTCTTTTTCTCCCATGCTATCTCTGAACCTAAAACATATGTGAAACAAACGAATCAACAAAAGTTGGTACGTGGTAAAAGATACACTAGTAAGGCTGCATAAAGTAAAATACTTGAAGAAAGAAGAAAGAGAGAAAAACCATTTCTTAAGGCGAAAATCAGGTAAACATCCTTTTTATTACATTTATTTGATGTGGTTGTACTACACTTATCTGCACTTGACTTACATCCAGTATGGGCAAAAATTATATCACCATACATCTAACATGGGCCAAAGCATCATACATCCATGTTAGGCAACATACATCCATACCAGGCTAGGTGCACTAGTAGCTACAACCCATCCATATCCTTTTATGTTATATTAGATTTTGGCAAAGTATAACGCATAATAGTTCAACCAAGCAATGAATATCCAAATAATAGCATTCATGATATTACATATCATAAGAAACCAAGAAATCTAGTCTTATACTTATAAGACCACATACCTGAGTTCAGAGATTCCTATATACATCCATGATCATCTAGAACTTTGTATGTGACCTGATTAATAACAATTAATCATCATTAATAAAAGAACATCATTAGTCTTGATTATTTAGGTCCAAGCTAGGGTTTTGGTCAAACCTAGTTCAATGTGATGTTAGGATGGTGTCTAATATTTTTAGTCTGATCTCTATATAATTAAAAAGGTCTGGTACAATTTTTATATTTTTCTGATAACTAGTCTATTTTCTAGAATTAAAATGAGGTTATAAACATAGAATTGGGTTTAATGAGAAAAGGCCTATTATTTTGACATAATAGTTAAATATGAGTTCATATTTGGTTTCCATATTATACTAGGATTCAGTAATAATTTTATCAGATTTAATTTCCGTGGTATGCTAATTATACCAATAATATGATCTCAAAAAGAAGCATTATCATCTACAAAAAAAGATCACCATTATTTGTCTGTTAAAGTCTGATCTAAGGGTCCAGTAGTAAAGGTAATGTTATTATGATTCCATGGACATTTTATGCGTATTTATTGGCCATTGGAGCTATTTTTAACACATTTTCAATGATTAAGTCTATTTCTGAGAATTAAGGATCATTTACCTTATGTGATGGGCCCACCTCCTGAGGTGGAGCTCCAGGATTGGCCACCCTGTTCTGAAGGGGGAGGCACGCAACTCTTCCTTCAGTTCACGCTGGCCCAAAAAACCGGCTGGCTTGTGATTCTGGTCTCGGTCTATCCTCGGCTCATCTCCTTCTCACTCACTTGAGAGTTTCCAAGCCCGATAGGTCCTGCCTCTGCGGGTGGGACCATTGACGCGATGCCCAGCTTCAGTGATACATCGCGCCTTTCATGGCCTCGCCGTCCTCCGATGTCAACACCTAAGAGCCCACGAGGAGTCCACACACCTTGACGGCTAGTCTCACCGCTTGAAGAGAGATTCATGGATAGAAAAACCTCCAGCTTGGATCTGTGACAGAGGAGGGTGATGCAGATTGGGGATCTACTACCTCACGCTTGTCTTGCCCATACGAGGCATTGGGAAGATCTGGTGATCTCCTACGAGCTTGTAGGTGGTCGTCAGGGGCATTGTGGATGCTTGATGACCGATTGGTCTTGCTCGGTCTTCCTCCCCAATAGCTATCTGTGAAGCATGATCCTCTCGGCGATTTGGCTACCGGACATAGCTGAGAGGTGACTGGATCCCCCACTTGATTGTGGGGTGCTCTGTTTGCCCTGCAAAATAGAGTTGTGCTCACCATTTGTTTCAGTTGGATTCATTATGGATCTCCAGCCACCCTAGGCTCACAGAAGAATCACACATAGATGAAGGAACCTCCTCCATCAAGGGGTCGCCAGTGTACATGTGGAGTAGGGATTCATCTACCAGGTGAGCCGCAGGCATTGCAGGAGCTTGGGCTGAGTGTTGCTCTGCTGCAACCCATCGTTTCCTGGAGAAGAAAAGGGAAGCCTACGATGATTGAAGAGGGAACGGTAGTGAGGGATCAAACTCTTTGGATTCAGGACTGAAGGGTTCATGCCAGAGGCCTTCAGATCTGGGTAGCCTCTCATAAAAAAAAATCAGTCTTAGATATTTGGCAATCAGTTCCTTGATCCAAATTTTGTGGGCATCGTTGGGACGGGGTGGGACTGCTTCCTCTGTAGAAACAGGAGGTGTGAGACGCAGTCTCCATTCTCATATAAATATAGGGGATTACAATCAGATTGGGTCACATTGCCGAGCTTTGGTTCGTGCCCAAGAAAAAGAGAGTAAGGCAGTGTGACACCAAATTTATCATAGCCTAGATATTAAACAATTAAAAGACCAACATTCCTCAATTTAAAAATCATTGAATGTCTTCATCTTCAAACAATTATGTCTCTTTGTTTTAAGCACCAATAATCCTGATATTTGAGAAATGACTTTTATATTGTATAATCCCTCATCAACACAAACTTGAGGCCAAAACTCCATCATATGATCATGTAATTAAATTCTTAAATGAACCCTATAAATATGTGTATGAACTTCAACTAAAATTTAATTGATCATTGGATCTTCATCAACTAAATTCCAACAGACTTTTTATGATCCTCATAACCTCATTGTTCGTCAAACTTTCACTTGAGTTCATGAGACTATTAAATAGGGTTCCTTAGCCTCATAAGTACCCAAAAGATAAGGAATGTGTATAAATCCTGTAAGCATATATTCATGATCTTAGATAAAACCTTTTTATAACAAAATAGGTATCCATTCATACATCTAGATCAAAATATCATATATGAATTTTACATAATTTGAATATTGAGAATCCCAAAATCTAGGTTATCACAGTTTAGATCTTCCCTAGCCAATCACAACACTTAGATAGGTCATCCCCTACAATAGTGTCACAACTGCACATTGATACACACACTTAGTAAATAGTTTAAAACATTGAAATCGATTCATTCTCAGTCGACAAACTTCTCGACCGAGACACTCTCGGTCGACAATCTCCTCGGCCGAGAATGACCCAAGTAGCCGTTAGACACAGCAGACAATGTAGTTGGGAGTTGGAATCGAACGTTATATACACTTGCTCCATATTGTCCCTCGGTCGACAAAAACTTCGACCAACAGGACTCTCGGTCGACAATTCCTCAACCGAGATGTCTTTGTCTGCACTTTTCAGGATTAATTAACTAACCGTTGCTAAAGTAATTAGTAGATACCTAACGGCTAGTTAAGCACTAAGAATCCCCTAGAAAGTGTCTAGAACGTCCTTAAGCACTCATAGGCCATTCCTATAAATAGGACATGTCTTAGGACACCCAACACACACGTGTGCAATACTTGAGCATACTACTTGCAATTGGCAATCACTCCTTGTGAGCAATTGAGCAACTCTAGCATTTGCTATTCATCTCCACTGCTCCAAATTTGTGTTCTATAGGCTAGCATCTCCTACCCACTGCACTTACACTTCCATACACATTGGTTAGGAGATCAAAACGCTTGATATAGAAAATCAAGCCTTGTGCTACAAGCGGTAATTGTAATTTCTATTTTCCCTTCTTGTTCTATCTTATTGCTTGTGCTCTCCTTGCTACTCCTAGGGTTGGAGGCTGCGGATTGGAGAGGGTTTGATCTTCTCGGTGGAGAATGAGGACTTTGGACTACTTCAAGAGGGTTGTCTCAACGGGAAGCTACTTCAAGAGGAAGGCTACTTCACGGGGGAGCTTGAAGTTACTTCAAGGAAGGCTGCTTCAAGGTTGGTGAGACTACTTCAAGGTGAAGGTTGTCCAAAGGGTGGTGAAAGTGTTTGTAATTTTATGTAACATCCTTGCGAGGTAATAAAATTAAATACTTTCAAAATTCCAATTGGAAATAATTGGATAGTGGACAGACTCCTTTAGTTTTTGCTAAAGGTGGAACCACTCTAAAAACCTTGCCTCCTCATTATCTCAATTGTGGTTGCTTGAGTTGAATTATTATTAAAAATTTTATAAAACCCTATTCACCCCCCCCCCCTCTAGTAGTTTTTCACCAACTACTTTCATTTGCTTTATTGTTATGATATGCATTGTAGGTGACATTCCTTCAAGCTGAGACCCATGTTATGAAATCTAGAAACACACTAGTAGGCTTCCGGTGTAGCATACTTACATATCCCACTTGCATGTATCATATCCTACTTTGCTTATGTAATCACGTATTAGAAACACACTAATAAGTTTCTGGTTATATAACTAGTGTGTTTTTGTCTCGTCGATAAGACCCCTACACCAGATGGAGATAAAACCATTGGGGGTCCATCTGTTGACATATAATCCAAACCAGACCACCAACTCCACCTAGGCTACGCAGTTTGGTTTCATCATTGGTTTGCCAGTGTGATTTGGCGATGTGCACACCTCAAGTAAGCACAAGATAAGCGTTGAGGACCATATAAGTGCCTAACATTTTATAACTTATTAGTTAAAGTTAAACAGATCCATACATATACACTAGTTGTGTCACAACTGCATTAAGTGCTGAGGACACATTTGGAAGGCACTAAATACACTAACACAATGAAAGCAGTTTAATATTAAAATATATAGTTACACATTCATTTATTTGCACATTCAAATTAAAGTAACGCATTGTTACTAATAACTCATTTTTGTCAGTTGGACTTTGCCCATGAATTGCATAAGCATAAAAGTAGCACTTTGACAATTTCAGGAAACGGATGCATTCTCATTTTTTAAACATTTTCATCTTCCCTACAAGTATATAATAAAATGATTTGACACCGTAACGTTTCCTTGTCATCTCAAACTGAAAATATCAGTTTACCGTCAACTACAAGCAAAAAAGCATTGCATATTCGACCCCTCATACTTCGCTCCTTTAGATATTGAGACCAGTGAGTTTTGCATGAAATTAAAACAAACAGGTTTTCGAGCAGTGCTCTGAAAATGACAATGCCAAAATCAATCATGAAAATGGGTTTTAGTTTAGAATAACAGTAAGCTCAAGGTCATGATAAGTCGAGAGTTAGACCACATAATTTAAAAAAGAGCTACACTTGTATGACGTATCTATAATCTAGACGAATTCGTGTACGATTTGAGCTAATCTAGCATATATTACAAGTCAAAATATTAAATAGCTACAAGGGGTGCATTTGGTTCGTAGACATACAATTCTAAACTTTCTGTGTTGCAGCTGAAATAAAATCAATTCAAAAAGCCGTCTACTTTCCCAAGGTACCAAGATAATCCACAGTTCTCTCACTGCCTACTCATATTATCAATTTTGAAAGTAGAAATCAGTGTTCTTTTTATGTGACAAAACACCATACTTGACTGTATTATTTACAGAAACAACTCTATCTAGAATTTCTAGTATATACAGGGTTAACTAAGAACTGAACACCTACGAAATTGACATTAATGTTGATATGCAGCCTCCAAAAGTTTTGATGAGATACGAGGAACACATGAGCAGGCAAACACCCCCATTATGAATATATCGGAAGCACATGCGCCACTAATCATTTTTCAAGGTCGATGTCTTTTTGTCAACAAAATCCATCAGCGACGTTTCCCCCTTTCACCGGAAGTCTGGGCTTGCATATTGTTTTGATTTCCGTGGTTGGCTTTCACGTCCATATACAGACTGTTCCGTTTTTGTCGGCAGATGCCAAGAACTTCCCCAGCTCACTCCAAGAGCAACAAAGGACAGGGCTTTCACACTCTTTCAAAGTGTTTTCCATGGCTAACTTAGATATTGACCAAATCAGAAGAGATCCATCTGCAGAACCAGCAGCAACATAACTATCGTCTGGGCTGAGGCAAGAACGGCTCCAATTTGTTGCCACTCTGATATTATTAGCTCGAAGAGTCCCACATATTTCCAGCGACCGTATATCAAACAGATTGTGCAAATTATCTCTCCCGCTGGACAAAACAACGTTGCCACTATGGGATAAGGAGATTGATGTGACCCCAAGAGAATGAGCAGCCACTTCACTTATCATCTGACAACTGCGAGTATCCCACAGTCGTATGCTCCCATCTACATGACCGGAACAGATGATAACCCCATCAGTGCTGTAGCAGAGGGCATTGCAGTTGCTACCAGATAAGATGGTGTTAACCGAATAGCCTTTCTGAAGATCCCAAACTTTTATGGTGTGATCATAACCGGCACTGATTATATGGCGATTTGAAGCTTTATTTGTATCAACAGCACATACTTTGTCTTGATGACCTGTTAGAGTGTGTCGGAGTTGCCCAGATCCAGTATTCCAGACAAACAAGCTGTTTTTACTGCTAGCCGCGATCACAGATTTGTTATCATGCGTAATAGCAAGATCAAGAACAGATCCAAGACAGCCATGAAGAGTGCTGCTGAGAGTTCCAGTCATTGCATCCCAAATTTTGATAGACTGATCCTGCCCTCCAGTTATCAATATGTTGGAGTTGTGCTCAAACAATAAAGAACTACATCCACCTTCATGAGCGTGGAAAGTTTGCTTGCATACGGTTGGAACTGTAGACTCGACAAAGTCATCACGCCCTGATTCATGACGACGTACAACTCCATCAACTTGTTGCCTAGCAAGTTGTTCGATGCCGTTTACCCTGAGCCGTTGCATCATATCCTCATACATGGCATTCACCTTCAAGAATACAAAATATACGGATTTTAGTAACTCAGCTACTGTTGTCGAGATAAAAAGTTGTTTTGACATGAAAAGGCACAAATATAGAAACAAAAAAAACATTGGAGCACATCAATGATATACACAGACGATTGTAATTAATGAGAGATGTCTCAGAGAAATGAAATATATAAATCAGAGAAGAGTTTCAACATAAATAAAAGAAATGTGCAGAGGTTGTGTTTGCCATTACTGTAAAGTTGTTCAATATATACTTTCAGAAAAATCGTAAAGATATACATTATACATTTTTTAGATACATGAAAAGATATGTCTAGAAAGGGAGACTTTCAATGAGATAATCAGTGAATACTCCACAAAATTGGTAGATAATTAACAACAATAAATTTCATCACTTTCCTAACATCAAGCCGCAGCCTTCCATAAATGATACTAAACAGGTACGGCCTCTGGAATTCTTAGACAATGAAGAACGTTTAATCCGTCGCACAATATTGGCATATCAAAGTCAACTGAATGGATATAGTTATTTTAATCATGTGAAGTTGGTAAATTTCAATGAAATGTGTAGAAAGGCTTAAGAGAGACTTCTTGTTAGTTAACAAAGAAAAATTGCACATCAAGGTTCTAAAATGCGTGAGGCATAACGAGGCCTCAAAATATGTATGAGGCGGAGGCCTCAAAATATGTATGAGGCGGTTATAAAAAAAAAATTGTACACACACACACACACCTGAATGTGTGTATAACAAAGTAGGTATACACAAGCACAACAATATGAAATAGAAATTAATTCTGAAACTTAATAATGATAATAGAAACAAAAGACCTACCACAATACAAAATAACAAGATATCAATTCTTTGTACTACTAGAATAAAAGATGTCGATAGAAAAACTAAAGGAGATAAAATTTCAAATAGTAGGAACCAGGAACCAAAATTAGTTAACAATGATATGAAATTCACCAATATAGTGAATAAGAAGGTAGCAAACAAAGAAATTTTACAATGAAGATTGAAAGGTGTCATCAAAAGATGATGGTTATTAACAAAAAATAACAATTCACTACAAGAACTCCGATTTTTTTTTTGAAGAAAGTGTTTGTGATAATCTTAAAAGTAGACTAATTTGGTGGTTAACATAAGACGTTATCATCCAGAATTGAGGCGTGCGACTCAGTTAAGCCTCAGAGCCTCAGTGCTTTGAGGCGGGCCTCAGACATTTTGAGGCGTAAGCCTCAGTTGGGATAGCCTCGCCAAGAGGTGTAAGCCTCGGAGCCTCAAGTTGGGTTTTCTATTACCATGTTGCACATTCTCTAACCGGTTGATGAATCCTCACTTCAGTATATCAATAGAGAGAGAATACATAGTGGGCCTAAGCCCAATACTAATATACTAACACTCCCCCTGCAGCTAGAGAGGGTACTTCATTGTGTAATCCAAGCGTACAGATATGTTGGAATAGCGGCGGAGGTAGTGGTTTAGTGAGAAATTAGCCATTTGATCTCAAATCTTAGTTCCTCACAAGTGGTGTCACAGTTTTCTTGGCTTTGACGAGACCACATACAAAGTCACAATCCACTTCGATGTGCTTTGCATACTCGTGGAAGACTAGATTGTTGGCAATATGTATGGTTGCCGGTTGCCACAATAAGCAAAAGCAGTGTTTCAAGTCTGTTGATATTTTAAAAATCGATTGAACCCACTGAAGATCACAACAGGCATGAGCATAGCTCTATACTCAACTTTCGTGCTTGTTCAAGCAACCTGTTGCTTCTTGCTCCGTCATGCAATAGGATGTTTGCCTATCATATTGCAGAATTGTGATGTGGATCGTCCATCTCAGGCATCTCTTGCCCAATCAGCATTCTCGCATCTAGAAATTGATAATAGTCTTCTTGTGAGACCTTTCACAGAGCAGACCTCTACTTGGAGCACTCTTTAGATATATAAAGATTCATAGAATGTTGCTCCAGTGAGCTCGAAAAGGGGAGGTCGTGTTTGCTGGCTGTAGTGTGTTGGCTGGCAATGCCTACAGCATAGGAGATATCAGGGTGCTTGATTGTCAGATAAATCACTTTTTTGACAATGCACCAATATTGCATCAGTATTTCACAGAATCAGGGAATAACTCCCCCTCATTCTAAGGCTGTGTGATAGTCCATAGGAGTAAACTGGCTCGGCATCTGTCATCGCGCTTTCCTTTAGAAGATCCAAAACCTATCGTCTTTGTGAGAGGTTCATTGCCGATTTGGATCTGAGTACTTTACAGAGCAAGTATTAAAGGTTACCCAAATCTTTAGTATGAAAATGAAATTGAAAATTTGTTTCCAGCTCAGAGTGTACTTGTTAAGGCGTGTGCCTAGGCGGCAAGGTACCTACGGGTGGGGGGAGGGATGCTTTGCTCTGCGCCTTGCCTAAAATGTTGCCTTGGGCTATTTTGTGGGTCCTAAGTCATAGCAATGGGCTTAAATGATCTTTTTGGGATTTACTACTCATAATGGATCTAGAGTTTTCCTGTTACACCCTTCAATTCAGTTTCTTTTTGGGGTTATGTGATGAAGGATAGTCACCAGATTGTTGTATACCTGGAGCTATGGCATTCAAACTTATATTGTTTATTGATTCTCAGTCTCCTCTATTATTTAAATTTTTTTTGTTTCTATTTTTGAGACTAATGATAAGCATACATTATTAGAAATGTATATGAATATGTCTTTATATTATAAAATACATCAGGAAGTAGGAACGGTTCCAACTAAGTTCTTATAAGGATCCATGTCATAGGAAAGAGTAATCAAGTTTTATGGCTTAATAGATTAGTTAGTTAATTACTAAGTATATCAAATCTAGCTTTACCAATTAAGCTAGTTGAACATCTCCACATGTGGTCCTACTATTTGGTGCAAGGACTACACTCATTCCTTGAAGGTTGAGGTTAGAGTTATCATTCTTGTCTCCACTCTTAAACTTTGTCCCTCCTTAATGCTTAGGTAGAAAAAATGCAAGCGGAGAAGATGAAGTGACATAAATCCATAACATGCCACAAAGTTTGGTCCCAACTTAACCTATAACAACAAACACTGAAGCGGAGTGGAGGTACTGCCCATAAGTATTTTTTGCCTCATTGCTTTAACTGGGAGGAGGTTTAGGGCTTTTGTGCCCACCCTTGTCCTCCAAGTTGATTCCAAAACCGCTTTTCTCTCTTCCCTCGCTCTTAGCTCTGTTGGGGTTTAGGTTTTCCATAGGCCTCTCCCTTTGGCTGAGAGTTTGTTCGCTTTACGGTCTGGTTGGTACGTGGTGAATGAAGGGAAAGGGAAGGGAAGGGAAAGGGCTTAGGCTGTTTGGTTGCACATGGTGAAGGGAAGGGAATGGAGGGGAAAGAATCAAGTGTTATTTCCAGCCACTTTTCTCCCCACCAAATCAAAGTGGAGACAAGGGGAAGGGGAAAGATTTGGCGGAAAATTTATCACAAAGCTTGGAGGGAAATATCAAATGTAGAGGAAAAATATAAATAATATGGCGGGAAGTACTTGTATAGCTTACAACCAATGAGAATAAAGAGCATGTAGTCTCCATCCTCACTTGGAGGGATATACAAAATGTTGCGGGGTATTTAGACGGAAAATTTAGAGGAGAAAAATAAAAATAAAAGAAAATTAGAATAAAATTAGAATGTAGCCCACAATTTAAAGTAATCTTAAAAAGTCTGGAAAAAATGGTAGAGAATACAAAAAGTTTGAGATAAATAAAGATTATAAACATAATCACATAAGGAGAAATAGAAAAATGGAGGGAATTGTCGAGGAAAGTGGAGGGAACTCTGAATTTATGAAGGGAACTTAAATAAATAGAGGGAAGGTATAAATATGGAGGGAACAAAACGTAGAACCACAATGGCTATAAAAAGAGAAGTGGTAGTCCCTATTTGCATCAACAATGTTCTACATCACTACATAATAAGTTTCATCGAGCCGAGATATTGCCAACAAAAGGGAGTGACAACAACAAATGTATGCAATTGATCACTAGCAGCGATAACATGCGAAAGTTATTATTTTCTTATCATTCCCTCCTCTATGGTGATGGTTCCTAACTATTTTTTTCCATTCACATTTTTATCGATGTAATTTTACAAATGTTTATTTTTTTAGATGCACAATAAAAGTTGTGATAAAAATAACAAGAATATCTATCGACGTGATTTTATCTTCATTAACAAAATAATTATATGAATGGTTTTATTTCGATCACAAGCCACATGAGTTTAGTTTTTTTAATGTATTAATATGTGTGTGGTGTATGTAACCTTTTGCGATAGCATGGCTTGTTAAAAAAATGACATTTGTTATGTTTTTATGTTCTCTCCCCTTCCCCTCCCCATGCTAACCAAACAGACTAAAATAAGTATCCCCTCCCCTCCCTCCCCTTCCTCCCCCTCCCCTTCATTCACCGCGTACCAAACATAGCATTAGTGGGTTTCAGTCTCTCCTTTAGAGAGTTAAACTCTCGAGATCTTTAGTTTATCTAGTTTTCTACGTTTCTTGTAGTTTCTTAGTTGATTAAATGGTGATTTTTCATACAGCGGCTCAATGACAATTGAATCCATACTGCAGAGCATGCATATGAAAAGCAATATGATGTGTACATGTAAAAGGGGTATTACATACAATATATGTTGTATGCGGGTGTATATGAGGTTTTGCATTTTTTTGTAAAAATGAAATTATATATAGACATTAATTATATATTTGTTGGAAATAATGGATGGATGATATTATAATGTATATTACAACAATATGTTTACAAGAGAGACCCCTCTCCTTTGTATAGGAGAAGGTGGATATGACTCTAGAAGTGACCAACACGACATGTCAGCGGGAGTCTGTCATTTTCAAGTTCACCAAGATCGCAAGTTATACGTCGTGTTGGCCAACCAACACGACGTGTCGCCTGAGATTTGATTTACGCCTCCAACATTCTACACGGCGTGTAGGATCCCTACACGGCGTGCTACAAGGAGTCAGTAATTTTCGATCGAAGGAGCTACACGGCGTGTCATTAGGAGTCTGACTCTCACCCGTGACAATCTACACGACGTGTAGACAGCCCACGCAACGTGTTACAGACAGCTTATTTCAAATACAAGTTATGACATCCTCCCAAGATCTATCTCTTCTCCAATGCCTAATGATAATCGGATACTATTATTTTTTTTTGACCTAGCCTAAAAAATTGTCATGTCCACCTTCTAGAGTCATTTCCACCTTCTCCTATATACAGGAGAGGAGTCTTTCTTGTAAACATATTGTCATAGTATACTGTCTATATCGTCCATCCATTATTTCCAAAAAATATATAATTAGTGGCTATATATAATTACATTTTTACAAAAAAAATGCAAAACCACATATACTCCCGCATACAACATATGTTGTATGTAATATCCCCTCCACATGTACACAACATGTCGCTTTTCATATGCATGCTCTGGAATATGGATCCAATTTCCATTGGGACGCCGTATGGAAAATCATCATTTAATCAACTAAGAAATTACAAGAAACATAGAAAACTAGATAAACTAAAGATCTTGGGAGTTTAACTCTCCAAAGGAGAGATCAAAACCACCAATGTGAACAAACTCTCACCCAAAGGGAGAGGCCTATGGAAAACCTAAACCCCAACAGAGCTATAGCTTATGGGATATCAACCAGAAAGAGAGAGCGGCGGAAGAGGGAAAAGGGGTTTTGGAATCAACTTAGAGGACAAGGGTGGGCACAAAAGCCCTAAACCTCTTCCCCAGTTAAAGCAATGAGGCAAAAAATACCTATGGGCACTACCACCGCTTCGCTTCAGTGTTTGTTGTTATTGGTTAAGTTGGGACCAAACTTTGTGGCATGTTATGGATTTATGTCACTTCATCTTGTCCGCTTGCTTTTTTTCTACCTAAGCATTAAAGAGGGACAAAGTTTAAGATTGGAGACAAGAATGATAACTCTAACCTCAACCGTCAAGGAATCAGTGTAGTCCTTGCATCAAATAGTAAAACCACATGTGGAGATGTACAACCAGCTTAATTGGTAAAGCTAGATTTGATATACTTAGTGATTAACTAATTAATCAATCAAGCCATAAAACTTTGTTATTCTTTCTTATGACAGGGATCCTTATAAGAACTTCGTAGCAACCGTTTGTACTTACACATGTGGAGATGTCCAACTAGGAACATCCCTACTTACCGATGTGTTGCAAGTGAAATACACATCAGGTAAATGATTGATAAGGAAGAAGTTTCAACATGACCAAACAATGTGCCAGTTCGAAGCAATTGAGCTAACCATTTAAAGGAGTTTACATCTTTGATGAGAATGTGATCCATAACATAATAAAATACACAAGGAGGATCAATTAGCGGACCCAACAAAGTTAGGTTTGAGGCTTATATTCAGATTTAAATGATAATTGTGGTCAATGAGGTGTACGGCTTCACTTTGGTTTCTATGTTAGAACCATGTAGTCTTATTGGGGCTTTAATTGTAGTGTCAAATATCATAATACATGTTAGAAACATCTTGCTTTAAAATTAGGGGCCATAATTACCCTCATAACAACATAACTTATTTGTAAACAAGTCTACCATTATTATAGGCTGCCTAGGTGCTAGTCAGCCACCTTGTAGCGTAGACATGCACATGTGAATATGGATATGTAGACTTGTTGAAACAAAAAGAACTCTTCAAAGTTATGTTAATATTGCAGGAACTGATATTTCATATACAGGTACTACTTTGTATTGCAGTTGAATCTAAGAAAAACATAAGATAGCTATTTGATAGAGGATTGATTCAAAATATGTTAGAACTTAGAACGTATAAAATAGACCAATAATGAGTATGCCATCTGATACAATATGTAAACTGACAGTATTAAAATCTTCATATTGTAGTTGATTCTAAGAAACACAGAAGATAGCTACTTTATAAAGCATTGATTCAAAATCTGTTAGAACTTAGAACGTATAAAATATATCAATAATTAGTATGCCATCTGATAAAATATGTAAACTGACAGTATTAAAATCTACAGGAGAATTATTTATATTTATGGCCCATGTTCAAAAAAAGAATAGTCTAGAGACGCATATGGAGAATTTGTTATATATGTTCAATGCAAAACCATAATATATGTATCCTTCAGCTGATGTGGGACAATTGAGAGTGCTTATTCTATATTGAACATTGTCCATCCAAACAAACAATATTACACATCTAGATGAAATGAGATCGATCGATTGCTTTGTTGATTGTATCACTTTCATTCTATGATATTCCTGGTTCAAGTAGAGATCTAGATCATATCCTAGCTAGGATTTTATAAGGTACCATTCCCCCGTATAAAGCCATGTGCTCCCCTCATCATAGTCACAATATACTCCGTTTTTTTGAAAAAAACGCGTTTAAAACGCGTATTATTCATGTGCCGTATATGACGGCCGTTTTAAACTCCAAACCGAATAATACGTTTTAAACGCGTTTAATTCACGTTTTATTCGCGTATTACGTTTTAAACGTGTTTAATACGTTTTTTTGCCGTTTTAAACAGTTCTGTACTTTTGCTTCACATTTATTTTTTCCACGTCCTTTTTAACTTGTAGTAGGGTTCTACTAAACTGTCCAACCTTCCTCCTCTATCCCCTGACACACCAGGAGTAGTAGCCCTCGACATTATACATGTACACTCCATCTTTCTCCTCCATTCTCCCCCTTTCTTCCCTGATTTGTGTCTGCTGCTTGCTGCTCCCACTTCTTCCCCTTCTTCTAATATTGAGTAATCAGTTCGATGTTTAGTAATTTTCAATCATTATATGTGCGGGTGTGTATATATATATATATATATATATATATATATATATATATATATATATATATATATATATATATATATATATATATATATATATATATATTCCGCTTTTTGCCGACTTTTTTCCAAATAGTTGACCGAACTTTTATCGTACGTTGACCGATTTTTATCCGAATTTTCCGCATAATTCCCGATTTCCGAATTTTTCAACTTGGCCGTGCGTATCCCGAATACCGAATTTGTGACTATGCTCCTCATGGGGAAAGACATAATCCTATATGATCGAAAATTACTGGGTTATTTTTGTTCTCCAGCTCAAAGAATAACAAGAGTTTGTCCTCATCACACTCTTTTATAGCTCAGCGAATACCGATAGGTTATCCTGATCATAGTTTTTCTAGCTCAAAGAATTATAATAGTTTATCTTCATCATAGTTCTTTGCTACCACCCAGTTACCCTGTTCAGAGTAACAGAAATAAAGATGATCCGTTCTGAAAAAAGACACCCTGGGGACTTTATCCAGGTGGACTTAATTGTTGATGATTTATTTTTGGTTCGTCGAGAAACCCTGGGGACTGGTCCCAGCTCCCAAGTGGCATACCTCCTCCACTCCACTTCCCCATGAAAAATTGTTATCAGCCACACATGTAGATATACATCACTCATTTGTAATCACTATCATGCAAATTATTGAATACAACTACCACAAAAAGACCATATAAGTAGATAAGTGATATAAAACATCAAAAGACACCCAGGGAAATCAACGCACCTCATTAAGTCTTTCTGCATATGTCATCTTTTCCAACATCCATCGATCTATTAAGTTCTTGTTTTCAGCCTCAGCATCACGCGCTTTATGTGTCATGTCTTGGAGTTGTATCTTGAGTGCATCATTTTCACTTACAAGCAGATCCAAAGCTTCGCTTTTTTCACGTAGTTGCTCTTTAAGTTGAGAGCACTCCTCTCTGCCAGAATTAACAAGTATAGCTAAACTATATTCTACTATAAAAAAGGGTTTTAATTTAAAGCCATCAAAGTGATTATTATCAGATAGAAACCAAGATACAAGTAAAACCTTGTATTGGTAAGCTCATTCTGCAGTTCTACTACTGCAGCCTCTTTCTCCTGAAGAAGAAATTTTGCACTTCTACACTCCGCTACTTCAACAACAAGCTGCTCAGACAAACGGGATTGAGCTTTGTAGCATTGTTGAAGCTCCAATTCCAGAGATTCACATTTTTCTTTCCATACGGAACCCTATAACAACATTAAAAAATTAACAAACAAACATTATATTTAACATATAATAAAGTAGGATGATGACAAAAGAAACTAAAGAAAGACTTCTTTTTATTATAGTACACCACGTGATGAATGATAAATCTATCTAACAAGTAATAACACGTCTAATGTAGATATTAGTCACAGACTCAGTTCTCGATATCGATGTTCTCCTTTCTAACAAGTTTTTTTTGTACCAAAGCTTTGTAGCAATGTTCTGTAATTTAAAATGATGCACATTCAACTAAGATATCATAAAAAAATAAAGAAAATCGTTGGCAGTTCTAAGCAGATTGATCTTTTTCATGGGATTGGTCTTCTAGAGAATCTATACAAGAGATGGAAGCGTCTTTCATTGAGCAAACCCCATTCCTATGTACCATATATATAGGAAAGGATGAAGTAAAGACTCATCTTGTTGATCTCACTCCCACAAGTAATCTTGTTGGTTGTCACTAGGCCTTCACAGTCATTATTTTCCAGAAGGAACTATTGCGCGCTTGAAAGCCAGACTTGTTGCCAAGGGATACACAAAAAATCTGGAGTTGACTATATTGAAACATTTTCTCCACTTGTTTTATGTATCCTTACTTTTGTTGTTGTGAATTAAGGCTGGAAATTATCTCAACTAGATGTCAAAAATGTTTTTCTGTATGAAGACTTGTCAAAATTGCTTTTCTGTAAGGAGACTATTTACATGGAGCAACCTCCAGGGTATGGGGAAATATTCTGGAAAAGTGTCTTCTCAAAAAGGCTATCTATGGCTTAAAACAAAGTCTCCGAGCATGGTTTGATAAACTATCTCTTATATGAAGGAAAAATTTGTCTTTTCTCACTCTCAATGTGATCATTCTAATCGTTTATCAAAACCACTGGTGTTGGCATCGTCACTCTCACTGTTAATGTGGATGACATCATTTCAAATGGAAGTATTGACACAGATATTGCTGAGACAAAGAAGTATCTCATGCAACACTTTACTACCAAAGACCTAGGCTTTTTGTGGTATTTCTTGGCATTGAGGTTGCACAAAGCAAGACCGGGGTATCTTTATCACAAAGAAAGTATACTCCAGATTTGTTGCGTAAGGGCTTGGATGATGTGATGTCTCCTATGGACCAAGCACATGATTATGGTCAGAGCCAACTAAAGTATTGGAAGACAAATTTAACAACAAGAATTGGATTGGGAAGCTTTATTACCGTATTGTTATTAAGCCTAATATATGCTTTGTTGTTGGTATCCTTAGTCATTTTACGAACTGCCCTAGACAGTGTCACTTTGAGCACCTTGTCGTGTTCTAAGATATCTAAAGAATGCATCTAGCCAAGGAATTTTTACAAAAAGATAGGGCAATTAATGTCGTTATTTTGATGCAGATAATGTAGGGAGCAAACATGACAAGAGATCTATCTCTAGATATTATACCTCTGTGGGAAGCAATCTGGTAACTTGGTGAAGCAATAACAAAATGTGGTTGCCAGATCAATGCTGAGTCTGAATATCATGTAATGGCACACACTACTTGTGAGCTTCCTTGGATTAAATTTCTTCATTCTAACTTTGGACTTCCTATTGCATATGCTATCCTGATGTATTGTGACAACCGGGCAGCTACTTTCATTCCTTGCAATCCTGCTTTTCATGAAAGGACCAAGCATATTTCAAGTGGATTGCCACTTGTTGATGTGATGACTAAGAAGATCTACAGTCCTTATCTGCCCACTGAAGAGCGAACTACAGACATCTTCAACAAGCCTCTCTCTGGAAAAAGAGTTTAGGATTTATGCTACAACTGGGCACGATTGACATATATGCTCCAGCTTAAGGGGGGTGTTGGTATGTGTGTCTTTATTGTATTTATTTATTAGCCTTTTCTAAATTCTTTGGTTTCTTGTAATATGGGCCTAAGCGTAATAGGTGCATTAGGTTTTTGTCTGCTTCCCATGTTTCTCCTCCTATATATAGGAGAGGGGTCTGTCTTTTATCAAAAAACGACAGCTACTTTCAAAACACATAAGTGCAAATATTAGGAAATTTATTCATAAAACAACCAGACAAATAGAAACAAGCATTTATTTCAACCACAATAATCTTTGTTTACAAAAGCCACAACTAAATTCCAATTTTATCCGGGGGCACAACTTGCATCCAAAATTTGATAGTTTCAAAATTCTCAAGCATTTCATAGGATTCCAAACTTCTTCAAGGAATTTCCCAAGTTATCATTTCTGATTTTCACAATTTTCCCTAGTTTAGCTTTCATACATGAATAATAGATACCACTCCTCGGATTGATCACATAAACTAAAGGAACTACATGAAAACATTATATGTGATATGTTAAATAAAGCACTACACTACATCAACTGATATTGGATAAACAAGATTACTGCATAACATATATATATATATATATATAGATTGAAAGTATATGGAGGAAATATACTTGTGTGTGTCTAGGCATTACGTATATGGACACACGAATGAATTTGCAGTGTCCAATATTTTTCATGACCTTTTCCCAAATAGTTGACCAAGTTCTGATCATATCTTTTGAATGTTACCCGTATGCTCAATTGGTCAACCTCATTGATGAAATCTTGAATCCTAAATTAGTGACTACAAATTAAATTGTAAAGTAATCCTAAAACAATATTTAAGATGTAGGCTTTGACTAATTAGTACCACTGCATGTTGATTTATATCTAATATATTTTAACAAAATCTATGATGAAGTGAGTTTTCCTATCTTTACCTAAGTTACCTATTTGCCTTTTTAATGACTTGTTTTGATCTCACTTCATCATTCCATTAATCTTTGATTTTATGTGACTCTATGATTGGAAACTTAGTGTTTAATTCAATTACATGCACTCTCATACATGGAAACCCTTGCTTTGATTTGATGCACTACTCACATTCATTAATTCATGATCTCACTTGATCTTTTTCATCTCAAACTTTCATATGAGATCTAGATCTTGCGTCAAGCCATGTAATTTTTGGACATTCCTATAATTTTCTAATTTTTTTAAGTTAATCGGTGAAAACCTATGTTCATTCTCTTCTTTCACTTTTTCCTTTATTTTCCCCGGCCCCTTTTTCTCAGTTGTTAGATTCCTCAATCCAGCGGCTCACACCTCTTCAGCCCACCATAGACCCATGCGCACCCAATTCCCAGCTCAAAAGTCATCAGATCAAGATCCAACGGCCCTTGTGTCGTCGTCTCCTCCTGACATTTTCGAGGGTAACGAGGACATAAAAGTTGAGGATCTCGCCCTCTCCAACCAATGTGGCATACTATCCTCCCTCTCAATAGCTTTCTCTCTCCAAATCCACTGAAGACAAAATCCACGGCCTCACTTCCTCTCACTCCGACAAATCCACAACCCTAATGCTCTAAACCTAGTTTTGTACTCCCTATAAAATACCCCTTTGACTCCACCACACCACCCTCGACTCTCCCTGCACCTTTCCCTGCACCAGTCGAGCCTCAAGGACTCAATTTCCTTAAACATCTTTCTTGTTTCTCCTCAACCACCACCACCACTGTAAGGAAACCTCGTCCTCGCGCCATCAGAGCACAAATTAAGGTCATAGGCTGAATCTGTGAGACATTGCCGAGGGTGACTAGCATGTCTTGGGCTCACCTCAAGACCCCCTGCTTCGTTCCCTCTTTCTCTGACATTTGCTCTGTCACAAGTCTGTGCCGCTTTTCCCTTGGACTCGAGGAGCGAGGATGACGAACTACAACCTTTTGATCCCTAATCAAGTGGTTGGGGAATGCTAGACCCGTGGTCCAGCGTAGTCTTCGAGTATATGCAAATCATCCAAACCCTACCATATGATTGTCATCTAGCGGCCACTAATTTTCCAAAAACAACGTAATTATCCCCCTCCCTGAAGAAAAATCCAATAAATATCTTGCTCTTTAAAACCCTAGAAAATCCATCCTTGCTCCAAATAAATCAAATAAACATGCTATTTTGATGAGAAAATTGTAAGAAAACCTCATCCTTGCGCCACCCCACACAAATTAAGGTCGTTGTTGAGTCCACGAGAGAGGGTGACTAACATGTCGTGGCTCATGCCAAACCCCCTACTTTATTCCCTCTTTTCTCCAACATTTGCTCTGTCATGAGTTTTTGGCTTCCCTCTTAGGCTCAAGCCAGCGAGGACAACGAACAATAGTCGTTCAATCCCTAATTTGGTGGTTGGTTAATGTTGGATTTGCAACCCAGCGTAGTCCCCCGGTCTACAAAGATCATCTAAACCATGTTGTCTGATCGTCATCAAGCGGCCACTAATTTTCCAAAAATTAGGTAATTATTTCTAACTCTAATGGAAAATCCATTACATACTCTGATCTTAGGAAAACCATAGAAAATACATCCTTGCTCCAAATAAATCGAATAAATATGCTATTCTGATTAGGAAATTGTAAAGAATCGTCGAAAAATGTTACCATAGGCTAAATCTAACTCTCATTCTACTAATATTGCACATATACTATTATATGATAATAAAATTTGAGTATCCAAATCTTGCACCAATGATTTTCGGACCCTAGATCTTTGTCCAAATCAATGGTCTTGATGTTTTTGGAAACCCTAATCAAACCTTACTAATCCATGATAATTATAAAAAAATCTTTATATGGAAGATGATAATGTTGTTGAACATAGGGTTGATTTGTCCATTATGGCCTAAGTGGTAAACCATTCATCTAATGCTGAAGATGATACGAAAATATGTTGGTTATGAATACTAGAGTGTTGAGTATGTCAAATGCGAGGAATAATTACACTTAGGGTCATGTTAGGACATAATCACCCTAACCATGGTCTTTGAGACCCATACTAAATTCATGCATCTATGTTAACCATGTGTATCTATTTATATCTCAGGATCTTTGACCGAATCTTGACCCCAAATTTCCCGAGACCTACTTTTTTTCTATTGAACAATGGTGGTATAGCGATATGTTATAACTATCCCTTAAGCATTGTTGGCCTAATTATTTTTTGAGCTACATCATTCCCTATTAAATAAGTTTATGTTTGGTATAATTACTTTGCAAACACCCAAACACAAGTGGGATGACATTGTACTATTGCCTGACATTGACCTAACAAAAGGTGTGGCGACTTGATATTGATATTGATATTGAATAGAAGCATTCTCCTTTATCTTGGATATCGAATAAAGTGGTATCCTTGACTGGAGGCCTTTCCCTTCATTTATTAGGGTGTTGTGGTCAAGTGGCATCCAGAGGCCTTCCCTCTCACCTTGGAATGTGTGAGGTTGAGGGGTCAACATTATGTTTGATTTACAATGGAAAATATATAATACAAGACATGATTTTACTCGTGTTGAATCTCTCTATAAGGATGTTGTTTCAAATGGCTCTTGGTATTATAAGTCCATTCAACCAATGATATTTCACTTAAACTGCCTCTTGAATGTTTTCTAGGGTATCATTGCATTTGCAATGGCGGTGTCTTGATTTTAAGATTTTAGGCAATTGAAACATTAAAGATTTATAAACATGCTCAATATCTCTATATATGTTGGACTGGAACATTGCATCGAACCAGAACTCCGTGGGGATTAATAATGCAAAAAGGGATGATGTGGTGATTTATCTACATTAGATTTCTTATCATGTACTTTCTTTTGCCAACAAGCCCTTTATGTAAACATTAATGGTACTTTCAATGAAGTAGAATTATAGTTCTTTTATTGCTTATGTTATGTGTGATATGGGCCGCCCATGTCGGGCACACTCATTCCCTTAACATTGTTTACCAATACAATGGACATGGCACTGGGATTGGGATTGGTGGATAAAGAGTTCTGTTACAAAACCATTGTCGTGACCACATCATGTCAAGTAAAAGCAATTAAGCTAAAACAGTGAGTTAGTAAGTAGTATGCTCGTGCCTCACTCCTCGTTCTAGCTTATTGGAATAAGAAGAATAGTGTGTCGACTAGGACATAGGATGCTACGAGCATACTTGTCAAGACATACACCTTTGAGGCATCTTAGATGTAACAATGCCCAAAGGGGGTGCCTTGACTAAAGCCTTAAGTTTCTTTGGGTTCTTAGATTTGATAATTAAAAATAATAATATTCATACCCATTATGCTTGACCATGTTAGATGATTAATATAAGAATTATATAGGATGAACTATCCTCGACGTCCTTTTTATGGATTAAGTTATACCTTGAATCGCTTTCAAATTTGATTACTCATTCACCACTATACTTAATTTAGTTGCATTGTAAAGGTCATATTACTTATATAAAGTACCCTCATGTGCATCATAGGAGCCTCAATTACGCATAATCCATTATATATAAGCATTGTAAGAGTTATATTAGTTAACAAAAATATTGGGTTGAAACTATGTAATAACGATTGAAATCCTTAATTTTTTATTTGGCATTTTATTGCGTACGACATGCATCCTAGAGAAACATTAATCATTACTAGAACGTGCTTTGACGATGTTGCAGACATGGTTGATTTGGGGGCTTGACTATTATCACAAGTATACATCTTTTATAACCATGAAATATGCATATATGATATATCTATAGAGTATAGACAGAACCTGAACTTATATATATAAAGAGAGGTTATACCCACTATATATACTAGGGGCACTACGACATCAAGGCGTCTTCCCTCAACGCCATTTCGCATTAAGGCCCTTAACAAGTATGGCTAGGAGTACACTTGTTGACTAGGAAGTAAGAACCATGTGTGATACACGTGGAGTTACGTAAGTGAAAGTACCCATTGAGATTGTCAGCTCATAATGAGGACATAAAGATGTCTTTCACTAAGAAAACCCCACTTGAATATATAAGAGAGGGGGCTAGTACAAACTTGAGTCACACCATAATGGAATAAACAAACTCAGACCCACTAGATAAGAAACCATAATGTCTTTCACTAAGAAACCCATGTCCATCTTGCCCAATATAGACGCAGATAAGACATACAAACTTCTGTAAAATTAACAAAACTACTTGAGACTCGATCTATATGAGTGTCGCTCATCCTAAATCACTCAAAGTAGGTGTTTCCCACGAGAATATAACACCAAAGCATGCACAAGGGAACGCCAAAACCAATAGAATAGCATGTAACTGGAAAGCTTCTCGGTCAAAATATAGTAGCATCGGGAGTATCAATGGACAACAACAACTAGGCACAAAAAATATCATCTCAGTCACTAACGTTACTGAGACCTAAGAGCAAGGAAGAAAATGTATGATTCGACGTCGTTTCGGTGGCCACAGAAAAAGAATTTTTGATAAATTTTGACAGAAACTTTGACATATGCATTCATGGCATTTCGACGACCAAATGAACGAATTATTTGATGAAACTTTACCACGACGGTCTACTAGTGTAGATCTACTCGAATATGCAATAATATATAATATTGGATATGTGGGGGTGGGGCTTCTCATGTGTGAGTGACAGAAGTTGAACTGTTTCGATGGGGATTTTGAGGTCAAATTAAATAGTGAAATGAATGAAGTACGTCATTATAGTTTGCAAGCAAAATATAAAGACTTAAAGACACAAATTTATGGAAACATAATATGATCTAGGATAGTAGGACCTCTAGGTAGGATGTCAGGACGTAGTACATAAGCAGAGTCTTGCAGTGGTATGTGAGTGAGTATTGAGGAAGCATTAGACAACTATGGCTTATATATCTAGTTGAACCAAGATGGTTGTCATCCTCCTTGTTGGTTATACCTATCAACATATTGGCTCCAGTTATTTTTGTTTTATACAAGCATAAATGTGTCTCAATGTGTTCTCTATATGCCTAAATGCATACTCATGGTTCTTGGTTGTGTGATTTTGTAGCTAGAGCCTAGAGGAGGCAAACATGTAGTCAAAAGTGTAATTGATAATGGCATAGATACAAAGTATCTCGATGATCATACTAATTTTTTGCACTATCATTACAAGTCGTGTGACTTCATAAGTGAAATCTAATGAGTTATCATAGCCACAGATACAACTTTGAGATCCATTTTTGTAATATTTCCTTCGTAGAACTTTATAGAAGTAGGAAAAACATAAGAGAGGTAGAATTAGGCAAGGAAGAGAAGAAACATAACTTATATTGCCCCCCTAAAAAGCCCAACGATTAATATCGTAAAATCTGGAGACATGGTATCCCATCTCTCAAAATACAAACTATGTTTCTCAAAATTTCCAAAATATGTGACGAAATGAACCTTTTTCATCGAAATTTACCTAATTACGTCAAAATTTACCTAATTTCCTCGAATTTAAAAAAAAATGGAAATTTGGTTTTTTCGGCAAAATTCACTACATAAAGACATGTTTAGTCATTTCTATATCCGATGGATGTCGGCATCGAAATAATTGGCAAAATTTACCTAATTTCGCCAATTTCAACAAAATTTTAAACTATGTCAAAGAGTATGTTAACCTCACTCCAAGGAAAGATTAGATGTTGACCTCCTAGAGCAGTACGCAAAGTTGACTCGATGGAGTTGAGTCTTTTGTAGCTCGGAGAGCTATTATCAGACATACATTGCATCTGCGTACTTACATAGGCAGACACCACTCTACATATACTAACTTTTGCATGTGAACTAATCTAGTACTACTTCATATATTTTTGAGTTGTTTTCAATGGCCTTTTGCTAAACCATGTGGCTTAGTCTCAGATTGCTACTGTCCAAATTTCCTCGATTTGTATGATTATATACTTTGTAAGAGTTATTAAAAGCCAGGCTTGATGTTGAAATCTATTTGATTACCAATTTCTCCCCATTGTTAGATTCTTCTAATTAGATTTTTGTTGTTAGGTCCCCACCATATATACTTTGTTACATCCAATATTAATATATTCGATTCTCTATATTTTGGTTTTTCTAAACTTATTTGATCCTAAGTTGACCTAAATTACACCTAACAAAATTCAAGCTAGACCTAACCGGCCCTGATTTGACCCAACTTCACCTAGATCAAACCTAATATGAGCTAAACTAGACCTAAATTGCCCTAATTTGACTCCCACATCAGACCTAATTTGGTCTAACATGTCCCAATAAGACCTAACTTCCCGATTTACCCCAATTTGGCCAAAATCAGACCCAACATGGTCACATCAAGGCTAACTTGGCCTGATGAGACTTAATTTAACCTAAAATAGGCTATTTCACCTTAAGATGGCCTTGGTTGATCTAATTTAACCTAGCTCAGATATCAATTGAGCTAACTTGGCCATAAAATGACTTCAATACGGCTTAAAAGCATAATGACAAGTTCGGGATCGGCAATTTTTCGGCTAACCGGAAAAATCGGAATTTGAAAAAGTCAAGAAAATTGGGGGAAAAGGGATAACTTTTGTCAAATATATACATATATATTTATTTATTTATCTATTTATATTTATATTTAATGTGTATGTTGTGTGTATGTATAACATATATGTTAAGAGAAACATGTGAAACAACTATATCATTAATTAAACATTAAGCATACCTGGTAATGGTTATCACATACACGAGGCAAATAAGAAAAAAAATATGAAAATTAAGAGGAAAATTGTTTGTTTGCTTATTGAAGAGAAGAATATTAAGTCAAGGATGTGGACACAACATCATAAAAGAAGGGGAGGAAGGGCGAATGGATGATGAAGGAACATGGATTTTCGGGGGATAAGAGGTTTGGGAGTTTAGTGTATGTCAAGAGTTCTTTTTATGTGGTTTTGTAAAAAAAACAGCAAGCAACTTACAAGAGAAAAATTGTGTAAAAAAATGAAAAGTCACAGAAAATTGTATAAACAACAAAAAATCGTGAAAATCGTGAAAAGCCACAAAAAATCGACAATCAATGTATTAATCGTGTTGAATATTCGGAGCCTATTAAATCATGAAAATTGTCGATTTGTCGTAAAAGTTGGAGACTTTTGTTATATGGCCTAAAAGGCCCTACACGCCCACCTAGCTCACTTGACGACCTAGGCGCTCAGGTAGATACTGCTCCTCTAGTGTCTAGGCATGTGCCTTGATATCTATGCATCAAGGTGCAAAAAAATGCAAACTAGAAAAGTATAATAGTGGCACTAATCATTCATAATAATATTATCGTTGACATGTGAAGTAACATTTGATTGGAATGTTAGGACCTTAAAGTAGAACACCATACCCATTAAAATTCCAGGGACCCATAAAATGACCCTAAGGCAATAAATGGTCAAGACACACCATGTGCGGCACCTTGACGCCTAAGCGCACGCCTTAATGAGTATGCACAACAATGTAGGTACTGACAGGAGGAGCATGGACTGACATACTGGGATACACTAGTATTCAAAAGGATACAAAAGATCCAAACTCAGAGACAATAGAGAATTTAGATAAAGGGTTTAAAAAAATCCTAAAGCAACATTAACCAGTATGTTATCCTTATAGGGAGATACGGTTAATAAATAACAAGTCGTGTAATGTAGACTTGTCAAGAATAGACATTAAGACATAAAAATAACCTTTACATTGATCACTGAACCCCATGAAAACATATGAAAGTGATATGGGTTGTAACTTGTATGTCACATAATCATGAAGATATAGGAAAGAGAACTATTCCTCAAAAGGAATAAACATGTATTTCTTTAGTAGTAGCTCAGTTGGTGATCTTAGATGATGAGCTTGAGAGGGCAGTCGACTAGGAAGGCTAGACATAGGATGCGACATGGACATGGAAAGGTGGCATGACGGTTTTGAAAACATAGGAAACAGGCACAACGTTAGATACGAAAACATAAGTTGTGTGTGCGGCACAACATTGGATAAACAAAAAAACACAAACAAGGATAAAATCAAATCAAAGTTTGTTTATGATATGAAAGCAGACATTATAATATGACAAATGATGAAACCAACGGTGTGTTTACATTATGAATTCAAACATTGTGCATAGAGAATAACTAAACCACAATACATGTGCTTATGAAATCCAACATCATAGAACAAGAATGATGAATTATATTAAATTTGCATGTTAAAATCCAAGAACAACAATATATGAGTGGTTAGGGCTGTAAATGGGTAGGGTATGGTGCGGGTATGGTCATATCCATAACCATAATCGTTTAGTTAAGCGGATATGGGTACAATTATATACCCGCTTTGTCAAAAGCTATACCCGCAACATAACCATATTCGTATAACCGTCGGATATATGGATGAGCAATTGGGAATACGGTTATGTTTAACTTATTACAATAATACACTACAAATTTTGAGATACAAAAAACTACCACACTTCAATGGATAGGTTATGGAGAATATCATTCAAGGAAGAAAGAAGAGACGAGCGGAATGAGAGAATGACTTTATGGCCTTCTTAATTTAATGAAATGTACGTGTGTGGCTATAAAGGTGCGTCAATGGATTTGTTCGTTATACTACTGTAGGCTACTTATATTACTATATTTGAACGCTACGATATGGAACACTACATGCTAATATAAATGTTAACTATTTTAAGATATATACTTGCTAGATGTGAGTCCTACAATGTGCACCATTATATTTTAATGTAAATTATTTATATAAAAATATAAGTAAATGGGTATATGGGTATACTGGTTATGGGTATATACATGACCATAACCTTACCCTGTAAGAGGCGGGTATGTGGGTATAAGGGTAAGCGGTTACATGGTGATAAAAATTTATACCTATGAAGGGTTTAATGGGTATGGGTTTGAGGGTATACGGGTATACACATATCCATTTACAGCCCTATGAGTGGTGGATTATGGTTACAACATTGATGTATCATATATAATCATACATGTTCGTACCTTTGCCGTTTTTATCCTAATTTCCAACGTAATTCCCGAATAATGAATTGTTCCCCACAACATAGCCCAAATATCGAATTTGTGACTATATTTCCAAGAATATATATGAATGATGAATTATATCCACAACATTATTATACATATTGTACATGGTTGACAGGAGCAAGAGAGGGAGGAGACAGATTGATGATGTATAAGAGGAAGAGGGAGGGGAGACATTGTATTTATAACTTTATATTGGAAATTGCTCTGAGTCGGTCGTGTCGACGTCATGCCCATGTTGTGTCTATGTTGTGTCCATGTGTTCATGGCAAGTCCATAGTGTGTCCAAACATTAGAAAAGAGTAAAAAGAAAGCGGACACTTCTTGGTCGTGTTCATCGTGCGTCCCTCGTACCCACTGTGTCCATGTCCAACATTTGTCCCTCTCTAACATGTGTCCCAGAAGGTCACAATTGCCCCAGGTAAGTGTGTACTTCCTAGTAGGAAGGGCATTTAAGATCATAGAGGAACGTCTATTAATATAAAAACCCAACATGAGACGAAGGATGGATTTCCTCTTCCACGAAACTTGAATTTGTTGATTTCCTTCTCCATGTCATAGCTTGTTTTATCTCTATGTAATTCATATTTAATGTAAGTAATATGTGTGGTCGTGTGTTGATCATGGTGTTTGGCCCTCTAGTTCTACATATGTATGTCTTGTTAAGCTCTAGAAAGGAGTCAAAAGACAAATATATGTGGTTACCACTCCTAACAGCTGACTATATTCACAATTCATTGAATGATTTTCTTCATTTTTTCCCTCTCCAAGATTGATTTTCTTCTCTATAGAAGTGTGCTTCTATCTACCTACTTCTATCTAGGTTTCTTTCTTTCTTTCTTTTGTAGGGTACCTCTCCTTTCTCACCTAATAAATATCTTAACATCAATGGTCAGCTTGGTGCAGATTATAGTTTGTTATTGTATAAGGGTCTGCTTGTAGAAGACTGAATGATCTATAGTACATTTCTGGAGGCCGAACTCAGAAAAAGCACTTTGGAGTCTGCCAAGCCAGGCTCGAGGTGACTACTTCAGCCCATATAGAGACTTATGAAGAGGACATATTGCATAATTACAAGCAGACATTTTGAAGTTAAAAGGAGAGGATTCATCAAACTAACTTCAGTACTGGAGTTTATCAAGGAAAGGTTTATCTCTCAATCTCATGATTGAGTTCTCTAGGTCACACTAGAATCATTGGTGAATAAAATGAAAAGTATGCATTGTTGTTCCAATGGAAATACTATTATTCCACCTCATCAAAAAAATTAGATAAGCAACTTCGGAAATGTTCCACTTCCCATGAGAACCGCATGGCGCAAGCCAAGTTAAAGAAACAGAGGAATTATAACAGTTTTCGGCTAATGTGGCGTACAATATATAAGCATCGCATAAACAAGTTGATTCAAACAAAGTTGAGCATTCTCCTTTGAATCTACGAAAACACAAATCAAGGGCAATAGCAAACTACAAACCAGAAAACAACTTAATTTATAAAAAACCTAACCCCTTTTCGTGACCGCCCCAACCAAAAACAAGGAGGCGGTGACTTTTTCAGGCGATCAATATTACCTGAGATGCGAACGGTCGCTGTAGTGCGAGGAACGCGGGGGCATGGGCGCCCTCTTCGAGGAGATGCCTTCTGCGGAGAGCTTTCAGAGTCCTTCGAATGGCCTCTTCCCCTGCCTCGTCCATCGTCCTGAGAAAAGGAAAAATAAACAGCGCATTGGTATGCAGGATACAGGATAAGCAGCTCAACTAATAATAGATGAAAGTGTACGATTTCCGAAGCTACAACGTACATCTGAGACGGAACGGGGTGAATGTACGCGTTCCTCTTGAACAGAAGGGGTTCTGCAGGAAAGAGCCGATTCAAGTGCGGATGAAGAAGACACGAAACGAATGAATGTACGCGTTCCTCTTGAGTTTGCGTCGGCTACCCCGCTAGTATAAACTAAATACTTTACTGAATTGAAAATAGTCAAAGCCTTGCAAACTGGAAAACAACCAATGTGAACGGCCTCCCTAGTTTTTCCATTAAAAAAATTCGTCCTTTCTAGCTTTTATCAAAAAAAGCCTGGTCTTTATGGTACCCGTCCAAAGAATTTCCGGGAAATTGGCAAGAGAAACTTAGTTGAGTTGGATCATATGGTTAGTTGTAACATAGGTCGTGGTTTCAACTCCATGGAACCCCGAGGCACGGTGGAATTATTTTTTATGTGCCAGTGATGCAAGGTCTATTTCCCCTCGCATTTTAAAAACAAATTATAAAAAAATAATATGTGCTAAAGAATATTTCTCCCACTCACTTACTGCAGGACAATTGGTAATGATATGAATTTGATGCCTAACAACTCTAGTGGGGTAACATGATGTAACACACGTTTATCAAGGCAATTAAAGCTTTAATTATAAAGCTTAATGTGTCGATTTTAGTTGGATGGTTCTAATTATAAATGTAATACTACAAAACTATATGTGCTAACTCTTTGGTGCAACTACTAGGCAAGCTATGGAGGAGTCAATATGGAAAAAATGTTTCATGTATGTATTTATAGATGAATGGACATTAGAGAGGTGAACATCCTATTCCTTATAGAATAGGCATCACAGTTACCGACTAAGGATCTCATTGACACCGCAGAGGAAGCAACATATATAGTCGCTGGTGTTGATTAGTTGAATCATCAAAGAAGCCAATCACATTACTGTGAAATTTGTTGAGATGGGAAAATTGTCTCCCGACATGTAGGAATGGAGTTGTTAGACAATGCCGTTGCTGGCCTTAAATAAGGAAGGGGTCACTTATGGATTTAGGGATAGACATGAATTCGTGGATACACTGTAATGGCTATAAGGAATGGGATATAATAGTATTTGTGTATGCATGTAGGAGACACATTTGGGATTAACACAAAGTTGTCCATTAGGTGCACCATGAGATATAATAATAATGAGTAAGTATTATATTCATAAATACATAAAAAACAATATCAAAGAGTTATGCATGTAGGAGACACATTTTGTGTAATGACCAAATTTGTGCTTAATTGGTAAACTAGGGTTTACCTGAATGATTACATGCTTGATTAGATTGAACATCATTTAGACTTGATTAATGATAGTAGATCAATTGTGATGTTTCAAACCTAAGAATAAACTCTAACTATGATTTTAGTTTGAAGAATTAGGGTTTGAAAAATGTAAACCCTAATCGGAAAAAATTAGGGTCTTGATAGTACATGAAAATGGAATTTGATCAGGATAGCATTTTGGTAAATGATTTTTCATATTTTCTACAAATTTTTTATTTATTTTAATTTTGGATATGATATGTATAACTCAATCATGCATATTGGAGAAAAAAATTAGAATATTTGAGTATTTTTTTAATGTGGTTCTTTGTCAAACTATGCTTTGACCAAAATGCTGACAAAGTACTTTTTAATAGTGTAGTGTTTTATTTTTAATTATTTATTGGTAATTCAAAATGATCTAAAATTTTAACTGAAGATCTAAAACTCAATCATAAACAACATGTAAAATTTTCATAATTTTTGGATGCGTTTAGACCTTATTAGTAGATGAAATATAGTAATATTTTTATGACAGAAAATTCAGCTGAAATAAGAGAAAGTATAGTGAGGAGTAAATGTGCAATTGACCCAAGCAGCTCAATTGCTCTATATGGTCAACCTAACACATAAGGTGCTCTCATAATTTGTGATTCAATATAGAGAAACAAAATCCTAGAGAGAGAGAGGGAGAGTTAGGGTTTGAGAGGAGAAAGTGATGGAGATGCTGACCTAGGGTTTTGCGGTCCGAGGAATGATGAAATCATGTAAGTTTAGCTTCTTTGGACATAGTTTCATGGTGAATCTTCTCTCACATGTCAAGATTCCATCCCTCCTCTTATTGGATTCAAAATCATATCAAATCAAGTCATTTCCTCACTCTTTCTCTCCTAATCTTCAATTCTATGGTTTCCAAGTTGAAAGGAAGAAGAATCGGATGAATTGCTAGGGATTTGATATGAGATCGAGATTTTCAGGGATGAGCTACGTTTTTTAGCTATTTTACAGCTTAGGGTGATTGGGTAAAAGAATATTTCAGTCAATTGTACTCAATTAGATGGTTTTAATTTATATTCTTGATTTCTCCCTAGATGACAATAAATGAAAAGAATTGTTCTTGAATTGAGTTTATAGAATACTTCAATTCATGTTCCAACTATGATCTGAAAACATTTATATGATGACATGTATATAGATATCCATGTATCTTGAATACTATAGAATTAAGAAGTTTATTGAGAATCTTCTGAAGATCTAAATTTTCAAGTTATTTGGGTGCTTGAACAACACTAGAGCTGAAATTCAGATTTATGTTTATATGATCTTATTTATATTCCTAGTGCATATAATTCTACATGTTTGATCTCTTTGATTTGATATATGGACAAATAGAGTTTTTGATTTTCACAATACATATCATGTGAATAGCAAGTAATCAAGGATGGAAACCCAATCTAGTATGCTTTTACTAGTATACATATCTAATTTAATAGTTAATGGTTGATTGAAATGATTCATGTGATATTGTGGGATTTTATTTGAATATTATCTTATATGCATATATGCTTTGTTTATGAGATTCAGATTTTCTAACTCAAATACTTGTCATGAAATGCATATGTTGTTATGCTATTGCAAGTGGAGATATGACATGACCTAGATAGGTATGTTATCGATGCCATGCATAAATGTGAGAAATGTTGAATGAGAATATTTATATTAGTAGACATGATATATGTTTGAATACATGAGAAGTGATATATGTGCATGAGTAAGGAGAAACCCTAAGAAAGGGGTAAACAATATGTTAAGCATTCAGTTCAATATCATCAGTGATTTCAATTCAATAGTCTGAGTAGTCATTAATATACAGAGTTAAAAGAGATAATCTAAGAGAAAGATATAATCGAAGTTACTGTAATAATAGTAACCCTGAACATTTTAGATTCCCTATGAGAGGTCTACGCCGTAGGGATGAAATGATCTAACCCTGACAGTGTCCAGTATATGGGGGTCGGATCGTACTAACAGGTGGTATGAGGTACAAAGCCCTAGTGGAAGTCTCCTTAAAAATACAATATGTAGTGTCCAATATCAACCAGAGATCCTGGTGACACTAGAGTACAGAAAAGCCAATATGTGGCTTGACTCTCCGACTGTGTGCTCAGGTTAGAGGAGGAGTCTGGTTTTACGACCCATAGGTGTGCCGAGGCCATAGAGCCATTTTCCTGTTGCAAACCAGTGATGTAGTCAGGCTTAGCACCCCGGGTGTGTCAGCTAAGTCTTGTACGATGATATCGTATTTCGTTATGATTCTTCATATGTAGAGTACACTGTATATGATCAAGGCATAAGCTAAAATATGATAATATAAGTTTAAAGAATTTCTTATAAGTAAGAAGAGTTAAGAAAGATTTGATTTCAGTTTCACAGCATTCATTCTTTAAATGTAATATTGAATATAGTGAGGATTATATTTCCATACTTGTTTATTTCTAATGATGTAGGCTTCAATGTTATTAGTAAGTTTTTTTTAAATATCCAGTCTTTTAATTTGAAATTACTATCTTGTTTTATTTGTAATTATCCAAGAATGATAAATGTCTGATTCAGTACTTTAGACTGCATTATTGTTTTACTCATTCACTAAGCAAGTAGGCTCACCCCTCTACTCAAAATTTTTAGGGAAACCATGGGGATTGAAGATATCATTGCATCAGAGTAGATCCGCCACAAGAGTTAAGTCTGAGTATAGTTAAGTTCAGTCGTTCCTTGTCACTCTAGGTCCTTGTAAAGAAATAAGAGAGAGTTGTAAATGATGATGTATAACATTATTCCTCTTTTAGAAATATATGTGAATCAACAACTCTTATGTGTTTAAAAGTATGAGAAACATAATGAATGTTTATACATGCATTTTTTTACTGTTGAAATCAGATTAGAGAAATCAATGTTTAGATTCTCTTGTAAAGTTAGTTTATGTGATTGCATGCGAGAAAACAAAGAGTTTGAAAAAGAAGAAAAAGTTAAGGGTGATCTTTGTATTGCGTTAAATCCTCCATTTATCCCCTAATCTCATGATTAGTGGTAATTGTGAGATCGGGGTGTAACATTTTTTATTAACACAAAGGTGTCCATTAGGTGCACCATTAGATATAATAATCATGAGTAAGTATTATATTCATACATACATAAAAAACAATATCAAAGAGTAACCAACTAATGAAACACATTAGAATGCTATGTCTTAACATTCTAGTAATCCACGACATTCATGTTCAGTTCTATGGAATTCATCGAAACAAAAATGCATTTGTTAAACAGACGATTCATATGTGCAAGAATAAAAGCATCTGATTACAACCCCACCCAAATGACATGAGAATACATGGACTATCTTTCTGTGGCCCCTATCCTACAAACCAAGATTTGGGCTCATGATTAGAGATAAAGAAAGAACCGATGGTAAATCATTACATGCAATATGAAGTTTTCACACACAAAATTTTAAAAATATACCATATTTATAAATTAGTTTTGGAATGAAAGTAAATACATGAGACTCACATCACTACCTTTATTTGTATTTATTAATACATTCACTTCAGTCATGTTAGAAGGAAAACATGAAGTTAATTTACAAGTGTTGGCTCTTTGAAAGGCAAATACAACAACAAGAATAATTAAACTCTTATATTATATTGAGGACCTAGAAGGATATGTACCATGATGAAATCCTAGTATGGATCCCCATTTGCTATTTTATCCCTTATTCCCAATAAGATATGTACAATGTATGTTATTTCTCAATAAATATCATTTCATGTCAAATGCACTTATGGTTGTTATTTGATGTTTTTATAGGTACTTCAACACTTATTTATGTATCGGAGAGAAAAGGAGGATCCTAGGACTTCCATGGACATGGAGGAGTATAAGTGAGCCCTAAAGCTACCTCAATCTATCCCCAAGTGACTAAGGAATAAGTTGAAGCAAGGAGAACCATGGAATGACACTTAGAAGATCAAAGTGCAAGCCAAAGCCCCGAAATGGTCATGGTACTTTGCCACTGCTGTGATACTAGCATGAAAATCACATACTTGATCAGGCTCTAAGCAAGGTCTAGGATACCCAGCCACCATGGTTATTCCCACCACAATGGTTGTGGTACCAAGCATCCAACACAGTCATGTCATGCAATATGACTATTCTAAAAGTGCTCCAAATCCCCCTCCTACCTCCTCCACCATGACTGTGGCACCTGTTGGGATTTAGGGGAGACAGAGAAGGCAGAGGAAACAAAAATTTCTTCTCTCCAAACCCACAATAAAGGAATTGCGTCAACATCTATACAGTAGGAAGGATGGTTTGTAGAGACATACCTTGTCCTGAGGCTTGCTCGACGATGTTACCTCGTGGCTTGCGCGGTCTTCACCTCCGGTCTTGGACGGTGTATGTGCAGCTTCTGATCTCACTGAGACTGTCGAGATTGACAGCTATCCTCTGAGCGACAGAAGTCTCCTGCCTCTATAGTAGTCCACACAGACCACCTGGAACTCCGATTGTCTTATCGCACAAGGCACTGAAAGGAATCACACCCTCCTGTCGGCGTACTAGTCATTCACACACTCTCCTGCCACCAATCACTTTTCTGCAGTTGTCTTTCCCTTGTTGTGCCTCCCTTATCGGGTAGCACTTGCTCGGGCTCTCCTGGTTACCACAACCAGAGAGAACGACAACTTTGTAGAGCAACTGGTGTTCTGAGTTGTGTTTTGAGAAGCCCCCAATACCCTTATTTATATAGGAGGGTCATGGGACAAGGTTCTCTACCCCGGGAAATGTGGGATTAAAGCAAGAGTAGAAGGGTTCAAAATTTTCCACAAAACAACCAACTGCACCAACAGAACCGATCGGTTGGGGATCTGAGCCGATCGGTTCACACCTGAACTGATTTGTAACATCCCTGACCTGAGTTATGCTTTAACCTTAGGTGTTTTGCTTAATAAAGTTGATTAGATGCTTTCTCTTATCTTTTAAAAAGTAATTAAGGCTCAAGAGGAACTTATATTTCAATTTTAGTCCTTTTTGAACAATGTTGAAATAATGTTTTGCTTGTGTTGGACTAAAGTGCAAATTAACCAAATTGAGGGGTTAAATTGCAAATGTTACATGATAAGATGTTTGTCATGTGTTCAAGAATCATGAGAATGAAGATGATGCAGAGGTATGTCTACCACAAGCCTGAGTACCAAGAAAGAGCTGATAAAGCAATGTTTGTGCATTAAAACCTAGTTTTGGTGTAATGTGCAATTTACCCAAAACCTAGGGTTTAATATGTAAATTTCCACTTCAATAAGGTCCCTAATAACTCTTTACATCTTGTAGAGGCAATAAAATGAGAGGGGCATCTCATTTGAGCTACTTTGATGGAGAGAATCGTGATATTAAAATAATCAAGATTTAAGCATAATTGAAACCTTAATTCTATTTAATGCAAATAAATAAATAAAATAATTGAAGGGCCTTCAACCAAAAACGAGATGGATGGATTTTCTCTAGTGTGAACATCCGTATGACTTGCAAAGGCAACGAAATATCCTAAGGAGGTGAAGACTCCACTCACATTATTATAAGAAAAAGAAATATCCACTAACTTATGGATATTAATATTATAAGGGTTAAGGTGCTTAATTTGCTTTTCTTTAAATTGTGGATAATTGAAGTTAATAAGAGGAAAATAGTATAGCCTTATCTCTAAGGAATAGAATGGGGCAAGTGGCAAGAAAAAGGAAGAGATAATTTCTACTTTCTCTCTCTTAATTGATTTTTTTAATAAAAATGCATATATGCTCCTTTATCCATAGAATGAAAGGGTAATTTCGAATCCACTTCTTCAATTTGCTTGCAAAAACGACCAAGGGGGCTAGGAGCAGCAGTAGGACGACCCCCAACCTGTTGGTAAGCTTCTTGACTTCCTTTCACATTGAATTCATGGTGGAAATCACAAAACAATGCATGATTTCTTCTTATCTCAATCCCATCTTCAATTCTAACCATTCCTTTTCACTCAAAGCTTGAGGATGAGCCTTGGGATAGTGAAAGGAGTTGTAACCACCATTTTTTATGTGAGCGTGGAGCTTTGAATCTCAATTGGAGGTGGGTTATATAACTTGAACCCCTCTACATTGTTATTCAACTATCAATCTTGCAATTTCGTTGATTCCTTCATCTTCTTGAATAATTGCTTGTTGTAATTGGTAAATTCATGAAATAAGAAGTACTATAAGTTACATGGAAGAAGGTAGATGATGATGACATCATCTTGTATAATTTTCCCAAGGAATTCCTATTCCAATCGGTTTCAACAAAGTTGTCCATTCGGTTTCAACAAAACTGTTTGGAATTAAACGGTTTCATCAAACCGTTAGGAACTAAACGGTTTCAAACTGTTTGGAAGAGTTGACTACAGTTGACCATTTGAAGATTTGATGCTAATGATGATGGTTGATGACCCATTAAATTTAATTGATTAATTCCAAATGGTTCATTAGTTGAGGGTTCGTCAATTACCAAACCCTAATCGGGTTAAGTGCTGAATTTCCAATTGATTGATTTAGATTTTTGGGTTGATTAACCCAAACGGTCTCAAGACCGTTTGCAGGTCACCCAAATGGTCTCAAGACCGTTTGGAGGTCAACCAAGACCGTTTGTAGGTCTAGGGTTGAGTATGGTTGAGTAAATGAAGGTCCAGAGATACCAAATTGAAATGCAATTAATAGTTGATTTGATGATCAATCTAATGATGTAAACCCTAATGGAATTTCACAAATTCCAAGGATAGGATGGGGAAAACGGTCTCAAGACCGTTTGGAGATCATCCAAATGACCTCAAGACCGTTTGGGGTCAGGTCATATCAAAAATTTGATGAAAATTTATTAATTTCAATTGAATCAATTCCACAATGTTGATCATTGATGGTTCCTCAATTTCAAAGCCCTAATTGAAGGTTCTTGAGTAGAAATCCTAGATCAATTGGGTTTAAAACCCTAATTGATGGTCCAATTGAAGGATGATTCAATAGTTCTATTGATGAAGAAGTTAAGGATTCAATTGTTAATCGGTTCATCTAATGAAACCATGAATTGTTGATGTGTTGATAGGACTTTTTGGGGTTCAACATGGTTAATCCATTTGGATACCTCATGTAATTAAGGGTCCAATATGTTTAATCCAATTAGATACCTAATGTAATCAAAGATTCAATTGGTCAATTCATTTGATACCTCATGTAATTGACGGATCAATTGATCAAATCTTTTGGACACCCAATGTATTTAGATGGTTGATACCCTTAGTGGGATTAATCATTGATCATAATGATGCAATAATTCAATACATCATGTTAACCTTAAATGCATGTATTTGAATAAAGAGTAGGTTAAATCTAGTCAAGAATTGAGTAGTGGACATCCTAAACAGGATGAGAGAGAGAGATTCATACATGTAACATAATCATGTAGCAATCAAGTCGAATACCTTCGAGATAAGTATAGTATACAATTAGGGTATGATCCTTGACAAAGAGATCATAAAACCCTAATTGAGTTGATTGATGAACTTAAACCCTAATCGAGAAGGTTAATGAACTCTAACCCTAATTCAGGGAAATTCTGAGTGAAACCCTAATATCGGGTAATAGTGAAACCCTGATTGAGGGTGATGACATGAGTAATCCTAAATGAGGGTTATGAAATGTAAGACCCTAATTTAGATGTATAGTAAATCCTAAATTATGGGTAATTGAATATGAAACCCTAATTGGGATGATTAGTAAACCCTAATTGTGGGATATTGAATGTAAACCCTAACATAGGGTGATTTTATGTGGAACCCTAATTTAGGGCGATGTTATGTAAACCCTGGAATATTAATGCAACGTGAAACTTAAATCTAGGGTGATGCAGTGTAATGCTATATGAAACCCTAATCTTGGGTAATATGGTGATAAATCATAACCCTGATCTGGGTAATGGGATGAGTATTCCCAATTGACATAAATGGGAGACCCTAACCTTGGTAAGAGAATAGTGGTGTTACCCTTGAATAGTGATGTTATATATTGTTTTACATGGTGCTGATATGAAATTGATGTAACTGTTATCATCTGTACTAACCATGCAAGTATCATGAGATGATGAACATAGCCAGGTATGAGCTATGACGTTTTATGTATTGAAATTGTTTATTGGGCCTTATGTGCCATACTATGACTTGTTGCCTAGTAAGAGGTAATAAGAGAAGTAATGAGCCTTAAGTGCCATGAGAGATGCTTATGTAACAAGTATCATATTTACCTTGGTCAGATGCCCTGAAGGTGATAGTTACCTGAAAAAGTGGTAATAATGCTCTGTGATGAGCTAAGGGTTTGAATACCCATAACCATATGATTATGGCATTGAGTTTGTGAAGGGATGAGTATTCCCAATATTGAAATGAGGGACTGAGATCCCAAAGTCTTATAATGACTAAGAAGTGATTAATGAAAATAGTACATGTTTTCTTTGTAGCATTTGTCTTATTAAGTTATGTTTGGAAACTTGGCTGATGTTAAAAGAATACGATAATGTACTTAATTAATCAAGTAATACCATAGAATGTAGTTGCCCTGACCACAGATCCATCAGCGTCAGAATTAGCTGAATGGTGAAACGAGTTTTACTCAGAATGCATATTTTTGAATATGTGGGGGTAATTATGCAAATATATCCTTATGCCCCATAGGAATGGCTGCGGACCATGTCCTATGTACGTGATTGGTTTCAGACCATACCCCAATAAGAGAATGGCTATGGGCCATAACTCCTCAATATAATACCAGGCATTGGCTACATGCCATAACCCTGAAGAGAGTATATGCTACGGGCTATAACTCTATAGCAAAGATGCCAATATACCCTGGCAAGCTAATTGTAGTTTGACACATGATGTCTCTGCTAAAGCAGTCTCGTACTGACCTAGACAGATGAGGTCATGGAATCTGGCTCTCCCATTGACCTTATGTGGTACTGATGCTTTACGTAATCGTGGTCAGTTGGAGTATGAGCGGTATATCTCATCTCTTCAGGGCTTAAGAATGTTTGTAAAATGTAATCACCATGTAGCGTATTTGCATAAGATTGAAATATGAGAATCACTGGTTGATGTTATTCTACTTAGCATGTTCTAGATACATAAATGTTATATATGCTCTTTAAGTCCTTATTGAATAAGAGACATGCTTCTTTAACAAGTTTTAGCTTAAATGCTTGAATAGAAATGTGGCTCTAATCTGCATAGATATTGAACTATCTGATGTTGAATATATGATTATACTGTTCAGTTTATTTCTATTAAACTATAATAACAATGTTTTCGGTGAAGAGTTATATCTCTCGCTGGGGCAATTTTATAATTGTCTCACCTCCGTGGAATCCAATATTTTTAGGTGGACGCGGACGAGGTAGAGGTAGAAACCTCATAAAAAGGGAAGAACAACAACAACAACAGCAACATCAGGGACAACAGTGAATCCTCAGGTGGAGACACTGGCTGTCAAGTCTTGTATATGTGTAAATAGAGTCCTATGTGTCATCTATGTACTCTCAGGTCCTAGGAGATAGCGTATTATAATCGAAATGATATTTTGGCATGATGCTTAGAGAATTTTGTTACTTGAGCTTTTGATAAAGCAAATGATGTATATATATATATATATTCCTCGAGAAGAAATGGTACAGAGAATGTACTATGTGAACCAATATGTGAATGTAATATTATGGTTCTTGTTGAAAGAGTTTTTCGGAGAATGGATCCCTTTGCAAATGGTTTTAATTTTTAGTGTTTTTCAGTAATCCGTTGTTAATGATAGCTTTCAAATTTAGTTAATCCTATTTTTTTAAGTCGGATGTCACAAGTTTAGTGGTATCAGAGCTCTAGGTTCGCTGAGTCTATAGAGACATAGGATTAAGGTTGTTGAGTCTGTTCTAGTGTCTTCCAGTTTATCTGATAAGTATCTTCTGCTCATATAGGAGAAGAAGAACTTGAAGATGTCTGGAACACATGATAAACATGCTGTTGAGAGCAGCATTGCTGCACCAGGAGCAGGTGCAAGAGACCAGGATAGGGAGGAACCAATGCCTGAACAACCCCAGTTCAATCAAGCAGATATGGGGAACCTAGCCTTCCAAGCCATGTTTGGACAGTTTATGGCAGCCATGACTCATATGACAAATAGGATGCCACTACCTGCACCTAGGGTACCGACCCACGATGAAAGACATGGAACTGGCAAGACTTTTGAACGGCTTCGTCGGGTGGGAGCCACAGAGTATGCTGGCACAGCTGATCCAGCTGATGCATATTTGTGGTTGACGGAGCTGGAGAAAGCTTTTAGAATCCTTAACATCCCTAAAGTAGAGAAGGTGAGGCATGCTGTATACCTTCTGAAGGGAAGTACTGGTCATTGGTGGACCATTGAGGAAGGCAAAAGGCCAGGAGTTGAAGTCAGATGGGATGAATTCCGACGTGAATTTGTCGCTAGATACTTCCCTAAGACGTATCTAGATGAGAAGATCTCTCAATTTGAGAGAATTAGACAAGGACAAATGAACATTAGCGAGTATGAGGCTAAGTTCATGGAGCTTTTGTGGTTCTGTCCGCACATGGCAGCTTCTGATGAAGAGAGGATTCGACATTTTGAGAAGGGGTTGAACACTGAATTGACCACTCCTGTGTCTGCTCTGGAAAACAGGGAGAGGTTTGCCACTTTTGTGGAGTCCGTTAGATGGATAGAGAGGTCTGTGATCGAGAAGCGACAGACCAGTAATAAGAAAGTGTATCCTTAGTTTCAAGGACAAAGGTCTGAGGGTTTCAAGAAACTAAGGTTTTCCGCACCGGAAGCACCACAGAGGTTCAATACCCAGACGCAGTGGATGTCAAGTAGGGGTAGAGGGCATAGTTTTCCTCCGAGTGGAGCCCCTAGAATGGCATCAACATCAGTAACTAGACCCTCTAGACCACATCAAGAGAATAGAACTTGTCATCGATGTGGACTAGTAGGACATCTGGCAAGGGATTGCCCAACGGGGAATGCAGTGGTGAATCAACCCCCGAGACAGAGTCAGCAAGGCTCTTAGAGAAAGTCGTTTTCTAGTGGTACCCGAGGACGTAGATAGGAATCCCAGGCAGGATCTTCTGCATCCAATAATAGAGCACATGGTCAACAGCAGACAACGACGAGATTCTATGCAATGAATCAGCCTGAAGCAGTGGTTAATCCACGAGTTGTGATAGGTCAGATGGGACTATTTCATTCTGATATGTCTTCATCATGTTTTATATCAGTGTTAATTGATCTGGGTCCTACGCACTCGTTTATAACTCGAGAAATGATTCATGACTGCAATATGATTGTCAGTCATTAAACAGATAGTTTGTTGCTAGAAACACCTTTGTTGGGATCTGTAGTGTTGCGGGAAGTGTGTTCTCCCTGCATTCTTTCCTTTTCTGATCATCACATTCAGGTGGATCTTATACCACTTGAAATGCATGGGTTTGATATAATTCTTGGGATGGATACCTTAGAAAAGTATAAGGTGGTCTTGGATTGTGGTTCCAAGCAGGCTGTGTTCACAGACAACGGTGACACATGGATCTTTCAGGGAGACAAAAATATTCTTCCAACCTGTTTAGTGTCAGCTATGGTAGCTGAGAAGTTGTTGAGACAAGGATGTTTTGCATTCTTGGCTCATGTGGTAGACACCACAATGGAGAGTTCTAATCATTCTGAAGTTCCGATAGTTAGGGATTTTGAAGATGTATTCCCTGAGGAACTTCCAAGTGTACCTCCACCCCGAGAGATTGACTTTGAAATTAATCTAGTTTTGGGCACGCAACCTATAACACAAACACCGTATAGAATGGCACCTGCTGAAATGGCAGAGCTCAAGAAACAACTGTAGGAGTTGCTTGAGAAGGGTTTTATCCGACCGAGTACTTCACCATGGGGTGCTCCGGTCCTCCTTGTTAAGAAGAAGGATGGGTCTATGTGATTATACATTGACTATAGGCAGTTAAATAAAGTAACTATAAAGAATAAGTATCCTCTGCCAAGGATAGATGACCTGTTTGATCAGTTGTGTGGTGCAACTATCTTTTCTAAGATAGATCTAAGGTAGGGATACCATCAGTTGCGTATTAAGGAGAGTGACATACCTAAGTCTGCCTTTAGGATAAGGTATGGTCACTATGAGTTCATAGTTATGTCGTTTGGACTAACTAATGCACCAGCTGCATTCATGGAACTCATGAATAGAATCTTTTGACCTTTTCTTGATCAGTGTGTAGTAGTCTTCATAGATGATATCTTAATCTACAGTAGAGATGCTCAACAACATGAGCAACACCTCCATCATGCTTTAACTTTGCTAAGGGAGCATAAGTTGTATGCTAAGTTCAACAAATGTGAATTTTGGCTACCAGAAGTTTCTTTTCTAGGACACATAATATCTGCTTCATGTATTCATGTTGATCCTAAGAAGGTAGAATATGTCCTACAATGGGAACAACCTACACTACTACAGAAATAGCATTCAGTGTCACTTTTCTGGGCGTCGGTTATTACGGAAAACCGACGCCTTATATGTTAGGCGTCGATTGTTTAAGCAAACCGACGTCTATATTCGAAGACCAGCCAGACATGGGTACCGCTTTGTATTCAGCGTCGGTTGTTTATAACAAACCGACGCTTAACGTCGCCCGTGAAATCCAAATTCCGATCAAAAAAATAGTGTCATTTCCAGCGTCGGTTATTTAGGTAGAAACCGACGCCTATGTGCGATGAAAATTTGCACGAAAAGTGTCACCTTCAGCGTCGGTTATTCCAGGATAACCGACGCTGAAGGTGGTTCCCGCCAAACAATTTCATGAAAATATCGTCCAATTGGACGTCGGTTTTTTCAAGCAACCGACGCTAAAGATGTTTAGGCGTCGGTTGTTTTAAACAACCGACGCTATTTGGGAACTTCATAACCCTCGATCGCCCGACTCTTCCCCTTTCTTCTGTTTCATTGCGAGCGATTTCCCTATTTCTCTACTGCCGCCGATTTCTCTCCGGTGATTTCTTCTTCAGCTCCCCTTCTCCGGCGCCCCCTTCTCCGCCACCACTCCTGCTCGCCGCCGCTCCTGCCGCCGTTGGATACCTGCTCACCGCCGCTCCTGCTCGCCGACGATCCTGCTCGCCGCTGCTCCTGCTCGCCGCCGTCGCCTGCTCGCCGCCACTCCTGCTCGCCGACGATCCTGCTCCTGCTGCTGCTCTGCGTCGCCGCCGCCGCCCGCTCCTTCCTCCTTGTTGCTGCTCTGCGTCTCCTTGCTCACGTCCTAACTCTGCTGCTCACAAGGTACTAGCATCAAGCCCTTCCTCTGCCATTCTTTCCATTCAGTAACAGTCTCATCTCCTCGTTCCACACCATAACTTGGCTGATGTCAAGCCCATACTCAAAAACATCTACCTATTCTCATCCATGTTCGTGTGGCATTCCCATTTTCAGGAGTCAATGACCATCCTTTACAGAAATATCTGCATCTCAAGCATAATTGATCAAAAAAAAATACTGCTAACTAACATGATTTAAATTGGTATGATGCATAATATAAATCCATTTTTTTACTTTTGGGGGTGCGCCTTATACTATTTGATATCCTTGATTTTATCTTCTATCCTAAATAAAATTAAGGGACCCATGATTAGAAAACAATTCCAAACTTGGCACCCACACTAATTGGAAGGAAATAAAATATGATTATTGAAATGCACATTTGTGATGTGATACCTTTTTTAGGATGCATATATTAGATTCAACCTTTGAGACATCCTTTTATGAGTTCCAATACAATTAAGGTTTCATTTCATTGCCATTGTATGTATTATAATATTACATCTTTCACATAAAAATTAATTAAATTGAATCCTATTGGAACCCTAATTTAAATCCTAATTTGATTTAAACTTGTCCATTCTAGCATCCTAATTTGATTTGATTAAACCCTAGCATTGTTTAAACCCTAACATCAATTGTGATGAAACCCTAACATGTACATATCTATTATTGTGTTTGTTGGCCTAGAAACCCGTCCAAGATTGACTCATTAGGAGTAAATCTTGGATAGTCCCCGGTTTGGGACTGTTCTTGAACACCTAATCTCACTTAGGATGTAAGTGTATAATGTGTATTGGGTTTTCGAGAAAATTTCGGTAGCATTTCCCCGTTTGTTCTCTAAGTACATATGTACTTAGAGAACAGCGGGGAAATGTTACCGAAATTTTCTTGAAAACCAAATACACATTATACACTTACTAGTGAGATTAGGTGTTCAAGGATGGGATAGGTGGTACACATTTATTATATATAAGAATGACATCAAATGTGTTTGTTGGCCTAGAAACCCGTCCAAGATTGACTCATTAGGAGTAAATCTTGGATAGTCCCCGGTTTGGGACTGTTCTTGAACACCTAATCTCACTTAGGATGTAAGTGTATAATGTGTATTGGGTTTTCAAGAAAATTTCGGCAGCATTTCCCCGCTGTTCTCTAAGTACATATGTACTTAGAGAACAGCGGGGAAATGCTGCCGAAATTTTCTTGAAAACCCAATACACATTATACACTTACTAGTGAGATTAGGTGTTCAAGGATGGGATAGGTGGTACACATTATACGCTTAGGTTGTAAGTGTATACCCTAATCTTTTCCTAATATATACTTGTTTCCTAATATATACTTGTTTTCTCTGATCATAGAATGGATAGATCATGGATGTCCATTCGTAATCGTTGCACCCCAGAGTTTATATCTGGTCTTGATCAGTTTATTAGATTTGCCGAGGAACATAGGAAAAAACCTACATATAGGTTCTACTGTCCATGTAGGCATTGCGGTAACAACTTGAAAGTCAACACTGGTGAGGAAATCAAAAGTCATGTCATGTGCAACGGGATTGTACAAGGCTATACAGAATGGCACTGGCATGGAGAGATTTCAAAATCGAAACCAGTAGATGTTGATAGCAGTTCTTGGGTGGAAGAAGAAATTGCCTCCGATGACGTAAATGTGAACGAACCAGTTCCACCAGACATCGTTGATGCGATGCTGGATAGTTGTAGGGTAGAGCACACCGATCCACCTCCTATCTTTACAAACATTGTGCATGATGCTGAGATACCGTTATACACAGGCTGTGCTAAGTTTACGAAGCTTAGCGCTGTGTTGAGATTGTATAAGTTGAAAGCTAACAATAGATGGAGCGACAAAAGCTTCACTTCATTGTTGACTTTGTTGAAAGAAATGCTTCCTGAAGGAAACGAGCTTCCAATCTCAACATACCAGGTAAAGAAAATGTTGTGCCCGATGGGAATGGAGGCCAAGAAGATACACGCATGCCCGAATGATTGTGTATTATTTCAAAAGGACTATGTAGATTTGAAAGATTGTCCAAAATGTGGTGCGTCACGGTATAAATTGACGACTTCGGGGGAGTCCAAAACTGGTTCTCCTGCCAAGGTGTTGTGGTATCTACCTATAATATCACGGTTTCAACGCTTGTTTGCAAATCCGAAAGATGCGAAGAATTTGAGGTGGCATGAAGATGTTAAGAAAAATAATGATGGGATCCTACGACATGCGTCTGATTCCCCACAGTGGAAGAGGATTGATCTATTGTACCCTAAATTTGGTGAAGAAGATAGGAATCTAAGACTTGGGCTTTGTACATATGGGATGAATCCGTACGGGACATTGAGCAGCCAACATAGTACTTGGCCAGTCATGCTTGTTATATACAATCTTCCTCCCTGGATGTGTATGAAAAATAAGTACGTTATGTTGTCATTGTTGATATCGGGCCCTAAACAACCCGGAAATGATATCGATGTTTATCTTGAACCTTTGATTGATGACTTAAAGAAACTTTGGGCTGAAGGTGTGATGACCTATGATGCTTCAGCAAGAGAGACATTTCGTTTGCACGCTATGTTGTTTTGCACTATTAATGACTTTCCAGCATATGGGAATTTGTCTGGATATAGTGTCAAAGGAGCTAAAGCGTGTCCTATATGTGAAGAAAACACTGATTCAATAAGACTAAAACATGGCGGCAAGACTGTATATCTTGGTCATCGAAGGTTTCTTTCAAAATTCCATCCGTATCGTAGGAAGCGCAAAGCATTCAATGGATGGAATGATGAACGGAGTGCACCTAAACCTATACCAGGGGATGTTGTTTATGAAAGAGTAAAAGACATTGTCAATGAATTTGGTAAGAAATCACAATGTAGTATGGCCACACGGAGTGACAATTCTTCATTCAAGAAGAAGTCAATATTTTGGGATCTTCCTTATTGGAGTTCTTTGACAGTCAGGCATTGTATCGATGTAATGCACGTTGAGAAAAATGTCTGTGATAGCATCATTGGTACTCTATTAAATATACCAGGTAAGACTAAAGATGGGATAAAATCCAGACTGGACCTACGTGAAATGGGAATAAGGTCAGAATTAACAGAATTACGTGAAATGGGTAATAAAAGAACATACTTACCTCCCGCTTGTTACACGTTGTCTAGAAAGGAGAAGAAAACTTTTTGTGAATGCTTGGTAAATGTTAAGGTGCCACATGGTTACTCATCCAACATCCGTAGATTGGTATCAATGAAAGATCTGAAGTTGATAGGTCTTAAATCTCATGATTGTCACACTCTAATGCAACAAATATTGCCCATGGCAATTCGATCTATATTGCCGAAGCATGTAAGGTTTGCAATTACCAGACTTTGTTTCTTTTTCAACAGTCTATGCAGCAAAGTTATTGACCCTGATACTCTCGATAATTTGCAAAGAGAAGTGGTTGTTACCCTATGTCAGCTTGAGATGTATTTCCCTCCTTCGTTCTTTTATATCATGGTACATCTTGTTGTCCACTTGACTAGGGAAGTGAAAATGTTGGGACCAGTTTTCTTGCATTGGATGTATCCCTTTGAACGATACATGAGCGTTTTTAAAGGTGATGTTCGAAACCGTTATCGGCCTGAAGGGAGTATTATTGAAGGTTATGTGGCGAGAGAGGTTATGGATTTTTGCAATGACTTTCTCAGTGGTAATGACACTCCTGATAATGACAAGAATATTGAGGAGGGCAAAGGAATTTTGGGATCACGGGTGAAAGTAATCAGCCGTGAGCAGTTGGAACAAGCTCACTTGTATATTTTACACAATATGGACGAAGTGAGTGTTTATATCGAGGAACATACCAATTTCATAAAGAGACAACATCCTCGAGCAAGTTCAATGTGGCTTGCTAGAGAGCATAATAAGACTTTTACTAAGTGGTTTGAAGATAAAGTCTTACATCAACTATCTCAAACACCAAATGATATTACAGAAACTATCAAATGCCTCGCCTTTAAACCAAAACCGAATGTTATGTCTTATGAAGGGTTTGACATTAATGGATTCACATATTACACAAAGCGCCAAGATGATAAGAGTGTCGTCCAAAATAGTGGGGTCACTCTTCAAGCGTCGACTATGTACTTTGCAAGTGCAAAGGATAAGAGTCCACGTGAAGCTAAAATGTCATATTACGGTGTCATTGAGGACATTTGGGAGTTTGACTACATAGATTTCAAAATTCCGCTCTTTAAATGTAATTGGGTTGATAACACCAAAGGAGTTATACTGGATGAATTGGGTTTCACTTTGGTGAACTTTGAAAAGATTGGCGAGAAGGGTGAACCATTCATATTGGCATCACAGGCGAAACAAATATTCTATATCGATGATCCTGCGAATGATAAATGGTCGGTTGTTCTTCATGGTAAAAGACAGTTCATTGAAGATCCTATAGATGAAGAAGAGTACTATGATAAGTATGATGACTCCAGTCCATTCTCAGTTGGGTTGCCCACTCCACAAAATATTGAAGCTAATGATGACTTATATGTGCGTGGAGATCACAATGAAGGATTGTTAATTGATAAAAGATCACAATTTTAGAGACATGTATGTTAATACAAATGCTAAATGTTTGCCTTTTTCTAGTTAATACAAATGCTAAATGTTTGCCTTTTTCTAGTTAATAAAAATGCTAAATGTTTGCCTTTTTCTAGTTAATACAAATGCTAAATGTTTGCATTTTAAATGACATTTTCAGATGGCTGACCATGATGAGCATGATGTCCATGATGAGCATGAAGTCCATGATGAGCATGCTGTCCATGACGAGCATGGTGAGGATACTAATGTAAGTTCTAAAAACATATCCCGTATTTCTATAAAATTCATTATCTTCTAGTTATGTCAAGTCCATGATGAGCATGCTCTCCATGACGAGCATGGCTAATTTAGTGTGTTTTATTTTTGTCAAATTTTAGGTTGATGCACCTGTACCCACTGAAGCACTGGAGCAACTTGATGCGTAGCACCAAACACTTAACAAGAAAAGGGGCATCACTCTGTTGAAGAAGTTATTAGCGCTAAGTGGTAGTGGATCCAAATTGGTGGTGGAGTTTGATAATGGAGGAAATCCAATTGGAGTGAACCGCAATAATTTTGTAAACTATCTTGGGTGTACCACTCGGAGCCATTGTGGTGTTAAGTATGACAATTGGCATAAAGTTCCTCAAGGGAAAAAAGACTTGATATGGAAGGATTTATGCGTGAGTTATTATTATTTGCAATTCTATTTTGTAGATTACAAATTCTATTATTTGCAATTCTATTTTGGATACTAGTTAATAACATTTCTATTTTACAAAATCTGTTTGCATTGGATGAGAAGTTGCATCGTAAAAATGTGATGCAACGCGCTGGAAAGATGCTTAGGAATTATAGGACAAATCTGAACAGAGAATACATAAAAGAGGGTGATAAGAAGAAGAAGTCAGCCCTTGAACAATGGAACTTCTTGGACAAAGAAGATTGGGACAATTTTGTTGCTTCAAGAAAATCTGAAGAATTCAAGGTATTAGGCGTCACTCCCAATTTAATTAATATACATTGTATTCACCTATTCAAGATTAACATTTAGTGCTACTAACCAAATCTTTAATGTGCATACTAACTAGGCCCTCAGTGACGCACAAAAAGCAAGGCGTGCACTGAATGTGCATGACCACACTATGGGTCCAAAAGGCTATGCAAGCGTTCGCCAAAGACTACAGGCGGAGTCTGCGGCTACTCAGGAGTCTGCTCCTACTCAGGAGTCTGCCACACCCATGCCTCGCCATGATATCTGGATAGCTGGTAGGCAAAACAAGAAGGGTGAAATAAAGAAGCCTGTAACTGCTGAGGCGGCTGCAAAAATGGTAAAATACAACTCTTACAGAAATCGTTTGAATATTGATTATTTGTGGTGTTAACTTACCAATTTCTATTTATGGTGATTAGCGGGAGCTGCACGAGCAGAGGAAACAAGGCATGTTCATCCCTCAGGGCACAAGGGATGAATTGACAGTTGCTCTGGGTAACCCAGAGCATCCTGGACGTGTTAGAGGTGCCGGCGCTGGTGTTGGCATCAAAGCATTCTTTGGGCCATCCCAGCGCAAACCCAGAGCGGGACTTTCTCAAGAAGAGGTAACCTATTCTTTTTTTAGAATGTTACTGCAAAAGGAAATTCATTAATAAGAAGCTAATGTTTCTTTTATCCATGTATAGGAGAATAAGAGAGTTGAGGATTTAGTTGCTAAGAAGGTCAACGATGTAGTTGCTGAGAAGGTCAAGGAAGAATTGCTGCGGTGGCAGGCATCTCAAGCTTCCAATACGCCTATGGCGACCCACTCTTCTCCTGATGCACAGACTGCGAGTAATCCTGGAGACCCATCACCTAGCACGTCTGCTGTAAGTATTGTTTATGACATTGTAGCTAGTCTTTTAAAGATGATATGTTTTCAAGATTGTATGTATATATGTATAACATTCTTTACGTAAATTTGTAGGCATTGAAGCCATGCCGCTTAAGAATAGAAGACTATGTTGTTGTAGAGGTGCAAGCTTACCCGTCCCTTCCTGGGGAAAGGTTTCACGGGACTCCAATGCCACAGGGCTATGTTCGTGTGGGCCCATTACGTGTGTTACCCGATTGGAGGGAAGTTGCGTTGCCATATGCCCACCCAGATATTGATACACTTGGTGAGGCAGAAGGCGGGGTCATATTGTGGCCCAAAGCAGATGTCGTCTACACGACTGAAATTGTAAGATAAATTTACATTGATTTAGACTGTTAATGTGTATATATTATGTCAACTGATCTGAAATTATATATACAGGTTAAAAAGAAGACACCAGGAGCACCTAGGCCTCCACCTCCACTTCCCGCATTACCAACTTGGGTTCCAACTGACCTAACATACTCGTTAGGTCCTGCTTGTAGGGGAATGGCATGTTGGCTATGTGCACATAATATACATTGCCCTATAATAGTTTCTTTAGATGCAGATTATGCAGGTCGATCATACGATAGCTCTTTATTTATACAAGATATTATTGAGCTGTTTATGTATGATTGGCTGAATACATCAATGATAGAGACATGGATAAGGTGAGATCTTGTTTATACATCCATATACCTTGTGTAAGATCCGGTGATCTGGTTTCTTATATATTAATGCATATGTAATACATGTTTTGCATCTACTTAGTCGAAGATCATTGCAAACAATTTGCATTTGATCATGTGGGATTTTTGATTCCATCATTGATTAGTATGGTAGCTAAAGACCCTGATAATGTTCAACAATACTGTATAGATGCTTTTACAATTTTTGGTCAGCAAAAGAAGACGATAATAATAGCTCCATTCAATGTCAAGTAAGTTTACTTTATTTATAATTTGGACTTAAGAAAATTCCATTTTCATTGTGCATTTTGAGTTATTAATTGTTAACTTTTTACCTCTAGCGGTAAACATTGGGAGTTACTAGTTATTGTCCCCGGGACGTTCACTGTTTATTATCTAGATCCCGCGGGAAGTACATTAAACACTAAAATTGGACACGTAATGAGAATGCCATTATTCTGGTGAGAAATATTTCATTTTTGTATCTGTTACCATCTGTTATTACATTACTATTTACTTATGTAATTTACTGTGTTATATTAACATGTAGGGGTTTAGATGCATTCAAAAAGGCTGGAGGAACGGTCCCAAGGAAAAAGAACCAGCCAATAAATTGGGAGAACGTACAAGTAAGTTCCCGACTCCAATGTATATATTATTGATGTGAATTGTGCTTAGTTGTATGATTTTGTATGTTTCAATTTATAGTGCGCTACACAAGACAATGGCTGGGCATGCGCATACTATGTGATGCGATTTATGCAGATGATTATCAAATATGCCACATTGGACATCGATGCCATACATGAGGTATTATATATAGTCTCATTAGTTAGTATGAAATATATCAATCTTATCTTATTTTTATATTATTACTTATATATATACATCATTATCTTTGCAGGTGTTTAAAACTGACAACACTACAGGTAAACACTTAAAAAATATACATGCTCCATATACGATGGAAGCATTAAATGAAGTAAGAGAAGAATGGGCAAAAGCCATACACGCAGTGGCAACTGTAAGATATAATTGGGATGTTGATAGCGATAATGAATGATACTTTGTAAATGAATATTTCTGAATGTTAATACATGTATTTGAATGTTTCTATATGTGTGAATGTGAGAATTGAATTGATGTCTGAATGTATGTACTTGTGTGAAATTTTCTTTGTGACTTTTGCAGGTTTGCGGCCTGTTTGTAGGCTGATATCAATGGATGTCGTAAACCTGCAGTTCAGAAAACTGAACTGCAGGTTCTCATCCTGCTGACCAGCCACAGCAGGCCTGCAAACTGATATGAAAAAAAAATATAAATAGGCATCGGTTATTTATAGATAACCGTCAGCAAAGACATACAGCGTCGGTTATTTATAGATAACCGACGCCTGATGTGGCCAAAGCAGTCCTGGAAATGGCGTCGGATATTCGTATCGAACTGACGCCTATTTAAACAACCAGGCGTCGGTCGTTTGGTATATAAACGACGCCAAAAGGGTCCGCGCCACAGAAAACGGCGTCATCTAGGACACTTTATGCGTCGGTTATCAACTAAAAGACCGACGCTACATGGAATATAGGCGTCGGTCTTAGTAAATCACCGACGCAGAAAGTGCCCTAGATGACGCCGTTTTCTGTGGCGCGAACCATTTTGGCGTCGGTTTTCTACTAAAAGACCGACGCCTATAGGTTAAATAGGCGTCGATTAAAAAACCGACGCCGAAGTGTTCGACCTTTAGCGGCGCCCACATAGGCGTCGGTCGGAAACCGACGCCAAATGGGGTTAAAAGACCGACACCAAATGGGGTTTCTGTAGTAGTGCTAAGACACCGACGGAGATACACAATTTCCTAGGATTGGCAGGATATTACAAGAGGTTCATTAAGAACTTTAGTTCTATAGATTTACCCCTAACCAAGTTGACCAGGAAAGAGGTTCCTTTTGTCTGGAATGGCAAGTTCCAACAATCTTTCCAGTTGCTGAAGGAAAGGTTAACTAGTGCACCTGTACTGGTGTTACCCGAGCAGGGAAAGGGATATATAGTTTTCTATGACGCATCCAAGAACGGTCTAGGATGTGTGTTGATGCAGGATAAGCGAGTGATTTCTTTTACTTCTCGACAGCTTAAGAAACACGAGGAGAATTATCCGACACATGATCTAGAGCTAGCTGCTGTGGTCCATGCCTTGAAGATCTGAAGACATTATCTCTATGGAGAGACATTCCAGATTTTCACAGACCATAAGAATTTAAAGTATATCTTCTCTCAACATGAGTTAAATATGAGACAACACCGCTGGATGGAGTTAATCAAGGACTATGATTGTACAATTGATTACCATCCAGGGAAGGCCAATGTGGTTGTTGATGCTTTAAGCAGAAAATCAGCAACACCAGCCTTAGATAAAGCACAGTTAAACTCCTTAGTGTGCTCTAAGAGAGATATGCTTATCTCTTTAAGGCAAGATAATGTACAGCTTAAGGTATCGTTGTTATCTCGGTTGTTAGCTGAGATGCAAGTGAAACCTACTCTGAGACAGCAGATTAAAGAAGCACGATAGGCTGATGTTGTGATTCAATAGATCAGGTCAGAGTATGGTAGTGAGAAATGAGATGGTCTTCATGATTCAGATGATCAGGTAGCCTATTATCATGGTAGGATGATAGTACCTGATGTCAATAACTTAAGAAAGTTAGTCCTGGAAGAAGCTCATTCTTCGATGTATGCTATGCATCTAGGGAGCACCAAGATGTATCATAACTTGAAAGATATGTATTGGTGGCCTGGTTTGAAGAAGGATGTTGTTGAGTTTGTTATGTGGTGTCCAGTGTGTTAGCAAGTTAAAGATGAACATCAAAAGCCTACAGGAACAATGCGACCTCTACCTATACCACAGTGGAAATGGGATCATGTAACCATGGACTTTGTGGTTGGTTTTCCAAGAACAACCAAAAGTCATGATTCCATATGGGTGATAATTGATAGGTTGACTAAGACAACACATTTCATTCCTGTCAAAACAACCTACACTACTGAGAAACTTGCACAGATATACATAAATGAGATAGTGCGTTTGCATGGGGTTCCAACCACTATTGTATCTGATAGAGGTCCCCAGTTCATGAGTCATTTTTGGGAGCGACCCCATAAAGCTTTGGGTAGGCAATTAAGTTTTAGTACATCCTTTCACCAACAGACAGACAGACAATCTGAAAGGACCATACAAACTTTGGAGGACTTGCTTAGGGCATGTGTCCTTCAATTTTTAGGAAGTTGGGATCTACACCTGAGCTTGATAGAATTTGCTTATAATAATAGCTGTCAGCATAGTATTGAGATGGCACTATATGAAGCATTATATGGTAACGTTGTAGATCTCCTTTATGTTGGTATAAAATAGGGGAGTACCAACTCTTGGGTCCTGAGTTAGTGCAACAAACAACTGAGAAGATTAAAGTAATACAACAGTAGTTGAAAGCGGCTCAGGATAGATAGAAATATTACGCTGATAAGCGTCGTAGACCTTTAGAATTCCAAGTTGGAGACAGAGTATACCTCAAGGTATCACCTTGGAAAGGTATCCTTAGATTTGGGAAGAAGGGCAAGTTAGCTCCTAGATTTATGGGGCCTTATCCAATCATTGAAAGGATGGGAAAGGTAGCCTATAAGCTGGAGTTGCCACCTGAGATGCATAGATTGCACCCAGTGTTCCATATCTCTATGTTGAGGAAGTGTCATCCTGACACAGAGTTAGTTCTGCAACCTATGGAGGTAGAACTAAATGATGATATATCATATGTTGAAGGACTTGTGTTGATTCTTGATAGTAGAATCAAGAAGCTGAAAAAGAAAGACATATGTCTTGTGAAAGTTCTCTGGCATCATCGTGGCATTGAAGAAGCTACGGGGGAGCTAGAGGAAGAAATGAGGAGGAAGTACCCTTCTCTTTTCTCCTGATGTTTTTGTTGATGATTTCGGGGATGAAATCCTTGTAAGGGGTGGATAACTTGTAACATCCCTGACCTGGGTTATGCTTTAACCCTAGGTGTTTTTCTTAATCAAGTTGATTAGATGCTTGCTCTTATCTTTTGAAAAGTAATTAAGGCTCAAGAGGAACTTATATTTCAATTTTAGTCCTTTTTGAACAATGTTGAAATAATGTTTTGCTTGTGTTGGACTAAAGTGCAAATTAACCAAATTGAGGGGTTAAATTGCAAATGTTACATGATAAGATGTTCCTCATATGTTCAAGCATCATGAGAATGGATATGATGTAGAGGTATGGCTACCACAAGCCTGAGTACCAAGAAAGAGCTGATAAAGCAATGTTTGTGCATTAAAACCTAGTTTTGGTGTAATGTGCAATTTACCCAAAACCTAGGGTTCAATATGCAAATGTCCACTTCAATAAGGTCCCTAATAATTCTTGACATCTTGTAGAGGCAAGAAAATGAGAGGGGCATCTCATTTGAGCTACTTTGATGGAGAGAGAATCTTGATATTAAAATAATCAAGACTTAAGCATAATTGAAACCTTAATTCAATTTAATGCAAAAAAATAAATAAAATAATTGAAGGGCCTTCAAACAAAAACGAGATGTATGGATTTTCTCTAATGTGAACATCCTTATTCCTTGCAAAGGCAACGAAATATCCTAAGGAGGTGAAGACTCCACTCACATTATTATAAGAAAAAGAAATATCCACTAACTTATGGATATTAATATTATAAGGGTTAAGGTGCTTAATTTGCTTTTCTTTAAATTGTGGATAATTGAAGGGAATAAGAGGAAAAGAGGATATCCTCGTATCTAAGGAAGATAAGGGGGCAAGTGGCAAGAAAAAGGAAGAGATAATGTCTACTTTCTCTCTCTTAATTGATTTTTTTAAAATAAAAATGCATATATGCTCCTTTATCCATAGAATGAAAGGGTATCCACTTCTTCAATTTGCTTGCAAAAACGACCAAGGGAGCTAGGATCAGCAGTAGGACGACCCCCAACCTGTTGGTAAGCTTCTTGACTTCCTTTCACATTGAATTCATGGTGGAAATCACAAAACAATGCATGATTTCTTCTTATCTCAATCCCATCTTCAATTCTAACCATTCCTTTTCACTCAAAGCTTGAGGATGAGCCTTGGGATAGTGAAAGGAGTTGCAACCACCATTGTTGACGTGATCTTGGAGCTTTGAAGCTCAATTGGCGGCGGGTTATATAACTTGAACCCATCTACATTGTTATTCAACTATCAATCTTGCAATTTCATTGATTCCTTCATCTTCTTGAATAATTGCTTGTTGTAATGGGTAAATTCATGAAATCAGAAGTACTATAAGTTACATGGACGAAGGTAGATGATGATGACATCATCTTGGACACTTTTCCCAAGGAATTCCTATTCCAACCGGTTTCAACAAAGTTGTCCATTCGGTTTCAACAAAACCGTTTGGAATTAAACAGTTCATCAAACTGTTAGGAACTAAACGGTTTCAAAGCGTTTGGAAAAGTTGACCACATTTGACCATTTGGAGATTTTATTCTAATGATGATGGTTTATGACCCATTAAATTTAATTGATTAATTCCAAAGAGTTCATTAGTTGAGGGTTCATCAATTACCAAACCCTAATCGGGTTAAGTGCTGAATTTCCAATTGATTGATTTAGATTTTTGGGTTGATTAACCCAAACGGTCTCAAGACCATTTGGAGGTCACCCAAACGGTCTCAAGACCGTTTGGAGGTCAACCAAGACCATTTGGAGGTCTAGGGTTGAGTATGGTTGAGTAAATGAAGGTCCAGAGATACCAAATTGAAATGCAATTAATAGCTGATTTGATGATCAATCTAATGATGTAAACCCTAATGGAATTTCACAAATTCCAAGGATAGGATGGGGCAAAAGGTCTCAAGACCATTTGGAGACCATCCAAACGACCTCAAGACCATTTGGGGTCAGGTCATATCAAAAATTTGATGATGATTTATTAATTTCAATTGAATCAATTCCACAATGTTGATCATTGATGGTTCCTCGATTTCAAAGCCCTAATTGAAGGTTCTTGAGTAGAAATCCTAGATCAATTGGGTTCAAAACCCTAATTGATGGTCCAATTGAAGGATGATTCAATAGTTCTATTGATGAAGAAGTTAAGGATTCAATTGTTAATCGGTTCATCTAATGAAACCATGAATTGTTTATGTGTTGATAGGACTTTTTGGTCCATTCAGTTTTGAGAGTATTTGGACCAAACGGTCTTAAGACCGTTTGAGTCCAAATGGTCTCAAGACTATTTGGTTCCAAATGGTCTCAAACCATTTGGAGACCCAAAGTTCAATCGGTTTCAACACCTTTCTTGTCCAATCGGTTTCAAGGACAATTTGCCTAAATGGTTTTCTACCAATTAAATTATGAGAACTAAGATCGTTTAGGATCTAAGTAATTAATTCTTTTTGGGGTTCAACATGGTTAATCCATTTGGATACCTCATGTAATTAAGGGTCCAATATGGTTAATCCAATTAGATACCTAATGTCATCAAAGATTCAATTGGTCAATTTATTTGATACCTCATGTAATTGACAGATCAATTGATCAAAATTTTTGGACACCCAATGTATTTAGATGGTTGATACCCTTAGTGGGATTAATCATTGATGCATAATGATGCAATAATTCAATACATCATGTTAACCTTAAATGCATGTATTTGAATAAAGAGTAGGTTCAATCTAGTCAAGAATTGAGTAGTGGACATCCTAAATAGGATGAGAGAGAGATTCATACATGTAAGATAATCATGTAGCAATCAAGTCGAATACCTTCGAGATAAGTATAGTATACAATTAGGGTATGATCCTTGACAAAGAGATCATAAAATCCTAATTGAGTTGATTGATGAACTTAAACCCTAATCGAGAAGGTTAATGAACTCTAACCCTAATTCAGGGCAATTCTGAGTGAAACCCTAATCTAGGGTAATAATGAAACCCTGATTGAGGGTGATGACATGAGTAATCCTAAATGAGGGTTATGAAATGTAAGACCCTAATTTAGATTTATAGTAAATCCTAAATTATGGGTAATTGAATATGAAACCCTAATTGGGATGATTAGTAAACCCTAATTGTGGGATATTGAATGTAAACCCTAACATAGGGTGATTTTATGTGGAACCCTAATTTAGGGCGATGTTATGTAAACCCTGGAGTATTAATGCAATGTGAAACTTAAAACTAGGGTGATGCAATGTAATGCTATATGAAACCCTAATCTTGGGTAATATGGTGATAAACCATAACCCTGATCTGGGTAATGGGATGAGTATTCCCAATTGACATAAATGGGAGACCCTAACCCTGGTAAGAGAATAGTGGTGTTACCCTTGAATAGTGATGTTATATATTGTTTTGCATGGTGCTGATATGAAATTGATGTAACTATTATCATCTGTACTAACCATGCAAGTATCATGAGATGATGAACATAGCCAGGTATGATCTATGACGTTTTATGTATTGAAATTGTTTATTGGGCCTTATGTGCCATACTATGCCTTGTTGCCTAGTAAGAGGTAATAAGAGAAGTAATGAGCCTTGAGTGCCATGAGAGATGCTTATGTAACAAGTATCATATTTAACTTAAGTGAGGGACTCCAATCATCCTCTAAGCTTTGCAACTTTCTGAAGAGGTATGTTGTCATCACGATATTTCCACTCCCGTCTCTGATGATTGCTCTTAAGACAACTCCCACCATCATTGTAATGGAAGCGTCCTTGTTGACATGAATCTTACCTTTAGGAATCACATTCCATCTCTGGGTAGAAATGTTATTAACCAACATTTCTTCCTACTGTTGAGAAGTTGTGAGAAACCTATAGTAATTGATCCATCATGTGCGGGCTGATTTACAGACCAGTTGCGGGCTGAGTCATTCAACCCTGATGTAACCAGACTGCCACTTCCCTAGTCCCATTGAATTGATTGATCATGTGTTGTATTATTTCCATGCTTCATCCATTGATGGGGATATGTGTCCAATTATATAGTGTCTATCTTTTAACCTTTCTCTTGTAACCAAGATTTCGGTAGCCACTCACCAGAGAAAATATGACATTTTAATAGCCACCTCAAAGTACAAATTAGTGTGGATAATCTATTCAGGTTGCTCCTCCTTTGTTCTTGATATTTCTCATGACAATGACACCAAACCAATAGGCTGAGTGAGCATTAAAGGATCTCAAGAAGTTTAGCCACCTCATCTACATATTGTTTGTAACCGTGAGTTTGAAAGGAACCATGCTAATTGATTCAGCATATTTCTTAGGTAGAAATTGCAAGAATGCATCCACGTCCCATCCTATGTTGTTCTCAAGGATTATCTCACACACATTATTCATATGAGTGGTAATTCAGATAATCTAATACTTGGCTTTGAAGTCCTCTAAGATTTACTGATTGGGCACAAAATATTTTCCTAAGGCAAATTATACAAGATTTCAATAGAGATTTTAACTTAAGATTTACTGATTTTTTCCCACGCTTAGCTTTAGTTGTGTTTTTCTTATATGGATTGGATTGATATGATTTTTTCCATGGATATGAACCACCACTTCGTTTCATGCCACATTTTCCTCAATTTGGGGTCATATTATTGTTGTTGTAGTTTCATCTCATAATCCTGATACATTCAGGCCAGACCACATTTTGTATGCTTAGTTCATTTTTAGCTAAGTTGTTTGCCAAATTCTGGCCATCAGTAGGATTTAGACCTACCTTTAATAGGGTTTGGTTTCCATTTGAGCCAATGTAGTTGAACATGGCTCTTTTTCATGTGTAAAACAAGTTGCATGACATACTTTGCAGTCATTGATACATGTGTTAGGAATCTGCAACTGGTCTGTAAATCATGATGAGGCTTTACTATGGTTGTTAATGTGTGTTGACCTTGGCTTAACCTATTTTCTAAACAAGTAGATGTCAATGGTAATTTAGTATACAATCCTTATGATTGATCGTAATTTAGTTCAATATTGTTTTGCATTCATACACGATCGTGCTAAAATTTGCAGTGTGCATTTCTGGTTTTAGGTTTGACTTTTTTGATGTTACAACTTTATTGTGTGGGGCATGAAATTTTCAATACATCCAATGCAATTAGTTCAGGGAAGACCACAATTTGTATGCCTACTTTAGTTTTAGCCAAACAATTTGCCAAATAGTGCTTGTGAGTCAGATTTAGACCTATCCCTAACAGGGTTTGCTTTCCACTTGGGCCAATACAACTGAACATGTCTCTCTTTCATGTGCCAAGCAAGCTGCATGATAGACTTTGCAGTCATTGATATGTGCAATCATTGATACTTTCTGAATGTATATGTTCTAAAGGTTTGTAGAAGGTGAGCTTGTAGAAGATGAGGTTGTAGGTTTGGAAACCATGTTGGTGGTTTTAAGGTTTATGAATTCTCCTTTGATACTAGCGGATAGGACCCAGGCTCCTGTTCATTTTCTGATTCACTTCAAAATGATTAGAATGTGCTTGGGTCCTTATTATAAGTATGTTCTTTTATCCGTTTAAAAAGTATTTCAAACATAGTATCATGTACTCATAAAACTAAAGAGGCAGCAATCTATCCCATTTACATATAGGTTAGAGAATAATAACCTCACATAACTCATTTAGAAAATTTACACTTTTTAGATGAATCCTTCTTGTCATAAAATTTGTGGTACTATCAAAATAATAAGATGATAAGATATCTTGTAGTAGTGTTTTGATAAACACAGAAGTACAAGACTATAGTAAAAATGTGGAAAGACACCACTAACCTCTTTAAATAGGTCTCACACCTTCTATAGTAGTGCATGGATACTCCAAATTAAATAGGTCTCACACCTATACAAAATAAGCCAGACACCATTAACCTTTTTGATAATCTAAAATATGAGTGTTGATTCAACAAATAGATAATAAGTGTCACCTCATTTTATGAAATACCAAGATACATTAAATTATAGAAAATACTAGTTACTTCCTTGAAATTCTCAAAGAAGGATTAGTGAACATTGGACCAATTGCAAAGATATAGGACATGATCTCCTCTATTAGATTTCTTTTCAAGCTATCATGTCTACCACAATAAAGTTGGTTATGACAATCAATAAAAGGTTAACTCATGTTATACAACTTTTTCTGAAAATATATAACATCGTTATATGTACTTACAATTTATTAATACTAATATTATGCAGTCTCTATCCACCCACAACAGTCACTATGAACTGGGCCTCTATGCCAATGTTAACGTTCCCTATTGAAGAACAATTGGACATCATCCTAGATGATTGTTCCTTAAACCAACTAGCCATACCCAAACATTGGCATTTTCTAAAAGGAAGACACTACAGGCCTGGTGAAGTGACCCTAAATTTTGGCAATTATTCACATGTTATCGAGGTTGAGTATGATTTGGCGGGAAATCTTGTATCAAAATCCGGTTGGTGTGATTGGATTAGAAAGATGCTAGTGGGCCGTAGCGACAGGCTTTTTCTCTGTCCAGTTGGCCATAATATCATCAAAGTTTGGATAACCAACATCAACTGCGAGACCCCCGATCATCTACGGCGGTATGAGTGCACGATGGAGGATATCAACTCAGACGAATCTGATGATGAGGCCCCTGTCAGTTCAGATTTGTCTAAATATAGTGAGGAGCTCCGCGACACAGCACAATCATCAAAAAGACCATGGTAGGTCCAATTAACAAATATAATTGTCAAGACAAAATATGCTTGTTTACACTTTTTGTCTGAAAGCAATCAATACTCATAGCTACTTTCTTTTCTGAACTTTAGGAGAAGATCGCCACAATGATAAGTCCTCGAAGTTACTGATGCGGGACCATGTTGGTGTAGTATTTAGTTGTCTATCTATCTAGACTTGTCTGTATTAATAGTTATTTTAATTATGCGCATGTTTAGGGGTAAACCAACCCCTTTGTTTAGTTACTGTTTAGGGGTACACCCCTGTGTGTGGATGTAAAAAGAGATTAATGAGTGGAACTGAAAGTTGCTACATGAATGCTTATAACCAAAGTGTGTGTTCTCATGAATGTTCCAAATTCACAAATCCATCCTATCTAAACATTTGAAACCAAACAATAAAAAGAAATATGCATATCCTATTATGTTACAAATTACTGATAAATTTCATTATAAATGTTCTTTTATCCTTATTATAACTATGTTCTTTTATCCTTATTATAAGTATTTCAAAAAATGCTTGGGCGCCCGCCTAGTCGGATAGCCTCACATGAACTTCATTTGCATGATTACACTAGTATTTTCTCATATTATATAGTCTTTTTTAATATGACATACTTATTCATATGTTATATGTTTTACTATTTTTATAGAATGGATAAGTATTGGATAACAGAGGATGACCGAACGAGCAGTAAATACTTATGTGGAGTATCAAAATTTTTGGATTTTGCTTTTGAACATTCATCGATTGGAGACAAGATTGTATGCCCATGTAGAAAGTGTGATAATGTATACCAGGTCACCAGAAAGACTGCATTGAGCCATCTACTATGGCGTGGCTTCTTACCAAGCTATATTTCTTGGGCTTTTCATGGTGAAGATGCCGATGTTCAAATGGATGCTCCTATTGATCAGGGAGATTTCCTTAATGCTGAAAATTTACAAGATATGTTGCATGATACTTTTCCGAGTTTCAGTGAAGATGGAAATACAGAAGGAGTGGAGCCATCTAGTGATCAACATTTCAATACTGAAAATTTTTATATCTTGTTAAAGGATTCTGAGACAGAATTATATCCAGGGTGTAAGAAATATAGCAAACTTGCTTGCATCCTAGAATTCTATCACTTGGTTTGTCTTAATGGCTTGAGTAAGAAAGCATCATCTATGTTTCTACATTCTTTAAGAAGATGCTACCAGAAGGAGAACAGTTACCTAATTCATTTTATGAGCTAAAAAAGACGATTATGAGGTTGGTCTTAGATTATGTGAAGATTCATGTTTGTCCAAATGGTTGCATGTTGTTTTGGAAGGATTCTGCTGATGAAGACGTCTGTGATACATGTGGATCATTAAGATGGAAACTGATTACAATCCCAGATGATGATGACGAGCTTACAAAAAAACCAAAGAGAATACCTATCAAAGTACTCAGACACTTTCCACTTATACCCTGCCTAATGCAGTTATTCATGTCATCAAAAACGTCATCCTTAATGAGGTGGCATGCAGAAGAATATGAAAAAGATGACAAGTTAAGACACCTGGTTGATTCACCTGCATGGAAAACATTTGATGTGATGCATCCAGAATTTGCTGCAGATGCTAGAAACATTCGATTGGGACTTGCAACTGACAGATTTAATCCTTTTGGGACAATGAGTACTTCTTACGGTACATGGTCTGTTGTGATTATTCCATATAATTTACCTCCTTGGTTGTGCATGAAGCAACCATATTTTATGTTGTCCCTACTCATTCCTGGACCAACTTCACCCGAAAATATAGATGTGTACTTGTGTCCATTGATTGATGAGTTGAAATAACTATGGGATACTGGTGTACATACATATGACGCTGGAACCAAGGAATTCTTTCAGATGCGTGCTTCTTTATTATGGAAAATTAGTGATTTTCCAGGAGGTGCACATCTATCTGGTTGGAGTACTAAAGGCTATAAAGCATGTCCCTATTGTAATAAAGATACTGTATCACATTGGTTGCCACATAGCCGTAAAGTTTGCTACAGAGGACATCGTAGGTTTTTGCCAACTAGCCACAGATTCTGAAAAGAAGAAAAGGCATTTGACGGTGAGCAATAATTTAGGTGTCCACTCAAACCTCCTTCTGGAGCTCAAATCTTGTCACAATTGGAGGATGGAAGAACTGTAATTGGTAAGAAAAGGCCAAGAGGTAAGGATTCAACACACAATTGGGAAAGGAAAAGCATATTTTTTGAGCTACCATATTGGAAAACTAACATTGTAAGGCACAATCTCGATGTCATGCACATTGAGAAGAATATATGTGAGAGTATTGTTGGAACATTACTATGTTTGAAGGATAAAAGTAAGGACAACTTGAATGCAAGGAAGGATTTGGAGGATATGGGAATCAAATTTCCGCTTCATCCAAAAACTGTTGGTAAATATACCATCCTACCTCCAGCTTGCTATACAATGAAAAAAGATGAAAAAATATTATTTTGTAACCTCCTAAAATCTGTCAAAGTTCCATACGGGTATGCGTCTAATATATCTAGATGTGCACGGCCGAAGGATCAGAATATGCTACCAATGAAAAGTCATGATTATCACGTGCCGATGCAACAACTTTTGCCATTAGCTGTCACTGTGTCCTTGCCCAGTAAGAATGCTAAGTCATGTATTATTAATCTTTGTCGCTATTTTCAAAGGTTGTGCACTAAAGTCATAGAACCAAATGATTTTTCTGCATTGGAAAATGCAATAGCTGTTACACTTTGTGAGATGGAGAAGATATTTCGTCCATGTTTTATGACATAATGGCGCATCTATCAGTCCATATCTCTTATGAAGCTAAGATAGCCGGCCCTGTTCAGTATCGTTGGATGTATCCAATTGAAAGGTAACATTTCACATGTCGTGATGACTTTACCTATTGGAATGTAACTTGTCATAATATTTTCCTCAACTTTGTTTTCAGGTATCTGATGACCCTAAAAGGATATGTTCGTAATAAAAGATATCCAAAAGGATCAATAGCAGAAGGATATATAGCTGAAGAGTGTATAACTTTTTGTTCAAGATACTTGGATGGAGTTGAAACAAAATTAAATTGGCCAAATAGAAACGATACTGACGAAGCAAATTTGGAAAATGAGCCAACACTTGACAGTGATGATTGGTCTATTTTCTCAACAGTAGGTCGTGGTATTGGTAAAATGGTAACATGTGTCTTGGACAAACATACATTGAAACAAGCCCATAAGTATGTACTATTCAATTATGAAGCAATTGAACCCTACATTAAGTAAGTTAGTGTCAACTGTCTTCTATTAATAAAATGCTATAACATATTCCAATAACATATTGCACATATTTTGTATTCAGGATGCACTATGATATCATTAGGCAAAAACACCCTCAGAAGTCCTTAAAGGGGGTTCAGAGAATACATAGCAACTCATTTGATGGATGGTTTAAGGAACATGTAAGTTTAGTTATGGTAATTAAATTAGTTATGCTTCATGAATAAAGTCCAACAAACTTTTCTTTTGTTAGATTGAGACACTCCTAAGAACAGATATGGTGGATGATAAAATCAAGTTTCTTTCTCAAGGTCCACATCATCTGGCCATTAAGTATAAGGGCTATGTTGTCAATGGTCACAGATTTCATACCAAGGCAAAAGATGCAAATCGAACAACACAAAATAGTGGAGTCTTTCTGGTAGCTAAGACTGATTATTATTCTAAAACCAATGACCGCAATCCAATTACTAGAGATGTAACCTACTATGGTGTTTTAAAGGATGTTATTGTGCTCAATTATTATGAACACTTTAAGGTGACATTATTTAAGTGTGATTGGGTGGACATTGATGGAGTTTTGCAACGCCACTAAAAATCCTAGAGATGATGAATCTCTAGGTTTAGCCTTGCTTGTACTATGGTAAGATCTCCACCCACGTGTGCTAGGACACGTGGAAGTCTTATCGTAGTATAGTTTAAGGGTCGAATCCTCGGGACAACGGTCTTGATTAGAATTAAAAAAGATGGAAAACGTTTTAGTCGTACCTAATTACTTAACGGTTGATATTTAGATCGAAAGTTTGATTTGGTTGTTTAAACTAAGTGCGAGGAAAGTAAAAGCAAGAAAGTAGAAATTAGGGTTGTAAACAATGATTAAAAACCACTAGGATGTTATCGGGTTTCACACCACTACACATGGATCAAAACATGCAACATAATAAAACAACCTGCAAAGAGATTCTAATCAGTTAGTATCTTGTAGACTTAGTTTCTTTTCAGATAACTAACTACGAGAAGTGTGGAGTATTGCAACGCCAGCCATTCCATAATGAATGGTCACTTGCTTTGCATTACTTCTTCATGAAGTGTGTTCCTCGACCTTGCCAAGGTTGCACTTTCATACGTCAACTGATTCCATTTCATAGTATGAAAGTGCAACGATGGGGGTGAGTTTACTCCACTCACGAAAGCACTCCTAGATACCGAAACAGACGTATGGTGACTACATACATCCAGAACCAACTTTCAATCGATATTAAGATCTAAGGGTACAAACGTAGACAATTCATACCGAAAGACAATAGGTAATACAAGTTGATGATCAAGCAACAAGCATTCATTTAACGATTGATGTTGAACTAAAAAGGAGAGTATCTCTATTGCAAACAGTTGAATTACATTGCATGAAATGAAAACATGGGTAGAGGGGCTACTCCCTGCACCCTAGTGAATGAGACTACTCGCTCATATCAAGGACAAAGAAGGAGGAGAGAAGAGAGAGAAAGAATGTCATCTCCACGGAGGAGGGAAGGATGAACCCTTGGTGAAGAGAGCAACGATCTTCGCACTTCATGGATGCTTTGATGATGGATCTTCTCTTCCCACCTTCTTTGTTGTTGAGAGAGAAGGTAGCTTGAAGATGGAACGTGGATCTCAAATTGGCAGCCTTGGGGCGATGGATGAAAGATGGGAGTGCTCTGGAACTGGAGAGGCAGCCTTTGGGCGTCTGAGAGTTCTCCCCGCTTGAGGACCCCTTTGGGTCTTATTTATAGGCTTAAGTGGAGCCCAAACGGTCTTGAACCCGTTTGGGCACTGAACACGTTTGGCCGCTGAACCCGTTTGGTTCCTGAACCCATTTGGGCGCTGAACCCGTTTGGGCGCTGAACTCGTTTGAGCGCTGGACCCGTTTGAGCATTGGACTTGTTTGGGCGCCGAACTCGTTTGGGCGCTGGACCCGTTTGGGCGCTGGACCCGTTTGGTTGCGGAACACGTTTGGGCACCAAACTCATTTGGGCGCTGGACTCGTTTGAGCGCTGGACCCGTTTGAGCACTGGACTCGTTTGGGCGTCGAACTCGTTTGGGCGCTGGACCCGTTTGGGCACCGAACTCGTTTGGGCGCTGGACCCGTTTGGGCGCCGAACTCGTTTGGGAGCTGGACTCATTTGGGCTTATGCGGTCTCGGGACCGTTTAGAGTTCATGCGGTCTTGAGACCGTTTAGCCTTAAACGGTCTTAGGACCGTTTGGCCTTAAACGGTCTTGGGACCGTTTGGGGTTTTTGTAATTTTTTTGTGTGTTTTTCTGCAAGGATAAAGAAGAGAAAAGTTAATCTATTGATGTGTCAGCAATAAGGTAAAGATTTAATGATTCTTTCTAATTCATTTAAGAAATAGTATGGAAAACAAGGGAAAACTAATAAAATAGCATCACAAAGTGAGAGGTTATCACCCCCCCTAACTTAGAGTCTAGCTTGTCCTCAAGTTAGATAGAGCTAAGGCATGCAGTGGCGAGGCGATTTTATTTAGTTAGGGCTTCCATACTCTTGTTTCAATTCTCAATCTGAGTTCTCCTCAAATCATATCGGATCTTATTGCTTGCCTTGACTCTTTCAGGTTTTTGAGAGATGCATGGGTCTCGAGTTCCTTCCGTATCTCGTAGCTTGCATTGGGACCACTTTTTATTCTGTGCATGTTGTTGACTCTAATCAGCTTTATATCTCTCTGAGGAACCTACCGATACCTAGAGTGAAAACCTCTAGAGGGGGGGTGAATAGAGTTTTATAGAGATTTTAAAGTAATTTAAACTCAAACAACCAAACTAAAGATTAAGAAGAGGAACACAGGTGTTTAGAGTGGTTCCACCTTAGCAAATACTAAGGAGTCAGTCCACTACCCGGTTGCTTACCCAACCGGGATTTTGAAAGTACTAAATTTTATTACCTCTCAAGGATGTTACATAAAATTTACAATACTTTCTAAACACCCTTTGGACAGCCTTCACTTTGAAGTAGTCTTGCCAACCTCGAAGCAGCCTTCCTTGAAGTAACTTCAAGCTCCCCCTTGAAGTAGCCTTCCTCCTGAAGTAGCTTCCCGTCAAGACAGCCTTCTGAAGTAGTCCAAAGTCTTCCTCTTCACCACGAAGAGCTTCACCCTCTCCAATCCGCAGCCTCCTACCTGGAGTAGCAAGGAGAGTACAAGTAATACAAGGAACAAGAAGGGAATAAAAGAAAATACAACTTATCCTTGTAGCTCAAGGCTTGATTTCCCTAGATCAAGCGTTTGGATTTTCCTAGCCAATATGATGTACTTGTGATTGCTAGGGTTAGGAAAATCTAGCCTATAGGACGAGCTTGAGCTAAGGAGAAAATGGCCAATTGATCACAAAGCTCAGTTCACACAGATTGCACAAGAGGGCTCAAGTATTTTCTCAAGTATAGCAAGTGTAAGAAGTGAATCCTAGTGTCCTATGGCTTGTCCTATTTATAGGAATGGCCTAAGTATGCTTAAGGACATTCTAGACAACTTCTAGGGGGTTCCTAGTGCTTAACTAGCCGTTAGGAATAAGTTAGGTGCATTAGCAACGGCTAATTGCTTTTACTCTGCAGATTCTGTCAGAGATCGTCTCGGTCGAAGAACGGTCGACCGAGACATCCACTCGGTCGAAGTGTCGTCGACCGACAGGCTCTCTGAATGCAACGTCTATTTCCAACTGCCAACTAACTTGTCAGTTTAGTCTAACGGCTAATTGCAGAGATCGTCTCGGTCGAGTGAAGGTCGACCGAGACACCTCTCGGTCGAGGACTTGTCGACCGACAGGCTTCTCTTTTCTCAAGTTATATGCAGATATGTCTAACGGCTACTTGGATCTTTCTCGGTCGAGAGTATGGTCGACCGAAGGTGTCTCGGTCGAGGAGTTGGTCGACCGAGAGAGATCCTGTCTTAAGGTTTCAAGTTAGGCACTAGTTATACATATGTGTGCATAGGTGGTCCTATTGAATGGATGACTAAGGTGTTTAGCTAGGGAAAATCCAATGCTTGATTTACATGCGATTCTAAGTACTTGTACATTATAATTCTGTACAAGTTTTTACAATGATTACATTTGCATGAGAATATAAATACTTCATGTTGGATTTCCCTTATAGTTGTGTCATCCTACACACTCAAGTAGCTCGTTAGATAAATGAGAATGAAATGTTTGTCATAATCAAAACAAAGGGATTTTATAGATGTCCATTTAGCCAACAATCTCCCCCTTTTTGAAGATGACAAACATTTCCAAAATATGAATAAAGGAAATATAAAACATATAAATGTCATACCTTTAGATTGCCGTTTGGAACTTTTCTTCTTATTTATAAAATGTGTGCTTAGTATCCCCAATGAATTATGGAACATGAAATCCAGTTCATTTGGGAATATAGCAACTTTCAATGTAAAGCCAAGAGTATATTTATGAAACTCATTGATTGAGTTTGTCATAAGTATTAAGTTATAATTTTATATATCTCTCCCCCTTTGTCATCTCAAAAAGATAACCGTTTTATTAAAAACTCCCCCGTAATTAGATATCCCATCAAAATTGAACGAAAAAGATGTCCATTGAATAGCCAAAATGTAAAGCAATGAGGTTTCTAGCCAAGAGGCAACAATTTGCAAATTACCAATTGAAACGTTCATATCAATATTGATACTAAACATAAAAGCATAAGTAGTCGTTTTTAAGAACCGCAGATATCAAAGAAAACATCCTCCAAGGGAGTAATAAGTAGTTGCTTCCTAATGTTGTTGAATTGATCTAATGGAAGCGGTTTTGTAAAAATATCAGCCAATTGATTTTCTGTATCAACATGATGAAGGGAAACATGATTCTTTGAGATGTGATCCCTTAAGAAGTGATGACGGATTTCAATATGTTTGGCCCGGCTGTGTAGAATAGGATTGTGTGCTAAGTTGATGGCGCTTGTGTTGTCACAAAAAATAGGTGTAGATGAAAGATGAAAACCATAATCGCTTAAAACCTGTTGCATATAAAGCACTTGAGCACAACAAGACCCAGCTGCCATATATTCAGCTTCGGTTGTAGATAGGGCAACCGTGTTTTGTTTCTTGCTAAACCAAGATACTAAGGCTCTACCTAATAAGAAACATCCACCACTAGTACTTTTGCGATCAAGTCGACAACCGGCATAATCCGCATCAGTATATGCCTTAAAATCCAAGGATTGTCCTTTTGGATACCATAAACCAAAACAAGTAGTGCCGGCTAGATATCGAAGAATTCGTTTAACCGCAAGAAAATGAGATTGCATAGGCTGGGATTGAAATCGAGCACAAAGACCAACGGAAAACATAATGTCCGGTCGAGAAGCGGTTAAATATAGCAAACTACCAATCATGGCTCTATATAAGGAATCATCAATAGGTTCCCCATTTTCATCCTTATCAATTTTAATAGAAGTAGCCATAGGAGTAGTAGCATGTTTGCATTGATCCATCCCAAAGCGTTTTAACAGTTCTTTAGTGTATTTTTCTTGGCTTATAAAAATACCGGCAGGTGTTTGCTTAATTTGAAAACCAAGAAAGAATGTTAGTTCACCCATAAGGCTCATTTCAAATTCTTTTTGCATAATGTCACTGAATTGTGTGCATAATGATTCATTTGAGGCACCAAAAATAATGTCATCAACATATATTTGCACAACTAAGAAATCAGATGCATATGTTTTGAAAAATAGAGTAGAATCTGAATTTCCAATAGAGAAACCATTATCAAAAAGATATGTCTTGAGCCGTTCATACCAAGTCCTAGGTGCTTGTTTTAGACCATAAAGTGCCTTTTTAAGTTTATAAACATGATCGTCCTTTTCTGGGATTTCGAAGCCAGGTGGTTGAGCAACATAAACTTCTTCTTATATGATGCCATTTAGAAATGCACTTTTGACATCCATTTGATATAACTGAATGTTTTTATGGGCAGCAATAGCTAGTAACATCCTAATAGCTTCAAGTCGAGCTACGGGTGCATATGTTTCATCAAAGTCTATTCCTTCTTGTTGATTATATCCTTGTGCAACTAACCGTGCTTTATTCCGTATGACTTCTCCTGCCTCATTAAGCTTGTTCCTAAAAACCCATTTAGTTCCTATGATAGTTTTATCTTGTGGTTTAGGAACTAAATCCCATACATCATTTTTAGTGAATTGATTTAATTCCTCTTGCATGGCTATTATCCAGTAATCATCCTTAAGAGCTTCGGATATTTTCTTAGGTTCAATGATAGAGACAAAAGCCATGTTTGCAACATCTTGGAAAGAGGACCTAGTTTTGACTTTATCATTTGGATCTCCAATAATTAGCTCTTGGGGATGATCCTTGATCAGCCTAGGTGTAGGTTGTGTTTCAACTGGAGGATCGGATGTGGGAGTTTTCTCATTATCATTGGGAATGGTTATAGTTTCAAACTGATTAGTGAGATCAATGATATCTAAATTTGTAGATTTTGATTCCTCATGAAAAGAAACATGAATGGATTCCTCAACTTTTCTAGAGATAGTGTTATATACTCTAAACGCTTTGCTAGAAGTAGAATATCCCAAGAAAAATGCTTTGTGTGATTTAGAATCAAACTTGTCTCTATCATCCTTGGTGTTTAAAATGTAACATGTAGAGCCAAAAGTATGGAAGTAGTCAACTCTAGGTTTCTTAGAGTGTATTATTTCATATGGAGTTTTCTTCAAATGAGAGTGAACCGTGACTCTATTTATCACATAACAAGCAGTGTTTACAGCTTCAGCCCAAAAGGTTTTAGGTGTGTTGTGTTCAAGCATCATGGTCCTAGCCATTTCTTGTAGAGATCGATTTTTCCGTTCTACAATACCATTTTGTTGTGGAGTACGTGGAGCAGAGAAATTGTGAGTATACCCCTGAGATGTACAAAAGGTTTCAAATGTATGATTTTCAAATTCGCCACCGTGATCACTTCTAATGGTACAAATTTTATGTTGTAAAAGATTTTCAATCTTAGAACAAAATTGCATAAAGACATGAATAGTATCATCTTTAGTTGCAATAAAATGTACCCATGTAAATCTACTATAATCATCAACAATAACAAAACAGTATCTTTTACCACCAATAGATTGTGTTCTCATTGGTCCAAATAAATCCATATGAATTAATTCTAAGGATCTACTGGTGCTAAGTACATGTTTTGATTTAAAAGATGTTTTGGTTTGCTTTCCCATTGTACAAGGTTCACAATTTGCAACTTGATCAAAAGACAATGCAGGTAATCCACGAACAAGATCATATTTTACTAACTTTTTAATAGCATGTGAACTAGCATGACCAAGCTTTTTATGCCATAGTTGTAAGGTGTTTTCATTTGCAAGTAAGCATTTACCTACTACTGATTTCATAGAGTTTGGTTTAAGGATATAAAGATTTCCAACTCTATTTCCTTCATAAACAACATTTGTAGTATTTTCTATCAATAACTTGCAGCAAGTTTTGTTAAATAACACATCATAACCACTATCACATAGTTGACTTACACTTATTAAATTATGATGCAATCCATCAACTAGTAGAACATTTTTGATTTCAAGATTTGTTCCAACATTACCTATTCCGACGATTTTTCCCTTACCATTGTCTCCAAAGGTAACCGTTCCACTTTTCTTTTCTTCAAAGGTTTGAAAGGCGTCCTTGTTCCCGGTCATATGTTTGGAGCAGCCACTATCAACTACCCATTCCTGCATTAGAATTTAGATTTTGGTACCCATGTGATGGTCCGATAAGGTTAGAAACTTTTAAAATGCATATGTGTATAAAAGTTCTGATACAGAAAAGTAGTCGGTCGACGATTGTTCGACCGATATAATTCTCGGTCGACAATTTATCGACCGAGCAGGTTACTGTATCACAATCAAAAAGAACAGAAAATTTTTCGGTTGACCAATGTTCGACCGAAATGAGTACTGGAGGATTTCCGATTTGTTAAAGACATCCAGTCGGTCGACAATACTTCGACCGACCCAGAGCTCGGTCGACAGTACTTCGACCGACGAAGTTTCTGTTTTAGTACAGCAATGCAGAAAAAATAATACCAATACGCATAGCATCGTTTGTTGAGATAGGACAATATAAATTGCAAAAATTAAGTATTTTGTCATATCTCAACTACATTCCATTCTTCTAAGTTTGAGGTCTTGGGGTCCAAACTAAGTTGGACTTCTTAGTCTTGTAGGGGCATGAAAAACAGTAATGTCCAAGACGTAAACAGAAATGACAAGTAATAGAATCAACTTCGTTTCTTTTTCTAGCCATTGTGTTTTTGGGTACAAACATAGTTTGGGTCTTTTTGTTTTGGTTTTTCTTTGGAACATATCCCAAACCTTTTCTTCCATTGAAGGTAGTACCACTTCTTAATATGTTATCAAGAATATCTTTTCTTCTTAACTCATAAAGTTCTCTTTGCAACTGAGCAATGTTATTCATTTTCTTATGTATATCTTTTCTTGCCTGGTCTAAATCAGAAAGCAATGAATCCTTTTCTTTTACAATAATGTCATAGTCCGAATGATTGCACAAGATAGGTTGAGTTTGAAAAGCTTGTAATTTAGTTAACAAATCAGTCTTTTCTTTTGATAGAAGATCAACATTAGTTTCCAAAGTAAGTAGCTTTCTAGTGCAATCATCTAAAGATGTTTTTAAAGATACATTTTCAAGATCAATGTTATTCTTTTCGGAAGAAAGTTCATCTATTTTGGCAATGAGCTCATTGTTTGATTTTATAGTCCTTTTTAGTTTCTTCTTGGCATCAACATATTTATCATGAGTTTCTTGTAAGCTAGCTACTAACTCTTCTTTAGGAAGATCAACTAGGCTTACCTCTTGAGATTCTTCATCTTCTCTTGCCATTAGACATTCTATCTTATCTTCTCCGCTTTCACTTTCACTCGTTTCATCCCATGCCGCTTTATAAGCTTTTTCTTTCTTCTTATGTGAGCTTTTCTTTCCCTTCTTAGCTTTGGGACATTCATTTTTGAAATGTCCTTTCTTTCCACATTCGAAGCACCTGGGAGTGGAAGAAGAACTAGAAATTTTATTAGATTTAAACCTTCTATATTTCTTACCATTGACTATCAATGCTTCTTCTCCTTCTTCTTCACTAGATTCCTCACTCTCTTGTGAGAGAGCTTTTGATGCTTTGAGAGCCACGTCTTTCTTTGGCCCACGTTGATGTTCATGTTCTCTTCTCTCTTCCTCTTCTAGGTCTGCCTCATGAGCTTCTAAGTTTCCGATGAGCTGTTCCATTTTGAGGCGAGTGAGGTCGTTTGCTTCTGCAATAGCTGTCACCTTTGGTTTGTACTTCGGAGGAAGAGATCGAAGTATTTTTGATACCTGATCTTCCTCAAGAACATGTTTCCCTAAAGCACTCAAACCATTAACAATAGTAGAAAATTTTGAATACATTTCACTAATAGTTTCGTTTGGATCCATACGAAAATGTTCAAATTTGGTTTTAAGCAAACTAACTTTAGAGTTTTTAACTTGAACCGTACCCTCATATGTTATAGATAATCTATGCCAAATGTCATATGCGGTATCACAGTTTGATACTCTATTAAATTCACCTACTGAAATGGAACAATATAAAATGCTTACTGCCTTTGCATTCATTTGGGCCATTTTTACCGTATTAGCGTCCCATACTTCGAACTCGTCTTGTGGGAGTGTGTATGGTGTAGATACCATTCTCCAAAGATCCCAATTGATTCCTTGGAAGTAAAATTGCATTCTTCTCTTCCAGTATTGATAGTTTGTCCCGTCAAATGCCGGAGGTCGAGCAACGAGCGTTCCTTCAATGTTGAGGTTGTTGAGCACTCCATCCCCCATCTTTTCTTCAAGACTTTGTTAGGGCTCCTTGAAGCCTGCTCTGATACCAATTGAAAACCTCTAGAGGGGGGGTGAATAGAGTTTTATAGAGATTTTAAAGTAATTTAAACTCAAACAACCAAACTAAAGATTAAGAAGAGGAACACAGGTGTTTAGAGTGGTTCCACCTTAGCAAATACTAAGGAGTCAGTCCACTACCCGGTTGCTTACCCAACCGGGATTTTGAAAGTACTAAATTTTATTACCTCTCAAGGATGTTACATAAAATTTACAATACTTTCTAAACACCCTTTGGACAGCCTTCACTTTGAAGTAGTCTTGCCAACCTCGAAGCAGCCTTCCTTGAAGTAACTTCAAGCTCCCCCTTGAAGTAGCCTTCCTCCTGAAGTAGCTTCCCGTCAAGACAGCCTTCTGAAGTAGTCCAAAGTCTTCCTCTTCACCACGAAGAGCTTCACCCTCTCCAATCCGCAGCCTCCTACCTGGAGTAGCAAGGAGAGTACAAGTAATACAAGGAACAAGAAGGGAATAAAAGAAAATACAACTTATCCTTGTAGCTCAAGGCTTGATTTCCCTAGATCAAGCGTTTGGATTTTCCTAGCCAATATGATGTACTTGTGATTGCTAGGGTTAGGAAAATCTAGCCTATAGGACGAGCTTGAGCTAAGGAGAAAATGGCCAATTGATCACAAAGCTCAGTTCACACAGATTGCACAAGAGGGCTCAAGTATTTTCTCAAGTATAGCAAGTGTAAGAAGTGAATCCTAGTGTCCTATGGCTTGTCCTATTTATAGGAATGGCCTAAGTATGCTTAAGGACATTCTAGACAACTTCTAGGGGGTTCCTAGTGCTTAACTAGCCGTTAGGAATAAGTTAGGTGCATTAGCAACGGCTAATTGCTTTTACTCTGCAGATTCTGTCAGAGATCGTCTCGGTCGAAGAACGGTCGACCGAGACATCCACTCGGTCGAAGTGTCGTCGACCGACAGGCTCTCTGAATGCAACGTCTATTTCCAACTGCCAACTAACTTGTCAGTTTAGTCTAACGGCTAATTGCAGAGATCGTCTCGGTCGAGTGAAGGTCGACCGAGACACCTCTCGGTCGAGGACTTGTCGATCGACAGGCTTCTCTTTTCTCAAGTTATATGCAGATATGTCTAACGGCTACTTGGATCTTTCTCGGTCGAGAGTATGGTCGACCGAAGGTGTCTCGGTCGAGGAGTTGGTCGACCGAGAGAGATCCTGTTTTAAGGTTTCAAGTTAGGCACTAGTTATACATATGTGTGCATAGGTGGTCCTATTGAATGGATGACTAAGGTGTTTAGCTAGGGAAAATCCAATGCTTGATTTACATGCGATTCTAAGTACTTGTACATTATAATTCTGTACAAGTTTTTACAATGATTACATTTGCATGAGAATATAAATACTTCATGTTGGATTTCCCTTATAGTTGTGTCATCCTGCACACTCAAGTAGCTCGTTAGATAAATGAGAATGAAATGTTTGTCATAATCAAAACAAAGGGATTTTATAGATGTCCATTTAGCCAACATAGAGTGGGTATGAGGGTTGGCTAAAGGCTTAAAGTGTAACTCTCCCTTTTTGTGGGAGAGGGCTTGTCTATGCTTTTTAGAGACCCACTACCGGGCACGACACATCTTCCTTCATGAGGGCAGCTGAATGTACCGGCCGGGTGAGCTCTTTATTAGCCTTCTCTTATATTTAGAAACCTTAGGGTCCCACTACCGGGCATGACACATCTGCCTTTATGAGGGCAGCTGAATGTACCGGCCGGGTGAAACCTTTATTGGCTCTTCTTATAAGTCCTTATGCATGGCACAACTCTCATGTTTTTATTCAACACTCTAGCTTTTATTCGAAAAACTCACAGGCTTGGGATTTGGGGATTACTTTTGGAATTTATTTTGGGCGTCCAAGCCTCTTTTATTTGAAGAGAGAAAAGCTGTTCTTAGAGTTTTTCAACATGCACTTATTGTGTGGTCCGCTTGCAAGACTTCTTAATTCGGAAGTTGCCTGATACCCCTCTCGTCCTTGAAAGCTCGGCTTATTTCTGCCTTGATATTGACCTTGTGGAGAGTCAGATATAGAAGTGAAACAAAAGCATGAAAACCCAAGGTGGAGAGATATTATTAAGTCTCCATTGTATGTCTAAGTGCTATTTTACTTTTGAGGACTAACCTGATTCTAAAGTTAGCTGAGGGTGACTTTTATTCTAAAGATGAACCATTCTTAAGAAGCTAAAGGTGTAACGGAAACTGAGAAAATTTATACAAAAAAAAATAGGAGAAGATGGAGAAAGAAGGATATAGAGATGATACCTCGCCCTTGTCTAATGTACCCCCCCAACTTATCACGCACTCTGTCCTCAGAGTGTCAAAGTGATAGGTGGAGTAGTACGAGGACAAGGGCCGCAAGCTAAGTGAATCCTGTGCTTGCCCCTGGTGCTTGAAGGAGTTTAGCTGCAAATTGTCCTCGCAGGGCGTGATAGTCTACGTCAATCATATCCTCTACTGGTTTCTGAAGAACGATGATGGTGTAGATCCAATAGAGGACATGGAAGCCGTAGTCGTTTGATTGTCAAATTTGTTGGGGACACTTGTTGCAGAAGGAAGGGCGGTGAAAATGTTCTTTGTCGTAAGATTTTGTGTGCTGACTTAGAAAATCTATTAATTTTTTAGCACATTCTTTCGCTACTACCTCCGTGGGCATTTTTGACATCACGACATAATTCTTCTGTTTTGGATTGTACTGGCTGTCGGAACTATTATAAATTGTAATTGTTCCTTCTGGTAGGTTTTTTTCCAGGAGCAGCCAGTGTTCATGATAGAGGAAGGGTAGCATGATGAACTTCGGCGTTGTGTGTTGTAGATAGAAGATTAGTGTTTCATCTGCGCCGAAGTGCTTTAGCTTTAAAAGGTCATCCTTCAAATAAGGAGACGCCATATATGTTGTGGGGTTATCTTGGCCTAGGAGAAATTGGTAAGCGGCCATTAGGCTTACAGAGAGTGATCCTTTAAATTGTAAAGTTTCTCGAAGAGTGTCTGCCATTATGAGAATGTCACCAGACATGAACACGAGTTCATCTTTCTCGGCAGAAAGCCTTGACATGATGAGACGTAGTTCGTAGTCGGAGAGGCCTTTGCAAGCACTGAGATCAAAGTCTGGGAAAGATGGTTTGATGGCAGACAAAGGATCAATGTCATTTTTGCTTTGCTCGGTTGTCGAGGCCGATGACTTTGATTTCTCTGACTCCTTCAGAGTTTGTCGGAAGGGTCGCCGCTGCGGTCGCTAGATAGAGGAGAAGAGGTAGCGAGGGACATCATCTGGTGCCATTGTCGGGTCCTTGAAGAACCGTCTATCACAGATGAGCTCCATGGCATAACGTCCTCGTAAAGAATGAAAATCTTCAGCAACCAGAGCAGAGAATGGGATTTCTTGGTTCAGCGCTTGGATGTGACGTATGGTGCAGAAAGCGCAATCCCCGGATTCCTCGTCAGCTTGGACTTGCAGGTTTATTATTTTGAACCAAGGCTGGCTCCAGTTGTGGCGGAGAGATGGACGTGCAGCCCAAATTAGCTTAAGTAGCCGAAAGGGTATACATCTTGCTTCATCGGCTGCTTCACCCATAAAGTTTATTGTACCGACGGGTAGCTCAGCGCTGCAGAAGTTATAAACCGTGGCGTCCCGAGCCTCGGTATCAACAACCATGAATAACCAATGATTTGAAAGTTGGAAGGGCACAGTAAGATAACGTGCTCGTCGTGCTAAACCGGTACGCAGACGTTCGATTGATTTTTCTTTGATGTCCTTGTATAGAAGGCCCAAAGATAGGGCAGGCGAGGCATTAAAAATAGGCTGCTGCCGCTTATGACTTCTGTACATTTCTATACAGTTGGCGAGAAGGACACGGAAGATAGACATTGGCATCATTGACCGAGGTCGCAGAATGTTGTGGAAGTCTTCACGTGTCATATTGCGCTTTGTTTTAGCATTGTGGTAGATAATATCGTCCCCTACTTTTGCATCATCCACGATAGTGTTCAGTATAAAAATATCCTGAGCATCTAATGTGGAGATGGCCGCCATATCTAGGTCATGCATTTTGTGCGGTAGGGGTGGTGGCAGGGGAAGCTCTCGTGGAGGGGGGAGGGAGGTAGTTCTGGAGCTTCCTCATAGCCCTGTATGTCGTCGTCTGAGTCCGAGGTAGAATCAAGCTCTTCATCAGTATCTAAACGCACTCGTTCTGATTCGTCCTCATCATGTGGTGAAGCTGCTGGCGTGTCGAGCGCTGAGGGGGGTGGGACAACTGTTGCGGGGGAGCTGGCGCTGGTTCCTATTATACATTGGTGGAACTCAGCGAAAGCCGCGTCTTTAGCAGCCTCCCCGATGGATCCCATAGCGGAATAGTCAAGAAATTGGTCCCCATATGACATGTTAACATTATCATTGCGTGGGGATTTGGGATCTTTATCACCGTCATGGTGATCCATCTGCTGTTTGGGTTCTATTCCATGTCTGGGACCCTCCTCAGCATTATCTGGTTTATCAGAATCATCACTTGAGGAGGTACTGTTGTTGGAGTCAGCCGAAGAATCAGAATCTTCATCGTCATCGTCTTCATTTGCTGCTGATTTATCCGTTGTTTTCTTATGTGCTTTCTTCTTGCACTGACGATGGATGGATTGAAGCTCATCGTATGCTACTTGCACGTGCTCGTGTGTTTCGAGCAGTGCGTCGTGGGTTTCCTTTAAATCAGAATAACGTGCTTCAGCCGAGAGGAGTCGTGCTGTGAGGTCAGTTACTTGAGCTCTTAGTTGAGTAAGTTCATTGGTTGATGACTCCTCTTGGCGTTTGTGTAGCTGTGTGAGGGTGATGTTGATGTCGTCCAAGCGCGTGCTGAAAGCTTGTTGTTGCTGCTTGAGCTCGCGGAGGGTCTCAGGCAGCGGTTGAGTCTGTATTGAGATCTTCTCGACTAGCTTTGCCATCGCCTTGTGCTGGCTTTGGACTCCAAGGACCAGCTCGAGCAAGGTTTTGCAGTAGCCGTCGACGTGGTCAACTTGCTTAGCCACTAAAACTTGTCGTTGTTGGATTTCTTGGAGGATGCTTGGCAAGGCGCGGTTTTGCTCGTCGATCTTGGCGACCTGCTTTGTTAAACCCTGCACACAAGAAAAAATAGAATTTTAATATGTTAGAAGGGTCGGTGAGGAGGTTTCAGATGGTGTCAAATTGCCGTCCGAATTCCTCACCGACGTTAGTGAAGGGGACCCCAGTGAGAGAAGGGTGGGGCGGCTGGGGTCGGGGTGGAATGGTGGTGGTAGTGTCATGTAGAAAGGACACTGTTGATGGTCTCGCGAACTGCGTAGTGACTGTGGAAGGGGTCACTAGCGGTGTCGGGGCGGCGGCGGATGAGAAGGGTGGTGACATATCCGGAGAGAAAAGTTTGTCCGGTAATGTTGATGGAAAGTCTATTGAGGTGAAAGAAGTGAATTCAGGCGTAGTAGCGGAAAATGGGATGCCCGAAGGGAAGAAGGGTGATTTGGAAAAAGGTGGAAGAGTGGAGGATGATGGGGTGGTGGATGGTGTGGTGGAATATGGTGGGGTGGTGGATGTTGGGATGGTGGATGGTGTGGTAGAAGATGGTGGGGTGGTGGATGTTGGGATGGTGGATGGTGGAGTGATGGTTTCGAGATCAGCATGTAGACTCATTATGAAAGAGTCTAGTGATGATGTTGTTATGTGTTCCTCTGGAAGGGTGGGTTCTGTTTTGGGGTGGGGTTTGGAAGTTGGTGTTCCCGACAGCTCTTGTTCCTTCAAAAGCCTTCTGGAAGGTCGTTTTACAGGAATTTTTGTTGTTTTTGCTGCCGGGGCGGTTATTCTAAGCTCTGTCTGTCCCATTGTTGCTTTCTTTTTGGTGATTTTGACCGAAGACATGAGTGTTGCGATTTCGTCATCTGAGAAAAGGAGCTTGTCTTTGTCATAATCCGCGAGTTCTGGTAGTGGGAGCAGCGTTCTGAAGGATTTTGCTGTAGGGCAGAAGACGTAGTGTAGCTTGCCATCCTTGTCTTTTATGATGAAGGAGTTCTTCAATGTTTGTTCATTTGTAAGGATGTCGCCCTTTATTTTGTGCATCTAGGTAGAAGTCTATCCATCTTAAGGTATTTGATAATTGATGTGATAAGACCACCCATACATATTTCTTTTCCTAGGGCGTAAGATGATAGTTTTTGGATGATAAGACGCCCAATGTTGACTGGTAACCCATTTAGGATGGACCAGATAACAAAGAGGTCTGAGAGGATTACATTTCCTCCTTCTGACCTGGGGAAGAGTGCGCCAGCAAGGATTTTGTGAAGTGTGCACACTAGACCCGATTGAATGTTTGATGCTTTACATGTTTTTGCATCATAAACTGGTAGCCCCGTTAAAGATTTCCAGAAGTTGTGTTTTTTGAACTTGGTGTTGTCTGTGCCAACAACCTTGGCTTTCTTCAACTGCTCTTGGTTGTCTATAAAGATTTCATTCAGCATATTTTCAGTTATGACCACTTTGTTGTTGAAGATTCTGGTGGATATTCTACGATCACCACCGTCCTGTGTTTTATCGAAAGTGTCCACTGCTTCTCTAGTGAAAAAAGTGAAGAATTCCGTTGTAGGATCAATGTATGAGGATTCGGTGACAAAACAAAGTTGAGAAAGATTGGAATTGTCTAGCAAGGTGAGGATTCTATTGTAGATCCCCATCTTCATAAGTATGCTTGGGCAAACGTACTTTATCGATTTTAGAGTTTGTTTAATGGATGGGAGGGTATGGATGTGAAGATTTTCTGGTGGTGGTGCCGTGGTGGTAATGGGGGGGAAAATAGGAACGATAATGGTGGCAGGGGTGGCGGTGATGGTGGTGGTTGGTTGAATGGAGGATGGTGGAATGAAACCTGCCAGGGTTTGTTCCCTTGCAGTGATAGGGTGAACCAGTTTCCTCGCCCTCTTCTTCGGTTGTGGTGCTGAAGTGGTTGCTTGGGCCTTCCTCTTCCCCAAGGACTTTTTGGTAGGGGATTCTGCCTCCGATGAAGGCTCATATTCCGAGGGGTCATCAAATGAGATTTCTTCGACCTCCTCTTCAAAAGGTTCTTCTGCTAAGCAGTGGTTGATGCGTTTTATCTCATGCATGACTTTGAGCAAGTCCACCTTTGCTGGGACCGTTCCAGTTTGTTCATAGTGGTCAATGATTTGCTGAAACTTCGCCCGGTCAGCAATTAATTCCTCCTTTGTCCAAAAAGGTTTGTCGGCTGTTCCTGTTGGTTGTTTTGCGGGGGAGGCCATTCTGAAATTTTTGTCAAGAAAACAAAAGTTAGAGATCTGAAATTTGAATTTAAACAAGTTTATTAGAATAGATCAGTATTTTTGAGGTTTGTTTGGTTCCAAATGGGTTCGAGACCATTTGGTTCCAAATGGGTTCGAGACCGTTTGGTTCCAAATGGGTTGAAGACCGTTTGGGGCCAAACGGTCCGTCGTCCAAACGGGTGCAAGGTCGTTTGGCACCAAACGGTTTGGAGACCGTTTGGGGCCAAACGGTCCTTCGTCCAAACGGGTGCAAGGTCGTTTGGCACCAAACGGGTTGGAGACCGTTTGGGGCCAAACGGTCCTTCGTCCAAACGGGTGCAAGGTCGTTTGGCACCAAACGGTTTGGAGACCGTTTGGGGCCAAACGGTCCTTCGTCCAAATGGGTGCAAGGTCATTTGGCACCAAACGGTCCTTCGTCCAAACGGGTGTAAACCCGTTTGGAGCAGACCGTCGGGAAGACGAAGAGCCAGGCCGTTTGGCGGTGAGGGACGACGGGAGGGAAGCCGAAAAATGCTCGTCGGCGGTGGCGACGGTGACGACGGTAGCGAGAACCACGAGAGAAAACTCTACCTGTTAGGCGACGACGGCAGAAGAAGAAGGGCCGGAAGGAAGCGACGATGAGCGAGCAGAAGAACGGAGCCTCGCACAGACGACGGCAAAGCGTTAGTCGGAGACGAGAACGGTGGTGGAAGACGGAGGTGATAATGGTAAGCTCGGAGAAGCAAAAGTGCGTGCGAAAACTGGAGTGAAACGGCAGTGGAACAGAGAAAGTGAGAGGTTCTAGAAGAAAGAAAGGAGGGTGTGGGGTGTTATTTATAGGATTGGGGGGGCATCCTTACAAATTCCCGAAGTCAAACGGGTGCGAGACCGTTTGAACTCCAAACGGGTGCGAGACCGTTTGGGGAGGTTTAGGTTTTTGATGTTTTTGATTTTTATGTTTATTTTGTTTATGTGATTTTTTTTATATATTTCAGAAGAAAAATAAACTAAAAAGAAGAAGAGGGAAGATGAAAAATGATGATACTAAGATCTTGGGTTGCCTCCCAAGTAGCGCCTGGGTTTAATGTCGCTGGCTCGACGAAATGCTGATTTGGCTATGTTGATGTTATAGGATCTTGGATCTCTATAGTTTGTCTTGGCAATTTGTCTACTGGAATGTAGTATTTCTTTAACCTATGACCGTTGAAGGTTATTTCTCCCCCGTTATCATCAAGGATAATAACCGCTCCTGTCGGGTAGATATGTTTGATAGTGAAAGGCCCCGACCATTTTGTGCGCAGTTTTCCCGGAAACAATTTTAGTCTGGAATTGAATAAGAGAACCTTATCTCTGATGATTATATCCTTTCTTTTTATGTGGCCATCATGCCACATCTTGGTTTGTTCTTTGTAAATTATGGCATTTTGGTATGCTTTCATTCACAACTCTTCCGATTCTTGTAATTGAAGTTGTCTAGATTCACCGGCACTCTTGAGATCAAAGTTCAATTGCTTGATAGCCCACCAAGCTTTATGCTCTAATTTGACTGGTAGATGACACGACTTCCCATACACCAATCGAAATGGGTGTTGTTCCAATTGGTGTTTTGAAAGCTGTGCGATAGGCCCATAGAGCGTCAGGAAGTTTGGTAGACCAGTCTGTGCGGTGCCTATTAACACTTTTTTCCAAAATGGCCTTGAGTTGCCTGTTGGAGACTTCGACCTGTCCACAAGTCTGTGGGTGATAAAGTGTGGAAACTTTATGTTTGACTCCATATTTTCTTAATAGTGCTTTGAAACTCCGCTCAAGAAAATGAGATCCGCCATCGGATATTATTGTTCTTGGAACGCCAAATCTGGGGAATATTATTTCTTTAAACATTTTGATGACTGGTTTGGAATCACAAGAAGTGGTCGGTAGAGCTTCTACCCATTTTGAAACGTAATCCACAGCTACTAGAATGTACTTGAATCCGTAAGATGGGGGGAAAGGACCCATGTAATCTACTCCCCAAACATCAAAGAGTTCAACTTCTTGCCACATATTCAAAGGCATTTCATTTCGTTTAGTTATTCCTCCAGATAGTTGACATTTGTCACATGATCGCACATATTCATGTGCATCCTTTGCGATGGCTGGCCAGTAGAAACCAGATTGAAGAATTTTAAGAGCGGTTTTCTTAGAGCTCATGTGCCCCCCAGTAGGGCCTGAGTGACAGTGTTCTAAAACTGGGGTGATTTCTGTTTCTAGAATGCATCGACGAAAAAGTCCATCTGCACATAAGCGAAATTGGTAGGGCTCGTCCCAGAAGTACTGCTTAGCATCATGAATGAATTTCTTTTTTTCATGGTATGATGCAGACGGATGGATGATTCCTGTTGCCAAATAATTAACAATATCAGCATACCAAGGAAATCTAGTAGTAATCTTCATTAGTTGATCATCCGGTAAAGAGTCTTGAATGGGTATTTTATCGGAGTCTTTAGCTTCAATACGACTGAGGTGATCCGTGACGACATTTTCAACCCCACTTTTGTCTTTAATCTCTAAATCAAACTCCTGAATCATTAATACCCATCTGATAAGTCGGGGTTTAGCATCTTGTTTTTGGACCAAGTATCGTATTGCAGAATGGTCAGTATATACTATGACTTTTGACCCGATTAGGTAAGACCGAAATTTTTCAAAAGCATAGATAACTGCCAGGAACTCTTTTTCGGTGGTAGTATAGTTCTTTTGTGCCTCATCAAGCATCTTGGAGGCGTAATATATGACGTAAGGCTTTTTATCAATCCTTTGTCCAAGAACTGCCCCTATAGCATAATCGCTAGCGTCACACATAATTTCAAACGGTTGTGACCAGTCAGGAGCTCTTAGAATAGGAACAGAGATAAGGGCATTCTTCAGAGTTGTGAAGCTATTAATGCATTCTTGGTCAAATATAAAATCTGCTTCTTTGGTCAGTAGGTGAGTCATTGGCTTTGCTATCTTTGAAAAATCTTTTATAAATCTTCTGTAGAATCCTGCATGACCCAGGAATGCCCTGACTCCTCTGATGTCTTTAGGTGGAGTTAGCTTTGAGATGACATCGACCTTTGCTTTATCCACTTCAATCCCTTTTTCACTAACTCGATGTCCTAGGACCACACCTTCAGTCACCATAAAGTGACATTTTTCCCAATTCAAGATCAGGTTGGTGTCTTCACATCTTTGTAGGACTTTTCCTAGATTGAGTAAACAGTCGTCGAAAGAATTTCCGTATACAGAAAAATCATCCATGAAGACTTCCATGATAGATTCTGTTAATCCGGCGAAGATAGCAGTCATACATCTTTGGAAGGTTGCGGGTGCATTGCATAACCCGAAAGGCATCCTTCTAAAGGCATATGTTCCAAAAGGACAAGTAAAGGTAGTTTTTTCTTAATCTTCAGGATGGATTGGGATTTGGTAAAATCCTGAATATCCATCAAGGTAACAAAATTTTTTTTTGTGAGCGAGTCGTTCGAGAACCTCATCCAAGAAGGGCAAGGGGAAATGATCTTTCCTTGTTGTTTTGTTAAGTTTTCGGTAGTCGATGCACATTCGCCACCCAGTTACTGTTCTAGTAGGTACTAGTTCATTCTTATCATTAAGAACAACAGTGGTCCCCCCTTTTTTTGGGACCACCTGCACAGGACTTACCCATTGAGAATCCGAGATTGGGTAGATGATACCTACTTTCAGAAGTTTGAGAACCTCGAGGCGAACTACCTCCTTGAGATTAGGGTTCAACTTTCTTTGATGTTCCCTTAATGGTTTGAATTCTTCCATCATAGGCAATCTGTGCATGCATAAAGCTGGATTTATACCCGTCAAGTCAGTCATCTTGTATCCGATAGCTTTCTTGTGTCTCTTTAGTTCATCAAGAAGTCTATTTTCTTGGTCCACCTCCAGGGTGGAGCTGATAATCACTGGACAAAGTTTCTCGTTGTCAAGAAAGGCATGTTTGAGTCCCTCAGGTAGAGCTTTCATTTCAGGAGCCTTAGGTGGCTCAGTTGCTTCTATAATGGTGACGACCTTGAGTTCTTTAAAGGTGGCCGTTGGGGCTTCTTCAGCTTTTTCTAAGTATTGAAGGCATTCTTGCACAAGTTCATTTTCCGAGAATTCTACTTCCGGATTTATCAAGATATCTTCCAAATCATCGGAGGGTTCAGACATTTCTAATTGGGACATTTGATATATAGCGTCCAGGAGAAAGACTTCCTCTTGAATGCTTGGACCTTTCATGCTATTAAGGACTCTGAAATGGAAATCTTCCTTCCCAAGTCTCAAGATAATAGTTCCTGCTTCTACATCGATAAGCGCTCGGGCAGTAGCTAGGAAAGGTCTGCCAAAGATTATCGGGTATCTTAGGTCTTCTTGTATGTCCATAATAACGAAATCGCACGGAACATAAGAATTCGTTCCTATCCTGACATGTATATCTTCAATGATTCCAAGGGGAGCAGTTATGGTAGAGTCGGATAACTGAATTGTCATTGTCATAGGTAACAAATCAGTGAAGCCTAATCTTTTGCACATAGCATAATGGATATACTTGCTCCTAAATCTGCTAATCCCTTCTTGCTGGAGCCATTTCCAATTGAACACTGAATACCGAAGGAACCTGGGTCCTTTTTCTTTGGCATTTTGTTAAGCAGAATGTCTGAAGTGGTCTGAGCTAGTTTCACTGTTTCGTGCTCTTCTGTCATATATTTTTATGACAGAAGGGTTTTCAGGTATTTGGCCCATGCGGGCACTTCGGAAAGAGCATCGAGGAATGGTATATCAATGTATAGTTTCTTCATAGATTCTTTGAATTTCTGGAACCTAGTGTCCATTTTGGTTCCTTTCAGCCTGTCCGGATAAGGGATTCTGGGTGGAACTTCTGGCATTGGTTCCTTTTCTTTTTCTCTTTCAGTGGTTTTAGTAGATTTTTCCTTTTCCTGGGTTGAGCTTTCTGTTGGGGAAAGAATAGCTAAATCGTTATCATCATCATGGATGATTCTAGTGGTATCAGGAAGGACACGAGCAGACCTTGTGGTGACAACATTTAGTTGCTCAGGTCTATTTTGGTCATGCCTTGGGTTTGCCTCTTGTTGCCCAGCAAAGGTACCTGCTGGTGGTTTCAACTGAGCATCAATCTGTGCTAATTGGGCCTCTACAGCCTTTTGTTGAGCCTGTTGGTTCACAAGCATAGTTTGCTGAGATTGAAGCATCTGTCTAATCAAAGAAATTTCATCAGATGGTTGGGAAGGGGCACTCCTCTGTTGATATTGAGTGACTTGCTGCCCTTGTGGTTGTTGTGGAGGTGCGGTTAACTACGGTTGTTGTGGTTGCTGCAACTGAGGTTGTTGCAGCTGTGGGTGCAGTCCTGGATGGGTATATTGGTAAGAGGGATTCCTAGGATAATTGGATCTTTGGAAACCATTTCTATAATTCCCCTAATTTTGGTTGAAGTTATTCTGAAATCCTGGTGGTTGTCTATTGAAAGATCCGCCTTATGTCTGTTGTTGTGGATTGGCAGTCCCTACAGGATTCCCATATTGAAAACCAGGGTGGTTTCTTGGTTTATCTAGATTGTAATACACCTGGCCAGGTATTGAGTGAATGAAGTTGACTTGCTCTGGCATTTGGTCCTCGGGATGTTCAATAATGGGTTCATATTGCGGCACTGGTGGTTGTAGATCCATCATAACATTATATAGAAGACCACATGATAGTGTGGGATGATCAGATGCATGACAGGCTTCACAAATTCCAGTAGCTGCTTTTACTTGTTGAACCTGGGAGCCTTTCTTCTTGTCGTATTCTCCGAAAGAAGTTTCGAGAGCTTGTTGCTTGCTAGCAATAGTCTTCAAGGCCTCTGCAATGGCCTTGAGTTCCATAGATTCTTCAGCCTTGTAGACTTTAAGAACTCCCTTGGATTGGTTAGACGACCTTCCCCAATTGGATTGGTTCTCGGCCCCTAACGTAACTATATTCCAAGCATCTTCATAGTTCTTTCTCATGAAGGTTCCTCCAGACGAGGAGTCTAAAAACTGCTTGATATCATCACTTACTCCTCTATAGAATGTTTCAATCAGTTGATTTTGGGATATGCCATGGTGAGGGCACTTTCTCAGGAGTTCCTTGAATCTTTCCCAAGCTTCTGCAAGTGTTTCTCCGGGTAGTTGGGCAAAATGGTTGATCTTCCCCCTAATCTCATAGGTTAGTGAAGGTGGAAAGAATTTCTCAAGAAACTTTTCTTCTAAGGGAGTCCAAGTAGTGATGATAGGGTGCCTATCTAAAGCATTGTACCAACTTAGCGCTCTTCCAGATAAGGTGAAGTGGAAGAGGTGTAACATTATTGCTTCCAAGGCAACTCCTGCTTGAGGTACAAGTCGGCAGAGTGACTTGAATCTCTTAAGATGATCCATGCAATCGTCTCCAGATCCTCCAGAGAAAGAGATGCCTTGCATGATTTGGATCCATTGCGTCCGGATTTCAAAGTTTGGTATGTTAATAATCGGTGGTCAGACTGGGTGATCATCTTCATAATTCTTTGGGACTGCGTAGTCCCGAAGTTGCTTGTTTCTTAATGCTAATTGAGCAGCGGCATTCTCAGCTTGGATGCGGGCTTGTTCCTCAGCTCGAATCTCGGCCTGCACTTGAGCACGAGTGTCAGCGATAAGTTGTGCTCGTTGTGCAGCTATGGCGGCGTTAACTCTTTCTACAACGAGGCCTTGCTCTTCAGCCATCTGTCTGGCTCTTTGGCGGTTAAGTCTAATCCTTCGGTGGAAACTTCTTTCTACCTCAGAGTCGTACTCTGGTTCAGGGGAGAATCCGATGTGATGCGGGGTTAGCATACACGTTTTCTACCTGAGTAGGAAGAAATTCACTCGGTTAGATGATGAAAGGAAGCAAAGAGGTCAAGAAAATTTGGAGTAGTTATCAAGGAAAAATGTAAAATCCTAATCAACCAAGAAGTTGTTAAGTAAAAACTAAAACGTTCCGTTGTCCCCGGCAACGGCGCCAATTTTTGATGGAGTTTTGCAACGCCACTAAAAATCCTAGAGATGATGAATCTCTAGGTTTAGCCTTGCTTGTACTATGGTAAGATCTCCACCCACGTGTGCTAGGACACGCGCAAGTCTTATCGTAGTATAGTTTAAGGGTCGAATCCTCGGGACAACGGTCTTGATTAGAATTAATCAAGATGGAAAACGTTTTCATCGTACCTAATTACTTAACGGTTGATATTTAGATCGAAAGTTTGATTTGGTCGTTTAAACGAAGTGCGAGGAAAGTAAAAGCAAGAAAGTAGAAATTAGGGTTGTAAACAATGATTAAAAACCACTAGGATGTTATCGGGTTTCACGCCACTACACATGGATCAAAACATGCAACATAATAAAACAACCTGCAAAGAGATTCTAATCAGTTAGTATCTTGTAGACTTAGTTTCTTTTCTGATAACTAACTACGAGAAGTGTGGAGTATTGCAACGCCAGCCATTCCATAATGAATGGTCACTTGCTTTGCATTACTTCTTCATGAAGTGTGTTCCTCGACCTTGCCAAGGTTGCACTTTCATACGTCAACTGATTCCATTTCATAGTATGAAAGTGCAACGATGGGGGTGAGTTTACTCCACTCATGAAAGCACTCCTAGATACCGAAATAGACGTATGGTGACTACATACATCCAGAACCAACTTTCAATCGATATTCAGATCTAAGGGTACAAACGTAGACAATTCATACCGAAAGACAATAGGTAATACAAGTTGATGATCAAGCAACAAGCATTCATTTAACGATTGATGTTGAACTGAAAAGGAGAGTATCTCTATTGCAAACAGTTGAATTACATTGCATGAAATGAAAACATGGGTAGCGGGGCTACTCCCCGCACCCTAGTGAATGAGACTACTCACTCATATCAAGGACAAAGAAGGAGGTGAGAAGAGAGAGAAAGAATGTCATCTCCACGGAGGAGGGAAGGATGAACCCTTGGTGAAGAGAGAAATGATCTTCGCACTTCGTGGATGCTTTGATGATGGATCTTCTCTTCCCACCTTCTTTGTTGTTGAGAGAGAAGGTAGCTTGAAGATGGAACGTGGATCTCAAATTGGCAGCCTTGGGGCGATGGATGAAAGATGGGAGTGCTCTGGAACTGGAGAGGCAGCCTTTGGGCGTCTGAGAGTTCTCCCCGCTTGAGGACCCCTTTGGGTCTTATTTATAGGCTTAAGTGGAGCCCAAATGGTCTTGAACCCGTTTGGGCACTGAACACATTTGGCCGCTGAACTCGTTTGGTTCCTGAACCCGTTTGGGCGCTGAAACCGTTTGGGTGCTGAACTCGTTTGAGCGCTGGACCCGTTTGAGCACTGGACCCGTTTGGGCGCCGAACTCGTTTGGGCGCTGGACCCATTTGGGCGCTGGACCCATTTGGTTGCTGAACACGTTTGGGTGCCAAACTCGTTTGGGCGCTGGACTCGTTTGAGCGCTGGACCCGTTTGAGCACTGGACTCGTTTGGGTGCCGAACTCGTTTGGGCGCTGGACCCGTTTGGGCGCCGAACTCGTTTGGGCGCTGGACTCGTTTGGGCGCCGAACTCGTTTGGGAGCTGGACTCGTTTGGGCTTATGCGGTCTCAGGACCATTTAGAGTTCATGCAGTCTTGAGACCGTTTAGCCTTAAACGGTCTTGGGACCGTTTGGCCTTAAACGGTATTGGGACCGTTAGGGGTTTTTGTAATTTTGTGTGTGTGTTTTTCTGCAAGGATAAAGAAGAGAAAAGTTAATCTATTGATGTGTCAGCAATAAGGTAAAGATTTAATGATTCTTTCTAATTTATTTAAGAAAGAGTATGGAAAACAAGGGAAAACTAATAAAATAGCATCACAAAGTGAGAGGTTATCAGACATCTACTCAACGAGGGGAATCAAGCATGATGAACATGGGTTGACTCTTGTTAATTTGAGACGCCTTCAAACTATAGGAGAACTGTTTGTAGTGGCATCTCAAGTTGGACAAGTATTTTATGTAGAAGATGTCACTACAAAAGGGTGGCATTTTGCTGTAAAGATTGCCCCACGAGATATGTTCAACATGGAAGAACAATCTTGTATTGAGAATGTCGAAGCTTATGTGCAAGGTGAAACTGGAGATGGGCCATCAATGACATCAGAGGATGAAGATACTGATTGTGACATAGTTAGATTGGATATGGAAGGAATTGTTGTTGCTAGTTCAACAACTGAAAAAGACCAATCCCGAATTCAGCAAGATGATGAAAGTGTATCTCAAAGTGATGATGATGCTGTTTTGAATGAGAAAATTACAAAATAGCAGCCAATGTTTCTTTTTGTTTGTCATTAATATTTGACTTAAATAAGCCTTTTTTGGCTCAATGTATCTCTTTAATCTTCTGTCTCACATTGTGCTCTAGCTAGGTGTATCAATTTTGCATGTCTGACATTATTCTTATTCATATTTATCCTTGTCTCTACTATTGTTTATAATTATATTTGATTAAATATCTGTGTTTCATTTTTAAATATTATTAATAAAATTGTTATTATGTTTTTCAATATTTTTCTAAATGTGACCATTTTTATGTGACTTGATATACCCAGGATGAGAGAACAGTACAGTGACAACTGCCATAACATGACAGCCACAAACAATGACAAGAACAACAACAATGACTCCTATACGATGACTCATTTACCTAGCATTACTCGACATGGTTGTTGGCAATCTTTGAACATGTCATCCTCAAATCGCTCTAAAAACATTTTAGCTTCCCTTCCAACTGAAATTCGTAATGATAGAGCAAACAAATTCAATAAAACTGCTGCTAGCTCTGCAAAAAATGCCCAATCAGCCACGTCTCCCCAAGACTCTAATATGGTTGGTGGTTCGAAATCCTCTCAAACATGCACAACTGAAAAGGAGATGGGAACAAGGTTCCAAAATCAGCAAAACAAAGAAAGTGGCGATAAAGTTACAAGATCAAGAATTTCACAGCTACCCCGTGTGCCTAATGTCAATACTTACATGTCTATTCATTCAAGAATTGTAGAGAATAGAGCTGCCAGTAACCAAAATAGCAATGTATTTCCTGATAACATGGACCAAAATGACATCTCTGATCACCATGTTGAGTCATTGAATGTTACAACAACACCTTCGGATGGGCTAGGTAATCATTTCATTCATATCTTTGTATTTATAGTGCTAATTTAATCATATATAATTTTGCATATATATATATATTATCCTTTATGAATGAATGCTTAGGTCAAAAACATCGAGCAAACAAATTCAATAAAACTGCTGCTAGCTCTGCAAAAAATGCCCAATCAGCCACGTCTCCCCAAGACTCTAATATGGTTGGTGGTTCGAAATCCTCTCAAACATGCACAACTGAAAAGGAGATGGGAACAAGGTTCCAAAATCAGCAAAACAAAGAAAGTGGCGATAAAGTTACAAGATCAAGAATTTCACAGCTACCCCTTGTGCCTAATGTCAATGCTTCCGTGTCTATTCATTCAAGAATTGTAGAGAATAGAGCTGCCAGTAACCAAAATAGCAATGTATTTCCTGATAACATGGACCAAAATGACATCTCTGATCACCATGTTGAGTCATTGAATGTTACAACAACACCTTCTGATGGGCTAGGTAATCATTTCATTCATATAGTTGTATTTATAGTGTTGCATTTAATCATATATAATTATGCATATATATATTTTATCCTTTATGAATGAATGCTTAGGTCAAAAACATCGAGCACGTGGCCGAACACAATGTTTGAAAGTTTAGAAAAGAAAGCCCGACGATCCAATTCCCATTGAGAAAAATCAATTTGGACAACCGGTAGGTGAAAACCAATGTCACTTATCAAGTTTTCTGACAACCATTGCAAGAGATCCCAATCTTTGTCCACTAAACTATGAGGACTGGAGACAATTTCCAGCAAATAAAAATGATTCTATATGAAATTTTGTGAAGGTATATTATTAAATTTTATTTTTAAATGGTTAAATGAAGCATCTAATTGATATCCTTTATGTCGGTAGAGTAAATTCACAATTGATTCAGATCTGAAGGAGTGGACAATGAAGAGACTAGGAAAGAAATGGAAGGACCACAAGTGTGAGTTAAGGAGACTATACTTCGTAGAAGATAGTCCATACAAACAATAGCTTGAACAAGTTGTTCCCCGCGTGGAGAAGTCGCATTGGAAATTTCTTGTCGATTATTAGAGGAGTAATAAAGGAAAGGTAATATTATTTTTTCTATTCGTTGATACTTACAGTACCACACAGATAATCACTATGCACAATACTACAATGTTTTCCACAGAGGAAGTCTATAACTAACAAGACAAGCAGAAAATTTCAAAAGGTTAGCCACACAACAGGAACCAAGTCGTTTGCATGTCAGAAATATGATGTTAGTAATTTTTGTGATCCATTTAGATAATTTGATGGCATCCATTAATTTGATGTTTACAATAACCTTGTTTGAATGATAAAGATGGAGAAGGAAATAGGTAGAGAAGTGGATCCCATAATGTTTTTTGAGAAAACTATCGTAAAAAAGATGGGAGCATAGTTGATGTTGAATCCGCCAAAATTTTGGTACAACACATAATATCCTATAGTATTATGTTACATATACTAATTTCATAGAGGTATATATTTGGTATAAATTGCATCTCGTATGATTTGTTGTATGTAGGAAAAATTTTCTGAGGTAGGAGAAGAGCTGTGAAGAAAACAACCTGATGTTACTTCAGATGAAATTTATAGGCATGTTATGGGAGAAGAGAGACCAGGATATATTCGTGGTTATGGACTTGGACCATCACCTTCTGATATCTGGGGCAAGAACCGTAAATCCCGAGAAGCTGAAGAAGCATAAAGGAAGCATTTCCAGGATAAGCTTGAAGAACAACGGTTGGAATTTGATGCAAAACTTCAAGAACAAAAGGATGAATTCAACCAAAAATTAGAGGAGTTACTTGCCTTAACTAGAGCAGGAAACAGTCAAACACAGCATGTTGGCACTGGCCAAGTATGAATACATTTTATACAAGATGTGTGGTATCAATTATTTTCCATGTTGACTTTTATGGACTTATGACAAAAATAAAATAATTGTGCAGACAAACTTATCAATACAAACTCCACTCCATATAAGACATTCATCATTTAAGAAGGGACATGTATGTTTGTATTACTGTGAATTGCACTTCATTTTACGTTTATATAAATTTGTTATGTAAACTGTATTTTTTTGTAGGATGTGTATCTATTGAGTTTTACAGATCCAGATGCTAGAATTGCATTCGATCGAGTCTCTGAGGTTGACCCCATGAAAAGGGTGGGAGGTGCAATTTTAGGCTCATCATTTGTTGCTGTTTTTGTAGAGGTTGCTTTGTTGGGCAACGATCCTGTAGTTAGACCTTATGATCAATATCAATCTGTTGATGATGCTGTTGGCAACGTCATAGGATGGCCGAAAACACATACGTTGCCAAGGTGAGCATAACGTATTACTTATACTGTTACATAATTGAAAACAAAAGTAGTATCTCAAGTCATTTCCATTTGTTGCAGGACATGAAGTTTAAATTTAATTGCATTCTTGGATACTATCTAAAGAGAGGAGAGCTATAGTTGTTTTTATTTAATCCGATTTGTTATTTGTACATGCCGATCCAAAGTAATGGTGTTTCATGTCCATTGTCATAGACAATGTTGCCAAATAACAATCCTATTTTGTTTTGTCCTACTTTTAATTTTGTTATGGAGAATCTTAGTATTATGGATGATACACACATTATGATTGGTTTGTGGTTTTTATCTATGAGCAGTGTTTTAGCTTCTTGTTTGTGGGTACAGATGAAAAATTTAGTTGAAAATGAGTTAAGGTTATTTGATCCATTTCTTTCCATTTTGTAATTACTCAGCTAGTAAATGGATTATTATGGTTTGGATTTTCAAAATTTACAACTAATGTGGATGGGTGATATGGACTGAATAATTCTTTTTTAATGTAAAAACTACTACAATAAAAGGGTAATTGTCCCTTTTATATGGCAGTCACACATCGTATACCATGATTTTCTGTTTCCCAACCTATCCAGGTTTGATTCTGTTTGATAATATCTTGGAATGCAATTACTTATATAAGAAGGAATGCATATTGCGGGTGCTTCATATTTTTGGGCTTCATATCCAACTTGCATCATGTCAGATCATGATATATTTCTTATGGCATATTAATTTCCTTCTATTACTTGATCACATGTACCTATTGAGGTGCGTTACTTCTACGAGTGTTGTTCTGTTTTCTCACTGCGTTGTTTTTGAATGTTTTGTTTTTGGTACTAAGTATAATATAGCCTGGTGTTTTTGCATTTTGAAGAGGCACACTAAGTCATTGTCAACATTTTAGAGGTCTGCTCTGGTTGAGAAGTCTAGGCAGAAGCCTCAATAAAGAATGGGTGTTCTTAGTAATGTGGGTTCCTCCTTGTTCCCTTAATTATTAAAACTGCATTTGTATATTTGTCTTTTTTCCTTTACCCCCTCCATCTAAAATAATACCCTTTCTGTAACATATGGTTGTGATGCAGGCCCTAAAAGCCAATAACTATGGTAATGATCCTCTGCTAACTGCAGCTCTATACTTGGAGATTAAAGGCCAATCTCGAGAGCTGACAACCTCTATATTGATGCCTTGTCTGATTGCCTAGGGATCCCATGGGACACATCCATTTCTAGTATAATAGTTGGCTCTTGGGAGATCTTTGGCATGGATGGAGGATGCTCATGGCTGTGGTGAACTTCTCTGTGCAATGTGACACCCGTAGGCATATTCAAGATCTCATTCACTGTGGAAACATGAAGGGCGTTGTAAGTAAAATCTTTTAATGTATTTCGTTTAAATTAGTTAAACGAAATACATAAAAAGATTTTACTGACAATGCACTTCATGTTTCCACAACGAATGAGATCTTGAATAAGCCTGCGGTTGTCACAGCGTGCAGAGAAGTTCACCACAGTTGAGCTCCTCCATCCATGCCAAAGATCTCCCAAGAGCCAACTATTATACTAGGAATGGATGTGTCCCATGGGAGCCCTGGGCAGTCGAACAAGCCATCAATAGCTGCAGTAAGTTTTGAATTTTGACTCCTTAGCATATGTATGGGTTTTTCATCCCATTTTTTTGTTGGGCTCAAATCTATATGTTGCTGTGTTCATTTTTCATATATGGGGTGTTCTATGTTGCTTTGCTTGTGTCTTAGGTGTGGTTGTACAAGGTGTGGAGAGTGGTTGTACAAATGCATAAAAACTATAGTTCACCAGTTATTGGACTGTGGTTGTATAAGGTGTGGTTGTACAAATGCAGAGGATTGAAATATGGATATGGATCAAATGAAGCACAAACTTCCAGTGCTCATTTTACTGTATACATGCCATATATTCTACCTTGAAGAAAATAATGAAGGTGAATGAGATTCTCCATCAAGATCAATTATTTTTCTCCTACTTAAAGTTCATAAAATTGTTTGATATGGTACCATTAAAGATTGAAACTCTTCTAAACTCACTGCATCATGAATTTTATGAGATATGAAGTTAACCATTTTATCAAATGTGGTAATATTCTGCCTATATCATGAGTGCTACCATTCCATTATGGACGAATTACATATTAGTAACCATTGTATCAAATGTGGTAGTATTCTCCCTAATTGTTTGTGTCTTTACTCTCCAGGGTTTAGGAAATACAAAGATTATTCAGCAACGATCATTGAAGTGATATTCACTTCCACAACTTTCCCAAGTTCCTAGATCATTGCTCAACTTGAACTTCAAGCTATTCTCAGTGGCATCTGAAATGTAGTGTCCTTCAGATTCCAAAATGCGATATTTAGATTGGATGCATTCAATTTTGGAAATTGGATTAAATTTGTTTTGAGGACTTTGTACCCCTCATTTTTAAAGTATTATACCATGCTTGCAAAGGTGAAAGGCTTGGAACATGCACATCATTCAACGAAATTCGATCATGTATGTTCTTCCATTCTTTCTCAACACCTTAAAGTCCTACATAACATGATTTACTAGTTACTTACATCTTGGAAGACATATCAAACAACATATGCACATGCCCCATATTTATTGCCTAATTCACTGATGTCAGTACATATTTTACAAACTAATTGTTGTATATTGCAGGAACTACAATAATATACTTAGACATTTCAGTTAAGGTGTCTATTTCACACATGTTTTTCTTTAAAATTCTAGGAGGCTACATCTATTTATCCTACCCTCTAGTTTAAGGTTTTTAAACCTATTTGCTTATTGTGAGTAGAGTCTATTCAGAGTTGTGATGGTGTTTCTAAACGTGGTAGTTCCTCACCTCATATCTGCCATGACCCAATTGCAAAACTGATGGGCAATTCGACAATCGAACTCCTGAGAACCACTAGGATTGGGAAAAATAATATAGAAAAATGATGTGATTGGCTGTTAAATTCCTTACACCTTCATATATAGGTTGTTGTTTTAATTCCTATTCTAATCTAGTTGTTTGATTGCTAATGCAGTGTATATAAATATGAATGGTGTGCTTATTATCGACCTTGTTATATTGTTCACTTATACATTGGATAATGAACCAATGACAAAAAAATTATGTTCTACAAGCTAGGAAAATGCCAACCAACCATTCACTCTACACATCTGAGTTGTATAGATAGGTAAATCTCTGTTCTGCTATGTCTAGCTTTGATGGTTCATATACTAGAGATGGAATGTAACATGAACATTGCTTTGATAGAGATGGAATGTAAATTTCTTTTTAATTTGATGAACCAATGTACTGTCATGCTAACTGTAATCATGTACTAGTGAGATTTTTTTATGAACATCGCACTTCTATTGCTGCAACTTGCAAGAGGAATTAACAATTCCTGAAAGTTTGTTTTGGTAATGGTTTTTTCTAATTTCAGAGCTAAAACCTGAGAAGAGCATGAAATTGCATTAGGTCCTTGGAGGAAGCTATCAAAGGAAAATGAAATTGCAAAGCAAGAAAGAAAGGTTTGCTTGCAAATTGAGACCACATGTGAGTTTCCGGTCCATTGTTCTTCGTTTCCATGGCTTCAGTTAATTGTTTGATTCTTGTTTGCGGTTTTGCCCAAATTCGAAGCAAGTATTTGCTTGATGTTTGACACCATGGTGAGACGTAAGCTATGGGATAATTCTCCATTGCCTTTTTTTAGTTCTACCCTTCGTTTTTCTTTCTTTCTTTTGTTTTTTGCTTAAGGGTAATATGGCCTTTTCACTATCAATTTCTTTGTTTGGAACATGTCAAAGATGAGGTTTGACCCCAGGACTTGGTTACCCCTGATTGGGCCAGGTCATAGGGTCGGCCCGCCCTCTTAACCTTTTCTCGCAATTTCTCACTTATTTGGATTATTCAATTTTTCTGATTGGTCCATATTAGAAAAATCATAACTTTTAAACTGTTCATCCAAAATAAATAAATAAATATGTTTTGGAATCATAAAAATATTCTCTATTTAATAGAAATAGTTTCAGAGCCTCACTTCAATGTTTTTTGAATGACTTTTTTATAGAATGAAATATATGTATGAAATTCATAATAGTTATAACTTAATCATATAAACTCCTAATTGGACAAAAAGAAATATATTGTTAATTAGGGTAATCTAACTAATCATTTCGTGAAGTTTTCAGAGCCTAATTCCAAATAAAAAAATATGATATTTCTAGGATTTTAATATACTCATTAATTAATAATTTACATCTAATATGATATTCAGTGAAGATAAACTCTGATTGGATCTAGGGTGTGGATCCTAACATGATATACACATCAGTAAGGTATGTTGCATACTCTTATGAGTCATATTAGACAATTAGTTATTCCTCTCTCTCTCTCTCTCTCGGGCTTGATCATGAGACATTATTTAGATATCACATATTTGCTTATAGTTGTACCAATTATTTCCTAAACTTGAAATTGGATTCATGTACTATGATAATCCTTACTTGGATCCTATCCTTGTATATTGTGTCTATTTCAATTAGTTTATATCTTGTTGGTATTGATAATCTATATTTAATGGAAACCCTAATTTTCCGTGTGTTAGCCTTAATTGTACATTTGACTATGCCTATACTTCTTTTTGACGACTTTGAAATTTGGACACCTTTATGGTAATGTGAATATATCTATGCTTTCCTCTCTATTTATAGTGCATGTTTCGTATGGGTAAATTGTTTATTTGCACAGTGGGCAATGCATCCCTATTGTGTGTAATACCAATAGAGGATGCAGATGGTGATTCATGTCCCTAGGTAATTGTGTTGCAATGCCTTTACTCCCCCAAAGATTATGGTGGTGATTCCATAATATATGGTTATGGTGGTGATGCCATATACCCCAAATTTTTATTAATGTGATTATTGTTTAATTTACCTGCATAATTCTTAGTATTAATTGTTTTTCTCTTCTTGAGATTTTAAAGGCAAGATTTGATTATTTTGAGATTTATTATTTTCTTCTTATATTCTATCTTATCTTACTATATGAAGAATTCCTTTTTGATATCCAGTTGAATGTTTCTCCCTTATTCTATGGGAAGCCTTGTAATTTATTGTCCCTATTTCCTTTATATTGTCCAATCCCTATTATATGCACATATCAGCTTTGTTTGCTGATAATTTTTCATCTTTTTCTTCTCTTCGAGGTACTCTTCCAACCCCTAGGTGGTGAGAAAGGAGAAGCTGCCTAAAGTTGACCAAGGCTATACAAGAGTTACCTTATCTAAATTTGGGAGGTAGATTGAGATAGTAGGATGACCCTCTGTAGGGTTTTAGAGGAGACAGAGAGGGCAGTAGAAACAAAAATGTTCTTCTCCCCGAACCCAGTATAAAGGAATCACGTCAATGTCTATACAATAGGAAGGATGGTTTGTAGAGGCATACCTTGTCCCGAGGCTTGCTCGACGACATTACCTCGCGGCTTGCGTGGTCTTCACCTCTGGTCTTGGACGGTGTCTGTGCAACTCCTGGTCTCACCGGGACTATCGGGATTGACAACTATCCTCCGAGTTGCAGAAATCTCCCGCCTCTGAAGTAGTCTACACAGACCACCTGGAACTCCAATCGCCTTGTCGCATAAGGCACCAGAAGGAGTCACACCCTCCTGTCAGCGTACTAGTCACCGACACACTCTCCTACAACTAGTCATTTTTCTACAGTTGTCTTTCCCTTGTTGTGCCTCCCTTATCAGGTAGCACTTTCTCGGGCTCTCCTGGTTACCACAACCAGAGAGAAAGACAACTTTGCAAAGCAACTGGCATTCTGAGTTGTACTTTGAGAAGCCCCCAATACCCCTCTATATATAGGAGGGTCATGGGATAGGGTTCTCTACCCCAGATAATGCGAGATTAAAGCAGGAGTAGAAGGGTTTGAGATTTTCTACAAAACAACCAACTGCGCCAGCTGAACCGATCGTTTCAAGCATGAAACAGTTGGTCGGGGACTGGAGCCGATCGATTCACACCTGAACTGATTGGTTAGGACATCTGAGCCGATCGGTTTAAGTATGAGCCGATCAGTTTGTGGTTCTAATCAGTTCATGATTGACTTTTCCTCTTTTGTTTTGAATTGATCCAAATACCAATCCTTGTTCCAATCAAATAGGACAACTAAAATAAAGAGAAATTTCTTGCCAACCTGACTTTCCCAACTTGCTCGGTTGGACCAGTTGAACCGATCAGTTCAACCCTTGAACCGGTCAGTTCAGCTTGTCGTGAGCCAATATGTTCATCACATGAGCCAATCAGTTCACCAAGCTGAGCCGATCAGTTCATCATATGAGCCGATCGGTTGGGAGTGCAGACTGTGCAAAATAAATCAATTGCAGTTTCAATCAATCAGATACTCTAATTAATCAGTCCAACACCTTGAACACTATGATATTGAGCTATCAATTGATTGAGTGTTTAATTGAACTAATAAACTCCTTTAGTAATCAATATAAACATCGTTTGTGTATAAACTCCTCTTCCAGGTTAAATCCTATGTGTGTGACCCTACATGCCCATTTCATGTTGGCAGTGAAAGTCCATAACACTTATGATTTCACAAGCAAAGAGCGGTGCCTAGTCGCACATCAGTGCTACCCAAGTGAAAAGGAAAGTTAGAGAACAACTTTCAATCCTACAATCTGTGAATGGTGTTATAGCGAATGTATAATTACTTTGTCACTGATATCCCGAATGAACTCAAGGAATGGAACAGTCATCCTATCAATGTTCATTCACTTTCTTGATCTATGATTAGATTGGAGGAGATATGTATGACATCAATATCACATACTGATTCACACATGCGTGCGCATGCCTATCTCAATCCTACTCATCAAGTGGCCATGGATATCAAACTCCCTCAGGTTGGACAAATCCCATATCTATCACTCACCCCTCAAAAGCCCCATGTGTCAAAGCCACCCAATCATCGCCTTTATAACAACCCATGTTTCAGGACTGCATTTGATGATGTCAAAGTGTACCCAACAACATGTGTTGAGTGTAGTGATTTCAAGTCAAAGAATCACACTGAACACCATCACTGTGAGAACTGACTGTGACTACCATGTTATGGTTCCATGTGTTAAACTCACAGTGGGTCTTTTCGGTACGCTTGTTCTCTAACAAGTACCTTTGCGTTTGGTTTGATATCTCCATATCATGACTAACGAGATTCTGTCATCAACCAACACCACAATCTAGTCTTGTGTGTCATTGCTGTCTATCTACCTTCCACAATGACATTCGACTAGGGACATAATAAGAATGTACAAACTCTTAGCATCTGTATGGTCTCATCGTTCAGGTCCTCAACCTGAAAGCATACGTCATTGAGTATTGTCATTATCTAGACATTGAATGTGTTCTATCATTATCTCATATGACTGAACCAGAAAGAATTGGAAGCTTGCCTTTGATGCTTATCAAATCAATCTTAATGCATCCGACCAATCATCCCATGATTGGCTCTCAGAGCATACATACCAACAGACTCCCACATGCACTGCGAGCCAATCACCCTTGAATCATATTCTTAGTGATCTTCAAACATGTCCCACATGTTACTATGTTCTAGTGCTTATGCAGTGAGTTATGGCAACACCTTGCCAAAGTTGGTATTAACTACATGTCTCTCATCTCTTCACTGTACGTCACACGTATGAGATGGAGTTGTCATAATACGTGATCTAGTATTCCTTTGCTAACCTTTAGCCAAATTGCACGACCAAGTACTCCTTACTTGTCACCAAAGATCAGAATATCTATAAGTTCATCTCATGATCTTCCAGATCCATATGGTATCCACTAATGTTCTAACACACAAATACTCGGCTTTTCCTTTTAAACAGCTTTATTGGAACGTTTCCATTTATAAAAAAACATTCACTTTTATATATCCCATATATATTTTGCGATTAATTTTCTATCCTTTTTGGAAGTTCGCATCAGTGTAGCTCTTTACAATGAACCCTTCCTTAATTCCATAGAACTAGTACTTCTCAAGTACTTATCAAGTTCTTATGGTATTCCAGTAACCTTTACTGTAACTAGACAAACATCCACTCGTCATGTCCCACATATGAGTTATCAGGATGAGCACATCATATTGTCATGTCCTACATACAAGATGATGAATGCATTTTGTTCTTACCATATCCATACATGCAAGATGATTGGATGATTACATACATGATAGATCCTTATCTATTCTTAGTGTTCCCATTCTTCATAAGAATTAGACACCTGGCCTTGGGATACTAACTCCATGTAACATGGACAAGTTTTCTCCCACTGAATCTGTGCACACTGAACCCTTCAGTATAGATTGCTAATGTATGTTCTCTCTTTTCAGGCCAAGAGGTTTTTGAGAACTATCTTTATAGATCTCTATTCCTATCACATAGGAAATGTCTCTATCTTCCTTAAAGATAATTTCCACAAAGGATTCCATTATATAACATCTCATTCCTCATCGACATGTGGAATACAAATACGCTCCCACTAAATCACAAATCCCTTCTTTATCTTTGTCATATCAGTCAAACCCTTTGACTATATTATCAAAGTAAAGATTGTACTCAATCAATCACATTGATTAGTCCATTGTAACTTATAGACTTCATTTGCATTAATGGATTCATAAACCTTATATGTTATTTCTCATACACATCCTTATTTTATTCCTCATAGGAATGCAGTTTTAGTATCCATATGCCAATTCTCTTAGTCATTAAGTTGCAATCAATAAGCATCATCCTTTTCAAAATGTTATCCATGTGTCTTAATGCTTAAGATTCATTCACACTTATGGATTTTATCCCAATGGGAGCTACCATCAAGGTCATGCCTTATGGTTCACATGGAAGTCATTTAGGATGTAATGGTCACAAACCATAACTCAAAATCCGGTTCCTCATATTCATCTAGATAGTTGACTCATCACATGACCAACTCATCACATAGATAATCGAGGTGTATCTATCAAGGATATAAGAACTCACAACTCCTTGTGATTCTTAATGTCCTTTATTAGTGTGGGGTATTCTTTATTTAAGAAGAAATTAGTTATTTGATAATCATCCTCTAACTCCTTAGAGTATGACTCCTTTTGATTTAGACATCACCATGCCTTAATCACGATCTCACTATGATACACTGTCATAATCACTCATAAGGATATCAAACATTTGGTCCAAGTATTTCATTCATTGATCTCATCAAGAATTAACACTTTACTAAATTCGTACTTCATCTATGATATTCTTGAACACTTCAAGATATTCATATTGGTATTTCTCTAAACAATGTTTGAAGCACTAGCATTAACTCTAATAGGTATGTAAATACATCACATGTATTATACCTAATAGGATAATCATTCTCCCACTACCACTAGTGAAGATTGATTAATCATGTCTAAGAGATTCATGTCTCTTACTGGTTCTCTAACCAAAAGAGTCTAGATTTATCCATCATGTGGAAACTAGAAATGAATTTCTCATGATTTATGCTAATTTAATTGTTTGAGTTATCAATAACTTTTAGGTATCATTTTATCTTATGCATACCAAGTACCACAAGATAAACAAGGCATTGCCACAAAGATTGAAACATCAACTTTATTAATTGCCATCATTATCATACAATATGCAAAAATTAAGGTGTTTCTATCCATTGGCAAATATGAAATAGCAGTTCGTAACTCTATTACATGCCTTCAAAGCTAAAAATAAACTAAAGTACTCCTATCTATGACGGCAACACTTGCCCCATTTATTGGGTGCTTTACACTTTATATATTGGTATCATATACCTCAAAAAGTGTTACAAGTTTATTTCATGACACCTTCAAGTGGAGACGTCTGTCACCTCCTTCTTCTTTAGTTCTTCTAGATAGAGTGGACAATTCCTTTTCCAATGTCCTGGCTTTTGACAATGGTGGCAATTGCCTCTCTTGGTCATGCCTCCCTTGGCCTTAGGAGTTGAAGATGACTTGGGCTGTTGGTTAGCATAAGAACCTTGCTTAGCCTTGCCCTTGCCCTTGCGTTTGGACTTTCCTTTCTTGTTGTTGATCATCATCACAAACTTAGGCTTGTCCTTCTTCATCTGTGCCTTAGATGTCCTCAACATGCCCAACAACTCTGTCAACGGCTTGTCAAAGTTGTTCATGTTGTAGTTCATCACAAACTGACTGTAGGATTCTGGCAACGATTGCAGTATCATGTCAGTAGCCAACTCTTGGCTCTGGGGAAATCCCAGTCTTGTCAGGTTCTCTACATACCCAATCATTTTGAGTGTGTGAGGACCAACTAGATCTCCTTCTGTCATGACACACTTGAATAGCACCCTGGAGACATCATATCTCTCTTCCCGTGCTTGATCTTCATACATGTTCTTGAGATGATGAATCATCTCAATGACACCCATGTTCTCATGTCGTCTCTGCAACTCGTGGTTCATGGAGCACAACATCAAGCACTTTGCATCAATGGCATTTTCAGAATGCTTCTTATAAGAATCCCTTTCTGCCTTTGGTGCGGTAGGAGCAGGTTCCTTTGGAACTGGAGTATCCAGGACATAGAGATTTCGCTCTTGAGTGAGAAAAATTCTCAATGTCCTAAACTAGTCGTGGAAGTTAGTCCCATTCAGCTTGTCCTTTTCAAGGACCGATCACAACAAAAAGTGATTGTTGTTTGTTGTCATTTGTACTACAAAAGAAAATATATGCAATTTAGTCCAAAACCCAATTTTGACTTATTTGATTGATTTGAAAGGTTGATGATATAATTAGGATTTTAATTAATTATCGATCCCACTATTTTTTGTTCAAATTGATAGCCCTCACCATCAATTCGGAAGATTGCAGCGTTCAATCTTCTAGTGGGTCAAGATCCTGAAATCCTCCGAGTCATGGACCAGCTAGGGCTGTCACCCATAACATAGATCTTCCATGTAGGTAACTATTGCCAATTACATCATATGCAACTCTTGAAAGATGTCATATGCAACTCCTTGCCATGATCACCTCCATGCCTCAAGGTGCTAGATCCTATCTAGGTCACCTTGTTAAGTCCGACCCAAAGCCAACACGATGAATATGCACCCTTCTAGGGAAGACCCACATATCCATCCTTCATGCTTCCACGAGATAGATGGTGCACCACGCTAGGGCGTGCCCACACTTGGCCGATCAAGCTTTTCACGTGTGTCGCATTTGGAAGGCATCTACAACTTTAATATTTAATGAGGGATTTGGTTTTATAGGTACATATACATATCCATTCACCACAATATATAGTACGTATCATATACATGCTATATCCCATATAAAACATGTGAAATGATAAAAGCGATGATTATGGCCATCCAAATGTGATTGCTCGAGCCAAGAGGAATCCCGGTCATCTAGGTCTACATCACATGCAACATGTCCATGATGAAGTGCTATAGCCGTCTGAGTTGATCAACTCATCACATGAATGACCTGCTCACCCTGGCCGGTCGTCTGGGTGCCACCAGCCGATCGGTTTGCTCCTCCAACTGATCGGTTCGCTTGGTCGTCGTGCATATCCTCATGGCCACCACCCGATCATCTCGCTCCATGAACCAGTCAACAACCGATCAGTTTAGTCCTTGAACCAATTGTCTAGAATGCCATCCGATCAGTTCACGCCTTGAACTGATCATCTCAGTCGTCGTCAGGTTGTCCACCGTTCTTTGACATAACAGAAAATAAAAGATCTTTCCTATTTTACATTTGAATAGGGAAACCCCGAGTTACATTCGGGGGGAGCAAAGGTAGGAAAGAAATCTCGAGTTATCTGGAGTTACATCTGGAATAAGAGATAGGGAATCAGTGCGCAAACTGAGATGCAAGCAACCACATTCAACCAAGCAAACATACATAGGGTTTATTGGCCATAACCACACTATACATCCACCATAAAACTCGTTTAAGGGTGACGTGTATCAAGTGCATTCATATTACATATCATATATGTATATTTCGATTTGTGGATTTAGGATTGAACATGCATAAAGCCAATTTTATTTGCATCATATGCAATAAATAAAGGCAACAAATCAAAATCAATCACATCAATAATCCTAAAGTATAGAGCAGTTGACGTGGCTATGATACCACTGTAGGGTTTTAGAGGAGACAAAGAGGGTAGCGGAAACAAAAAATTTCTTCTCCTAGAACCCAGTATAAAGGAATCGCGTCAACGTCTATAAAATAGGAAGGATGGTTTGTAGAGGCATACCTTGTCCCGAGGCTTGCTCGGCGATGTTACCTCGCGGCTTGCGCGGTCTTCACCTCTGGTCTTGGATGGTGTCTGTGCAACTCCTGGTCTCACCGGGACTGTCGGGATTGACAGTTGTCCTCCGAGTGACAGAAATCTCCCGCCTCTGAAGTAGTCCACATGGACCACCCGGAACTCTGATCGCCATGTCACACAAGGAACCGGAAGGAGTCACACCTTCCTATCAGAGTACTAGTCACTGACACACTCTCCTACAACCAGTCGCTTTTCTGCAGTTGTCTTTCCCTTGTTGTGCCTCCCTTATCAGGTAGCACTTGCTCGAGCTCTCATGGTTACCACAACCAGAGAGAACGGCAACTTTGTAGAGCAACTGGTGCTCTGAGTTGTACTTTGAGAAGCCCCCAATACCCCTATATATAGGAGAGTCATGGGACAAGGTTCTCTACCCCGGGACATGCAGGATGAAAGCAGGAGTAGAAGGGTTCGAGATTTTCCACAAAACAACCAACTGCGCTAGTTGAACCGATCGTTTCAAGCATGAAACAGTTGGTTGGGGACCTAAGCCGATCGGTTCACACCTGAACCGATCGGTTGGGACATCTCAGCCGATCGGTTCAAGCATGAGCCGATCGGTTCGTGGTCCTAATCAGTTCCCAATTGACTTTTCCTCTTTTGTTTTGAATTAATCTAAATACCAATCCTTGTTCCAATCAAATTGGACAAGTGAAATGAAGAGAAATTTCTTACCAACCTGACTTTCCCAACTTGCTCGGTTGGACCAGTTGAGCCGATCGGTTGAGTCGATCGGTTCATCACATGAGCCGATCGATTCACCAAGTTGAGCCGATCGGTTCATCATATGAGCCGATCGGTTGGGAGTGCAAACTGTGCAAAATCAGTCAATTGCAGTTTCAATCAATCTGATACTCTAATCAATTGGTCTAACACCTTGAACACTATAATATTGAGCTATCAATTGATTGAGTGTTCAATTGAACTACTAAAGTCCTTTAGTAATCAATCTAAACATCATTTGTGGATAAAATCCTCTTCCAGGTTAAATCCTATGTGTATGACCCTGCATGCCCATTTCACGTTGGCAGTGAAAGTCCATAACACTTATGACTTCACAAGAAAAGAGTGGTGCCTAGTCGCACATCGGTGCTACCCAAGTGAAAAAGAAAGTTGGAGAACAACTTTCAATCCTACAATTCGTGAATGGTGTTACAACGAATGTATAATTCCTTTATCACTGATATCCCAAATGAACTCAAGGCATGGAACAATCATCCTGTCAATGTTCATTCACTTTCTTGATCTATGAGTAGATTGGAGGAGATATGTATGACATCAATATCACATACTGATTCACACATGCATGCGCATGCCTATCTCAATCCTATTCATCTAGTGGCCATGGATATCAAACTCCTTCAGGAGGGAAAAATCCCATATCTATCACTCACCCCTCAAAAGCCCCATGTGTCAAAGCCACCTAATCATCACCTTTATAACAACCCATGTTTCAGGACTGCATTTGATGATGTCAAAGTGTACCCAACGATATGTGTTGAGTGTAGTGATTTCATGTCAAAGAATCACACTCACCACCATCACTGTGAGAACTGACTATGACTACCATGTTATGGTTCCATGTGTCAAACTCACAGTGGGTCTGTCCGGTACGCTTGTTCTCTAACAAGTACCTATGTGTTTGGTTTGATTTCTTCATATCATGACTAATGAGATTCTGTCATCAACCAACACCACAATCTAGTCTTGTGTGTCATTGCTGTGTATCTACCTTCCACAGTGACATCTGACTAGGGACATAATAAGAATGTACAAACTCTTAGCATCCATATGATCTCATCGTTCAGGTCCTCATCCTAAAAGCATACGTCATTGAGTATTGTCATTCTCTAGACATTGAATCTGTTCTATCATTATCTCATATGACTGATCGGACTAAATCGCGCGTTCGAAAAGTGGAGGCGGATTTGAAGTAGTCGGACTTTTGAATTTATAACCCGAAACCTTCTAGGCCCCCACAACTTTATTTACGGGGTCGAAGTAGATATACGGGGTCGAACACAGGGACACAAGTGGTAGTGTTGAGAATGCGGAATCGACACGTTACATTCCGGTAAGGGCAAGGAGATGATAAAAGTTCCCCAAGGGGACAACAGACAAGGATCGATAAAAACAAAAGAAATCTACCTCCAACTGGAGCTGTGAGGAAAAATAGGTTTTAAGCATTTATCCGTTTTTAGGGGTTTTCGTGCAACGGAAACAAAGACATAACACTATCACTTTAGTAAGGAATGAAGGAGAAAGCTTCGGTAAAATAAGCGGCAGCAGAAACATCCTGTACCCCTCCTCTCGAAGCGGGTACCTCTAACCAAGCATCAACACCCCTCTCGAGGTTGCTGGACTTAAGTTAGAGTGGAAAGGTTACTAAAGCAACTCCGATCCTGGGCACTCTCGTATTCTAGTATCAGACCAAACACTAGAGCCACAACACCTCTCTCGAGGCTGTTGCAACGGGAAAAACATGATTCGGTAGCTAATCGAAACATGATCCAAGCGTACAAGCTAGAGTTTAGATGTTAAACATAGCAATCATCCAACAAAGGTACCAAACATAAAGCAACAGATAATTAAACTCTTCTAATTCCATTAACGTATAAGGGTCTGATTACATTGCATAAGTAAAGAAAGTAAATGACTAAAATAAAGATAAATGCCGCCTTCTTGATTTAGAAGGGTGATAGGCAGCAGTAGACCCTCCAGCCCGATACCGGGCAGGAACCTTGCTCGATACACCCGTGTCAGGCGGCACACCCTCTCGGGCGACATACTATGACGCCAGAAGTATCATGTGGGGCGCCCTTGCCCGATACGATCGTGTCGGGCGGCACCCTCTCGGGCGACACGCTGTGACTGGTGATACGTATCAGGGTTCGGTATCGTGACGGGTTAGAGTGTTGCTTCCAGTATCGGGCACTCTTGTTGGCCGATATCGGCCTGCAACGGTGCCCGGGACGAACCTAAGTGAACCATTCCCTCCCTCTCGGGATGGGGAAGTGCTCACCTAGAATCACCTGGCACACTTCTGAGGCACGATACACTAGCTCCTGAAGCTTTCCTAAGTTGGCTTTCGAGGGATTCTGACCTGTCCCATCGGAGTCCTATAGCTGCTATTTATAGGCAGCGGTTGGGGGAAGTTATGGTGCTCCGGACGCCACATGTTCTTCCTTCAACTCCATCATTGCGGCTTCAGGGACGCCCGATATGTGTATCGCCCGGCACAAGGATGTCAGGCTATCAGTCATCGTGACGAGTGGCGCCTGCCGGTGGGTAACCTATATCGCGTGACACGCTTCAGTTGTCGTGGCGAGCCCGGCTCCCTATCGGGTAAGTGGCGTGTCACTCATTCGTTCCTTCTTGTGCGACATCCTTGTGTCGCGTGGTATGGTATCGCGCACCCGTGTCGGGCAGCGAGCGTATCGGGCGGTCGGTAGGTAGGAAGGCCGATGTAGATGGAACACGTTCGTGGGTCAAGACGGGCCTTTTTGCTTCTAAATGAATTCAAAAATGAGGAAAATTATTCAAAATATGATAAAATTGAGTTAAGAGCGTAGCGTTGCCTGTTTATTCGAAAACATGACAAAAGAAAGAGGAAAACAGTTAAAAAGGGTAGTTTTGATAATTAAAAAAGGGCAAAAAACATCACAAAATTTGGTGCTATAAATGACTGAACCAGAAAGAATTGGAAGCTTGCCTTTGATGCTTATCAAATCAATCTTAATGCATCCCACCAATCATCCCATGATTGGCTCTCAGGGCATACATACCAAAACCCCTTTGCTTAATAGTTCCTTTTTGTTTCCTTCTATGTACACCCTATGTGGTGAAGAACTTTCATAGACACTCAATTTTAATACTTATATATAACTCCTTTCTTCTGCTATATTATTGGTTTTATGATACATCCATGTTGAATGAATTGGTTGTCATCCCTTTTGTGAAAAAGTTGTGATGGTTTTTGTTATAAGGGATGTTGCCTTTTTATTTCAATAGGGAGTGGATCCCTATGGGATCCCACTCCTTACAGCATGGTATCAGAGCCAAGGTGTTCGGTTGATCTAACTATTTCAATTTATCTTCCATAGGATTATTTGCCTTTTTACATAGGTTGCTTATACCCTACCCCTTACCTTGTGTAGGCACACCCATATTGTTACAACCCAGATTTTTGGGTTCATTTAGTGAGAAATGTAATTTCTCATATTAAAGATATTTGAACAAATGATGATGTAATTTGGTTTGAATAAATGAATTTTGTTTACAATAGCCTTGATGGTTGTTTTGTGGGTTTATTGGCTATTGGGCCCAATAAAGGAAAATACAAAAGAAATTTCATTATTACATGAGTGAATAAGAAAATGGAGAAAAATAAATGTGAAACCTCTTGAAGGAAAATCCAAAGAGGGATTTCATGCCTTTTAGGTTCCTTGGGTTCCAAGGAGTCCAAAGTTGCAAGGATAATGCAACCAGAAAAGATCAATTAAATGTTTCTTTATTAAGAAAGAAATTGAAAACAATGATAAATGGGAAATAAGAGGAAAGAGGTATAATTGATTTATCTTTGATAGATTTTCATATCCATGAGGTTTCTAATATTAAAAGGAATTCCAATAAGGAAAATAAAAGAGAGATAAAGAGAAATCCTCAAAAAGAGATATTTTAATGAAGAAATAAAAAAAAGATAAGAAGAATATGTGAAATAGACATAAATAAAAGGATAAAGGCAAATAGGTATTACCCAATATGGGAATCCATGCCTTTAGGATTTCTTGAGGTACAAGGGACCCAAAATAACAAGATAATGGCAAAGGGAAAAGAAAATACTAATTAATTTTGGATTAATTAAAGGATAACTTGGGAGAGAAGGAAGCCTTCTCATCCATTTGAATTTGTTTCCCAAAATTCGTACATAGCTAGATAAGGTAAAGAAAAACGTTCCCTTAAAATTTGAGATAAATTGGAGTTATGTTTTAGGAGATATGAATTTCTCAAGTTATCTCCAAAATAAAGCATTAATTTGGCAATTGAAAAAGGTATTTCCCTTTTTGGATGATCAAGTGCATTGAGGACCGTTGGATCTTGATCCAATGCTCATCGCTTATCGTCTAAGTCCCACAGGGACTTGGACTCTGTGATTTATAGGAGGGAATTTCCCTCTCAGATTTCTCACGATCTAGGGAGAGTGCGAAGCAGCAGTTGCTTCCTTTGGATTCATGAGAGGAAACCGCAGAGGATAATCCTGAGTTTTTCGAGGGTTGGCCGCCTATTGGGGAAACACCCAAATCTCGCGAGCCTACTTCCCACCCTATATATAGGGGACGGTGATGGAGAGTATCAACACATCTTTTTGCTAGCCCACATGCTATGGCAGAGCACAACCTTTATCCCAGTGTCTTCCATTTCCCCGATCACCCTGACCTGATCTCTCGATGCATTAGCAAACCTCGCCGGAGTCCAGTGAGTAGGAGGGAGTTGCAGAGCATTCGTGGCAAGCAATTAGACCCCTAGTTGTATTCGAAGGAGGGAGGCAAAGCTCCCTAACCAATCACCTTGCTCACAGGTGACCAACATCCCAGAGTCAACTGCGGAGTTGACCCTCACAGCTACAACGCGAACGCGAGGTTGAAGAAGGAGTTTGTGCGAATTTACCAAGATACCTTCGCCCCCTTCTACCGCGTTAAGGCTATTTTAGTCTTTCATGTGTCTTTGATCGCTATGTTAGGCATGCACGTCTGTGGTCGTTGGATCCTCAGTAGACCAACGGTCCACGGATCAGACGATCCTTAGTTTTCTAGAAATTGGTATAAATCAATAAAAATGATTTTCTTTGTTAAAATCATATCTGGTGCTAGAAAACTCGGATGAGGAAAGTTTATACATGAAAATTGATCATGAAAATACGAGGAGTAAATTAAAAATGGTTTGGAAGCCTAAATAAATATATTGTTGTAAAAGTGTATAATTTTGATGGAAAAAGTTTTAATTTGTGGTTAAAAACCCTAATTGATGATAAAGATAGATCTTGATATGTTTTGAAGATAAAATTTCAAGAATTAGAGTTTTGAACTGAATATTGTGATTAATATCTTAGGAACTCTAAGTGAGGGAAAAAGGGGAAGAAAAGATATCTGAAAATTAGGGTTTTGTGGTCCCAAACATGATATTAGGATCTTAATGGAAAATAAGAAGAGATAATTAGGGTTTGATGGATATTTTGGTAAAAGTAAAGTAAAAGTGGTAAAAAGGAAGTAAAACCTTAAATATGGTCAAAACCCTAAAAAGGGATAGTAACCCTAGGGCACCAATAGGCCTATTAGACTTGGATACCATGATCCATGATAGAAAATATTAGATGTGTATTTCAGGACTGAATTGTGTACTTGCTTGATTCTAGATTACTTGCTTGTTTGGATTATTCCTGCACCTGAGTCAGCCTGATAGGTATGTGGTTACGCTTATGATTATCCCGAATTAGTTTTCTAAGGATTTTATTGGTGTTTTCGTCGTGGCTTGAATTAAACTGTTGGATGTATTTAATTCATGCAACTATAATGTGGATATGACTATCCCTTAAGATATGTGCCTACTAGCTTAGATCCTAGTCATCTCTGTAGCTTAATGGATTGACCTATTACATGGCTACCTATGGGGTAGGTCCATCAGGTCATTGGATGACTTAGTACATGTCTACCAATGGGGTAGGTCCATCAAGTCACCTTGACTCAGGGATTGGGCTACCTATGGGTAGGGCCATGCGACTCTATAACCCTAAGTATTGGCTACCTGTGAGGTAGGGCCATGGGGGTAAGGATCTACCTATAAGAGAGGTAGTATACAAGTCTACTATAGGGACAACACAGAGATAGAGGATAGGTAAGGATTGAGTAGTATTGCTTAAGACACAAGCTTGGCTGTTAAATGATAATTGGCTGATTACATTGTTATCATAGTTGCACGATTATTGTTTCCCCCACATACCAGCTTTATGCTGACCAATGTTTCATTTTACAGCATTTTAGGTACATATGAAAAGGACAAACAGTAAAGTGGCATATGTGGAATTAAATTAAAGTTAAAGTACAAATGAGGATTAGTTAGAATACACTCCAGATTTGGATAGAAATAGTTAACCAAGTTTTTGGAAAAAGGTATGCAAAGTTTAATTTTATTACATCCTTTCAGTTTAGTTAATAGAATTCGATAATTATTATAGATTATTTGTCGAACCTTTAATCATGTTAATTGGGATAATGGTTCTGACCTTCTAGTCTCCCTTAATTGGGGGTTATAGGGAGGCGGGCTTGTTACATTTGGTATTAGAGCGTAGGTTCCTCACTTAATCTTTAATAATTATTAAATTTTACAAATTCCATAGAACTGAGGGAGTTATTAGAGGATTGTCCGAAAGACTGAGGTGTCTAGAAAAGGATCACGTCTGGGGGCTGGAAATATTTTCCTCTGCACCGCTAGTCAGAATACAAGGACTCCCGGATTAGTGTGACTGCCTGGCCAAAGTCTCAGGATTTGACTCGAAATAAGATACCTTTAGGACTCTCTCATCTTGTTCATCCCTTCTCAACTCAAATTATGCTAAGGACCTTAAGGATTAGGGCTTTCTCTCTTTTCCTCACCCTCTTAAGGTATGGGTAAGGTTGATCAGGTCTAAGTAAACCTCCAACAAATTAATGAAAAGCATGTAAATAAGATGTCATGGACATGAGAATAATAACTTAAGCATAAACGAAAGAATAGATACATGCTTAGGTCGTATGACATGAGTTGTCATTGCTCTCAGGAGAGACCTGAGGCTAGACCTTCTTGTCAGGAGGATGAGTAGAGAGAGTTGGTCATGGAGGCAGAGATCTCCATCATAAGTAGGGACCTGGCATATCCTCTGAGGATGATGCTAACCCTAAACCCTAAGTGGTGAGATGAAACGATGAGTTAGATGTCATGGTAGACCAGGTGTTTGGATGGACATGCCTTTGTTGAACCCCTCACAACAAAGTTGGTCTAATGTTGAGGATGAAAACAAGTGCAACCTAGCATGGTTTTGTAGGTGTCTGCTTGTGCCTTAGTAGCTTGCTAGGGCTAAGCATGCTCATGTGGATGTAGACCCTAAACATAAGGACATTTGTGACCTTTGTTATCAAGGTGTAGTTACCTTCCATCTTGGGAGAGGGACCCTTTTGTAGGATGTATACTAGTTTTGTTGGTTTTGAGGTAACCTAAAGAGGTTTTAGAGGATCTTGTGAAGCTAAGTGAAGAGTACAGGGTGAGAGAATGAACCTATAGACCCATAGTGTTATGACCCACGTTGAGGTTAACCAGTAAATACCCCAATTAACGTGAACCACCTTAATTAGTGTTGAGTATCATATTAAATATCATGGTTAATTAAGATAAAACAATATGCGAATCAATGGATGAGATTGAATCATATGAGGTAATTAACGATTATAGTAATGATGATCGTTAGGTTAACTGAGTTGAGTTAAGTACTCACTTATGTATTTAGTGCTTTGATCAGGTGAGATAGTCCAATTAGCATGTTTTCTCGTTTCGAGGTTGTAGAGAATCTCGTGTTTGAAAAGTTGCAAGAAGAATCGTCCAAATCGGACCTACGAGCCACAAGTTGTGACCTTTTTAGTTTCTAGGGTTTAAGTTGTAATTTTTCCAAAAATTCGGGTTATAAACTCTTTCCTTTTTCTTTTATTTCCCATTCTCTCGCTTATCCTCTTCTTCACGCGGTAGACAGAACAGAGCAACCGCCTGGGCGGCGCCCGAGCGACAGAGAGAGTGAGAGATCAGGGGCGATCTCGAGCCCCAAAGTTTCATCCAGCAACGTCACCTTTTCCTGCCTCCGCCGACATCTTCTTCTTCTTCCTCTATTCTGCCCTGGCAAGGAGCAGCCATGGCCGCCCAACATGAGCGGCAGTAGCAGGCCGCTCGATTATTAGCAGGAGGGGCATGCGGGGGCGATTAGGGCTTGAGAGCTAGCAGCTGACCTCCGCCCCTTCCTCCTATAACTTACCGACCGTCTTCTTCACCTTGGCCGCACTCCACTGGTTTGGGCGGCGCCCCAACTACCACCTGCAGGTGCACCCAATCGGCTGTAGCAAGGGAAGTGTAGGCGGAGCGATTTGGGGTCCCAAAGTCCGTTTGTGCAGGTTGTCCACTTCCCCTTCCTTCTCCTTCTTTCCTACCTCCCCTAGTGCTTCCCACACGCACCCAAGCAGCAAGAACGACACCCTAGCAGGGCTGCGACCAGCAGCAGCAGTGGCCGACGGCCAGCTGCTTTAGCTCGGCCAGGAGCTCGATTGGAGTGAGCAGTAGCCCCAAAGTGGCCGCCCTGACTCCGCCCTTGAGGACGAAGCTCGAATTTGCAGCTAATGGCTACGACTAGGCCAACTTGGAGCTCCCTTCCAATCTGAACGTGAGGTAGCTGCTTGCAGCAGTGATCCAAACCAGAGCTGCCTTGGGCGCAAGGCAGCACCAAGGAACAACACTTTGGGTCCACCCATGAGGTCTATGCTTAAATCTGAAGCCCTACTTTAGATTCAGTTTCCAACTAAGTTCAATTTTGATATGTACATGTGTATGGTACCGTTGGATTGTTGCAGGTTCAATTTGTGACTATACCAAGGTTGAAGACAACCCCCTGGACACGTTCCTGGACGGATCCAGACGAATTCAGACATCCCGAATTAGGTGAGTAGGATCTCACTCATTTATCACTTTTAACTCAAAACAGGATGTTTTGGTTGAATCGACATTAGTTGCGGGTAACATCGTGTACCCGGGTGCCGGGCAGTGCCGGCACCGCTTGATTTTTAGGTTGCGCATTTCAATTATTAATTTCTGCTCGACATTAGTTAGTTGATTAATATGCGCGAGGTAAATTAGTAAAATTGAATGATTTATTGAAACTCAACTTGTTCGACTAAATGTCAACCAGTAGCACACGACCAGAAACTAGATAGTTTGGGAATAAACTCGGGTTGTATGATTTTTAATAAATTAATTGAGCATGATTTCAAAGAAATGACGACGAGGTGAAAAATATCAAAGAAACCCTAGATGCACGCTCTAGGTTATGTCTAATGCGAATAGATTAATATTTTCTCAAATTGACACGCTTCTCAAGGATATCAGTAGAAATTTCTAATTATTAATAATAATTCATGTTATGATACGTAAGCAACTCTTAATTGAATTATGTGATGCACAAACCAGGATTAGAGTTCATGTGCACGTTCTTCGAGAAATTCTAGATAATAGATAAATACTACGGATGATTTCTTATTTGAGAAGTTAATTACTCTTATCAGTGCAATAAGATGTTCAATTACATGAATTCAGTATGTATATGCCAAATTGACATGAGTTTGGGTTATTTATGAATTTTAAATCTGCCTGCATGCATGGTATGAAAATTTCTCAGAAATTACAATGATTTGAAATATATTGCTCTGTCAGTTTAGAATGACAGTGTATTGTGATCTGATATGAAATCAGTAAATGTGATATTCCTGTTTAAGTGTTTATATGTTAACGAGTTAATAGACTTAGATGCCCTGACACCGTAGAACCCCTTTTGGAGGTCTGTGCCTTAGGGGTGAAACGACCTACCTAGCGTGAGTCTAGATGGTCGGTGGCTTGTGTTTAACAATAATCCGTGCGTGTGTCACGGTGGCACGAGGACAGAGAGGCAGTGTTCAACAATAATCCGTGCGTGTGTCACGGTGGCACTGGAGTAAATAGGGGTTATTCAACAATAATCTGTGCGTGTGTCACAGTGGTAACCCAGACTCTCCGCCTGTGTGCTCAGGTTAGAGGAGGAGTCTAGAGTACACTCTTTGAGAGTGCAGTGAGGCCGTGTGAGCCTGAGAGTCCTGACGCAGACCAGGACGGCAGTCAGACTTAGCATCTCCCGGGTGTGTCGCTAAGTCTTATACGGTGGGACCGTAGCATGAACTTGCTGCGGATCTTTATATGCAGAGTACACTGCATATATTTAGGGCATAATAATAAAATGAATAAATAATCAAGTAGGTTCACAGTAAATTTATATAACTGTTCATTTATCTGAATTACCTGTTGATGCTTGGAAATGTGATTATATTCTGTAAATCTGTTATGTTATTAGAACTGCCTTGTTTAGTTCTGCATTTATGTTAAATTTAAATTTATAAACCCGATGAGTTGTTTAGTGATAGCTAAGTGAAATACTATTCACTGAGCGAGTAGGCTCATACCTCTACTCAAAACATTTTCAGGTTAACATCAGCAACAGGAAATCTGAAGGATCCTTTCATCCTATCGCTTTGTCTGTAGAAGGTATACATAGTTAGTAATTAGAGGTCTCTTAGTCCTTTCCCCTCGATCTTTGGGACAAGGTGTGTGAGAGAGAGAGAGAGAATGTGTATAAGATGTAAATTAACTGTTATGCTTTATTTTATATCAAACAAAGTAATATGCTGTAGACTCTGTTTATATTGCTAGTCAATTTAATAAAGATGCTTTTGCAGTTTGTTTAGTTTCATTTTACAGCATAATCTGATTATCTTTTCAATCTCTTTAAAATGTTTCAAAAAGTAAGGAGTGGTTGGCTTTGTGTAAATCCCATCCTGTCGTGTCCTAATCTCGTGGTTTGTGGTTAATGTGAGATTGGGGCGTGACAATTTTTGGTATCAGAGCTTTGGTTTGAGTACATAGTTACTCAAGGTCAGGGGATGATAAGAGACCAATAGGATTAAGGTTTAGGTGTCTTTCTTCTATCTGTAATTTTCTAACAGGAAGTGTTCTGTTATATTATTGCAGATAGCAGGAAGAGGATGTGGTCACGAGAATCAAGTAATGAGCTTAAGATGAGTCGTTAAGAATCATTAGGGTCAAAAGATAAGGTTATAAATAAGACGAATAATGAATGATGTGTTTTAGCTCTGGAAGATCTGAGTGTTTAGATACCCTGGCCAGGTGTCTGAATACTTAGATTGACCAGTATCAAGCTACTCTGTCTGTTCTTCTCTGGATGCCCTGGCCAGGTATGCAGAGGAAGGATAGGCTAGAGAAAAACCCTAGAAATCTTAGGGTTAAGAGATCAGAAATTAATAAAGGAATAAGAGATTACATATAAGATGCGATTCAACTCTTGTCTATTATTGTTTATCTGATTTAAAGATCACTAGAAATGCTTTTATATGCATGAAATGAAATTTCCAGTTTGTAAAGTAAACATGATTCTTTTATATTGTTGTGTCATGAAGTGAATTGTTTAATGTTTGTTTCCTTTGTATTAATGTAGACCCAAAACTGTGTTTAAATGAGGTTACCCTGAGTGGATATTCTTTCCACATGTTTAAGGTTAATAGGGGTTGATTAATCTCGAGTAGCTCTTGGCTTCAGGACTACAGGTTCGGCCTGGTCCGGCTGGCAGGATGCGTTACTGGGATCTAATGACTCCTATTAACAGTAATATAAGAATAGACTCTGGATGATTTAGACCCGTAATATAGTGAGAATGTATACACACTAGGATGTTTTAACTATGATGAGAAGTCTAAACGTTCTTTTGTCTTGAGATTTAGGGTTTGAGAAGCATAGACCCTAATCGGCCCAAAGCAGGGTTTTGATGATACATAAATACAAATTTGACAAGTAAAGTGTTTTAGTAAATGATTTTTAGTATCTTATGTGTAACTCTAATTTGGTTAAAATTGGGATATGATTTGGATATATATAAAATGTGAACAACATTGGTAGATATCAGAATTTTTGAAGAATGTTCTGACCTGTTCATCGGCTGAGTTTCAAACTCGACCGATCACATTTTCAGATTTATATAGCAGTGTTGTAATTGAATTTTATCTTTTTATTGGTATATCAAATTGATCTCAAATTTTAATTGTGCTTGAAAAACGCAATTTTAGACACTCTGTTAAATTGGTGAAATTTTTGGATGATTTTTGACCTCTACGGTAAGGTGTCGGTCGAGTTGCAACTCGACCGAATATGCTGCAGACTGCTATATAGCAGCGCACTGTTTGATTTTTAATTAATTATTGGTAACTTGAAATGATTCCAAATTTTTACTGGAGGTCTAAAACTTCATTAGGTATAACATATAAAATTTTCAGAATTTTTGGAGCTTCTGTTAGCAGTTTAATAAACGAATTACAGAAAATATTGTGAAAACTGAATTTTCAGCTAATGTAATTAAAGTTGAGTGCTGGGTTAATATGTTATTGACCCAAGCAACTCAATTTGATTTATATAATCGACCACACACACACAATAATGCTATGCTATTGATAAAGGATCAAACCCTAGAATGATTAAAGTTGTAGTAGTTTAAGGAATATCACTAGTGATGTAACCTTGAATGCTAGTATCTTTGTATAATAAGATCTTGAGATTTGTTCTATGAAAAGTAAACTGGCTTTGATAGCGATCTAGTGTTTTGAGATAGATAATCTGATCGGTACATGAACAATATGAAATGACTTAGAGAAAAGAGTAAAACATAAAACTGAAATGTAACTATAAGAAAGTAACATAGAAATCGGAATATTACCCGATAAATGATCTAAAGATAGTTGATGTAGTTCATGTTTTAAAGACATGGTGTCACTATCTTTATGATGTGACAATATATTATCACCCTGGTAAAGAGAATGTGGTGGATGATGTTTCCAGCAGAAAGTCAAGTTCAACAGCTAATGCATTCTCTATGGCAAGTTTCAATAGAGACCTGTTAGTAGAAATGTGGAAGTTGAACTTAGACTTAGGGGTGACAGCACATAGTGGTTTGATTGCACAGATGCAAGTCAAGCCTACTTCTTATGAGCAGATCAAGGAACTACAGTAGGGTGACAGTGAGTTACATTAGATCATGCATGACATAACATGGGGTATAGACCAAAGTTCAAGTTTTAGATGACGATGTGTTCTGTTAGCGTGACAGGTTGCATGTACCTCGAGATAATGACTTCAAAGAATAGATTCTTGAGGAAACACATGCATCAATGTATGTTATGCATTCAGGCAACACTAAGATGTACAGGAATCTCAAGGAGTTGTATTGGTGGTCTGGTATGAAGAGGATGTGGCTGAGTATGTGACTAGGTGCAGTGTGTGTGTCAGCAGGTTAAGGCTGAGCACCAGAAACCTGTAGATACATTGTAATCTCTTCATATACCAGAATGGAAGTGGGAACATATCACAATGGATTTTTTGATAGGGTTGCCCAGGACACCTAGAGGTTGTAACTCGATATGAATGATTGTGGATAGACTAATTAAGTCTGCTCACTTTCTTCATATTAAGTCAACTTTTGATGTCTAGAAGCTGGCTAAGATATTCGTGAATGAGATAGTCAGATTTGATGGTATCACAGTTTCAATTATATCATATAGGGATCCTAAGTTCACATCCAGATTTTGGAATCAGTTGCATCGTGCTTTGGGCACAAAGTTAAGGTTCAATATAACTTTTCACCTGTAGACAGATGGTCAGCCAGAAAGGACCATTCAGACTTTTGAGGACATGCTGAGAGCATGTGTTCTGCAGTTCAGAGAAAGTTGGGAAGAACACTTGAGCCTTATGGAGTTTGCCTACAACAATAGCTACCATTCTAGTCTTGGTATGGCACAGTATGAAGCTCTGTATGGCAGAAAGTGTAGATCACCTGTATGTTGGTACGAGGTAGGTGAGAAAGAGATTCTTGGACCAGAGATAGTGGATTGCTATGATCAGAGAGCAGTTGAAAGCTGCTCAGGATAGGCAGAGGAGTTATGCTGAGAAGAGACGTAAACCTCTTGAGTTTGAGGTTGGTGATGAAGTGTATCTGAGGGTTTCACCATGGAAAGGAGTGTTGAGGTTTGTCAAGAAAGGCAAACTGACTCCTAGGTTTATGGGCCCGTATCCTATCGTTGAGAGGATTGGACCTGTAGCCTATAGGTTAGAATTGCCATCCAAGTTGCTCAATTTACATGACGTGTTTCATGTATCTATGTTGAAGAAGTGTTACCCTGGTCCAGAGAAGATAGTGGACCCAGAACCTGCACTACTCAGATAAAATGTGTCCTATGTTGAAGGACCAGTACAGATAGTTGAGCGGAGGATCAAGAAACTCAAGAATCATGAGATACCGTTAGTGAAAGTTTTGTAGAGAAATCATAACCCAGAGGAAGCTAAGTGGGAGCTTGAGTCTAAGATGCGTAACAAATTTCTTTTTCTCTTTTGGGAATTTCGGGACGAAATTCTTATAAGGGAGGGAGATTGTTATGACCCACGTTGAGGTTAACCAGTAAATACCCCAATTAACGTGAACCACCTTGATTAGTGTTGAGTATCATATTAAATATCATGGTTAATTAAGATAAAACAATATGCGAATCAATGGATGAGATTGAATCATCTGAGGTAATTAATGATTATAGTAATGATGATCGTTAGGTTAACTGAGTTGAGTTAAGTACTCACTTATGTATTTAGTGCTTTGATCAGGTGAGATAGTCCAATTAGCATGTTTTCTCGTTTCGAGGTTGTAGAGAATCTCGTGTTTGAAAAGTTGCAAGAAGAATCGTCCAAATCGGACCTACGAGCCACAAGTTGTGACCTTTTTAGTTTCTAGGGTTTAAGTTGTAATTTTTCCAAAAATTCGGGTTATAAACTCTTTCCTTTTTCTTTTATTTCCCATTCTCTCGCTTATCCTCTTCTTCACGCGGTAGACAGAACAGAGCAACCGCCTGGGCGGCGCCCGAGCGACAGAGAGAGTGAGAGATCAGGGGCGATCTCGAGCCCCAAAGTTTCATCCAGCAACGTCACCTTTTCCTGCCTCCGCCGACATCTTCTTCTTCTTCCTCTATTCTGCCCTGGCAAGGAGCAGCCATGGCCACCCAACATGAGCGGCAGTAGCAGGCCGCTCGATTATTAGCAGGAGGGGCATGCGGGGGCGATTAGGGCTTGAGAGCTAGCAGCTGACCTCCACCCCTTCCTCCTATAACTTACCGACCGTCTTCTTCACCTTGGCCGCGCTCCACTGGTTTGGGCGGCGCCCCAACTACCACCTGCAGGTGCACCCAATCGGCTGTAGCAAGGGAAGTGTAGGCGGAGCGATTTGGGGTCCCAAAGTCCGTTTGTGCAGGTTGTCCACTTCCCCTTCCTTCTCCTTCTTTCCTACCTCCCCTAGTGCTTCCCACACGCACCCAAGCAGCAAGAACGACGCCCTAGCAGGGCTGCGACCAGCAGCAGCAGTGGCCGACGACCAGCTACTTTAGCTCGGCCAGGAGCTCGATTGGAGTGAGCAGTAGCCCCAAAGTGGCCGCCCTGACTCCGCCCTTGAGGACGAAGCTCGAATTTGCAGCTAATGGCTACGACTAGGCCAACTTGGAGCTCCCTTCCAATCTGAACGTGAGGTAGCTGCTTGCAGAAGTGATCCAAACCAGAGCTGCCTTGGGCGCAAGGCAGCACCAAGGAACAACACTTTGGGTCCACCCATGAGGTCTATGCTTAAATCTGAAGCCCTACTTTAGATTCAGTTTCCAACTAAGTTCAATTTTGATATGTACATGTGTATGGTACCGTTGGATTGTTGCAGGTTCAATTTGTGACTATACCAAGGTTGAAGACAACCCCCTGGACACGTTCCTGGACGGATCCAGACGAATTCAGACATCCCGAATTAGGTGAGTAGGATCTCACTCATTTATCACTTTTAACTCAAAACAGGATGTTTTGGTTGAATCGACATTAGTTGCGGGTAACATCGTGTACCCGGGTGCCGGGCAGTGCCGGCACCGCTTGATTTTTAGGTTGCGCGTTTCAATTATTAATTTCTGCTCGACATTAGTTAGTTGATTAATATGTGCGAGGTAAATTAGTAAAATTGAATGATTTATTGAAACTCAACTTGTTCGACTAAATGTCAACCAGTAGCACACGACCAGAAACTAGATAGTTTGGGAATAAACTCGGGTTGTATGATTTTTAATAAATTAATTGAGCATGATTTCAAAGAAATGACGACGAGGTGAAAAATATCAAAGAAACCCTAGATGCACGCTCTAGGTTATGTCTAATGCGAATAGATTAATATTTTCTCAAATTGACACGCTTCTCAAGGATATCAGTAGAAATTTCTAATTATTAATAATAATTCATGTTATGATACGTAAGCAACTCTTAATTGAATTATGTGATGCACAAACCAGGATTAGAGTTCATGTGCACGTTCTTCGAGAAATTCTAGATAATAGATAAATACTACGGATGATTTCTTATTTGAGAAGTTAATTACTCTTATCAGTGCAATAAGATGTTCAATTACATGAATTCAGTATGTATATGCCAAATTGACATGAGTTTGGGTTATTTATGAATTTTAAATCTGCCTGCATGCATGGTATGAAAATTTCTCAGAAATTACAATGATTTGAAATATATTGCTCTGTCAGTTTAGAATGACAGTGTATTGTGATCTGATATGAAATCAGTAAATGTGATATTCCTGTTTAAGTGTTTATATGTTAACGAGTTAATAGACTTAGATGCCCTGACACCGTAGAACCCCTTTTGGAGGTCTGTGCCTTAGGGGTGAAACGACCTACCTAGCGTGAGTCTAGATGGTCGGTGGCTCGTGTTTAACAATAATCCGTGCGTGTGTCACGGTGGCACGAGGACAGAGAGGCAGTGTTCAACAATAATCCGTGCGTGTGTCACGGTGGCACTGGAGTAAATAGGGGTTATTCAACAATAATCTGTGCGTGTGTCACAGTGGTAACCCAGACTCTCCGCCTGTGTGCTCAGGTTAGAGGAGGAGTCTAGAGTACACTCTTTGAGAGTGCAGTGAGGCCGTGTGAGCCTGAGAGTCCTGACGCAGACCAGGACGGCAGTCAGACTTAGCATCTCCCGGGTGTGTCGCTAAGTCTTGTACGGTGGGACCGTAGCATGAACTTGCTGCGGATCTTTATATGCAGAGTACACTGCATATATTTAGGGCATAATAATAAAATGAATAAATAATCAAGTAGGTTCACAGTAAATTTAGATAACTGTTCATTTATCTGAATTACCTGTTGATGCTTGGAAATGTGATTATATTCTGTAAATCTGTTATGTTATTAGAACTGCCTTGTTTAGTTCTGCATTTATGTTAAATTTAAATTTATAAACCTGATGAGTTGTTTAGTGATAGCTAAGTGAAATACTATTAACTGAGCGAGTAGGCTCATACCTCTACTCAAAACATTTTCAGGTTAACATCAGCAGCAGGAAATCTGAAGGATCCTTTCATCCTATCGCTTTGTCTGTAGAAGGTATACATAGTTAGTAATTAGAGGTCTCTTAGTCCTTTCCCCTCGATCTTTGGGACAAGGTGTGTGAGAGAGAGAGAATGTGTATAAGATGTAAATTAACTGTTATGCTTTATTTTATATCAAACAAAGTAATATGCTGTAGACTCTGTTTATATTGCTAGTCAATTTAATAAAGATGCTTTTGCAGTTTGTTTAGTTTCATTTTACAGCATAATCAGATTATCTTTTCAATCTCTTTAAAATGTTTCAAAAAGTAAAGAGTGGTTGGCTTTGTGTAAATCCCATCCTGTCGTGTCCTAATCTCGTGGTTTGTGGTTAATGTGAGATTGGGGCGTGACACATAGATAACCATCTCTAAGTGCATGTGGATGTGTTACCATGGAGGTAACCGGTATGGGGCCTGACCAAGGTGGGCAGGTCACCATGACCCTTATGAAAGGATGAAAGTTAGCCCATGAATGTAGAGAGAGATTATGAAGGATTGGGTAAGGTTCTAAGTTGGACATGTACTATAATAGAATCCTAAGTCTATCCTAGGGTCAAGTAGGGATAAGACCGATGGAAGTAGGAGTTGCCTAATTCCCTAGTTGCACGTGACCATAGGGTCGGGAGGTAACGACTATCATTGTTTAAGGGCCATGGGTTAGGAGATTGATCACCTTCATGAACTCATGGGACCCAAAGGGCAGATGAGGAGGGCGCTCTCTGGATGCATAAGGGAAGAGGGATGACCCCAAAAGTGCCGGCACCCTATAGACCTAGAGGAGATGACCAATGATTGTGTGGTGACCCAAGTGGGCTCGAGATCAGTTTTCCATGGAAGTAATTTTGATATCAGAATGATTGTGATGTAGAGACATATGTTGCACGTTTCAACTTGGATTTGAAGGTGTACTGGCAAGGTGGGATGTACCATCTCTACTCTTGGAACATGAAGAACTTTGTGTTTGGACGACCGCCAAATGCTTACTTCCTCTTGTTACGGCAGTGAGAGATAGGACAATACGCATGCCACACACCAAGGATAAAGATGATGTGAGTTGGAACGTTGCTATGAAGTATGAGAACATAGATGATAACATACCCTTATAGAATGAATGATACATGGATGGTTTACAAACACTAAGAGTATTAAGGTAATCAGCTTGTGAGGATGTTTTATCATGAGCTCTGTGGAATTTGCAAGTTATGCAAGGTTGAGTTTGATCACCATGAGGATGAGCTCAGAGTTTCTTGATGAAGACAAACTTAGAGTTTGAGATGAGATGATAAGTGGAATACATGGAGGTGTATGTCTTCAGCATTACCTAACACCTAAGGATGTGAAGTGGTAACAGATGCTCTGGTTGAGATGCAACTACCTAGTTTAGCTAGAGACTAGAAGAGGTTGTTAGGTTAACCTATGTTTGAAAAAAAAGACATGTTTGGGCTAATGAAACCTGTTGATCGAGTTAGTGGTTGTTTGGTTAGCCAGCCTAGGCCTTGATGCAATAAAAGGGTGGTTGTAGGGCCTCATATGCACTTCTTTGGAAAAGAAGGTGATGAAACCCCGACTAGAGTGGTTTAGGGTTTCCAAGGAATCAATCTTGAGGAATCTTGACATATAGGAGATCATGATCACCATACACCATGGTACTACAAAGATAGTAAGTGACAGTAGTACTTTGGATGCTTAAGATGAAGTTGCATGTGGCATGTTGCCACACAAGCTAGGAGGTGAAGGACGAATACCAGTAACCCAGTGTATCGATATAGAGGATAAAAGAGTCCCTGAGAGGGAATGGGAGTTCATCACTATGGATGTTGTGGTAAGTCTCCCCTAGACCAAGGAAGGTCAAGATGCAATATGGGTTAGGGTAGATCTCCTTACCTAGATGATGTGAGAAAGAAAGAGTATTGTTAAGGGACAGATCTGGTTGAACTACATATGAGAGAAATGGTTCAACTACACCAGGATGCGAGTTCAAAAGTTCTTGAGTATAACCTAAAGATTCACTTCCATAAGGAGAAAGTGGATACATGAAGAACTTGATGTTAGTACAGTTTATCACCCTAACTAATGGTTAGTATAATCCAGACTAGACGGTCTTATGAGAGCATGTGTGCTCGTTCAAGGTGATATCTAGAGATAGTTCTGGTCTTCTGTAAGATGTAATGGTAACCACCATAGCCAGTATCGGGATGTAAAGGAGCTCTATAAGGGAGGTTGTGTCGAGCACCACTTCATTAAGATGACGTTGGTGAATGGACCTCACAAAGGTTAGAAAAGGACCCCCGTGTGTGCAGATGAAGTCACTTTGATCGTGCAATGGTTGAAAGGAGCCCAAGGATGACATGAGTCATAAGCTGATGCAAAGTAGACTGACATGCAGTTTGTTGTGGGGGAATATGTGACATGAAAATCCGACCCCTCTAAGTTATAGCTAAGAGAGCTGAGTCCCTGATACAAGGGCACATTAAGGATGGATTTGTGGAAAAGGTTATGATTGACCTTATCCCTCAGGATAAAGTAATGTGTGATGAGTTCCATGTGTCCAATTTAGAGCACTATGTGAGGTACCCAGACCATGTGATGAGCAATGAACCTAGTGAGCCCCAAGGGAGGCCGAAATGACCTCAGTCACCTATGAGGTTTATAGATGTCAAGGTGAAAGAACTCAGAGAAAAGAATATGTGATGATAAAGGTTCTTTGGAAGCGCCATGGATAGGGAAAATCCATATAGGGGCCAATGATGGACATGTAAAAGTATTATCCTGAATTGTTTGTTTGCTTGATGGAATTTTGAGGACAAAATTCCTATAAGAGGGGAAGGATGTTACAACCCCAATTTTTGGGTTCATTTAGTGAGAAATGTAATTTCTCATATTAAAGATATTTGAACAAATGATGATGTAATTTGGTTTGAATAAATGAATTTTGTTTACAAATAGCCTTGATGGTTGTTTTGTGGGCTTTATTGGCTATTGGGCCCAATAAAGGAAAAGATAAAAGAAATTTCATTATTACATGAGTGAATAAGAAAATGGAGAAAATAAAAATGTGGAAACCTCTAGAAGGCAAATACAAAGAGGGATTTCATACCTTTTGGGTTCCTTGGGTTCCCATGAGTCTAAAGTTTCAAGGATAATGCAACAAGAAAAGATCAATTAAATGTTTCTTTATTAAGAAAGAAATTGAAAACAATGATAAATGGGAAATAAGTGGAAAAAGGGTATAATAGAGTTATCTTTGATGGATTTTCATATCCATGAGGTTTATAATATTAAAATGAATTCCAATAAGGAAAATAAAAGAGAGATAAAGAGAAATCCTCAAAAAAGGTATTTTAATGAAAAAACAAAAAAAAAACAAGGAGAATATGTGAAATAGACATAAATAAAAGGATAAAGGCAAATAGGTATTATCCAATATGGAAATCCGTGCCATTAGGATTTCTTAAGGTCCAAGGGACCCAAAATAACAAGATAATGGCAAAGGGAAAAGAAATACTAATTAATTTTGGATTAATTAAAGAATAACTTGGGAGAGAAGGAAGCCTTCTCATCCATTGGAATTTGTTTCCCAAAATTTGTACAGAGCTAGATAAGGTAAAGACAAACGTTCCCTTAAAATTTGAGATAAAGAGGAGTTCTGGTTTAGGAGATATGAATTTCTCAAGTTATCTCCAAAATAAAGCATTAATTTGGCAATTGAAAAAGGTATTTCGCTTTTTGGATGATCGCGTGCATTGAGGACCGTTGGATCTCGATCCAATGCTGATCGCTTATCATCTAAGTCCCACAGGGACTGGGACTCTATGATTTACAGGAGGGACTTTCCCTCTCAGATTTCTCGTGATCTAGGGAGAGTGCGAAGCAGCGGTTGCTTCCTTTGGATTCAGGAGAGGAAACCGCAGAGGATAATCCCGAGTTTGTCGAGGGTTGGCCGCCTATTGGGGAAACACCCAAATCTCACGAGCCTGGTTCCCACCATATATATAGGGGACGATAATGGAGGGTATCAACACATCATTTTTCTAGCCCAAAGGCTGCGGTGGAGCACGAGCTTTGTCCCAGTGCCTTCAATTTCCCCGATCACCCTGACCTGATCTCTCGATGCATCAGCAAACCTCACCGGAGTCCGGTGAGTTGGAGGGAGTTGCAGAGCATTCACAACAAGCAATTGGACCCCTGGTCATGTTTGACGGAGGGAGGTGAAGCTCCCTGACCAATCTCCTTGCTCGCAGGTGGCCAGCATCCCGGAGTTAACTGCGGAGTTGACCCTTGCAGCTACAGCACGAATGTGAGGTTGAAGAAGGAGGAGTTCGCGTGAATTTACCAAGGTACCCTTCACCCCCTCTACCGCGTTAAGGCTATTTTAGTTTTTTCTGTATCTTTGATCACTAAGTTAGGCACGTGCGTTTGTGGTCATTGGATCCTCAGTGGACCAGCGAACCACAAATCAGATGGTCCTTAGTTTTCTAGAAATGGCTATAAATCAATAAAAATGATTTTCTTTGTTAAAATCATATCTGGTGCTAGAAAACTCGGATGAGGACAGTTTATACATGAAAATTGATTAGGAAAATATGAGGAGTAAATTAAAATTGTTTGGAAGCCTAAATCAATATACTTTTGTAAAAGTGTATAATTTTGATGGAAAAAGTGTTAATTTGTGGTTAGAAACCCTAATTGATGATAAAGATAGATCTTGATATGTTTTGAAGAAAAAATGTCAAGAATTAGAGTTTTAAATCGAATATTGTGATTAATACCTTAGAAAATCTAAGTGAGGGAAAAAGGGGAAGAAAATATATCTAAAAATTAGGGTTTTGTGGTCCCAAACCTGATATTAGGATCTTAATGGAAAATAAGAAGAGATAATTAGGGTTTGATGGATATTTAGGTAAAAGTAAAGTAAAAGTGGTAAAAAGGAAGTAAAACCTTAAATATGGTCAAAACCCTAAAAAGGGATAGTAACCCTAGGGCACGATTAGGCCTATTAGACTTGGATACCATGATCCATGATAGAAAATATTGAATGTGTATTTCAGGACTGAATTGTGTACTTGCTTGATTTTGGATTACTTGCTTGTTTGGATTATTCCTACACCTGAGTCTGCCTGACAGGTATGTGGTTACGCTTATGATTATCCCGAATTAGTTTTCTGAGGATTTCATCGGTGTTTCCATCGTGGCTTGAATTAAACTGTTGGATGTATTTAATTCATGCAACTATAATGTGGATATGAATATCACTTAAGATATGTGCCTACTAGCTCAGATCCTAGTCCTCTATATAGCTTAATGGATTGATCTAGTACATGGCTACCTATGGGGTAGGTCCATCAGGTCATTGGATGACTTAGTACATGGCTACCAATGGGGTAGGTCCATCAAGTCACCTTGAGTCATGGATTGGGCTACCTATGGGTAGGGCCATGCGACTCTATAACCCTAAGTATTGGCTACCTATGAGCAGTGAGGTAGGGCCATGGGGGTAAGGATATACCTATAAGAGAGGTAGTATACAAGTCCACTATAGGGACAAAACAGAGATAGAGGATAGGTAAGGATTGAGTAGTATTGCTTAAGACGCAATCTTGGCTGTTAAATGATAATTGGCTGATTACATTGTTACAATAGTTGTGCGATTATTGTTTCCCCCACATACCAGCTTTATGCTGACCGACATTTCATTTGTCAGCGTTTTAGGTACATATGAAAAGGACAAATAGTATAGTGGCATATGTGGAATTAAATGAAAGTTAAAGTACAAAGAAGGATTAGTTAGAATACACTCCATATATGGATAGAAATAGTTAACCAAGTTTTTGGAAAAAGGTATGCAAAGTTTAATTTTATTACATCCTTTCAGTTTAGTTAGTAGAATTTGATAATTATTATAGATTATTTGTCGAACCTTTGATCCTGTTAATTGGGATAATGGCTCTGACCTTCTGGTATCCCTTAATTGGGGGTTACCGGGAGGCGGTGTCATTACACATATGGTTGGTAAAAGTCATCTATTAAAAACCTAAAATGTTTTGTGAGATGCCAGAACCCTAAATTTGGGATGCCTAGGATGGATACTCCTTTCACTCCTCAAACTCTAAAAATCTAGTGACATCTATTGGTGAACATGTAGTGAACCAACCTATCCCTCAACCTACAAGTTTGGGCCTCTCTTTTGAGCAAGAGTTGTCTCTCCTTCGGCAACTGCTTTCTACAACCCTAGCAGGAAAGGTTGACTTAGTTTCTACACTTGAGAAGCCCAAGGAGTATAATCTCACAGAATTCCTAAAGATGCTCCCCACATACTTTACTGGTGAGAATGAAGTGATCATGGTGGATAAGGCATATGATTGGATTCTTTCTTTTGAAAGGACTTTTGATGTCATGGCTTGTCCTGAGCACCGAAAGATTCACTTTACTACTTGTGTGCTCAACAGGCCAGCTCGACATTGGTGGAATAGTTTGGCGAAGACTCATGATGTTGCTTCTATGATGTGGAGTCAGTTTCTTGCCTTGTTTAGAGAGAAGTATATATCCTCTAATTCCCTAAGGAAGAAGGAATCTGAGTTCTATAGTTTACATCAGAATTCCATGACTGTAGTAGAGTACATCTAGAAGTTTATACATTTGAAGCGTTAAGCCATAGGTCTGACTAATGAGCGACATGCTAGTCTCTTCGTGGACGGGCTATGTTTTAGCATTGTACGTATGTTGATTCCTCATCTACCCTTGACCTTTACCCAATTGGTGGATAATGCCCTCTCTATATAGGCTTACCATGGTTATCAAGCAAAGATAAATTGTAAGAGGAATATACCTAGTGAAGACACAAAGAGTGATAAATGTTCCAAGTGCCATAAGAAGCATTCCCATGGGAGTCGTCCTCCTAAACCTGAAGGTCCTATCATATGCCATCATTCTAGAGAACATGGTCATATCAAACCTCGTTGCCCTTAGCTTCATTGATGTCAGGTACCAGTACGATGTAAGGGTAATGGTAAAACCATAATGGAGAAGGATCTAATGATAAAGGTAACCTTTAAGCTTACATTTACCTAATCATCCTTTCCTTTATCCCAGGTTCTTGTTATAGTGTAATTGTTGTTAGTAGGTAATGTTTTGCATGTGATCTATATTTACCTTAGTATCTCTAGTTAGTTTGAATTGGAAGGTCAAACCCTTTAAGGGGTGGAGGGATAGTAGTAGTGCCTTGATAGATCATGGATGATTAGTTTTTGAGGACTAAATCCTCTTCAAGGGGTGGAGTGTTGTAACGAATTGAAACTTGGACATATTCTCTTTTTGGCCCTTTTCCAAGATTTTCCTTTCTTATATACCCTTTAAGGCCTTGATGTTTAATTTGTGGACAGATTAATGGTTTGGAATATAATTGAACACTAATTATGCCAATATAAGGTCATATGCATAAATATCTTAGTCAATGTTTCAGTGAGGGACTAAAATAAAATTTAGCCACTTAAGAGGGATAATAGTATATAATTCATTCTAGAACCTTCTATGGCCTTTTTGGAATAAGAAAGAGAAAAAGAAATAAAAAGGAAAAGGCTAAAGTCAAGAAAATAAGGCATTAAATGCTTTAATGTGACAAATAGTGGACATATTAGTAAATTGCCTAAAATTCATAAAAGGGAATCTTATAAGATAATTCTAAGCCCAAATTCATTTTCTTTGAATTAAAGTATACTTGAATGACAAGTTTCACAATTTTGGAAAATTAATAATTATCTTTATATTAATTGGAATTGGAAAATATATGTTTTCTCCAAATTATTTAATAAACTATTAAACAACTTCAAATGTTGAAGCAAACCTAAAATTCATAATCTACATGTCAAAATGATTGTATGTGTGATTTTTCATCTAATTTGGACAATCTTAAATATTTTATTTTATCCAGGAGGGAGAAAATAATTTAAAGACCAAAAAAATAAATAATATGTTGAAAAAAATTAATATCAAAATCATGTTACTCACATTTATTACCGCTTATAGGGCAACTTTCACATTTTTAGAAAGTTTCTAGATGCCTCTAATTCATTAAAAGGATAAAATAAGTGATAAGATTTAAATGTATTAAATAAAATAATAATTAAAATAATGCCAAGTTCATATTCTACATGCTAAAATAGGCCTTTTATTTAATTTCCACTCAACTTGGAAGATATTAAATGAAAAGGTGAATTTAGGAGAAAGAAAGTGTGTAGAAGCTTCAAATCATTAATTAAAATAAAAAAAAATCAGGAAATGGAAATAATGGAAAATCCGTATCCAACACACTTAATATGACTTATGCATGAAAATTCATAATTTTGGAGAATCCTAGAGTCATTAATGCATGAGGAAAGAGAAAATAAGATTTTCTTAATTAATTGATTAAAAGTATTTAAATCAAAATTTAATTGTATATTCAGATTCTACATACTCAAATTAGCTTAGGTGTCAAGTTTCATTAAATTTGGAGTTTGTTCAAATCCTCAAATAAGGAAAGAGAAAAAGTTAAATGATTAAATAAGAACTATAGTCTGAATTGATTTTGGGAACTACATAAATGTCACGCGTATGGATCATTGGATCTTGGTCCTGCGGCTCAGGGATCATCTCCTACCTTGAGTAGGAGACCCGTGTAGGTGAACAGTACCACTACGGAGCCTTGACATTTGAATCCAATTTTCTCACTCATCGGTTGATCGTTTCACATGATTTCTTTGCCTACGTGTTGCATTTAAGATTCTACATCTTTTGATCTATTACTTGTGTTGTTTTGGCAAGTATGTTGGAAACACTCAATCTGTGGTCCACAAGCTTGTTTGGTAGACTTGGCCTTTGCTCGTATATGAGACCTCACCTATATATATGGGTACCTCTAGTTCTTCTACCTCATGATCTATATTTCTCTCCTCTCAATTTCTCCGCACATCCCCATTTTGGTTGTCAACAAGTGAGTTTTTGAGCTCAACTTGCGGCTGCCTGCCTTGGATCTTACAACATTGGCGATCAAATTGAGATCAAGGGTGAGTTTTCGGTCAATTGTTCTTTGTTTCCATGGCTTCAGTTCATCGTTTGGTTCTTAATTGCAGATTTACCCAAATTCAAGCAAGCATCTACTTGTTGTTTGGCACCATGGTGAGCCATCAACTAGGGGATGATTCCATGTTGCATTTTCTCAGTTCTACCCTTCAGTTTTCCTTATTTCTTTTGTTTTTCGCTTAAGGGTAATATGGTCTTTTTGCTATTAGTTTCTTTTTTTAGAACAAGTCAAAGATGAGGTTTAACCCAGTGACTTTACCGCCCCTAATTGGGCCAAGTCGGCGGGTCGGCCCACCCTCTTAATCTTTTCTCACAATTTCTCGCTTATTTAGATTATCTGATTTTTTTGATTGGTCCATATTAGAAAAATCATAACTTTTAAACACTTCATCCAAAATCAATAAATAAATATGTTTTGGAATCAGAAAAAAATTCTCTATTTAATAAAAATAGTTTCAGAACCTTATTTCAATGTTTTTCAAAGGATTACTTTTATAGAATGAAATATATGTATATTATTCATAATAGTTATAACTTAATCATATAAATTCCAAATTGGACAAATATATATATTTTCTTAATTAGGAGAATCTAACTATTCGTTTGGTGATGTTTTTAGAGTCTAACTCTAATTTAATAAAAAGGTGATATTTCTAGGGTTTTAATATACTCATTAATTAATAGTTTACATCTCACATGATATTAGGTGAAGATAAATTTTGATTGGATGTAGGGTGTGGATCCTAACCTAATATCCACATCAATAAGGTATGATGCATCCTCTTATGAGTCATATTGGACAATTAGTTATTCCTCTCTCTCTCTCTCGGTCTTGATCGTGACACATTATTTAGATGTCACATATTTGCTTATAGTTGTACTAATTGTTTCCTAATCTTGAAATCGGACTCGTACACTATGATAATTCTTACTTGGATCCTATCCTTGTATCTTATGTCTATTTCATTCAGTTTGTATCTTGTTGGTGTTGATAATCTATATTTTATAGAAACCCTAATTTTCCATGTGTTAGCCTTGCTAGTACATTTGACTATGCCTATACTTATTTTTTATGACTTTGGAATTTGCACACATTTATGGTAATGTGAATATATATATGCTTGCCTCTCTATTTATAGTGCATGTTTAGTTTGGGTAACTTGTTTATTTGCACATTGGGTGATGTATCCCTATTGTGTGTAATACCAACAGAGGGTGCAAATGGTGATTCATGTCCTGGGTAATTGTGTTGTGATACCTTTACTCCCCAGAAGATTATGATGGTGATGCCATAATATATGCTTATGGTGGTGATGTCATATACCCCAAATTGTTATTAATGTGATTATTGTTTAGTTTACCTACATGTATAATTCTTATTATTAATTGTTGTTCTCTTCTTGAGATTTTAAAGACAAGATTTGATTATTGTGAGATTTATTATTTTCTTCATATATTCTCTCTTATCTTACTATATGATAATTTCCTTTTTGATATGTAGTTGGATGTTTCTCCCTTATTCTATGGGAATCCTTGTAATTTTTTGTCCCTATTTCCTTTATATTGTCCAATCCCTATTATATTCACATACCAACTTTGCTTGTTGATAACTTTCCATATTTTTCTTCTATTTGGGGTATGCTTCCAATCCTAGGTGGTGAGAAAGGAGAAGCTGCCTAAAGTTGACCAAGACTATCCATGAGTTACCTTATCTAGCATTGAGAGGTATATTGAGATAGTGGGATGACCCTCTTCTTAATAGTTCCTTTTTGTTTCCTTCTATGTACACCTTGTGAGGTGAAGAACTTTTATAGAAACTCAATTGTAATATTTAGGTATAATTCTCTTCCGCTGCTGCATTATTGGTTTTATAATACATCTATTTGTGAAAAATTTATGTTGGTTTTGGTAATAAGGGATGTTGCCCTTTTATTTTAGTAGGGAGTGGATCTATGTGGGATCCCACTCCTTACATCACCCTTTAATGACATACATATTGCATAAACCTCGGACTTTTTTGGAAACATAGTTTAAAATTTATGTCACCATTGAAATGTGAGTTATATTGCAAGAAGAGTTCTATTCCAAGGTTAATAAATATTATGGAATATAACTAGATTTATGATACTTGTAATCATTTTTTCAAACTTAACAACTTCTATGTAAACTAGGTTGTGGCATCATGCAATACCATTAGTGTAGAGAACTAGAAAATTCGTTCACAAAGAAACTAAATTAGTCTACATATACTATCTTTAAAAATCTATAGATAAATGTGCTACCACCGTTTATCAAGTATGGATAGCACATTTACTTTACTTCTATTCTATAATGAAATGTTGTTCATCATTTTGGCATCACAGGCTAATTTGTGTGTGTAAATGTGATGACCTTGGTTTTCTTTACCATTATGATTTTGAGATTCACGGATGACCACCAGATGGCCAATTGATTTATTTGTACTTTGAAGTGATATCAAATTAATTTGAGAGGTATGTGTGATTATCTAGAGACAATGAGATTATTTGAGGTTCCTTAGATGAGTTTTTGTGATCCATAGTGAGATGCCTTTGGTATATGAACCCTACTCGATACTTGTGCTGATGGGCCAACTGGCATTATTTTGAATCTGATCTTGATCATCATTTAATTTTAAGTTGGGATAGTGCTTGGGCTAAAATTTCAGGCTTGTAGACTAACCTTTTTAGTCATATCGATTTTTGAATTTTGCAAAATGAATAGACTTCTAATGTTTCATACATGAGGATGAAATGTCAATTTGATGTCGCATTAGAGCCACGATCCTTGGTGGGGTAGGATACACAGCTTGCAAAGGCTATTAATTATCTTGGTTTAGTAGAAAATAACTGGTCTTCGACCTCCGTAAAGGATGGAGAGCACATACGGATTCCACAGCGCAATCGATGCAACGAACCCACCCAATTCTCGGATCTTGTGGTAAATCTACGAGGACCACCTCGTTTAGGTGATTCAAGGGACCCCCTAGTCGAGGGTTTCTAGTGGTAGAGCTATGGAGACTGAACTGCCTCCCCTATGGCATCTCCACACTCCATCGCAGTAGACGATGTGAATAGGTGTAAGATTGATGCCAATGGTTGCAGATACTTGCATCTCTGGATAAAAGGATAGCAATGGTGGGTTGAGGTTTAGGTTGATGTATCCAGCCAGTGGTGTGTTGTCGAACCACCTGCACATGGAGGAAGGATTAGGGGAGATGGGAGGCAGAGGCCCATCAAACCACCAATATTCATTGCTGGAAGGGGCATCGTTTATCAACAGACCCAGAACAAGAAAATGCCAAGGTTCTGTAGAGTCACCAGCTGTGGTTTGGTTCCAAGTAGGTGTTCACTACAGAGGCATTAGGATGAAGAAACACAAGAAGAGGAAGGAGAGTGGTCCGACACAGCAAGAAGAAACCCTTCTACTAGAATCGCCCTTTCTCTTCTGTTTGCATCGTCATCCTTTGTTGTGGCTCCAAGATAGACGCCACCTTGGAGCTTTGAAGATCCCTTTGATCCTGATGGTCATCATCAATGTTTCTATGACCTCCAAGGGTGGTAGTGCTCCGTCAATCTCTCACTGGGGATTGGCTGTGGCGACGGTGCTCCCACACATAGAGGGAGAGATCATGCTTGGGAACCCTCGCGTGGGTGACAGATGAGATGAGTTGAGGATAGATTGGTTTCATCGACCGCTTCCCAAGATGGATCATTGGTCACCAAGTGGTGAGGAGCAATTTTGAACCTACCGAATGTCCACCCTACAGCCGCGTTCTGTGTCTCGCGTGCAAGGAAGACCGGAGGCGGCGTTGCGGCGATGAACGCGAGCAAGAGGGAGATCGAGTGGGGAAATAAGGAATACTGACCAGTATTTGCCAGACTGGCTAGTTCAGCCTTTCCCAGTCGAGCATTGCACCCCCTGAGGGGCCATGTGGCAGAACGGGATTGACTTAGAAGGTAAATTGTTATATATTTTCCAATTAATATCTATGATCTTAGAAAATGCATTATAAATAACTCCATCACTCAAATTGTTTTGCAAAACTACCATTGGACTCAAAAAATGTACCCTTTATTATAAGACCCCTAGTTCAGTCCATTGAAGCGGATTTACTGATCATCTGATTTAAATGATTATACTCCTTTTAGGCTTCATCAACTATAATAAATTGCATCTAGTCCACATAAATTCTCAGAAAATTCTTATAGAAGCCTAAAGATTATTGAAACCAATTTATGAAATCCTATTTGATTATTATCACAAAATACTAGGTAATTTTCTATTAAAGACTAATTAAATGCTTTAAACCTCAATTTAATTATAGGAAATGGATCGGTCATCGGGAAAATATGAAATTTGGAGCAGACCTCTAAAATGACCTCTTGATCATTAGGAAAATATCAGATACCATCCTAAGATCATATGGAACCTAGGTTTGGTTAAACCCTAATTTGGACCTAAAATACCTACAATATGATGAACAATTATTGACGATGATTAATTGTTATTAATCAGGTGATGACCGGATATCTAGATGAGCAAGAATGATTAGAAATCTCTAAACTCAGGTACGTGGGCTTTATCTAAGTATATGACTAGTTTTCTTGTGTGCAATCACTATGATGTATTGCTTGTATTTATTTGAGAATATTGCTGGATGTACAATGATTATAGTATCTTCGCCATGTCAATAAGAACAACAAAGAATATAGATGGTTTGTAGCTACTAAGTGGATATATGCTCTCTCTCAATCCTCTCTCTCTTCCTATAAATATAAGGTTGTCACTTGGTCCCTATAGCCCAAGGGGTGGGGAAAAATGAAGTGTGACATCCCTCTCTCTATCCTCTAAATATAAGGTCGACACTCGATCCCCATAGCCCAAGGGGTAGGGAAAAATGAAGTGTGACACTGCTTAGTAGTACAAACACATCAAAAGATATCTAAAAATATGTGTTTACCTAATTATCACTTTAAACAATGTTTCCTTTTAATCTTTCTTTCTCAAGTTATTTCAATTATGCAAGCATATTAGTATGTATCTTTCTGCGCACGTACACAACACCTTGTGTGTTGATTCGTTGTTTCACATATGTTTTAGGTTCAGAGAAAGCATGTGATGAAAGAGAGGAAGTGAGCAGTTTTCTAGGTTGTACCTATTGTGTTAAGATCCTGTTAGCATAGATGTTCATATGTAAGACTTGTAAATCTTCTTTCAATATGTAAATGTAAGTTGTAACAATTCATGTTGTAAATATACAAGTTGAATGTTGAGATAGTTGCATGGTGTATGTTATATGTGTATGTTCATGTATGTGCATATTTCTTCCACAATGCACTTTGATATAATTTCTTAACATTTTTGGATTTTGTCTTCTCATCTCCATGGGGTTTTGAGAAGGTGAAAATCTGGGGACGTTATAGTTGGTATCAGAGCATGAACAATTGATACACGTTACAATTTCTCACCATGAAACATAAATTAAATTTCACCGTTCACTTAAACCCTAGAAACTTAGTAAGCTATTCTATAGGAATAAGGTTTGACTTAGCCTCTAGGTTAGAACCTAGATGTTTGAGAACTAGGTTTAGACAAGTGTGTGAAACCCTTTCCATATAGAGCTCATATGTATTGGGTAGCTACACTAGTCTACACTTTGTTCTCACCATTTCACTAGGTGACATGGCACTGGACTATCTACTGTGTGTGGGACCCTCATTTTGCTGATTTGGTTTTGTTTTCCAATCGGCTCGAGCCTTGACAATATAATATTTTATTATATATATATATATATATATATATATATATATATATATATGTCCCTCACACTGGAGAGTAGTTAGTGTTCATGCGACCTAAGTGAAAGGGAGTGACATCAGTCTAGAAGAGAGAGTAGTCTAGATTAGATGTCTAGAGCCTTATCAGATATTTGACAGTTAAGTAGATGATATATTGATAGATGATATAAGAAATGATGATAAATATAAGTTTGATACTGATGATATATGGTGTGTTATATTTGTTCAAGTTGTATATGAGTTCTGATCCATTTCAAAGAAATATGAGCTAAGTCTTGATACTGAAAGTATGTCGGTTTTCCCACTTAAGATGAGCTAAGTTTAAGATAAAGTTGAATATACATGAGCCTCAATCTCTTTTACAAAGGAAGGCCTCAAGTGTTAGTATAAGATACGGGTGAACTCCACAGAGAGTGAGACCCACAAGGAGAGGGTCATAGGACCTATCCTACAATATATGAAAAATTTGAAATATATGTGAAAAGATGTGTGCTAAGCTGGGTTACTCCTGAGTAGATGAGTTGAGTCCTTTTGCATGATTCAATCCTCTATGTGAGAGTTGGGTAAAAAAATGAGGGATAGGTGATTCATAATGAGAAAAACAATCCTTTTGACTGAGTTAGGTCCTAGCTTGAGTGACGTATGTTTGTGAATCTCATCATTAGATGCAAGTGAGGTTATATGTGAACTCTGGTTCTGAGAGTAAAATTCCATGTCAATAAGATACACATGGATATTCTTCCTTGCACTTCTCTTTCTTAATATATGATGCTAGAAACCTCACTTGAGCTATATAGATGATTTATATATGAGAAGTCACTCGTATAAGCTTGACCTATTCTATATTCCCTTCCTATGTCATACATGTATATCCAAGTTTGAAATTATGATAAGATTGACTTAGTACATTCTCTTTCCCTTCATATCATACCTGAAGGATATAAGTTGGAAATCATGAGTTTGAAACAAAGATGATTTTGGATCATTGATGAAATGATCACAAAATAAAGTTATCAACCTCAAATATCTTGAATCTAAGCTTCAAATTTAATGATAACTCTCACACGTCAGGGTGAAAACCCTAACATGTATAGATGAATAGTAATTCCCTCTAATGATTAAATCCTAACACGATGATAATCATAAACGACACTATTGATGCAATTAAGTGTGATAATTCTGACAATTGATGACATGAAATCATGATATCACCTTACATAGGTGAGTAGAATGAAATATGAAACCTTGAGTGGTACCTCTTAACCCCATATTTATGAATAAAACCCTTATCCTTAAGGGACTATGATGATGTAAATCCTAGAATGTAAGAATGTTCTGCGATGAATGGGATGATAAATGATGCATTGGCCTATATAAGCTGGGCTGGGTACACTCCTAGATGCTTTAGATCCTAAGATGATGACTTGGAATGCATATAGAGAACTTTGGAACCTAGAAGTGGTGACCGGTAAAAAGTTAGACCCTTCGTTATCATTTTTTTTAAATATGAGATTTGTTAAATTTCGAGGACGAAATTCCATTTAAGGTGGGGTGAATGTGATGACCTTGATTTTCTTTACCATTATGATATTGAGATTCATGGATGACTACCATATGGCCAATTGATTTATTTATACTTTGAAGTGATATCAAATTAATTTGAGAGGTATGTGTGATTATTTAGAGACAATGAGATTATTTGAGGTTCCTTAGATGAGGTTTTGTGATCCATAGTGAGAAGCCTTAAGTATATGAACCCTACTCGATACTTATGCTGACGAGCCAACTGGCATTATTTTGAATCTGATCTTGATCATCATTTAATTTTAAGTCGGGATAGTGCTCGGGCTAAAATTTTAGGCTTGTAGATTAACCTTTTTGGACATATCGATCTTTGAATTTTTCAAAATGAATAGGCTTCAAATGTTTCATACATGAGGATAAAATGTCAATTTGATGTCGCATTAGAGCCACGATCCTTGGTGGGGTAGGAGACACAACTTGCAAGGTTGTTAATTATCTTAGTTCAATAGAAAATAACTGGTCTTACACCTCCGTAAAGGATGGAGAGCGCAGACTGATTCCATAGTGAAATCGATGCAACAAACCCACCCAATTCTCAGATCTTGTGGTAAATCTATGAGGACCACCTCATTTAGGTGATTCAAGGGACCCCCTAGTCGAGGGTTTCTAGCAGAAGAGCTATGGAGATTGGACTGCCTCCCCTCTGGCATATCCACACTCCATCGCAGTAGACGATGTGAATAGGTGCAAGATGGATGCCAATGGTTGCAGATACTTGTATCTCAGGACAAAAGGATAGCAATGGTGGGTTGAGGTTCAGGTAGATGTATCCATCTAGTGATGTGTTGTCGAACCGCCTACACATGGAGGAAGGAGTAGGGGAGATGGGAGGTAGAGGCCCATCACCCCACCAGTATTCATTGTTGGAAGGGGCGTTGTTTATCAACAGACCCAGAACAAGAGAATGCCTAGGTTCTATGGAGTCACCAGCTGTGGTTTGGTTCCAAGCAGGCATTCGCTACAGAGGCATTAGGATGAAGAAACATAAGAATAGGAAGGAGAGTGGTCTGACATAGCAAGAAGAAACCCTTCTTCTAGAATCCCCCTTTCTCCTCTGTTTGCATCATCATCCTTTGTCGTGGCTCCAAGAAAGACGCCACCTTGGAGCTTTGAAGATCCCTTTGATCATGATGGTCATCGTCACTGTGTCTAAGACCTCCAAGGGTGGTAGTTCTCTATCAATCTCTTGCTGGGGAATGCCTGTGGTGACGGTGCTCCCACACATAGAGGGAGAGACCAGGCTTGGGAACCCTTGCATGGGTGACGAATGAGATGAGTCAGATAGACTAGATTCATCGGCCACTTCCCAAGATGGATCAGTGGTCACCAAGCAGCGAGGAGAAATTTTGAACCTATCGGATGTCCACCCTACAACCGCATTCTGTGTCTCACGCACAAGGAAGATCGGAGGTGGCGTTGCGGCGATGAAAGCGAGCAAGAGGGAGATCGAGTGGGAAAATAAGGAAGACCGACCAGTACTTGCTAGACCGGCCGGTTCAGTGTTTCCCAGTCGAGCATTGCACCCCCTGAGGGGCCATGTGGTAGAACGAGATTGGCGTAGAAGGTAAATTGATACATATTTTCCCATTAATAGCTATGATATTTGAAAATGCATTATAAATATCTCCATCACTCAAACTGTTCCCCAAAAATACCATTGGACTCAGAAAAATGTACCCTTTATTATAAGACCCCTAGTTTAGTCCATTGAAGTAGCTTTACTGATCATATCTAATTTAAATGATTATACTCCGTTTAGGCTTCATCAACTATAATAAATTGCATCCAGTCCACATAAATTCTCAGAAAATTCTTATAGAAGCCGAAAGATTATTGAAACCAATTTATGAACTCTTATTTGATTATTATAAATAAATACTAGGTAATTTTCTATTAAAGACCAATTAAATGCTTTTAAACCTTAAATTAATTATAGAAAATGGATCAGTCATCGGGAAAATATGAAATTTGGAAAAGACCTCTAAAATGACCTCTTGATCATTAGAAAAATATCAAATACCATCCTAAGATCAGATGGAACCTAGGTTTGGTTAAACCCTAATTTGGACCTAAAATACCTATAATATGATGACTAATTATTGACGGTGATTAATTGTTATTAATCAGGTGATGACCGAATATCTAGATGAGAAAGAATGATTAGAAATCTCTAAACTCAAGTACGTGGGCTTTATCTAAGTATATGACTAGTTTTCTTGTGTGCAATAGCTATGATGTATGGCTTATCTTTATTTGAGAATATTGCTGGATGTACTATGATTATAGTATCTTCTCCATGTTAATAAGAACAACAAGGAATATAGATGGTTTGTAGCTATAAGTGGATATATGCTCTCTCTCTCAATCCTCTCTCTCTTCCTCTAAATATAAGGTTGTCACTTGGTCCCTATAGCCCAAGGGGTAGGGAAAAATGAAGTGCGACATCCCTCTCTCTCCTCTAAATATAAGGTCGTCTCTCGGTCCCCATACCCCAAGGGGTAGGGAAAAATGAAGTGCGACACTGCTTAGTAGTACAAACATATCAAAAGACATCTAAAAATATGTATTTACCTGATTATCGCTTTAAACAATATTTCCTTTTACTCTTTCTTTCTCAAGTTATTTCAATTATGCAAGCATATTAATATGTATCTTTCTTCCCATGTATACAACACCTTATGTGTTGATTCATTGTTTCACGTATGTTTTAGGTTCAGAGCTAGCATGGGATGAAAGACGAGAAGTGAGCAGTTGTCCAGATTGTACCTATTGTGTTAAGATCCTGTTAGCATACATGTTCATATATAAGACTTGTAAATCTTCTTTGAATACGTAAATGTAAGTTGTAACAATTCATGTTGTAAATATACAAGTTGAATGTTGAGATTGTTGCATGGTGTATGTTATATGTGTATGTTCATGTATGTGCATATTGCTTCCGCAATGCACTTTGATACAATTTCTTAACGTTTTCAGATTTTGTCTTCTCATCTCCATGGGGTTTTGAGAAGGTGAAAATCCGGGGACGTTACAGTAAATCTATGTATGGAATAAGAATAATAAATTTACAAAGATCATAAAATGTAAGCGATAATTTATATGTTATTGACTATATGTATCTAGAACATATATGGTCAAGTAATTGTCAAAATCATGACCTTACTACATCGTACATTGTATACCACAACATTATATCTTTTGTGGTTGTAAAAATTAAAATGATCTACACTATGAAAAAATATTTATTAACCACATCATACCACATTATAGAAAATTTATGGCTTAAGAAACAAGACGTGATCTGTTACCATTCGTAATATTGTAACAAAATAAATAAATAAAAAGTTGATATTGTATAGTAATATTGAATCAATGTCGTATTGACCAACACTCTAATATATTGAAGTGTAATATGTAACTTTGATTTTTGATAAATTTATAACTGCACCAAAATGTGATGGTTGTTAAAAAAAACGACATCCAATCATAACCTAATATAAAAATAAAAAATTATCCATAAGTATGGCCTATCGCACACACAAATAAAAAGAATGTACAATATTAATTGACATGTTGACACTGGATCCGATATAGATGCCTCAATTTTAATCTAATTTTTTTGCAATCAATCTGTTGTTTGCATTTTTGCCAAGAATACATATAAAACTACCCTAGGGTTTTCATTCATATGTATTCATATGCATATATTTGTAATTTTTCTTTTAATTTATTAAGATAAAATACCCTATCATTTTCCATAACAGTATAAATACTCATTTCCCATTTGTTTGGAACATGAATATTGTCTCTTTGACTTAGTCGCAAGAAACTATTTGGAGACTGTTCCAATTGGATTCTCACCGACAACAATGTTTGTAGAAAAAAATCTACCCATATTTAATCTTCTAAGACCTTGTTTGTTATGGCCGCAACACTCACACCCCTAACAACACGAAAGCAATTGGCATAACATTAGGAAATATTGTCAACTGAAAGTTGCATATAATAATAGTTACATGTGTACAATCAGTGAATCACATAAATATGACTATGCATGTATTAGATAGCTAAGCAATCTACATATAGAAAAAAACACAACATCATTTACTAGAGTTTTTTCCTTAGCACTTGGCCTCACCCAGTTCAAATTATTGGGTCAGTGACTGTCTAATAGCGACAAGTAAGTGAGTAAAGAATAAAAAACTTTTTTACCTTACCTTTACAGGTATTGGTAATGTGTGTAAAAAGATAAATGAATTTAGCCTAACCCATTGATGATACTCCTAAACATACCAGCCCCGAGTGAAGAAGGGAGTATACGATCAGTTGACCTATCAATAGTCTTCTATCTAATAATAATATTTATACTATTGATGGTCTGCTACTGGCGTTCCATCAACCAAAACGGTGTTATCCTACATGATTGTCTATACGCGGTCAACTCCTTATCTTCAGGATCAGATTCTTCTTTGCCTTTCTGCTTCAGGATTAAATCCCCATCTTCTACTTCACAACGGCACGCGAGACTGGATGATTGATACGAGTCTCTCGATTCTTAATGGAGGTATTCTCTTCTTCTGGTTATTTTTTAGCTTTTTCTTCTTATTATTGTTGTTCTTCTTTCTGCATTCCCGTTTTGGTCGTACGCCATTCTGCTTACAATACTCACTATGACAAATGATTTCATATGTTATAGTTATAAATGTAGGTAATGCAAGTAAGTCTATGATTTTATCAATAGACTATAATTTGACTGTAGATAGTTACTGTATACAATTTAATCATAGACTTTATATTATAATCTATGGTTTAGACTATAGAATAATAAATAACCATAGACTATTATACTTTACAGGCTTTAATTACTTTTTCTTAAGATCTACAAAAATAACCATAGTCTATTACTTGCATCAAACTATATAAGTGCTACAATTAGCTACTTTATAATTATCACCAGAGCGTAGGCAATTTTAATGAATTATAATAGTTCCAGTTGCACAAGTCATGGGATACTAACATGTAGGTTCACCACAACATATTTCATCAGACAAAGGAACCATTTCATTGCCATTCAAAAAGATAAATCTTATTCTCTTCAACCACAACGTTAGTAGATGATTTTTCAATGTTAACAAAAGGAAACTAAGTACAACGAGTGAAACTTCTACCACATAAAGTTTAAAAGATAGAATGTTGTTCATCTATTTGCACTCATGGAAGTACAATCACATGATAAGTTTTCCATTCACTTGAGGAAATTTATCATAAAACACTATAACTACACACTATATTCATTTGAGATGACTACAATGACTCCCCAATGTGATGCTACTTCTTGAAAATTGTTGAAATGTTTAATGACAATGTTCAAACTTGCAATAATGCATTATATCAAATTATTTATGATAACTAGAAGTAATATTGATGAAATAATCTAGTATCATTACTTATAGAATTATAAATGTATATTTGCACGTTATGGTGATACATTGGGCTCTAACACTCTTGTCCTTATTCCTGATGCTCTGTACTATAAATATTTTAAACATGTAATCAACATACAAGAACTACTACAATTTCAAACGTAAAGTCACCTACATGAGTGGATGTATGAAGAACATGACCCGATGCATCATTTTCATCAACCTAAATTTTTTTGATAACTCATGATCATGTAAGTTCATACAAATTTATGCATTTATCAAATTAAATATCCATTCTATAGGAGATTATTCTTTCTAAAAGTTCCTCAAATTTACAATTGAAACATATACATACATATTTAAAAACTTCAAATTTTGTGTAAAAAAGTATTCATGTTACGTGTGTCTCTGGATGATCATATTCAGGAGTTGTGGATTTTGTTGTCAATGGAAAATTTAAATAATTTGTTTATATAAATATAAGATTTTTTGAAGCAATACTAATATATGAAAGAAATAGTATATCATTACAAGTGATTCAGACAAATTTAGTTGAGCACGAAGGTGTTCTATTTCATGATCCTTTTCTTGTAATTGTGATTTCAAAGTTGATTCCATAATCCCATTTGATGCATTTACCAATATTTTTTTCTTCAAAAATCTTTTTGTGACTCCTCCACCAATACCTCGAGAAAATCCTCCATGACATGATCCGTGTGCATCATCAATGAGGGAAACAAATTCTAGTGGGTCTTGTGTGTTTTGAACGCCTAGTTCGATGCTCCTTTGCACTACTTTTTCCTACGTATAAAACATGACTAGTAATTTTCTATATATAACATCTGGAAACATAAAACAACACATTCACAATTTCCTATCACTCGTATGAAAGATGTATACATTCAAAATTGTACTTACACATTTTTCCATGACTGCTTCATTTAGGTATTCTCCATTTTTCTTTTTGTGGCCGTTGACATATGTTTTTATTAGAGGGGCCCCTTCACCATACTTCCTCTATCAAAGATATAACAAAGTTGTATGAGTCATTAAGCAATATGATGAATTAAAGAAGTAATCAACATACTGCATTAAAATGTTTTTTAGCAAAAGAAATTGGTCCAGATGCATAAGTTCCTTGTAGAGTACTACAATTTCTTTTGTTTCTACTTGATTCCATCTACAACTAACACATGTATAGTAAATAAAAAAAAAATGAAAAACAATTGTGATAACTTTAAGTTCTCCTATCATACCTGTTTAGACTGTTCATCCCAAAATTTCACCAACAAAATCCAATGTTCTTTAGAAACTCGGTCATCTATAGTTTCCAATTTCTTACTAATTGGAACATTTGGATCTAACTTACGCTTCAAATCAACACAAAAATCTCTTAGTTGTTGGTTTACAATTTTCTTCACATATGTGACTATATCATTAGAACTAGTCGCTTTCGTCACGTCCATATTGAAGAAATCAAAATCATGCTGCAATAAAAATCTTATACAAGTAAACATTTATTTGTACTTGATAAAAAATATAAAGATTACTTACATGGATATTTTTCATAACATATTCTATTGTAGACTCATGTTGCTCACCCCACTCCTTGTATATAGGAAACAAATGATGCTTATGTGCCAAAATTCCTAAGAAATTGCTTAAACTTCACCGCCTGCCACCCTTCCATCATCAAGAACAAAGCATGTGTGCTTCTCACCAATATTAGGAGCTACAACCTTCAAGCTGGTTCTTCCTCTTGTAGGTCACTTTTTTTGGGTGTAAGTGTTATTATCTACAACATTTTTATAACATAAAAAACTATGATATTAGTTATTCTAGTGTATTGATGAAACTAAATGTTAGCAAGATAGATTTAAAGGATTGCATTACCAACAATTTATGGGTCAAAGTTCTCTTCATCTGATTGCATTTCATTTATCACTACAATTAAATAAGTAAAACATCATTCACACTAACAAAGTATTTATTTTAGTGTACGCAATGATCTATACAAAAAGAAAAGTAATCTCTACCTGGGGCTCTATCATTGCCATGAGTGGGAATCCTTGAAAAAGGGTATTCATCGAGAAATGTGGAATGCACATGGGATCCACCACCATGTCTTTGTTCTTACCATAGAATAAGAGATTAAATCAGCAAGCACAAGGCACTAAAACTAGAAAAATTACACCATAAGATATAAATGGAAACTAACCTGTAACAGGGGTTCTATCATCACCACTAGTGTAAATCCTTGCATCATCATGAAATATGGAGTGCCTTGTGGATCTATCAACATGATTTTGTCCTTTCATAGGAATATGGATAATTGGACTTAAATTCAGAATGAGTATAATACTAGAAGTTACACCACAACATATAAATGTAAAACTAACCTCTATTGGGGGGTCTATCAGGACCAAGTGTGGAAATACTTGGTGGAGGTGTGCCATCATCATGTATGGAATTCCTAACTGATCTACCACAATGTGTTTGTTCTTTACCTAGAAAGAGTGGTAAATTGAGTTACAATTAGAAAGCACATAGTAGTGACAATAGAAAAAGCACCTAAGCAAATCTTATATGTAAATGAACCTCTATTCATGGGAGTATCATAATCATCAACATCATGACTATAAACTCTTAGGTATATATCCACATGTCCTTGTCTTTTTTCTAGAGGAAGGGGTGAATGGATTTATAATTAATAAAATAGTGGTATAAAAGAATAACAATTACGTCACAAAGCATAATTAGAAACATACCTATATTGTGGGATCTATCATAACCAAGATTGTCAATTCCTATAACATGTGCATCATCTTCAAGTGTTCTATGCCTTAGTGATCTATTAGCATGCCTTTTCTCTTTCCCTAGAATGAGGGATATATATATATATATATATTTCAATAAGAAATGGTACAAAATTAAAAGTAAAAAGCTCCACCACAATTAGTAGCATAAAATGCAACCTCTATTGAGGGATGCATCATCCTTATAATGACTAGAATTTTATAAGGTATCTAACAACATTCCTTTATACTTTCCAGAGAATAAGGATGAATAGATTTACAATTTGAAAGAGCATGATACTAAAAGTGCAAACATAAAACTACAACATATAGATATAAGATAACTTCTATTGAAGCATCTATTATTCTCAATATTGGAAATCCTCACTAGGGATGTATTATCTTCACATATGGAATTTGGTAATGATCTATGAACATGTCTATGTTCTTCTAAAACATTGATAGGTATACATAGTTACCATAATAAAGATCATACTACAAAAATTACATAAAATACACCACAACATATAAATAAAAAACAAACCTCTATTTAGGGGTGTCTCATAATCACTGCCTTCATCATGATTAGCACTCCTTGGGGATATATCAACATGACATTTTACTTTCCATATGAGAATGGTTGATGGATTTTCAATCAGAAATAGTACAGTACTTAAAGTTTCGGTTCAAGCCCGAACCGGCACCATGTTCGGTTCAAGCCCGAACAACAAACAAAGCCGGCCACATCGGCTGCGACTCCGGAAAGGGAGAAAGAAAAACCAGGCCCAGGATGCTGGCTGCTTGCTCTCCTCCCGTCCCTAGGGAAAGGTCCGGTCGGTGAAGTTATTTAATGAAATGAGGAGTTAATAGAGTTGAGAAGAACCAAAGGACCGAGCTTCGCGAGGTGAGCTTTCAATCTAGAAAACAACTAGGGCTCTCCGGACAGGAAAAACAATGCTGCTCGGTTGCCGCCATGACCCTTTTCATTCCACTAATTGGAATGGAATGGGGTAAGGGGCTCCCGGATGTCAGCTATTTATGTACACTCGCACCGCAAGGGATCCGGGAGAAAAACACTGAGTTAGCTGAGCTATGAGTTGGCTGAGTTAGGAGTTCAAGTTATGAGTTATGAGTTTTCTTGAGGCGAGAGCGGCCCGGGTGGTACTCCGGATTACCCCCCGCCCGGGTCCCCGAGCCGACTCGAGTGGGTTAAGAGTTGAGAAGAACCAAAGGACCGAGTGATGCGAGGTGATATTTCAATCCGGATTATAAACAATGAGCCCTTGGGGAGGTGGTGGTGGGGGTTGGGGGAGTTGAGTTATTGAGTTGTGGGGGAATGGGGGCTATTGAGTTATTGAGTTTTGAGCTAAAAACCCTCATAGGCCTCTAGATTGAGCTGGAAGAGGGTTTTTAGATGCCACTTGAGTGATAGAGCATATGAGGCAATAAACACTTGTTTTAATGAGGGTTTAGCCTCATGTGCATGTATGCGCATAATGCGTGCACGCATAATGCGCATAGGTGCATAATGCGCGTATAGTATAGCGCCTATGCGCGATACTATATACGCGCGCGTAAGAGGGGAGGGGGGATATAAGGGGGGTGGGGGGTTGCTCACCGGGCTTACTCATGTCCCTCACCTGAGGTTCACTCGCTACTGCTTCGCTCTTGCTCTTCCTATCCTACCTTCTCCGGATATGAGTTAATACATGCACTGATGTGTATGTGTTAACAAATTAAGGGATGACATTGAGTTGAACCTTTTTGAGCCGATCTCGAAAAGGTTTAATGCTTCAATCATCTCCCTTCTCCTTCCGTCGAAGTATAGGCGTAGTTGTCGCAAGCCAGTTCGGTGTGGAGTGGGTTCCTCCACATCTGAACAACCCCAGGCATGTCAGCCCAGAGCCGAGCACCGCCCCATAAAGTGTCGATGCTCTTATACATCATTTGCCCCTTTTGAGTTTGGAAGAGGGTCGGCTTTCTCGGAGTTGACTTCAAGCCGTTCCACTTTCCAAGCTTAAACGAAAAGGTAAGATGTGAGGAGCGGAGCAACCTGCCTGAAGGCGGTCGAGGTGTGCTGGTCGATCCGGGTCGATATTTCGACCGCTATGCGGTTCTCGGAGATGACATTGTGATCGCGGATAAAGCAGTGGCTAATGTGTACACATCTGCACTGGAGAAATCCGAGCTTCAAATGAATGTACAGACTGATTTCATAGACAGGGTGTGCTGAGTTTGCCAAAAGATTCCAATGTCATTTTATTTCACAGGGATTTCTCCCCAGTGTCCATGCGTTTGATGATGACTCAGTTCCATAATATTACACCACAACATAAACAAAAAACCAACCACTATTGGGGTGTCTATCCTCAGAATGAGTTGAAACCCTTGTGAGGGGTGTTTCATCTTCAAGTGTGGAATTACTTTTAGATCTATCAACACGCCTTTGTTATTTCCCTAGATTAAGGGGTAAATGGAATTAAAAATAAGAAAAAAACATATTATTAGAAATACAAAACCCCCCATAAGATCCAATTGAAAATTAACCTCTATTGAGGGGTGTCTCATCATCACCACGAACACCATTACTAGAATTCCTTTGTGATATATCATTATGTCCTTTTACTTTCCCTATAAGAATGGTTATTGGAGTTAAAATAAAAAATAGTGTAGTACTTACAATATATTGTACCACAACATAAATGAAAAACCGACCACTATTGGGTTGTCAATGATCTGAAAGAGTGGAAATCCTCATGAGGGGTATATCATCTTCAAGTCTTGAGTTACTTTTTGATATATCAACATGTCTTAGTTCTTTACCTAGGTTAAGGGGTAAATGGAGTTAAAATAACAAAGAAGATTGTACTCAAATACAAAAAACACACCACAAGATACAATTGAAAATCAACCTGTCTTGAGGGGTGTCTCATAATCACCACGAACACCATTACTAGAATCCCTTTGGGATATATTGGTAGTCCCTTTTACTTTCTCTATAAGAATGGTTAACGAAGTTAAAATTAGAAATAGTGCTATACTAACTACTAACAATATATTTTACCATAACATTAATGAAAATCGACCACTATTTGGTTGTCTATGATCAGAAAGAGTGGAAGTCCTCATGAGTAGTCTATCATCTTCTAGTATGGTATTACTTTTTGATATATCAACATGTATTTTTTCATTCCATAGAATAATGGGTAAATGGAGTTAAAATAAGATAGAGCACAGAAGTCAAAGTATATAAAAACACCATAAGATATAATTGAAAACCAACCTCTATTAATAGGGGTCTCATCATTGCCATGAACAACATTACTACAATTCCTTTGGGATATATCATTATGCCCTTTTCCTTTACATATAAGAATGATTTAGGGGTTAAAATTAGAAATAGTATAGTACTTACAATATATTGTACTACAACATAAATGAAAAATCAACCACTATTGAGTCATCTATGATCAGAAAGTATGGAAATTCCTATGAGGGATATGCATTATTCAAGTATAGGATTACTTTTTGATAGATCAACATGTCTTAATTCGTTCCATAGGTTAAGGGGTAAATGGAGTTAAAATGAGATAGATCGTAACACTCAAAGCACGGAAAAAACACAACAAGATAATGAAAATCAACCTTTATTAAGGGGGGTTTCATCATCACCACGAGCACCATTACTAGAATTCCTTCAGGATATATCATTGTGCCCTTTTCCTTTCCCTAGAAGAATGGTTAAGGAAGTTTAAATCAGAAATAGTATAGAACATAAAATATATTGTACCATATCATAAATGAAAAATCAACCACTATTGGGTCATCTATGATCAGAAAGTGTGGAAATTCCCATTAGGGATATATCATCTTCAAGTCTAGGACTACTTTTAGATATATCAACATGTCTTAGTTCTTTCTCTAGGTTAAGTGGTAAATGGAGTTAAAATAAGATAGAGAATAGAAATCAAAGTTCAAAAAGAACACAACAAGATATAATTGAAAATCAACCTTTATTGAGGGGGGGGTCTCATCATCACCAAAAACAACATTACTAGAGTTCCTTTGGGATATATCATTGTTCCTTTTTCCTTTCCCTAAAATAATGGTTAAAGGAGTTAAAATAAAAAATAGTATAGTACTTATATTGTACCATGACATAAATAAAAAACCGACCACTATTGGGTTGTCTGTGATCTGAAAGAGTGGAAATCCTCATGAGGGGTATATCATTTCAAGTCTAGAGTTACTTTTTGATATATCAACATGTCTTATTTCTTTGCCTATGTTAAGGGATAAATGGTGTTAAAATAATAAAGAACATATAGTACTAAAAATACTGAAAACACACCACAACATACAATTGAAAATCAACCAGTCTTGAGGGGTGTCTCAGAATCGCCACAAACACCATTACTAGAATTCCTTTGGGATATATTGGTAGTCCCTTTTCCTTTCTCTATAAGAATGGTTAAAGGAGTTAAAATTAAAAATATTGTTGTACTAACAATATATTGTACCGTAACATTAATGAAAACTGACCACTATTTGGTCGTCTATGATAAGAAAGAGTGGAAATCCTCATTAGTAGTCTATCGTCTTCTAGTATGGTATTACTTTTTTATATATCAACATGTATTTTTTCATTCCCAAGAATAAGGGGTAAATGGAGTTAAAATAATATAGAGCACATAAGTCAAAGTATACAAAAAACACCATAAGATATAATTGAAAATCACCCTCTATTAAGAGGGGTCTAATCATCACCATGAACAACATTACTACAATTCCTTTGGGATATATCATTATACCCTTTTCCTTTACCTATAAGAATGATTTAGGGTTTAAAATTAGAAATAGTATAATACTTACAATATATTGTACTGCAACATAAATGAAAAACCAACCACTATTGAGTCGTGTATGATTAGAAAGTGTGGAAATTCCTATGAGCGATATGTATTATTCAAGTATAGGATTACTTTTTGATAGATCAATATGTCTTAGTTCGTTCCATAGGTTAAGGGGTAAATGGAATTAAAATGAGATAGATCATAACACTCAAAGCACAGAAAAAACACAACAAGATAATGAAAATCAACCTTTATTGAGGGGGGTTTCATCATCACCACGAACACCATTACTAGAATTCCTTCGGGATATATCATTGTGCCCTTTTCCTTTCCCTATAAGAATGGTTAAGGAAGTTTAAAATATGAGTCAAAAAACGGAGCGCGTAGAACCATCTACACGTTGGATTACCATATCATAAATGAAAAATCAACCATTATTGGGTCATCTATGACCAGAAAGTGTGGAGATTCCCATTAGGGGTATATCATCTTCAAGTCTAGTATTACTTTTAGATATATCAACATGTCTTAGTTCGTTCTCTAGGTAAAGTGGTAAATGGAGTTAAAATAAAATAGAGAATAGAACTCAAAGTACAAAAAGAACACAATAAGATATAATTGAAAATCAACCTTTATTGGAGGGGGTCTCATCATCACCAAAAACACCATTACTAGAGTTCCTTTGGGATATATCATTGTTCCCTTTTCCTTTCCCTACAATAATGGTTAAGGGTGTTAAAATAAGAAATAGTATAATACTTATATTTTACCATGACATAAATAAAAAACCGACCACTATTGGGTTGTCTATGATCTGAAAGAGTGGAAATCCTCATGAGGGGTACATCATATTCAAGTCTGGAGTTACTTTTTGATATATCAACATGTCTTATTTCTTTGCCTATGCTAAGGGATAAATGGAGTTAAAATAACCAAGAAGATAGTACTAAAAATACAAAAAACACAACACAAGATCCAATTGAAAATTAACTTGTCTTGAGGGATGTCTCATAATCGCCACAAACACCATTACTAGAATTACTTTGGGATATATCTATAAGCCCTTTTCCTTTCACTATAAGAATGGTTAATGGAGTTTAAATCAGAAATAGTATAGTACTTACAATATATTCTACCACAACATAAATGAAAAATCAACCACTATTGGGTCGTCTATGATCAGAAAGTGTGTAAATTTCCATGAGGGGTATATCATCTTCAAGTCTAGGATTAGTTATTGATATATCAACATGTCTTTGTTCATTCCCTAGTTTAAGTGGTAAATGGAGTTAAAATAAAATAGAGCATAGCACTCAAAGTAGAAAAAGAACACAATAATATATAATTGAAAATCAACCTTTATTGAGGGGGGTCTCATCATCTCCATGAACACCATTACTAGAATTCCTTAGGGACATATCAATATGCCATTTCCCTTTACATATAAGGATGGGTAAAGGAGTGAAAATCATAAATATGTAGTACTTATAGTATTTTGTACGACACATAAATAAAAACCAACCACTATCATCAACAAGAGTGGGCGTCCTTATGATGGGTGTATCAGCTTCAAATGTGGAATTCCTTTATGATATTTGCACAAGCCTTACTTCTTTCCCTAGATTGAGGGGTAAATGGAGTCACAATATGAAAGAAAATATTACTAAAACTACATAATACAATTCACAAAATATTAAATGAAAAGTAACCTCTATTTAGGCGTGTATCATTGTCATTAGGATTAGTTTTCCTTGAGGAGTTCCCAACTTCCCTTGGTGATTTACCCACTTTTCTTATTTCATTCACTAAAAGGATAAAGAAAACGAATTTAAAATAGTTCACCACAATATAGTTGCTAATGCATAATACTACAAATAATAACACTACATGTTATGGAAGTCCCATCATCATCATCATCATCTATAGGAATTGTTACATCATCAATTGTTCTTTTTCTTGGAGGTACATAATCTGTTTTGTAAAAAATACAATGAAAACATTAATTACATATAAATAAAAAATGTATATATAATCATTATATTTTACCTAAAATCTTATCAAATGGACATTTTGAAGGCTTTCTTGATAAGTTGTTATTCTTGATAATATTATTCAGCGAAGCACGCTTGGGAGGCATCAGTATAGAAAGAAAATAATTTGTCAACATGTATTGAAGGGGTAACGGAAATACAAGGAGTTCATTAGATTAATAAATAATACATTTACAAGTCATATAAATTGTATGAAATTGCTTACTGAAAATTGTTTGCATTTTCTTGAATCAGATTTTTATCCACTCGAGTTGTTTCTGGATTTATGTCGGGTCTCACCCATAACTCATTTTCTTCATTAGATGTGCATTCCATTGAAATATCACTATTACCTATAGGTACATCAGAACCTAATATGTCAAATGGTATGCCATATGTATCTCTAGCCACCCATGGACACACCATATTTAAATGACCATCTTCTGGATCTGTTGAATAGAACACTTGGGTTGCTTGCTCATGGAATATAAAAGGTTCATCCTCATAAGATATCTTAGTTGTATCAACAATGGTGAAGTTAAGATGATCTATTGATATACCAAATCCTTCATCACTATCATACCAAATACATTTAAACAGAAAATATGGAGCTAAATGGTGGAATTTGACATGGTATATGTCTAGAAGCACTCCATAGTATAAATTATCTTATGGACCCATAGTTGTAATACCACTATTCTGTATCACTCGATTGGACTCTATACATTTTGGTTCAAATTTGTATCCATTGATGAAATATCCATTATATGACAGTGCTTTGATAGATGGTCCTTCAGATAGATGTACAACCTTTTCTTGGATTCCTTGGTGATTAGTCAACTTCTTAACCTATAAAAAAGATGTCAATATTACTACATAATTAACATTAGTTTGAAAAGGATATTAGGTCAACTCACATGATCACAAAACAATCGCAAAAAACTTCTATGTTGCTCTAGTCCAATTTCTTCTTCTGACCAATTAGGATGAATACTTCTAAGTATTTCTACATGATACCTAATGATATCAAAAAAGGAAAATATACTTAGTTTAGGGGACTAATTACTTTCATTTAGTAAATATAATGCACAAATACTTACTTCAAGTACTCATCAACATCATCATCATTATATAGTATGAAACGATGGACTTCGTTGATTTCATCTGTAGAAAGACTAATAATCTTTCCATTACCTATAGGACCAACCTCATACACATATTGTCTATTTTCTTTGGAGTCTGCGCCACATAGGTATCGAGCAAAGAATGTAGATACTTCATCTCATAAATAGCCTTCAACAATAGAGCCTTCTAGCTTGCTTTTATTTTTCATAGATGATTTCAATGTGTATAGATATCGTTCCACTGGGTACATCCATTGAAATGGAATCGGGCCACATATCTTAGCTTTTAATGGAAGGTGTATTGATAAGTGGACCATAACATCAAAGAATGCATGAGGGAATATTTTCTCATGCTTGCATAGAATTATGGGTATGGACCTCTCAAGATTTTCCGTAGTCTGAACATCTATGGTTTTGGCACAAAGTAGTTTTAAAAATGATGAAAACTCCATCAAAGTCTTACCAACACTTTTGGAAATGGTTTTCCTTAGAGTACAAGAAGAAGTTGTTGCATTAAAACATGATGGCCATGACTTTTTAGGCTGAAAAACTTTTTCTCATCAAGAAGGACAAGCCGAGAAATATTAGAAGAATACCGATATGGCAACTTGAGATCCTTCAGAATAGTAAAAAACATTTCTTTCTCCTCATTTGTCATAGAATATGAGGAAGGGGGGATTACGACATCACTGTGATTCTTGGACTTCCTTATCCATAAAGATTTTCTCTTTTGTAACCTACTCATGTCTAAATGATCATTGATGTTCTCATGACTCTTCCCATCTTTATATAGTAACCAACTCAAAATATTTGCACAAACATTCTTTTCAATATGCATCACATCAAGACTATGACGAATGAGTAGTGTATGCCAATAAGGTAGATAAAAAAAGATACTTTTTTTATTCCACCCTGGAGGTAACACTTGTTTGGATTTTTGCATGCTAAGTGTATCTCTTCCAAATATGACATTATCATACCCATCCCATAAGTTTACTATTTCTTCTCCCGACAATGATTTTGGTGCACATTCAAACTCCAGTGTCCCATCAAAATTATGAAGATCATAACGCCATGGATGATCAATAGAAAGAAATCTATGATGTCTCATGTATGCCTTTTTACGACTAAATGGAAGCTGTGTCAAAGCAGTATGTATATGACATTCAGGACAACCATATGTTCTAATAGTTTTTTGACCTGATAACATCCTATAAGCAATATAGTCACTAATAGTGCCTAGTAAGGCAGCCCACATATTAAACATCTCTCCCTTTTCAACATCAAATGTGTCAACACCTTCTATCCATAGTAACTTCAGTTCATCAATAAGTGGCTCAAGATAGACATCAATATTATTTTCTGGAGATTTTGGCCCACTAATTACAAGAGGCATCATAAAGTATGATTGTTTTATTATCAACCATGGTGGTAGATTGTAGTCGATGATAATGATGGGCCAAATACTTTGACTAGCACCATATGACATGCAAAATGGATTGAATCCATCAATATCCAAGGCAAGTCTTAAGTTTTGAGGTTCTTTACTAAACTCTGGATGTTTTCTACCAAAATTTTGCCAAAGTTCTGAATCTCTAGGGTGACTCATTTTACCTAGTGTTGGCTTCGTGGTAGTTTTGTGGTATGTCATTAGGTTTGCAGTTTGTGTAGAACCAAACATCCTTTTCAGTCTTGGAATAATTGGAAGATAGTAACATACTTTTGCTGGAACTTTTGACTCTATTCCTCTATGAGACATAGATTTCCATCTAGATGTTTTACACCGGGAACACTCATCAAGTTCAGATCTATCTCCTCTATAAAGAATACAGTCATTAGGACATGCATGTATCACTTCCTTAGTTAGTCCTAAAGTAGACTTAAGTTTGTTCATCTCATACCATGTCTTTGGAATATTGTTTTCTATCGAAAAAATCTTAGAAAGAAAATTAATAAGATATGTCATTAATTTATTGGTCCAATGGTTGTCACACTTGATACTATAGAGAGTAGATATAAAGAAGAATGTTGAATGTTTGCAACCTTCATACAATGGAGTATTGGCTTGTTTTAGAACTTCATTAAAGTTTTTTTGTATCATGTTTAGTATTTAAGAAATCAACAGTAGAAGTTTGTTCTACTGAATCAACCCCATCCATCATCATTGCATCATGAATCAATCTATCTACATCATCATCATCATCATCATCTGAATTGAAGAATGTAGATTTATGCTTCCTAAAATAGTGAGATGTTTCTTCATGATGTGTCCATGTTTCACCATGATATACCCACAATGTGTAGCGAGGAAAAAACCGTATAATATCAAGTGATCCTTAATAGTATTATGGTCTTCATTGAACTTGTTTTCACATTTGTTGCAGGGGCATAACATTAATGAATTTTTAACATTGTTTGAGGCAAACTGCATAAAATAACGAATCCCTTGAATGTATTCTCTATCATGACGGCGATCAAACCTTATCTTAGGTTTATACATCCAAATCTTATCCATGAGATAATGAGTCTCCATTAAATAAAAACCTTAACAAGAAAAAATTTAGTTACTATTTAGACCATATAAAAATGCTCCTTTTTTGTTCATTAAAAGGTAACATGTACTTTCTTACATACAATTTGTTTCCTTTAGTATATAATAAAAATAGCTTTTCATTGAATGAAGAATGATAAATATATTAAGGTTTTCGTATCTCATCAATTCTATTATTCAAATATGTAAATAAACCTTTTCCTAAACATTATTGGTAACAATAACATGATTTTCTATAGATGTAGAATGAAGGACTGGTCTATTTCATTTCAGAAGTCATTTTATATACTTGGAAATAATGTTTGATATAGAGTATTACGTCTCATTTTTTCTATTAGCCATATAGAAGATAAATAGGATTAAAAAGACCATCCCATACACTTTGTCTATTTAATGTTTCTATATATAAATATTCACATTGCTTATGTAATGGGAAAGAAGATGGAATCTTAATTTTGTATTGCAAGAGAGACATATAGGAATAAAAGAGGCATTTGAGAAACTACATAAAATGGTGAGACAGAGCTAAATTACAGAAGCAATAGTAAAAGATGCCTACAAACCATATCTACTTATTATAAACGAATTTGACAGAGACACTTTTTGCAACTATTTCACCCTTTATCCTTTTAAGTGTTACATATACATTGGATCTATTTTATAATAAAAATCAAGCTATATATGATGTACATTACAGTGACTAATAAGTTTCTAAAAAATTACATTGAAGCATGTATCAAATAGAATATATTAAAAAATAATCACCTTGAGATGATTATGCCACATTTCGACGAGATCTATTAGTTTTATGCTTACATTTTGTGATTATTTGTAAGCATGTTATTTTGTTAGATATATATTTATCTTTTTTTTAAAAATGAAAGAACATTTACTTGGATCATAGTAATAATTTTGGATTAATTTTATGTAATTTACACACATACGTAAACATTTATTCATTTTGACGTGGCCTCACCCACCATAAATTTATGGATCCATCACTGTTTGAAATCATGTCCTAGATAAAATTTTGAAAGTAACATGAGTCTATTATTTGTCTTTTTCCGTCTAGTCAAATATTACAACCATGAATGCTAAACAAAATAAAGTGGTTCTAATTAGCGGTGAATCATGAATTCTATTTGGGTGATGCCAAAGGTGAGGTGAAGAGAATTTTTTTCTCTCTTAAGTTTTATATTTGTTAGATCAATCAAACTAAAAATGTGGGCTGGATTTGTATTTGGTCGAGTATTGATCTCACTGCTATAGGTTGAATTTATACAAAGTTAAGGGAACCTCAAATGTTCAGCATTTACCCCACCTTATGTACCCAACTAATTATTGCCATACATCAATATTGGTTGAGATTATCTGAAGTTATGGAAAGTTAAAATCTTTGACTCGATAGGCCCACTTTTAGTACCCAACTATTGTTGTTACATAAAAATATGTTTCCAATGTCGAGAAGTCAAAGTTTTGTGACTACTCATCATTATTTTCAAAATTAAAAGGCAAAGTTGTACCTATGAGCGTGCATGGTAATTCAATGGTTGTATTAAAATCTCATTTTCTTATGCCACGGGATATATTGTGTAACAATTCTTCAAATGTGAAACTCAATTAATTTTATTTAATTTGGATAACATTGATAGATATCATCATTGACAATGACTTTCAAGCACAAGTGATTAGAGAACACCTTGCTGTTAATTAATTACACAGAATTATTTATTGAGCAAACTACAACAAGATCAAAATTCAATAAATGCAATAAGACATGCATCTTATATGTTATAGACCATAAAACGATAATCCAGTCATTTAAAAAATGCATTGATCTTTTTTTTTGTTCCCGGATTATGATAGTTGTTCTTTTAATATTTTATCAATAGTACCAAAACTAACAATATTAGAATTAACTTGACATGTTTTAAAACTTGTGTCATTCTATATGGATCTTCGCGATTGTTTAGTACAACAGAATAAACACCACATATATACATAGTAATACCTTATGTTCTAATTAATTTGTCTACTCAATTTGTTCGTGAAAAATAAATGGATCAGGTCAATATAAAAATAACTGCAAGAGGAGAAAAGAAATAGAAATAATACTTACCTCTAATTCGATCCTTGTGCACTTAGTATTTGACGAAGCCAAGAGAAAATCCAATTATGCCCAAGAGCATAGTTATAGTTAATTGATCATGACTTCTACCAAATTTGTGAATAGATACTTCAGAGATGGTTTTGATTTCTACAGTCGTTGTTAGCAGATGAGTCACTGCTAGACAAGAAGAATAGAATGTAGGAGATAGTGGCAGGTAGATTGAACTCCTTATCGCCTGGGAGGATTCTAGATTTTTCAATATCAACGCAGAAAATAAGCTTTAGCCCCTGTTTGGGAACGGACTGGGATTTCGTAGTCTGGACTGGATTAGACTGGGTTAGTCAGGATTCAGTCTGATTTTGTTTGGCAACCCAGCCTGATTCTGTTTGGCAACACAGTCTGATTCTGGTCAGCTGGTCTGGTTTGAGTCTGATTGCAGTCTGGTTCTGTTTGGCTACTAGACTGGATTCAGTCTGGTTCTGTTTGGCTACTAGTCAGTATCTGCTGATTCTGTGCTGATGTTGTACAACTGTTTTAACAAGAATAAGTATGTGTAGTTTTGTTGCCGCTTTTAAGCAGAAGTTGGCTGAAGTGTATTATATTAAATAACAATTACATAATTTAATTAATGTATTTAAATTAAATAGTAGCAAAGGTGCGTAGCATGTCTATAGCAGAACGTAATACCACATAAATTAAAAGATAATATATTGTTGGTTCTCGGGCGAATACATATGTAACATAGAAAATGAAACGAGAGCTCTGCCCTGGACCTAGACAACGACATAGTAACACAATCTAAGCTGGTGATGAAGCAGGCAACTTCATGCCTCGTAGTTCTTCATGGCCTCGTCGTACTCTTCCCACGACACCGCACAGGGTTCGTCCAACACCTGATTTGTTTCCTGTTTGTTGGCGTCTTTTGGCCAGTCGAACAGCAACGGCAGATGGTGCGTAGGAGGAAACAAGGCTCGCAACATTTGGGCCCTCATTTGGCTTGTTCCTTCGGCTCTCTCATTTGGGCCCTCATCGCGTGGAGGCTCGCAACATGGTTTTTTGCAAACAAGATTTTCTTTTACATATTTTTTAATCTTCGACGGAGACATCACTATTTTTTCAAATTCTGTCTTTGCCTTTGACCGTGACCGCGACCGTGACCGCGATGATGACATCTATAGTTAATAAATCAAATTTTAGTATTAGCAAATATCAATAATATAAAGATAACTGTGACAATATTGAATAAAAATAAATGCTGCAAACAAACTTAGCTACAAACAAGTAAGAAAGTGATTTATGCATTCAATACATAAACAAAAAGGTCCAAACAAACTTAGTTGCATACAAATAAATGTTGCGAGGTAAACAAAAACAACTACAAACTGTGACAATATTCAGTCATCATTGTTAATAGGGTATTGAGCAACGCCAGGTGGGTAAATGCGACGAGTAGTCATGAAGTTGCGTTGCACGGCCAATGGCGGGGGAGGCAATACATCTCCCAAAATAAAAAGATTGTCTGTTATGAACTCTCTCCTTATGTGTTGCCACCTCATCTGCAACTCAGTCAAAGTTATGGGCTCCCCAGTTATGTTTCGGAAGTGACGCCATGCCTCCATCCAAGCCTGTGTAGTATATACTCCATTAACACATCTCCCCAAATCATATTGGTTTCTCATCATACCTCTGAGAACCATATCAAGCTCCCTACACCACATAAAGGAAGGCGTCCTTTGAGGCCCAACCATATTACATATTCTGTAAGGAATATGTTTTAGATGTAAGTGTGTATCGCATAATTAAGGGAATATAAAATGCATATTCAATGTTAGCTATCATTTATCAACATAATGGTGAAAAAACATACACCCTCCATAAAACATACAACAACATTATGATGAATAACGGTGAACATCATTTTTAAAGTAAAACAGATTCAGCTACATTCGATAGATATAAATTGTCTTAGTGGGCAGGCACCCATAACAAGTCTGTAATGTTATATAAACAAAATAAAGACAATACACAAAATAAAAAACTAATAATTGTTTGTTGATGCAACAGATTCAACATTACTTGATGAAGAAGAGTCCCCAATAGGGACATTCACATCAGTTTCTTCATCACTAGACGAGATTAAGATTGGTGGTTGGTGGCAGTCTCTGACAAACAGGGCATCAGCCGAGTCTGAAGTAGATGATATATAACCCTCTAGTCTCGGGTAAATATACCTAAGCAATTCAGAGTTGTCCCCATCACCATGAATCCACAAATAAAAGCTTGTAGGGCGAGTGTCGTCCTTGGGTTTTGGTTGTAGGGTCACGGTCCATTCTGGTTTGGCTTTTAGTTTGTCCAACATTTCAGCCCAACCTTCATCCATGATTAAATATTTACCTTTCTTATTCCACATTCTTTCTTCAGGTGTAGACCACCTGATCTGTACATCAAAGTTGATTCTGCCTACCCCCACCATAGCATAGCCAGGAGTTATCTTAAATGGCTCGCACATCCATGTTAGGGGAAGGGAGACGCGTCTCATAAACTCCCTGTTTGAGAGATCATACTCCTTTACAGGGAAATGAGATCCCATGTTAACTGTAATAAACAATAAGAACAAGAACAACAAGAAGATAAGAAGAAGAACAGAAGACGAAAAATAACAAGAAGATACGAAGAACAAAAATAACAAGAAGATAAGAAGAACAAAAATAATAAGAAGAACAATAATAACTCTTATGTTCACCTAAGTTAAAAATAGCGAATGCTGGACAATGTAAATCGACACACCAAACTAAATGTAGTTCTCTGCCATTAAACTTTATGGCGTCACCGTGGGTGAAGGAATGTCTAAAAGAAGACTACATTCTTCCTCCAGACTGGCAACGTAGCGTTCTACATCGTCATGCTCATACTTTTTTTGGGTGTATATATCATCGTAGTTGTGATGAATTTCAACACAGTCCTTCATGTTCATTGCCTGGCCCCACACTGACTTGCACTCGACAGTTAGTAACATAATCTCAACTTTTAAAGAATCAATTGTTGGGGGGAGATCGACTGCCCAACGGAAGTATCTGCACCGATCTTTTCCCTACAATGTATAATAAAATTTAATGAATGACAAAGAATGTGCAACATACACAACGGCAACCTATTATGTATGTATTTACTAGTGCACCTCACGAGAAGGACATATGTAATACATTTCGCCCGACCTTTCACTAAGAATGCCAAAATCATACAACCCTGCATCCTCTGTGTTAAGCCGTAAGGCTGCATCTAACCCACAATCACACCTCGGAACTCCAGATGGATCCATTGACATCTAAAACATAATTGAGGATTAGTAAAAACATTGTCGAATTCTGAACATAGATTTCAAATACAACTTTCCGAACATAAAATAGGCCTAAAAGTGCTTGTTCTACATCTATGATGTATTGTATCCGTCCTCATTTGAAGAGTCGTTACTGCTCGTGATGTGAAGTAGTTGTCGAAGATGTTGGCACCTCTCACGTAGAGTGGTAATACCTTGTTCAAGCCTATCGATGTCTGCTCTTGTCGAACTGACAAAGTCACATTGTTCAGACCATAGCTTGCGTTCGTTGCGGGCATATGCAAGTTGTGTTAGCATAGCATCCCTAACTGCAGTAAGTGTGGCAACTGTGGGTGGTACACGCTGCGCAGGCAATCTCATCTAACATCTGTTCGAAACAAGCCCCCTACCACATGTAAAATACGGTCTGTGGGGGTTGTTGTTTTCAAAACGTCCATTTGTCACGTCCGCTTCATCCATATACACACGTACAGTGCATTGAAGGCCGCATGTACAGCAAGGCATTCCATTCTCCATTTCAAGACAACCTACCGATTCATTATGTCATGTATATTATTAGGATCCAGAAAAAAGTTTGAAAAAAATACAACTGTTGAGTTGTTTGTTGGAAAAAAGTTTGACTATTACAGATACAATTGTAAGTCAACGGGCATCCCATAGCAAATTAGAAATGGATTCACGTAAACGCTCACCCTCCCTTGAATCGGCCTGAGTTGTTTGTTGGAGGGAACTCAGGTCAACCCCAGCAGGGGGAACGGCAGATGTTGAAATGTCATCTGGGAGTTCGTCCATTATACTGTCGCCATCATGTTGGCGGTGTATGAAATTGTGGAGGATACAACAAGCCATTACGAGGCGACACTGCGAATGTATGGGAAATGTCGCCCCCTTTTTAAGGTAGGCAAACCGCCGCTTCAGCACCCCAAATGCTCTTTCTACAACATTACGTAATTGTGCGTGGCAGTGGTTGAACATCTCCTTCTTGCTGGTGTAGGCATGTCTGTTTCCTCGATACTCAGAAATATGATAAGCTGTGTTGCGATACGGTGCAAGGAATTGCCGAGTGTTGGCATACCCTGCATCTACTAGGTAAAACTTTTCCGGCGGAGCTTTAAACCCGCCTGTGGTCGTCGCTGACTGTAGGACCCGTTGGTCAGCAGCTGATCCCTCCCACCCTGTTAGGACATATGTAAACTCCATGGAGAAGTCAACTACAGCCAAGACATTAAGAGAGACATTCCCTTTTCTGTCTCGGTAGCGATTTTGCTTGTCTCGTTTAACCAAGACGGGGATGTGTGTTCCGTCAATTGCCCCGATGGCATTCTATAACAGCAAAATAGGTTGTCAACATACAAAATATTTGCAAATGATTAAAGATTGTAGGGGCTAACTATTACCTTGAAGTAAGGGTAGAACCTTGGGGTCTCCAATATACGAGAATGTGTTGTCGTGCATGTCGCTGCAGTTTGCATGACAATGTACTCATTGGACAACGAACACACAGCGTCCAAGACTTCGTTGAACTTCCTACTTATGGTCTCACCAGAGTGAATGTAGTCCTCAGCCAAAGCACGATTTGTATGTCCATGGCCAACCATTTGTAGGAAGTAGCACACAGCCTCAACCGAACTGACTCCTCTAGTGCTTCGTAACAAGGCGCGACTCTCAAGCTTGTCCACAAGGGCCAATATAGAATGTGTTCTCATTCGATATAGGTCATAAGCCCTTTGTTCATGACCGTTTAAAATTTCTAAGACCTTCTGGTGGCCACTCCTAATGCTAACTGACCTAGGTATTGTAGGTGGTATGTCGGAAATGTTGTCAATGATGGAGTTTGCTATGGACTCAGCTATTGTATCAGCAATGTGATTAGCTGGACCAGACAATGTATGTAGAATGTGCGTGAGGAGGCCAGGTGTTTCTGTTTGGTCAGTGGTTGACATTATGCCTACAAGTGGAAGCATAGCAACGTTGTCATGGCAAGGACAAGGAAAATAACTAGGCTACAGTCATATGTAATTGTGGACACATAAAATAATGGCTTCCAGGATACAAAGCGAAATAGATTGATCGCAAAATACAACCATGGCAGTGAAATAAAATATTACAACAGTTAATCAATAATGTCTGGACGGGAATAAAAATATTACAACAATTCAGCAAATAAGATTAAGCCCAACAAAAATGTTTGGATGGGAAATAGATTATTACAACAACGCAAGAACTTTCTACTGATTTGATGAGTTAAATGCCTGGCTGTTAAAGTTTGTTGATCCAGAAGGGCCAGCATCATTGGACGAAGGAAAAAATGGACGGTGAGATGACGCAAACGACGATGCCATACTTGGTCTGTTGCTGAAGTTGGGTGTTGGGGATTGCGGGAAAAATGCATGGTGAGATGGCATAAACAAGGATGGCATTGAAGGTGTTGGTGTTGCATTGGCAGCTTGGAACGAGGATGGCATTGAAGGTGTTGTTGTTGCATTGGCAGCTTGGGACCTTTCCCAAAGGTCTTGCAACCATATGGTTATCTTTTGAGGTGTGTCTATAAGGCTGAGGTAGATGGAGCGGTTTGTTGAGTCCTTGATGGCGTTCACAAGTGTTGTAAACACAGGAGTGGGGGCATCTGGGTAAGTGTCCTGGAAATGTTGTAAGATGGTTGTAAATTCTTTCTTTTCAAAGGATCTAGTTGCCACACCACTGCCTAACTCGTGAACCTTTGCATAAACCTGTGTGAATTCAGATAACACTTCATTTGATAACCCACATCGGTCTTGAGGCATTAATGGCCGCTTCTTGCGCCTAACGATAGGAGGCCTCCCGCCACCACTCTGTGTATCTGTTCCGCCTCCCCCGGTTTCTCCCTCGCTTTGCATCCCAAATGCGCCCATATTAGGTTCCCCAGCTTAGCTTCCAGTGTTCATGGGTGTGTCTGGGGCATCTAAGTCGACAGCGATATCATCCTCAGAGGCAACATCAGAAGGGATATGTGTGTCCGTTGAAGACATTGCATGATGTCCTCTAGCAATGTTCCTCCCCACCATCATCTCGATGTCATAGTAGTGGGGAAACGGCTTGTTAAGCAACCTAGCAAGGTCCTTGTTTGCCTAAGTAAAAAAAATGTTTATTATGAAATTAAAATGCTAATGGATGACATATTTTTTAAATTAACGGACTGGTTACTGGATATACCGCAAGGCTCTCCCTCCATTCAGGGCTGTCGGGCAGCGTTGGCTTATGCCTTGTGTCATCCCATCCAACGCCGCTCTTATTCGTCACAAGCTTCAAAGCGGCATAGTCCCTCCTCAAGTTCTTCCACCGAGTTTTCAGCTGGTCTGTATTGCAGGCCGTCTTCCCCATCCTATTTTGCATTTCCACAGTTGCCTCCCTCCAAGCCTCCCTAGTGAAATGACCATCGACACACTTGCCTAGGTCATATTGTCTGCGCAATGCAGATACTAGAGCGGCATCAGAGTCTCTTTGCCAAACAATACGAAACTTGGGGTCAGCGGAAGACATACCCCCGTAGGTGCTGCAATATATTATGATACAAAATCGTTATATCGTTTATCTTTTCAGATAAAGTATTTACTTAGATAGTGTCGTCTAAGCTGTAATGACACTACGAAATTACCTTGTTCATCAGTTGCATATAATTTCTGTATATTAGTTCCAATAAAATAAAAAATGATCTGAAGGCGTGTTATATAAGTTTTAGGTCTGAAGCCGTGTTATATAAATTTTAGGTTAAACATCCATAAAAAAGAATTCCAAACTTTTCAGTAAGAAATGAAGAACCCGCATCTTCTGTTATAAGGTCTTCAGATCTAATATTGGCACTCCAGCAACCATAAAAAATAATTCAAAACAAAGCAAGCTGGAACAGTGTATTAATGAGAGCATTATACTAGTTCCCCACTTATTCAATAATCCCATGAATATTGATTAACAAATTTCAACAAACCAATGTCCTGTTTATGCAAAAGAGGCTATTTAGAGCATTGGTAAATATAAAATATCTGCAAAAGAGGCAATTTAGAAGACAGAGAAGAGAACCAAGTATAATATGTAGGAAGAGTGGTGACAAGTAAGATGATCATATTTAGGGAAAGAGGAAGTGAACCTAGTAGTGAATTAGATGATTTTACACCGACTTCTCAATTTGTCTCAGAGTGGAAATGATGGACTCAATTTCAAAGTATAAAATATATTATCTGATCCTAAATTCAGACACATGCTAGGTATTATCATAGATTAAATCAGAAGATTAAATTGTTCCCCCTTATTACAACAATGAAGACATGTAATACAGACCTAGGTATTCTATACAGAAACACTCTCTACCTTCTCAATTTGTCTCAGACCTGTAATACAGACCTAGGTATTCTATACAACAATGAAGACCTGTAATCAGTTAGTACAATTATTTTTTCGACAATAATATCAACCAAAAAGGGAGACAAAGAAGGAACTTTGGCCTAGATATGAAACAAAAAGGTTGTATTATAGCAATACAAACATATTTGTTATATGAGTTGAAACAGAGGAAGTTGGGTCAAGAAAATCATTTATTTTACAGACCTAGGTATTCTAAACAGAAACACTAGTTTTTACAGACCTAGAAAATTTGATATCCAAGGCCTAACTCCTGAATCAATTTCTTAGCTTCATGATAAGAACATGGGAATGTGACCAAATGTGGAATGGGCATCCAATATAAGTGCTCAATCTGAACGTTATGCAACATGTAGATATTGGAAATGAAAAATTATCAAAACTGATCATGTTATCAATGAAAAATGTTGATATTTATCAATGAAAAATGTAGATATTGGACTCTACAAAGCAGATATTTATCAATGAAAAATGTAGATATTGGAAATGAAAAATTATCAAAACTTATCATCTTATCTTAGTGCACAGGAGTTCATTAGGGCTATTCACACACATGTAAACCCTATTTTCCATTTCCACATATTTCATCCATCAATCAAAAGTATATATTGATGAACTAACCCACTTGATTCAATCCCTCAACAAAATCCCTAAACACAGATATGACCACCCCATATATATCCATATGTATATAATAGCCCATTTTAGAATACCTAAAAGGGGACTCTATTTGGAGGTGTAAAATCTCTCAATCTGCTTCTTGGGTCTGGAAGCATATCCTTTACCTCAGAAAAGACATTGTGGATGATATTTCTTTTTCTGTGGGGAATGGGTTATATATCAAAGTGTGGAGAGACCCTTGGTGGGGGGGTCGTTATCTGGATGAGGTGCTTGGCAGCAAGGCTGTGATGAAGTCGGGCATGGGGAAATATGCTACTTTTCATAAGTTGTTCAATGGGGATGATTGGATTAAGTCTGATTCTAGACATATTAATGATGTTCTGCAGGTTATTAAGGAGAAGATTTCTCCTGTTTATGGGAAGGATGATTGCATTTTTCTGAAAGGGAAAGAGATTCACAAGTTTAAGGAGGCGTGGAATGCTATTAGGGTGATTAAGCCTATACCCTCCTGGTCTGTGTGGTTATGGAGTACTAATAAAGGATCTATGAGACAGTTGGTTCATGGTTGGAGATGCTTTCTGGATGGTTTGCTGACGGGAGATCATATGATGAGGATGGGTTTACATATGCCTTCTAGATGTGCTTTGTGTAAAAATGATATTGAAGATCTCAATCATATTCTTTTTCAGTGTGCCTATGCTAAAGATTTGTTGAGTTTGGCTGTTGAAGAAGAATATATCAACTCTGTGCCTGAATCTCTGATGGATGTTATCCTTTGAAGGGAGATGAAGGCTAAGATAACAATTTTGGCGATTTTCCATTGCCTTTGGGGAGAAAGGAATGGGAGGATTTTCCTTGATGTTAGTTTATGTGCAGATAGAAATTGGAGGAGGATTAGAAAAGACATTGAAACCTTAAATGTATAGTTCTCTTTCTGTTTCTTGTCTTTGTTTGGTTTTGATCCACTTTGGATTGAACCCTAGCTTGTATATATCTTACAAAAATCTATAAAAAGGAGTCCCACGCTTTCCCGATAAAAAAAACAGTCCATTTTAGAAAGATTAAACAATACATTATATAATTCATTCTAATACAATTCAAATATGATTCTAGACATGTCAATTCAATTCCCAAGCATATCACACAGTGGCCTAATTTTTAGGCAATATTCACATTAAATTGCATAGTCATTTATCCATAGAATTTTATATGGAACATTAATCAATATATCAGGAACATATCAACTTCAGTTCAATGAGGAATATTCAAAATTAGTACCTAATATCTTTTAAATCAATACCCAATCACATACAAATACAATAAACATTTCTAGTTATTTTAACGAGATAGAATTAGGCTTTTGACATGAATAAAAATGTTAAGATGATGATAAACACTCACTTAAGGTGAGAAGAACCTTACAAATGTAGGTTAAACTCTAAATTTCTAGAAATGTAATCAAACTCTAGAAACTGAATCCATTTCTTCCTCTCAGCTCAAAAACCCTACAAATGGAGATTAGGAGACAAACCATACGAGGGATGGCATATTGACATGTGAGATAAGACTCACTATGAAAGGCTATTCTATGAAGCTAAACCCCATACGAAGGTCAAAATCTCCACCACTTTCTCTTCTCAAACCCCTAGCTCTCTTCTCTATCTAGGATTTCATTTATCTACAACCAATCATGAGGTATGAGATCTCCTTGGTTGATAGGTTACACTTTATTTTTTTCAACAAATTTTTCTATCATAAAGCATTTTACTGAAAATCATCTACTGAATAGGTCAATCTCATCTAAAAATTATCAAAACTTATCATGAAGACCTGTAATCATTTATTACAGTTATTTTTTCGACAATAATATCAACCAAAAAGGGAGAGAAAGAACGAACTTTGGCCTAAATATTATAGCAATACAAACATATTTGTTATAAGAGTTGAAACAGAGGAAGTTGGGTCAATAAAATCATTTATTTTACAGACCTAGGTATTCTATACAGAAACAGTAGTTTTACAGACCTAGAAATACATGGGAATGTGACCAAATGTGGAATGTTCATTCAATTTATAGAGCAGAACTAGACAATAGCTTTGCAAACAGATTCCAAACAGATTCCACGGATGAAAAATAGTATGATCCACGGATGAAAACTAGTATGATCCACGGATGCAAACAGATTCCAAACATCATTTTATCAATGTAAAACACACACAGGGGATCCAACACACACCATGGAACACGGGGAACCCCTTTGCATAATGATTCAGTACACAAATAGGCCTAACCCCTTTTGCATAATCATTCAGTACAAAAAATAGGCCTAACTATTCATCATGACGAACCTATTCAGAAGTGGATAATCTCCAGCAGCAACTTCGGAAGAGCCGGGATGAGCAGCAGCACCGCCGGAGCAGGGACGAAGACGACAGCGACCAGCACCGCCGGAGCAGGGACGAAGACGACGGCGAGCAGCACCGCCGGAGCAGGGACGAAGACGACAACGAGCAGCAACTCCAGCGAGCGAGCAGGGACGAACACCAGCTTCCTCCAAGATGCGTAGGTGGATGTGAAGCAACTCGATGCACAAGGCGACCAATATGTAGGAACACGGACACTGCTTGCCCTTGCTAGGGTTTGTCCTGTGCGTCGACAAGATGGGACAATGGCTGAATCAGGTGGACGGTGCAGACAATGGTGCTCAGAAGGACAGGACAGGGCACTGGGGTACCTTGCCTTTGCAGGATGTAGCCGCCCTAGTAGCCCGGCGGTCGCAGATCGCTGCATTGACTCCTCACTAGGCGGCAGACGCTCCGCCCAACGACTGCTGCCCTCCATCCGCGAGCTGCTCGAGGTATCGCTTTAACTCACGGACCCACGGACCCAACACTGAGCCGGCAGAGGGAGAGGCAAACAACCAGAGCGAAGGAGAGGGGCAAGAGGGAGAGGGCCGAGAGGAAGAGGGAGGCGCGCGAGTGAGAGGGAGAGTCGGGGTCGAAGGGGGTGTCGGGGGGGCGTAAACCGGACTGGGATTTGCAATCCCGCCTAGGCCGGGACTGGGTTAGTCCGGATTATGGGATTCCGTTATCCCAAAACGGTGGTCGAATGGGGTTGCGTACCAAACAGATTTTTGGCCCAAACCGGACCGGGTTACGCCGACCTGGCGCAAAACGACACTGCCTAATCCGGACTCAGTCCGTTTCCAAACAGGGGCTTAGTGTCGACGACAAGTTGTCAACTTTAGCATCAAGACATCAGAATCAAGGCAGAAAGCAAGCGTCAACTTCGATATTAAGGCATCACCGCCCATGCACAGAACAAGGATAGACCTCACGTCTGCATCGGTGTCCCAGTGTCGTTTACGTCAGCATGGCGTATGTGTCGAGGCACAAGGAAGGCATCCGTCAATATGTGCTCCACAATCAAAGCGTTCTCCTCGGCATCAAGGTGTCATCCTCATGGCACCAAGCAGCATCGGCTCTGGCATCAACGCATTGACGTCAAGGCACAAAGCAAGCCCTTGTGTCAGCTTCAACAGTCTTTGGCTGCGGCGATCAAGGCGTTATTGGGGTGAGCGAGAGAAGTGAACCTCTTGAAGATGGAAGGAAGACCGGAAGGACTTGGGGTGAGATGGGCGTTGAGTTATTGATAACTGTTGCAATCAAAACAGGAGTATTGAAACGATTTTACCGTGCATATAATGCAAGTGCACGCGTCAATGTAGTATAGGCCTTTGTGAGGCCTGAGTCGAACTCAGGGACACTAAATTATCGGTAGACTACTACTAATTGGTTGCGATCAGCTAAACCGATTAAAAGAGTTTGAAAGTTGTTGTAAAAACAAAATAAAATAAAATAAAATAAAGCAATCGATTAAGGGTTTAGTTTAATAAATTCAAATGGAGATCTTTAGGATTGCGGTTTCACCACGGGTTTTCATTGTATGGATTTCCATATAATAGTTCAGGTTCATCTCTCGATCCGGGTAGTGGCCTGTAGTCAGAATTGTCCACTGTCGTGGTACAATTCACTACCTATGTCTAGGTCGGTTCCACCGTCGTAGTAACCTATACCCTAAACTTGGTGCATTATAATCGACCTCTGGGTTTCCACCATTAACCGTACATCACCTTGTTCAAGGGATTTATTAATTAATGTGAATTTCGTCTCTTTTCAACCATTAATTCTTATTTCAAAGTAATTAAAGGTATTAGATTATTATTATGGTGATCAAGCATAACAATATAATGGAGAAAATGAAATCATACCACAGATTTAAGAGATAAATGATGAATTACTATGATAAAAATGTCATACAATGCTTCCCCAGGCTACTCTCGGTCCTAAAGATAAAGGGGATTAGCCCCGCATGTTCATCTCAGAGAAAAACATGGTTGAGAAAAGGGGAAACATGGAGAAAAACGTGAATAAGTAATGAAACCCCTGAACGGAGAAGATCCAAGCATTCCTCGGCGTAGAATGCACGATCTACAGCCTTTCGACGGTGGAAAACGTCTTCTTCGGCTTCCAAAATGGCTGGGGCATGCTTCTGGCCTCCGTTCTTCTTTCCACACCTTCTCGGAACGTGTGCAACGGCTAATGACGTGATACCCTACTCTTGGCCACCGTCATTAGGTATAATCACCGAGTTAGGTTGCAAAAATATCACAACCGTTGGATTTAGATCGATCTGAAACAAACTTGCATCTGACGGTGTCGATACCATCGACGCGGGTCGATGGTATCGACTCTGCGCGATATCGGTAAGTCTTCTTTTCTTTTCTTCATTGCGCCTGATGCTGACTCGATACCATCGACGAGGGTCGATGGCATCGACACCCTTAGGTGTCAGTTTTATCCCTTTTCCTTCGCTGAATCTTGAGGCGTCGATAGTATCGACTTTAGGGTCGATAGTATTGACTATCTACTCGCCAGCAACCTGATGGAATGTCACTACCATCGACTTCCATGTCGATGGTATCGACTCTGTGCTGCTCCTTGCGGATGGCAACCTGTGGCTGTGTCGATAGTATCGACAGCTGTCGATGGTATCGACAGCTGCAGATATGCGTTTTTCCTAAAATTGCAACACAAAACCACATAAGCCAAAATAAAACATATTATTGTAATCATTTATGCTCAAAACAATAAAATAAGAGAGAATTGATGCTGAAAAGGATCATAGACTAAAGTAAGTGAATTATGCAATATTAACCACCAAAATGACCAATAAACGCATAAAATGCGAGTGAAACAAGTCTATAAATGCGACTCAAAATCATCGCATCAAACTTTCCTAAGCTTGAACATTGCTCGTCCTCGAGCAACAAAACTTTAGAATAAAATTGTGAGAGTCAACTAAAGAACTAATCATCACAACAAACATCACCACATGATCCCCGCCGGACATTCACAAACCGGCCCTCACTAACCACGAAATGATAATTACCCTAAAGGTGACAATAATCATCCATAAAAGATATCTACCTCAAAAATAATGAACACTATCACATAAGGCAGTTAACATAATAAAATTGTCCGGTCCAGACTCGATGCATCTTGTGATTTTCTATTCTACGTTGCTCGCCCTAACTACCATCTACATGGAAGAAGTTCTCCTGGTATTAATGAGTGAGGAGAAAATCACGGTGGCCAACCAATTCGAGCAATGGGTGGATGGAATGGGTGGATCATGGAAGAAATGGAAGCATTATACGATTTTAACATGCACAAAGCAAAAATGACCTAAATGATGCATATGCAAGTGTAAATTCCCTAATGCCTACATTTGGGTGGAATGATGCATGCACTTTCATTCCATCTCAAGGTGAGATGGAATATCTAAGAGAACTACATCATGTACTTATTCTTCTTAGTATGTAGTGAGAACATGTTCCTTTCTCCCTCTCATTACTACTTACTTCTCAATTCTCTTTTCTTTCTTTTTTTTTCAATTTTTTTTTCAAGTCCTTATTTTCATAGCTGACAATGAAATGTTTGTCGGGCTCACTTAATGTTGCATAAATTATACATTTGAAGCATTCAGAAGGTATGGAACAAGTTCATCACCTTTTATGTTTCAGAAGACATAAGATGCATGATGTACTATATGCACAAAAATGTGAATGCAGCTACAAAATTATAATTATGCAACTAAATGACACACACCTAAGGATAATGTGCATGTATAGCTATTCTATCTTTTTTTTTATTTTCATGCAAATTATGTGAAAGTAGTTGCAATGCAAGACCTATCTACATGGAATGCAATCAAAGAGATTAAATCCGTACTGCACTTCCAATTCTTAAGGTGGATTATGAAAGCAATGGGGTGGATAGATTACTAATTGACTGAAACTTTGAAAATTATTATGTGTCCCTCCTTATTGACCTATGTAATAATTAAGAGGTTTCTCTCTCTTATTTCAAATTAAAGTCTCATTATCATTTGGTCAATTTAGGCTCAAACAACCAATTCCGTCCACTTTTCATGAATCATGGGAATGTATAGTTGTCATTTTCTATTTTAGAGTTGACAAACCCAATTATTTCCTTAAGTTATGCGCTCAAAGTTGAACAACACAAACTTACAAAACACTAAAAATTTTCAAATTTGCCCCTAATTCCCAAGTACAAGCAACGAGATGACACATGACTTAAAACATCCACAATTACACTAGATAGAGTGTGGATCCTACAAGCAACTAAGAACTACAAGAAATAAATGACAAAAGACAAAACAATAAACTTAAAAACTGAGAAAACTAAAGGATAGAGCTGTTCCAACTCCCCCCCTAAGCTTGAATTCGACTATGGCCTCATAGTAAAAAACAACATTAAAAGGTGGAACAGTGATACCAATCATTCTTCAGGAGGAGGCGGGTACTGCGGTGCTGTGGGGTCCCAAGATGGGTATTGCCCCTGAAAGCTCGGATCATACTGGGGCATGGGCGGAGGTTGTGGATACCCCCAAAGTAATTCTGGCTCCAGTAATGATTGTAGAAGGGCTGCTGCTGCATCTACATCCTATGCAACCTGTCGTGGATGTGCTGTTGGTTGTCGAGGAGGAGGCACTCATTTTCAAAAATGGCCCTCTGATTATCTAACAGCCAGTTTGTTGTATCCTGAATACCGGCGTATTAAGATGAATGCTGTAGTTGGGTGTGCTGGATCTCTTGTAGCATTGTATACATCCCCTGCATGGAATAGACATCCTCTCCTTGAGGAGAGGGCTGAGGTGGCGGAGGCTGTGAAGATGAAGATGCACCCGGATGCATGCGGGGACGCTTCCTAGGTGCCACTCGTACACAAAGAGGGGTGAAAGCCTCCTCTTCCTCTTCAGGATCGTCACCGTCATTGTCATTGTCGTCATTACCGCCGTCTTCATCCAAGTCTTCAATGGCTATGACAGGCCATCTGAAATGCTGAGCGCCCACGATGTGGAAGATATGCTTGATTGACATGGCAGTGTGCATATGCCAAGCCATCACGAAGCAGGACGATGTTGGAGTGGTGTAGATGCTGCAAGTTGACCTTGCTCCTGTTGGAGAGGGGAGTAAGCTGAGAGAAATTTAACCCAAGATAGGAGGCCAACGGTGTGATGAGCCCTCCAAAGTAGATTGGAGCCTTCCGCGTACTCCTATTTACAGCCAACACGCGAGTTAAGAAGAACACGCCCCAATTACACTCTTCTCACTTCAGTAACTTGTGCAGGAAAAACAAATCTGTCTCTTGAAACTTGCTGAGAGATAGGTCACCACGAGTGAACAAGGTGGTGCAGAGCATGCAGTGAAGAACTCGCACAAACGGATGCTCAAAATCCGCAACCGCCGCATTATGGTAGCTGATGGATTTGCCCGGTGGCGCAGTCACAAGCTGGGCGAAGATGTCATCATAGTCTGTCCTATTATCTGGCCTCCGGTACTGGTCTCTCCCATGATTCCAATTGTAGATGGAATTAAACTACCTGAGGGTGAGAGTGTAATCGTTGTTGTACATCCGGAAAGAAACGCGACCCTTGATCCATTCTCGATCAGTGGCGATGACGTCGTTTGGCACGACACATATGTCCAGCGATGCCATGAACTCCGCCACTAGCTCCTTGTATGTGGGCCATTCACCAAAGAATGGCTAACCGTCAGCGTGGAATTCCATCTCATCGGGCCTCCTGCCCGTATGCCTTGCCTGTCCCTTGAGAACGTAGGCAAGATTGGCCTCGAACCCAAGATTGCGGATCATGTCCCGGTCGACGTAGCGGGTCGGCTCAATCTTGCACTTCATCAGTTCCTCATAGACCTTCTTGACCTCCGCGGAAGGATGAACAATCCGCAGGCAAGGAATAGATGCAGTCGGCGGAGGGATGAACTCAGGGATCTCCATTGGAGCCGCATGTAAAGAAGAAGCACCAGCTGTACACACCATCGTCACTGAGAAAGAAGAAATAGAAGTCGGAGCTCGGGGAAGATTGGAGAAGGCAATCTCTGCTCGGTGAAGGCTCGAGGAATAACGCGCTCCGTAGATGCTCGTAGCCGGGATCCAATTGCACACAAAGACGCATGGCACAAGTGGAGGAGGAAAACTCTGAAGGTGTGACGTCATATGACGACAATCCATCTCTATTATAACCGTGGCTGGCGCTGTTGTGTGTCCATCGATACCATCGACGTGGGTCGATGGTATCGACACCTGTAGCACAATCCGGTCTTCCGCTAGTATCGATGACTGTCGATAGCCTGATGTGGGGGCCCAGATTGATGACGCGTCGATACCATCGATGTGGGTCGATGGTATCGACCCATCCCACAGATCGACTCTCTTGATGTAGAGATCGCCGTTGATTTCCTCTCGCGGATCGATGACGTGTCGCGTCGATACCATTGACGCAAGTTGATAGTATCGACTTCTGCTTAGGGCAAACACCCTCGCGAGGCCCGACCACTGCTTCCTGTCTGTAACCGGGTCGATACCATCGACAGGTCCGTCGATGGTATCGAATTCACTGAGACACATTTCGTCTGAATATCTCCAGAGATCTCACGAGTATCGACGCCGATTTTGACACTATCGACCTCGTTTTGCGATCAACCTGATGGTGTGTCGATACCATCGACGATGCCGTCGATAGTATCGACGCAGAGAGATTGTTGCAGTCGCCTAACTGTGCCCATCTCGATACCATCGATACAAGGGTCGATGGTATCGACCCTGCCTTAGTCCTGCACATTGAACAAACGATCAAGGTACCTTGTTTACACTAAAAACAAAATCGAATCAAACTAACTTACTAATGAAAAAGAAACTAAACAAAATTACCAATGGCTGGGTTGCCTCCCAACAAGCGCCTTTATTTAACGTCTTAGGCTAGACGAGTCGAGCTTCATCACTTTGGATCTTTGGAGAGTGTGCCCAGGGGATCATGCAACAATTTGAACTCAACTCGATCCTAGCCAATCCCCAACGTCAAAGTACCTTTTCCAATAGCAGTAACAACATCGGCCGTGTCTTGAAATGGCCTACCTAATAGCATCTCACAACCTTTAAGTTGTGACATGTCCATGACGATGAAATCCACTGGAAAGATAAAATTGTCTACTTTGACAAGTACATCCTCGCACACTCCGTATGGCTTCACAATGGACCCATCTGCCAGCTCGATAGTCATACTATACTTCTTTAGTTCCTTCAACCCAAGCTTTTAAAACGTGGACAATGGCATAAGATTAATACTGGCCCCTGAGTCACACTGTTCTTGTGGAAAATGTTGACCGCCTATAGAACATGGGATGTAGAAACCTCCCGGATCTTTCCTCTTCTGTGGTAGACTCCCATGGATAATTGAGCTCACCATCTGGTTCACCCGGCAAACATCTGTGTCTTTGATCTGCCTTTTCTTGGTGATGATTTCTTTAATAAACCTTCCGTAAGCTGGAATTTTCTTTATCATTTCCACTAACGGAATATTGATATGGAGTTTCCTGAACATCTCCAAGAACTTCCTGTAGTGCCGATGCTCTTTCTTCGGCCTCAGGCTGTCCAGAAAAGACACGACTGCCTCATTTAGACGCTTATGAGGTGGCACATATGGGCTTTTCGGGGTCTCCTTCCCCAAGCTGGCTTCAATGTCACCCTCTGGCGTAGACTTTGGTACATCATTTTCAACAGGTGCAACTTGTGGCGGCTCGTCCCTCACAGGGAATGTAGCTTCACCATGACGCATGACCTTCACCTGCTATTCTTGCCTAGGTGCGGGCGCGACTGTGATGGGCTCTTGGCGGGTTTTTGTGAATGGGACATATCCTCCTGGTAGACCATAATGACTGCAAGGATACGATATTTTCAGTGTAGCCTCCGTATCAAAAATCATTTTACTTTTATCCTGGACTTCCACCACCGGGGGCTCTGCCTTAATAATCACAGATATGCACTTAACTTGATGATGTGCTTGAACAACCTCTGCATTCCCAGCCTGTCTTTGTTGATTGGCATGCTTCATGGCCGCCACTTCATTGGAAATCTGGGTCATATTCGTCTCTAATACCCTCATCTGTGCTCCATGGATTTGCAATGTTTGCCCAAACTTAGTCAAGATCTCACCTTGGGACTGCAACTGCTTACTAAACATGCTCATCATCTTCTGATTTTGCTGCACCACTTGACTAAGCAACTCGGTGCTTTTATCTTCAACCCTTGGTTGTGGCTTTGCATCTGGATCTTGTAGGAAGTTGTTTGGATCCTTCCATGAGAATTTCTTATCCTTTCTCCAAGCATAATCATTGTTTCTATAGCCCTGTTGTTGCATAAATTTTACCTAGGCTTCCTCATCGGATTCTGCATCTTCTTTGGCAAGAAATTTCTTGGCCAAAAGGTCTAATTTATCATTCAGCTCCTTGATGGCCTTGGACTCACCTACAACTTTCACTTGTTCTGGTGCATCCCTGTCGCCCCAAGATTGCTTCTTTGCCATATTTTTCAGAATCTCCCAACACCTCGTACCTTTGTTGTTTAGGAAGAACCCTGAACCTGCTGAATCCATATTACTTCTATCATGTTCCGAAAGAGAAAAATAGAAGATTTTAACTTGTTTCTCCTTGTCCAAACCATGGTGTGGGCACCTTCTCAGCATAATCTGAAAACGCTCCCAGGTCTCCGAATAAGTTTCTCCTACTTTCTGACTAAAGTTATGAATTTTTCTGATCATATCATTTGTCTTCTCGGGCCGAAAGAACCTTTCAAAGAACACTTCCACCATATGGTTCCATGATTCCACATACTCATCATCAAGATTGTGTATCCATTCACGTGCATTTCCCGCTAAAGAGCTGGGAAGCAGCTTCAAGTATAACGTCTCCTGCGGGAACCTGTCTATTTTGATCATATCGCAGTTCTCCACGAACTGGCTAATGTGAGTCACCGAGTCTTCATTTTTGAGCCCATGAAATGCATTTGATTTGACCAAGTTGATTAATGCATGATCAATCTTATAAGTCAGAATGTTGATCGCCTGCTTCTTTATTGGCCCCTTCGAAGCGAATGAGGAAGAAGCCTTTATCTTCTCCTATATTGTCTGCTCTTATGCCATGGCTTCTGGTTCTGAATCAGAACCTATTTCGTCTGGTTGGTCTTGAATAGAGTTCTGCTCGTCGTCTGGTCTCGACAGTGGAACCTCTGGTGATTGCTGCGTGTAGTCGATGCTACGCGTCTTCACCATGCACCGGTACCTATAAAATAATAATTTAGGTTCAGTACCATGCTAGACGATTTCTAAATATGAATGATAAACTATGAATTTAAAAAATGAATATAAAATAATAAAATAAAAATGTGGCCTAGAGTGGCCGCTTGCAGCACTCGTCGTGCCGACAATTGCCGTGTCCCCGGCAACGGTGCCAAAAACTTGACACGATTTTACCGTGCGTATAACACAAGTGCACGCGTCAATGTAGTATAGGCCTTTGTGAGGCCTGAGTCGAACTCAGAGACACTAAATTATCGGTATACTACTACTAACTGGTTGCGATCAGCTAAACCGATTAAAAGAGTTTGAGAGTTGTTGTAAAAACAAAAGAAAATAAAATAAAACAAAGCAATTGATTAAGGGTTTAGTTTAATCAATTCAAATAGAGATCTTTAGGATTGTGGTTTCACTGCAGGTTTTCATTGTATGAATTTCCATATAATAGTTCAGGTTCATCTCTCGATCTGGGTAGTGGCCTGTAGTCAGAATTGTCCACTGTCGTGGTACAATTCACTACCTATGTCTAGGTCAGTTCCACCGTCGTAGTAACATATACCCTAAACTAGGTGCATTAGAATCGACCTCTGGGTTTCCACCATTAACCGTACATCACATTGTTCAAGGGATTTGTTAATTAATGTGAATTTCGTCTCTTTTCAACCGTTAATTCTTCTTTCAAAGTAATTAAATGTATTAGATTATTATTATGGTGATCAAGCATAATAATATAATGGAGAAAACGAAATCATACTGCAGATTTAAGAGATAAATGATGAATTACTATGATAAAAATGTCATACAATGCTTCCCCGGGCTGCTCCCGGTCCTAAAGATAAAGGGGATTAGCCCCGCATGTTCATCTCAGAGCAAAACATGGTTGAGAAAAGGGGAAACATGGAGAAAAACGTGAATAAGTAATGAAACCCCTGAACGGATAAGATCCAAGCGTTCCTCGGTGTAGAATGCGCGATCTACAGTCTTTCGGCGGTGGAAAACGTCTTCTTCGACTTCTGGAATGGCTGGGGCGTGCTTCTGGCCTCTGTTCTTCTCTCCACACCTTCTCGGGACGTGTGCAGCGGCTAATGACATGATACCCTACTCTTGGCCACCGTCATTAGGTATAATCAACGAGTTAGGTTGCAAAAATATCACAGCCGTCAGATTTAGATCGATCTGAAACAAACTTGCATCTGACGGTGTCGATACCATCGACGCGGGTCAATGTTATCGAATCTGCGCGATATCGGCAAGTCTTCTTTTCTTTTCTTCGTTGCGCCTGACGCTGACTCAATACCATCGACGAGGGTCGATGGTATCGACACCCTTAGGCGTCGATTTTATCCCTTTTCAGTCGCTGAATCTTCAGGTGTCGATAGTATCGACTTTAGGGTCGATAGTATCGACTATCTACTCGCCAGCAACCTGATGGAATGTTGCTACCATCGACTTCCCTGTCGATGGTATCGACTCTGTGCTGCTCCTTGCGGATGGCAACCTGTGGCTGTGTCAATAGTATCGACAACTGTCGATGGTATCGACAGTTGCATATATGCATTTTTCCTGAAATTGCAACACAAAACCACATAAGCTGAAATAAAATATATTATTGTAATCATTTATGCTCAAAACAATAAAATAAGAGAGAATTGATGCTGAAAAGGATCATAGACTAAAGTAAGTGAATTATGCAATATTAACCACCAAAATGACCAATAAACGCATAAAATGCGAGTGAAACAAGTCTATAAATGTGACTCAAAATCATCGCATCAAGTATCGAGGAGTGGAGTGATAGGGCGAGACCAAGAAATGGAGGGAAGCGCAAAAGTAATAAAAAATAAGTGGCCTCCTGCGATATTATCGCTTGGAAAACGAGAGTCCGCTTTCTATTTTCGTTGGAACACTAAAAAATCGTCAGATATCTGTAATTTTAATTTGCATCTAATAACCGTAGCAATTGAAATAACCGTAGGATTAGTTTAAAACCGTAGGATAACAATGTCTTTGTGGTAGTGACTTGTTCACCGCGTTCTCCTATACACCATCATCGGAGGCAACGTTCTCCATCACCCGTGACACTCATCTGTCTGGTTTTCATCACCATATTAATTCAAAAATGATTCCATCACGCGCGGACAGCTGCAAGCTCGCCTCACGTGCGGGGAAGAAGTGGTTTGTTGGGGGAAAGACTGGTCTGGAAGTGCTGACGTGGCGGATTTTAATTGGATGCGCTGGCAGAGGTTGTGTAATATGCAAATAAATTTATTTTGCTTATAACTTTTGCATCGTGATGAATTTTTTGACAAAATAAAAACCATTGGATTCGTTATAAAAAATGCAATCCAACAAGACTAATATTGATATATTTTATGAAAATATATATATAAATCATATGAATAGGTTATTCTGGGTGCCAATGAACAATTTTGAGCGACAATTAACCATCTTTGGGTGTCATTAACCATTTATGGGCGCCGTTATAATTCTAGGTGTCAATGAACCATTTTGGGTACTATTTTAAACTTCTGGGTATCAATGAACCATTTTAGGCGTCAATTGTCTTATTTGGGCGTCATCTTTATACTTTTGGGTGTCAATTAACTATTTTGGGTGTAAAATAATCATTTATGGGTGTCAATAACCTTCTATGGGTGCCATAACATCTAAAAATGTTTTATTTGGGCATCATTTTAAACTCAACTAACCATCTTTAGGTGTCATTAACAATTTATGGGCGTCATTATAATTCTAGGTGTCAATGAACCGTTTTGGGCGCCATTTTAAACTTCTGGGTGTCAATGAACTATTTTGGGCGTCAATTACCTTATTTGGGCATCATCTTTATACTTTTAGATGTCAATGAAATATTTTGGATGTCAATTAACCATTTTTGGGTGTCAATAACCTTTTATGGGCGCCATAGCATCCAAAAATGCTTTATTTGGGTGTTATTTTAAACTTCTAGGTGTCAATGAATCATTTTGAGTATCAATTACCTTATTTGTGCGCCATCTTTATACTTTGGGTGTGCAATGTACCATTTTGGGCGTCAATTAACTATTTTTGGGTGTCAATAGCCATTTATGGGCGCCATAGCATCCAAAAATGGCAAAATAGCGCAAAAAATGATTAAATAATTATTTTAGTTGTCGATACCTTATTTGAGTGTCATCTTTATACTTCTGGATATCAATGAACCATTTTGGTCGTCAACTAACTATTTTTAGATGTCAATAATCATTTATGGGCGCCATTGTCAATTAACCTATATATCATTTTTATATTTTTTCTCAAAAATATGTCAACATTAGGCTTGTTAGATTACATTTTTTGTAACGAAACTAACGATTTTTGTTTTATTAAAAAATTCTTTACGGTTCAAAAGTTATAAGCAAAACAAATTTATTTGCCTATTTCATAATTTCAAAAAGACTACTCAATCACCATCCGCCACATGGTGCGATTTAAGAGGCTGGCTTGAGGTTGATTTTCCTGCACGTGAAACCGCTCACGCGCGAGCTTGAGCGTGCGGGAAGCTTAGTCCATATTAATTCCTTCATGAAGCCAGCCAAGCCGCCAACTATTCCTGCTGTATGACTTGTCACTGATATTGTTCCCTGATCCATGTAGTACATCCTTTCAACTAATCGGAGCGACGGAGATCCAACCATGGGTGGCTGCAGAGCCGATGGTCAAATGGAAACGGCCAAGTTCAGTGGGCTCTTCCATCTGTGGGTGAGTACGTTGCGGTAGGGTCGGGGTTGTGTTCCATGTTTATGGTCGAGGATTTGATCCATCTACCTACTCACGTGAGATGGCTTCAGCTGCAGGCTGAGAATAAGGAGCTCCCCCCTGAACGCAATTACCCTTATATTTCTTTCCGTGGCAACCAAGTTTAATGTGGACATCAATACTGCCATGCCCGGGCAGTTTGACCAGCTCTCCAAGCTCAGCTCTATGGTGTTTCTCTGTGTGGCCATGAATCACTTCATTCCCTCACTGGGCACCATGTTGAAAACCGCTGTCTCGGCCGACGTTGCTGCCTTGGTCATTTTGGTGGTCACCGTTATCGTCAATGTCTGCATCCAAATCAGAACAGGTGTGATATATACGTTTCTTCCAGAACACGTTGTCGAGATGTTAATTGCATTTTTCATTCTATGGTTGGACGCACTCTTTGAGGGAACATTTGAAAAAGAAAAACAAAATATGGAGAAGTGAGGTACAAGAGACTATTCCGTTAGATGGCTGCACAAGATTTGAGGAGTTCATCGAGAAATACATGGTGGGTGCACGCAACAATAGCATCCAGAAATACATGGTCGTTGCAGTCGGTTCACGTGTTCGACCATCTTGTGCACGGTGGCATGTCCTTAGTTAGTACCACCCCTGCTTAATTATTAAGACATTGTTATTTGTAGTCGTTCGCACTGAAAAACTGGTCACGTTCATCAGCTCATTGCTCCAGTCATGTTTACAATTTTCTTCCAAACTGTGCTGCGCCACCGATGCCACCAACAATGACCATCGGCAGGCAAACTTTTGGATCGAGCAAGGTGTGAAAAAGAGGCCAGTAAAATTGATTGCATTAATCACAGAGAAGCACTCTCCTTCCATGTCCGGATTCCACAGAGTCATGGAATTTATCAAAGATGATATACCCGATGGCGGAAAATATAGCTGGGCATTGCCCATAATATCACTTGCCCGCATTGCTGTAGAATATAGCACGTTTGTAGAAACGGCCAGGCCCAACGACCTGATCCAGGCTGTTCGCAAGGGCCTTGATTACGTAATTCGCATAGATACAATCTACAACACCGCTGGAGAAGCAGCAGGCAAAAAAGACCGGGCTTGGAGTAGATTCGCCAAAGATCTTGAGTTGCAAGATAGAATCAACTTTGAATATGACGATCGACTCAAAGAACTTGACACCCGAAAAGACCAGAACTACTAGTGAAGATGAACTACGACGACGATTTGATGGCACTTCGGTCAAATACGAAAAGTGCATCTACCACATCTTGTACACCATACGGCATGACCACGGAAGAACACAAGACATGTGAGGAATATCCTTTCCTGCCATGAACAGAAAACAACACATTCAAGTGGATAGAAGCTACCATCTCCGACATCCTCCGTGCGTGCTTGGTGCCACAGCTAAACAATGCATCAAGAGTCCTTCTAAAGATATGGAAACGTGGATTTATTATGCCCCATGGATCTGTGGGGGGGGGGGGGTACTAAAAGACGATGTCATACCCATGTTGTACACGACAACAAACAAGGAATATTCCCCCCACAACCTCAAGAACAAAACATCCTTATTTAAATGGCACAACCACTTGAGGTACCCTCGTGATTTTCCTTATTCTTTAATAGAAGTGATTTGGCTAGAGCAAGAAAAGCATGATTAAGCAAATGAGTGTTATATGGCTAACAACCCAGATTAACCATTATCAAAATTGTTCACTCATGCTCCACTACCATTATGCTTGGATGTGCTCATTCTGAATACTAGTATGCTTGGTTTAGAAATAATAGTAAAAAACATAATTATCCAGAACTTTTAAGTACAATAATGCAGACGGCTAAAAGAAAATAGAATATTTCTCAAGCTCTGTTTGGTGTGCCACTTTATCGGACATTTTAACTTGCGTTTGTTTTGCAGTTTAAAAGATGAATAAGATGCCATACGGTTAATTTATCCAGAAAATCTCCAGACAATCTGCCGCCTAAAATTCTTGCGGCAGAAAATACATTTATTTACCGCGGATGTCTATTTCTTACAAAGCCTTCTAACCGACTGATTAATATTTACAACGTCATTTACGTATAGGGTATAATAGACCTTATTCAAGAAATTAAATGTTACTTACACGTGCACCAAACGATGAGACATATTACCATCAAGTTTATTTGTCGGTGCTCCAAACAAAAGACATCTTACACAAAATTAATATATCACCATTAATTACCTACGGAAAATAAACCTATCGAGATGGTATACCAAACGCAGCCTCAATCACGTCAAAACCGGAGGGATCAACAACTGACATTGGTTGCTCGTTTCCATTCCCCAACTATAATTTACTCATTTGACTTCCACATGCTATTACTAATATGCACATCATGTGTTCAAATTACAGGGATTTAGAAAGTCGACATCTAAACCAGGCCCAACAAGATTGCCGTTTAGAGCATGTGCTTGAGGTGAACATTTGAAGGAGGAGGGTACCCAAACAGGTATTCAACGCTCATTATCTTTATCCCCACCCACATCATAATCAATAACTAATTGCCAAAACTTCAAATTACCACCACTATGGCCACTGTATCACAACAAAGTTGTTCATATTGAGTTACTCATATGGTGAAAATAATTTTGATGTTATAATTTGTAATTATTGGTACAATTTATTTTTTTAGGGGTGAGAATAGAGACAACAATTCTACTTTATGGGTCCTTTTACATTTGAATGGATTTGTAATGATACTTTCATTTCCTTTTCAGTCATGTATTAAAACCGCGATGCTCTTATCCAATATACTTATTGTTATGTAATCATGTGGCTTAACATATGGTAATATATCAAGATCGCTTCGAGAACAAATGGTTTTGAGATGACAATAATGGTTCTAATTTTGTCTATACTTACATCATTTTAGAATAAAGTGAAGATAAAAATCTTGCATGTCGACAATCAAATTAGCTCTCTTTATGATCGATATCTATGAATAACATTCTGGGCAACCCTAGAAGATTGGGTGAACAACTTTTTGGGCATGTCATGATATTCTATTTTAGACTCGACTCATAATTGTATCAAGCAAAAACTATATCAAGAATGCCAAAAACCCTGGGTATCATATTTAAAGTGAAACTTAGGAAAGATTGTTTTTTAGAAGAATCCACTCCCTTATCCTAAATTCCAATAGTCCACCTACTATGATGAAATCAAACATCCTTATCATTATGTCGTCATAACCCGTTGTGCGAACAAATAATAATGTTTGTTTTTCTTTCCTTAATTTCAACTATGCACTCACTCTTACACTGTTATTTTTATACTAAATCATGTAACTTCAATAGATAATATTGATAATACTAGTAACAACATTTTTCCTATAGTGCATGCATTTTGAAATATGGGTTTGATTTTGGAATCAAGTGTAGATCCATATTTCTGGTTAATTGTTTTACACTTATTTGAGTTTGGGTCTAACGATGTCGGAACATGTTCTTAGACTTTTGTTTACTAGTTCATCATTAGATTATTATCGATTTATATGAAACCGACACAAAACCATGCTACACTAAATCTTTTCTAGATAACATGGCTACAAATTAAATTTAGTTTGAAAATATTACTTTTTAAAAGTAATAATCTAAAAATGAATTATAATAAAACATGGTTAATGGTATTTTAGCTACTAGTGTAATATTCATATAGTACATAGAAATAAAAATATTGGACCCACATTCCTCGACCACATCTTAAGTAAAATAACTTGGGTACAAATTTTCTCAGTACTTGAAGTTACATACATGAAGAGTGTATATATACTAAAGCAAGATACATATTTTCGGAATCAAATACTTAAATACAATTACATCAATGAATAATGAGAGATACCATATATATTTTAAATAACAGTCTTAATTACATTTTGAATACTTCACCCATCTTGGAATATGATTCAATCTTTGAATATACACTTAAAATTCTAAATAAGGATTTGAGTAGGGTATAACACAAGTTCACTATCTTATTTTCGAGCTCCAACTAAAGTCATATTTATATAAATAATGGAATAAAACTAATTCATATTTATACAAGCAATGGAATAAAACTAATACAGAGTGTGGGTTGAGTTTGTCAAATTCAATTTTATGTTGTAAAAAATCATACACTTTTAGATTAATGTAACATAAGCTATCATATAATAAGACTAGCTAGTGGCTACTAACTTTTGCAATGAACTCAAAATTGTGGGAGCACATGAGAAAAAACAAAAGGCTCTTTGCTTTCCATAAATAGTGATTGATAGAAATGTGGTCGTAAGGAATTTGCTAGGATTTAAGGGAAAAGGAGTAGAAAAGTAGTTTGGGTTTTAGCTTTCAAAGTTATACTACTACTAGCAGTTTAAGTTGTAAGATCCTCAATTTTGAGGTATTTGCTTGCAAATTCCCAAATAACATATCCTTTATGGTCACATATTATAAAAGGGTTAATTTAATAATTTTTATTAAAATCATGCACTAAAAATTTTTCTATTAAGAGAAAATGTGTAAATAAGATTACACCTAAAATTTCAAAACCTAATTCATTTTAGATAATTAGTTATGCAATATTAAATATTTATCTTTTTTTAAACATATGAATTATTTTAGTCATATAATTGGAAAAAAGGATGCATCAGAATATTCTAAAAACATAATAAAATAGTTGTCCAAATTTTGGATTTAATTAGACTTGATTTGACTATGTAATTAATGTATACATGATAATGGCAGCTAAAGCAAGATAATTGCCTTTTATCTAAAATTTTGTTCTTTTTGCTTTTGATGGGACCTTGGATGAGATTGTGGGATGCTCATTTAATCTTGATTGTTCACTCTATCTTCACCCTTAGTCCAGGAGAGATTATGACTCATATTTTCCAATCAACCGCAAATTTCTTGTCGTGTGAGTGACTGTCACAGAACTGTTTGTTACCCAAATCCTAACTCCAAATGACTATCAAGTCAATGGCGATAGGACCTAGGCGTCCATCCCTAACATGATATTATCAAAGTACAAATGAAAAATCATAAAGCTCAACATACATGAAAAGATAACAAGATAAAATCACCAAATCATAATCTCAACATTCTACAAGTATTATTAAGCAACATCCAATTTTATTACAAGATTTCAATTACAGTTTGAGAGTACAATTTGTACACAGTGTGCTCATGTATACTAGGGATCTTACAATAGAGAACACCTGACATAGCTCACCAATCCCATCACTTCTATCCATCTCTGAACCTATAAAATATGTGAAACAAGATGGGTCAAGAACATGAGATGTCGAGTATAATACTAAAAGATATATATACATAAGCTTTGTATAATTTGAAAAGATTTGCAGACATAATGAATAAGAAATAAACAAGTTAAGTTCTTATCCAAATGAGAGATCATATTTTATGTCATTTCACTCCAATTATACTAACAAAATCATGGATTCATAAGGCCTTTGACTACTTCCCATTGGAAGTGTCTGTACGGGTGCTCAAGATTATATATTTCTTTTATACGTGAGGGACCTCAACACCTAAGTCAATGAGATAACTCTCTTTCAACATTGTATAATGGAGTTCCAATTTATGTTTGCAGGTTATAAAGCAACTATGACAGTCCAACCACAAATTAAACTGTCACCAGTAAATAAGTGCAGAATAACCATAATCAGAGGATTAACAAAAATCACTAAAAATTAAAACCATTTGCAAAGAGATCCTCTTTTAGGAAATTTTTAAGAAAAGAACCAAAGTACTACATACATCATGGTTCACATTGTACATACCATGTACCATCTCATCTTGAGGATAACATATAACTGTTGCTATACCAAACTATACATAAGCAACATAAAACCTCGAGACATTCAAGCCAAAATCTCATATCGATCATGAAACCACTAAGTACTAACTCCAAGGACCTGAGAGTACAGAGACGCCACATAGGACTCATATCTACTACTCACGACAGGCAGTAACTCAACCTGAGATGTTACTGCTGCCCCTGATGCTGCTGTCCTTCTACTGCTGTATGGTCCCTACCTCCTCGTCCACGTCCACCTAAAAATGTTGGTGACCAACAGAGTGAGACCCATGTCCCAGCGAGAGATATAACTCTCCACAAAATATATTATCATTGCAGATAAACAATAATAAAACTGATCAGAGGATTCTTTTATAATAATAAGCATGATTTAATCACTGTAAAAATAGAATAGAGCAATATCATCTGATGCAACATTGCATCTATATATGATAAAGCAATAATTCATCTATTCATTTTATAAGGAATATGAAGAACATGTATAACATCTATCCATTTAATATGCAATAAGAAATGTAACATCAACCAATGATTTCCATATTCCATCCTTAAGCCAATACGCTACACAGCTGATTACATTTTACAATCACACTTATGCCCTGAGGAGATGAGGTATACCGCTCATACTCCAACCGACCACGACAGCGTAAAGCATCGGTTCCATACTTAGGTCAATGGAAGAGCCGTACTCCATGACCTCATCTGTCTCGGTCAGTGTGAGGCCACAAGAAGGACTATGTCAACTTCTTAAATAGCTTTCCAGGGTATACAGGCAACTTCGCTATAGAGCTATAGCGGCGACTGCACTCCTTCGGCGATTGAGAAATATCATGTTTATCTACCATCAATCCCGACATTAATCATCATCGGGAGATTCGTGATACATCCATCCCGGCACATATAATGAAGGATTAAGAGATTTCATGTTTATCTCATGTCAATTCCCTCATTAAGGCATAAAGATATTTGCACCCATCACCCCCACATATTAAAAAATATGCCCTCCAGGAGATCCCGTGGGAAAACCTATTTCAACATCACTAGCTACTGACGATGATGGATCTATGGCCAGGTCTCTACATGATAAGATTCCACTTGATTAATTAAGTACATTACCATATTATTTTAGCATCAGTCAAGTTTTCAAACATCAATTATTAAGACAAATGCTACAAAGAAAGGTGTAATACATCTATCAAGTACTTTTCAAATCTTTAAAACACATATAACATTCATGATCTCAATCCCTTATCTCATTACTGGGAATTCTCATCCCTCGACATTATCATCATCATCATTACTAGATCTGAGTATTCAAACCCTTAGTTCATCACAGAACACAGTTACCACTTATCAGGTAACTAATACCTCTAGGTCATGTGACCAAGGTATACATGATACTTGTTACACAATCATCTCACATGGCTCACAAGGCCCATTAAACATCTTTATCAAATAAACATCATAGCTCATACCTGGTTATGCTCATCATCTCATGATACCTCCATGTTTAGTATACATGATAACAACCATATCAATTACATATCAACACCATGCAATACAAGGGTATTACCACTAATCCCTCATTAGGGTTAGGGTTTCTCATTTCTTATCGGTTAGGGTTTCATATACCATTACCCTATATTAGGGTTAGGGTTTCCCCTTTCTTATCAATTAGGGTTTCACATACCTTTACCCTATATTAGGGTTAGGGTTTCCCTTTCTTATCAATTAGGGTTTCAAGATCACATTATCAAAGATCAAACCCTAATTCATAATCTACACATTTTAGAAGCATTAATGTATGCACATTACATGTTTATTTCACAAATATGAATTTCTCTCTCATCCTCTCTAGGTAGTTGATTATTCCTTACTTTATTAAGTTGGATCAACTTTTCCTTCAAGGTACATTAGCCTACTTAATCATTATTCATTAAACTCCATACCTCTTAATGTATAACTTGATATAAAACACTCCATGTGTTACTCCATCAAGTGCATTGCATTTAAAGTTCTTCCACACCATATCATTTTGGAGATGTATGTATGCTTGTTTCCTCCATATCAGGTTCAAGATGTATGTGTGCTAGCTTCCACCATATCGGATTGGAGGTGTATGTGTGCTAGCTTCCACCATATTGGATTGGAGGTGTATGTGTGCTAGCTTCTACCCAATATCAGATTGAAGTTGCATGAGTGCTTGCTTCTACCCAATATCAGATTGAAGGTGCTTGTGTGCTTGCTTAACCTCATCAAACCTTCATGGCTATGACCTGCCCTTAACCATGGGTTAAGTTACAGGCTAAACAACTGGTTGAACCCATTATACAAACCAAAGCACAACCTTGTCGATTTCCAAGTCATCTAGGGTTACTTTTCCATATCGGGTTGAAGGTGTGTGCTTCCACACGATACTAATGATGTCATCATCATCAACCTCTAGATCCTTGTTCTTACTGTTCTAAGTCATGGACAACAGTCCCATGAAGATTTTAGAACTCAAAGCTTCAACAATTAATCAAAGGAAATCGAAATTGCAAGTAGTTCAACAAATATGACAAAATTGAAGGTGCATAATAATATAATTGGGTTCAAGTTATATAACCCGCCTGAAGAACAACTTTAAAGATCAATGCTACATAGATTCACGTTCCCAAGGTTGAAGATGAACTTCACAACTCCTCTATATGCAAAGAATCACCATGGATAAGTAATTGGTGAAGAAGAAAAGAAAAGAAGATCAAAACCCTAAAATCTTGCTTCAATCCAAGGTTGAAGATGATCATGTCCTCACGTTAGGGTTAAGTATGAGATCCTTCTTGCTCCTTAACACCTTTGCATGATACCCTTATGTCCTTGCACGACATGCCACCCCTCATTCACGATATGACACTCACTTGCACGATATGCCACTCAACACTTCACTGTATGACCGATATCACCCTATATGGCCGATATCACCTACTTGGCCGATATGCTTTTGCTATGAGTGATATCCAAGGACCTATGTACGATATCTTTGCACTCCTGCACGATACAAGAGCTATATGCATGATACCATAAGGTAGGAGGGTGGTAAGAGTCGAAAAATTTCACTAAGGGGGTGAAACTAGGGGTATATATACTTGTTGCTCATGAAGGAAGGTGAAAATGAGGTGTCATCAATTTGAGCTAGTAGGTGCCACGTGTCCATGCATGGGTGACACGTGTACATGCATGCATTAACATTTATCTTGACATGAAAAACAGTTGAGGGTGATCTAGGGATAAATATTTGTCCATTACATATCCTTTTGAATAAGATATATCAATTAATTCATCACTTTATTGACAACCCATCACAACTTTTCTAAGGAAGTTGTAACCTGACACACCTCACCTCCTTGAGGTGCTTTGCACGACATGACCTTTGAAAAGAGTTCACAAAATGATATGAGTCTCGTCCCTTGGCTCCTTGGCCAATAGGCACTCATATATAAGCTTCTCAACTTGATAAAACTCAAGTTAGGGTTTCATATTCAACCCCCCTTTCTTGGTCAATTCATCACCAAGATTACCATCATTCATAATTGATTCAAACATGGTGTATACTTCTTTATCTCTCCTCTACATGATACTAGGAGGGAGCAGGGATACTCTAGAGGTGGTAATTTGCATATTAACCCTACATTTTGGGTAAATTACAATTTGTACCAAAACTGGCGCACAATACACTAACATTATTTAAACAAAAATGCAACTTGTAATTTAGGCTTTCCACAAGCCATACTTTAGCATCATTCTCTCTCTTATAATTATAAAACATATTAGGTACATTCAACATGTAACATTTTGCAATATAGCCCCTCATCTTGGGTAAATTGCACTTTATGCCCAAACTATCATGTAATGCACAAATAGTTTGCAAATAAGCTCAAACTTGAAATTTAAACTCTACAAGAGTCTTAATTACTTTTCAAAAGATTAAAACAAGTTTGTAAACAACTTACTTAAGAAACACTTCTGGGGTTAGGCCATAACCTAGTTCAGGGATGTTACAATTATCAACCCCTAACAAGGATTTCATCCCCGAAATCTCAAGAGAAAAGAGAAGGGTACTTCCTCCTCATCTCTTCCTCTAGCTCCCATGTGGCTTCTTCAATGCCATAGTGATTCCATAGAACTTTCACAAGAACTATATCTTTCTTTTTCAACTTCTTGATTCTCCTGTCAAGAATCATCATTGGACCTTCCACATAGGATATATCCTCGTTTAATTCTACCTCTACCGGTTGCAACACCAACTCTGTATCGGGATGACATTTTCTCAGCATAGATACGTGGAACACTGGATGTAGTCTATGTAGCTCAGGTGGCAATTCCAACCTATAAGCTACCTTTCCCATCTGTGCTATCACTGGATAAGGTCCCATAAATCTAGGAGCTAGTTTATACCTTTTCCCAAATCTAAGAACACCTTTCCAAGGAGAGACTTTGAGATACACCCTATCTCCAACTTGGAATTATAAGGGTCTACGACGCTTATCAACATAAGACTTCTGTCTATCCTGGGCAGCTTTCAACTGTTGTTGTATTACTTTAATCTTCTCAATTTTCTGTTGCACTAACTCAGGACCCAGAAGTTGGTATTCTCCTATTTCATACCAGCATAACAAAGATCTACAACGTCTACCATATAAGGCTTCATATGGTGCCATATCAATACTGGTCTGGTAACTGTTGTTGTAGGAAAACTCTATTAAGCTCAAGTGTTTGTCCCAACTTCCGACAAACTGAAGAACACATGCTCTAAGCAAATCTTCCAAAGTCTGTATAGTTGTCTCAGATTGCCCATATGTCTGAGGGTGAAAAGATGTGCTAAACTTCAACTGAGTACCCAAGGCTTTATGTAGTCATTCCCAAAAATGACTTGTAAACTGGGGACCTCTATCAGATACAATTGTAGCTAGAACCCCGTGTAACCGCACTATCTCATCTATATAGATCTGGGCAAGTTTCTCAACAGTATAGGTTGTTTTGACAGGAAGAAAATGTGTTGACTTAGTAAACCTATCAACTATCTCCCAAATGGAATCATGAATTTTGGTTGTTCTGGGTAAACCTACCACAAAGTCCATGGTTACATGATCCCATTTCCACTGTGGTATATGTAAAGGTTGCATTGTTCCTGCGGGCTTCTGATGTTCAACTTTAACCTGCTGACACACTGGACACCGCATAACGAACTCAACTACATCTTTCTTCAAACCAGGCCACCAATACATATCTTTTAAGTTATGATACATTTTGGTACTCCCTGGATGCATTGCATACATGGACGAATGAGCTTCCTCTATGACTACTTCCTTAAGTCATTGGCATAAGGTACTACCATCCTACCATGGTAACAGACTACCTCATCCTCCAACTCATGAAAATTTTCTCGTTTCTCACTACCATACTCTGACCTGATCTGCTGAACCACAATATCATCCTATTGTGCCTCTTTGATCTATTGTTTCAGAGTAGGTTTCACTTGCATCTCAGCTAATAGTCCAACTAACAAAGATACTTTAAGATGTACATTGTTTTACCTCAAAGAGACAAGCATGTCTCGTTTAAAGCACACTGAAGAGTTCAACTGTGCTTTATATGTAGGTGGTGATGATGATTTTCTACTTAGTGCATCTGCCACTACATTAGCCTTTCCTGGATGATAATCAATTGTATAATCGTAGTCCTTGATTAACTCCATCCAGCGACGTTGTCTCATATTCAACTTGTGTTGTGAGAAAATGTACTTTAAATTATTATGGTATGTGAAAATCTAGAATGTTTCTCCATAGAGATAATGTCTCCAGATTTTTAGCGCATGAACCACTGCATCTAATTCCAGATCATGTGTCAGATAATTATCCTCGTGTTTCTTAAGTTGTCGGGAAGCAAAAGAAACTACATGATCACTCTATATCAGCACACATCCTAGACCATTCTTGGAGGCATCACATAAAACAATGTATCCCTTTCCCTGCTCAGGTAAAGTTAACACAGGTGCACTGGTCAACTTTTCTTTCAACAACTGAAAAGAATGATGACACTTGTCATTCCAGACAAAAGGAACTTCCTTCCTGGTCAACTTGGTTAGGGGTAAGGCTATAGAACTGAAGTCTTTAATAAACCTCTTGTAGTAACCTGCCAGGCCTAAGAAATTGTGAATCTCAGCCAGTGTCTTGGGCTGTTCCCACTCTAACACAGATTTTACTTTCTGTGGGTCAACACGAATACCTGAAGCAGATATAATGTGTCCAAGGAAAGACACTTCTGACAACCAAAACTCACACTTGCTAAACTTAGCATATAGTTTGCACTGTCTTAACAATGTCAAGGCTTGACGAAGGTGTTGTTCATATCTACTGTATATCAGGATGTCGTCTATGAAGACCACTACAAACTGATCAAGGAATGGCCAAAAGATTCTATTCATCAGTTCCATGAATGCAACTGGTGCATTAGTTAGTCCAAACGACATAACTACAAACTCATAGTAACCATACCTTGTCCTAAAGGCTGACTTAGGTATGTCACTCTCCTTGATACGTAACTGATGATATCCTGACCTCAAATCTATCTTAGAGAATACTGTTGCACCACACAACTGGTCAAACAGATCATCTATCCTTGGTAGAGGATATTTGTTCATAATTGTCACCTTGTTAAGCTGTCTATAGTCTATGCATAATCTCATAGACCCATCCTTATTTTTAACAAAAAGAACTAGAGCACCCCACAGAGAAGTACTCGGTCGAATCAAACCTTTCTCAAGCAACTCCTGTAACTATTTCTTAAGTTCTACCATCTCAGCTGGCGCCATCCTATAAGGTGTTTGATCTATAGGTTGCGTACCCGGGATTAGATTAATTTTGAAATCAATCTCTAGGGGTAGAGGAATGTCTGGAAGTTCTTCAGGAAACGCATCTTGAATTCCCTAATAATCAGAACTTCAAAAAGACTAGGACTCTCTGCTCTGGTATCTACCACATGTGCCAAGAATGCAAAGAATCCTTATCTCATCAACTTTTCTGCTACCATAGCTAACATTGGATAGGTTGGAAGAATATTTCTGTCCCCCTGAAAGACCCATGTCTCACCATTGTCTATAAACATAGCTTGCTTGGAACCACAATCCAAGACAACCTTATACTTTTCTAGGGTGTCCATCCCAAGAATTATGTCAAACCCATGCATCTCAAGTGGTATAAGATCCACCTGAATGGTGTGTTCTGAAAAGGAAAGAACAAAGGAAGAACATACCTCCTGCAACACCGCTAATCCAACTAACGGAGTTTCTAATAACAGATTCTCTATGACTGACAGTCATATTGCAGTCATGAATCACTTCTTGAGTGATAAAGGAATGTGTAGCACTCGGATCAATCAAAACAGATACGAAGCAGGATGAAGACATATCAGAATGAAATAATTCCATCTGACCTGTCATGACTCGTGGGTTGACCACTGTGACGTCTGTCTCAGAAAATGAGATCAACGAATGCGGAAGCGATTAATTAGCAGCGGAATTACTGAAAATCAATAAAAATTAAAATTTTTTGTAAAGAGATCCACAAATTGTAAAACTCTTCCATAAAAAAACAAGGTAAGTTATTTACAAGCTGATTCATCAGTACATCTCTGTATTAATTCATCTCGAGCATCATAACATTGACTAACCTGTTAAACTTTACATGAGCAGTATACAAAAATCTCTAGGCATTAAACCAAAATATCAGATCTATATTAAACCATCTACCGACTCCTAGGACCTAAGAGTACAGAGACGACACATAGGACTCTCTATATACAAGACCTAACAGACAATGTCTCCACCTGAAGATCACTGCTATCCATGATGTTGTTGTTGCTGCTACTGCTGCTCACCCACTGATGGGTTTCTTCTTCCTCGTCGTCTACCTAAAAAGTTGAATCCCACGGGGGTGAGACAATTGAAAATTGTCCCAGCGAGAGTTATAACTCTTCGCCAGAAACATTGTTATTGCAAAATAATAGAATGATACTGAGCAGTAGGATTATAACTATTCAACAACAGGTAATTCATTAAATAACTAAATAAAGTAGTATTCTTTATGCAATCATTTCAATTATAACTTGATTGAATAGCAAATCATTCATTTAATAAGGAATATGAAGAATATGTATACTAATTATCCAACTAGGACATTATAAACAATGTATCATCAATCATTGTTTCTCGTAGTTCAACCTAAGCAATTATGCTACATGGCTGATTACATTTTACAAACATAATTATGCCCTGAGGAGATGAGGTATATCGCTCATACTCCAACCGACCACTACGAATTCGAAATTGGTACCATACATAGGTCATCAGAAGAGTCGGATTCCTATGACCTCATCCTCCTCAGTCAGTGTGAGGAACAACATGAAGGACATCTCGTGTCTCTACTATAATAGCTTTCCAGGGTATTCTGACAACTTTGCTATTAGAGTTACAGTGGCATGCTGTACTCTCTTTGCAATCGAGGGATTTCTTGTTTCTCTCACATCGATGTGGCATTAACAACATCATCGGGAGATTAGTGATACATCATCCCGACATATACATATAATGAAGGATTGAGAGATTAGATGTTTATCTCACATCAATTCCTCTGTTAGGATGTAAGGATATTCACGTCCATAACCCCCACATACTCAAAAGTATGCTCTCCAGGAGTTCCCTTAGGAAAACCTGTTTCACCATCATCCAACTTCTGACGATGATGGATCTATGGTCAGGGCTCTACATGATATCATTATACTTGATTATTTAAGTATATTATAGCATTCTTTTAGCATAAGGCATGTTTTCAAACATAAATCATTATAACAATTGCTATAAAGAAAGAGTACTATTTGTATCAAGTTCATTTCACAACTTTATTAACATTGGGATCTCAATCCCTAACCATTTCATCATTATGATTCAAGAGTATGGGTGTTCAAACCCTTAGATCTTCAAAACACATATTACCAAGTAACATATTGCCATCAAGTCAAGTAGAAATGCAAATATTTCATATGGCTCATACAGCCTATCAATCTCTTTTGTTACCTCTCACTAGGCAACATAGCATATCATTGCTTTCAAAGCTTATAAAGTGCTTTTAATGAATAAGACATCATAGCTCTTACCTGGCTATGCTCACTATTTCATAAAAACCTGCATGATTAATACAAATGATATCAAGCACATTATTTCTATATCAGTACAATGTACAATAATGATGGCATCACTATTTCAAGGGTTGTACCACTATGCCCTTACTAGGGTTAGGGTTTCCCTTTTCAATTCAATTAGGGTTAACCAATCCCTTAGCTCAATTAGGAATAGTAATTCCTTATTTCATTATCTAATCATAGAGCTTCATGCTATAAAGCATAACTCAGGATTAGGGTTTCACACTTTTATTCACCTTAATTGGAATTAGGGTTTACCTTCCATGGCGGGGGCTGATCGGGATGGGGCAGACCCCACTGCCCTAACCTCCACCTCCTCAGTCAACCGCCTCGTTTCGTCCACCACCACTCCCTCTTCCGCCCCCTTTCCCACCACCACCAACCCCTCCCCAACCAGCCTCCACCCAAGCCACCCCTTCCCCTCTGCCGGCGTGGTCTGAACCTGGTGTGGATGTCACCTTGGGTAGGAGCTGGGCGGCGACCCTTGCCAAGCCGATGGAGGTGCATAGGAGCTTCTTGCCGGTGGTCCGTCCAGAGGACCCTAAGGAGCCGAAGTTCAAGCAAGGTGATGAGAGGCCCTGGATGAGCTTCTCAGAGCCTATAGTGGAGGCTATGGAGGATTTCCACCGCAGATCGATCATCGTCCAAGTGCTGGGCAAAGTGAAGGCGGCGCAACAATTGTATGGGTGGATGCTCAGAACCTGGAAGGTGAAAGGCGAAATCCAACTTTCTTCTTTAGTTGGAGGTCTTTTCCTTGTGAGGTTCTCTGCCGACGATGACCTGGACATGGTGCTCAATAGAGTACCATGGTTCTTCGATCAATAGCTTGTGTTGACGAGGAAATGGACACCCGATGCTGATGTCCGTAGAGATGTGCTCACCTCCACCCCCATTTGGGTCACTTTACCAGATGTGGGGAGACACTGGACAAGGCGCGCAATATACATTATTAGTTACGGGATTGGTACACCAAAGGTCATTGATTTCCTCACTAGGGGCGAGCTAGCTGGAGCTGCACACCTGTGCATTGAAGTGAAAGCGGCAAGGAAACCTCCTCCAGTGGTTATGGTGGAGATGCCTGACGGGAAAGCGATGGAGATCAAGGTGCTCTATGATGCTTTGCCGGATAGGTGCGAGAAGTGCAAAGTGTTTGGGCACACAGATGGACACTGTATGGGGACTAGGACCTTCCACGCTGAACCGTCAAAAATTAGAGGGAGACCTGACAGGAACAACTATCACAGCTATCAGAGGCCGAAGAGGAACGCCTCCAGAAGACCAATCCGACGAGATAGGGAGAACAGGGTTGCTGCAGATACATCTGAGGCAGGACAAAGAGAAGCAGAACAACCCCGTGTGAACCCTTCTGCCCGGGCTGCTGAGTCTGTTCTTGAGGCTCTGAGTCAAGGAGGAGAGCATCAGGGGAAGGCTACTGACGCACCATAGGTGGTGGGGGATTTGCGTGACAGAGATAGGATACCCGACAGTGAGAATACAACTGTGGGACAGTTCCAAGATGTTAGAAATGGGTTGAGGAGAGACATCACAACCCGGAACAAAGGAAAACAAGTTGATACAGGGACAACCTCTAATCAGTTTGATCTGCTGAACGAACTTGATAAGGAGGGGTTGATGGAAGGAGCTGAGCTAGTGAATGAGAGCAGGAACATTTCGCCCAGGAAGACTAGAAGAGGAGAGACCACTCTGGGTAGGGGTGGTCAGAGTAGAAAGGTTTAAATGTGCATCCTCTCTTGGAATTTGCGGGGCACCTCCCGACCTGGAAAATAGAGGAAATTCAGGGAGATCATTGGGGAGATGAAAGCTACGCTGGTGATTGGGCTGGAGACGAGAATAAGAAGATATGCTGCTGACAGAGTGATGGGTTTATTCCCTCAAGGATGGAAGTCTTCTTCTAATCTTGACCAAGTTGAGAATGGCAGAATTGTGTTTGGTTGGAACCCCAGTGTGTGGGATGTTCAAATCATTTTCCAGATGGATCAATTGATGACGGCTAGCTGTATTAACAATGGGGGTCTCCAAATTGTTGTCTCGGGAGTGTATGGCCACAATTCTGAGACGTGTAGACACATGTTGTGGGAAACGATGGCAATAGCAAATCAAAAGGAGCTTCCACAACTGTTTGTGGGTGATTTCAACCATATTAGGAAAGCGGGAGAGAAGAAAGGTGGCCTACCGGTTCCCGATTCTAGTTTGGCTCATTTTAATGATGCGGTGGATGCAGCGGGTCTGATAGAACTCAATATGAATGGGGGAATTGTCACTTGTCACAACAAACAAGCGGTGCATAGAAGAATAGCCAACCACTTGGACTGGGCTCGTGTGAATGAAGCTTGGTTGGACATCTTTCCTCATGCGTGTGTGCAGCTTGGGGGACATATTAATAGTGATCATGCGTGGCTGTTACTGAACCTTTCGTAGGATGATAGCCACAAAAAGAAGCCGTTTAGATTCTTCAATGCCTGGATGGACTGGCTGAGCTGCAAAAACATCATAGATGATGTGTGGAAGGAGGGGGTGAGTGGAAACCCTTTGTATGTGATGGCGGAGAAAACTAAGAGGACCAAACTTGCACTGAAAAAGTGGGAAAAAGGGCTGTCCAATATCAAGAATCTTGCTGCCAATGCTAAAATGGAACATGAAGAAGCGGCGATGAAGCTTATATATGATCCTCTGAATAGCTTGCTTATGGAGAATCAAGAGACCACTGCAAAAAGGCTAAACCAACTTGAGAAAGCACAGGAAATCTTCTATTGGCAAAGAAGTAGATTTAATGGATAAGGGACGGGGACAGAAATACCCACACTTATCACTTGGCGATAAAAAAGAATGATATGAAAGATTGCATACACACTCTTCATAGAGCATATGGCTCTATTGCCCGCTCCCCTGGTGATGTAGCTGAAGAAGCGGTTGGGTTCTTCTCTGAGCTGTATAATGCTGCAGGGAGTCGCGTGGAACATCAATGCAAGCTACCCCCTCGTCGAGTCACAGAGCAAATGAACAGAGACCTTTGTGGCCCGGTTTCTGAAGATGAAGTTAAAGAGGCACTTTTCTCTATTGGTTCGTCCAAGGCACCGGGTCCGGATGGCTTCAACGCCTATTTCTTTAAAGAGATGTGGGAGACGATTAAAGAAGATCTTTGCAGGGCAGTGAGATGGTTTATGGTGGGAGGACAGATGGTGAGAAGCATCAATCATGCCTTTATTAGGCTCATCCTGAAAAAGAGTGTGATTGAATCGGTCGCGGATCTAAGGCCGATTGCTTGCTGCAATGTGACTTACAAAGTAATTGCCAAACTTCTTAGCCAGAGACTGAAGAAGATTTTGCCTGATATCATATCCCCTTCTCAGTTGGTGTTTGTCAAAGGGAGAAATATGTATGATAGTACACTCCTTGCTTCCGAATTCTTATTGGGCTTTGGTAACAAAAATGGTTTGCGGAAAGCCTGTGTGAAACTTGACATTGCTAAGGCGTACGACCATGTTTGATGGGCTGGTCTAAATCGCATTTTGCTCGAGATGGAGTTTTTCATCAGATGGGTCAGACTGATTATGGAATGTGTCTCATCTACTTCCTTTTCTATGCTGGTTAATGGTGTTCCTTTTGGGATGTTCAAAGCGACGAATGGTCTAAGACAAGGTGACCCCCTGTCCCCGCTTTTGTTTACCCTTGTTATGGAGGCACTTTCGGTGTTAGTGGATGAAGCAATCGATAACAAGAAAATGATGACGTTTACGCAAGGTGGAATTAGAGTTTTACCACACCTCATTTTTGCAGATGACATGCTTTTCTTTCTTTATGGTATAGTGAAGTCTTTGAAGCATTTGAGAAAGGTGCTCTGTTCGTATGGGAAGCTTACTGGTCTCTTCATAAGCGAGCTGAAATCTAAAGTCTTCCTATCTAGATCTTGTGATGCGAGAAGAGGCAGACTAAAGGATGCGGTCAGGCTTCCAATTGGCACGCTTCTGACTAAATATTTGGGGATCCCAATCAACAGTGGCGTTGCCAAGGGTAGAGACTTTGCGATGTGTGTTGATAATCTACGGGACACTGTGGCAAAGTGGATGGGCATTCGACTTTCGCTCGTGGGGCGGATGGTCCTTGTTAGATCGGTGATTATTCCCAAAGTCAGATTTTGGTGCAATCAAGCCGAGATATCGAGGTTCATTCTAGATAAAATGAGATCTATTGCTTCCTCCTTTATTTGAGGGGGTAAACACCATGCCGTTGCTTGGAGAACCATGGCGAGAAGCTACAAGGAAGGAGGCCTTAATATCTCTGATCTGCTGTCCATTGTGGATCTTGCTACATACAGAAGAATTGATCGTTTCCTAACCAGCGATACCTCCTTGTGGGTGATCTGGATGAAACAACGATACAGGGAAAATCTAGACATTAGCACAATGAATAATAAGTCCAAAGTGTGGAGGGCCATGGCTAGAGGATGGATTACCGATGCTAGTGACTATGTTCATGAGTTGGGGAGGTAGACGCTAAGGGATAAAGGGAGAAAGCCGTGGCAGTATTTATCTTTCCATACACCATAGGTTCCTTGGTTCGAAATGATGTGGAATAAGTACCACATACCGAAATGGAGTTGCTGCTTGTACCGATGCAACCTTAAGAAGCTTCCCACCTTTGATAGAATCAGATCTTGGGGCCTTGATGCAAGGATAGAGTGCAGCCTTTGCAATCTACATGAAGAAAGCTATCAACACCTCTTCTTCGAGTGTCCTTACACCAAGTACCTCTGCTGCAGATGGAGCCTGAAGATGGGATGGGGTGGAAATCCCCCCACCTCCCTGGAGGAGGTTATACTTTGGATCATGGAGAAAAGCACAAAGGGGAGACATTTTGCTGGTCTTAGTCTAGATGGGATGTGCTTCTTTATTTGGGAGGAAAGAAACCAAAGAGTTCATGGTATGGGGGAGCGTGATAATCTGAGCGCTTTTAACTATTTTGTAAATAATCTGGGCAAGGTGGTTAAAGCTAGGCCTAAGATTGGTATGGGGATAGATAGTAAAGTGATGAGACAGTGGGGTTTTGTTGATTTACACCCACTTGTATAGTATTTGGGGAAACCCTATACTTAACTTTTTTGGTTTATAGTGACATTTTACCTGCTCAAAAAAAAATCATCACTTTATTTACAACCTGTCACAACTTTTCTAAGGAAGTTGTAACCCGACACAACCCACCTCCTTGAGGTTCTTTGCACGATATGGCCTTTTAAAAAAGTTCAAAAAACGATATGAGACTCCTCCTATGGATCCTTGGCCGATAGGCACTCATATATAAGCTTTTCAACTTGATACAACTCAAGTTAGGGTTTCATATTCAACCCCTTTCTTGGTCATTTCATCACCAAGATAACCATCATTCATAATTGACTCAAACATGGTTTATAATTCTTTATATATCCTGTACATGATACTAGGAGGGAGTAGGGACACTCTAGAGGTGGTAATTTGCATATCAACCCCACATTTTGGGTAAATTACAATTTGTACCAAAATTGGTACACAAGTCAGCAACATTATTCAAACAAGTTCAAACTTGGAATTTAGGTTTTCCTCAAGCCACCACTTAGAATCATTCTCTATATTATGATGCTAAAACATATAGGGCACGTTCAACATGTGACATATTGCAATATAACCCATCATCTTGGGTAAATTGCACTTTGGTCCAAAACAAAGGAAAATTGCTCAAACAACATTCAACCTGGACCAAACTTGAAACATAAGTGTTTCACATGATAACAAAACACCTTAGAGCATTATATTAAAGTTCTAAGCAACTTACTTAGCCAAAACAAATATGGTTACCTCATAACCTAGGTCTGGGTCGTTACAAGTTATAAACCCCTAACAAGGATTTTGTCCCCAAAATCCTAGGTAATGGGAGACAAATATTATTCATTCATTATATCATCAAGTCTCCACATAACATCTTAATGTCATGGAGATGCCATAGAACTTTGATCAACACAAAGTTCTTCCACACATGGTTATCATAGAATTGGTCACCCAGGACACATACTCCACTGTCTTTTTCATTATTGACTGTAGAGTCAACTCTGTGTCAGGTAACCCTTTTCTTAGTTGGAGAAGAATTATACATACCTTATTTAACTCAGGTGTCAAACCTCTCTGATTTGTCACCTTTCTCAGCTTACAACTTTATGTGACAACATTCTTGATTATGAGGAGTCTTCCATATTCCTCATTCAATTTAGCATTTCACTTTCAAGAAAAGACCAGAGTTACGTTTTGTCACCCACTTGTGACTACAAGTTTTATCATATATCTGTTGTGCCATCTAATCTGCTGACACAACATTAAATTTTCTTATGACTTGTACCAACTATCTCATTTTTTGTATTCTCTTGTCATAAGGGGAGGTTACTTATCAATTAAGAGCTTATCTTAGAGGTATCTGTAGATGTTATGTATAGGTTTCCTTAACAGATCTAGATAGGGGTATTCTAAGGAATTATTTTTCACTTGATAAGCTTTTCCCACAATGATTTTACAATTGTTCCTTCAATTAATACATCCTTATCAATGTTATGTTTATGCAGAGCATAAACCCCTAACATATGATGTTCATACTATTTTATGTAACTAGACTGATTTCACAGATGGCCATTCCAGGTAACCAACATAAATAAGATGATTAGGAGTTATATTTTTACTTTGTCACATCACCTGATACTTCTTAGATACCAGAATTCCTTACCTTGGTATATGTCACATGTGTCAAAAACACATCACGTCCTCATCATTTCCATTTCTCTGTTGTTTTTACCAAAGTCACACATGTAATAGGATCTTCCTTTCATCCTGGGACATTATTTATTACACATATCTTTATCTCAGAACCAAGGTCCAAGATGAACTAATACTTTTCTTAAATATCCATCAATTGGACACTTTTAACTCATGCACATCAAGTGTCATAAGACCCACTTGATTGCCATGTCTCTGAAAGGATAGAACACAAAGAAACATATTCCTGTTATCACCCCATCATTAGCCAGGGTTGTTTATCAAAGAGAAGAGATTATAATATTCTCTGATTATTGCATGAACTTTCAACTATTCATGAGTCATTTACTCTTGTTTCATCCTAGGTTCCTTGCCATTAGCATAGGAATTATAAGGATGATTACATGTCATTATTCCTTTCTTTGTTATTGTCTAACATGTTCATGAGCATTTTGTGATTTTATCACATTTCCCATTTTCACATTATGGAAAAGATCTTTACTATTCACATAGATTTTATCAAATAGGGATCATCTCCCTTGTTCTCATTCTCTTATCATGAGGATTATATTTTTTTACTTCCTTATGCACACAGATTGATCTGAGACCATCTCAGATTCCTCTTTCTTGTACTTAGGATGTGATACAATTATCCATACCATATTTCTAGTTTTATTATACTCACTAGATTGTCTCAAAATGACTACTTGATCAGAGTAATAAAAAAGATAACAATCTAAGAGTTCCATACTTGCCCTATCTCCAATAATTATATACCTGGACAGGGTATACAAGTACTGAGATTAGATAGTATGCACTTTATTTACTATCATGTTCCTTACTTTTCATATCATTATAAACACATGATTCACATTCCTAGATTTTCTCTAGACATCACTTCGATATCTCATCCTCTTTCACACAGATAAGAGCAATTATAAAGCATTTAAAAGAATACTGAACATAACATAAATTCTAATTCTCATCATTTCTTCCCTATGTCCCCATAGGACAATCAATAGGGAAATCCATAACAACAATCCTTTTTAGGATTATCAGATAGCATCAAGATAAGGCATATCGAAATGAAAAAGCTCTACCCGACTGTTACCCCTCGCGGTCATCCACCACTTTAGGTTGACTCAACACATAGAGTCTAGTTGTTTCATGTTGTTACTCTTGCCTTTTTATGTTATTGGGCTGTAACTTTCGTAAGCCCTGTCAAGTCTACCCCGATTGTTGAGTCATTTCCTCCCTTCTTTTCAAAGAAAAGAGTTTAGTATGCTCAACATGTACATATCTATATCATGTCTTGTCCTCGTACCAGGGTCTTATCAGTCTTATCACCGATGTAGAGACTAAGACATGGGTTCTTACAGGTGGAAAGTTAGGACCTTTGCCTTTACTTAGTGGCTACTGCCTTGGTACACTAGACATTTATTGCACTGGTGGAACCAAAAGCTTTGGATTTTTAGAAAAACTAGGCACATGTCTCTAGAATTGTAGAGACATTACCTTAATTCTCAGTTTATTGCCCCTTCTTGGGCACTGCCATCACATATATACTATCTGTCTAAACTTATGGCAGAGTCTACTTTCTCACCATAAGTTAATCTTTCCCACATTTTCCACTGTTCCAACATGCATATGTCATTCAGGAACCCTTTCAAAGCCCAAAGTTTCCGTATTGAGGACTGATAACCTAGGTTGTATTACTACTATCCAGTCTACTATATGTATCACTGTTGTCTTAACCTGCCTATCAAGAGCATAAACATAGGATTCTCTATCCCGATCGGGTCATGATGGGAATTCTCAGGCACTCATTCTTCTCTTGCCTGATCCCTTGCACCCTTTCTTGGTGAAACAACATTGCTCTCACCAATGTATTCCTTGTGTTCCCCAGTCATTTATAAACTTTACCCTTTCCTCTGCATAAGCATAAGTCACTATAGGGTATACTGGGGGACACTAACACAGACTCAACACCTTAGTCCTATGTCTCTGTAGACTCAGCGAACCTTAAGCTCTGATACCAAAATTGTAACGACCGACAAACAAATCGTTACTAATTAAGCATAATTAAACATAAATAGCAGATTAACAAAAATCACTAAAAATTAAAACCATTTTACAAAGAGATCCATTTCTAGGAAAACTCTTTAAGGAAGAACCAAAACCTTATATACAACCTTGTTCACATTGTACATACATTGTACCATCCTCATCTCTAAGGTTACATATAACAATTTCTTTGCCAAACTATACATGAAGCAACATAAAACCTCAAGGCTTACAAGCCAAAACCTCAGATCGTTCATGAAACCATAATGAACCAAATCCAAGGACCTGAGAGTACAAAGACGACACATAGGACTTCTATCTACAAGCAACAACAGACAGTACACTCAACCTGAGCTGTCACTGCTATCCCAGCTATTATTCCTCCTATGTAGAAAGATATTCTCCACTTGTGTATGTCCACCTAAAAAAATGTGGATCCCACGGGGTGAGACAATTGTCCCAGCGAGAGATATAACTCTCCACCGACCATATTATTAACATAGAGTTAATATTTGTGAATGAGCAGAGGTTCTTTTATGTTAACAGGCAGTATTAATCATGGTATGATCAGAATAAGATAATCTCCTTTCTTAAGGAGAACATTGCATCTACCCATGGTAGAATTATAAATCATCTATATACTTTACAAGGAATGTAAAGAAACATAAATATCATCTATCAACTTAAGATGTATAAAAGAAATATAACATCATCCAATGATTTTTGTATTCCATCCTTAAGCAAACATGCTATACAACTGATTACATTTTACAATCACACTTATGCCCTGAGGAGATGAGATATACCTCTCATCTCCAACCGACCACTGTGAAGTCAAAATCGGTACCATACAAGGTCAATGGCAGAGCCAGCTGCCAAGACCTCCCTTGTCTCGGCCAGTCCGAGACCACAGATAGGACATCTCATGTCACTGCTAAATAGCTTTCAAGGGTATACTGGCAACTTCTCTATATAGAGCTACAACGTCAACTGCACTCTCTTCGGGAGAGAAAGATCTTGTGTTTATCTAACATCCATCCCGGCCTTCATCATCGAGAGATTCATGATTCATCCATCCCGACACATATAATGAAGGATTGAGATATCTCATGTTTATCTCACGTCAATCCAACATTAGGGCGTACATATATTTTTGCCCATCACCCCCGCATATTCAAAAATATGCGGTCTCAGGGTTATGCCGCGGAGCAACCCATTTCACCATTAAGGATGAGACCTGACACTGAATGGATCTCTGGTCAGGGCACTACATGATGAGATTCCACTTGGTTAGTTAAGTACATTACTGTATTATTTTAGCATCAGACAAGTTTTCAAACATGAATTGTTATGACAAATGCTACAAAGAAAAGTATAATACATCTATCAAGTACTTTTCAAAACTTTATATAACATTAGGATCTCAATCCCTTATCTCATTACTAGAAATTCTCATCCCTTAACATTATCATCATCATGATTATAGATCTAGGTATTCAAACCCTTAGTTCATCACAAAACATTATTAATACCTCTAGGTCTTAGGACCAAGGTATATTTGATACTTTCTACACAAAAATCTCACATGGCTCAAAAATCCCATTAAGTATCTGGTCACCTCTCACTAGGAAAAAAATTATCACATGGCTCACAAGGACATTACATCTTGTCACCTCTCACTAGGTAACAACTTATTCACATGGCTCACAAGGCCATTACATCTTGTCACCTCTCACTAGGTAACAACTTATTCACATGGCTCACAAGGCCATTACACATCTTATCACCTCTCACTAGGCAACAACTTATTCACATGGCTCACAAGGTCATGAATCATCTTGTTATACAAGTATTGAACATGCCTTACAAGGCTTATGCAATAAAAGAATTACAACCTTCCCATCATTAGGGTTAGGGTTTCCCTTTCTTATCGATTAGGGTTTTCTCTTACATATCATCATCCTTCATTAGGGTTAGGGTTTTCCATTATTAACCATTTAGGTTTTCAAGATCATATTATCAATAATCAAACCCTAATTCATTGCTCCACACATCTAGGAGCAAACTTTGATAGCTTAAGTATTCAATCATACTTATTTATTCTCATCATTTATCATTAAATAAATATCAACAAAAGGTATGAGATCCTCTCACATCCTTACCAGAACATGACTACATCATAGTTTTTAACTTGTCTTAACCCTTTCTCAAGGTATATTAGCCTACACTTATCAAAGTGCATTAAACTCATTACATCTCAATGCAACAATTTGCATAACACACTTCATGTGTTACTCATCTAAGTATATTGGATTTAGGGTACATCAAGGTGTATCAACCTTGAGGTGCTAGATGTGATACCTATCATGTCTTGATGTATCACTTCCCTCATCACTTTTATATTACTTAAGTTCAATAGCTTATCTTGTATTAGGGTATGTCCCGTCCTAATACTTTATCCACTATCCATCATATTAATCTTGTAAAGTATTGGCCATAAGTCACACACTTGAATTACCCAAATATTATCAATTGATATGGACTCATCTCAGGTTAAGGCATTGTTGATATAAGGTTGTCCATTATCAACCACTTTAGATGTTTCACCTATCAAGGTATTAGCCACACCATTACTTGGTGTTACACTCATCACTTCTAAGAGTGTCTTGCCCTCACCTTTACAAGGTGTCTCGGGTTAGAGGTGTGCATGTGTTCATCATATCAGGTTGAAGGTGTATAAACAATCATCATATCGGGATAGAGGTATATGACCATCATCCAAATTGGGCTAGAGGTGTTTGTATGTGTTACCCATGTCATGCATGAGGTATTAAACCATCACCATGTCGGGCTAGGGGTGTATTCAATCACCATATCGGGTGGCTCACCATCTAGTGTTGGCCGTGATGGGTTAGGGTTTCACCTTATTAACCATTTAGGGTTTCAAGATCACATTATAAAGGATCAAACCCTAATTCACACCCGTCACATATTAGAATAATTAATGTATGCACATTTATTATACAAGTATGAGTTTCTCTCTCATCCTCCATAGGATGTTGATTACTCCATACTTTATTAAGTTGGCTCAACCTTTCCTTTAAGGTACATTAGCATACTTAATCATTATTCATTAAACTCCATGCCTCTTAATGTATGACTTGATATAAAACACTCCATGTGTTACTACATCAAGTACATTGCAATTTAAGGTACTTCCACACCCTATCGGTTTGGAGGTGTGTGTGTGCTTGCTCCCTCCATAACGGTTTGGAGGTGTATGTATGCTAGCTTCTACCCCATATCAGATTGAAGGTGCTTGTGTGCTTGCTTTTGCCCCATAAGGAATTGAAGGTGCTTGTGTGCTTGCTTTTGCCCCATAAGGAATTGAAGGTGCTTGTGTGCTTGCTTTTTCCCCACAAGGAATTGAAGGTGCTTGTGTGCATGCTTGTGCCCCATATGGAATTGAAGGTGCTTGTGTGCATGCTTGTGCCCCATACGGAATTGAAGGTGCTTGTGTGCATTCTTGTGCCCGATATCACTTTTGAGGTGTTTGCTTGACCTCATATCGTGCAAGAGGTGTATACTACACCACCATATCGTGCAAGAAGATATACAGTGATATCCATATCATTTTAGTGAAGTAGGTGCATCACCATATCGGGTTAGAGGTGCTTGCTTGTGTGCTTGCACCCGATATCACTTTTATAAAGTGATACCATCTTCTTTAAGATCTAGACCTTAGTTATAACTATTATAGTTCATGGAAATAGGTCTAAGAAACTACTAGAACTCATAAAGTCATCAACTATTCTAGGAAATTTCGGAATTAAAAGTAATTCATTAAGTATAGCAATTTAGGTGATGAATAATAACATGGTTGAGTTCAAGTTATATAACCTACCTTAAGAACGACTTCAAAGCTCCAAGATCCAAAGCTCCACGTTCCTAAGGTTGAAGATGACTTATCAAAAGTCCAAGGCTCGTTCACAACTCCTTCATATACAAGGAATTACCATGGATAAGCAATTGGTGAAGAAGAAAAGAAAGGAAGATCATAACCCTATAATCATACTTCAATCCAAGGTTGAAGATGATCATTGCCTCACCTTAGGGTTGAGTATGAGCTCCTTATTGCTCCTTAGCACCATTTAACGATACCATACTAGTCTTGCAGGATATGCCACCACCCATGCACGATATGACACTCACTTATGATCAAAACACTTCACTATGGGTGATATCACCCTATATGGCCAATATCACCTACTTGGCCAATATGCTTTTGCTATGGGCGATATCCAAGGACCTATTCCCTATATCTTTTCACTCTTGCACGATACAAGGATTCTATGCACGATACCATATGGTAGGAGGGTGGTAAGGGTCGAAATATTCCACTAATGGGTGAAACTAGGGGTATATATACTTGTTGTTCATGAAGGAGTGTAAAAATGAGGTGTCATCATTTTGAGCTAGTAGGTGCCACATGTCCATGCATGGATGACACGTGTACATGCATGCATAAAAATTTATCTTTTCTTGAAAAACGGTTGAGGATCATCTAGGGATAAAGATTCATCCATTACATATCCCTTTGATTAAGATATATCAATTAATTCATCATTTTATTCACAACCCATCACAACTTTTCTAAGGAAGTTGTAACCCGACACAACCCACCTCCTTGATGTTCTTTGCAAGATATGGACTTTTCCAAAAGTTCACAAAACGATATGAGACTCCTCCTATGGCTCCTTGGCTGATATGCACTCATATATAAGCTTTTCAACTTGATACAACTCAAGTTAGGGTTTCATATTCAACCCCTTTCTTGGTCATTTCATCTCCTAGATAACCATCATTCATAATTGATTCAAACATGGTGTCTACTTCTTTATATATCCTCTAAATGATACTAGGAGGGAGTAGGGACACTCTAGAGGTGATAATGTGCATATCAACCCCACATTTTGGGTAAATTACAATTTGTACCAAAATTGGTACACAAGTCACCAACATTATTCAAACAAGTTAAAACTTGGAATTTAGGTTTTCCTCAAGCCACCACTTATCATCATTCTCTCTCTTATGATGATAAAACATATAGGGCACGTTCAACATGTGACATATTTCAATATAACCCCTAATCTTGGGTAAATTGCACTTTGGTCCAAAACAAAGGAAAATTGCTCAAACAACATTCAACCGGGACCAAACTTGAAACATAAGAGTTTCACATGATAACAAAGCACATTAGAGGATTATATTAAAGTTCTAAGCAACTTACTTAGTGAAAACAAATAGGGTTACCTCATAACCCAGGTCAGGGTCATTACATATACCATATGAGTACCTACCATATAGGTGATGGAGAGAGAATCCCAAGATCCAGAGGAGGTAAGGAATGTTAGTATGTTGTAAAGCCTCATGATGGGTTGGGGTTCCCTGCATAAGGCTCTAGTGGTTTCTTATGAGGAAGAGAGAGTTGGGTAAGATATTTCATGAGTAGATATCTATGAAGAGAATGCCATATCATGTTTTGTTTAAGTATGTGCTTGTGTGGCAAGATCTTTTGAAGTTTATGATCTATACTAATGAAGTAGACTTGAGAACCCTAGAATAAAGAGGGAAGACAAGTCTGGTTCATATAATACTCATAGAGTTGAGTGAGCTCATAGAGATTGAGCATGACACCTCCCCCAGGTAATGGGTTAGGGGAACCTTAGTTGGACTTTTTTGAGATATGTTGGACAAGCCACTCATATAAATTTTTTTACCACAACCATAATATAAAATATGCATGAAAATGATCTAACCTTGATATGTGATATATGTATATGACATGATGGAAAACTTATAAATGGTTTAATAGTTATCTATCTATTATTTTCTAGCCATATGCATGAATTATGATAATGTGAAATAGATGGCTAAGATCAGGATAAATCTATAGTGACATTTACAATCGAATATGAGAAAGTGATATGAGATAATATTCATGATAGACATTGAATTTGATTATAGTTGACATGAGGAATATGTGATACTTAAATATCTCTTATTCAAGGTACGCTTCACCTCTTACTTGGCCTATATAGTATATTATATTATGTGTGTACAAAATACTTAGTGTCTGATATTGGATGAAGTAATTATTCTTGTATGCTATTTTTCTAGATGTTCTATATAAATAGTCCTGAACATATGAAACATAATATATATGTCCCATTATATCCAAGCACTTCAATTGTTTGGTAGTAGATCACATTGTGTAATGATCCAACTCTTTGGTAGTAGATCATAAGGGATTAATACATTCAAATCTTGGGTAGTAAATGAAAATATAATGGAAAATATGCTTGAAAGACATGATATCATTTGTTAAATATGTCTTTGTTCAAGTATGGTTTTGTTATATTTTGTTATGACCGAGTATTAGTTTTATTTTTCCTGGGTTAGGACCTTTCCTAGAAGGGTGAGTTAACCAACAAATTTAATAATTGAGGTAACCTTGAATGCCACCTAAATCTTTAAAGCTTAAGTATATGAAGCATGAAACCACATATATTGAGTATATTGCTTTGGACCCAAGTATGCCATATCTGAAGGACACAAGGAAAGGTCATTGAGGAAGTGGCTGATAATATGTGACGAAGCACATGATAGAAGGTCACTGAGAAGACCATGCCTAGGAGGGAAGGTTGCCATGATCCCAATGTAGGGACATAAAGTGAAAAATGTGCACCCTAAGAGATGGACGAAATCAGGGTTAAATAAATTATATAGAAAATAAATTGCTTGAACATTGTTAGAAAACTTTAACATAAATGTGTAATTATATAAATTTATGTCATCTAAATAAACCCTTGGTAGGGTAGAGACATAATTCAACCCTAAGGTCAAGTAGGGATGATTAAAGGTACATAAGACTTATGATGTAAGGAGGAGATCCTGATCTAAGTACATAAAATTGTGGGATCAGGTGATAACCCTTCATGAGTTCAAAGGGTCAATGAGAGAGGCACTCCATAAAGTACATAAGACCCTCAGGGGTCAATGAGAAGATCATTGAAAGGTACTTGTACCCCTAGACACTTGAAGGCAATGACTAAGGATAATGATAAAGGTATGTAAATGTCAAGAATGCAAGAATTCATGTAATAATGGTTGATTAAAATCTTAAAGGAAAATTTTGCATATGCTCAAGAATTCTGAGAAAATCACTTTCTATGTGAGTGCATGATTTTAAGAAAAATTGGGGAAATAAAATATATTCATGATGTGGACTCATTGTTGAGAGTAACTTAAATGAAATTTGGATTAGGAGATAATTTGTGGTTACACCATCTCTACTCTTGGAATGGGATGAACTATGAATATGGGCTGCAACCAAATGCTTATTTTATCTTGTTAAGAGTGTGAGAGATTTGGTAGACACATGTTATGCAGAAAAAATTGATATATGAGGATGAATACCTATGTTGAAATTTAATGACATAATCTAGGGTTTGAGGTGCTACCTCACCCTTATGTGATCTTTTATATAAATAATAATTTGGAATCCTAGGTGAAAAGGTAGTCACCAAGTGAAATTGAAGTAAAAAATGAATATGTAATTACAAATTGATAATGAAATCATAAGTGAAAATGTAATCACCAAGTAATAATGTCATGCAATGAACAAGGATGCAAAAATATACCAGAATTTGAGTTCCAACCTAAGTAATATGAGAGATTTAAATATCAATAAAAGTTATGAAGGATAATATGGATAAAACCTATATCTGAAAGGTTCCTAGTATGATTAAGGTAATATAAGTTCTCAATCACCTTAACCTTTTTGGGTTTGAATTTTTGGGACAAAATTCCTTTTACGGAGGGATGAATGTAAGATCCTCAAATTTTGGTAAATTTGAATTCTATTAACATGGGGCTTGAGTTGATAAGCGAATTAGACTATTAAGGTTATCTTAAATACACTTTGTGGCATGGGTTCAACCCATGGCCCGAGTGAGTCCCATGAGACTATTTGATTTGCAAATAGCTCCTCATAGCAAAATTTTAATAAATAAAATGAATTCATGCATGATTGATAATGTCTTTATGGGTTATTAGATAATTGAAATATGGAATAATAGACAAGTTTCCAAAATATCGTAAGATATGTTGTCATTTAGATAATTAACAGAGTAATTATCTAACCCTGACTTGCAATGCAAGTTATGGACATCAAATAAAGATATTTTGATCTGATTTTCAGAACACTTGGACATATTAAGGAACATAAGATAATTATTGAGTTTGAAATAAAAAGGAATTTCCATTTGCGATGTGTTATATTTTTAAAGATATACTTGAAAGGCAAGTTTTGTGTATGAGGGTCACTACATTAAATCCCAATATATATATATATATATATATGAATTGGGAAAAGTTTTAGTGACTTACCCCCCAAATTTCATAGCAAAAAGGTTGTCCTAGTGGCCTATGGAAATCTGTGAAGAGAGAGGGACCTACATGTAATTATTGTATATGTTTCTATTTTAGAAATCTATTAATATGTTTCTGACTTTAGTGCAATGCAACTGTGCGCCTGTTGATGCGTCACATTGGGGGTGGTCGTTGGATCAAGAATCAATGATGTATTTGTTGTCTCCTAGTTGATTCTGAATGGGGAAATGAGTAACAGTTCCATGATCTTTCCTTGCCTCTTTCTCTCTCAACTCTTAAACTTTTTCCTTGGTTCTTCCTCTATTAGATTTAGGAGAGAGAGAGATGTACACATCAACCTATAAAATTGCTGCCAAAGTGCCAATTTCAGAAGATGCCCAAATCTTTGTCGAGTCAGGATTGTAGGGAAACCTTGAAACCCTTAGAGTTCTACCTCCCATACCTATATAAGGCATATGATAGTTCACCCATAACCTCTAGAGCATACCTCTTCTCTCAATTGATCTTGAAACTCTCTAAACCATGCCACCGAGCTTCTCCCCCGTACTCTGGTAATCTCAACGTCACCCCTCAAACTAGATTGTCTCTAGTCAATTTGCTTGAACAGGAGTTATGAGGAGAGACCACAAAGGTTATCCAAACTTCACTGAAGAATAAGGAAGCCTTGAAGTGCATCGTGGATCTATGACCCTAACAACATTCAGATCCAGATCAAAAACACTATTGATTCCATTTGGGATTGTTAAAAACTTATGGACATTCACCAAAGACCCTCATAGACATTTACTAACTTTCAAAACACCTCCAATACTAAAAATGGTCTCCCCCTAATTCCTTGTTTATTCAATCATAGTTATCCCCATAACTTTCTCCTCCTATCACCATTTGCATTCACATAGAGTTGGTCATTTCTAGTTAAGACTGAAAAAGGCACCCATTTAATTGGTTGAGCTTCCCCGACCCAAGAAGCCAGAGTCAATCATTAGTTGACTTTGGGTTGTGGTGGCCATCCATGGCTCAGAGGAACAAAGGGGTTGATCAATCCCCTGGGAGAAATTTCCCCGGTGACCCTACCTGGGTGATCGGTCTAGATCACTATGTAATGGGCAAAAAGGACATCTTTCTATTCCAAAAAATCTGACCCACACTAGTGTCCATCATGACGTGGGATGAGATGGTTAGTAGGCCTGGACTGCGTGTATATGATAAGGATGGGAAGATAATGGCCATGTGGAAATCAGTGACTGGTCCATATAGATATATCTTGCAATAATCCAAGTAATAATTTGATAAATTGGATTATAACAAAAGAATGTATCAAATTGATCACGAAAATGAGTAGAATTTCAAATAAAATATAATTTATGTCTGATTTTGATCATATTTTGAAAGGTATATTGGATATATGATTATGAGATGGTTAATACATGCAAAGTGTAGAATTGGTAATTAAATGGTTGACTACATTAAATGCTTCCGATTCATGTTATAATCTGACATTGGCAAATATAATAAGATCCTAAGATAATGATGATGCTAATGATGTATATTTAGGATTTCTTGGTCAATAACCACATACATTTATAATTAGGTTTATGAATACAATGTATATCTTGTTATGATCTTATACACACAATCTGATCTAAATGTCCATAATAACCTAATATGTTAATCTGATGACTATCTAAGTCCTTGATTCATTTTGGATAATAATTATCATGATTGATAGTTCTAAGTCATTAATATGATAATTAGGGTTGAGAACCTAATCTTCTATGTCATTGTGATCTTGAGTGACATAATCAAATATAATTTCTCTAAATGATCTAAAATGCTTAACTTAATAATTCAGATTTCACCTACTGTCTAATGTGGGTTTATGACTCTAATAAATCATTATGCGATGGAATTAGGGTTTGGTGCCCTTATTCCTTATCCAAACTCTAAACAAGCCTAAACCCTAAATTAGGACCTAAGTAGGGTTTAATCTAAATAATTTGATTGATGGAACTTTTGGGTATACATACATGCATATAATGTTGGTTTATTATGTTAAATGATTGGATGTTTGGATATATGCTTGAAGTACATGTTGCATGATTTATACATGGAAACAAGATACATTGTTACTTATGATAACTGATCTAATCGAATTATGATGCTTTTTGAAGTTTCATGAATGTGTTTCCATTAACTTGCTTGGTCGTTTGTTCACTTAGTGCAAACCATAATGCCCTATTTGTGTCACCATATATGAACATAACTTTCTCTAACCCAATATTCTATCTTTGAAGGGTTGAATGCACATGTGGTAGAAAGAAAGTCATTGTGTAGATGACTGGTGACCAAGCCTAGAGAGAAGGTCACTAATAGGTCAAGCCCAAAAGGGAAGGCTGACATGATACCAAGCCTGGGTGAGAAAAGGTATGAGATTTCACTACAAGGATATAACCCCTAGCAAGAGGGTACACCACAAATACTACCCCTTGTGAGAGGGTATATCACATACATTACCTCCATTGAGAGGGTATACCACAAATATTGAGCAATTATTGGCTGAGAAGTTAAACAAAAAAATGCTAGTTCAATTATCTAATAATAAGTGTGAATATGTTTGTTTATGTTGTTATACCTACATGAACACATTGTGGTTGCACCACATACACAATATAGAAATATGTTGACCATATTTTATTTGTTGACATGTTTGGTAAACTTCTGTATATGAAGTTATCAAGACATGGTGAATCAGATGAAATCAATTGAAGTCATTATAGATATTCAGGATGATTAGATAGAGGTAACACTTCTTCTCAATGTACCCATTCTCATGTAAAGTTTATGTAACTCCTAGAGGAGCATAATTATACATCATGCAAATAATGTTATTGAAATGAATATAATTATTTTCTATTATTTATAATTTTCTAAATCTAGATCCTAGAAATCTTAGGCTGTGGATTTTGACTTTAAGGTCCTTCCTTTGTTAGGGGACACTGAAATGTAATGGTCATTACAAGATGAACCAAGGAAAAAAACTTTAGGATAGATGGGGATGTCCATTTTTCTATAGGAAGTGGTCCTTTGGTAATAATTGGATGTAACATTCTCTTTGTAGTACCAACATTGAGGAGAGGAACTATATAACGAGAATCATCTTGAGATAGTATGCTTTCCCACTATTATATAATGACTCAATTTGATATATCATACATAAGAAATAAAAGTACATATTTTCAATCATAATTATTAGTGTGTTTGGGTTTGATTGATTTATTCCTCAATAAAATTTAAATGATAAACATTCTCATCATAGTTCTTACAAAAGGAAACATAAAGAGAATAACATGGATAATTCATTAAACATCTTGAGACAAAGTTGATTATCTATGTTCCAAAACATGGAAACATATATATGAATATATAAAGCTAATGATCATCTTATATTTGACACCCCACCATATCTTACTCTTCGCTTTCCTTGTGCTCTAAGTCTCTGGTTGCTACTTCACTTCATACTCCTCACTTGCGGACATCTCGTCTCTCGAAATGCAAGGGAAAATGGAAACACGTTAGAGTAAGTGGCATTGAGTAACATTATATAAGATGAAATATAACTATACTTTTGAGAAAACATGAACTAGACATTGTACATATTGAATACTTTTCACCTTATCTTTATCTATATATCTCTTTATCATTGACATTAACATTTTTGGTTGATTAAGTTGTTCTCTTTTTCCCATAATATCATTCTCAGAAGCTTGATACAATACATTGCTCTCATGTGCTTGATAAATAACATTGCTCTTAGGAGCTTGAATCTATAACATTGCTCTCAAGAGTTTGAATATGACATTGCTATCAAGAGATTAATATGTAACATTGATATAAGGAGCTTGAGTATAACATTGCTCTCAAGAGCTTGACCTGTACTAAAATGGCAAATAACTAGGAAGGAACTATCATAAATAGACTATCTTTTCCTTGACATTAATCTAGATCATAATAACATGGAACATTGAATCGTACCTAAGAAAGTGTGCATGTCATTATCATAATCATAATATAGAAACATTATACTAAAAATTATAATATGATTGATGATTAATTTTCTTACAAGCATTCATTATAACTATATACTTTATATCATTATAATTGATTATCATAACCATTAGCGAATAAAAAGCCCTTAACTAGTACATGATACTCAGAGTGCATGATGTAATTACTAATTGGATAAGAAGTCTTATCAAATCTCCTAAGGTTTGTAGAAACCCTAATGCCCTAAAATTAACATAGTTCCAAATAATCTTGGTCTTCATTATCACCTAAATGCCAGATTTGGGATCTTAGGAAAAAAGTTCTAATATTAGCTACTAAGAATTTAAAACCATGAAAAACATCGTCTTATTCAAAAACCTTTCCATTGACCATTTTTATGAATTTTTCTAATGATTACTTGATTTATTGAGTATCATTGAAGTTCTGACCAATAAAAATTTAGAGAAAAACAACATAGGAAGTATTATCCAAATCCTGGTCCATCTCAGTTTTGGGCCACTATGAGATGGCCCAATCGAGCATCAGTAGCTAATAAAGATGGCCACTAAGAATGCTTGCATGACAGAAAAGAAAAGGAATGCTAAAATCTCAAAAATACCCATAGGGGGATGATACATAGATTAACTACATAAGGGAAAATCAGGGAAAACATTACCTTGGTTCTTCTTCTTCTTCAATCCACTATAGAAATATCATTAAATGGCAAGAACACAACGATAACCCGAGATTCCAAAAACTTGATTCTAGTTTGCTTCTCTATGAACAGAGGTGCTAAGCACCTTTTTTATCTCTAACCAAAACCAAAAAGCTCAAGCTTGGATCATCCTATGGTCAGGAGCCCAAGATATCCTTCCCATCATGGAGGGGCAGAGGAGGAATAGGGGAAAGTAGTGTTGAGAAATATGGTGGTAGAGCTTGCAGCATAAAAAAATGTACTTGCCATATTCCTTTTAAACAGTAGATCACATCCAAAACTATGTAATGGGAAGAATAGTTAGCGAGGTTATACCTAGTCCTGGATCAAGTCAAACAACAATCCCTCACGGTGGTGTGCGCCTTCCTTCAAGTTGCACTTGGACATCATCAACAACAAATCCTGGTTGATCAACACAGACCACATTTGACCTTGTCCTCCTAGCGGTAGGCAATGACCTCCTTGCCTCTATAGTAGTCCACACGGACCATCAGGAACTCTTTTTGTTCTAGAAGAATAGACAAGAAGGAGTTGTCCCCTTCTGTCGATATACTAGCACCATCTTGCACTCCCACAATTATTCTCCGTTGATGTCCCTCCCTTTATCAGGTAGGAATTTCTCAGGTTCTTTCGATTACCAAATCTAGAAAATACAACAATTTTACGAGCAACTGATGTTGTATCTGGTGAAGCCCCAAATACCTCTCCATTTATAGGAGGGTCAGGGCCAAGGTTCCCAATCTGAGCGGGTGTAGAAGGATCCAAAATTTCCATGAATTTTCAAATCATTCAATTGGAAAAATGATCAGTTCACAGGTGAACCGATCGGTTGGCATGGTGAGCCGATCAATTCAACCCTTGAATCGGTCATTTCATCATGTTTCCCAATCAAAATTGAATTGACAATTAGTTTTTGATTTATTGTCCAACATTAATTTGTTAACCAATCTATTTGATTGGTGTAAAATGGGTAATTAATCTGCCAACCGAACAAGTGACCATCCGGGAAGTTGGTCGACATATGAGCCAGTCATATCACTATGTGAACATGTCGTTCACACCCCAAATTCAACCAATTCAGTTTTAGTCAACCTGACACTTCAACTAATTGGTTCATTACTTGAACCAGTTAGATTAGAGTTCAATTAGTTTATTGTTGTTTAAAATGAATATCTAAACACTTTAGTAATCAAGTTAAACATTATTCATAAATAAACTCCTGTTCCAAGTGTATCCTATGTGTGTAACCCTATAGGTTCCAAGTTACATTGGCAGTGAACGTCCATAACTATTTTATGACATCACAAATAATGAGCGACATCTAGTATTACATAATTTTTACCTAAGTAATTGGAAAGTTGGAGAACAACTTCAACTTACAATATGTGATTGGTGTTATAGTGTTTGTATAGTTCCTTTGTCAATGATATTCAGATTGAACTCATGACATGGAATCATCATCCTCTTCAACATTAAATCTCTATTCTTTGAACCGGAGCAGACTGTCTGATATATATATATATATATATATATAGGATCAATATCACATATTGACTTACATGAGTATGGCCATGCATTTCTCAGTCTCGCTTATCAAGTGGCCATGGTATCATACTCCTGAAGGAGGGACAAATCCTTTTCTACATCACTCACACTCATCCCCATGTCTTATAGTGCAACCGAGCACCACCTTTATTGCAATCCTTATTCTATGTTACAGTGGATGATGTCAAAATACACCGAATGACATGTAATGAGTGTAGTTACTTCAAGTCTAAGAACCGCAATCACCACCAATAATATAAGAGATTTTGACTACCTATTAAGATTTCCATGTATCACTCTTATGGCGGGTCTGTCTGATACACCATTCTCTAACAAGTATCTATTTGTTTGGCTTGATATCACATATCATGACCGATGAGATTATTTCATCAACCAGCACACATTGTAGTCATATGTGTTACTACTGTCTATTAGCCTTCCATAATAATATCTGACTAGGGACATAACAAAAATGTATATACTCTTGACATCCGTAGATCTCATTGTTTAGGTCATCAACCTGAAGACATACGTCATTCAGTAATATAATTCTTTAGACACTTATTCTGTTACATCATTATCTCATAACTGAATTAAATGAATAACTTGTAAGACTTCTTTTATTAATAATCAAATTATTTACAACATATGTCATTACAATAATCATATTATTAGCTCTCTGGGCATACATACCAACATATGCCCATTTGCACTTAGAGCCAATCATCTGTGAATCTTATTCCAAGTGATTTAACATGACCATCATGCTTCTAATATGAAAGTGCCTTTGTTAAGGGATCAACCACATTGTTCTTGATTGGTACTTTACAAGTATTCACATCTCCTTGTTGTATGATCTCTAATATGAGATAGACTGCTACTGTATGTGCTTGGAATGTTGATATGATATGGGTTCCTTTGCAAGTGCCATAGCTCAATTGTTGTCATAATATAGCTCAATTGCATCATTAATGCTTGGAACCATCTCAAGTTTAGATATGAACTTCTTGATCCATACAATCTCCTTTGCTGCATTGGATGCAATAATACCCTTGACCGCTATTGTAGAATCCACAATCGTCTCTTTCTTGGATCTATTCCAGCTCACAACTCTATTGTTGAGGAAAAACACAAATCTTAAGTGGGATCTGTAATCATCTTTGTCAGTTTGGAAGTTTGCATAGGTGCAACCTTTTACCACCAACTCTTCCTTGCCTTTGTAGACAAGGAAATGATCCTTAGTTCTTCTCAATTACTTATGGATATTCTTTACGACTGCCTAGTGGGCATCACCTACATCTTATTGATATATGTTCATCATGATTAAAGCATACGAGACATTAGAATGAGTACATAACATTTCCTACATGATGGATCCAATTGCAGATGCATATGGAATCCTACTCATGTGGTCCTTTCTTCACAAGATTTAGTACATTGAGCTCTAGAGATAGCGACTCCATGAGACATGAGCATGTTTCATCTTTTTGAGTCCTCCATGATGAACCTCTTCAACACTTTGTCAATTTATGTGCTCTGACCTAGTCCAAGAAGACTTCTAGATCTATCTTTATAGATCTTAATCCCAAGATATAGGATTCTTTTCCTATGTCCTTCATGGGGAATTTATTTCCTATCCAGGTCATTACCATTTGTATAGTAGGTATGTCATTCCCCATCAATAGTATGTCATTTACATATAATATGAGGAATATAATCATGCTCCCACTAACCTTCTTGTCCACACAAGGTTCATCTTCATTTTGACTAAAGCCAAAATCTTTGACTATTTAATCAAATCAAAGATTCCAGCTCCGAGATGCTTGCTTCAATCCATAAATTGACATTTGTAGAATACTAACTTTATTTGCATCCTTTGGGTTTATAAAACCCTCAGATTGTGTCATATACCCATACTCAAGAAGATTCTTGTTAAGGAATGCGATTTTAACATCCATATACCAAATGTCATATTCATGATAAGTTGCAATGGAAAACATGATCCTGATGGACTTAACCAGGGTAACTGGAGAAAAAGTTTCATCATAGTCAACACCTTGAACTTGTCTGAAACCCTTTGCAACCAATCTCCTCTATAGGCTTGCACACAACCATCCATGTCAGTCTTCTTCTTGAAGAGCCACTTGCACCCTATTGGTTTTACTCCTTTATTTGGATCCACCAAAATCCGTACCTTGTTGGTGTACATGGATTCCATATCATATCTCATGGACTCAAGCCATTTCACAGACTCCTGTTCCTTAGTAGCTTCTATATAGGTTGTTGGATCATCATCTATGACCAACTCACTGCTATCTTGAGTCACAATACAACCATATCTTTCCAGCTCAAGCCATGTCCTATTAGATCTACAAGGTTCCTATGTTACTTGAGGAATTTGAGTTTCCACAATAATTTGTGAGTCTCCTTATTCCTCTTGTACATATATTGGTCCAATGTTTTCATGTTAGTCTTGAACCTACTTGAGTTCTACTTTTCTCCCATTGATTCCTTTGGAAATAAATTCCTTTTATAGGAATACAACATTCCTCGAAACAAGTACTTTGTTGTCAATTGGGTAGTATAAGTAGTATTGTGATGGAGCAAACTTTTGATGCTCTTAAATACCCAATTGGATAATTGAATCATGAGCTGGAGATTGGAATAATAAACATGTGTTAATATGTAATGCGATGATGATGAAGATGTATATATGTTTGATGTTAATATTATGATTAATGACTCTAATTATGCACCACCTTGGGTTAAGTGTTTGACTGATCAAATAATGGTAACTTAACACAAAAATGGAATGGAATGTGTCATGAGTTGTGATAAAGAAATGGTTTAAGTTTCATGAAGTTTCATCCATAGAAAAAGCAATTTAGGGTTGAAATTGGATGAATAATACACATCATTGATGATTTATAGTCTCAATTTGAGGTAACAATGTCACACACCCTTTTAAAGGGGGAGAGTCACAGATTGGTATAGTGGGTTCTCTAATCCTGACCGTTGGATGCACTAGACAACTGAAAATATATCATCTCCCTTTATCAGTTTATAGTCTACCGAAGAGCGGAGAACTCCCACATCATCAAGGTTCCTTGTCGTGGGTAGAAGAGTGGAGTAGGAGAACGGTTGGCATCAACTCTTCCAAGGAGTGTTTTTGTGACACTCATAGCATGACTTTTGGAAGCTATAAGGGCCATGTTAGATGGGTTGGTTGCAGAAATTGCTATGGGATGCTGTGGAGGTTGTGAGGTGGAAGAGATCATTTAGGCCGGAGATGACGACGACACCTAGGAGTGTGTTGATCTCTTCTCAGTGAATTGGAGTACATAGTGAGTTTTTTTTACATTGCAAGGCTCTTAGAGGTAATTCTGGAGCCTGAGAGCTTTCCCAGGTCTGAGCCCTTCCTCCACCTCCCTTCTCTTCCATGATGCTATCCCTACCGACAGTGAGAATGCCAGGTCTTGCATGTGCAGATGAACGCGAGAAAGAGGATTCACGCAGATGATCGGGTACTAGAAGAGTTTGAGAGGAGTTTCCTGCCCCCTTCTTCCTCCATTGTACGATAGCAGTTAGTGGAGCTTTTCATCATGAAGGTTTTTCAGGGTGGAACAAAGATCTGTGAGGCCTTGAAGACCTAACCTAGGTCGCCAGAGATTATGCTAGCCTAAGAAGCTAACACAGAGCACCTCAGTGCAGCTAGCTACCCATTGATTTATGACCTGGAGACGGCGCTGATGATCTTCTATGGTGGCCATTTTACGCCCAGACGCGAGAAAGAGGGTGGCAGTAGACCGGATCCAACTCCCATCCAACCGGACGACCTAAATAATAGAACGATCCAAATCAAGATAGACAACCAGGCTCAATGTTGAACCAAACCCACTAGACCCCAGTAAGACAAAGGATGAGTCACACCCTTGCTAGCCACGTGGAAGCGCTTCATTGGCTCCACAAGGTAAATATACCCAGAAATGCTTAGATTTTGTATAAATCATAGTAATTAGCTCGATTATCTGAAAATTACAAACAAGGTACCAATATTCTCAGAAAATTATGTAGAGCACAATGGAATAATAAAACTAGGCTTTTGATGCATTAATGTCAATAATTTCATGTAAGTGGTGAAATGCTTATTTAGTGGATAATATATATCAAACGATGACCCAAAATTATGAGAATGCATCAGAAAATACTAAATATGATATATAATCCATATAGTGTCAAATATGGAGATGTTTCAACATGAAATTTTGTAATTTGTTTAATATGACTAATCAGGGCTAATAACCCTAAATAATGTTTAATAATTACATATATGTTCAAGAAATCCTAGAAATGATAGAGTAAGCTTATATCTGTACCTGGAACCTATTTAATTATGAGATCAAGATGATACATATAATCAATGCTATACGATGATGCCTGCTCTTAATGTGATATACATCCTAATATGCTTAATGAATATGATCTTGGGTTAATATGTGCATGTAATCATATGTAATCAAATAATCAAATTATTGATCCCAATTTGGAATACAACATAAGTAATATCAATCCTAGATAACAAGAAGAGCAAGACACGAAATAATGAGGAGAATATCCAATGATCTAAGTAAAACCCTAAAATGGACATAAATAGGGTTAAGATGATGAGAATCTGATGATAGTATGGGGTCTTGTCTTAATCAGGGTTGACTAAGGATATAGTGGATATTGGGAATGTGATTAGGATATCTCCTTTCAAGGTATGCTATTACCTCTTACTTGGTTTATTATACAATATGCTTGCATTATATGTGTAGTAAAATACTTGGCATTTGGTATTGGATGAAATGATTGTTCTTGTATGATATCTTGCTTGATTTTCCATACTTATGTCTATGAACACATGAAAAATAATATATACGTTCCATTATATGAAAGAACTATATCTCTTTGGTAAACATAGTGCTAGTGAGTGATCTATCTCTTTGGTAAGCAGATCATAAGGCCTGAATGCATCTATCCCATTGGTAGGCAGATGCACGAGCATATAATGGAAAATGAGTTTAAAATATGTGTTCTTCTTGTTAATGAACATCTTTGTGCAAGTACATGCATTTTCTTATATTTCTTTATACATGTCAAGTATTAATTTTATCTTATTACCAAGCTTAGTAATGAGAGGCATATAAAAAGACACATAGGCATACTCAGTACAATATTCTTGAATATTGTGTTGATGTGTACCACATGTAATATTTTGTTTAGGTTGTGGTTATTCTCTTGAAGATCCATGATAGTTGAGAGTTGTGTGGTGAGCTGATGTACATGTAGACCTATTGTCTTAAGATCCTGTTGTTTAGTAGTAGTACATGTATATGTATAAGTTTTCTATTCAATGTGTAATATCAAATGTTGTAACAATTCATTATGTAATTATATGTTGAATGGTGGACATGTGTTGTATGGTTTTGTTATTGTTCATGTGCATGTGCTACTGTTATTTTCTTCTGACTTCCTCCGATTTTCTTCTTCTTAGCCTAGTGTGGGGTGTTTAAACTGGGATTCTCGCTGAGGTGAGGGTTTCAATTTGGACGTCACACATCAGATTAAGTTAAAGAAAATCTGGGGATGTCACAAGTATCCCCTAGTTTCCTTTAGATATCCAACAAAATAACATTTTTTGATTTGGGTCCAAGCTTTTCAAGAAACAATTTCTTGACATAAGCTTCACATCCCTAGATGTTCATAAAAGACACATCGATACGTTTCCCATATAAAATCTCATATGGTGTGTTTTGAACCAATTTAGATGGTATGCAGTTAAGTGAAAACGTGATGGTTTCCAGAGCATAACCCCATAATTTATTTGGAACTTCAGCTTAACTCATCATTGATCATGCCATGTCTAGCAATGTGCAATTCCTTCTTTCTGATACACCATTGTATTGTGGTGTTCCAGGAGTAGTCCAATTTGATATGATACCACAAGGTCACAGAAGGTCCCCAAACTCATGGATTAAGTATTCTCCACCTCGATTAAATCAAAGTGCCTTAATACTTTTGCCAAGTTGGTTATGTACTTCATTCATGAAATCCTTGAACCTTTCAAGGGTTTGTGACTTATGTTTCATCAAGTAAACATAACCATACCTACTAAAGTCATCTATAAAGGTAATGAAGTACTGATACCTACCTCTAGCAATATTCTAAAAGGGCCATGCACACACATCAATATGTATTAGTCTTAATAGATCACTCACCCTTTCATTTTTACCTGAGAAGCAAGTCTTGATCATCTTTCCCAACAAACAAGATTCACATGTCTCTAGTTATTCAAAATCAAAAGAGTCCAGATATCCATCCTTATGGAGTCTAGATATACAATTCTCATTTATGTGCCCTAGACAACAATACCAAAGATATGTTTTATTTGAGTCATTGAGTTTTAGTCTTTTGGTATTTACATTATTAACATATGTCTTTAGATCCAACAAATAAAGACCATAAGACATTGGGGCACCACATAGAAGATCTCTTCCTTTAAAATAGAACATTGATCATTCTTAATATGAAATTCATATCCATCCTTGTCCATACAAGATACATAATTTATGTTTACTTAATAGTAGTTCATTAACTCTATTACAATCCTTGTTGGAAGATATAAATCATAGGTTTCAAATACAATGGCAACAACTCTTTCTCCATTTGCAACTCACAGTTCAACCTCCACCTTTCTTAAAGGCCTACTTTTTAGATCTTGCATATTCAAACTTATGTGCGATCCACATCTGGTATCAAGTATGCATGATGAAGAAGTAGATAAATTTATCTCCACAACATATATACCTGATGTGGAGACCTCTATCCCCATCTTCATCTTCTTCAATCCCTTCAAGTACAAAGGACAAATTCCTTTAGTACTTTTCTTTCTCCTTATCTTGAGTATTGAAGATCTAGATTTTTGCATAGCCTCAGAACCTTTCACAGCCTTGCTTTCATCCTTGGAATTCTCTCCACTAATCATCATCATGGATTTTTCCTTCTTTATTATTGCTTCGACATTTATTAGCATGCTAAGAAAATCTGACAACAATCTAGCCATATTATTTAAGTAGTAACACTTGATAAAAAGGTCATATGATTTAGGCAATGATTGTACAATCATATCTGTGGCTAACTCTTGGCCTATAGAAAATCCCATATCTTCTATATGTTCTACATGTCCAATCATATTGAGCACATGGGTCTCTACCATATCTTCCTCTATTATTTTGCACTCAAAGAGCGCCTTTGTGACAATGTACCTTTATTGTTTTGCAAGATTATGGTTCACTTTCTTAAGATGTGTCACCATCTCTAGAATCTCCATGTCTTCTGATAGCTCATGCAACTAGTAGTCCATGCATCTAAGTGTAAGGTGCTTTATGTCCAAGGCATCATTGGCATGCTTCCAGTAAGAATCCACCCCAGCTCTAGGCACATCATGAGAAGGTATTTCTAGCACTGGTTTATCTAGGACATAGAGCTTATGCTCATCATTGAGAACCATTCTCAAAGTTCAAAACTAGTCGTGGAAGTTTGTCATGTTAAGTTTTTCCTTCCTAAGGACCTATCACAACGATGATATGATTGTCATTTTATTCTATACGAGACAACATTTTTTATTTGATTTGATTAAAATTTGAAAAAAAATCAATTAGGCCTTTAGTTGATTATTTCTTCCACTATTTTGTTAAAATTGATAGCCCTCACTATCAATTCAAAAGATTTTAGCATACAACCTTCTAGTGAGTCACGATCCCAATTTCATCAAAATCATGAGCCATCTAGGGCTATCACCCACAACTTGATTATTTTTAGGTAGGCAACATTTGAAATTGATTTATATGCAACTCTTGATAGATGATATGCACAAACCCTTGTCATTGTTCATATGTATACTTCTCAATGCTGAATCTGATTAAGGTCACCTAGTTATACCTGACCCAAAATCCAACACAATAGAGTATGCACCCTGAAAAGGCTGACCCACATATCAATTATTTCACTTCATGAGATGGATAGTGCACCATGCTAGGATGTGACCACACTTAGTCGATCAAGATTTGCATGTGTTCTTCTTATGGAAAGCATCTAAGACTTAATATTTTATGGAGGGATTTATATTTATAAATATATATACATATCCAATCACCACATACATATAGTACATATCATATACATGGTATATCCCACAAATATAAACATGCAATAACAAAATATAAACGATGGTTATGGCCACACTAATATAAATCCTTGAATCCAAAATGAACTATAATCACCTAGGTCCACATCAAATGTTGCAACTTGTTGTTGATGAAGATCTATGCTTAATCAGTCTAGGATGATGGGTTTAACACTTGAACTGCTTAGTTGGACTCCTGAAAGGGTCGGTTGGTCTGGCTCGGTCGGTTAGTCTGCAAGCATCATCTGGATACCTCCAATTGATCAGTTCAGTCGCCAGCTGATTGGTTGGTATCCTCCTACCTATTAGCCCATCTTTAGAAATGGGTTGCTTGTTTGATGTTGAATGTCTTCTTTTTCCAAATAGAATGTAAATCTATCCAAATCCTACTATATTATTACATTATAATTGGGAAACCTCGAGTTACATTTGAGGGGGGTCCAAAAGAAGAGCATTAACTTACATTAGGATAAAGAAGAAAGAGGCTCAATATGTAGACTAAGATATGGACTACCACATAACCATGCACAAAAATCTAGCTTATTGGAAATAACCATGCTTCACATCCACCATAAAAACCAATTTTGGGGTGATGAGTGAAAACTACATATATATCATATCATGTATATATTAGTTGGGATAGTATGTGGCATAAATCGGATTTGCAGATTAATCAGTTCAAATGTTCACATTATATGCAATAATTAAATGACGACAACTAAAATCTAATCATATCAATTAAATCCCAAAACATAGTAAGTTGATATAGCTTTATACCACTGTTGGGAAATATGGTAGTAGAGTAGGCAGTGGAAACAAAAATATACTTTCCATACTCCCTTTAAATAGTAGATTGCAACAACAACTATTTAATGGGAAGGATGGTTAGCGATGTTATACCTGGTCCTGGAGCAAGTCCAACGACAATCCCTCGTAGTGTTGTGTGCCTTTCTTCAAGTTTCACTTAGACAACATCAACATTAGCTACTAGTTGATCACCATGGACCGTAGTTGACCTTGTCCTCCTAGTAAAAGACAACAACCTTATCGCCTCTATTGTAGTTCACATATACCACTGGGAACTCTTGTCATTCTAGAAGAGCAGACAAGAAGAATTTGTCTCCTTCTATTTATGTACTAGCATCAACTTTCTCTCCCACAATTTATCTCCCTTGATGTCCCTCCCTTTATTGGGTAGGACTTGCTCGAGTTCTCTCAATTACCAAAATTAGACATTACAACAATTGTCAGAGCAACTGATGTTGTATATTGGGAATCCACCAGTACCCCTCTATTTATTGGAGGGTTAGGGCCAGGGTTCCTAGTCTGAGTGGGAGTAAAAGGGTCTGGAATTTCAATGAATTTTCACATCCTACGATGGAAAAAATGATCGATTCACATGTGAATCGATTAGTTGGCATGGAGAGCCAATCGGTTCAACCCTTGAAATAGTCATTTCATCTTGTTTTCTTGAATTGAAAATTAGTTTTGGATTTAATTTCCAACATTAATCCTTAAATTAATTGAATTGATTGATATGAAATGGGAAACTAATCTGCCAACCGGGTAAATCACCAATCGGTTAGTTGGCCAACATGTGATCTGGTTGGTTAAATATGTGAACTAGTCGATTCACACCCCAGATCGACTAGTTCACACATAGGATACACATGTCATAAAATAGTTGTGGACATTGATCTGACTGCACTCTAAACACTTCAGCAATCAAGTTAAACATCATCATGAAAAAACTCTTGTTCCATGTGTATCCTACGTGTGTGACCCTATAGGTTTGAAGTTACATTGGCGGTGAATGTCCACAACTATTTTATGACATCACAAACAATGGTCGACACCTAGTAACACATTATCACTACCCATGTAATTGGAAAGTTGGAGAACAACTTCAACATACAATTTGTGGTTGGTGTTATAATGTTTGTATAGTTCCTTTGTCACTAATATCCAAATCGAACTCAAGGCATGTAATCACATCCTCTTCAATATTCAATCTTTGTTCCTTGAACTAGAGTAGATTGTCTGAGATATATGTAAGCCCAATATTACTTACTGTCTAACATGAGCATGGCCATGCATTTCCCATTCTCTCTTATCAAGTGGCATGGATATTGTACTCCCGTAGGAGGTACAAATCCCTTCTATATCCCTCACAATCATTCCCATGTGTCACACTGCGGCCGAGAACCACATTTATGGCAACCATGATTCAAGGTCACCGTGGATGATGTCAAAATACTCTGAAAGACATGTGATGAGTGTAGTGACTTCAAGTCTACGAACTACAATCACCACCAACACTATAAGAGATGATTCTGACTACCAATTAAGGTTTCCATGTATCACTCTTAAGGTGGGTATGTATGATACACTATTCTCTAACAAGTATCTATGTGTTTGGTTTAATATCACATATCATGAATGATGAGATTCTGTCATCAACAAACACACATTCTAGTCTTATGTGTTATCATTGTCTATTAGCCTTCCACAATAACATTTGACTAGGGACATAACAAGAATGTCTATACTCTTGACATCTGTATGATAACATTGTTTAGGTCATAAACTCAAAGACATACATCATTGAGTTGTATTATTTTTTAGACATTTATTATGTTAAATCATTATATCATAGTTGAATAAAATAGAATAAATTGGAACATTGCCTTTACTAATTATCAAATTATTTACAAGATATTCCATTACAATCATCATATGATTCACTCTTTGGGCATATATACTAACAAGTAGGTAGAAACTAGGAGGATGAAATTGGAGTCAAACTTGAACAAGGGATAACTATAGTTGAGTTCACAAGGTCCCACATAAGCAATTAGTAGTGAAGGAAGTAAGACATATTATGGAAATATTGAGATTGCTCAGGACAGTCGTGAAGAAGGTAAAAGGGGAACAAGGTATACCGTGAGAATGACATAATTGGTGGATAGGGAAATTTTTGTGAAGGCTCCTAGATCAAGACCAGAGCTTTAGAAGTCCTTAATAAGTTATGGATCTCATCAGCAATGTTCAGAGGTAGACTAGGTTAAACAAAGAATGATGGGTCAGAGGCTAGGTACATGGAGGCGAATTGGGGTTTGTGAGGGATTCTCCACCCTCTTTGGGCATTATCGAAGGTTTGGTTATATAGATGATGGTATGCATCATCAGGGACCCATAACATAGATCAAGTGATTGAGGTATGGGATCTCAGTATCATCTAGAGTCTTTGGGAAATGAATCTGCTTAACATTGAGATATCTGAGTTTTCTTGGATGCAAGGATGGATGATGTGTATCCAATTGGTAATGATATCATGAGACGAGGGAGACAATGACTGGAAAAATTGGGGCACTGTAAAGGCTTGAAGGTGGCAGGAGTCGAGCATAAGGGAAGAGGGTTGTGGGTCTGAGAAAACTACTCAAATCATGACTCTATCACAAGATCCCTGTGACAACATAATTTCAATATTAAAACAAAGTCAAAAACCACATGGGTCAAGATAATTAAGAAATTTTGGTGATTTTCATTCTAATCCAAAATGGAATCTCTAGAATCATCCGAATCAAACCAAGATTGTGTGCTACCTAAATCAACCATAAGGAGTCTGAAAATCTAATTAGTTTCTTGATATGAAAATCACAACTATCTCTTTTTTTCCTTTTTAGTGTACTCATTTATTAATTACATATATTTACTTATAAATAATTTGGGGCTCATATTTTGAGGGAAGCCAATTATTAGTGAAATAAACTTGTATAATTTTTGTTAAGACCTAAATATACACATTTAATGGGTAAATATTTCTTTAACCCTTATAAGAACTTATTGACTAATTTCGGTTACATTTGGTGAACTTAGATTGCAATAGAGTCAAATAATGTGAAATTTTTCTAAATATCATCGGGAAAAAGCTTTGAACATTTTGATTATATCTTATTGTCACTTTTGGGTTTCAAAGTGAAACTAATAAATGAAAACTCCTATTAGAACCCTAATCTTAATTTATTTAAATTTTGGGATGTAACACACACCATACAACTATTCCACTCCAACAAGTAATATGCACACGTTAGACACAAAATCCATAACTTTGTCAAACATTCCAACAAATCCCATTACAAGAATATAACAAAACTAACTTAGGATCATAGGCCCAAGGAACTCAAAAAATTAGTACAGAAAAAAGTAGTAGAAAAACAAAATTAAACCCCTAGCAACAGAGGAACCACCATAACATACAAGACTCTAATATAATAACAAATATTCTTCATAGGAAAACAAGAACAGGAAACTACGTATTTAGGCTTCTTCTTATTCTTTGTCTTTGATTTCCCTTCCCGATTTCCATACATCTCCCATGGCTTTAAAGTAAATACACATCCATCATAGAAAATTTCCTCATCCTCATTCTTTTCTTGAAGGATTTTGTCCATCAGACAATAGAGAGAAAATTTGTAGTTATATCACTCCTTACTTGGTTATTGGGTACTAACACACTAAAAAACTAATGAGAAGTTGGGTAAATTATATATCATTACTTGTGGCAATTGAAAGTTAACCACAATAGATTCAATGATGATAACCACGTCTTCTACATGAAAAATTTGAACTATTAACCATGTGTTACCATTCTTCCACGACCTTCTCATTAGGAGGAATCTACTTTACAAAGCCAAATCCATATACCTCCAAAGAATAAGGAGGGCATGAAGGTGCACAAGTGGATTCATTCAAATTATGTATATTGCAATTTACATTTCACAAAGCATATTGATTTAACATCCCTACACACATCTCGACATTGTATTGACCATTGAATTCTTTGTTCCTATAATATATGGAAGAAATAATATGTCCTAATAGCTTATAATATAGATATATGTCAAGTTTGGCCAAAATATCCAGCTTCAGGATGATATGTTCACCATCAATTGATGTACCACTGACTTTCATGAAACTTGATAATGCTTCCATCTCCATGTAGACCTTGGTAGACTGACATAACATGCAGACAAATCTGGATCCTCAAAATTTAGGGGTAGTTCCACTGTTCTCATGACCCTTTCCAATCAATCCAATTCCTAGGGAAGGTTATGATTCTCCATCCTGACCCATCCAAGAACAATAAATAAGGAATGGGTTGATATAAGAGTTCCACTAATTCATTTTGGGACAATGATTAGAAGAACATCCATTACCTAAGGAGCATCCCCCATTATCATCTCTCTTACTCTCAACATGGACAACTTGATGATGGTTTATTTAGCAACTAATTCAGACTGGCCACGTAGACTCCATTTCCTTATAATCTCAACGACAAAAGGATTGTGGAGAGATTTCAGTGAATCATATTACATATGGTCCTCCTAGGGAAGAATATCAACTTTTGGTATTGCGATCTCTATGAATTGGACTCCATTCTTCATAGTCAGCCCCACATAAGGAATAGCGAAAATGTCAATCTCATCTTGGTCTTGATGTCAAGTGCTAATCCATCCACTGCCTTGAGTCAATCTCTCCTCCAGATGAGAAGAGGAGACATTTTTATGGTCCTTATGCTCTAACGAGGCTTTAAATCCGTGGATCAAAACTACCCTAGCTTTCACCTTGAAGATTGGCTTGATCACATGCTCTCATGAATGAATCTCTCGATTAATGGTGGAAGCTTCAAGGATAAGAATCACATCATGCTTCTCTCCCCTAGTAGCTTTACGATTATATGGAGATGCCACTTTTGGTTCATTTTAGCCATCACCATTGCCTTCTCCCCATATTCCCAAGAATCACCTTCTCCCTTGCCCTGACCTTTCCATCCCCACATCATAATAAAAAAATTGATAATATTAAACATACATTTACTATAAATTTTGCCTAAATCAATGAAGAAATTTCACCTTTTCTTACAATATGACTAACTAAATTTTTATATTCATTATATTTCAAAATGGTCTTTTAAAAATTAATTCATAATATAAGTATACACTTCTATATTTTCACTTCTTATTCTAAAAAAATATTTGAAAATCCAACTTTTTATGAGATCAATAACTTTTTGATGAAAGTATAAGTCTGACTGGGAAGGTGTTCGTGGAACTATGAATTCCACTAAGAGAGTTTTCGATAGGGCATTTAATAAACATTTCAACCAAAGACTGTCACATTTCTAATCATTGTGACTCTTGGTCAATCTTACTATCTAACTTAGGAGCTATAGATTATCTACAAAATGATGCTAATTCTCTCCATTTCTTCACACAAACCACTTTATTTCCTTACACACTTCTCCCTACCTCAAAGCATTTATATTTTATCATCTTTTCTCTAGTCTTTGTGATAAAACTATCATTCTTATTTCTCCATTTTCTTCATCTCCATTGTCATAAGAAAAGAATCACATATTCTTCTACCTGCCTCGTCAAGATGGGTCCTCAGGGAAAATAGAGTGCACCCACCTTCCTGGAGTCTATATGATTCATGTTATTTGAATCAAACATGGTGAAGCACTACACAAGTATTTGCAACTACAACCCTTTCCAATCATCCTGTAGATGTCTGGTCCATCATCAACATCATAATAATGGGACTTATTAAGTTCCAACATATGAAGGTCATGATTTAGAAGATCAATATTATTGGTTATCCAAAGAAGTCTAGGAGTTATACTTCAACATCTAATACCAAGAAAAAGACTCTCTCTATATCACAACTCTTGTAAACGATAAGATTTCCACCTTTTTGAAATAAGGTATTCTTACAACTCTTAGGTTCAATTCTAATATCTACTTACAATGTCGTAGTTTTCTCTTGTTAGCCATTTTAAAGCCTTATCCCCTAACAAGACCGCATATTCATTTCTAGTCCTACCATTAGAAACTATATCATGGTAGAGGGACATTATGTACATGATATTAGGTCCCTTAACCTAATAGATTTTCTTATTAGTTTGATTGCCCTAGAATATTCTGGAAAGAGAAAATAAACCCATGCTACCTAAATTCTATCAATATATGATATATAAAACAACCAAGAAAATTCACATTAAATTATTATACTTGATCTTAGAGAGATGATAGACTTCTCAAGTAAACCTCCTATTTATAATTTAGTTTGCTCTGTTATTTAATATTGCACAGTAGTTCACTCATTGAGCTCCATTTCAGACTTCATAGAGCTACACATTAGATAGAAAATATAGTTCTTAAAATTTTAGTTTAATATTTGGGAATAAAAGGGCTCATGGATACCAATTATGATGAAGAATACACAACTATGCATGACCAAACACCATAAGTGACTAGTCCTTGTAACAATGCAAATCACTTTGCGCACATGCATGGTTTAGAGTATCAAAACTGTCATCATTTTGAGTTTACTCATCAATCCTTAGAACATCTCAACTCTTTTATAGTTCAAATCAATTAATCTCTACTGAGTAAATATCCTAGACATGCCTATCCCAATAGTATAGAGATTTACAATCCTTCCTACTACTATGTTCAACCCTACCACCACCTACTTCAAACCATAATTATTATCATTTTATCTTTGATAGGAAACCTACTTTCTTAGAAGCATTTGCACTATTGTTTGGTTATTTAATTGGGACCACCTCATTTCTTACTATGGAAAAGAAAAATATATGGGTTTGGATCTAGATGTGGATGTCCTGTCACAAGATGTATGAGGAGAATTGAAAATTTTGTGTGACTATTGTGCACTTCATTTTCTTTACTTGAGCATGTTGTATCATGAGATGATTTCTTTCATAATAAAATATATGGTAAATTGTCTTGGCCTTCTTTCTTCTAAGAAAATCATAATTTTTAAATTTGAGATGCCAAATAATTATCCTTGTTTCTCTTGTGGTTATATCTTTTTGATTCTCTTGGACAACTTCATTTTTTTGTTAACTTTTTAAGGATTAGATACTATGTGTTCCAAATTCATAATTTTCTAGAAAGTTCCTCACTAGTATATCTTGCATAGGCATTTCAATCTTTCATTGTAAATATCGATACATGTTTTTACCACCTGGGCTCCCACTAAAATATTTCCCAATTCAATGATTCATTTTATTTATGAGGAGATCACATGAAGGTGGAGCTTTGTTTAGGATTCTTCTACTCACCATTCCTTTTTAATTTTGAAAAAGGGAATAAAGAAACAAGATAAAAAGTAACATATTTTTCATTATAATTTTCACTTGAGTTTACAACCATTTATATCATGACGATTTTATCTCTAAAACCTAAGAAATTGACTTCTTCATACTATTAATCTAGAGAGAGAAATTTGATAAGATTGATAGTACAAGTGCATCATCCATACATGTGGAACTACATTTCCTCTTCTATGGTTGACATCACTAATATGTATCAATATTCTTGACCATACTTGTACAAAATATATCTAAAAACATGGTATGATATGTGCCTTTAACGTAAAAATCATTTTAATCATTTTCCTTCGACGAAGAAACAAACATGTCATTAGAAAAAGGGGGAGATTGCTGACCCAAGGTCATTAATCAGACCTATTTTGATGAATATCATAGTTTTCCTTATTGTTTCTTCTTACTATGTTATCATGTGTTTTAGGATCGTATGTATTAAAGCAATGCCATATGAACTCGTACCATACAAGGATTTCTCATCTAATATAAACCTTGTGATTGTCCATTTATTTCTTATCTTGTAAAAATATTGGTGATGATGAGCCAAAAAGAGACTTAGGTATTTTTCAGGACCCTGAGAAGAGAAGGAAATAATTATCTTATATTACATTTATGTGTAGATCAAAAAATTAATTTTTAATGACTTTTGTATCAGTAGATTTTTTGCTGAAAAATAAGTTTGACTAATATGTCGTCAACCAAACTCATTGTTTATCCATAATATAGTTACTATAGTTGTTGTGACTCTATAAATATCTCATCTTAGGTACCCATTTGACTGAGTATCATCTCAACCAAACTCTATTTCGATATAAAGGTTGAAAATGGCCATTTAATTAATTTCTTATCTATCTTGTCTATGTCTTTTGTATTCTGATGTACTTGCGATCATAGTTGGAGTTCGACTGAAGAAGTCTTGGTTGAGGTAGAGTTTGATAAAGACAATTATCCAAACTCCTAATTGTCTTCTTAATTTCATTTATGACTTGAACTAACAAATCTATTTATCATCAACTCTCCTTGATGCTCCCCTTGGCTAACCCAAAACCATTGCCATATATAGGGACAATATTTCATCAGATTGATATACTTGAGACACCAAAATTTCTATAAATAGAATCTTGTGTGTTTTGTGGCTTAGTGATCCAATTATTGACAATTATAGCTTCTTATATAATAAATTTTTTCCCAATCATTTATAGAATTTGAATAAAAAAACTTCAATATAAAATTGTAATATTCTACTTTCAATATTGTTCTTTGTTGAAGAATTCTTATAGAGGTGCTTCATGGTGAGTGAAGTGAAGATCTGTCTAGAAGAAAGTTTATGGTCCTGCTCGACCTGCAAAAAGTTAGAAGGTAGTGAGATTCCTTTGATCACATCCGAAGAAGGTAGTATGGTGATCTCTCACTGACCTACCAAAGGAAATGATGCTTCTATCATGTAGTTGGTATCTGAAAAATAATGTGCATGGTTTGATATTTAATCATATTGTTTGATATATGGTTTTGTTTATATCATCCTCCCGTGCTAAATTAACTTGTACTTGTCTCATCCTTCTCCCATCCCCTTATTTTACATTTTTTTTGTATGAGTGCTTCTATTAACCCCTTGTTTATTCAGTTGGAAAAGATATCCCTAGGGAGTCTATTCACACTCATCTAGACTCTCTTTACATGTATTGATTCTATTTGAGAACAACACTCTCTACTCTCTCAAAGACCCCGACTGTTATAACCAGTACCAGGCTTAGTAAGTAATCAAAGAGTTAAACAAAACCCTAATGATAATGATGGGTGTTAAAGTTTAATTATTCTATGAATTTAATTAGTTGTGATTAATTATGTTTTTATATTAATATGAAGAAGATTCAAAGGTAGAACCATATAATCAAATATGAAAAAATATTGGAGTTGATATGTACATGTTATAACTTTTGTAAGTCTCTTACAGACTTGGCATCGGTTGACATAACTGATGGGTCTAAGGTGATGGTTGCGGACCAAGTGTTGGTCATGCTATACAACCAATGGTTTTGCCTGCTAGATGATAATAAGTAATTTTTCCTGGTTGATGAGAACCGATGGTTTTTCTTGGTAGATGAGAATCTATTGTTTTTCCTAGTTGATTCATGTTTTGGTTTAGCTTGGATTTGTTCATTTATAAATAAAATAAAAATATGTGTTGTAAATACATCAAGGTTTAAACCCTAGTTGATATGGTAACATCACACACATATATGTAAGTGAATAATGCATATATATTTAAGGAATTAATTAATCAATGAACTATTAACTAATAATTTTATCAAAAAATTATTATAAAATTGTAGAGATTTAAATTACGAATCCAATACAAAAGGAATGATCTAAAATAAAGTTAAAATGAGGAAGTTATGCTACTTTTAGTTTTCACACAGACTGACCATTGGATTGCAAAGCAATGATGGTGAACCATCAGATTGCAAAGAAGCGACTGTGAACCATTGGATTGTAAAGAACCAATGGTGAACTGGCCAAAGCAGTCGTCCAGAATTTCCAATCACAAAAACAAACATAATGTTTGCTATATTTATTGAAATTCAACGAAATAAGTTTCGTTGAATTCATTTTTCAACCCTCTACAGAACCAAAACCTTAAACCATGACAAGGACAACATGGACGGTGACTCTAAGGCGCTCTTTGAGGTAGAAACATGAAGAACTATAGAAATTAAAGGTTTCATCATAGATTTGACTTGGTAAGTAGTTTTTAATCTTTGATCCTACCATCTCTTCGTGTTCCCTTGCTCAGAATTCTGCAATCATCAACTGAAGGTTTGAATTAACATTCATTCTTTGTCTTCTACCTCCAAAAGGTCTTCTTTATGTCCGATTAACCTACTGAAAGGCGGTTAAGATGAGATTCTTGAGGTCTAAAGCTTGGATCAGACCAGGAAAAGGTAGATTTCGAGTATATGTAGGACAAAGATGAGATCAACGAGCTAGAACATATACTTGTGAGTAGAAAAGCACCTTGTAACCCTGATTTACAACAAAAAATAGAAATTATTTTGTTTCATTTCATGTTCTTATTCAGATATTGTTGTTGGAAAATTGTCATATATGCTCAGTAAATTTCAGTAGAAGAATATAGTATCAATGTACTTTATGCCATGATGTTATATATTTGGTTGATGTGCCCGTTTATATCGATATGGTAAATGAAATGGTGGAATAAGAGGAATTGGAGGAGCCAGGTTTGCCCTATTCCATGTTTAATGGATCAAATTATGATTTATGTGAATTTTAAATGTTGCAATTCTGGTCAGATGACTCTTTTTCTTATTACTAAATGTTTAATTTACAAAAATAGGGTAAGATTAGTCACAGTGTTGGATCTTTATAGTCCAATTAAATACCATTAGACAATAGATGTTGTAAATAGTGTAGAATCATCACAGGAGGCCTACACAGTTGGAAGGTGGAGGTATTTTGTAGGTCAAGGTAAGTCAGAGTGCACTAGTTGGGTGCGGGAGTCAAGGACAATGAGGGTGAACTCCATAGATTACTAGTATCTAACACCAATTAGGAATGTCGATGGTACATGTGGTTACGGGTTGTGGCGATCAATGGACATCTTTGGTAGGTTCAATGGTACACAACAAACCTGGGGGATTTGACTCCCAGTCTGAGTACCCAAGTTGAGAGGAAGATTTGGGATATCCATCTGCTCCCATTATCTGCCAAGATCTAGACATGGAGATGCCAGTAACATATGTTGTATTGAGATTAAAGACTTATGATCCCGAGCATGCTTCTAAGTCATGTACAGTGAGATCATAGCTTGCTACAATGCTTTTACATGTTATGGTATGCCTCATGTGGGTCCAGTGGCATAATAAATAGACTAAAAGATTAGTGAATGAATTGAGTCTATTTATTGCAGTTATTACTAGATATATTACTTGTTGGTAAAATTACATTTGTCAAATTGCAAAGTTGTATTGATTTACTGCCATGTTGCATGTTTAAAATTTTATACAACAAAACTTGTATTCTTTCATTTTTAACTATAATAAAGTAATTTATCTAAAACATCATCGTTAACTATTGGTTTTCTATGCACTGAGACAATATCTCATCAAGCTACTGAAATATTTTTCAAGAAAAGGGCCAGCTCCACCAGAAGAGACATAAGCTAGTTTTATCAAGAGTAAAGAAAATGTCTTGAGAAGAGTAGTTAGTTAGTTAGATGGTTTCTTATCCTTGATCTGGATCTTGGGAATGAGAGTGTGAGAAAAGAGATCAGTTTGTAATGAATTATACTTGATGTATATTAAATGTGAACTCTTTCTTTTATGTAAAAGTTGAACTCTATTGTATCCTTCCAAATTGTGCTTTATCGAGACGATGTCAACTTGTGAAATGATTCTACTATATATCTGAGAAAATAAAAAGTGAATGCTAGTTCTGGTTAAAATTAATAGTGAATGGTTAGTTTCTGGTTAAAATTGATAGTGAATGGTTAGTAGTAATCCCTATTTGGTGGGCCCTAACCCTCATTACTGGATTTGGGCTGTATTAACACTTTGGTATTAGAGCATATGTTTAACACAAATTGATTTTAAGTTTGGTACATGGGCAATAAAATACAAATAGGATTAGGATGCTTTCCTCTTTTAACTACAATTTTATAACAAGTGGATTCTATTATGGATATACAGATGGAAGGAAGAGGATGTGGACATGATGAGGAACAAGCTAGGAGACATTATGGCCTTGACCCTTGAGCGATGGCTAAAGGAGGAGAACATAGGGATGAGGCTACAAGGATGTATCATATCTTCCTAGAGACAAAAGAAAAATATAAGATGGATAAGAGGTCTTCATCTTCTAGTAAGGATCTCATGAGATCTTATGTGTTGGTGTAGAAGCTTGGTGGGATTGAATTTTCTGGAACAACAAATCCAACTATGGCAGACGTCTGGCTTCAACATTTGGAAAACATTTTTCTCCTCATGGAGTTATCACAGGCTAAGCAAATAAATCATGATGTTTATATACTTAAAGGAAATGTTGTGTTGTGATGACTGTTGGGTTTTAGGGGAGGCAGAGAAGGCAGTGGAAACAAAAAAATTTCTCCCCCAAAACCCGGAACAAGGAAACGCGTCAACGTCTATATAATAGGAAAGATGGTTTGTGGAATCATAACTTGTCCTTAGGCTTGCTCGGAGACAATACCTCGCACCTTGCGCGGTCTTCAACTCCGGTCTTGGACGGTGTCTGTGCAGCTCCTGGTCGCACCGGGACTGATGACTCCTCCTCTCACCAGGACTGTCGGGATTGATAGTTGTCCTCCTGAGCGGCAGAAATCTCCCGCCTCTGAAGTAGTCCACACAGACCACCTGGAACTCCACACTCCTTGTCCCACAAGGAAGTGGAAGGAGTCGCACCCTCCTGTTGACGTACTAGTCACCAACACACTCTCCTGCCTCCAGTTGCAACTGCAGTTGTCCTTCCCTTGCTGCACCTCCCTTTGCGGGAAGCACTTGCTCGGGATCTCTCTCGGTTACCAAAACCAGAGAGAACGACAACTTTGCAGAGCAACTAGTTGCACTGAGTTGTTGTCTGAGAAGCCCCCAATACCCCTATATATATAGGAGGGTCATGGGACAGGGTTATCTGTCCCCGACAATGCAGGACTAAAAGTAGGAGTAGAAGGGTTCGAGATTTTCCACAAAAAGAAACCAACTCGCAACTTGAACCGGTCGGTTCACAAGTGAACCGGTCGGTTGGGGACCTGAACCGGTCAGTTGGAACACCAACCGATCGGTTGGGACCCATGAGCCGATCGGTTCACTTCTGAACCGGTCGGTTCGTGGTCCTGATCAGTTCCCCATTGACTTTCCTTCTTTCGTTTCTAATTGGTATCGAATACCAATCCTTGTTCCAATCAAATTGGGCAAGTGAAACGCAAGGAAAATTCTCACCGACCTGACTTTCCCAACTTGCTCGGTTGCACCAGTTGAACCGATCGTTTCAACACTTGAACCGATCGTTTCACTCTGACCATGAGCCGATCGACTCAACACTTGAGCCGACCGGTTCAGCAACCTCAGCCGACCGATTCAACACTTGAACCGATCGGTTGGGAGTGCAGGTTGTGCAGAATCAGTCAATTGCGATTTCAATCAATCCGATACTCCAATCAACATGTCCAACACCTTGAACAGTATGATATTGAGCTATCAATCAATTGAGTGTTTAATTGAACTACTTAACTCCTTTAGTAATCAATCTAAACATTGTTTGTGGACAAAACTCCTCTTCCAGGTTAAATCCTATGTGTGTGACCCTACAGGTCCATTTCACGTTGGCAGTGAAAGTCCATAACACTTATGACTTCACAAGAAAAGAGCAGTGCCTAGTCACACATCAGTGCTACCCAAGTGAAAGTAGAAAGCTGGAGAACAACTTTTAATCCTACAATCCGTGAATGGTGTTACAGTGAATTTATAATTCCTTTGTCACTGATATCCCGAATGAACTCGAGGCATGGAACAATCATCCTGTCAACGTTCATTCACTTTCTTGATCTCAGAGTAGATTGAACGAGATATGTATGACATCAATATCACATACTGATTCACACATGCGTGCGCACGCCTATCTCAATCCTACTCATCAAGTAGCCTTGGATATCAAACTCCCTCAGGAGGGACAAATCCCATATCTATCACTCACCCCTCAAAAGCCCCATGTGTCAAAGCCACCCAATCATCACCTTTATAACAACCCATGTTTCAGGACTGTGTTTGATGATGTCAAAGTGTGCCCAACGACATGTGTTGAGTGTAGTGATTTCAGGTCAAAGAATCACACTCACCACCATCACTGTGAGTACTGACTGTGACTACCATGTCATGGTTCCATGTGTCAAACTCACATCGGGTCTGTCCGGTACACTTGTTCTCTAACAAGTACCTATGCGTTTGGTTTGATATCTCTATATCATGACTAATGAGATTCTGTCATCAACCAACACCAAAATATAGTCTTGTGTGTCATTGTTGTCTATCTACCTTCCACAATGACATCCGACCAGGGACATAACAAGAATGTACAAACTCTTAGCATCCATATGATCTCATCGTTCAGGTCCTCAACCTGAAAGCATACGTCATTGAGTATTGTCATTATCTAGACATTCAATCTGTTCTATCACTATCTCATATGACTGAACCAGAAAGAATTGTAAGCTTTCCTTTGATGTTTATCAAACTAATCTTAATGTATCCCACCAATCATCCCATGATTGGCTCTCAGGGCATACATACCAACAGACTCCCACTTGCACTGCGAGCCAATCACCCTTGAATCATATTCATTGTGATCTTCAAACATGTCCCACATGTTACTGTACTCTAGTGCCAACATAGTGAGTAATGGCAACACCTTGCCAAAGTCAGTATAAATTGCATGCCTCACATCTCTTCGATGTACGTCACACGTATGAGATGGAGTTGCCGTAATATGCGATCTAGTATTCCTTTGCAAACCTTTAGCCACATTGCATGATCAAGGATTCTAGACTTGTCATCAATGAGCAGAATATCTATAAGTTCATCTCATGAACTTCCAGATCCATATAGTATCCACTGTTGTTCTCTAACACACGGATACTCGTCATTTCCTTTTAAACAACTTTATTGGAACATTTCCAATTATCAACAAACTTTCACTTTTATATATCCTATATATATTTTGCAATTAATTTTCTGTCCTTTTGGAAGTTTGCATCAATGTAACTCTTTACATCGAACTCTTCCTTTTCTCCATAGAACTAGTACTTCTCAAGTACTTATGAAGTTCTTATGGTTTCCAGTAACCCTTACTGGAAGTAGACAGACATCCACTCGTCATGTCCCACATACGAGTTATCAGGATGAGCACATCATATTGTCATGTCCTACACACAAGATGATGAATGCATTTTATTCTTGCCATGCAAGATAATGGGATGATTACATACATGATAGATCCATATCTATTCTTAGTGTTCCCATTCTTCATAAGAATTGGACACTTGGCCTTGGGATACTAACTCCATGTAACATGGACAAGTTTTCTCCCACTGAATCTATGCATACTGAACATTTCAGTACAGATTGCCAATGTATGCTTTCTCTTTTCAGGTCAAGAGGTTTTCGAGAACTATCTCTATAGATCTCTATTCCTATCACATAGGAAACATCTCTATCTTCCTTAAAGATAATTTCCACTTTTGGATTTCCATTTTAGAACATTTCCATTTCACATCAATATGTGGAATGTGAACACGCTCCCACTAAATCACAGATCCCTTCTTTATCTTTGACATATCAGTCAAACCCTTTGACTATATCATCAAAGTAAAGATCCAATTCTGAGTTGCTTGTACTCAATCAATCACATTGATTAGTTCATTGTAACTTATAGACTTCATTTGCATTAGTGGATTCATAAACCTTATAGGTTGTGTCACGTACACATCCTTGTTTTATTCCTCATGGGAATGTGATTTTAGTATCCATATGCCAAATGTCTTAGTCATTAAGTTGCAATCAACAAGCATCATCCTTTTTCAAAATGTTATCCATGTGTCTTAACACTTAAGACTTATTTGCACTTATGGATTTCATCCAACGAGTGCTACCATCAAGGTCATACCTTATGGTTCACATGGATGTCATTTAGGATGTAATGGTCATGAACCATAACTCAAAATTTGGTTCCTCATATTCATCTAGATAGTTGACTCATCACATAGATAATTGAGGTGTATCTGTCAAGGATATAAGAATTCACAACTCCTTGTGATTCTCAATGTCCTTTATTAGTGTGGGGTATTCTTTTATTAAGAAGAATTTAGTTATTTGATAATCATTCTCTAACTCCTTAGAGTATGATTCCTTCTTGATTTAGACATCACCATGCCTTAATCATGAGTTCACTATGATACACTATCATAATCACTCATAAGGATCTCAAACATTTGGTCCAAGTATTTCATTCATTAATCTCATCAAGAATTAACACTTTACCAAATTTGCACTTCATCTATGATAATCTTGAACACTTCAAGATATTCATATTGGTATTTCTCTAAACACCATTTGAAGTATTAGCATTTGTTCCAATAGGTATGTAAATACATCACATGTATTATACCTAATAGGATAATCATTCTCCCACTACCATTAGTGAAGATTGATTAATCATGTCCAAGATATTCATGTCTCTTACTGATTCTCTAACCAAAAGAGTCTAGATTTATCCATCACATGGAAACTAGAAATGAATTTCTTATGATTGATGCTAATTTGATTGTTTGAGTTATCAATAACTTTAGGTATCATTTTATCGTATGCATACCATGTATCACAAGATAAACAAGGCATTTCCACAAAGATCATATCTTTATGATTTGAAACATCAACTTTATTAATTGCCATCATTGTCATACAATATGCAATAATAAAGTGTTTCTATCTATTGGCAATATATGAAATAGCAGTTCTCAACTCTATTTCGTGCCCTTTAGGCTGAAATAAACTGAAAGATACTCCTATCTATGGCAGCAACACTTTCTCCAATGATGGGTACTTCTTTCTTGGTCCTTTCACAAAGGCCATCACTTCTTTATGGATATTGCATATCATATATGACATATCCATATCTTGGTATCATATACCTCAGATAAAGAAGTGGTTCATTTCATGATACCTTAGGTGGAGATCTCTATCCCCTCCTTCATCTTCTTCTGTTCTTCCAGATATAGAGGTCAATCCCTCACACACCCTTTCCCCATGTGCCTTGAGGTTGAAGAAGGCTTGGATTGCTAGCTAGCATCAGAACACTTCTTTGCTTTGCCCTTATCCTTGCCCTTAAGAATTACCTTTCTCTTTGATCACATCAAAGATCATGGTTTGTCTTTCTTCATCTTTGCATCTACTATCATCAACATATCCAACAACTCTGTCAACGCTTGTCAAAGTTGTTCATGTTGTAGCTTATCATGAATTGTATGATCATCGCAACATTTGCAGTATCATACCAATAGCCAACTCTTGGCTCAGAGGGAATCCTTCTTAGTCAGGTTTTCCACATACCCAATCACATTGAGTGTGTGAATACCTCACTGGATCTCCTTCTGTCATGACATACTAGGACAGTGTCCTTGAGACATCATATGTCTCATATTGTCTCTGCAGCTCATAGTTCAGAGAATACAACATCAAGCACTCCTCATCAATGTCTTCCTCGGTATGCTTCCATAAGCATACTTTCAGCCATTGATGCAGTGGGATTGAGTTCATCTGGTTCTGGTATAACTAGGACTTGGAGCTTTCGCTCTTTGAGAACATTTCTCAACATCCTAACCAGTCGTGGAGTTATTCCCATTTAATTTGTTGATCTCAAAGACCGATCGCAAATAAAGTGATTTGTTTATTAACCATTTATTTTAACAAAAGGAAATATATACAATTTTAGTCCAGAACTCTTTTGACTTATTTGATTGATTTGAAAATTTGACGATAAAAATTAGGCCTTTAATTAATTATCGCTCCCACTATTTTACTTCAAATTGATAGCCCTCACCATCAATTCAGAAGATTGCAGCGTACAACCTTCTAGTGGGCAAGATCCTGAAATCCTCTAAGTCATGAGTCAGCTTTGGCTGATCGCCCACAACTTAGATCTCTCAGGTAGGCAACTCTTGCCAATTGCATCATATGCAACTCTTGTTGAATGAACATGCACAACACCTTGCCATGAACATTCCTTGCCTATGGGCTTAGACGCTCTAAGAATCACCAGTTAAGTCTAACCCAAAAGCCGACACGGTAAACATGCACCCTGCTTTGGCAGAACCTACATGTCTACCCTTCACACTTCCACAAGATAGACTGCGCACCACGCTTTGGCGTAACCTACGCTTGGTCGATCGAGCTTTTCATGTGTGCCGCTAATGGAAGGCATATAAGACTTAATATTTTAATGAGGGATTTGGTTTTTATATACATATACATATCCAATCACCACAATACATAGTACGTATCATATACATGCTATATCCCACAGAAAACATGCACAAACGATAAAAGCGATGATTATGGCCATCCTAATGTGATTCTTTGTGCCAAGAGGAATCACGGTCATCTAGGTCTACATCACATGTAACGTGTATAAGATGAACTTTGTGCCTTGCCATCCGAGTTGATCAATTCATCCCATGAATGATCTGCTCTCTCTGGTCGGTCGTCTGGTGCCACCAGCCGATCGGTTGGCTCCTCCAACCGATCGGTTCGCCTGGTCGTCGTGCATCTCTTCATGGCCGCCACCCGCTCGTCTCGCTCCTCGAACCGGTCATCAACCGATCGGTTCACTCCTTGAACCGATCGTCTGGAACGTCAACCGATCGGTTCACGCCTTGAACCGATCGTCTCAGCTGTCATCTTGATGTCCTCCGTTCTTTGACATAACAGGAAATAAAATCTATCCTATTTTACATTGCTTAAAAGGGAAACCTCGAGTTATATTCGAGGGGAGCAAAGGTAGGAAAGAAATCTCGAATTATTTTGAGTTACATCAGGAATAGGAGATGGGAGGATCAATGCGCAGACCGAGATGCAAGAAACCACACACAACCAATCACAGATAGGGTTTATTGGCAATAATAACGCTATACATTCACCACAAAACTCGTTTAAGGGCGACGCGTATCGAGTGCATTAATAATACATATCATATATGTAATTGGGATTTGTGGATTTAGGATTGGACATGCATAAAGCCAATTTTATTCGCATCGTATGCAATAAATAAAGGCGACAAACCAAAATCGATCATATCGATATTCCTAAAATATAGAGCAGTTGACGTGGCTCTGATACCATTGTTGGGTTTTAGGGGAGGCAGAGAAGGCAGCGGAAACAAAAAAATTTCTCCCCCAAAACCCGGAACAAGGAAACGCATCAACGTCTATATAATAGGAAAGATGGTTTGTGGAATCATACCTTGTCCCGAGGCTTGCTCAGCGACAATACCTCACACCTTGCACGGTCTTCAACTCCGGTCTTAGACGGTGTCTGTGCAGCTCCTGGTCGCACCGGGACTGATGACTCCTCCACTCACCGGGACTGTCGGGATTGACACTTGTCCTCCTGAGTGGCAGAAACCTCCCGCCTCTGAAGTAGTCCACACGGACCACCTGTAACTCCACACTCCTTGTCCCACAAGGAAGTGGAAGGAGTCGCACCCTCCTATTGACGTACTATTCGCCAACACACTCTCCTGCCTCCAGTTGCAACTGCAGTTGTCCTTCCCTTGCTGCACCTCCCTTTGCGGGAAGCACTTGCTCGGGCTCTCTCTCGGTTACCAAAACCAGAGAGAATGACAACTTTACAGAGCAACTGGTTGCACTGAGTTGTTTTCTGAGAAGCCCCCAATACCCCTATATATAGGAGGGTCATGGGACAGGGTTCTCTGTCCCCGACAATGCGGAACTAAAAGCAGGAGTAGAAGGGTTCGGGATTTTCCACAAAAAGCAACCAACTCGCAACCTGAACCGGTCGGTTGGAAAACTAACCGATCGGTTGGGACCCATGAGCCGATCGGTTCACTTCTGAACCGGTCGGTTCGTGGTCCTGATCAGTTCCCGATTGACTTTCCTTCTTTTGTTTCTAATTGGTAACGAATACCAATCCTTGTTCCAATCAAATTGGGCAAGTGAAACGCAAGGAAAATTCTCACCGACCTGACTTTCCCAATTTGCTCAGTTGCACCAGTTGAACCGATCGTTTCAACACTTGAACTGATCGTTTCACTCTGACCATGAGCCGATCGACTCAACACTTGAGCCGACCAGTTCAACACTTGAACCGATCGGTTGGGAGTGCATGTTGTGCAGAATCAGTCAATTGCGATTTCAATCAATCTGATACTCCAATCAACATGTCCAACACCTTGAACAGTATGATATTGAGCTATCAATCAATTGAGTGTTTAATTGAACTACTAAACTCCTTTAGTAATCAATCTAAACATTGTTTGTGGACAAAACTCCTCTTCCAGGTTAAATCCTATGTGTGTGACCCTGCAGGTCCATTTCACGTTGGCAGTGAAAGTCCATAACACTTATGACTTCACAAGTAAAGAGTGGTGCCTAGTCACACATCAGTGCTACCCAAGTGAAAGTAGAAATCTGGAGAACAACTTTCAATCCTACAATCCGTGAATGGTGTTACAGTGAATGTATAACTCCTTTGTCACTGATATCTCGAATGAACTCGAGGCATGGAACAATCATCCTGTCAACGTTCATTCACTTTCTTGATCTCAGAGTAGATTGAACGAGATATGTATGACATCAATATCACATAGTGATTCACACATGCGTGCGCATGCCTATCTCAATCCTACTCATCAAGTGGCCTTGGATATCAAACTCCCTCAAGAGGGACAAATCCCATATCTATCACTCACCCCTCAAAAGCCCCATGTGTCAAAGCCACCCTATCATCACCTTTATAACAACCCATGTTTCAGGACTGTGTTTGATGATGTCAAAGTGTGCCCAATGACATGTGTTGAGTGTAGTGATTTCAGGTCAAAGAATTACACTCACCACCATCACTGTGAGTACTGACTGTGACTACCATGTCATGGTTCCATGTGTCAAACTCACGGTGGGTCTGTCCGGTACACTTGTTCTCTAACAAGTACCTATGTGTTTGGTTTGATATCTCTATATCATGACTAATGAGATTCTATCATCAACCAACACCACAATCTAGTCTTGTGTGTCATTGTTGTCTATCTACCTTCCACAATGACATCCGACCAGGGACATAACAAGAATGTACAAACTCTTAGCATCTGTATGATCTCATCATTCAGGTCCTCAACCTGAAAGCATACGTCATTGAGTACTGTCATTCTCTAGACATTCAATCTGTTCTATCACTATCTCATATGACTGAACCAGAAAGAATTAGAAGCTTGCCTTTGATGTTTATCAAATCAATCTTAATGTATCCCACCAATCATCCCATGATTGGATCTCAGGGCATACATACCAACAATGACATGGTGGGACTTTGTGGATGAGTTCCACCTTAAGTATTTTATTCCTACCTTCTTAAGTAACAAGATAAAATAGTTGGAGAATATTAGGCATGGTAGCATGCCAATTGAATAATATGAGACATATTTCTCAAGGTTGGCTAGTTTTTTCCCATAGCTTGTACCAGATGCCACTGAGTTAAAGAAGCAGGTTCTTGAAGAAGCTCACGCTTCTACGTACGCAATGCATATATGCAACACAAATATGTACATAAATATTAAAGAAATGTATTGGTGGTCAGGTATGAAGAAAGATGTGGCTGAGTATGTTGCTAAGTGTAGTATATGTCAGTAGGTTAAGATTGAACATCAGAAACCAATAGGTACTCTACTATCGCTCCCTATTCCTGAATTGAAATGGGAGCATATCACTATGGATTTTATGGGTGGATAACCTAGGACATTACCTAGATTTGACTCTATATGAGTAATAGTTGATAGGATAACTAAATCTTCTCGCTTTCTTCCAGTTAAGACACCATAGGATACACCAAAGTTAGCCAAATATTATGTAGATGAGATAGTCAGATTTCATGGAGTATCAGTTTTCATAATATCTAATAGAGATCCCAAGTTCACATCTTTATTCTGGAATTGGTTGCATCATTCTTTGGGAACATATTTGAACTTTAGTAGAACTTTTCATCCACAGATAGATGGTCAACCAAAGAGAATAATTTAAATCCTAGAGGACATGTTGAGAGGGTGTGTTTTGCAATTTAGTGGTAGTTGGTATGATCATCTTAGTCTTTTGGAGTTCGACAATTGCAACAGTTACCATTCAAGTTTAGGCATGACACCTCATGAAGATATGTAGGGAGAAAGTGTAGATATCCTATTTGTTGGTATGAAGTCATACAAAGACAAGTTCTAGGTTCAGAGTTGGTGGAAGAGACAAAAGAAAAGATAATTATGATCAGACAAAAACTGAAAACTACACATGACAGACAGAAAAGCTATGTAGAGAAAAGGGTCTAAACTTCTTTAGTTTGAGGTTGGGGATGATGTATTTTTGAAAGAATTTCCATGGAAAGGTTTATTAAGGTTTTGGAAGTGATTCAACCTAACTCCTAGATATATGAGTCCCTATCCAATAATTAAAAGAGTTGGCCTAATGATATACAAACTTGAGTTTCCTTCAGAGCTAGCCAATCTACATGATTTATATCATGTATCTATGGTGAAGAAGTGCATATAGGTTTGTAGAAGATCATAAATCTAGAGCTTGTATAGTTGAAAGAGTATATTTTCTATGTTGAAGGACCTATCCAAATTCTAGACTTTAGAATTTAGAAGTTCAAGAACATAGATATGCCTTTAGTGAAACTTCTTTGGAGAAACCATGGCCTAGAAGAAGCCACATGGGACTTAAAAACCAAAATGGGTAACAAGTATTCTTTTCTCTTCTAGAAATTTTGAGGGGAAATTTTTATTAGAGGGGGAGATTGTTACAACCCATACCAAACTTAGTAAGTAATCAAAGAGTTAAGTACAACCATAGTGATAATGATGATTGTTAATGTTTAGTTATCCTATTAATTTAATTAGCTCAGATTAATTATGTTTTGAATTAATATGAAGAAGATTCAAAGGTAAAATCATAAATCAAGTTTGAAAAAAATCATAGTTGATATGTGCACGTTACAACTTTTATAAGTCTCATGCAGTCTTACCATCAGTTGACAGAACCGATGGGTCCACGTCAATGGTTGCGGACAAAGTGTTGGTCATGATAGACAATCAATGATTTTTCCTGGTTAATGAGAACCGATGATTTCTCTTCATAGATGAGAATCAATGGTTTTGTCTGGTTGATTGATATTTTGGTTTAGCTTAGAATTTTCATTTATAAATTAAATAAATTTTTTGTGTGAATACATCAAGGTTTAAACCCTAGTTGATATGGTAACAACCCATAAATGTATTAGAAAACATTATATATATTTAATAAATTAATTAATCAATAAAATATTAAATAATATTGCATCAAAAACTTATTGTAAAATTATAATAAATTCAATAGAAATCAAATACAAAAAGATGACCCAGAATGGAGTTAAAATGAGGAAGTTATTCCACTTTTAGTTTTCACCAGTCTGACCATCAGATTGCAAAAGGAACATTGGTGAACCATCATATTTGTAAGAAATTATGGTGAACCATCAGATTGTAAAGAACTGATGGTGGATCATTGGATTGCAAGAACCAATGGTGAACTATTAGATTGCAAAGAACTGGTGGTGGACCATCAGATTGCAAAGAATCGGTGGTGGACCGTCAGATTGGATAGCATAGCCTCTCACAACAACTAATCACAAAAATGGACATAAGTTTTGTTGTACTTATTGGAAATTGAGGAAATACATTTATTTGGATTCATGTTTCAACCCTCTACACAACTGAAGTCTTAAAACACAAAAAGAATGATATATAAGGTGATTCTAGGAAGATTTTAGGGGAGGCACATGAAGAATTGCGTAAACTAAAGGTTTAAACATAGTTTCGACTTGGTAAGTAGATTTTAATAGTTGATCCTACCATCTCGTCATGTTTCTTTTCTCGCACTTCCAGAATCATCAACCAAACTTTCAATTAACCTTCATTCTTCATCTTCTGCCTCTAGCATATCTTTTTTAGGGTCGGTAAACCTACTGAAATGTTGTTTGGGCAAGATTCTTGAGATTTGAAACTTGGATTAGACCAGGAAAAGGTAGATTTCGAGTCTAACTTAGCCACAGGTGAGATCAACAAGCTTGAACATGTACTTGTGAGTAGAAAATCACCTTCCTACCTAGATTTATAACAAACAAAATAGAAGTGATGTTGTTTCCATACTTTTTGTTGTTTAGAAATTGTTGTTGCGAAATTATCATATATGCTCAGTAAATTTCAGTAGAAAAATATATCATTCTATGTACTTTGTGCCATTATGTTATATGTTTGGTTGATGTCCAAGTTTATATACAATATTGTAATTGAAATAGTAGAATTAGAGGATCTAGAGGAGTTGGGTTTGCCATATTCCATGTTTAAAGGTTCGAGTTATGATATATGTGAATTATGAAAGCTGCAATTTAGAGAGACGACTCTTGTGTTTATTGCTAAATGTTTAATTTACCAAAATAGGGTAATATTAGTAAAAAACTTTGAATTTTGATGACCCAATTAAATATCATTAGAAAATAGATGCCTTGGACAATGTAGAATCCTCACAATAGATTTGCATTGTAGGGAGAAAACATGCTTCCCGACTAGAGGTATTTTGTAGGTAGAGGTAAGCCAGAGCAGACTAGTTGGGTGCCGGGGTCTAGACCAGTGAGGGTGAACTCCTTCGACGATTGGTATCCAACCCCAATTGGGAATACCACTAGTACCTATGTTACAAGTTGTGGTGATCAGTGAACATCTTCAGTAGGTCCACTAGTGCAAAACAAACTTGAGGGATTTGACTCCCCATCTGAGTACCCCGGTTGAGAGGAAGAGTCATGCTATCCAATCCCTCCTATTATCCACCAAGAGTTGAACGTGGCGATGCCAACTGCATACGTGGTATTGATATTAATGACTTAGGATCTCGAGCATGCTTCTAAGTCATGTACAGTGAGATCCTAGCTTGTTGTGATGGTTTAACATGTTGTGGTACACCTCATGTGGGTCCAGTGGCATAATAAATAGACTAAAAGATTAGTGAATAAATTGAGTCTATTTATTGCTGATATTGTCCGATCAATTACTTTTTTGGTTGATTTACATTTGTTAAACTTCCAATTTGTATTGATTTACTTCCATGTTGGATGGTTATAGTTTTATACAACCAAACTTATTTTCTTCTGTGTTTAATTATTATAAATAAATATATATGCAATAAATTGTTACCTATTGATTTTCTATGCACTGAGCCAGTAGCTCATCACCCTACTAAAACATTTTTTAGGAAAAGGGCCAGATCCACTAGAAGAGACATAAGGTAGATTTTATCAAGAGTAAAGCAAATGTCATATGAAGAGTAGTTAGTTACTTATATGGTCTCTTATCCTTCCTATGGATCCTAGGAATGGAAGTGTGAGAAAAGCGAGCAATTTGTAATGAGTTATACTTGAAGTATATGAAATGTAAACTCTTTCTTCTATGTAAAATCAAACTCTATTGTATCCCTCCAAGTTGTGCTTTATAGAGATGATATCTAAATGTTAAATGATACTACTATATATCTAAGAAAAGTAAAAGCTAAGGCTGGTTTCTAGCCAAAATTAATAGTGAATGTTTAGTAGTAATCCATACTTGACAGGCCCTAACCCTGGTTAGTGGGTTCGGGTCACGTCAACTTGTTGGTATCAGACCATAGGTTTAACCAAAATTCAGTTTAGGTTAGGTACATGGGAAATAAGAGACCAATAATATTAGGATTCTTTCTCTTTGAACTGGAATTTTATGATAGATAGATTCTATTATGGATATGAAGATGGAAGGAAGAGGATGCTGACATGGTGACGGACAAACTGAGAGCCATTATGACCCTAAACATCGATCATTTGGTGCAAGGAGGATAATATATGGATGAGACTACAAGGATGTATCATATCTTCCTTGAGAGAAAAGAAAAATATAAGATAGATAGGAGGTCTTCATCTTCTAGTAAGAATATGATGAGATCCTATGAGTTGGTGAAGAAGCTTGTTGGGACTGAAATTTCTAGAACAATAAATCCAACAGATCAAGTTGGGAAGACATGTGGCCCGATCAGTTGGAAAAGGTTTTTTCACCTAATGGAGTTACCATAGGACAAGAAAATAAATCATGTTTTCTATATACTTAAAGGAGATGATGAGTTGTGGTGGCGTGGAGTGGAAGATAAGAGGAGGAATACTGTAAGGCCCCTGAACTTTCTTAATGAGATAAGTAAGCTTAATTACCATCATTTAATTCTTATAACCCTAATATAACCTTGTGATATTCTTTGAAATCATAAGAGAAGCTTATGTTTCAAATTTGGTCCAATTTGGACACTGTTTGAGCAAGTTATGCACATTTTGAACTTTTCGGCAATTTACCCAATTGAGAGGTTTTATTTGCAATTTATCACTTTCATTATGTTACTTGGATATTATTTCATCATTATTGAGCTTGTTGAGCCATGGGGCACCTATTTAATCCTTGATTTGAAGATGTTTTCTCTAAGGGTATTTTAGGGTTTACCCCTTCAGGGATGAGCTACCTTTAGTAGCTATCAACTAATGAATTATGTGATTGGCTGGGAAATTAGACAAAGAAAATCTAAGAAGGTCTATAAGGATGGTGGGGGATCTTCTTGTGTGTGTTCTTGTATATTCTTAATAGTTTAAGTCCATAGACACATGGGGAAGCTACTTTTACACCTCATGCTTGCTCCCATCCTTATCCATGGGCTATATTTACCTCTTCCTTGACCAATTATGAAACTTTGCTTGCTTTATGTTTTCTATAACCTGGATGAAAGACTCCACTCTGTTTTTCTATGGAAACAAGTGCTCTAGGGTCGAAGACAACCTCTTTTTGGAGAAGAAGGTCTCCTAGAGCTCCGTTTAGCCCTACCTAGGGTTTCTAAGGTCATCTTCTAGGGATTTCAACCAAGGAAAGTTATTTTCTTCCTTCCTTCTCCATTTATCTTTCTCTTATCCTTCCTTATACCTTCTTCCATGTCAAAACCTTGTTGTTCCATGGTAGAAATTGCTCTAAAGCTCTAAAACCCTACCTTTCTTGCTCCTTATGCTTAGGGTTTGCTCATTTGATGAAGAAAGGTGCTAGATGGACGAGTTCATAGCTTATGTTTGGATTTTCTGCCCTACCATCTCAAGATTTCTTCTGTGTGGGGTTTCATCTTCTCATTAGAGGCAAGTTTTATAACTTGCTCCATGTTTATTTCTTACCATAGGCTTTCTAGATCATGTTCTTTCTTGGAAATGATGATCCATGCACTAAAAAGCTCTGCTTGACTTGGATTTCGATTTTATAATGTTCCCTATTCTGATTTCAGTTATAGATGAACATGTGATCATTTTTACATTATTAATAAGGCATAATGTGACTTGGATCAGGTTGGTTTGACAACCTATGGTGCTAAGCACCTATCAACCAATGGTCAATTTTAGGGTTTTAAGCTAATTTCTTCTATAAACCCATGACCCGATGATGGTACCATTGCAACAACCCTATGGTGTTGTCTTCATGACAAGTTATGGTGGTAACTAAGGGTTTCAACTGACGTTCACCCTGTAGGTCATGTTTTGGCCTAATTATAAGCCTAGTGATTAACAACTAAGTACCCTAATGATGTTATCAATCAATGGTGATATTAGTTTGATATTTGATGTGGATTAATGAATATTGTGCTAATCCAACAAACTATGGTGACTTAATGGTCACTAATGATGGTGGATCAGGTCTCCAAAACCTATAGCGAGTTAATTATATAGTTGTATCATCAATTAATCCTTATACTATAATTGATGGTTTTAATATATGAACTTGACCCAATAGTCAAGATATAATGTTTATTCCTACAATAAAGTGGAATGATGGTTAATCTAATATTTTGGTCCTAATAATGTGATTTAGAAGGTTTCCTTTATATGATCAACTTAAGGATATTACTTGTTGACAATGGATGGCTTGTTTTAAATGAACAATCGATTGTGGGTTTTACCCTACTCTCAGTGGAACTTTTTGTGTTGTTAATCAAGGGATGTCTAGGGTTAGATGGTAAATCTTTATAGAGCACAAATCAAGTACTTAATAGGTGGTTTATCCAAGGTGTTTACTTATGTAAACAACCAATGGTGTTACATTTTAAACATTCAATGGTTCTGGGTGACATTGTGGTATGGTGATATGGGTTGAATGATGGTGGAACAAATGGAGGGTTACCCTTAATAAGGTAGTCTTACCTATTCACTCATATGAATAGAAGGGATGATAATCATATTGTGTTGATATGTAACCCTAATGAGGTATATCTTGTTATACCTAGATTTAATATAAGTAAATGATGGTAATTGGGTATAAATAGTCCTTGAATGACTAATACAATCATGAAGTACTATGTTAATGTTGTTGAAACCCTAGTATGCTATAACCCAACGGTTACATCTTGATTTATGTGTGGGTTCATACTTGAGAATAGTATGGAATGTGATGGTGATGCTTCACCTTATGCATCTATGATCCAATGGGGATGTCGTGAGTTAGGGTTTGGGTATAAGTGTTGATTAGTAACATTAATATAATTTATCTCATTGAACCTAACTCTAATGCAAATAGATAAAGATGAGTATTCATGTTTAACATTCTTATATGATGGCATGATGGTGAAATAACCTCCTTAATATGATCATAACCTTAATGTGTTAATTGGTGGTTGTCATAGCCACATGGTTGATACTTGCTTATGCGAAACATGTGCATTATGAATATGATGAGGGTTAATCATATCTAGATTCCTTGCATGTTGATGTAATAAAGTAATGTTCTTAATGTTAATATAACCCTTCTATGATTGTTTATGAATATCTCCTAGCTCATTAATGCAATATTGTGTTGATCTGGTGTATTATATGTAAGTGATGTTGTTGAGCCTTGTTATAAGGCATGCAAAGATAATGATGATCTTGCAGGGAATAGTATGATGGTCTTAATGACCTTTGGGCATGGTTGATCCCTGAATGAGGTGTAATGCTCTTATGTTGATAAGGGTTGATACCTTGTGATATCGTGAAAAAGGATTTATATCTTGTGATTGTATGATGACTAGTGTGGTCTCATGAATGGAAAGTGAATAGTACCATGTGATGATGAGATATGAAATTATGTTTCACACACTTTATATCTTTTCAAAGTTATGATATTTATATGCTTGCTAGAAGTGAATTATAGTCTGTATGTCCACTTGCTTGATGCAACCTTAATGCACCCAATTGGCATAACTAATCAAGTGCAACTCTAATCATGTAGTTCCTTGTGCCGTAGAACCATCTTCAGTGTCAAAACTTGCTAGATGGTGAAATGAGTATTCCTAAGGAAAACTCAGAGTGCATACTGTTGAGTATGTGGGGGTGGCATGTTGAGGATATATACTTGTCATCCACAATGTAGATTTTGGAGGTTGGCTATGGTCATGCCTCATACATCTGATGTGATTGAGAACAACTGCGGCCGTGTCTCGGTGATTATAACATGATGTGATTAGAGGACAACTGCAATTGTACCTTAGTGATTGGGTTTGTGTACCCTTGTTTCTAGTGTTGTGACCTATACCAAGGGCAGACTAGTGGTTAGCATCTTGACTATATGTCACTGTGGTGGAAACTTTGACTGATATGTCACTGCCTTTTTACTCGTACTGACTGAGGGGAAGAGATATTAGGATACCGACACTCCTAGATCTTGTACGGAACCAAACAACCCTTTGCATGTGTCGGTTGGACTTTGAATGGTACGATTCAAATTCCCCAGAGCTTAATAAAAGATGTAATACAACCATGTAGCATATTTGTTTAGGGTTATACATGACGTTTCACATTGGATGATAACCCTTGTTTGTTATCTTTACATAAAGATGATGCTTAGTACAATTAAGAGATAGTAGATATACTCAGGTTGTGGATATGCTTAAGATTGTAGATGTGTACACACAATAGCTATTCTTATGTTGATAACTATACTACTATTGCTGATTATAATCATGATGCTAGCTATCTCATCTTATTAGTTATGTTTAGCATGCTAGCCATGCCTTTGTAACTAGAGATGCATATACTCCAAATCATGCTTATCCAGATAGTTGTGATTATGTTTTTATCTCTTCTTATGATGTTGATATCTTCAACCAATTAGACATGCTAATGTTGTTAGCTATGCTATGTTACTAGACTTGCTCATGATGCTAGATATGCATATGCTACTGAATTGCATATATTGTCAACAAGATGAAGCATGATAGTCTGGCTAATGATGATAGTTATTATCTGCCCCTTTATGTATTTTGTTAATCATCAGTACTATTGATCTTATTTTTTATATCTGATTAAACTGCTTAATTGTTTAATTACTTAAAAATGTTGTAATCAATAGACGTTGTTGGAGGTTATATCTCTTGCTGGGACATGGGCCTCACCCTTATGGTTTGCCACATTTTTTTAGGTAATCAGAAATGACAAAAACAAACATGTGGCAGCAAAGAGGAGATATAGTAATGAATCTTTTAGAAAGTTGATTAGATGTCTAGTGTGTCCTAGAGTCATCCTTGTACTCTCAGGTCCGGGCATGAAAAGTTTTATATGGTGCTTCAAACAAATTGAACTTTTGTTAGCATTTTGATGCTTGTTTGTGTGGCATATATGAATATTGTTCTCCTGTGTATATATGTTGTGGCTAAGGAGATAGAACAGTTTGTATAAAATTCTTGGTATAGTTTGGATATGAGAAAGATGTTGGGATCTTATTCAAATGTTTCTGAGTGGGTGTTGATGTTGAAATCGGTTTTAATTTACCCATATTTTTGGGTATGTGATTAATTAGTGATTGATTATGTTTTATGTTTTGAGTAATATCGTTTAGTGTAACGGGTTCTCACAAGTTGGTATCATAGCTTTAGGTTCACTGAGTCTATAGGGACATTAGGACTTAGGACTAGGATGATGTCTAAGTTAGGAATATGACATAAAAATATGCTGCATACTGCCTAATCTCAGTATTTGGGTGCCCTGGCCAGGTATTCAATTATTGAAGTAAAGGTAAGTATGGAACTCTTAGATTGTTATCATTCTGATTACTCTGATCAAGTAGTCATTTTGAGATAATCTAAAGTGCACAACGAATAAGAAATAATGGTGTGAATATCTCAATCCTAGCTCAAAGACGATGAGAATTGCATCATTATCTATCAAAACTTGAATGTTTGGTAAATATAAGAGAAAGATACAATAGCCTGAAATCTAAATCTGAATACAAATAAGGAAAAGAGGAGTTCTAGAAGATGTGATTCAAGAAGATAATAAAGTAAAAGACAAACAAGTCTATGCTTATAAAGTGAATCAGGGTATGAAATCCACATAAGATAGAGAGAACTCCTATAACAAGTACAAAATGAGAAGATGAATGGGAGAAATTACAAAGAAATAAGGTGGAACTTGAGTTAATTTCAAACCAACCTATGTGTGTAAGAAAGTTTTAACGAAAAATCAGCATGGCATGTGAAAGAAATTAAGGGAGATGATCCCAATTTAATGAAGAAAATGTGGAATATGATGATTTACCTATCGATAAGTGGTTGAAAAACATAATAAAATAAGACAACATACCAAGTGTGATAAATAATCGTCAAGGAAGGAGTAATGAGATATGTTAATCATGATGATTCCTATGCTAATGGCAAGGAACCTGAAATGAAAAAGGTAAAATGATACATAAGACGTTGTAACTTGCATAATGAAAATAGAATTGGTTACCTTTTTGCTAGTGACCTTGAACAATGTTTCTATGATGTGGGAAAAGTGTTTCCCTTTGTGTCTTTTCTTTCTAGGGCACAACTTTCTAGTGGATCATTTCCACTTGGTATGTGTGGATTTGTTGTAAACATGAGGGTGGATAGATTGTTATATCATAAGGTTGTTTGGACTATGGTTCCAAGTTCATAAAGTTTGTGATGATTTTTCTTTTGAGACTTCTAATAATTAGGAAGACTCCTATTATATGTCTTGATATTTGTTATGCTGGTAAAAGTAGATGATATAAGGATGTGAGTTGCTTATAACACGAGGTGGATACCAAGGTAATGAATCCCGGTATCCAAGATGTATTAATAATATGAGATATATGTGAAGGTTGGAGATGTTTATTAAATGAACATTCCAAGTATTCCTCTTCCGTAGAGAGAGAGGGAGAGAGAGTTTATGATGACCCTCTAAATGTTGTTTGGAAGGAAAAACAAAAGTGATTCTATAATGTTGTGTACAGTTCAGTGATAGCTGGGAAAGACCACTATCAAGGATAGATGGTTTGTTGGTTAATAGATATGTGATACCTTGTTTTTTTAAGATAAACCTATGATCAAATATCAATGCATAAGAGTTAGATTGGATGAAATAATTCACATGACCATGATGAGTTTAAAGTTATGTCCTTTAGACTAACCAATGTACAAATAGAATTTATGAATAGGAGGAACAGAGTGTTCTAGTCATGTCATACAAGTTATATCAAGCTTTGAATGATGATATGTCAACGTACTTCAAATATGGTCAAAAATATGATCAATATTTATTCAAAAACCTTAGGGTTGCCGAAGTAGCAATAGCTGTGAGATAAGTAGAACAAGAGTGAGATGGGGTTGAATAAATTTCTTTATGGGATCATGATATGTCTTCTAAGTAGGCTGTGTAAATTCTAGTAAGGTGAAGATAGTTTTGTTGTTTCACCCCTAACAAGGTTGAGTAGGAATGATGTTTCCTTGTATGGAATGATAGGAGCCAACGTTAGCATTTCTTTTAATGCTGAATAAGAACTCACAAGTGTTCTAGTGTCAGTGTATCTAGAAAAAAAAAGAGGATGGATACATCACCTTTTTATATGCTTCAAGGAATGGTATGGGACACATGTCGTTATTGGTAAAAAGCTAGCATGTATGACTTTTGAGTAATGTGTTGATACAATAGATATAATTTTAGGCTGATAGCTATAATTTAAAGTTGAACATTACTAGTAGAGTTGTATAGATGACACAACAAGTTTCTACATTCCATATTGAGAATGTCTTCTTAGGTGGGGTTTTTTGTGATGACCCAAAAGGATATATGTATGAATGATGTGAAATCACCATGATATGAAAGTAACCATGTAAAGGTAATAGGATGAGGTGCAAAGGAAGTACCCATCTTTGTTTACCTTGGATTTCAGGGGCTGAATCCCTGTCAAGGGTTTATAGTTGTAAGGCCCCTAAACTTGATTAATGAATTGAATAAGCTTAATTACCATAATTGAATACTTAGAACCAAAATATAACCTTTTTATATGCTTTGAAATCATAAGATAAGCTTAAGTTTCAAATTTGGTCCAATTTGGACACTATTTGAGCAAGTTATGCAATTATATGCACATTTTGGACTTTTCTACAATTTACCCAATTGAGAAGTTTTATTTGCAATTTATCACTTGCATTATGTTCCTTATATATTATCTTATCATTATTGATCTTTTTGATCCATGGGTTACCTATTTAATCCTTGGTTTAAAGGTGTTTTCTCTAAGGGTATTTTAGCGTTTACCCCTTCACGGATGAGCTACCTTTAGTAGCTATCAACTAATGAATTATGTGATTGGTTGGGAAATTCGACAAAGGAAATATAATAAGGTCTATAAGGATTGTGGGGGAGCTGCTTGTGTGTGTGCTTGTATATTCTTAATATTTTAAGGCCATAGACACATGGGGAAGCTACTTTTACACGTCATGCTTGCTCCCATCCTTATCCATGGGCTATATTTACCTCTCCCTTGTCAAAGTATGAAACTCTGCTTGATTTATCTTTCCTCTAACCTATATAAACGACTCCACTCTGTTTTTCTGCGGAACCAAGTGCTCTAAGGTAGAAGACAACCTCTTTTTGGAGAAGAAGGTCTCCTAGAGCTCCATTTAGCCCTACCTAGGGTTTCCAAGGTCATCTTCTAGGGATTTCGACCAAGAAAAGTTATTTTCTTCCTTCCTTATCCATTTCTCTTTCTCTTCTCCTTCCTTATACCTTCCTCAAGGTCTGAACCTTGCTGTTACATGGTATAAATTGCTCTAAAGCTCTAAAACCCTACCTTTCTTGCTCATTATGCTTAGGGTTTGCTCATTTGATGAAGAAAGGTGCAAGATGGACGAGTTCATAGCTTATGATTGAATTTTCTACCCTAACTTCTCGATATTTCTTCTGTGTGGGGTTTCATTTTCTCATTAGAGGCAAGTTTTCTGATTTGATCCACGTTTATTTCTTACCATAAGCTTTCTAGATCATGTTCTTGCTTGAAAATGATGATCCATGCACTAAAAAGCTATGCTTGACTTGAATTTCGATTTTTATAATGTTCCCTATTCTAATTTCAGTTATAGATGAACCTATTATCATGTTTTCATTATTCCTAAGGTATAATATGACTTGGATTAGGTTGGTTTGACAACCTATGTTGCTAAGCACCTATCCACTAATGGTCAATTTTAGGATTTTAAGCTGATTTCTTCTATAAACCCATGACCCGATGATGGTACCATTGCAACAACCTTGTGGTGTTTTCTTCATGACAATTGATGGTGGTAACCAAGGGTTTCAACTTACATTTACCCCTTAGGTAATGTTTTGGCCTAATTAGAAGCCTAGTGATTAACAACGAAGTACCCTAATGATGCTATCAATCAATGGTGATATTAGTTTGATATTTGATGTTGATTAATGAATATTGTGCTGATCTAACAACCTATGGGGATTTAATGGTCACTAATGATGGTGGATCAGGTCTCCAAAACCTATGGTGAGTTAATTATATAGTTTTATCATCAATTAAGCCTTAGACCAATGGTTTCTTGGTTAACTTGATGCAATGGTCAGACCTATACTGTAATTGATGGTTTTAATATATGAACTTGACCCAATGGTCAAGATATAATATTTATTACTCCAAAAAAGTGGAATGATGGATAATGTAATATGTTGGTCCTAATAATGTGATTTAGATGGTTTCCTTTATATGATCAACTTAAGGAGCTTACTTGTTGACAATGGATAGCTTGTTTTAAATGAACAGTCGATTGTGGGTTTTACCCTAGTCTCATTGGAACTTTTTGTGTTGTTAATCAATGGATGTCTAGGGTTAGATGGTGAATCTTTATAGAGAAAAAATCAAGGACTTCATAGGTGGTTTATCCAAGGTGTTTACTTATGTAAACAACCAATGGTGTTACCTTTTAAACTTCCAATGGTTTTGGGTGACATTGTGTTATGGTGATATGGGTTGAATGATGATGGAACAAATGGAAGGTTACCCTTAATAAGGTAGCATTACTGTGGAATCCAACTCACAAAAACAAGATTAACTAATATGGAAGTGTATCTTTCGCAGCGGATTACTGAAAATCACTAAAAATTAAAACCTTTTTCAAAGAGATCCAATCATAGGAAAACTCTTTCAACGAGAACCAATGTATTACAATTACAACCTGGTTCATAAGTACATATATTGTATCATCTCTCCTCGAGATTTACAACATCAACTGCCTTGTTAAAAGCTAAACAAAGACAACATAAGAATCTCGAGGCATCAAGCCAAAATCTCAAAATGATTCGTTTAAAGCACTAACTATTAACTCTGAGGACCTGAGAGTACAAAGACGACACATAGGACTTCTATCTTCGTGACGTGACAGACAGTACACTCAACCTGAGCTGTCACTGTTGTCCCTGCTGCTGCTGAAGTTCTTCCTCTGCTAGATGTTCTCACTCTCCTCTGTGCTTGTCCACCTAAAAATGTTGGATCTCATAGGGGTGAAACAATTTTAATTGTCCCAGCGAGAGATATAACTCTCTGCCAAAAACATTATTATTGCAGTTTAATGATATAAAACTAAGCAAAGGATAAGAAGTTTAAAGCATTCTCATCTTTAATGCATTGTAACCATTTATGATAGAACAATAGATAAGCTATTCTCTTAATAAGGAATAGGAAGAACATGTATATCATTTATCCATCATAGTATACCATCATGTCAAACTTCTCTTATGACATTCATTCTCTTAATATGTCACCTATGAGACATTCTTGTTTCATATGTTGGCCTTAGCTAATCTACTAAGGGAATTGTGTTTACGATGTACTCATGTATCATCAACACATGCATTGGGTTATTACCAATACTGTGTCATCATTACAGGCATTGGGTTATTACCAATCACGTGTCATCATTACAGGCATTGAGCCTCTTCCAGGTATTGGACTCTTCCAAACCTGATTACACCGCCAGGTATTGGACACTACCAATCCTAATTTCACATCCAGGCATTGGACTTTAACCAATCCTGATTTCACATCTAGGCATTGGACTCTAACCAATCCTGATTACACAACCATGCATTGGACTCTAACCAATCCTGATTACACATCCAGGCATTGGAATCTAACCAATCCTGATTACATAGCCATGCATTGGACTTTAACCAATCATGATTACTGATGCGATGATTTTGAGTCGCATTTAGAGACCTATTTCATATGTGTTTTGTGCCTTAATTACTCATTTTCATGGATATTATTGCATAATTCACTTTATTTGGTCTTTGCCATCATTTTATATCAAATCCCCTTTATTTCATTATTTTAAGCATTATTGACCATCTTATCATAAATCGTGTGGATTTATTTGGTCTTGTTGTACAATTTCAGGAAAAACAAGTATCTACATCCGTCGATACCATCGACGGATGTCGATACCATCGACCAAGCCACAGGTTGTCAGCCGAGAAGAGCAATACAGAATCGATACCATCGACACCCAAGTCGATGGCATCGAGATGTCTACAGGCTGCTGGCAAGGATGAAGTCGATACCATCGACGCAAGTCGATGCCATCGACATAAGGAGAGCTACAGCATCGCTAAACGACAACAACCGACGCTAAAGGAGTCGATACCATCGACACCCAAGTCGATGGTATCGAGATCACCACAGGCGCTCAGAATAAAAGAAAGGAAAGCTGCCGCTAATCCGCCGGGTCGATACCATCGACTCGCGTCGATGGTATCGACGCCGGCAGATATGCGTTGGATGTGTTTTGATTCCGATCGGACGGCTGTTGTTATTTGACGACCTAATTAGGGACTTATACCTAATGACGGCCGCCCAGACGGGAGGGGGGATCTCATTTTTTGATTGCACGAGTGCCGAGGAGGAGAGAAAGGAGAACGGAGGCCGAGAAGCTCATCCCGGGTGATTCGGACGCTGCCGAAGACAATTTCGACCACCGACAGGCGGGGAAAGTTGTGTTCTACGCCAAGGATCCACCGGTTCTTCTCCGTTCAGGGGTTTTCCCATCTATTTCACGTTTTTCTTATGAATTCCCCAATTTCTACCCTGTATTTGTGTAAGATGAACATGAGAGGCTAAAACCCTCAATCTTTAGGACCGGGAGTAGCCCGGGGATACATTGTATGATGATTTTATATTGATAATTCATATTTTTCTCTCATATCCGTGGTATAAATTCGTTTTCTCTATTGCTATTGTTATGCTTGATCACCATAATAATAAATTAATGCCCTTAATCACTTCGACAGAAGGATTAACGGTTGAAAAGAAACGAATTCTACATTAATTAATAAAACCCTTGACAAAGGAGTTGTAAAATTAATGGTGGGAACTGAGGGACCGATCTTAATGCGCTTAGTTTAGGGGAATGATTACTATGACGATGGAATCAACCTAAATCTAAGTAGTGGATTACACCACGACAGTGGGTAATTCTCAATTCAGGCCACTACCCGGATAGAGAGAGAAGTGTGAGGAATTATATGAAATCTAATACAATGTTGACCCGCGGTGAAACCGCCATCCTAAAGATATCCCTTTTAATTGATTAAATTAACCTTTAATCGATTGTTTTCTTTGTTTGATTTTTATTTTCTTTTAATTTGAACAACAAAACCCTATTTTTTTAATCGGTCTAGTTGATTGCAATTAGTTAGTAGAAGTCTCCAATAATTCACGTATCCCTGAGTTCGACTCGGGCCTCACAAGGCCTATATTACTCGACGCGTATACTTGCGTTTAAGCGCGTAGTAAAATACACGTCAAGTTTTTGGCGCCGTTGCCGGGGATACGGCGAATTATTGGCACTTTGAGTGCTAAGAGCGGATATTCTAGGCCACTTTTTTTTTATTTTATTTTACTTTAAAACAATTTCAAAAATTCCTTTATTTCTCTATAATTGTGTTGTCTCGTTCAAAGCATTGTACTGAACCCCTATTTCCATATTTCAGGTACTTTGCATGGTGCACACACGTAGTCGAGACTACGTGAATCGCACACCTGAGGTTCCATCTGCGGGACCAGAGGACGAGGGCTACTACGAGGAGGAACACCATAGTGATACAAATTCTGAATCTGAGCAAGAACAAGAAGAAGTAATGGCTGAAGCACAGACAATATGGGAGAAGATCAAGGCGTCTTCTTCCTCTGCATCAAAGGGGCCTATAAAGAAACAAGGGCTAAACATACCTACATACAAGATCGACCCAGCACTGATTAACTTGGTCAAATCCAATGCATTTCACGGACTGAAAAATGAAGATCCAGTGGCACACATTAGTCAGTTTGTTGAAAATTGCGATATGGTGAAGATTGATCGATTTCCACAGGATGTGCTTTACCTCAAGTTATTTCCCAGTTCCTTGGCAGGAGTAGCAAGAGAGTGGCTCCACAACCTCGATGACGAGTTTGTAGAATCATGGGATCACATGGTAGAGGTTTTCTTCGAGAGGTTCTTCCCTCCTGAGAAGACCAATGATATGATTAGGAAGATTCATAATTTCACCCAACAGGCGGGTGAAACTTATTCTGAGACTTGGGAGCGATTCCAGGTCATGTTGAGGAGATGTCCGCACCATAGATTGGACAAGGAGACCCAAGTGAAGATCTTCTACTTTGCTCTCTCCGAGCATGATAGAAGTAATCTTGATTTAGCCGGATCTGGTTTCTTTCTAAATAACACGGATACCAGATGTTGGGAAATATTGAAGAACATGGCTAGGAAACAGTCATGGGGTGACAGAGGTGCCGTGGAACATGTCAAAGCTGCCGGTGAATCCAGAATAGTGAGGGAGCTGAATGATAAGTTAGATCTTCTAGCCAAGAAGGTGTTAACTAAGGAGGATGCATCTGATGATGGGGAGGCCCAAGTGAAATTCATGCAACAACAGGGCTATAGAAACAATGACTATTCATGGAGAAAGGATAAAAAGTTTTCTTGGAAGGATCCGAATAACTTTCTACAAGATCCGGATGCAAAGCCACAACCGAGAGCTGAAGATAAAAATACTGAATTGCTAAGCCAAATGGTCCAGCAAAATCATGAGATGATGGCCATGTTTGGAAAACAACTGCAATCTCAAGGTGATATTCTAACCAAATTTGGGCAGACGCTGCAAAGCCATGGAGCGCAAATGCGGGCATTGGAGACCACCGTGGCACAGATTTCAAGTGAGGTGGCGGCTATCAAGCACGCCAATCAACAGAAACCAGCCGAGAATGCGAATGTGGTTCAAGCGCACCATCAGGTCAAATACATTTCTGTGGTGAGTAATGAAGAAGAATCTCAGGTGCAAGAAGTTGCAGAGGAAAGGAGAATGACGTTCAATGTGAATGCAACACCGGCAATACCATTTCCACGCACGTACTATGGACTGCCGCGTGGAAACCCTTTCTTCAGAAAATCTGATAGAGTTGTGAATACTGTATCTCCACCTGGGCAAAAAGAAGAAGTGCAAGTTTGTGCACATGCGGAGACAAAGAAGGTGGAAGAGGAACCACAACAAGCTGCTACTAATGAGGATGACTTGCAAAAGCACACGTCCGAGATAGTGAGTGAAGCAAGCTTAGGGGAGGTACCTCCGAAAGACTCATATGTGCCTCCTCACAAGCGTGTCAATGCGGCAGATGTGTCAAATCGGGACAATCCAAAGCCGAAGAAGGAGCACCGACACTATAGGAAATTCTTGGAAATATTCCGCAAGCTGCATATCAACATTCCGCAAGCTGCATATCAACATTCCGCTGGTGGAGATGATTGAGAAAGTGCCCGCCTACGGGAGGTTCATTAAAGAGATCATCAACAAGAAGAGGCAGATAAATGATGATGAAATTTATTGGTTGAATGAGACGGTGAGCTCGATGGTTCATGGGAGTTCACCAAGGAAGAGAAAGGACCCAGGAGGTTTTTACATTCCGTGTTCAATAGGTGGTCAACATGTTTCTAGAGCGCAATGTGATTCTGGCGCTAGTATCAATCTCATGCCTTTGGCTACTTTTCAGAAGCTAGGGTTAAAAGAGATCAAGAAGTTGGCTGCGACAATTGAATTGGCAGATGGGTCGACAGTGAGACCCTATGGAGTATGTGAAGATGTGCTAGTTAAGGTTGACAAATTCGTATTCCCGGTGGACTTTGTTGTCATGGATATACCACCACTCCAAAGCTGTGAAATTCTTCTAGGAAGACCTTTTCAAGCAACGGCGGATGTCGTGACTGCCTTAGGGAGAGGTACTTTGTCCTTGGGAATTGGAGGAGATCGAGTTGAATTCAAATTACCACATGATCCTCTAAGCGCAGTTCCCAAAGTGAAAAGATGATGAGCTGCATACCGTCTAGCCTAAGACACTAAAGAAGGGCGCTTGTTGGGAGGCAACCCAACCATTGGTACATTAGGATAGTTTAATGTTAGGTGTAGTTTGCTTTTATTTTGTTTACGTTTTAGTTTAAAAATGATACCTTGATCCGTTTGTTAAATGTGCAGGAACAGGCAGGGTCGATACCATCGACACATCCGTCGATGGTATCGACATGGGTTCAGGTTGACACCAGCAGAAATCGCACTGCGTCGATACCATCGACGGCCGCGTCGATGGCATCGACATGGTCACAGGCAGGTCGCAATAAAAGTGTCGATGGTATCGACACACCAGTCGATACCATCGAGATCTCTGGAGATTTTCAGACGAATTTTGCTCAGTCAACTCGATACCATCGACGGCCTCGTCGATGGTATCGACATCATCACAGGTTGAATGCAATAAACGGAGGTGTCGCAATAAAAGCAAGTCGATACCATCGACACCCGTCGATGGCATCGACGGACATGTCACCGATCCGCATGAAGACATCGACGACGATCGCAACAGCCACGTCAGCGATCCGGGTGCTGCGTCGATACCATCGACTTATGTCGATGGTATCGACACGTCAGCGATCCGGGTTTCTCGATCCAGCCAACGTCAGCCGTCGATACCAGCGACAGATGCGGCTACCCGCGAGACATGTCGATACCATCGACCCGCGTCGATGGTATCGACGGGTCAACAGGGGCGCCGATCAAGTCTATTTAAGGGGACTTGCAACGTCATATGACATCACACCCTCAGAGCAAGTATCTCCTATTGCGCCGAGCACTCCCCCGAGCCCTCTACGCCTGCGGAGAAGCGTCATCGAGCGAAGATATTCACCGAGCGGAGAATTTCTCTCCATCTTCACCGAGCTCTTTTCTCCAAATCTCATTCTTCTCGCAAGCATGGTGCATACGGGCGGAGCATCTTCATCGAGCGCACACCCCAGGGAGATCGAGGAGTTTGTTCCTCCTCCAACCGCTTCCATCTCTCGTCCACGCCTCATTCATGCCAACATGGATGTAAGGAAGGTATATGAGGAAATAATGAAGCGGAAGTTCGAGGCCACCCAGTATGTGGACCGGGGAATGATCAGGGACTTGGGATTCGAGGCCAACTTGGCCTATGTGTTGGCCGGGCAAGCGCGGCACACCGGTCGCATATATGAGATGGACTGTCATGCGGATGGGCAGCCGTTCTTTGGCGAATGGCCCACATACAAGGAACTGGTGGCCGAGTTCATGGTGTCTCTTGATATCTGCGTCGTACCAAATGACGTGGTGCCATCGGACCAGACGTGGATCCAGGGAAGGGTGTCCTTCCGACTCTTCAACAACAATTACAACATCACGTTGAAGCAGTTCAACGCCATCTTCAACTGGAACCACAGCCGCCACGATCACCGACGCCCCGACGCCCGCACCGACTACGACAAAATCTTCGCCGAGCTAGTTACTGTGCCGGCAGGGAAGACCGTGAGCTACCACAATGCCGCGGTAGCTGATTTTGAGCACCCGTTCGTCCGGGTATTGCATAGGATGCTTAGCTTGACTTTCTTCGGGCGGAGCGATCTTGCTTTGAGCAAGTTTCAGGAGAGCGACTTGTTCTTTCTGTACGCCCTCCTGAAACGTCAAGAGTGCAACTGGGGAGCATTCTGGTTACAGCGCGTCATGGCGGTGAAGCGGAGCACAAGGAAGGCTCCAATACACTTTGGTGGTCTTGTCACCAAGTTGGCGCTTTACTTGGGGCTGAACTTTCAGTCCACGACTCCGATTTCTACGCGGAGTAAGGTGAACGTGCAACACTTGCACCGTTCAAACCTCATTCTTATCCGGGACGGGTTGGCGTACGCTCATTGCCACGTCAACCAAGCTTACCAGGAGGCATCCCTGCCGGACGACGTCTTCCACATCGAGGGCAAGCAGCATTTCCGATGGCCCTTCATAGCCATCGAGTCCTCGGAAGAAGAAGGCGGAGGTGACGACCAAGAAGGCGAGGCGGAGGAAGACGAGGAGGCTTTCACACCTCTTCGAGCACGCGTGGCACCACGGAAGCGTCCTAGGATGCATCCGGGTGCATCTTCATCATCTCAGCCCCCGCCGCCATCACCACAGCAAGAACAGCCAGCTGCGGATCCCTACTCCATGCAATGGATGTATACCATGCTGCAGGACATCCAGCAGACGCAGCACCAGCATATGACTTTGTATACCGGCATCCATGAGACAACGGGCCGGTTGCTTGATAATCAAAGGGCTATGTTCGAGAACGAGCGGCTCATCCTCGCCAACCAAGAACAAATGCACAACCGGTTGCAGCGGATAGAGACGCAGCAGGAGCCCTTCTTCGACCACTACTGGAGTCGTGACTACTTTGGAGGTTATCCACAGCCTCCGCTGAGGACCCACTATGATCCAAGCTTCCAGGGGGAGTACCCGTCTTGGGATCCTACGACACCACATTACCCACCACCGCCTCCGCAAGATTGATCAGGGTATCACTGTTCCACCCTTAAGTTGGTTTTTGACTATGAGGCCATAGTCGGATTCAAGCTTAGGGGGGTGGCTGGAACAGCTCTATCTTTTATCTTTTCTTTAGTTGTTTTAGTTTCTGCTTTGTTATTTGTTTTTGCAATTTTAAGTTTTTATTTAGGATCCACATCTATCTAGTGTAATTGTGGATGTCGTAAAAATTGTCATCTTGCTATTTTCATGGGGAAATTAAGGGAATTGAAAAAATTTTCTGTGTCATTTGGATAGCTTTACTTGGTTGTCCTTGGGGAAATTATTCTATGAAAATGATTGATTATGTCAACTTTGAAGCAATATGTCATACCCACACCCGCATTGACTCATGCAAAGTGGATAGGAACGGTTGTTTGAGCCTACCTAATCAAATGGTAATGAGACCTTAATCAGATGTAAGAGAAAGAACCCTTTAAACTACTACACATGTCAATAAGGAGGGACACATAATTTTCTTTTAAGGTTCAGTCACTTAATCTTGTGATCATTCCACCCCATTTCCTATAATCCACCCAAGAATTGGAAGTAAAGTGCAGTTTCAATTTCTTTTGCGTGCATGGCATGTAGATAGGTTTTGCATTATTATTTTCATGTTTTTGCATAGATTAATGAAAAAAAATATATATAGTGAAACATGCACATTACCCTTAGGTGCATGTCATGTAGTTGCACTCACAATTTCATGATTTTCATGCATAAGCACACCATGTATCTCAGTTTTCCTAAATAGGTGATCTAATTTGTTCCATACCCTCGAAATAAAGCAAAGATCTCCAATTGAAAAAAAAAATGGCCTTATACATGTATCTCTAAGAAATTATGGATATATGGGCAAAGAAAAAAAAACAGAAGAAAAAAATTCTGGAAAATTATGGTTTCTCTTGGAATCACCCTCAATTAGGGTTTCTCAGGGAATCATACTCCATTAGGGATTCTCATGGAATCACCCTCAATTAGGGTTTCTCATGGAATCACCCTTAATTAGGGTTTATCATGGAATCACCCTCAATTAGGGTTTCTCATGGAATCACCCTCAATTAGGGTTTATCATGGAATCACCCTCAATTAGGGTTTCTCATGGAATCACCCTCAATTAGGGTTTCTCATGGAATCACCCTCAATTAGGGTTACATCCCTACCCTAGATTAGGGTTACACCTAGCATTTCCCTAGATTAGGGTTAGGGCTCGTTAACCTTCTTAATTAGGGTTTTTGGTCTCTTTATCAAGAATCATACCCCAATTACACATTCATATATGTTGAAAGTGTTGGGACTTACCCTTCACATGATTATCATTCATGTAAGAAGTCCTCTCTCTCTCATCCTTTACAAGATGACATTTGCATTAAACATGAATGGATTAGGTCAAATCAACTTGATTGCAGGCTTGACACCATGTATTATGTCATTACTTCCTTAATCATTAAGGATGAATCACTCACAAGGTATTAATCACCCTATCTTATTAAGGATATAATCACTATAATCACCTTTGGTTCAAATCATATAATGTTCAATTATACAATTGATCTTTAAACACCTTAGGTGTCCATGCGGTTTAGGGTTAATTACTTCCAAACGGTCTTGGTCACTTAGACCCCAAACGGTCTTGACCAACTAGACCTCAAACGATCTTGTATGGATAACCTTAAAATGTTCTAAGTCTAACAATTGAAACCATTTAACAAAGTAGGTACTTGAAACCGTTTGCTAAAGTATATACTTGAAACTGTTTGCTAAATTAGATGTTTGAAACCGTTTGAGTCTCAATTGGTTTGGGATCGTTTGGTCCGAAACGGTCTTGAGGCCGTTTGGACTCAAACGGTCTTGATACCGTTTGGTCCAAACCTCCTCAAAACCGATTGGACCAAGAATGGTCTTAACCACTAAAATTGATTTAGGATTTCCATGGTTAACTCCCTCATCAATTGAATCCATATAATTACTCATCAATTGAACCTAAGCATCATGCCTCAATTAAGATAATAAATCATCCTTCAATTGATTAAACCTTCAATTGGTCATCAATTAGGGTTTTGAACCTAATTGAATTAGGGTTGAAATCGATGAACCTTCAATATTAGTCATTGTGGAACTAATTTCTTTAAAATCATTGAACAATCATTCAAATTTGGCATAACCTGACCTCAAATGGTCTTGAGGTCATTTGGATGACCTCCAAACAGTCTTGAGACCATTTGGGTTAATCAACCCAAAGAATTAAATCAATTAATTGCAAAATCAACACTCAACCCGATTAGGGTTTCTAATTGGATGATTGTTCATATGTTGATTCAATCAATTGGAGACATTAGATCCTCATGCATCATGTACTAGGGTCCTGACCTCAAACAGTCAACCCATCCAAATGGTCAATTCCACTAAATGGTTTGGGAATCAAACCTCCAAACAGTTTGGTGAAACCATTTGGACCATTTTGTTGAAACTGTTTGCAATAGATATTTGGGGTGGTGTGTGCTTATGATGATGTCATCATCATAAATCGCTAAACCCATGAAACTTTCTATGATTTCCATGGTGATTGCATCAATCAACCAAATAAAATTTCGAGAATGAAGAAAGGATCAACAATTGATAAGGAATTGAATGCAATAGCAATATTAAGGGTTCAAGTTTTAAAACCCGCCTCCAATTGAGCTTGAAAGCTCCAAGATCCATGCCTTTAATGTTGGAAGAAGCTTTCTCAACTATCCCAAGGCTCATTCTCAAGCTTTGAGTGAAAAGGAATGTCTAGGATAGAAGATTGCATGGGGAAAAGAAGAAATCTATCATTTATTTTCGATTTCCACCATGCAATCATGGTGAAAGAAGGTCAAGAAGCTTACCAACAGGTTGTGGGTCGTCCTCCTATTGCTCCAAGCTCCCTTGGTCGTTTTTGCAAGCAAGAAATGAAAGGTGTTTCGAAATTACGCATCCAAGCTATGGATAAGGGAGCATATATGCATTTTATTAAAAATTCATTTTAGGGGAGAGAAAGTAGGGATTATCTCCTCCATTTCCTTGCCACTTTGCCCCTTTCCTTCCTTGGTTATGAGGATATCTTCTTTGCCTCTTATTCCTCTCCATTATCCATGATTAAAAAAAAAGAAAATTAAGCACCTTAAATCATTTTATAATAATATCCATACACTACTACAGAAACAACGTTCAACGTCGCTTTTAGAGGCCTCAGTTTTTTAGTAAAACCGACGATGTTAACATTAAATGTCGGTTAATAAGGACATCTGACGTCTACATTTGAAGACCAGCCAGACACGAGTATCACTTTTCATTCAGTGTCGGTTGTAGAAAAGAAACCGACGCCTAAAGTAGCCCGCAAAATCCAATTTTTTTGAGCAAAAAAAATTGTGCCAAAGTATCAGAAACAACATCGATGTTTTACCTAATAACTGACGCTGAATGAAGATAAAATTTTGCGCCAAAACTTTCAATATGGGCGTCACTTGTCTTAGCATAACCGACGTTATAAGGGTGCGCGCGCCGTCCCCGCCAAAAAAATTAGGGTAAAGGAATGTCTAATTGGACGTCGATTTGTTACTATCAACCAACACTTAAGGTTTTAGGTGTCAGTTTTGTAGATAACCAACGCCGTTTACAAACTTAATAGACCTGCGATCTCCTGAGTCTTCCCCTTTCTTCTGTTTCATCGCTCCTCTCCTGCTACTCGCCTAAAATAGCCCGACAACGCCCGCAGTCAACCTGCTGGTCGCCGCCGTTGCTGCTGGTGCGTCTACTGCTTGCCACCGGTGCCTCTGTTGTTGCTGCTCTCCTCGCCGATGACACTACTACTGCTGCTCTCCTCGTCGGCAGTCTCCTGCTCCTCCCTTGGCTCTCCTTCTCTGCAGACTGTCTGCGCCTCTCCTTCTCTACTCGGCACCCTTCTCCTGCCGCTGGTGTGCTCGGCGCCCTTCTCCTCACACCGCTTCCTCCGTCTCCACACAGCTACCAACGGTAGGCTACTGTCCTTCTTCTTCCTCCACCTCTTATTCCTCCTAATCCCTCTCCTTACCAAATGGATTAAAGCAAGGCCACAACCGTGTAGACTGGCCACGACCGTGTAGGCTGGCCACGACCGTGGTTGTGTTGGCCTACCACGGCCGTGCTGGCCAGCACGGCCGTGGTCGGCCAACACATCCACGGTCGTGGCCAGCCTACACGGTCGTGTCCTTGCTTTTATCCATTTGGTAAGGAGGGAGAAGGAAGAAGAAGAAACATTTGCAATTGAATACTAATGCTTGACCTAATTCTGTAAATTTTGATGCATGTTGAATTAAGATATTAAAACCCTAATACACATTTCACCATAATCTTGAATTATGTGATCAATCTATGTAAGATATTAAAACCCTAATGTTAAATCTTTGATTTTGTAGTGATGTATCACCCTAACATCTACATGAATCCCTATTGTATGATGTAGATTGATGATAATGCATGAGCGAGTTTGAAATTTTGAAATCAATTATGAATCTCTCCATCCCTAGGTCATACTAGTTTATGTGTAATCCTTATCTTGATGATGAACATGCATGGACACTCAAAATGTTGAAATCAATGTTAGAGAATGATAGCACATGTATTTGTTGGCCTAGAAACCCGTCCAAGATTTACTCATTAGGAGTAAATCTTGGATAGTCCCTGGTTTGGGACTGTTCTTGAACACCTAATCTCACTTAGGATGTAAGTGTATAATGTGTATTGGGTTTTCAAGAAAATTTCAATAGAATTTCCCCGTTTGTTCTCTAAGTACATATGTACTTAGAGAACAATGGGGAAATGCTGCTGAAATTTTCTTGAAAACCCAATACACATTATACACTTACTAGTGAGATTAGGTGTTCAAGAATGGGATAGGTGGTACACATTTATTATATATAAGAATGACAACACATGTATTTTTTGGCCTAGAAACTCGTCCAAGATTTACTCCTAGTCCCCAGTTTGGGACTGTTCTTGGACACCTAATCTCACTTAGGATGTAAGTGTATAATGTGTATTTGGTTTTCAAGAAAATTCCAAAATTTTCTTGAAAACCCAATACACATTATACACTTACTAGTGAGATTAGGTGTTCAAGAATGGGATAGGTGGTACACATTTATTATATATAAGAATGACAACACATGTATTTTTTGGCCTAAAGTTTTAACCATGCTAAAACTCTAATCTGTTAACCAGTGTTCAGAAAATCGGCCTAATCGGCCGAATATTCGGTTTTGGGGGTCTGCCGCTCCGAATATGAATAATCGGCCTATAATCGGTCCAGGACCGATTAATCAGCCGTTCGGGGGAATAATCGGCCGATTAATCACCGATTTTCAAAATCAAATGCTATTAATAATTTTTTTTACAATAATTTTTCTAATATTAGTCTATGACTTATTAATGTTTCTAATTACTTATTAATGCAATATTTGTCTATTACTTATTAATGCAATATTAGTCTATTACTTATCAATGTTTCTAATTACTTATTAATGCAATATTAGTCTATGACTTATCAATGTTTATAATTACTTATTAATGCAATATTAGTCTATTACTTATCAATGTTTATAATTACTTATTAATGTGATATTAGTCTATGACTTATCAATGTTTGTAATTACTTATCAATGTTTTCTTCTCTAATTTCATCAATGTTTCTAACTACTTATGAATTCAATATTAGTCTATTACTTATAAATGTTTCTAATTACTTATCATTGTCATTATTATATGGCCAATATATAATTTACATATATTTATGATTAATATTAAAAAAAAAAAATCAAAACCGATTAAAACCGAATATTCTCCCGCTTATACTCCCGCATGCCGTATATACTCTATTCGGTACCCTCTCTGCCCGTACACCGATTACCGCTGTTCAGAACAATGCTGTTAACCCTAGACCCTAATCTTGTTGTAATATATACTTGTTTTCTCTTTGATCATAGAATGGATAGATCATGGATGTCCATTCACAATCGTTGCACCCCAGAGTTTATATCTGGTCTTGACCAATTTATTAGATTTTCCGAGGAACATAGGAAACAACCTGGAGATAGGTTCTACTGTCCATGTAGGCATTGCGGTAACAACTTGAAAGTCAGCACTGATGACGAAATCAAAATTCATGTCATGTGCAATGGGATTATACAAGGCTATATAGAATGGCACTGGCAAGGAGGGATTTCAAACTCAAAACCAATGGATGTCAATAGCAGTGCTTGTGTGGGAGAAGAAATTGCCTCCGATGACATAGATGTGAATGAACCAGTTCCAGTAGACATCGTTGATGCGATGCTAGATAGTTGTGGGGTAGAGCACACCGATCCACCTCCCATTTTTGGAAACATTGTGCATGATGCTGAGATATCATTATACACATGTTGTACTAAGTTTACAAAGCTTAGCGCTGTGTTGAGATTGTATAAGCTGAAAGCTAACAATAGATGGAGCGACAAAAGCTTCACGTCATTGTTGTCTTTGTTGAAAGAAATGCTTCCTGAAGGAAACGAGCTGCCAATGTCAACATACCAGGTAAAGAAAATGTTGTGCCCAATGGGAATGGATGCCAAGAAGATACACGCATGCCTGAATGATTGTGTATTATTTCAAAAGGACTATATGGATTTGAAAGATTGTTCAAAATGTGGTGCGTCACAGTATAAATTGACGACAAAATTCCATCCGTATCGTAGGAAGTGCAAAGCATTCAATGGATTGAATGAGGAACAGAGTGCACCTAAACCTATACCATGGGAGGTTGTTTATGAAAGAGTAAAAGACTTTGTCAATAAATTTGGTAAGAGATCATAATGTACAATGGCCACACGGAGTGACAAATCTTTATTCAAGAAGAATTCAATATTTTGGGATCTTCCGTATTGGAGTTCTTTGACAGTCAGGCATTGTATCGATGTCATGCACGTTGAGAAAAATGTCTGTGATAGTGTCATTGGTACTTTGTTGAATATACCAGGTAATACTAAAGATGGGATAAAATCCAGACTGGACCTATGTGAAATGGGAATTAGGTCAGAATTAACAGAATTACGTGAAATGGGAAATCAGAGAAAATACTTAACTCCCGCTTGTTACACATTGTCTAGAAAGGAGAAGAAAGCTTTTTGTGAATGTTTGGTAAATGTTAAGGTGCCACATGGTTACTCATCCAACATCCATAGATTGGTATCAATGAAAGATCTGAAGTTGATAGGTCTAAAATCTCATGATTGTCACACTCTAGTGCAACAAATATTGCCTGTGGAAATTCGATCTATATTGCTGAAGCATGTGAGGTTTGCAATCACCAGACTTTGTTTCTTTTTCAATAGTCTGTACATCAAAGTTATTGACCTTGATACTCTCGATAATTTGCAAAGAGAAGTGGTTATTACCCTATGTCAGCTTGAGATGTATTTTCCTCCGTCGTTCTTTGATATCATGGTACATCTTTTTGTCCACTTGACTAGGGAAGTGAAAATGTTGGGACCAGTTTTCTTACATTGGATGTATCCCTTTGAACGATACATGAGCATTTTTAAAAGTGATGTTCGAAACTGTTATCGACCTGAAGGGAGTATTATTGAGGGTTATGTGGTGAGAGAGGTTATGGATTTTTGCAATGACTTTCTCAGTGGTAATGACACTCCTAGTAATTACAAGAATATTGAGGAGCAATTTGGCAAAGGAATTTTGGGATCACGGGTGAAAGTAATCAGTCGTGAGCAGTTGGAACAAGGTCACTTGTATATTTTACAGAACATGGATGAAGTGAGTGTTTATATCGAGGAACATACCAATTGCATCAAGAGACAACATCCTTGAGCCAATACAATGTGGCTTGCTAGAGAGCATAACAAGACATTTATTAAGTGGTTCGAAAAGAAAGTCTTACATCAACTATCTCAAATACCAGATGATATTACTGAAACTATCAAATGCCTTGCCTTTAAACCGAAATTGACTGTTATGTCTTATGAAGGGTATGACATTAATGGATTCACATATTACACAAAGCGCCAAGATGATAAGAGTGTCATCCAAAATAGTGGGGTCACCCTTCAAGCGTCGACTATTTTTTTTGCAAGTGCAAAGAATAAGAGTCCACATGAAGCTAAAATGTCATATTACGGTGTCATTGAAGACATATGGGAGTTTGACTACATATATTTCAGAATTCCGCTCTTCAAATGTAATTGGGTTGATAACACCAAAGGAGTTATAATGGATGAATTGGGTTTCACTTTAGTGAACTTTGAAAAGATTGGTGAGAAGGGTGAACCATTCATATTGGCATCACCGGCGAAATAAGTATTTTATATCGATGATCCTGCAAATGATAAATGGTCAGTTGTTCTTCAAGGTAAAAGACAGTTCATTGAAGATCCTATGATGAAGAAGAGTACTATGATAAGAATGATGACTCCAATCCATTCTCAGTTGGGTTGCCAACACCAGCAAATATTGAAGCTAATGATGACTTGTATGTGCGCGGAGATCACAATGAAGGATTGTTAATTGATAAAAAATTTCAATATTAGAGGCATGTTTATATTTTTTTATATGTTTTATTTTTCTTAATGTGAACTTTACAATGTGAATTACTTTACAATGTGAATGTGAACTTTACAATGTGAATTTTACAATGTGAATTACTTTACAATGTGAATGTGAACTTTATAATGTGAGCTTTACAATGTGAATTACTTTACAATGTGAACTTTATAATGTTAATTACTTTACAATGTGAATGTGAACTTTACAATGTGAATTACTTTACAATGAGAATGTGAACTTTACAATGTGAGCTTTACAATATGAATTACTTTATAATGTGAATGTGAACTTTCATATGGCTAAGCATTCTCCTGATGACCGTGCTGATGATTACCGTGAGGGTGAGGACATCAATGTACCGCCTCACAATGTAAGTTTTAAAAATATATATCATATATATATATATATATATATATATATATATATATATATATATCCATTTCTAGTTATATCATGTAAGTGTGTTTATTTTGTCAAATTTTAGGTTGATGATGCAAATGTACCCTCTGAAGAACTTGAGGCACTTGATGAGCAGCACCAAAAAGTTGACAAGAGAATGGGCATCACTATGATGAAGAAGTTAATAGCGCAAAGGGGCAATGGACCCAAACTTGTTGTGGATTTTGATAATGCAGGAAATGCACTTGGAGTGAATCACAATTCGTTTGTTTCATATCTTGGGTATGTTACTCGTAGCAATTGCGGTTGTAAGATATATTCTTGGCATAAAGTTCCTAACGAGAATAAAGACGTAATATGGAAGGACTTTATGCGTGAGTTATTATTAATTTGCAATTCTATTTGTTAGATTACTAATTTTTTGGATACTAGTTAATAGCAATTATATTTTGCAGAGTATATTTGAATTGGATGAAAAGCTGCATCGTAAATGTGTGACGCAACGCTATGGGAGAGTCCTAAGGAACTATAGGACAGATCTCACCCGAGAATACATAAAAGAAGGTGAGAAGAGGAAGAAGACAACCACAAAACAGTGGAACTTCCTAGACCAAGAAGAATGTGATGCATTTGTTGCTTCAAGACAAACTGATGAATTCAAGGTATTAGGCGTCACCCCCAATTTAATTAATATACGTTGTATTAACCTATTCAAGATTAACATTTAGTGTTACTAACCAAAACATTAATGTTTATACTACTAGGCCCTCAGTGAGGCGCAAAAAGCAAGGCGTGCACTGAATGTGCATGACCACACAATGGGTCCAAAGGGGTATGTAGGCATTCACCAAAGACTATAGTCTGAGGCTACTGCTCAGTCTGCTTCTACTCAGGAGTCCTCTACTATAGGTAGCACACCTTTGCCTCGCCATGATGTATGGATAGCTGGGAGTAAAAATAAGAAGGGAGAAATAAGGAAGCCCGCAACTGCTGAGGCGACTCCAAAAATGGTAAAATACAACTCTTACATCAATTGTTCGTATATTGATTATTTGTGGTGTTTAATTAATTACAAATTTTTGTTTTAGCGATTAGCGGGAGCTGTATGAGCTGAGGAAACAAGGAAAGTTCATCCCCGAGGGAACAAGGGATGAATTGACAGTTGCTCTGGGTAACCCAGAGCACCCTGGACATGTTAGGGCTGCATGCGCTGGTGTGAGCATCAAAGCATTCTTTGGGCCATCCTAGTGCAAACATGTCCCAAAAGTGGGACCTTCACAAGAAGAGGTAACATATTCTTTCTTTATAATGTTACTGTAAAAGAGAATTCAATAATCAGAAGCTAACGTTTCTTCTATCCATGTATAGGTAGATAAGCTAGTTGATAGGAAACTCGAAGAAGCACTGAGCAAGTGACAAGCATTTCAGACTACCACTCAGTAGACAGTACCTATGGCGTCCCGCTCTGCTCCTACTGCAGAGGTTGGGAGTAATCATGTAGACCCACCACCTAGCACATCCAATGTAAGTACTTTTATGACATAATAACTCTTTTCAAGATGATATGTTTTTAAGTTGATATGTATATATGTATATAACATTCTTTACACAAAAATTTGTAGGGGTTGAAGCCATGCCGTCTAAAAAGTAAAGAATTTGTCATTGTAGAGGCGTCGACTTACCCATCCCTACCAGGGGAAATGTTTTATGGGTCTCCATTACCAGCTGGTTGGGTTCGTGTGAGCCCGCTACGTATATTCCCCAACTGGATGGATCTTGCATTGCCATATGCCCACCTAGATTGTGAAATGCTTGGTGAGGCAGAAGGCGGAGTGATATTGTGGCCAAAAGCGGTTATCCTCTATACTGAAACTGTATGGTAAATTTACATTATGTTAAATTATTAGTGTGTGTATAAGATGTCAGTTGATCTAAAATTATATATATATACAGGGTAAAAAGAAGACACCCACAGCATCTAGGCCTCCACCTCCACCTCCTACATTACCAAGTTGGGTTCCACAGGACCTACCTATCCCGTTAGGTCCTGATTGTAGGGGTATGGCAGTATGGTTAGGCAAACATGATATAAATTGCCCTATAACTGTTTCTATAGATGCAGATGATGTATGTCAATCATACGAAAGCAACCTATTTATACAAGATATTTTGGAGTTGTTTCGATATGATTGGCTAAATACATCTCTGATAGAGCTATGGATAAGGTGAGATCTTCTTTATACATCCATATACCTTGTGTAGGATCTGGTGATCTGGTTTCTTATTTATTAATGCATACGTAATACATGTTTTACAGCTACTTAGACAAGATATGTGCAGATTTTTCATTCGAACATGTAGGATTTTTGATTCCATCTTTGATTAGTCTAATAGCTAAAGACCCTCTGTCAGTTCAACAATACTGCTATGATGCTTTTACAAGTTTTGCTCAAAATAAGAAGACGTTGATAATAGCTCCATTCAATGTGGAGTAAGTTTACTTTGCTTATAATTTGGACTTAAGAAAATTACATTTTTATTATCGATTTTGAGTTATTAATTTTTAACTTTTTTACCTCTAGTGGTATGCATTGGGAGTTACTAGTTATTGTCCCCGAGACGTTCACTGTCTATTATCTAGATCCTAAGGGGACTAAACTGAATTCAAAATATGGACACAAAATGAAAATGGCATTATTCCGGTGAGAAATATTTCATTTTCATATCCGTTAACATATGTTATTACATTACTATTTAATTATGCAATGTACCGTGTTACATTAACATGTAGGGGTTTAGATGAGTTCAAAAAGGCTGGAGGAAAGGTCCCCAGGAAAAAGAACTAGCAAATAATTTGGACAAACATGGAAGTAAGTTCCCGACTGCAATGTATATATTATTTATGTGAACAATGCTTAATTAGTTGTATTTTTTAATATTGTGTATGTTTCAATTTATAGTGTGCTACACAAGGCAACGGATGGGCATGTGCAAATTATGTGATGCGATTTATGCACATGATTATCAAATATTCCGTAGTGGACATCGATACCATTCCTGAGGTATTATATATAGTCTCATTAGATAATATGAAATATATCACTCTTATTTATATATTATTAATTATATATATACATCATTCTCTTTGTAGGTGTTTAAAACTGACCACAATACAGGAAATGCCTTACCAAATGTACATGCTCCCTATACGACAGAAGAATTAAATGATGTAAGAGAAGAATGGGCAACAACCATACAAGTAGTGGGGGTTTTAACATATAATTGGGATGTTGATAGAAAATAATGACTAAAGAATGATATTTTGTAAATGAATTTCTAAATTATAATATGTGTGAATGTGTCTACATGTATGAATGTTTCTACATGTGTCTGAGTGAAAATGAATGAAACTGTTGGTTACTATATGAATGTTTCTACATGTGTGAATGTGAAAATGAATGGAACTACATATTTCTACATGAATGTTTCTACATGTGTGAAAATTGAATGGAACTACAGGTTGCTAAATGTGTGAACATTTATGTTGTTAATTTTGCAGGTTTGTGGCCTGTTGTTGGTTGATATCAATGGATGTCGTAAAACCTGCAGTTCATAACTGAACTCTAGGTTTCTCATCCTGCGACCAGTCACAGCAGGTCTATAGACTGACAGAAAAAAAACATAAAATAGACGTCGGTTATTTGTAAAAAACCGAAGACATATGGTTATAGTGTTGGTTGCCCTACTAGTAACCGACGTCGATTTCCCTAATGAGGCCAGACACCACGGCCGTGCTGGCTAGGATGGCCGTGGCAGAGGACCAGACACCACTGCCGTGCTGGCCAGCACGGCCGTGGCAGTGGGTGAGATGGCATCGATTATCACTAATAAACTGACGCCGATAGTGCCCCAGATGGCGCCCTTTCTATAGCGCGAAGGTATATGGCGTCGGTTTAAAGCTAATAACTGACGCCTATACCCCCTGCTAGCGTGTTTTCGGTGACGCGTGAAGGGTTGTGGTGTCGGTTTGAGAACCGACGCATAACGGTTGGGTTTTTAGCGGCACCCACATAGGTTTCACTTAAAAACCGAGACTAAAGGCCTTAAATAACTGACACTAAAGGCCGGTTATGTACTAGTGATAAGTGAGTGGATATTTCTTTTTCTTATAATAAGGTGAGTGAGTTATCCACTTCCTTTGGATATGTCCGTGCCTTTGCAAGGCACATGGTCATCCATTCTCTTGCAAACTCATCCCTCACCTTTTGGTTAAAGGGTTCTCTAATTAATATATTTATTTTTGCATTAAATTGAAGTAAAGTTCCAATTATGCTTAAATCTTGATTATTTTAATATCAAGATTCTCTCTCCTCCAAAGAGATACAAATGAGGTGCCCCTCTCATTTTCTTTGATCTACATGATGACAAGAATCATTAGGGACTATTTTGAAGTGGTAATTTGCATATTGAACCCTGGGTTTTGGGTAAATTACACATTACACCAAAACTAGGTTTTAATGCACAAACATTGTTCAACAAGCTCTTTCTTGTTACTCAAGCTACCACAAGCCATACCACTGCATCATTTTCATCATCATGATGCTTCAAAACTTGAGAAACATCTTATCATGCAATATTTGCAATTTAACCCCTCAACTTGGGTAATTTGCACTTTAGTCCAAAACAGGCAAAACATTATTTCAACATTGTTCAAAAAAGACTAAAATTGAAACATAAGTTCCTCTTGAACCTTAATTATTTTTCAAAAGATAAAATTAAACATATAATTATCTTTCATAAACAAAACACCTAGGGTTAAGGCATAACCCAGGTTAGGGATGTTACAAATCATAAACCCCTAACAAGGATTTCGTCCCCAAAATCCCAGATAAAGGGAGACAGATATAATTCATACATCATCTCATCAAGTCTCATAACATCTCAATGTCATGTTTATGCAAGGCATAAACCCCTGACATATGATGTCCATGCTATATTATATAACCGATCTAATTTCACAGTTAACCACTCTAGGTGGTCAACATACTTTATCTGATACCAAAATCACTTACCTTGGTATCCATTACATGTGCTGCAAACACATCACATATTCATCTTTGTTTTATCCTGGGACATTACTTATTACACATCTTTTTCTTGTAACCCAAGTTCAAGACAAACTGATACGTTTCTAAGTATCCATCAAATAAACATTTTTAATTGTGCACATCAAGTGCCCTAAGACCCACTTGATTGCCATGTCCCTAAAAGGAAAGAAAACAAAGAATCATATTCTTATTTTGTTTATAAGTTGATTTATAAATTAAATCAAATTCCTTCATATATCAATTAGAATGTGGTAGAAATATCAATGCCACATCTCCTTCTTCATTAGGCTTCTTTGGATTGTTTCAGAATGATTACTTGATCAAAGTAATCAAAAAGATAACAATCTAGGTATGTCATACTTACCTTGCCTTCAGTAAATGAATACCTAGCCAGGGTATTCAAGAACTAAAATTAGGTAGTATGCATTATTTTATTTTATGTTTTCATTTCTTTAAAATTGATATACTTAATATCTCAGATTTTCTCGGAGTTCTTCTTTCATCTCTTCCCTTCCTTAATGAAGAAAGAGAAATTTCAAAACATAGAAAAGAATATTAAACTGAACACAAGTTTTCATCCTACTTGCATCTTCCTCATATTCTCAAAAGATTGTATAGATAAACTGAACAATAACTACCCTTCTTATAGTAGAGAGTGCAAGATAATTCAAAATAGAAAGTTCTATCTTGACATGCCTACTTATTACAAGCTATCTAGTGTCTTGTCTGTTGAGTCACCTCATCACTTTCTATTTGGAAATTGCCACCTCAGATGTCCTCTCTGTCCACATCTATAGCAAGCTCGAAACTTTTTAGGTGACTGCTGCTCAAGTGCACTATATTGTACTTGAGTTGGTATTACTGAAATCTTTGATTGTTTAGTACTACTAATTCCTTGTTCCTGTGACTTTTTAGACTTCCTTTTAAGGTCTGTCTCATGTTTCTTTGTCATAGACCCTTCTATCCTTCGAATGGACTCCACAAATGTGGCAAACCTCTCTCTACTTTCTAGGGAAGATGTCGGAATAGACATCTCATCATTCAATCCTTTCTCAAAATGTCGAATCTTTTCCTCCTCAGTAGCAGCCATCTGAGGACAAAATCATAAAAGTTCCATAAATTTAACTTCATATTCACTTATTAACATGGCTCCCTATCGTATCTTGTCAAACTGTGAGAACTTTTCATCTAAATAAGTCCTTGGAAAATACTTATTGACGAATTCTCGACGGAATTCCTCCCATTCAACCTCTTCATCATTCCTTTTTATTTCTTCTATAGCCCACCAATGTCCAATACTACCCTTCAGAAGGTACACAACATGTTTAACTTTGTCAACATCTGGGATACTAAGGATCTTAAAAGCTTTCTCTAACTCAGTGAGCCATAAATCAGCATCTCCTGGGTCAAATGTTCCAACACATTCTATGGCTCCTACATGATGTAGTCATTCAAAGGTCTTTCCATATCCATATCCCTCATTGGGAGCTGGTTACCTGGGTGCAGTTGCTGGCATCCGATCTATCATTTGCATCACTGTAGTCATGAATTTCCCAAAAAGTGTAGAAAAAATTGGGTTTCTCATCATGACTTCGTCAACAGGGGGATTCTCATGCACTGTTTCTTCTCTTGCCTGATCCCTGGTACCTTCTATTAGTGCAGCAACATTGCTCTTAGCAACGTATTCTTCATGTCCTCCAGACATCTTTGAGTTATATATCTTCTTCTGCATAAGTATAAGGCACTATAAGATACACTGGGTATACTTAAAATAGACTCGATACCTTAGTCCTATGTCTCTGTAGACTCAGTGAACCTAGAGCACTGATACCACTAAATTGTGGCATCCAACTCGCAAAAACAAGATTAACTAATACGAAAGCGTATTTTTCGCAGCGGATTACTGAAAATCATAAAAAATTAAACCTTTTTCAAAGAGATCCAACCATAGAAAAACTCTTTCAATAAGAACCAATGTATTACAATTACAACCTGGTTCATAATTACATATCTTGTATCATCTCTCCTCAAGATTTACAACATCAACTGCCTTGTTAAAAGCTAAACATAGACAACATAAGAATCTCGAGGCATCAATCCAAAATCTCAAAACGATTCGTTTAAAGCACTAACTATTAACTCCGAGGACCTAAGAGTACATAGACAACACATATGACTTCTATGTTCATGATGCGACAGACAGTACACTCAACCTGAGGTGTCACTGTTGTCCCTGCTGCTGCTGAAGTTCTTCCTCTACAAGATGTTCTCACTCTCCTCCGTGCTTGTCCACCTAAAAATGTTGGATCCCACGGGGGTGAGACAATTGTAATTGTCCCAGCGGGAGATATAACTCTCCGCCAAAAACATGATTATTGCAGTTTAATGATATACAACTGAGCAGAGGATAAGCAGTTTAAAGCATTCTCATCTTTAAAGCATTGTAACCATTTATGATAGAACAATACATCAGCTATTCTCTTAATAAGGAATAGGAAGAACATGTATATCATTTATCCATCATAGTATACAATCATGTCAAACTTCTCCTGTGACATTCATTCTCTTAATATGTCACCTATGAGACATTCTTGTTTCATCTGTTGGCCTTAGCCAATTTTCTAAGGGAATTATGTTTATGATGTACTCATATATCATCAACACATGCATTGGGTTATTACTAATCATGTGTCATTATTACATGCATTGGGTTATTACCAATCTTGTGTCATCATTACAGGCATTGAGCCTCTGCCAGGTATTGGGCTCTTCCAAACCTGATTACACCGCCAGGCATTGGACACTACCAATCCTGATTTCACAGCCATGCATTGGACTCTAACCAATCCTGATTACACAGCCAGTCATTGGACTCTAACCAATCCTGATTACACAGCCAGGCATTGGACTCTAACCAATCCTGATTATACAGCCATGCATTGGACTGTAATCAATCCTGATTACACAGCCAGGCATTAGACTTCAACCAATCCTGATTTCACAGCCAGGCATTGGACTTTAACCAATCCTGATTACACAGCCAGGCATTGGACGTTAACTAATCCTGATTTCATAGCAAGGCATTGGACTCTAACCAATCCTGATTACACAGCCAGGCATTGGAATTTAACCAATCTTGATTTCACAGCCAGGCATTGGACTCTAACCAATCTTGATTACACAGCCAGGCATTGGACTTTAACCAATCTTGATTTCATAACCAGGCATTGGATTTTAACCAATCCTAATTACACATCCAGGCATTGGACTCTAATCAATCCTAATTACATGCTTCATGCCTCTACGAGGTATTGGACTCTTCCAAACCTAATTACACAACCAGGCATTGGACTTTAACCAAACCTGATTACATGGATCATGGAATATAAATTCCTTTGACCCATCATTAATCATCACATCCTTCCCTAGGCTCTGAACCCTGAGGTTAGCCTTCATAGCTTTTCACATTCTTTACTGAATGCAATTGTTTCTTTTATTAAGTTTATTAAAACATTATCATTTCTTACCATAAACTTTTATAATTATCTTGATGTCTCGCACTAGACCACAATTGTCCTCATGTCTCATAAGGTCCATAAAGCATCTTGTCACCTCTCACTAGGCAACATCTAACCATATGGCTCACAAGGCCATTAAACATCTTGTTACCTATTACTAGGCAACATCTAACCACCTGGCTCACAAGGCCATTACACATCTTGAGTATTCAATCATGTTTATTACTCTTATCATTTATCATTAAATGATTATCAATACAAGGTATGTGTTCATTTCTCATCCTTATCATGGTATGATCACATCATAATCATTAGTTTGGCTTAACCCCAATCTCAAGGTATATTAGCCTATACTTATCAAAGTATATCAAACTTATTACATTTCATTGTAATAATTTACATAACACACTTCATGTGTTTCTTATCCAAGTATATTGAATTTGAGATGCATCAAGGTATATCAACCCTAGAATTCTAAAAGTTATATCTATCATATCTTGATGTATCACTTTCCTCATCACTTTCATTTACTTGAGTTATCAACTTATCTTGTATTAAGGTACTTGCCATCTTAATACATCCATCCACTAACCTATCACTTTTACCATGAAGTGCATAGGTCACACACAAGAATGGTTCAGCTATCTTCAATGATATGGACTCATTTCAGGTTAGGTCATCGCTTGCTATAAGATTGCCTATAATCAACCATTTGAGATATTTCACCTTTATAAGGTTTTTCTCACTATTTTAACATCAGGGCTCTTTCATACTATTACCTAGTACTTAGGGTTTTGGTTTATCATCATATTACCCAATAATTAGGGCTTCATGTATTATAACTCAAAATTAGAGTTTCACGTACCTTCACCCTGTATTAGGGCTCCTCATCATATCATTACATAGGATATGGCATAACCCTCAATTAGGGTTTCTCATGGAATCACCCTCAATCAGGGTTTCTCAGGGAATCACAATCAATTAGGGTTTCTCATGGAATCACCCTCAATTAGGGTTTCTTAGGGAATCATCCTCAATTAGGGTATCCCATGGAATCACTGTCAATTAGGGTTTCTCATGGAATCACCCTCAATTAGGGTTTCTCAGAGAATCATCCTCAATTAGGGTTTCTCATGGAATCACTGTCAATTAGGGTTTCTCATGGAATCACCCTCAATTAGGGTTTCTCAGGGAATCACCCTCAATTAAGGTTTTTCATGGAATCACCCTCAATTAGGGTTTCTCATGGAATCACCCTCAATTAGGGTTTCTCATGGAATCACCCTCAATTAGGGTTACATCCCTACCCTAGATTAGGGTTACACCTAGCATTGCCCTAGATTAGGGTTAGGGCTCATTAACCTTCTTAATTAGGGTTCTTGGTCTCTTTATCAAGAATCATACCCCAATTACACATTCATATATGTTGAAAGTGTTTGGACTTACCCTCCACATGATTATCATTCATGTAAGAAGTCCTCTCTCTCTCATCCTTTACAAGATGACATTTGCATCAAACATGATTGGATTAGGTCAACTCAACTTGATTGAAGGCTTGACACCATTTATTATGTCATTACTTCCTTAATCATTAAGGATGAATCACTCACAAGGTATTAATAATCCTATCTTATTAATGGTACAATCACTATAATCACCTTTGGTTCAAATCATATAATGTTCAATTATACAATTTATCTTTGAACACCTTAGGTGTCCATGTGGTTTAGGGTTAATTACTTCCAAACGGTCTTAGTCACTTAGACCCCAAACGGTCTTGACCAACCAGACCTCAAACAGTCTTGCATGGATAACCTTCAAATGGTCTAAGTCTAACAATTGAAACTGTTTAGCAAAGTAGGTACTTGAAACCATTTTCTAAAGTAGATACTTGAAACCATTTTCTAAAGTAGATGTTTGAAACCATTTGAGTCTCAATCAGTTTGGGATCATTTGGTCCCAAACGGTCTTGAGACCATTTGGTCCAAACCTCCTCAAAACCGATTGGTCCAAGAATGGTCTTAACCACTAAAATCGATTTAGGGTTTCAATGGTTAACTCCCTCATCAATTGAATCCATATAATTACTCATCAATTGATCCTAAGAATCATGCCTCAATTGAGATAATAAATCATCTTTCAATTGATTAAACCTTCAATTGGTCATCAATTAGGGTTTTGAACCTAATTGAATTAGGGTTGAAATTGATGAACCTTCAATATTAATCATTGTGGAACTAATTGCTTTGAAATCATTGAACCATCATTAAAATTGGGAAAAACCTGACCTCAAACGGTCTTGAGGTCATTTGGATGACCTCCAAATGGTCTTGAGACCGTTTGGGTGATCTCCAAATGGTCTTGAGACCGTTTGGGTTAATCAACCCAAAGAATTAAATCAATTAATTGTAAAATCACCACTCAACCCGATTAGGGTTTCTAATTGGATGATTGTTTATATGTTGATTCAATCAATTGGAGCCATTAGATCCTCATACATCATGTAGTAGGGTCGTGACGTCAAACGGTCAACCCATCCAAACGGTCAATTCCTCTAAACGGTTTGAGAACCAAACCTCCAAACGGTTTGGTGAAACCGTTTGGACCATTTTGTTGAAACCGTTTGCAATAGATATTTGGGGTGGTGTGTTCTTATGATGATGTCATCATAATCAAGCTCTAAACCCACAAAAATTGCCGTGATTTTCATGGTGATTGCATCAATCAACCAAATAAAATTTTGAAAATGAAGAAAGGATCAACAATTGATAAGGAATTGAATGCAATAGCAATATTAAGGGTTCAAGTTATGAAACATGCCTCCAATTGACCTTCAAAGCTCCAATCTCCACATATTTAATGGTTGAAGAAGCTTTCTCAACTATACCAAGGCTCTTCCTCAAGCTTTGAGTGAAAAGGAATGGCTAGGATAGAAGATTGCATGGAGAAAAGAAGAAATCCATCATTTATTTTCGATTTCCACCATGAAATCATGGTAAAAGAAGGTAAAGAAGCTTACCAACAGGTTGGGGGTCCTCCTCCTATTTCTCCAAGCTCCCTTGGTCATTTTTTCAAGCAATAAATTAAAAGGGTTTCGAAATTACCCATCCAAGCTATGGATAAGGGAGCATATATGCATTTATTAAAAATTCATTTTAGGAGAGAGAAAGTAGGGATTATCTCCTCCATTTCCTTGCCACTTTCCCCCTTTCCTTCCTTGGTTATGAGGATATATTATTTGCCTCATATTCCTCTCAATTATACATGATTTAAAGAAAAGCAAATTAAGCACCTTAAATCATTTTATAATAATATCCATAAGTGAGTGGATATTTCTTTTTCTTATAATAAGGTGAGTGAGTTATCCACTTCCTTTGGATATGTTCGTGCCTTTGCAAGGCACACGGTCGTCCATTATCTTGCAAACTCATCCCTCACCTTTTGGTTAAAGGGGTCTCTAATTAATATATTTATTTTTGCATTAAATTGAAGTAAAGTTCCAATTATGCTTAAATCTTGATTATTTTAATATCAAGATTCTCTCTCCTCCAAAAAGATACAAATGAGGTTCCCCTCTCATTTTCTTTGCTCTACATGATGCCAAGAAGCATTAGAGACTATTTTGAAGTGGTAATTTGCATATTGAACCCTAGGTTTTGGGTAAATTACACATTACACCAAAACTAGGTTTTAATGAACAAACATTGTTCAACAAGCTCTTTCTTGTTACTCAGACTACCACAAGCCATACCACTACATCATTTTCATCCTCATGATGTTTCAACACTTGACGAATATTGTATCATGCAAAATTTTCAATTTAACCCCTCAACTTGGGTAATTTGCACTTTAGTCCAAAACAGGCAAAACATTATTTCAACATTGTTCAAAAAGGACTAAAATTGAAACATAAGTTCCTCTTGAATCATAATTATTTTTTAAAAGATAAAATCAAACATATAATTATCTTTCTTAAACAAAACACCTAGAGTTAAGGCATAACCCAGGTTAGGGATGTTATAATTACCTATTCACTCATATGAATATAAGGGATCATAATCATATTGTGTTGATATGTAACCCTAATGAGGTATATCTTGTTATTCCTAGCTTTAATATAACTAAATGATGGTAATTGGGTATGAATAGTCCTTGAATGACTAATACAATAATGAAGTACTATGTTAATGTTGTTGAAACCCTAGTATGATATAACCCAATGGTTACACCTTGATTTATGTGTGGGTTCATACTTGAGAATAGTATGGAATGTGATGGTAATGCTTCACCTTATGCATCTATGATCCAACGGGGATGCCATGAGTTAGGGTTTGGGTATAAGTGTTGATTAGTAACATTAATATAATTTATCTTGTTGAACCTAACTCTAATGCAAATAGATAAAGATGAGTATTCATGTTTAACATTCTTATATGATGGCATGATGGTGAAATAACCTCCTTAACATGATCATAAACTTAATGTGTTAATTGGTGGTTGTCATAGCCACATGGTTGATACTTGCTTATGCAAAACATGTGCATTATGAATATGATGAGGGTTAATCATATCTATATTCCTTGCATGTTGATGTAATAAAGGAATGTTCTTAATGTTAATATAACCCTTCTATGATTGTTTATGAATATCTCCTTGCTCATTAATGCAATATTGTGCTGATATGTTGTATTATATGTAAGTGATGTTTTTGAGCCTTGTTATAAGGCATGCAAAGATAATGATGATCTTGCAGGGAATAGTATGATGGTCTTAATGGCCCTTGGGCATGGTTGAGCCCAGAATGAGGTGTAATCCTCTTATGTTGATATGGGTTGATACCCTGTGATATTGTGAAAAGGATTTATATCTTGTGATAGTATGATGACTAGTGTGGTCTCATGAATGGCAAGTGAATAGTACCATGTGATGATGAGATGAGAAATTATGTTTCACACATTTTATATCTTTTCAAAGTTGTGATATTTATATGCTTGCTAGAAGTGAATTAGGGTTTGTATGTCCACTTGTTTGATGCAACCTTGATTAACCCAGTTGGCATAACTAATCAAGTGCAACTCTAATCATGTAGTGCCCTGTGTCGTAGAACCATCTTCACTGTCAGACCTTGCTGGATGGTGAAATGAGTATTCCTAAGGGAAACGCGGAGCGCATACTATTGAGTATGTGGGGGTGGTAGGCTGAGGATATATCCTTGTCATCCACAATGCAGATTGTGGAGGTTGGCTATGGTCATGCCTCATACATCTGATGTGATTAAGAATGGCTGTGGTCGTGTCTCAGTGATTATAACATGCTGTGATTAGAGGACAACTACGGTTGTACCTTAGTGATTGGGTTTGTATACCCTAGTTTCTAGTGTTGTGACATGTACCAAGGGCGGACTAGTGGTTAGAAACTTGACTATATGTCGTTGGGGTGGCAGCTTTGACTGATATGTCACTGCCTTTTTACTCATACTGACTGAGGGGAAGAGATCTTAGGATACCGACACTCCTAGATCTTGTATACAACTAAATAGCCCTTCGCAGGGGTCAGTTGGACTTTGAATGGTACGATTCAAATTCCCCATGGCTTAATAAAAGATGTAATGCAGCCGTGTAGCATATTTGTTTAGGGTTATACATGACGTTTCACATTGGATGATAACCCTTGTTTGTTATCTTTACATAAAGATGATGCTTAGTACAATTAAGAGATAGTAGATATACTCAGGTTGTGGATATGATTAAGATTGTAGATGTGTATATACAGTAGCTATGCTTATGTTGATAACTATACTGCTATTTCTGATTACAATCATAATGCAAGCTATCTCATCTTATTAGTTATGTTTAGCATACTAGTCGTGCCTTTGTAACTAGAGATGCATATACTGCTAATCATATCCAGATAGTTGTGCTTATGTTTTTAGCTCTTCTTATGATGTTGATATGTTCAACCAATTAGACATGCTCATGTTGTTAGCTATGCTATGTTACTAGACTTGCTCATGATGCTAGATATGCATATGCTACTGAATTGCTTATATTTTCAACAAGATAAAGGATGATAGTCTGGATAATGATGACAGTTATTATCTGCTCCTTTATGTATTTTGTTAATCATCAATACTACTGATCTTATTTGTTATATCTGATTAAACTACTTAAATGTTTAATTAATTAAAAATGTTGTAATCAATAAACGTTGTTGGAGGTTATATCTCTTGTTGGGACATGGGTCTCACCCTTGTGGTTCGCCACATTTTTTTAGGTAACCAGAACTGACAAAAACAAACATGTGGCAGAAAAGAGGAGCTATAGTAATGAATCTCTTAGAAAGTTGATTAGATGTCTAGTGTGTCCTAGAGTCATCCCTGTACTTTCAGGTCCGGGCAGGAAAAGTTTGTATATGGTGTTTCAAACAAATCGAACTTTTGTTAGCATGTTAATGCTTGTTTGTGTGGCATATATGAATATTGTTCTCCTATGTATATATGTTGTGGTTAAGGAGATAGAACAATTTGTATCAAATTCTTGTCATAGTATGGATACGAGATAGATGTTGGGATCTTATTCAAACGTTTCTGAGTGGGTGTTGATGTTGAAATCGGTTTTAATTTACCCATATTTTTGGGTATGTGATTAATTAGTGATTGATTGTGTTTTATGTTTTGAGTAATCTCATTTAGTGTAACAGGTTCTCACAAATACTATGATAACATGGAGGGACTTTGTGGATGAGTTTCACCTTAAGTATTTTCCTCCTACCTTATTAAGTGATGAGATAAAACAGTTGGAGAATATTAGATAGGGCAGCATATCAATTGCCATATACGAGGCATATTTTACAAGGTTGGCTAATTTCTATTTGTAGCTTGTACTATAGGACACTGAGTTGAAGAAGCATGTTCTTAGGGAATCTCACTCTTCTATGTATGCAATGCATCTAGGCAACACAAATATGTACACAAATCTTAAAGAATTGTATTGGTGCCCATATATGAAGAAAAATGTGGCTTAATATGTAGCTAAGTGTAGTATATGTTTGTAACATACCAAAACTTGGAAATATTCTCTTTTTGAATCTCTTTCTAAGATTTTCCTTTCTATCCTTTTTGGCTTTTATGTTCAATTTGTGAAAGATAGTGGTTCGATAACATTTGTTCATTATTATTCCCAATATATGGGTTTATGCACAAATAACTCAGTAAATATTTTTAGTAAGGGTCTAATATGAAAATTTACCACTCATATGTGATATAATAAAATATATTTGTTCTAGATCATTCCTTAGCCTTATGGAACACGGAAGAGAAAAAGGAATGCATATTAATGCTTTAAACATGTTAATGTGTTATTGAATTATTTAATATGTTAAATAATGGAAGTATTGGATAATGGGCTATAACTCATAAAAGGAAGACTAATTGGTTAAATATAAGTTGAGATTCATTTTCCTTGGGTTTGGTTTGGCTTGGAGGCCAAGTTTCATAAATTTGGGATGTTAATAACTATATCTCATTTATTTTGAAAATAAAATGTGAGTTTTCCTCAAAATCTGAAATAAAATATTTAATGACTCCAAAAGTGGACAATAATCTTACATTCGTGATCTGCACATTAAAAATAGCATTTGTGTCAATTTTTCATGTAATTTGGATAATCTTTAATATACATGTGAAATTGAGAGAGAGAAAGTGTGTGGAACCTTTAAAATATTAAATAAAGATACAAACAACTCCTACATGTAAAATCGGTGGCAAATTCGTATCCAATGCATTTAATGTGACTTTTGGGTGAAGTTTCATCAAATTTGGAGTATCCTATGACTATTAATGATGAAGGAAAGAGAAAATAAGATTTGATTTATTTAACCAATCAAAAGTTCTCAAAAGGCAAATCTAATTTCATATTTAGATTCCTCATATCAAAAATAATTTGGTTGTTATAGTTTGTTAAATTTGGGTATCGTTTGCACACTCAATTGAAGAGAGAGAAACCCATTAAATAATGCATTTTTCACTGAGTCGAATATTACTTGGAATTGAAATAAATGTCATGTGCCTCTTCTTTCTCTTCCGCATGATCGGATGGCCATGAGTGATAAGTGGACCTACATCCATGAATCAAATGACCGAGCGTCATCTCCTAGCTCAAGCTCGATCAAGAAACATACCCATTTGTTGTGTGAGATTTCAAAGTTGATTTTCTCTTTCTCTACTCCATCTTTTGTCAAGATTTTTCTCCTATACTTTCCCTGTTCGATTCTGAACAGGCCTATCCTAAAGTTTTGTTGTTTAGGTGAACAATCGAGAAAGCCCCTATCTCACCGCGACACCCTCTCTCAACCCATCTTCGACAACCCTAAGTACCCTACCCCCATCTATAAAAACCCAAACTCCAAGCTTCCCTAGACCCTTTGTGACTCCCTTCTTCACCCAATTTCATATCTTCTTGTTTGCGCTTCGCCAAATATCAAGTTTTTCTCTAGGGCTTGTGATGCTCACCCCTCACTCTACACACCACCTCCATACAAATCGAAGATATGTGCGAGTTCGTCTCCTCTCATGCTTTCTTTCGGTAGGCTCACTTTTGAATTTGGTCAAGAAATGCAAAAAAAACCAAAAGCCAAGCTTTCTCTTCGTCGGCCATGGCACAAGCAGCTGGGGAGGAATCCCCGTGGTGATTTTATGATTATACCCCTGCCTTCACCTTCTTCCTTCTATGTCCACACACATGGGTAATTTGGTCATTCAATTTTGTTTTTCCATGGCTTTGACCGCGCCACCCGGATGTTGACTATGCACACACCAGTGACTTGGCTGCCTCTCATTGGGTCAAGTCACGGGCCAGGCTGCTCTCTCGCTCTCTCTCTTTATTTTTCAAATCTATTTGCTTACATGGAAATCTCCTATTAGTTGATTTTAAATAAATCATATCTTCTAATTCGTATGTCCAAAATTAAAAATAAAATATGTTCTAAACTCAGAAAAATATCATCATTCTAATAAAAATCATTTCAAAGATTGATTTTGAGATTTGTCAAAAAGGATTTTTAGGGAATGAATTCATTAATTAAAAATCATCAAAAATACACCTAAATATTCATAACTCCAAAATATACACTATTATATGTTTTCTTAATCAGAAAAACCTAACTAAGTTAATGGTGATAGTTTTAGAGTCAATATTGATGTTTTGTTCTAAAAGTCCAAAAGTTAGGGTTTCCTCACCTTTATACATGAGTAAACCCTAATTCATGTTTAGACATTGGAAATAGGAAAATAAGCTTTGGAATAGATTAAAGTAGTGGAGAAGAAGTAATTGGATATCTTAAGAAATGGTATGTGCTTTCCTTACACCTAAGTTGGGAATAATGGCAAACCTTAACCTAGTTTCCATAATGAGGCTTCTATAAAATCCTAATTTCTCTTTTGAGAATTCCTTAGATATATTTGCCTCAAAATCTGTTTTCATATTTATTTCTTAGGTCTTGTACCCCACTGCCATGTTTATATTTACTTGATGCTTATACTTGCCATAGTTCTTAGCATGTTGATTTTATTATACTATTGAACTAGTGTAGTGGTACTTTTGTACAACCACCCATAGACAGGGCATGTGTAAATTCACCCTGGGGAATGTGTTACTCTCCCCAACATAGAATATTTGTTGGTGATTGGGAATGTGTTACTCTCCCTCACCTATTGGTTGAGGTTAGGTAGGTGCATAAACCCTACATAGTTTAGGTAGTCAATATTAATCATGCATGCAACCTTTTTACTATTTTTATTATGCAAGCATCTATTTACTTATGCCTCATACTTTAGAATATCTTCATCTTATGATGAAAGCTTAGCCTTTATTTCCACATTGTTTCTTATCTTTTATTCTTATTCATTATCTCTGACACATACCTTGATTCTTTCTTTTACTAGGTTCTTTCCCAACCACCCAGGGTTTGATCAAGGAGTTGAGCAAAGCCTAGGATCAAAGTTGTGCAATAGGAGCATGGAGGACCATCCTAGGAGTAGGATAGGAGTACATGGCTTTAAGCATGGATCTATCTCATGAAGTTGCTTCTTGGAGACAAAGTTGGTGTAGTGTAGATTTCCCTCTATACAGATACTTTTGTTGTATCTTAAATGTAAACCCTATATAGGAGAATGATAATGTACACTTTTATAAAATTGATTATAGTCATGAAATTATATTCCGCTACATTAATTTTTGATCTTTTGTATACCATATATATAAAGATTTGAAAATTTTACACCCGTCTCAACATACCCTTTTGTGTATACTTGAAATGGAGGTTTTATTTTTCAAAATTTTGGTAAAGGGGTGATTTTACTCTTTCACAATGTCAGTAGGTTAACGCTAAATGTCAGAAACAAATAGGCACTCTATTGTTGCTTCTTATTCCTTAATGGAATGGGAGCATATCACTATGCACTTTGTGGTTGGATTATATTGGATACCATGTGTATTTGACTCTGTATGGGTAATAGTAGATAGGATAACTAAATCTTCTCACTTTCTTCTAGTTAATACAACATGGTATACACCAAAGTTAGCCAAATTTTATGGAGATGAGATAGTTAGGTTGCTTGAAGTACCAACTTCTATAATATTTGATAATTATCTCATATTCACATCTAGATTTTGGAATCTATTGCATCATTCTTTGGGAACAAAGATGAAGTTTAGCACATGTTTTCATCCACAGATAGATGATCAACCATAGAGGACAAATTCAAACTCTAATGGACATGCTGAGAGGGTGTGCTTTGCAGTTTAGTGGTAGTTGGGATGATCATCTTAGTCTTATGGAGTTCATCTATAATAATAGTTACCATTCTAGTTTATGCATTCCACCTTATGAAGACTTGTATGGGATTAAGTGAAGATATCCTATTTGTTGGTATGAAGTGAGAGAAAGAAAAATTCTAGGTGCAAAGTTGGTGTAAGAAACAATGGGAAAGATAATTGTAATCAGGCAACAACTGAAAGATGCACAAGATAGACAAAAAAGCTATGTAGAGAAAAGGCATAGGCCACTTCAGTTTAAGGTTGGGGATGAGGTTTATTTGAAAGTATCACCATGAAAAGGTGTAAGGTTTGGGAACTGGGGCAAAATAACTCCTACATATATGGGTCCCTATCCAATCATTCAAAAGTTGGCCCAGTGGCATACAAACTTGAGTTTCCTTTAGAGAAACCAATCTACATGATGTATTTCATGTATCTATGTTGAAGAAGTGTCATCTAGGTATAGAGAAGATCATAGATCTAGATCCTATACAGTTGAAAGAGGATATTTTCTATGGTGAAGGACCTATCCATATTCTAGATCATAGAATTTGGAAGTTTAAGAAGAGAGAGATGCCTTTAGTGGAAGTTCTTTGGAGAAACTATGGTACAAAAGAAGCCACATGGGATTGAGAACCCAAGGGAAAGTTTTTATTAGAGGAGGAGATCGTTAGAACCCATACCAAAATTAGTATGTAATCAAAACGTTAGGTACAACCCTAGTGATAATGATGGTTTTTAATGTTTAATTATCCTATGAATTTAATTAGCTAAGATAAGTTACGTTTTGATGAAGTAGATTCAAAGGTAAAACCATAAAATCAAGTATGAAATAAATTGGAGTTGAAATGTACACGTTACAACTTTTGTGAATCTCTTGAGGCTTAGACATAATCGATGGGTCTAGGTCGATTCTTGTGGAACAAGAGTTGGTCATGATAGAGAATTGATGGTTTTTCCAAGTAGATGATAATCAATGGTTTTGCCTTGTTGATGAGAATTGACAATTTTTCTCGGTAGATGAGAATCAATGATTTTTTCTAGTTTATTGATGTTATGGTTTATCTTGGACATGTTCATTTATAAGTTAAATAAAACTCTGTGTTGTAAACACATCAAGGTTTTAACACTAATTGATATGGTAACAACATAAAGATGTATGTAGTAGAACAATATAGATATTTACTGAGTTTATTAATCAATAAATTATTAAAATATTAATTTTATCAAAAAATTTCCATGTGTGTAGAGAATTCAATTATAAATCTAACACAAAATGAATGACCTAAAACAGAGTTAATATGAGGAAGTCATGTCACTTTTAGTTTTCACCCAGTCTGAAAGAAATGATGGGGAACCATCAGATAGCAAAGAACCGATGGTATACCACTGGATTGTAAGAACCAATTGTGAACCATCAAATTGCAAAGCACCGATGGTGGACCATCAGATTGGCCAACACAACCACCCAAAATAGCCAATCATGAAAAAAAACATAACGTTTGCTGAACTGATCATAATTCTACAAAATAAGTTCTTCTAGATTTGTTTTTCCATCCTCTACACAACCAAAGCCTTAAACTATGGAAAGGATTACTTGGAAGGCGATTCTAGGGTGATTTTTGGGGAGGAACACAAAGAAATGCGGGATCGAAGATTTCATCATAGATTTGACTAGTAAGTAGTTTTTAATCATTGATCCTACCTTATCTTGATGTTTCCTTGGTTAGAATTCCTAAATTATCAACCAAAGGTTTTGGTTAACTTCATTATATGTTTTCTACCTCCAACAGATCTTCTACAGGGCTAGTAAACCTACAAAAAGTATTTTTGCATATGATTCTTAAGATCTAAAGCTTGGATTAAACTAGGAAAATGTATATTTTGAGTCTAACTAGACCAAAGACAAGATCAAAAAGCTTTAACGTGTACTTGTGAGTAGAAAATTACCTTCTAACTCTGATTTACAATAAAAATTAGAAATGATGTTGTTTCTATACCAGTTCTTATTTAGAAATTGTTATTGCAAAATTATCATATATGCTCGTTAAATTTCAATAGAAGAATATATCATTCAGTGTACATTGTGCCATGATGTTATATGTTTGGCCGATGTGCAAGTTTCTATACAATTTGATGATTAAAACTGTTGAATTAGAGGAACTAGAGAATCTAGGTTTTCCCTATTCTATGTTTAAACAATCAAATTATGATTTATGTGAATTTTGAAAGTTGCAATTTAGTTAGATAACTCTTGCGTTTATTGTTAAATATTTAATTTAAGAAAATAGGGTTAGATTAATAACAATGTTGTATGTTGATAATCCAATTAAATATCATTAGACAATAGATATCCTAGACATTGTAGAATCCTTACAGGAGGCATTCTTTATGGGGAGGAAATGCGCTTCCCAGCTAGAGGTATTTTGTAGGTCGAGGTAAGTTAGAGCGCACTCGTTGGGTGTGAGGGTCTAGGCTAGTGATGTCAGAATCCTTATATGATTGGTATCCAACACCAATTGAGAATGTCGGTGATACCTTTGTTATGAGTTGGGGTGATCAGTTTGTATCTTTGGTAGGTCCACTGGTGCACAACAAGCCTAAAAGCTTTGATTTCCCACCCGAGTACCCTGTTTGAGAGGTCTAGTCGCTCCCATTAGCTGCCTAGAGCCAGACATGACAATTCCAGTTGCAAACTTGGCATTAAGATTAAAGACTTAGGATCCCATACATGCTTCTAAGTCATGTACAATGAGATCGTAGCTTGTTGTGATGCTTTCACATGTTGTGGTACACCTCATGTGGGTCCAGTGGTGTAATAAATGGACTAAACGATTAGTGAATGAATTGAATCTATTTAATGCATATATTATCATATCAATTACTTTGTTGGTTGAATTTCTTTTATAAAACTACCAAGTTGTATGGATTTACTGTCATGTTGTATGGCTACAGTTTTATACAACCAAACTTGCATACTTTCATATTTAATTCTAATAAATAAATAAATATGAAACATCATGGTTACATGTTCATTTTTACACACTGAGCCAGTAGCTCTTTAAACTACTGGAACATTTTTTAAGGAAGACCAACTCCATTAGAAGTGACATGATCTAGTTTTTATCAAGAATAAATAAAAGGACTTGATAAGAGTTGTTAGTTAGTAAGATGGTATCTTTTGCTTCCTCTAGATCATGGGAATGAGAGTGTGAGATAAGAGATCAATTTGTAATGAGTTGTACTTGATGCTTATTAAATGTGAACTCTTTCTTGTACATTAAAGTCAAACTCTATTGCATCCATCTGAGTTGTGCTTCATCGAGATGATATCAACTTGTTAAATAAGGCTATTACATATCCAAGAAAAGAAAATGTTAAGGTTGGTTTATAGTTAAAATTAATAGTAATTAGTTTGTAGTAATCCCACCTTGGTTAGTGGTTTCGAGTCGCGTCGCCGACATCAATACCTTGAGCATGAAAAGGGTTCAAATTACTTTACTAAAATAGAAACATGAAACCATGGATATCTCTAGAGGCTTATAAAAGATCCATTATAAATCAAGTAAGATATTTGTAGAAAATCCAGAGATTTTAGTTTATTATATCTGTTGAATTTTGTGATCCATTAGAAGTGTTTTCGATATACCATTTATATATTCCTCTTTAATATACATACATTAACCCATTTCTTTCATATAGTGTATTTTCTACATATTATATTTTCAATAGAGTGACAACTTTGATCACATCTTCAACTTCCGTTGGTAGCAATCCTCCCTCGTTTTCATTTCACAAATTTTCTCCCAAGCAACAAAGTGAGTCATCTTCTCCATATTTACACATCCCCAAATAATATTTTTATGACTGCTATCAATATCCACCATAATTTCAATGGGCAAAGGGAAAGTACAAGACCATAAAATATGATGGGAAGAAAGAGTAGAAACAATCATCTTTCCTCTACTTTAAAAGGAGAAATTTTCACATCTTCCATTCTTTTAGCTTGTTTTTAAGTTTGTCAACAAGTAGAGATAAGTAAGTGGTTTTCATCTTACCATAAAACATTGGAATATGCATATATATTAATGAATAGAGATGTCAATAATCTCATTCAGACAAGTCTTGTCAACATTACAACTACAAATCACACAACCTTTTCCATGGTTTATAATAAGACTAGACTTCTAGAAAAATATCAACAAAGATATCACATTATAGGGTTCTTCAACTAAATAATTCATTACTATTATGACATCATAAACAAACAAAGATGGGAATATGTATTTCATAGTTAGAGAAACACTTGATACATTTTATACATACTATATTATTCCCCTTGGAGATAAATCGTTCAACAAAAATACAAAAAGATTTGGGTCAATCATATCCCAATGCCTAATCCCATTTCTTGGATTAATATACCCAAAGGTTTCCCCATCCACAAGAATACAAAAGCATATATAATTTAAAATAGTAAAAATGTAGCTTATCCAACAATATGGAAACTTCATACATTCAAAAAATTAATAAGATAGGCATTTAATAGAATTTTTAGCCTCTACGAAGTTGGATTTTATGCACAACTTAGCACTTTGTTAGTCTTCTTGAAATCATTGATCAATCAACAAGAAGATCATCTAATATTTTTAAGAATTCAATAAAAGCTACTTGATTTTAGTTGATTAAATAAGGTAGTTTGGGTCCTATTACCAAAGACTTTAAAAATATCTTGTAAATAAAATTTTGCAGAGAAATTGGGTTTAGTATTATGTAATATGCACTCATCTCATTTTGGTAATGTAGTACTCATTTATTTCATTAAACATTTGTCCACTTTCAAAGTAGTTTTACACAACCTCTACAACATATCATCCAATTATGTCCTATGCTAACCCATGGTCTTTGTCCCCTTTAGATTCTTTGACAACAATTTCCAGTTACTCTTTAGAAACCAACTTTCACATGTCTAAAATTTTCTCAATTTCCAACCACCATCCACCACTATTTTTCCAAACAAGAAGACTCATATTGGTTGAACATCTTATATAGTAGGAGGAAATATGTTGGAAATAACCTCTTATTGAAAACATTCATTTCCATCAATATTCATAAATATGATAGAATTAACAAAGTGTAGGATTTTGGTAGAGCTGTAGAAAATTTAAATATTTTTAACCTAATATCATACAATTAACATTGAAATTGTTTTGTGCACGACTCTTAAAATTTTCATTCATTAAGAGAAATATTCCTTTTGACAATGACCAAATCACAAAGAGAAATATTAGAAGGATCGATATCATCAATCTTCTTAGTATTAGTAGCCTTAAGCTCTATTTTTTCATTATATGAAATTTTACTCCATTTCTCCTTATTCCACTGAAGGATTTCTTCCTTCAAAATTTTGAGCTTTCTAGAAACATGATACATATGATTACCTTTTACTTCAATACTCCAAGCATCCTTAGCAAGGCCTAAGAAATAAGGTAGTTAGATCAAGCACTTATAAATTTGAAATAGGCTCTACTCTTTTTTGATAGAATTATGAAATATGATCAATAACTATTTTGGATTACTATATTGGTATTTCAAATAACATCCTATAGTCATTCATCGACATAATCAAAATTCTTCATTATACAACCATCTATCAACTCCAAAAAAAGATTTTTTCCTTTTTGTATATTTACCCAGGTGAGTGTAGGACTTTTGAGATATAATTCAAATAGTCCATGGATTTGATAGAGTAAAATCCCACACATTTTATTTTATAAGAAAACCAAATGAATTCAAATCACCTTCTAAAATCCATGAACCATAGAACTCTCTATTTACTTTCTTAAGATCATTCCTTAGCATTTCATCTATTTTCTTCATTTGATCACAATTGACAATTACCAAAGAATTATGTACCCTTGCACTTAACAATACAACATAAAAATTGACCACTCTCTTCAATTTTATAAAATGAACAATGTCTTAATACCACAACACAATAATCATCCCAAATGATGATAATTATGATAAGAAATCTATCATTTATCATAACAAATTATATTTAAAGCTTTATGAATCTTATACCAATTTTTTTTATCTTTTAGGAAAGTAATAGGACAAACAAGACAAGTTAGGAAGTGATTCAATTTCTCTTGATACTTTATGACCTCATAAATTTATAAAAAATCTCAAGGTTGTTAACAATTTGGATGAATGTTGATTGAAACCTTATTAGTTTGCATAAGAGAAAAAGCTTCATCATCAACTTCAGTAGCCACCCCAAGTATTTTAGATACCACATCCTTATTTTTTAGTTTTTACAACTGATAAGCCTTCCCTAGGAACAAGAGTCTAAATAAGATTCTTTTCATATAACACTTTTTCATATGCTAATGGATAAGAAGATACTCAATCCAAGGTTGGTATTACAACAAATGAATTGATTACTTGACTCGGTCTAATAAGCATTCAAAGCATTATCTCTAGCTGATCTATTGTGATATACCACAAATGAAGAAGCTTTTGTAACTTTTCCATTACTGGTCATATTCCTAGTGTTAGAATCACATGCACCGGTAAGCATGATTTGTTCTATGTTTCTTTCTTCCGTGTTAATACTTTTCTCCTTATTTACTATAACCCATTTTCTTGTTATCTTCAACCTTGTTCTAATATTCATCCATGCTAGTATTCTTCTCCATATTTACAAGAAACCATTTTTTCTTATCTTCAACCTAGAGAATATACTCACCCGATGGTCAAAACAACCAAATCTAATATATATATCTACAATCCATTCACATGCCAAATCAATAACATTCTTGTCACTCAATCACTACATTGGTCAATTTGTTTTGGAAAAGAAGAATTGATAGAGATTAGGACCTGAATACGTGCATGATCTAATCTTCTCATGGATCTTAATGTAAAATCAAAACACGTCATCTTATTAAAGAAGCTTCCTAGGAGTTCAAATTCAATCAACCTAAAACTCAAGTGACAAACTAGGAAACCTGATATAGCTTGAAATGTCTGTTAGCTTCTCCATCTCAAGGGGTGCCCCTATGTACCACTTCTTTATGAGTACTTTTCCTCTCAAAAACCATGGACCACCAATGGAAGTGGTTTTCAAGTATACACAATCTATAAACATAATGATAAACAAACATTTACCTTGCAGGATCACTTCAAAAGAAGACCACAAATTCCACACCATCTCAAAATTCCTCAATAGAATCAATCAATGAGGTTTTAGCCCAATGACGTAGACAAAATTGTATTGTACCATCTCTTTTCTATGCATAATATTTTTTCTTTCAAATATCTTAGTTCACCGTTGACGATTCTGACGACATGAGTTGTAGCTTTCTATTCTCCAACTTCATTTGATTAGAGAATAGATTCCACTAGAGACTTTAGGATCCCATATCAAAAATTAGGACAAAGTAGCTTTTAAGGTTGATTTGGGACAACTCACCTTGTCCCTCCCAAGGATTTCCCCCTCGGCCACCTCTGCCATGTTCAAAGTTCCTACTGATACTATTTAAATGTTATAATTCCCCTTTATTAAATTCTTTTTTTGGCTACCCCATCTTGTGCGTGGAACTGCATTATCCACTAAGACAACAAAATAACTAGTTTTGCTACAACTTCTATGACTTTGAGCCTGGAGCATGAGGATACCATCTAGAATTGTCTTGACTAGTTTAAATATTGTCTTATCTATACACTTGTCTTGACTGCTTGAGATGTTGTTCTATATGTCAACTATGAGGTGGGATGATGTAAACAATTCCAGTGTCCTAGATGTTTAGATGTTTCCATGTACACTGAAGGTCATGGGAGATTATTTTGGAGATGCGTTATGTGCATATATGTTGATGACTAAATTGGTTGTAAATAATCTTTATGCAATAATCAATGAAAGTAGGCATGCCCTCAATCTTTAATGAAAATACATACAAGTAAATATCTTTATATATTAAAAATATAACTTTGGTGATAATGACAAATGCATTGGTGTTTCTATCAACTTGACAATCCATATATATTTCAAACTAGAATGAAGATAATTCCATTCTGTGTGGTTACAATGGAGATGTTGTTATTATCTATAATGACGATGACTATCACAAACACATTCATTGCATCCATAATTTTATCTTGAGGAAATTTCATATGCCATTAGCTTGAGTTTTGATTTTTCTACTTATGTATGTGGTTGCGTTTCATCGATCTCTATGAACTTGCAATGTCTTTTTGTATGTACAAAGAAGGCATGATTTATGAGATTTTTGCCCGACTTCTTTGAATAAAAACTAGGAAGGATATGTATATGTTTTCCATATTTTAAGACAAGTATTTTATTTTAATCACTGTGTCTACTATCATTGTATGTGATAACCTAAGAGGCGGTGCGAATCTTCATGAAATCACCACCAAATATCTGAGCCAATCTGAGGATTGATAGAGTGAACTTATTGGAGGTAGGATTTTGCCACTTATCTCAATGATAGTATGCATGCCCTCAACCTTTAAGAAGAATACATACAAGTAAATATCTTTATATATTAAAAATATGACTTTGGTGATAACGTCAAATTCATTGATGAATCTATCAACTAGACAATCCATATATATTTCCAACTAGAATGAAGATAATTCCATTCTTTCTGGTAACAATAAAGGTGTTGTTATTATCGGTAATGATCTTGACTATTACGAGTGCATTCACGACATCCTTTTATCATGAGGAAATTTCATATGCCACTAGATAGACTTTTGTGTTTTCTTCTTATGTTTGTGATTGCATTTGAGTGGTCTCTATGAACTTGCAATGCCTTTTGGTATGTACAAAGATGGTATGATTTTTGAGATTTATGCTCGGCTTCTTGGAATAAAAACCAGGAAGGATATGTATACGTCTTCCATATTTTAAGGAAAGTGTTTTATTTTAATCATCATGGCTACTGTCATTGTATGTGATAACCTAAGAAGTGGTGCCAATCTTCATGAAATCACCACCAAATATCTGAGTCAATCTGAGGATTGATATAGTGAACTTATTGGAGGTAGGATTTTGCCACATTATCTCAATGACAGTATGCATGCCCTCAACCTTTAATGAAAATACATATAAGAAAATATCTTTATATATTAAAAATATAACTTTGGTGATGACAACAAATGCATTGATGAATCTATCAACTGGACAATCCATGTATATTTCAAACTAGAATGAAGATAATTCCATTCTTTGTGGTTACAATGACGGTGTTGTTATTATCTATAACGATCTTGACTATTACGAGTGTATTCATTGCATCCTTTTATCTTGAGGAAATTTCATATGCCACTAGCTAGAGTTTTGAGTTTTCTCCTTATGTTTGCGATTGCATTTGAATGGTCTCAATGAGCTTGCAATGCCTTTTTGTTTGTACAAAGAGGGCATGATTTAAGAGATTTATGCCCAACTTCTTTGAATAAAAACTAGGAAGGATATGTATATGTCTTCCATCTTTTAAGGAAAGTGTTTTATTTTAATCACCGTGGCTACTCTCATTGTTGTGATAACCTAAGAGGTGGTGCCCATAATCATGAAATCACCACCTAATATCTGAGCCTATCTGAGGATTGATATAGTGAACTTATTAGAGGTAGTATTTTGCCACATTATCTCAATGACAGTATGCATGCCCTCAACCTTTAATGAAAATACATACAAGAAAATATGTTTATATATTAAAAATATAACTTTGGTGATGACGTCAAATGCATTGATGAATCTTTCAACTAGACAATTCATATATATTTCAGACTAGAATGAAGATAATTCCATTCTTTGTGGCTACAATGAAGGTTTTGTTATTATCTGTAATGATCTTGACTATACGAGTGTATTCATTGCATCCTTTTATCTTGAGGAAATTTCATATGCCACTAGCTAGAGTTTTGAGTTTTATTCTTATGTTTGCGATTGTATTTCAACGGTCTCTATGAGCTTGCAATGCCTTTTTGTATGTACAAAAAGGGCATGATTATGAGATTTATGCCCAGCTTCTTTGAATAAAAACTAGGAAGGATATGTATACGTCTTCAATCTATTAAGGCAAGTGTTTTATTTTAATCACCATGGCTACTGTCAATGTATGTGATAACCTAAGAGGTGGTTCCAATCTTCATGAAATCACCACCAAATACCTAAGCCAATCTGAGGATTCATATAGTGAACTTATTGGAGGTAGGATTTTGCCACATTATCTCAATGAAAATATGCATGTTCTCAACCTTTAATGAAAATACATACAGGTAAATATCTTTATATATTAAAAATATAACTATGGTGATGACGTCAAATGCATTGATGAATCTCTCAACTGGACAATCCATACATATTTCAAACTAGAATGAAGATGATTCCATTCTTTTTGGTTACAATGAAGGTGTTGTTATTATCTGCAATGATCTTGACTAAGGAAATTTCATATGGCACAAGCTAGAGTTTTGAGTTTTCTTCTTATGTTTGTGATTGCATTTGAGAGGTCTCTGTGAGCTTGTAATGCCTTTTTCTATGTACAAAGAGGGCATGATTTATGAGATTTATGCCCAGATTCTTTGTATAAAAACCATGAAGGATATGTATACATCTTCCATCTTTTAAGGCAAGTATTTTATTGTAATCATTGTGGCTACTGTCATTGTATGTGATAACCTAAGAGACGGTGCCCATCATCATGAAATCACCACCAAATATGTGAGCCAATCTGAGGATCGATATAGTGAACTTATTGGAGGTTGGATTTTGCCACATTATATCAATGATAGTATGCATGCGCTCAACCTATAATGAAAATACATTCAAGTAAATATCTTTATATTTTAAAAATATAACTTTGGTGATAACGTCAAATGCATTGATGAATCATTCAACTGGACAATCCATATACATTTCAAACTATAATGAAGATAATTACATTCTTTGTGGTTACAATGAAGGTGTTGTTATTATCTGTAATGATCTTGACTATTATGAGCATATTCATGGCATCCTTTTATCTTGAGAAAATTTCATATGCCACAAGCTAGAGTTTTGAGTTTTCTTCTTATGTTTGCAATTGTGTTTGAGAGGCCTCTATGAGCTTGCAATGCCTTTTTGTATGTTCAAAGAGGGCATGATTTATGACATTTATGCCCATCTTCTTTGAATAAAAACTAGGAAGGATATGTATACGTCTTCCATCTTTTAAGGAAAGTGTTTTATTTTAATCACCATGACTATTGTCATTGTATGTGATAACCTAAGAGGTGGTACCAATCTTCATGAAATCACCACCAAATATCTGAGCCAATCTGAGGATTGATATAGTGAACTTATTGGAGGTTGGATTTTTCCACATTATCTTAATTACAGTATGCATGCCCTCAACCTTTAATGAAAATACATACAAGTAAATATTTTTATATATTAAAAATATAATTTTGGTGATGACGTCAAATGAATTAATGAATCTGTACACTGGACAATCCATATATATTTCAAACTATAATGAAGATAATTCCATTCTTTGTGGTTACAATGAAGGTGTTGTTATTATCAGTAATGATCTTGACTATTACCAGCATATTCATTGCATCCTTTTATCTTGAGGAAATTTAATAAGCCACTAGCTAGAGTTTTGAGTTTTCTTCTTATGTGTGTGATTGCGTTTGAGCGGGCTCTATGAGCTTGCAATGCCTTTTTGTATGTATAAAGAGGGCATGATTTATGATATATATGCCCAACTTCTTTGAATAAAAACCAGGAAGGATATTTATACATCTTCCATCTTCTAAGGAAAGTGTTTTATTTTAATCACCATGGCCACTGTCATTGTATGTGATAACCTAAGAGGCGGTGCCCATCATCATGAAATCACCACCAAATATGTGAGCCAATCTTAGGATTGACATAGTGAACTTATTAGAGGTAGGATTTTGCCGCATTATCTCAATGACAATATGCATGCCATCAACCTTAAATGAAATACATACAAGTAAATATCTTTATATTTTAAAAATATAACTTTGGTGATAACGTCAAATGCATTGATGAATCTGTCAACTAGATAATCCATATATATTTCAAACAAAAATGAAGATAATTCCATTCTTTGTGGTTAAAATGAAGGTGTTGTTGGGTTTTGGGGAGAAATCATGCACGGAAGAAGCAACAAAACTAAATTTCCATGCAACCCGAGACAGGATTTCGTCGACAACAGCATATTCAGAAAGAGTGTTTGTGGAATATACCTTATCACGAAGCAAGTCCGGTGATGTCTTGTTGCATGATGGTGTGTAGCGATGCTGATCTACATGAACGATACTTCTCTCCCGTTTGCTGAGTGCGTCATGAGAAGATCTGGCGGCGCTCCTTTCCTATAGTGATGTACGCTGCTCGTAGTGTGTATGGATGGTTGTTGACGTCCTCTGAACGCAGGTGTCTCAGCGTCAGCATCTCTACTTCATCCACGCAGATGGACTGGAACTCCATGTTGCAATTCCTAAGCTGTCGAGAAGGAGTAGCCTCTATGCGGTGACATGTTAGCATTTCGGTGCTCTCCTTTCTCTCCTGAGGACGGTGACGGCTAGCGTTTATGTACGTGAGCATAAATTGAAAAGTCTCAATATCATATATCAATATCGACCGTCAAGCCCCTTTAAATAGGAGACGAAAGGAAGTAGGGTTTCCTAAACCCATCGATAAATAGAAATATTGCGTTAATTAAAATGCTCGTGGATTAATTAGAATATTCTAGAATTAATTAATTAACCAAATAATCATATTAATTGATTAACTAATATCCGACTCCGTACAATCGCTCGGGATGGCTCTATGGGCATATATATCAACAGACTCCCACTTGCACTTAGAGCCAGTCACTCCAATTAACATTTTAATATATTCCAATATCATTCTAATGGATTACATAAACATTTTAGTAATCAATGTGATTCATAATAATTCTAATCAAATCCACAATTATACTCCTATTTCAACACATCCTATGTGTGCGACCCGGTAGGCTCCAAATTATGTTGGCAGTGATATACATAATCATATTATGATTCCACAAGTAATTATTGGTATCTTGCAAGAATCCATTTCCACCCAAGTAATTGGAGAAGTTGGAGAACAACTTAAGCTATCATACATGACTCGTGTTACAATGATTGTATAGTTCCTTTGTCACTGATATCCAGATTTAACTCAAGTCATGGAAATGTTATCCTCTTCAACGTTCAATCCATGTTCCTTGAACTAGAGCAGACTGTCTAAGATATATGTAAGCTCAATATCACATATTAACTCACATCAGCATGGCCATGCATTTTTCAGTCTTGCTAATCAAGTGGCCAGAATATCAAACTCCCATAGGAAGGACAAATTACATCTACATCACTCACAGTCATCCCCATGTGTCACAGTACACCAAAGTACCATCTTTATGGCAATCCTTATTCAGGACCACGGTGGATGATGTCAAAGTACACCGAATGACATGTGATAAGTGTAGTGACTTCAGGTATAAGAACCACAATCACCACCATCATTGTGAGATGTGACTCTAACTACCAATCATGGTATCCATGTGTCACTCTCAAGGTGGGTCTGTCTGATAGACTGTTCTCTAACAAGTATCTATCTATTTGGTTTGATATCTCCATATCATGGATAATGAGATTCTTCCATCAACCAATATACATTATAATCTTATGTGTTATTGATGTCTATGGATATTTCCACAATAACAACCGACTAGGGACAAAACAAGAATACATACTCTTAGAATACATATGATCTCACTGTTCAGGTCATCAACCCGAAGACATATGTCATTGAGTATATTATTCTATAGACATCTATAAGTTTTGTGGTCATCTTACAATATAAAACACAAACATATAGATTGGAAGCTTGCCTTTATTGATATGATCAATGTGTTGGTATGTATGCCCTGAGAGCCAATCATGGGATGATTGAAGGGATACATCAAGATTGATTTGATAAACATCAAAGGAAAGCTTCCAATTCTTTCTGGTTCAGTCATATGAGATAGTGATAGAACAGATTGAATGTCTAGAGAATGACAGTACTCAATGACGTATGCTTTCAGGTTGAGGACCTGAACGATGAGATCATACGGATGCTAAGAGTTTGTACATTCTTGTTATGTCCATAGTCGGATGTCATTATGGAAAGTTGATAGACAACAATGACACAAAAGACTAGATTGTGGTGTTGGTTGATGAAAGAATCTCATTAGTAATGATATAGAGATATCAAACCAAACACATAGGTACTTGTTAGAGAACAAGTGTACCAGACAGACCCACTGTGAGTTTGACACATGGAACCATGACATGGTAGTCACAGTCAGTACTCACAGTGATGGTGGTGAGTGTGATTCTTTGACCTAAAATCACTACACTCAACACATGTCGTTGGGCACACTTTTACATCATCAAACGTAGTCCTGAAACATGGGTTGTTATAAAGGTGATGATTGGGTGGCTTTGACACATGGGGCTTTTGAGGGGTGAGTGATAGATATGGGATTTGTCCCTCCTGAGGGAGTTTGATATCTAAGGCCACTTGATGAGTAGGATTGAAATAGGCATGTACACGCATGTGTGAATCAGTATGTGATATTGATGTCATACATATCTCTTCCAATTTGCTCTGAGATCAAGAAAGTGAATGAACGTTGACAGGATTACTATTCCATGCCTCAGGTTCATTCAGGATATCAGTGACAAAGGAATTATACATTCATTGTAACACCATTCATGGATTGTAGGATTGAAAGTTGTTCTCCAACTTTCTACTTTCACTTGGGTAGCACTGATGTGTGACTAGGCACTGCTCTTTTCTTGTGAAGTCATAAGTGTTATGGACTTTCACTGCCAATGTGAAATGGACCTGCAGGGTCACACACATAGGATTTAACCTGGAAGAGGATTTTTGTCCACAAACAATGTTTAGATTGATTACTAAAGGAGTTTAGTAGTTCAATTAAACACTCAATCAATTGATAGCTCAATGTCATAATGTTCAAGGTGTTGGACACATTGATTCGAGTATCAGATTCATTGAAATCGCAATTGACTGATTCTGCACAATCTGCACTCCCAACCGATCGGCTCATGTGATGAACCGATCGGTTGAGCTTGGTGAACCGGTTGGCTCAAGTGTTGAGTCGATCAGCTCATAGTCAGGGTGAAACGATTTCTTCAAGAGTTGAAATGATCAGTTCAGCTGGTGCAACCGAGCAAGTTGGGAAAGTAGGATTGGTGGGAATTTTCCTTTCATTTCACTTGCCCAATTTGATTGGGAAATAGGATTGGTATTCGATACCAATTAGAAACAAAAGAAGGAAAGTCAATCGGGAACTGGTCAGGACCACGAACCGACCGGTTCATAAGTGAACCGACCGACTCATGGGTCCCAACCGACCAGTTCAGGTCCCCAACCGACCGTTTCAGTTGTGAATCGATCGGTTCAGGTTGTGAGTTGGTTGTTTTTGTGGAAAATCTCGAACCCCTCTACTCCTGCTTTTAGTCCTGCATTGCTCGGGATGGAGAACCATGTCCCATGACCCTCCTATATATATAGGGGTATTGGGGGCTTCTCAAAGTACAACTCAGTGCAAACCAGTTGCTCTGCAAAGTTGTTGTTCTCTCTGGTTTTGGTAACCGAGAGAGAGCATGAGCAAGTGCTACCCGATAAGGGAGGCACAGCAAGGGAAAGACAACTGCAGTTGCGAATGGTGGCAGGAGAGTGTGTTGGCGACTAGTATGCTGATAGGAGGGTGCGACTCCTTCCAATTCCTTATGAGACAAGGAGGTTGGAGTTCCAGGTGGTCCATGTGGACTACTTCAGGGAGGTTTCTACCGCTTGGAGGACAACTGTCAATCCCGACAGTCCCGGTGAGACCAGGAGTCGTCAGTCCCAGTGCGACCTGGAGCTGCTTAGACACTGTCCAAGATCGGAGGTGAAGACCACGCAAGGCACAAGGTATTGTCACCGAGAAAGCCTCGGGACAAGGTATGATTCCACAAACCATCATTTCCTATTGTATAGACGTTGACGCGTTTCCTTGTTCTGGGTTTGGGGAGGAATTTTTTTTTGTTTCCGCTGCCTACTCTGCCTCTCCTAAAACCCAACAGTGGTATCAGAGCCAGGTCAACTACTCTATACTTTAGGAATATGGATATGATCGATTTTGGTTTGTCGCCTTTATTTATTGCATACGATGTGAATAAAATTGGCTTTATGCATGTCCAATCCTAAATCCACAAATCCCAATTTACATATATGATATGTATTATTAATGCACTCGATACGCATCGCCCTTAAACAAGTTTTGTGGTGGATGTATAGCGTGGTTATGGCCAATAAACCCTATCTATGTATGGTTGTATGTGGTTGCTTGCATCTCGGTCTGCGCATCGATCTTCCTTCTCCTATTCCTGATGTAACTCGAAATAATTCGAGATTTCTTTCCTACCTTTGCTCCCCTCAAATGTAACTCGAGGTTTCTCTTTTTACAATGTAAAATAGGATAGATTTTTTATTTCCTGTTATGTCGAAGAACGGAGGACATCCTGACGACAGCTGAGACGATCGGTTCAGGAATGAACTGATTAGTTGACATTCCAGACAATCAGTTCAAGGAGTGAGCCGATCGGTTGATAAGCAGTTCGAGGAGCGAGACGAGCAGGTGGCAGCCATGATGAGATGCACGATGACCAGGTGAACTGATCGGTTGGAGGAGCCAATTGATCGGCTGGCGGCACCCAGACGACCGACCAGATTGAGCAGGCCAATCATGTGATGAGTTGATCTACTCGGAAGCCAAAGCACATAGTTCATCTTGTACAGGTTGCATGTGATGTAGACCTAGATGACCGTGATTCCTCTTGGCTTGAGGAATCACATTAGGATGGCCATAATCATCGCTTTTATCATTTTGCATGTTTTCTGTGGGATATAGCATGTATATGATACATACTATGTATTGTGGTGATTGGATATGTATATGTATATAAAAACCAAATCCCTCATTAAAATATTAAGTATTATATGCCTTCCATTAGCGGCACACATGAAAAACTCGATCGACCAAGCGTAGGTTATGCCAAAGCGTGGTGCACCGTCTATCTTGTGGAAGTGTGAAGGGTAGACATGTAGGTTCTGCCAAAGCAGGGTGCATTTTACCGTGTCAGCTTTTGGGTTAGAGTTAACTGGTGATTCTTAGAGCGTCTAAGCCCAGAGGCAAGGAATGTTCATGGCAAGGTGTTGCGCATGTTCATTCATCAATAGTTTCATATGATGCAATTGGCATGATGGCCTACCTAAATAGTCAAGATTGTGGGAGATCAGCCAAAGCTGACTCATGACTTGATGAAATATGGATCTTGCCCACTAGAAGGTTGTACGCTGCAATTTTCCGAATTGATGGTGAGGGCTATCAATTTGAAGTAAAATAGTGGGAGTGATAATTAATTAAAAGCATAATTTTTATTGTCAACTTTTCAAATCAATCAAACAAGTCAAAAGAGTTTTGGACTAAAATTGCATATATTTCCTTTTGTTAAAATAAATGGTTAATCAACAAATCACTTTATTTGCGATCAGTCTTTGAGACAAACAAATTAAATGGGAATTTTTCCATGACTGGTTAGGACATTGAGAAGTGTTCTCAATCGTAGAGTGAAAGCTCTAAGTCCTAGTTATACCAAAACCAGATGAACTCAATCCCACCACATCAATGGCTGAAATTATGCTTAAGGTAGCATACCGAGGATGACATTGATGAGGAGTGCTTGATGTTGTGTTCTCTGAACTATGAGTTGCAGAGACAACATGAGACATATGATGTATCAAGGACACTGCCCTAGTATGTCATGACAGAAGGAGATCCAGTAAGGTATTCACACACTCAATGTGATTGGGTATATGGAAAAACTGACTAAGAAGGATTCCCTTTGAGCCAAGAGTTGGTTATTGGTATGATACTGCAAATGTTGTGAGGATCATACAATTCATGATAAGCTACAACATGAACAACTTTGACAGGCGTTGACAGAGTTGTTGGACATGTTGAGGATAGTAGAGGCAAAGATGAAGAAAGACAAACCATAATCTTTGATGTGATCAAAGAAAAATGTAATTCTTAAGGGCAAGGATAAGGGCAAAGAAAAGAAGTGTTCTGATGCTAGCCAGCAATCCATGCCGTCTTCAGCCTCAAGGCACATGGGAAAGGGTGTATGAGGGATTGCCCTCTATATCTGGAAGAACAAAAGAAGATGAAGGAGGGGATGGAGATCTCCACCTAAGGTATCATGAAATGAACCGCTTCTTTATCTGAGGTATATGATACCAAGATATGGATATGTCATATATGATATCCACAAAGAAGTGATGGCCTTTGTAAAAGGACCAAGAAAGGAGTACCCATCATTGGAGAAAATGTTTCTGCCATAGATAGGAGTACCTTTCAGTTTATTTCAGCCTAAAGGGCACGAAATAGAGTTGAGAACTGCTATTTCATATATTGCCAATAGATAGAAACACTTTATTTTTGCATATTATATGACAATGATGGAAATTAATAATGTTAATGTTTCAATCTTAAAGATATGATCTTTGTGGCAATGCCTTGTTTATCTTGTGATACATGGTATGCATAAGATAAAATGATACCTAAAGTTATTGATAACTCAAACAATCAAATTAGCATCAATCATGAGAAATTCATTTCTAGTTTCCATATGATGGATAAATCTAGACTCTTTTGGTTGGGTAACCAGTAAGAGACATGAATCTCTTGGATATGATTAATCAATCTTCACTAATGGTAGTGGGAGAATGATTATCCAAATAGGTATAATACATGTGATGTATTTACATACCTATTGGAGTGAATGCTAGTACTTCAAATGGTGTTTGAAGAAATACCAATATGAATATCTTGAAGTGTTCAAGAATATCATAGATGAAGTACGAATTTGGTAAAGTGTTAATTCTTGATGAGATCAATTAATGAAATACTTAGACCAAATGTTTGAGATCCTTATGAGTGATTATGATAGTGTATCATAGTGAACTCATGATTAAGGCATGGTGATGTCTAAATCAAGAAGGAATCATACTCTAAGGAGTTAGAGAATGATTATCAAATAATTGAATTCTTCTTAATAAAAGAATACCCCACACTAATAAAGGACAATAAGAATCACAAGGAGTTATGCGTTCTTATATCCTTGACAGATACACCTCAATTATCTATGTGTTGAGTTGTTCATGTGATGAGTCAACTATCTAGATGAATATGAGGAACCGGATTTTGAGTTATGGTATATGACCATTACATCATAAAATAAGGATGTGTATGTGACACAACCTATAAGGTTTATGAATCCACTAATGCAAATGAAGTCTATAAGTTACAATGGACTAATCAATGTGATTGATTGAGTACAAGCAACTCAGAATTGGATCTTTACTTTGATGGTATAGTCAAAGGGTTTGACTGATATGTCAAAGATAAAGAAGGGATCTATGATTTAGTGGGAGCGTGTTCACATTCCACATGTTGATGTGAAATGGAAATGTTCTAGAATGGAAATCCAAAAGTGGAAATTATCATTAAGGAAGATAGAGATGTTTCCTATGTGATAGGAATAGAGATCTATAGAGATAGTTCTTGAAAACTTCTTGACCTGAAAAGAGAAAGCACACATTGGCAATCTGTACTTAAGGGTTCAGTATGCACAAATTCAGTGGGAGAAAACTTGTCCATGTTACATGGAGTTAGTATCCCAAGGCCAAGTGTCCAATTCTTATGAAGAATGGGAACACTAAGAATAGATATGGATCTATCATGTATGTAATCATCCCATTATCTTGCATGTATCGACATGGAAAGAACAAAATGCATTCATCATCTTGTATGTAGGACATGACAATTGGATGTCTGTTTCATCCTGATAACTCGTATGTGGGACATGACGAGTGGATGTCTGTCTAGTTCCAGTAAGGGTTATTGGAAACCATAAGAACTTCATAAGTACTTGAGAAGTACTAGTTCTATGGAGATAAGGAAGAGTTTGATGTAAAGAGTTACATTGATGCGAACTTCCGAAAAGGACAGAAAATTAATCGCAAAATATATATAGGATATATAAAAGTGAAAGTTTGTTGATAATTGGAAATGTTCCAATAAAGTTGTTTAAAAGGAAATGTCGAGTATCTATGTGTTAGAGAACAACAGTGGATACTATATGGATCTGGAATTTCATGAGATGAACTTATAGATATTTCGGTCATTGATGACAAGTATGGAATCCTTGATCATGCAATGTGGCTAAAGATTAGCAAAGGAATATTGGATCACATATTACGAAAACTCCATCTCATACGTGTGACGTACATCGAAGAGATGAGAGACATGCAATTTATACTAACTTTGGCAAGGTGTTTCTATAACTCACTATGTTCACACTAGAGCACAGTAACATGTGGGAAATGTTTGAAGATCACTATGAATATGATTCAAGAGTGATTGGCTCACAGTGCAAGTGGGAGTCTATTGGTATGTATGCCCTGATAGAAAATCATGGGATGATTGAAGGGATACATCAAGATTGATTTGATAAACATCAAAGGCAAGCTTCCAATTCTTTCTGGTTCAGTCATATGAGATAGTGATAGAACAAATTGAATGTCTAGAGAATGACAGTACTCAATGACGTATGCTTTCAGGTTGAGGACCTGAACGATGAGATCATACAGATGCTAAGAGTTTGTACATTCTTGTTATGTCCCTAGTCGGATGTCATTGTGGAAGGTTGATAGACAGCAATGACACACAAGACTAGATTGTGGTGTTGGTTGATGACAGAATCTCATTAGTCATGATATAGAGATATCAAACCAAACACATAGGTACTTGTTAGAGAACAAGTGTACCAGACAGACCCACCGTGAGTTTGACACATGGAACCATGACATGGTAGTCACAATCAGTACTCACAGTGATGGTGGTGAGTGTGATTCTTTGACCTGAAATCACTACACTCAACACATGTCGTTGGGCACACTTTGACATCATCAAACGCAGTCCTAAAACATGGGTTGTTATAAAGGTGATGATTGGGTGGCTTTGACACATGGGGCTTTTGAGGGGTGAGTGATAGATATGGGATTTGTCCCTCCTGAGGGAGTTTGATATCCAAGGCCACTTGATGAGTAGGATTGAAATAGGCGTGCGCATGCATGTGTGAATCAGTATGTGATATTGATGTCATACATATCTCTTCCAATCTACTTTGAGATCAAGAAAGTGAATGAACGTTGATAGGATGACTGTTCCATGCCTCAAGTTCATTCGGGATATCAGTGACAAAGGAATTATACATTCACTATAACACCATTCACGGATTGTAGGATTGAAAGTTGTTCTTCAACTTTCTACTTTCACTTGGGTAGCACTGATGTATGACTAGGCACCGCTCTTTGCTTATGAAGTCATAAGTGTTATGGAATTTCACTGCCAACGTGAAATGGACCTACAGGGTCACACACATAGGATTTAACCTGGAAGAGGATTTTTGTCCACAAACAATGTTTAGATTGATTACTAAAGGAGTTTAGTAGTTCAATTAAACACTCAATCAATTGATAGCTCAATGTCATAATGTTGAAGGTGTTGGACACATTGATTCGAGTATCGGATTCATTGAAATCGCAATTGACTGATTATGACAATCTACACTCCCAACCAATCGGCTCATGTGATGAACCGATCGGCTGAGCTTGGTGAACCGGTCGGCTCAAGTGTTGAGTCGATCGGCTCGTAGTCAGGGTGAAACAATTGCTTCAAGAGTTGAAACGATCGATTCAACTAGTGCAACCGAGCAAGTTGGGAAAGTAGGATTGGTGGGAATTTTCCTTTCATTTCACTTACCCAATTTGATTGGGAAATAGGATTGGTATTCGATACCAATTAGAAACAAAAGAAGGAAAGTCAATCGGGAACTGGTCAGGACCACGAACCGACCGGTTCAGAAGTGAACCGACTGGCTCATGGGTCCCAACCGATCGGTTGAGGTGTCAACCGACCGTTTCAGGTCCCCAACCGACCGGTTCAGGTCCCCAACTGGCGGTTTCAATTGTGAAATGATCGGTTTAGGTTGCGAGTTGGTTGTTTTTGAGGAAAATCCCGAACCCTTCTACTCCTACTTTTAGTCCCGCTTTGCCGGGGATGGAGAACCCTGTCCCATGACCCTCTTATATATATAGGGGTATGGATGGCTTCTCAAAGTACAACTCAGTGCAAACCACACTACTACAAAACACACCTTTGGCGTCGGTTGTTTAACCCCCTTTGGCGACGGTTTTCAAGCGACACCTATGTGGGCGTCGCTAAAGGTCGAACTCTTCGGTGTCAGTTTTCTAACCGACACCTATATGATATATAGGCGTCAGTTATATATAGTTGGTCGACGTCTATAGGGTTCGCGCCACAAAAAAGAGCACCACCTAGGACACTTTTTGCGTCGGTTAACAACTGAAAAACCGACTCCATACTCCCAGATGACACGGCAAAGCACAGTCGTGCTTCGCTGCACGGCCATGTTTAGTACTATAGGCGTTGGTTTTATATGAATAAGCGACGCCTTTTCTACCACGGTTGTGCTTTCCTGCATGGTCGGGTTGTTTGTCATATTAGGCGTCGGTTTTTATCCAATAACTGACATTGTAGGCCTTTGATGACGGTGTTCTATAAATAACCGACACCTATACTTTATTTTTTTTTTCTTATCAGTTTGCAGGCCTGCTGTGGCTGGTCAGTAGGATGAGAACCTGCAATTTAGTTTTTTTAACTGTAGATTTACGACATCCATTGATATCAGCCTACAAACAGGCCACAAACCTGCAAAATCAACAAATATTTTTTCACACAAGTAGATACATTTAGACATCAATTCAATTCTCACATTCACACATGTAGAAACATTCAAATACATGTAGAAACATTCAAACATGTATAAACATTCAGAAATATTCATTTTTAAAATATCATTCAGCATCGCTATCAGCATCCCAATTATATCTTACAATCGCCACTGCTTGTATGGCTTTTGCCCATTCTTCTCTTACTTCATTTAATGCTTCCATCGTATATGGAGCATGTACATTTTTTAAGTGTTTACCTATAGTGTGGTCAGTTTTAAACACCTGCAAAGAGAATGATGTATATATATAAGTAATAATATAAAAATAAGATTGATATATTTCATACTAACTAATGAGACTATATATAATACCTCATGTATGGTATTAATATCCAATGCGGCATGTCAGATAATCATTTGCATAAATCGCATCACATAGTATGTGCATGCCCAGTCGTTGTCTTGTGTAGTGCACTATAAATTGAAACATACAAAATATTAAAAAATACAACTAAGCACAGTTCACATAAATAATATATACATTGGAGTCGGGAACTTACTTTTATGTTCTCCCAAATTATTGGCTGGTTCTTTCTCCTTGGGACATTTCCTCCAGCATTTTTGAATGCATCTAAACCCCTACATGTTAATGTAACACAGTAAATTGCATAATTAAATAGTAATGTAATAACAGATGTTAACAGATATAAAAATGAAATATTTCTCACCAGAATAATGGCATTCTCAATGTGTGTCCAATTTTAGTGTTCAATGTACTTCCCGCAGGATCTAGATAATAAACAGTGAACGTCCCGGGGACAATAACTAGTAACTCCCAATGTCTAGCGCTATAGGTAAAAAAGTTAAAAATTAATAACTCAAAATGCACAATAAAAATGGAATTTTCTTAAGTCCAAATTATAAATAAAGTAAACTTACTTGACATTGAATGGAGCTATTATTATCGTCTTCTTTTGCTGACCGAAAATTGTAAAGGCATGTATACAGTATTGTTGAACACTATCAGGGTCTTTAGCTACCATACTAATCAATGATGGAATCAAAAATCCCACATGATCAAATGCAAATTGTTTGCATTGATCTTCGACTTAGTAGCTGCAAAACATGTATTACGTATGCATTAATATATAAGAAACCATATCACCAGATCTTACACAAGGTATATGGATGTATAAACAAGATCTCACCTTATCCATGTCTCTATCATTGATGTATTCAGCCAATCATACATAAATAGCTCAATAATATCTTCTATAAATAAAGAGCTATCGTACGATTGACCTGCATAATCTGCTTCTAAAGAAACAATTATAGGGCAATGTATATTATGTGCCCGTAGCCAACATGCCATTCCCCTACAAGCAGGACCTAATGGGTATTTTAGGTCAGTTGGAACCCAACTTGGTAATGCAGGAAGTGGAGGTGGAGGCCAAGGTGCTCCGGGTGTCTTCTTTTTAACCTGTATATATAATTTCAGATCAGTTGACCTCATATATACACATTAACAATCTAAAGTAATGTAAATTTATCTTACAATTTCAGTAGTGTAGACGACATCTATTTTGGGCCACAATATCACCCCGCCTTCTGCCTCACCAAGAGTATCAATATCTGGGTGGGCATATGGCAATGCAGCTTCCCTCCAATCGGGTAATACACATATCAGGCTCACACGAACGTAGCCCTACGGCATTGAAGTCCCATGAAACATTGCCCCCGGAAGGGACTGGTAAGCCTGCGCCTCTGCAACAACATAGTCTTGCATTCTTAAGCGACATGGCTTCAATGCCTACAAATTTACGTAAAGAATGTTATACATATATACATATCATCTTGAAAAGACTAGCTACAATGTCATAAAAAATACTTACAGCAGACGTGCTAGGCGATGGGTCTCCAGGATTACTCGCAGTCTGTGCATAAGGAGAAGAGTGGGTCGCCATAGGCTGATTGGAAGCCTGAGATTCCTGCCACCGCACTATTTCTTCTTTGACCTTCTCAGCAACTATATCATTGACCTTCTTAGCAACTATATCATCAATCCATTCATCATTCCTTCTTAGCAACTTTTAATCTTTCATAAACAACATCCCCTAGTATAGGTTTAGGTGCACTCCATTCATCATTCCATCCATTGAATGCTTTGCGCTTCCTACAATACGGATGGAATTTTGAAAGAAACCTTCGATGACCAAGATATGCAGTCTTGCTGCCATGTTTTAGTCTTATTGAATCAGTGTTTTCTTCACATATAGGACACGCTTTATCTCCTTTGACACTATATCCAGACAAATTCCCATATGCTGGAAAGTCATTAATAGTGCAAAACAACATAGCGTGCAAACGAAATGTCTCTCTTCCTGAAGCATCATAGGTCATCACACCTTCAGCCCAAAGTTTCTTTAAGTCATCAATCAGAGGTTCAAGATAAATATCGATATCATTTCCGGGTTGTTTAGGGCCCGATATCAACAACGACAACATAACGTACTTATTTTTCATACACAGCCAGGGAGGAAGATTGTATATAACAAGCATGACTGGCCAAGTACTATGTTGGTTGCTCAATGTCCCGTACGGATTCATCCCATCTGTACAAAGCCCAAGTCTTAGATTCCTATCTTCTTCACCAAATTTGGGGTACAATAGATCAATCTTCTTCCACTGTGGGGAATCAGACACATGTCGTAGGATCCCATCATTATTTTTCTTAACATCTGCATGCCACCTCAAATTCTTCGCATCTTTCGGATTTGCAAACAAGCGTTGAAATCGTTCTATTATAGGTAGATACCACAACACCTTGGCAGGAGAACCAGTTTTTGACTCCCCCGAAGTCGTCAATTTATATCGTGACGCACCACATTTTGGACAATCTTTCAAATCTACATAGTCCTTTTGAAATAATACACAATCATTCGGGCATGCGTGTATCTTCTTGGCCTCCATTCCCATTGGGCACAACATTTTCTTTACCCGGTATGTTGAGATTGGCAGCTCGTTTCCTTCAGGAAGTATTTCTTTCAACAAAGTCAACAATTCAGTGAAGCTTTTGTCGCTCCATCTATTGTTAGCTTTCAACTTATACAATCTCAACACAGCGCTAAGCTTCGTAAACTTAGCACATCCTATGTATAACGGTATCTCAGCATCATGCATAATGTTTCTAAAGATAGGAGGTGGATCGGTGTGCTGTACCCTACAACTATCCAACATCGCATCAACGATGTCTACTGGAACTGGTTCGTTCACATCTACGTCATCAGAGGCAATTTCTTCTTCCACCCAAGCACTGCTATCGACATCTATTGGTTTCGAGTTTGAAATCTCTCCATGCCAGTTCCATTCTGTATAGCCTTGTACAATCCTGTTGCACATGACATGACTTTTGATTTCCTCACCAGTGTTGACTTTCAAGTTGTTACCACAATGCCTACATGGACAGTAGAACCTATCTGTAGGTTTTTTCCTATGTTCCTCGGCAAATATAACAAACTGATCAAGACCAGATATAAACTCTGGGGTGCAACGATTGCGAATGGACATCCATGATCTATCCATTCTATGATCAAAGAGAAAACAAGTATATATTAGGATTAGGGTATACACTTACATCCTATCCAAGATTTACTCCAACAAACACATGTGATGTCATTCTTATATATAATAAATGTGTACCACCTATCCCATCTTTGAACACCTAATATCACTAGTAAGTGTATAATGTGTATTGGGTTTTCAAGAAAATTTCGGTAGCATTTCCCCGCTGTTCTCTAAGTACATATGTACTTAGAGAACAAACGGGGAAATGCTACCGAAATTTTCTCGAAAACCCAATACACATTATACACTTACATCCTAAGTGAGATTAGGTGTTCAAGAACAGTCCCAAACTGGGGACTATCCAAGATTTACTCCTAATGAGTAAATCTTGGATGGGTTTCTAGGCCAACAAACACAATAATAGATATCTACAATGAAGCCGGACTCCATACAAATAGTATATAATATAGTGATTGTTCATTCTAATTTATACCAATGTACAAGTAATATAAAGAACAATGATTGTTCACTTTCTAGGCCAACAAACACATGTGATGTCATTCTTATATATAATAAATGTGTACCACCTATCCCATCCTTGAACACCTAATCTCACTAGTAAGTGTATAATGTGTATTGGGTTTTCAAGAAAATTTCGGCAGCATTTCCCTGCTGTTCTCTAAGTACATATGTACTTAGAGAACAAACGAGGAAATGCTACTAAAATTTTCTCGAAAACCCAATACACATTATACACTTACATCCTAAGTGAGATTAGGTGTTCAAGAACAGTCCCAAACTGGGGACTATCCAAGGTTTACTCCTAATGAGTAAATCTTGGACGGGTTTCTAGGCCTACAAACACAATAATAGATATGTACATGTTAGGGTTTCATCACAATTGATGTTAGGGTTTCATCAATGTTAGGGTTTAATCAAATCAAATTAGGATGCTAGAATGGACAAGTTTAAATCTTATTTCAACATGCATCAAAATTTACTAAATTAGGTCAAGCATTAGGATTAGAAGCACAAATATATGCAAGCAAAAGATTTGTTCGTATCCTAGAATTTACATAAAGCATTACATATAGATTTGTTCATATCCTTACCAATAGCAAACACGGCTGTGGCTGTGTTGGCCTACCATGGCCGTGCTGGACAGCACGGCTGTGGTAGGCCAACATAGCCACGACCGTGTTTGCTGCATGTAGGTAAAAAGCTAGGGAGAAAGGCTACGGCTAATACCTGGAGAGCAGACCGAAGCTACGCGGCGCGGCGGGCGTGAGCAGGGAGGAAGGAGCGGGCGGTGCCGCCGACGCAGGACGAAGCTAGGGCGGCGGCGACGCAGGAGCAGTAGAGCAGGTGGCGGGCAGCGGCGGCGATGTAGAGCAGCAGCATCGTCGGTGGAGACGACAAGGCGAGGTGAGGAAGCACAGGCAGTGTCGGCAACGGTGAGAACTAGCAGGCAGCTAGCGGGCGATCGAGCAGCAGCTAGCGGGCGATGAAGACAATGAAACAGGTAACGGTGCGATCGATCGATCATGGGTCTATTAAGTTCGTAAAGGCGTCGGTTATTAAATACAAACGACACCTAAAGTCTTCGGCGTCGGTTGATAGTAAAACACCGACGCCCAACTAGACAACCTTTACCCTAAATTTTTTGGTGGGAACCATTATCAGCGTCGGTTATCAAAGGATAACTGACACTGAAAGTGGGACTTTTCGTGCAAATTTTCATTTTAAATAGGCGTCGGTGAATTGTTAAAAAGTTGACGTTGTAGGTGACCCAAAATGTTTTCGCACAAAAATTGGATTTGGTGGGTGATTTTAGGCGTCGGTCTGTTATAACCAGCCGACGCTGAATACAAAGCGGTACCCGTGTCTGGCTGGTCTTCGAATATAGATGTCGTTTTGCATAAATAACCGACGTCTAATATTATAGGCGTCAATTTTCCTAAATAATCGATGCCTAGAAAGGCGACACTGAACGTTGTTTCTGTAGTAGTTCCAGTTGCTCTGCAAAGTTGTCGTTCTCTCTGGTTTTGGTAACCGAGAGAGAGCCCGAGCAAGTGCTACCCGATAAGGGAGGCACAACAAGGGAAAGACAACAGCAGTTGCGACTAGTGGCAGGAGAGTGTGTTGGCAACTAGTACACTGACAGGAGGGTGTGACTCATACGCTGACAGGAGGGTGCGACTCCTTCCAATTCCTTGTGAGACAATGAGATTGGAGTTCCAGGTGATCCGTGTGGACTACTTCAGAGGTGGGAGGTTTCTGCCGCTTGGAGGACAACTGTCAATCCCTACAGTCCCGGTGAGACCAGGAGTTGTCAGTCCCGGTGCGACCAGGAGCTGCACAGACACTGTCCAAGACCGGAGGTGAAGACCGCGCAAGGCGCGAGGTATTGTCGCCGAGCAAGCCTCGGGACAAGGTATGATTCTACAAACCATCCTTTCCTATTGTATAGACGTTGACGCGTTTCCTTATTCTGGGTTTGGGGAGGAATTTTTTTTGTTTCCGCTCCTTCTCTGACTCCCCTAAAACCCAACACAATGCAGTATTACAAATTGTTTACATAATATCCCATTATAATCATCAAATGATAGTTTCTATGGTCATACATACCAATATATTCTCACTTGCACTTATACCCAATCACTCATGAATCTCAATCTAAGTGATTGAACATGTTCGTCATGTTTCTGCTATGAAAGTGTTTTTGTGAGCGGGACAACCACATTGCTTTATGCATATACTCGGCAAATCTTCACATCTCCTCGCTATATGATCTCTCGTATGAGATGGAACCACCGTAGAATATGTTTGGAACGTTGGTGCGATCTTGGTTCTTTAGCATGTGCAATTGCTCCATTGTTGTTGCAAAACAACTCAGTTACATCACTAGTGCTTGGAACCACTCTAAGTTCAAAAATGAACTTCTTGATCCAAACAACTTCCTTTGAAGCATTAGATGCGGAAATATATTCAGCCTCTGTTGTAGAATCCACAATCGTCTCTTGCTTGGAACTCTTCCAGCTCACAACTCTATTGTTTAAACAAAACATAAATCCAGATTGTGATCTATAGTCATCTTTGTCAGTTTGGAAGCTAGCATTAGTGTAACCCTTTACCACAAGCTCTTCCTCACCACCGTATACCAAGAATTGATTCTTAGTCCTTCTCAAGTACTTTAGGATGTTCTTTACGGCTGTCCAGTGACATTCACCTGGATTTGAATGATATCGGCTCGTCATACTCAAAGCATATGACACATTAGGACGAGTACATAACATCGTGTACATGATAGGTCTAATTGTTGATGCATATGGAATCTTACTCATGTGCACTCGTTCATCACATGAACTAGAACATTGGGCTTTAGAGATCGTAACCCCATGGGACATGGGTAGGTTGCCTCTCTTAGAACCCTCCATGCTAAACCTCTTTAGCACCTTGTCAATGTATGTATTCTGGCTTAGGCCTGGAAGCCTTCTATATCTATCGCTATAGATCTTGATTCCTAGTATATAGGATGCTTCGCCTAAATCCTTCATAGTGAAGGTCTTCCCCAGTGAAGCTTTTACTGTCTAAAGAGTAGGGATGTCATTTCCCAGCAATAGTATGTCATCCACATACAATATGAGAAATATGACTGTGCTCCCACTAACCTTTTTGTAAGCACAAGGTTCATCTTCATTTTGACTAAAGACAAACTTTTTTACTACTTTGTCAAAACATAGATTCCAGCTCTGAGATGCTTGCTTCAATCCATAGATTGACCTTTGTAGCTTACAGACTTTATTGGCTTCCTTCGGATTGATAAAACCCTCAAGTTGTGTCATGTACACATACTCAAGTAAATTCCCGTTAAGGAATGCTATTTTAACATCCATCTGCCAAATCTCATAGTCATGATAAGATGCAATGACAAGCATGATCCCGATGAATTTAACCATGGCAACTGGTGAGAAGGTCTCGTCATAATCAACACCTTGAATTTGTCGGAATCCTTTTGTAAACAATCTACCTTTATAGGTTTGAACATTTCCATCCATGTCGGTCTTCTTCTAGAAGACCCACTTGCACCCTATGGGTTTTACCCCTTCGGGTGGATCCACCAACGTCCACACCTTGTTAGTATACATGGATTCCATCTCAGATCTCATGGCTTCGAGCCATTTCTTAGATTATGGTCCCTTAGTATCTACTATATAGGATGTTGGCTCATCTGTTATGCCCAATTCATCACTGTCTTGAGTCATGAGAAATCTAGATCTCTCAGGCTCAAATTGTGTCCTACTAGACCTACGAGGTTCCTGTGTTACATTTGGAACTTAAAATTCCAGAACAGTTTGTGAGTCTTCATGTTCCTTATGTACCTCCTCAAGTTCTCTGCTTTCTTATTGATCTCAAATTTCTTCGAGCTCTACATTCCTCCCACTAATTTCTTTGGAAATAAATTCCTTTTCAAGAAATACAGTAGTCCTAGCAACAAACACTTTGTTGTCAGTTGGTGTGTAGAAGTAGTATCCCCGAGTTTCCTTGGGGTATCCAACAAAATAGTATTTCTTAGATTTTTTTAGGAAATTGTTTCCTAACATAAGCTTCACATCCCCAAATCTTTAACATAGACAAATTAGGATGATTCCCATTCCATATCTCATATGGTGTCTTTTGAACTGATTTGGAAGGTACATGGTTAAGTGTAAACATTGTAGTTATAAGAGCATCTCCCCATAACGATATTGGAAGTTCGGATGAACTCATCATTGATCATACCATGTCTAATAATGTACGATTCCTTCTTTCTAACACACCATTATGATGTGGTGTACCAGGTGGAGTCCATTGTGATACAATACCACTGTCTCTCAGAAGGTCCTCAAACTCTTGACTTAAGTATTCGCCACCTCGATCTAAATAGAGTGCTTTAATACTCTTACCAAGTTACTTCTCTACTTCATTCATGAAAGTCTTGAACATTTCAAGAGTTTCTAACTTGTATTTCATATGATATACATATCTCAGTGAAGGTAATGAAGTATTGATAGCCTCCTCTAGCATTTGATCTAAAAGGTCCACATACATCAGTATGTATGAGCCCAAGTAGATCACTGACTCTCTCACTGTGTCCAGTGAAAGGAGTCTTGGTCATCTTCCCTAATAAACATGCCTCACATGTCTCTAATAATTTAAAATCATAAGAGTCTAGATAACCATCTTTATGGAGTCAAGATATGCACTTCTCATTTATGTGCCCAAGACGACAATGTCTTAAGTATGTTTTGTTTGAGTTGTCAAGTTTTAACCTTTTAGTATTTAAGTTGTATATGCTAGTCTCATGTTCTGACAAGTAGATACCATAAGACAAAGGGACATTACCATAAAAAATATCATCTTTAGAAATAGAAATAATTCCATTCTTAATGTGAAATTCAAATCCACTCTTATCCATACAAGATACAAAAATAATATTTCTATTAATGGAAGGTACATAATAGCAATTCTCAAATTCTATTACAAGGCCCGTATGCAAAGATAAACTAATAATTCCAACTGCGATGGCAGCAACTCTTTCTCCATTAGCAACCCATAGCTCGACTTGGCCCTTTCGTAAAGGCTTACTTCTTATCGGATCCTGCATATTTGAACATATGTGAGATCTACATCCGGTATCCAGTACCCATGATGAAGAAGTATTTAAGTTTATCTCAATAATGAATATACCTAAAGTGGAGATCTATATCCCTTGCTTCTTCTTTGTCAGTTCCTCTAGGTAGAGAGGACAATTTCTTTTCCAATGTCTAGTCTGGTGACTATGGTGACAACTGCCTTCTTTGGAGATCCCACCTTTAGCTTTGAGCGCAGATGACTTTGGCTTCTGCCCAGATTTAGAACCTTTCTTAGCCTTGCCTTTTCCTTTTGACTTTCCCTTTGTCCTATTGATCATCATCATAGACTTGGGCTTGCTTTCTTCATATGTGCTTCAGCTGTCCTCAACATGCCCAACAATTCTGACAATGGCTTGTCAAGATTGTTCATGTTGTAGTTCATGACAAAATGACTATATGATTCAAGTAATGATTGTAGAATCACATCAGTAGTAACTCTTAATCTAGGGGAAATCTCATCTTGGATAGGCTTTCCACGTACCCAATCAAAGTGAGTATATGGGTGCCAACTGAGTCTCCCTCTTTCATCTTACTTCTAAACAAAGCCTTGGAGACATCATATCTCTCCTATCTTGCTTGATGTTGATACATGTTCTTGAGATGTGTTACCATCTCCATGACATTCATGTTCTCATGCTTCTCTTACAACTCATAGTTCATTGAGGACAACAACAAGCACTTGACATCCACAACATCATCAAGGTGCTTCTTGTAAGCATCCTTTTCATCCTTAGGCACATTTGAGGAGGGTTCCACTGGCTCTGGTGTTTCAAGGACATAGAGCTTACACTCCTATGTGAGAAAAATTTTGAGCATCCTAAACCAGTTTTGAAAGTTATTTTCGATAAGTTTGTCCTTCTCAAGGACCGATCGCAATGAGAAAGTGTGAGTTTTGTTTTCCATTTGATTGCTACAAAAGAAAAAGTTTGCATTTATGCCAAAACATTTTGACTTGTAAATATTTGATAAATGAGATTAATTAGGCCTTTAATTAATTACGCTCCCACTATTTTATTCAAATTGATAGCCCTCACTATGAACTCGAACGATTGTGGCATACAACCTTCTAGTGAGCTAAGATCCAAAATAATTGGATCAATGCCCAGCCAAGCCGGCGTCAAAGATCAAATACTAAGGTAGGCAAATTTTGCCAATTTCATCATATGCAACTCTTGGATAGATGATCATGTACAACTCCTTGCCATGATCCATATGGGTGCCTCGAGGTACATGATCCTATCAAGGTTCCCTAGTTAAGTCCAACCCATAAGCCAACATGATGAGTGTGCACCCTGTAGAGGTAGACCCACACACCCACTATCACACTTCCACGAGATAGACAGTGTACCACACGGAGGCGTGCCCACACATAGTCGATCAAGCTTTTCATGTGTGTTGTTTTATGGAAGGCAACTAAAACTTAATATTATTGATTGAGGGGTTTTATTAATACATATACATATCCAAACACCACATACTTTATAGTACATATCATATACTACTATATCCACAACCACAAATGATAGACATGCAAACACAAACACAAATACATCAATTATGGCCATACTATTGTAATCATTTTGAGAAACAAAAGATTACGATCCATCTAAGGTCTTATGCATATCATGAAACAACACCTGTGAATCAACCTGTAAGGATAATCATTACAATGAACAACTTCATGGATGCTCTATGTGGTTGGATCTTCAAGTTTCTTCTTCATGAATGCTCCTTGGAGTTGGATCTTCATGTTGCTTCTTGAAATTAGATCTTCATGGTGATTCTCCATGGATGCTCCTTAGAGTTGGATCTTTAAGTGGCCTCCTTATATCAAGTTTACAAATTCTAAAACTAATCCTATCTCTATTACATCATACGAGTACAAATATAAAGAGAAAGAATTAATTACACTTTCAAATAAGAGACGAGGCTTGACATGAAAGCTGAATACTTTATACAAAGGATCCACATACAACCATTATACATCCATAGCATTCACAAACAAACACATCTAGGCCATAACCGTGCATGCATTCACCACATAAAATAGTTTTTTAAGGTGACATGTATGATATCATAGGTATATCTACATATACATATATACATATTAAAATTTCAGTCCTTTTAATGCGGGACATTCTCCATTAAATAAATTTCTGACTCCCATACAGACTATGCGAGGTACACAGGGGCAGTGCCCCTGTGTGGGGATCCCATCTGAAACATCAAAAACAATATTTTCCATAGTCGACCCCGTCCAAAATGTTAAAAATAGAAGCCTGCGACATATGTGGAATTAGGTTTAGATATGCACATTAGCAGTTTTAAATCGCATCGTATGCAACATAGAAAACACTATACAATGATTTGATAATATCGAAACGAATCCAAATATGTCGTAGATCGACGCTGTTCTGATACCACTATTGGGTTTTGTAGAGAAATCGTGCGTGGTAGAAGAAACAAAAATAAATTTTCATGCAACCCGAATAGGATCTCATCGACAAAAACATATTCAGAAAGAGTGTTCACGGAATATACCTTATCGCAGAGCAAGTCCAGTGATGTCCTGCTGCACGATGGTGTGTAGTGATGCTGGCCTACACATATTGTACTTCTCTCCCATTCGTAGAGTGCATCGTGAGAAGATATGATGGTGCTCCTTTCCTATGGCGATATACACCACTCATAGCGCGTATGGATGACCGTTGACGTCCTTTGAACGCAGGCGTCTTAGTGTCTGCATCTCTACTTTTTCGACGTGGATGGAATGAAACTTCACGTCGCGCTTCCTAAGCCGGCGGGGAGGAGTAGCCTCTATCTGACAACATTCTAGTGTCGCGGTGCTCTCCTTTCTCTCCTGAAGATGGTGACAACTAGGGTTTACGTACGTGAGCATAAAATGAAAAGCCTCAATATCATATATCGATATCGGCCGTTAAGATCCTGGAAATAGGAGACGAAAGGAAGTAGGGTTTCCTATACCCATCGGTAAATAGAAAGTCTGTGTTAATTAAAACACTCGTAGATTAATTAGAATATTTTAGAATTAAATAATCAACCAAATAAACATATTAATTGATTAATTTATATCCAACTCCATGCAATCGCTCGGGATGACTCTATGGACATATATACCAACAATTATTATTTTCTGTAATGATCTTGACTATTACGAGCATATTCATTGCATCCTTTTATCTTGAGGAAATTTCATATGCCACTAGCTGTAGTTTTGAGTTTTCTTCTTATGTTTGTGATTGCGCTTGAGCGGTCTCTATGAGCTTGCAATGCCTTTTTGTATTTACAAAGAGGGCATGATTTATGAGATTTATGCCCAGCTTCTTTGAATAAAATCCAGGAAGGATATGTATACGTCTTCCATCATTTCAGGAAAGTGTTTTATTTTAATCATGGTGGCTACTGTCAATCCATATATATTTCAAACTATAATGAAGATAATTCCATTCTTTGTGGTTACATTGAAGGTGTTGTTATTTTTTGTAATGATTTTGACTATTACGAGCGTATTCATTGCATCCTTTTATCTTGAGGAAATTTCATATTAAATAATTAACCAAATAATCGTATTAATTGATTAATTAATATCTGACTTTATGCAATCGCTTTGAATGGCTCTATGTACATATATACCAACAACAGTTGTTATTTTTTGTAATGATCCTGACTATTGCGAGTGTATTCATTGCATCCTTTTAACTTGAGGAAATTTCATATGCCACTTGCTAGAGTTTTGAGTTTTCTTCTTATGTTTGCGATCGTGCTTGAGCGGTATCTACGAGCTTGCAATGCCTTTTTGTATGTACAAAGAGGGCATGATTTATGAGATTTATGCCCAGCTTCTTTGAATAAAATCCAGGAAGGATATGTATATGTCTTCCATCATTTCAGGCAAGTGTTTTATTTTAATCACCATGGCTACTGTCATTGTATGTGATAATCTAAGAGGCAGTGCCCATCATCATGAAATCACCACCAAATATGTGAGCCAATCTTAGGATTGATATAGTGAACTTATTGGAGGTAGGATTTTGCCACATTATCTCAATGACAGTATGCATGCCCTCAACCTTTAATGAAAATACATATAAGCAAATATCTTTATATTTTAAAAATATAACTTTGGTGATAACGTCAAATGCATTGATGAATTTGTCAACTGGACAATCCATATATATTTCAAACTAGAATGAAGATAATTCCATTCTTTGTGGTTACAATGAAGGTGTTGTTATTTTCTGTAATGATTTTGACTATTACGAGTGTATTCATTGCATCCTTTTATCTTGAGGAAATTTCATATGCCACTAACTAGAGTTTTGAGTTTTCTTCTTATGTTTGCGATTTCATTTGAGCGATCTCTATGAGCTTGCAATGCCTTTTTGTATGTACAAAGAGGGCATGATTTATGAGATTTATGCCCGGCTTCTTTGAATAAAAACTGGGAAAGATATGTATACGTCTTCCATCTTTTAAGGAAAGTGTTTTATTTTATTCACCGTGTCTACTGTCATTGTATGTGATAACCTAAGAGGCGGTGTCCATCATCATGAAATCACCACCACATATACACTACCAAAAAACATAGTATAGATGACAGTCATATAAAAAGTTACGCACTTTAGGTGACATGTTTGTACATGACTTATAATCTGTGTAGGCCTACGTAAAATAGATCACATACATTTTTGTATATTTGAAAAGGTGACATACTTTAGGTGACATGCATGTATGTCACGTGTAGTATGTGAAACATAGGTGACAGACATTTCATCATACTTGAAAGGGTGACACACTATAGGTGACATACATTTGAATCACCTATGTTCTAATGGGGGTTTACACATGTATATGAGTCAAGTGTAATATACAAGGAGACATAACATTTAGGTGACATGTATGTGTGTCACCAAAGTTATAGATGACATAAATTCATGTCACCGAACCTTAGAAATTTTACAAAATTACTATGAGAGGACATTGTCTTGATATGGGCCTTGAATTCTCACAAATGCATTACAGGGGACCTGCTGTTAGAGGAAATTCTCGTGATATGGGCCCCAACCCTCACATATGCATTTTTATGGAATTGTTGTGAGTGGACATTGTCACTATATGGGCCCCAGTTCCTAAGAAATGCATTGAAAGAGACTTTTTATGAAAAGAAATGTGTCATGGCTCCTCCCGAGTGTATTTTTGTTGGAATATATCAACACTTATTTGGTCACCGTGCATTGGACGATGATGCGATGCGAGGGTTCCGAGCTGGTGCACGTGACATGGGCACCGATGACTCCCACCTACCTCTGATTAATTATTGCACCTACCCCAGTGTCACTGATGGAAGGGGTTCTCTACTCGTCTTGTTCCCCCACACCATAGTATCTAGATCTGGCTTACAATAGTATCTCCCGAATGCGTACGGAAGGCGACCAGAAAGGTTCGGCGATAACTTCAAGTCTGATTCAACTTATCAACTTTTGTTGGACTTGGCCATACCGGTGGTGGCTGCCCTTTTTTCGGCAACCACACCCATATCAACAAGGGATTAGGGCAAGAACGCGCTCAGAGCGTCCCTGGTGTCTAACCGTCCAAGTCTCAACACGTCGAGGATCGATACGATAGAGTCCAACATCGATCCCCAGAGGCAGCAGCCCATCACGATTCCCTACAATCATGTGTTAAGCAGGCTTGGAACTGGTCAACCCAGCAAGAAGGACTGTCCTGTTGGCCACCATACATGAGAGGGTTCCCTCCATGTCTCAGTTCCGCTCTCTTTAATGGCAAAATTCAGTTTTTCCACATCGGCAATGACACATTATGACCATCTTGCTGCGTCACAAGTGAAAAGTCGTGAGGTTGTTCTTGTGGTCCTTTACCATGCAGGGCCTACATCCTGCATGGTTGGACCTACTGCACAAGTTTCATGTCCTTTTAGGAGCCTCCATACATGTCGCGGCAAACCGTTAGCAGCTAACAATTTTGGTAATCATCTTCAGGTTGTTCGTTTATCTTCACTGAGTCGTGTTGATGGAATCCGTAAGGCGTTGGAGTATGTGGATGTTTGGGAGGGCTTGGTGTTTGCTCTTTGTTCTTCCAAGCATTGGATGTGTGGTGTATGCCTTGGCATCGTGCCATGGTCTAAAGCATGTCCTCATCAAGCTTCTGATGATTCTGATGTTACTACCACTCTACCTCGATAGCCTAGTGAGACATCACTCGATGTGATAGTTGGTTTGCCTACTCCCATCAATTATGGCTTTCCAGATTTTGTTCCTTGCACCCTGTCAGCTCGTTAGTGTATTGAGCCATCGCCTCTGCCTGTTGACCGACTATAGCTTGATACAGATCTTCTAGATTCTGTCTTCCACATGGGTGTACCTACCGTAAAGAGCATCCCTCTTCTTTGTCGTTTTCCCTTTGCTGACACTCTTCGTGCTTGCTTACTCTAGGTGGCTTCTTGCCCACACTCTATTGATGCATGGATTCTTCTTTTGTTGCTTCCAGCATGTGTTCTATATCGCTTCTCCCCTAAGTCTGCTCAAGAACAGTATTCTTGAAAATGCATCTCTCTACAACAACTTATGATCCTTAAGGCTTTGGAGACTTGGAATTCAGTGTCTGATGGAATTCAACAACTCCTGGCTCAGATTTTGGCTCATTGTTGTCCTACCGGGCGAGAACATTGTTCTCAAGATTTTATTTCACGTGCCAAGTCTAAGATCAAAGATAGCCAATTTTCTACTGCCATCCGTGTTCTATCCTCTAGTGGTGTTACCCCCACAAAAGCTACTAATTATTCTTATCTTGAAGCTAAACACCCTCAACCTCCGCTGCCATTGGTACAACCTCAGTCTGAAATTTCTGGCTCTCCATTTGTTGCTTCTTGCTCTATGATTTAAGAAGCCATTTTATCATTCAATAAAGGGACCGCTTGCGCACATGATGGCCTACGATCACAACATCTTATTGATTATATGTGTGGGGTTGCCACTGCAGTGAAAGATGATTTTTTAATGCAGTTTCAACTGTGGTGAATCTTTGGCTCACTGGTCATTGTCCAGATTCCCTAGCTCCCTACATTTTCAGTGCTCCATTGACTCCTTTTCTCAAACCAGACAATAGCATTCAACCTATTGCTATGGGTACTATTTCGCAGTGCCTTGTATCCAAAGTTGCGGCAAAGGGTGTAAGTTCTGATGTCGTCCCTTATCTTATGGATCATCAGTATGGTGTTGGTATTTCTGGTGGTGTTGTGGCCCTTCTACATGCTGTCACTCGACTTGTCTATGAACAAAAACACCACACTACAATCACCATGGCTCTTATTGACTTCAACAATGCCTTCAACATGGTTGATAGATCTACCATATTCCAAGAGGTTCGTCTTCATTGCCCTTCTATTATACGATGGGTTGAGTTTTTCTATAGCTCTCCATCTCCTCTCTATATGGATCATGTCAAGCCTCTTTTTCTTCTGTCGGGGTACTACAAGGTGACCCATTAGGCCCCCTACTTTTTTCCATGGGACTCCACCCTCTTATTTTACAGGCAAAGGATGCATGTCAACTTGACCTCCTTTCTTTCTACCTTGATGATGATACCCTCATTGGGGACACAGAGGTTGTTTCGAAGGCTCTATCCCTCATTCAGGAGTGAGGCCCGATGTATGGTCTTCATCTCAATACTAAGAAGATATATTTTTTGTCCATCTGATGACCCTAGATGAGGCTCAAATGTGGGCTTATTTCCAACTGACATCTCTCATCTAGAGCATGGAGTGAAGATTCTAGGTGGCCCAATTTTCTACAGACGCATCCTTTGCGAAGGAACTTCTCCAGAAACGTGTGATGAAGACCCTTGATATGATGGATCGCATGTCCTCACTCCAGGACCCATAGTGTGAGCTTCTTCTTCTTAGGTCTTGTGTTGGGATGCCCAAACTATTGTTTGATCTTCATACAACACCTCCTTCTTCTATCACACCTGTGTGGGATATTTTTTATCACGGTCTTCATCGTTGTCTGGAGTGTATTATGGTTGGTGATGGGCCATGTTTTGGTGATTTACAATGGTGTTTGTCTACACTTCCTATGCATCTAGGGGGATTGGGGATCAAGTCCTCTCATGATGTTAGTAAATTTGCTTTTGTTGCCTCTCAGATACACACTAAAGATCTCCAAGACCATATGTTGTGTGAGGTCACATGCGTGCCTGTAGGGCTCCCCTTTGTCCAAGCACATGATTGCATATGTAATATCTTACCATCTTTATGTTGGTCTATGTTGACAAGTATGCATTCTACCACCCCAAAGACCCAGTCTATTTTGGTAGACGCTTACTACAAAACGGTCATCCAACAAATCATGGCAAGTGACCTATCCTTACGGCAACATGCTATTCTCACTTCTTTACAAGACGATCATGCACAATTTTTTGAGGGTTGTTCCTATTGATGGCCTTGGTCTGTCTATGTTACCCATTGAGTATCGAGCTATCCTTCGGTATTGGCTTATGATTCCCTTATATCTAGGTGATGAACGTTGTCTAATTTGCAACATACATATCTTGATGTCTTTGGTGATCATGCAGTGCACTACCACTCGCGGCCTGGTTATAAGTTTCGTCATGATGTTGGCACTCGATCTGGGTTAAAGGTTTTGAAAGAAGCTCCTTTGGCCTTCCTTGGCACTCAATCTGATGGTGTTCATTTGTTGCGACCTGCAGACATTCTTTTATTTCACTGGATGAATGGAAAACATGCCTATGTTGATCTAACAGGAGTTTCTCCCTTGACATGTATCCTTTCAAAAAACTTTAAAGCAGGGCAGGTAGCGTTTGAGGCAGCAATACAAAAAGTTCATAAACATGGAACAACATGTGAGGCCAATCTACATCATTTTCTACCTTTCACCTTTGACACCTTTGGGGTGCCTGTCAACGATGCAGTTTCTCTTCTTTGACGCCTTCAACATATATAAATAGGAATCTTATGACGCCTTCATCTTCATGTAATGATTTTATTTTTGGGTCCTTGGGTTTTACCATCCAATAAGGATTGGCAACCCAGTTTGTTGCTTGTGCTTCTGTGAGAGCTTTTATGTAATCTTTTGAGCAATTATATGAAACATATTAAGTGACATGTTGTGAGACGACACTATCATGATATGGGCCCTGACTCCTCAGAAATTTATTTTTAGGGGCTTACTGTGAGAGCACACTATCCTGATAGTGGTCACATATCCTCCCAAATGCAATTACAATGACATGTTGGGAGAGGACATTCTCATGATATGTGATGTGGCTCCTCTCAAATGCATTTTCAAAAACCTGATGTGAGAGGATGTCATAATGATATGGGCCCTGGTTCCTCCCAAAAACATATTCAATGACATTTTGTGAGACGACACCATCATGATATGGGCCCTGGCTCCTCAAAAAATTATTTTTAGGGACTTACCGTGAGAGCACACTATCATGATATTGGTCACATATCCTCCCAAATGCAATTACAATGACATATTGGGAGAGGACATTGTCATGATATTGGAGGTGGCTCCTCTCAGATGCATTTTTAAAGACTTGATGTGAGAGGATGCCATAATGATATGGGCCCCGGTTCCTCCCAGAAACATATTCAGTGACATGTGGTGAGATGACATCATCATGATATGGGCCCTGGTTCCTCAGAAATTTACTTTTAGGGACTTACCGTGAGAGCACACTATCATGATAGTGGTCACATATCCTCCCAAATGCAATTACAATGACATGTTGGGAGAGGACATTTTCATGATATGTGATGTGGCTCCTCCAAAATGCATTTTTGGGATCTTACCGTGAGAGGACACCATCATGATATGGGTCATGGCTCCTCAAAAGTTTATTTTTAGGGACTTGCTATGAGAGCACACTGACATGATATTGGTCATAGATCCTCCCATATACACCTCCATCCACATGCTACGAGAGGACATTCTCATGATATGGGATAGAGGGTCACCCTGGCGAAGTCCATGTGCAGGCTTTGTGCTTTTGGTCCGATCCCCGTTTATAGAAAAAGTGTGTTGGACAGATGTGATGCAATCTTTGACTTTACTCCTCCACTTCATCCCAAAACCCATCTTCTCCATCACCACATCAACGAAACTCCACTCCACCATGTTGTATGCTTTGGACATGTCCAACTTCATAGCAAGACTGCCTTTTTTCTTCCCCTTTTCTCTCTTTATAGAGTGGAACACTTCATAGGCTATGCGAGCTCAATGTTATGATATAGGTCATAGATCCTCCTAAATGAATTGTTAGAGACTTGATATGCGATGACATTTGTCATGATATGGTCCCAAGTACCTCAAAAATGTATTTTCAGAGACTTGCTGTGAGATGACATTTGTCATGATATGGGCCCAAGCACCTCCCAAATACATTTTCAGAGACTTGTTATGAGAGGACACTTTCATGAGATGAGCCATAGTTCTTCCTAAAAGCATTTTTGGGGACATGATGTGAGAGGACAACATCATGATATGGGTTTTGACTACTCACAAATTCATTCTTAGAGACTTGTTGTGAGAAGACATTGTCATGATATGGGTCGTGGGTCCTCCCAAATACATTTCTAGGGACTTTCTATGAGAGGACACTGTCATGATATGTGACATGTCTCCTCCCAAATGCATTTTTAAGAACTTACTGTGAGATGAAATTATCATCATATGTGCCATGGAACCTCTAAAATGTATTTTCAAGGACTTGGCATGAGAGGCCATTGTCATGATATAGGCCCAAACTTGAGAGGACATTGTCATCATATGTGCCATGGCACCTCCCATTTTCACTTGAAACTTGTTGTGAGAGGAAATTGTCACAATATTCATCCCAAATGCAATTTTTGTGAGTTAATGTGAGAGGACACTGTCATGATAAGGGCATGACACCACACAAATACATTTCTAGGGATTTGGTGCAAGAGGTTAGTGGCACAATACGGGCCATGGCTCCACACAAATGCATTTTAGGGAGTTGGTTTGAGAGGACACTCTCGTGATATGGGCCATGTCTCCTCTCAAATGCATTTTCATGGAGTTTCTTTAAGATGTTTGATGACACTTAGCTTATAGGAGGAATTGGAGTGTATGTTGTATCATGTTCTATCACGATCACAATGTGCATTGTGGAGATAGTCATGATGTTGCATTGTGAGAAATGATTCATGGCACATCCCAAATGCATTTTTAAGGACTTGATGTGAGATAAAAGTTGTCTTGAAATGGGCCCTGACACCTCCCAAATGCATTTTTAAGGATTTACTATGAGATAACATTGTGATCATATGCTCCATGGCACCTCCCAAATGTATTTTCAAGGACTTGGCGTGAGAGGACATTGTGATGATATGGGCCCAAACTTCACCAAAATGCATTTTTAGGTACTTATTATGAGAGGACGTTGTCAATATATGGGCCCTGGTTTCTCCTTAATGCATTTGAAGAGACATGTTGTGAAGGACATTATCATGATCTGGGTCATGGAACCTACGAATTGCATTTTTGGGAGTTGATGTGAGATAACATTTGTCATGATATGGACCCTAACACATCCCAAATGCATTTTCATGGACTTGTTGTGAGAGGACGTTGTCATAATATGGGACCTAACACCTCCCAAATGCATTTTTAAGAACTTATTGTGAGATGACATTGTGATCATATGCACCATGGAAGCTCCCAAATGTATTTTCAAGGACTTGTCGTTAGAGGATATTGTCATGATATGGGCCCAAACTTCACCGAAACGTATTTTCAGGGATTTATTATGAGAGGACACTGCCAATATATGGGCCATGTATCCTCCTTAATGCATTTGAAGGGACAGGTTGTGAAAGAACAATATCACGATATGGCACCTCCCAAATGCATTTTAAATCTGTAAGAGAGCTAGTCCTACATGTATATCTTGTGAGGTTCTCACTTCCACCACCTCCCTATCTCTCATTTCAACCATGAAGATGAAGGTTCTCTCTCTTGGCTAAGAGAGGTGAAGAAGAATAAGGGAAGGAGTCCCTTAGTGAAGATTAAGGATGAAGACTTAGAGAAAGAGTGGGTAAGCCCTTGGTGAAGGCAGAAGACTCATTGCTCAAGTGGGTAAGACCTTGGTGGAAGCTTCTCCGAGTGAAGATGAAGGCAAAGGATGAAGATCCAAGAGGAGTGGCAAAGTCCTTGAAGGCAGAAGACTTGTGCTTGAGTGGGTAAGACCTTGGTGAAGGAGGAATACTCAAGCAAAGTGGATAAGTCCTTGGTAAGGTGGATATCTCCCTGTGCTTGGATGGGTAAGTCCTTTGGTAGTCATGTATTGTAAGTCTTATGAATGAATATAAGAGTGCAATGGTTAAGAAATCCTAGAGGTTGACCTCTCTAGATAGTGGACTGACTCACTACTATTTTGAAGTGTGGAACCACTCTAAATAGCTTGTCACTTGGTGTATGTTCAATCTCTCTCTCCCTTGCTATGCATGTTTTAGCTGCACTCAAATTTCCTATTTAGCAACCTTATCTTATGATATATTTTGAAGGTCTAATGAATTTTTTTTAAGTCATTTATCTCTATTCACCCCCTCTAGAGCATCTAATCACCCATCTAGGATCCAACACTTAATGCATTTGAAGGGACATATTGTGAAAAAAACTAACACAATATTGGTCGTGGCACCTCCCAAATGCATTTTTAAGGACTTTATGTGAGATAAAATTTGTCATGATATGGGCCCTGACACCTCCCAAATGCATTTTGATGGAATTGTTATGAGAGGACGTTGTCATGATATAGGACCTGACACCACACAAATGCATTTTTAAGGACTTACTGTGAGATGACATTGTCATCATATGTCCGATGACAACTCCTAAATGTATTTTCAAGAACTTGGCGTGAGAGGACATTGTCATGATATGGGCCCAAAATTCATAGAAATGCATTTTTAGTAACTTATTATGAGAGGAAACTACCAATATATGGGCCATGTATCCTCCTTAATGCATTTGAAAGGACATGTTGTGAAAAGATACTATCCCAATATTGGTCGTGGCACCTCCCAAATGTATTTTTAGGGACTTGATGTGAAACAAAATTTGTCATGATATGGGCCCTGACACCTCCTAAATGCATTTTCATGGACTTGTTATGAGAGGACATTGTCATGATATAGGACCTGACACCACCCAAATGCATTTTTAAGGACTTATTGTGAGATGACATTGTCATCATATGTGCAATGACACCCCCCAAATGTATTTTCAAGGACTTGGCGTGAGAGGACATTGTAATGATATGGGCCCAAACTTCACCGAAATGCATTTTTAGGGACTTATTACGAGAGGACACTGCCAATATATGGGCCATGTGTCCTCCTTAATGCATTTGAAAGGACATGTTGTGAAAGGACACTATCACAATATTGGTCGTGGCACCTCCCAAATGCATTTTTAAGGACTTGATTTGAGATAAATTTGTCATGATATGGTCCCTGACACCTCCCAAATGCATTTTCATGGTCTTGTTGTGAGAGGACGTTGTCATGATATGGGACCTGACACCACCCAAATGCATTTTTAAGGACTTATTGTGAGACAACATTGTCATCATATGAGCGATGACACCTCCTAAATGCATTTTTAAGGACTTACTGTGAGACGACATTGTCATCATATGAGCGATGACACCTCCCAAATGTATTTTCAAGGACTTGACGTGAGAGGGCATTGTCATGATATGGGCCCAAACTTCACCCAAATGTATTTTTAAGGACTTATTATGAGATGACACTATCAATATATGGGCCCTGGCTCCTCCTTAATGTATTTGAAGGGACATGTTGTGAAAGGATACTATCATGATATGGGTCATGACACCTCTCAAATGCATTTTTAGGGATTTGATGTGAGATAACATATGTCATGATATGGGCCCTGACACCTTCCAGATGCATTTTCATGGTCTTGTTATGAGAGGACGTTTTCATGATATGGGACCTGACACCACCCAAATGCACTTTTAAGGACTTACTACGAGATGACATTATCATCATATGTGTGATGACACCTCCCAAATATATTTTCAAGGACTTGGCATGAGAGGACATTGTAATGATATGGGCCCAAAGTTCACCCAAATACATTTTCAAGGACTTACTATGAGAGGACACGATCAATATATGGGCCATGTATCCTCCTTAATGCATTTGAAGGGACATGTTGTAGAAGGACACTATCATAATATTGGTCGTGGTACCTCCCAAATGGATTTTTAGGGACTTGATGTGAGATAAAATTTGTCATGATATGGTCCTTGACACCTCCCAAATGCATTTTTGTGGTCTTGTTGTGAGAGGACATTTTCATGGCATGGGACCTGACACCACCCAAATGCACTTTTAAGGACTTACTACAAGATGACATTGTCATCATATGTGCAATGACACCTCCCAAATGTATTTTTAAGGACTTGGCATGAGAGGACATTGTCATGATATGGGCCCAAAGTTCACCCAAATACATTTTCAAGGACTTACTATGAGAGGACACTGTCAATATATGGGCCCTGGCTCCTCCTTAATGCATTTGAAGGGACATGTTGTGAAAGGACACTATCATGATATGGGTCATGGAACCTCCCAATTGCATTTTTAGGGACTTGATATGTAACACTGATCGTGACACCTTACTTTAACGATGTTGTATCACATTCGATCACAGTCATGACATGCGTCGTGGAGGCAGTCGTGATGTTGCATTGTGAGATATGGGTCGTGGCACCTCCCAAATGCATTTTTAGGGACTTGAGGTGAGATAACATTTGTCTTGAAATGGGCCCTGAAACCTCCCAAATGCATTTGAAGGGACATGTTGTGAAAGGACACTATCATGATATGGGTCGTGGCACCTCCCAAATGCATTTTTAGGGACTTGATGTGAGATAATATTTGTCTGGAAATGGGCTCTAACACCTCTCAAATGCATTTGGATGGACTTGCTGTGAGAGGACGTTGTCATGATATGGGATCTGACACCTCTTGAATGTATTTTTAAGGACTTACTGTGAGATGCCATTATAATCATATGTGCCATGACACCTCCCAAATATATTTTCAAGGACTTGGGATGGTTTGTAGCTCTAGGGTTTTGTGGTGTCTCTAGATACACCATATTGATTTTGTGGTGTCTCTAGATTCACGACCTTGGTTAGATCTAGGACGACTCGTTCTGACCGTCATGCCTTTAGGAATGAGTGGGCTGATGTTATACGAGGGTGATAGTTTGTCAGTGGTTGTTGAGATGACGTGGTGTTGGATCGTGATACGAGGAGTGCTTGCCAATATGCCATGGGCCGTCATGACTTGGTGTCACGACCATATATGTGTTGCTTGAAGCATTTCTGAACCTTAAGAGGATCATCGCTATGCTATTTCGACACCCTAGGACGTTGCCCGTTACCCCTGGTGACCATCACACTTGTTTTGACATTGCTAATAGGAGAGGGTAGCCAATACACCCTTTTGCTAGATATATATGTGTTGCTAAGTCGTCACAATGGAGGTGTTGCTTCCCGATAGGACTAGGGTTGCGTTGCCTGAAACACCTGCATCCCATTGCATCGTTGCGTCATTACAAGATGTCGACACCCATTTTGCCTTGGAGATTCTACTTTTGAATTATTGCTTTGTCCTTCCTCTCTTATGATAACAACTAAAAGACGATAGGGAGATGAAGCATAAACCATCCAACTTGCAAAAATGTCGAGTACTTTCATGCAAGAATAGATGCCCACCTAGCAGAAGGACACATGAGTCTTCACCGTCGCTTCCAATGTTGAAGATAACGAAGAAAGAAAATTGTTAGCTGATGTGGGAGAAAGTATAAGCTTAACGTCGTTAACACTAGCCTAAAGCCTTGGTCTTACTAACACAGTGAAAATTGATATGAGAATCCAGGTAGCTATCCACCTTTATGTATCATGCACAAGATGATATAGAAGTTTGAGAGGACAGTTCTTCATTTTTCATGGAACCCCGGGGGTCACATTGGCGTACTAGTCCTTCATCATGAAATACTTCTTACTTGTTCATATAGTTTGCGAGGAACCCAAATGTAAAACTTGAAACATTGGGTAAAATGAATCTCCCATCTTAGTCCTAGGTCAAAGGGATGTAAATATAATATGATGAAAGTAAGTTTAGGGAATGCAATTTTTCATGTAGCCCCATTTTTTCCTTTTTTGGGAATCTGGTTAAAAGTAATTCAAGTGATGCATACTACACAAGGACGATCGTCCATGATAAATGAAAATAAGGCGTCATATTCCATCAGAATAAAGAAGTTACAGGGCTACAATATAATGATAGTAATGTGACTAACTCCAGCATCATTCTTCCTCTAGCAAACATTGAGATATACCGATTCCGCACCATCTCTCGCATTAGGCACCCACTCCTCCTCAGACCTCGTCCTCGTTGAGAAGCATGTTAGGTACACTCTTACTCATGGGAAACTTCCTTCCTAACTCGGGACTCGATCTGGAGCGGGAATCCTTTGGTCACGCCCTTATGAGAGCATATTGTGGGTGATGAGCCTCATTTATCCACTGCGTGTATCCCCTCCTTCTAAGCCCTAGGTTTCCGCCACTGGTTCTTTCTGCTCGGCAGCACCACACACCTACGTTGATGGCCTTTTGCCACGGCCACTCTAGAATGCTTCCTTCTATTTCCCCCACTCGCACAACATTCACGCATCTCTCTCTTCCCCGATTCCTCTCCGCCCAACCCCCGTCCCTCTTCCACTTTGCACCTCCCCACTCGCATCCTGCCCACGGACAGGTTGCACAATCTAAAAAATCCTTCAATCCTTCTACTTCATCCCGCGTCTCTGTAGATCGTTGAGGAGTCCTCAGAGGGTCAGCGCACATCAATCCGTCATCCCCTGAACTGGAAACCACCATCATCTCGGCACTGGTCACAACCGCTGATGACGCGTCTCCCATGTAAGCTACCACAATTTTCTTCGTTCTTTTCCTTTAGCATACTCCTTCATTTTTCCTCTGTTTCTATATACTCTAATCCCTTACTTTCATTGTTAACTTGTGGTGGTGCTGACGAAGGCCACATGTTCGATGAAATGCCTTCCAGTGCTGATGTGCCCTTCAGTCACAGAGATGAAGAGTGGCCCATGGTACTAGCCTCTAGTTGCCATTTCAATAAATATATATATCTTACCTCTTCAATCGATCATAATTCTTAGGTGGATTGCTGAAAATTGCAGCTGCTGTTGTTGTTTTGTTTCATCTAAAATATAAAAATTCATGTGTTTTCCAGCTTCTCGACATCATGACCAGATACTGCACCGAAAGAGGCTGTTCCAAGAGGGGTACACCTTTGATTTCAGTGTGTCTCTTACTAATGCTTTCGTGAAGGTAATAATGTCCTACAAAATTAGATGTCTTTCTATATCTTCACCCTACTAACAAGTTCTCACAACTGAATTCATGTCCATGCTTCAATTTTGTGTAGGAAACCTTGATCAGAGGATGGACGAGGCTACAACGGAAACTGATATTCCTGTTAGAGATCTCACCGTCATGGACAAATAGGTATGCCTGTTGTTGAGAGTGTGGTTTAGTTGAGTGGAGTTCGGCTGATTTTGGTAGGTATTTTAGTAGATCTTTTTGAGTTTATGCTTGTATGCTGATTGATTGCATAGTGGTTGTAAACGCTTTCAAAACTTCTTATATGTTTGGTAAAGAGTTCAATAATGTACTAAAGAAGGAAGCATGGGACCCAACTCTACAGGGAACCATGTCAAAACACCACCTTTACAAAGCATGGAGATATAACCCTGCGTGATTGACAACAAGAATTAAATTATTCCAAATTGCTATTTTGCTCTGTCAAAGCCATTTATATACAAAATGACTTGCCTAAGTTTTAGTATATTTTATTAGCTCATGCTTACTTGAAATAAATTTATAGGGACTCAAAATTGTATCCTTTGTGCACATTTATTGTTATAGTAAAAGTTTATTGTCTCCTTCCTCATGGTGGCAACACTTGAAGTGGAACTGCCATACTCGTTCATTAGATGGCTATTCACCCGTGAAAATAAAGATTGTACCGAATGATAAATATATAAATTATATAGATCTAACTTCTTCACGATTTCAACTACGAGAATAGCTAACCCACAATTTGATTGTGGTGCTTATTTATTGGGCATGGTATAGATCGTGTAGCAAGAAGAGAACGCTTGCCTACCATGATAGCTGTGAGGAATCAACTACTCAAAGCCTGTTAGACTTCTATGACAAATTGTCAAAGATGAAACACAACATATAGCTGGCTGATGGCATCATTTTCTTTTCATCATATAGCTAATCGTATTCATTTTTGAACTTTTTTGGACAAGCAGCTAGTTGTAGTTTAGGCAACTTTTTATGGTTTTTGGCACGGCTAGTGCTATTAATTGATGTGAGTTTTGCATAGATAAAAATTGGCTCTATCTCGGTTTTATAATTTTTTTTGGTCTCCCATCTCGGTTTTATAATTATTCTAATTGATCAGAGTCTTGCATAGATACAAGTTGGTTCCCATCATGTACTAGTTTTGCATCAGCATGTATTGTGAAGGATCAGGAGACGCTTGCCATTGACCCATGATTTGCAGAGTGCTATGGAAACATGAAAAATGACTTGAAGGTAGTCCTTTTGGGTCTTTCTTGTTGTTCTTCTAAGAATCATAGTTGTCAGAACCGAACCGAATTGGCCGGTTCAACCGGTTGGACCAGGAACCAGTCACCCTAGTGGTTCGGTCCAGCCCCAGACCCGAAAATAAGCAATAACCGCTCTAAAACCGGCGAACCGGTCGGTTGAACCGGTAAACCGGCGAACCTGTCCGGTTTCCAGTAACCGGTCGGTTGTTTCTAGGGAGGTTTTTTAACTTACCGCTGCCTGACCCGCGTGCCTCCAGGGGAAAATAAACCCCGATACCCCTCCCCCTCCCCCCGATACTCCCGACCCCTCACCCAGAGCTGCGTTGCTTACTGCCCTAGAGAAGGAGAAGAAGAGAAGCCCTGGCAAAGAGCTCCAGGCCGCCACCACCGATAATGAGTTGCCACCGCCACTGAGCCGCCGCAACCAAAGCTGGCTCTGGAAGCTCCCGTCAAACCTTCCGCTTCCGCGTCCCCTTCTTGCAGCAACAACCGTCGTAGGTGCATCCTCCCTACAGCTACAGGTACCACCGATTCCTCTTCTTCGGCTTCTCTTCTTGTGCTCCTCCTCTTTTTCTTCTACTCTCGTTCTCCCCTTCTTCTGCTACTCCTATTTTTTGCTCCAGTTCTCTTCGTTTACTCCTCCCCTTTTTCTATTTCTCCCATCTACGGTTCTTCATTCCCCCCTTCTTCTGTTGCTCCTTGCCTTCTTTCACGGATTTTCTTTTATTCACTCTTATTCATCTTCTTCTATGCCTCTTGTAACCTTTCTTTTATACGTCTTCTTCCTCCTCTCTGTATGAATTCCCTTCTTCTCTACTAACCCCTCCGTTGCCTATTTCTGTTTTCATTGTTCTTCTTATCTCTAATCTTTTACTACCACCCCGTCCTAATCATGAAAGTATGTTGTTTCTGCTGATCCTGTTGAAGCTTAATTTGAAGCTTTTAGCTCATGGACGTACTGCTGATTGGCTTCTGCCCTTATTTGAATTCCAATACGATTGCAATTTGATCTTGAGCTTTTCTATAAGGTAACACTATATATAAATCACTGATTTGATTGCTGGCCTATTAATTATTCTGGGTTGTTCATGATATTGTTATACCCAACCAGTAATAATTATCTTTGTTTAACTGTTATATCAATTTGGTGTCCCAATTTCCTTGTTGCGCATAATGACTATTACTTAGTTGTGGTTGGTTAATGCTATATAGGATTATTTGATAATATATTCTTAATCAGTAATTATGGTTCTTAGTATCGACTGTTGAATATGGTTCAATGTATTATCATTTGATTCATTTTGAAACTACATCTTTTGGTAGTGTTTGATATTAGTATGCGGAATGCATTGATGTATAAGTTGCTGAAAGTTAGTCAAAGTAGTAAGCTATTAATTATTGTGTGAAATTATGCTCTTATCCATGTCTCACATATTTATCTTTGCCATGACTTTCATATATTTTAGATTTATTCTATTATTTATGATGTCTTGCTGACGTCACTGATTGAACCAGTGAACCGAGAACCGAAGGCCTCACCGGTTCGCTCACCGGTTCGGTTATGAAAACTATGCTGAGAATAGTGATACATCTTTGTAAATATGTAAAGTTAGAATCAATAGTGCCCACTCTTTATTGTTTTATGTCCCTCCCTGTATACAGGAAAAGGGAACTGTCGATTTTGCAATATGGTATTACTTAGTTGTTATTGAGGTATGTGAGTGCTATTGGCTTGATCTAACACAAGCTCTGCTATGTTTTACTTTTGATTTTTTTTTTCTCCTATTATTGAGTATTATAAGCTATGTGTTTGCTACAACGATTTTGTACATGTCTAAGCTTGTCCTTTGGAAAATGTAACACAAATAGGTGGGCAACTCCTATTTCGAACACTACCTCACCTTTGGCGAAGTCTACAACAACAACACAATGGGCATATATGAGTACTAATGGACTCATGCCATGATCTCTAATGAATCACGGTACGCGATCGTTACCAACTGTAAGTACCCTGATGGGAACATCACAGGTGTTTGCGCGGATGTGCTGGACAAGGACGATGATGAGAAGGGTGACGTCAACGTATACAATATCTACCAGCTCTCTTGCCGCTTGACTTCGTCCTTTGCCTATACTGGCTTGGTGGGTTTCTTACATCTCTTCAACATCATAACTTAACTAATTCATTTCCAGTATCGTGATTATTTAACCAGCTAATAAACACATTATTTTGACTGTTACTGTATTCATGGCAGGCACCTTACTATGACCCCTATACCAATAATTATGTGGACTCATATCTCAACCTTGCTGAGGTTGAGACCGCTCTCCATGCTACTATGGCCAAGGTAAAGTAAAAAATCTTCTATATGTTGTATGTATTGCAAGCAACTATTTACATGTAAAGTATAACCATTTTTACGCAATCACATTTCGCACAGGACCAGAAGAAAATGGTGAAGTGACGCAACAATCCCCTATCACCGCTCCTGGTGGCCTCTATAGCGTGTTGCGGGACAAAAGCAAACAACAAAAGGTGTAAAGCTACCAATAGTTATTGGAGCAATGAAAGAAGGGTATGAGGAACCAATAACAGAGGAACTGGATTTGAGTTGGTACTTTTGGGTTTTTATGTTTGAGATCGAGAACAATACAAGGAAGAAGGGTGGGAGAACTGAATAGCTCACTCGTGGCTTTATTGCTCTTTCTCTGTCTGTCATGGAAATTTCCTTTGTTCTGGTGACTTCTTTTGCTTCAGAGACTTCCGTTTCGCTTGGTCTACTTGGTCTTCACTGTGCGTGACTTCATACATTTCTTCTAGTGGACTGAACCATGCAGTGATATGGTGAGCTGTTATTTAATTAAACAACCCACCAAGCATTTACAGCAGCCCACTCAAAGTTAGTGGTTGACTGGTGTGCCTTTCTTCCAATGGACTGAACCGTGCAGTGATATGGTGTGTTGTTATGTAATTAAACAACCCACCAAGCATTTACCGCAGTCCACAACCCACTCAAAGTCAGTGGTTGAGTGGTTTAGGCATCAACTTGTGTTGAAAAATTGCAATACGTACAACTTCACAGCTAAAGTAATATGTACTCAAGAAGTATTTTTACAATTTGAGTTTGTATATTTTTGTTCGGGGCAAGGTAAAATGTCCTCTCCTTGTAAATCATGTTTGCGTGAAATACAAGTATCACTTCTAATTTCAAAGTTGCTGCAGTTTTTTATACACATATTCATATTGTGATTCAGCATAATATAAATGTTACTAAAGTATCATTATTCGTTCAAAAGTATAGAAATTGTCTTTTATGTGTTTCCATATATGATGTACGTATATACATGTCATCTTATACTGATTAGATGATATTTTCTGTTGTTGTTTTTCATTAAAAAGGTGATTGTTGTATATGTAATCTCTTGTTAATTAAATGACTGTCTGTGATGTCACCTGTTGTGAGTTCTTAAAATGCAGAATCCAAGTATAGGTGACGTGCATTACTTGAGCCTACATACTACATAGGGCACGGCTAAAAGATGACGTTCATTACATAGACAATTGTTAAGTACGTAATCTTTCAAGTCATAGGTGACGTGCTTGGATGTCACCAACAAACTGCTTTTTAGTAGTGATATGATCATATTGATCAATCGCTATATTGTTTGCTTGGAGATCTTCGTTCTTCCAACATTAAATCATGTATGTTAACGTTCAAGTTAGAATGATCGAACTCCCACGGAACTCTCTCGTTTTGAAAGTTGTTGAAACAAAGGACCGGCAGTAAAAGGTCGAGACTGCATCTGCCTTCTGCGCAGTTTAGTAGTCAACTTGCAGTATGTTCGGAATGAATTTAGGACTCGACTTGCGTGAATGCAGTAGACGGCGCCGTCACGCAAACACTGTAATTCGTTTGGGTGGACTAAAGTTGAAACCCTTCTTCACCTACCCTAATTACTTCCGAGCTAGATACCTGCAAATTTCGGCCGGGCTTTTCCCACCCGACTACACTCTTGCGTGGGACCCTAGGTGACGTACCACCGCGCAACGGAACACATAGAAAGCGAGATACTATGTAGGCGAAATTCGTCAACCAAGAATATCACCACCGGGTGAATCTGTTTATGTCCATGGCCCGACCCGTGCAAGCAATCAAGGAACCTGGAGCAGCCAGCAATCTAAAGGTTGCTTGCTTGGTCTCTTCTCCAACGTCCTGCAGCCTGTATTCTTTGTCGCTCCCGCCTTAACTAGTCCACAAGTTAACCACTCTTCACTCTGGACCATTGTCGCCGTCGGTTATGGTCGACGTCAAAGTCCGAATCCAATGGAACCCAAATGAATGAATGCCGCACAAGGTTGGATGAAAGCGACCGGGTAGGCTAGGTCAGTCGCCGTTCGGTAGACTTAATAGAGAAATACAAGCAAACAGCGGGTATCAAGGAAAAGGGTTAGGTCGGCGTCGACTAGCTAGCGATCGGGCTTGGCTGTCTAAAATTGGGAGGGAAAAAGGGAATATAATAAGACTTTGGATTGCACAAGAAAAGGTTTTCTCGTGTCCCAACGCGCTGGAATTTTGGCTAACCTCGTCGCCACACGTTTTGGTTTCAACATTTCATGCACGCCACGCGAGTTGTGAGTACAGGAGGACCATCGACGCGCACATATTTCTTTGTTTCTCGCGGATGAACTATATAATAGGCATCTGTTTTTTCTGAATAGTGAATTGAAAAAGATGGAGTTGCCTAGTTTACTTGGGTGTATTCTTACGTAGTTGTGTGATTTTGCAATGTAAAAATGCACAATTAAACTCACACTTTGTCATCCGACTGTATCATACCAAACAGACCCTAAATATGAATTTGGATGTTTTGACACGTTGAACACAACCGAATTAATGTTACTAATTTGTGTGTGTTTCAGTATTTAATAGGTTCACAAATATAATATTTTCTACAATAGTTAATGAGAAGGCACATCCCTCGCTATAGCTAGAAACAATTCCTTTAATTAATAGTAGACTACAACTACTGAAAGGTAGTAATGAAAGTGCAATCGGTTGTGTATGTTCAGTAGGTATCTCTCGGTTTGAAAAATAGGATACCGAAACGGTGCTGGGCTTACTTGGTATTGCGAAATATACTTTCTTATTCACATGATTCATCCGCAAAGCATGAGATATGACTCCTTTCGGATCAAAGTCATCCAAAAATCCCTTCCGTGCACCAAAGTTTGTACATAGCTTGTTCCATTTACTTTCCAAACACCGTCACAGAAATCCACACTAATCAATTGGTTCAACTGGTAAGTTTTTTGTTGGATAGCCGCGAGTTGTGGGCTTGATACCCAGCTAGTGCACTAAGAAAGGAGTTCAAAGCAACAACTACCTGTAATTAATACTACGTGTACACCTCGCTGCTACCACATCACCCCAAGCCAGCCGCGTGATGAGAGGCTCACCCACAATACTTGAACAATGCTCAGCCCAACATGCTAGAGAGTCAAATCACATGACTTTTAGATGATCCTATGTTCTCTTCTATGATCCCACACCACAAGTGATTTTACTTAGTACTACTTGTACACCTTCTCCCAATACGTATTATATGCCCATAAGCAAAAAAAGCCACCTCATCATCCCTAGCTAGCTGTGATGAGAGGATCATCCCCAATACTTGAACAATGTACAACCCAACATGCTAGAAGAGAAAAAACACATGACCTCGAGAAGGTCCTCAATTCTCTTCTTAAATCCCTCATCACAAGTGACTTAAATTAGTAATACCCGTAGACCTTAAAACCCATACTTATTATATGCTCAAAAGTGGAAACACCACCTCATCACCCCTAGCTAGCTGTGATGAAGGGATCACCCCCAAAACTTAAAGAATTCACAAACCAACGTGTTAGAGAAGACAAAACACATGACCCCATAAGATCCTCTACTCTCTTTCAAAATATCTCATCACAAGTGACTTTAATTAGTACTACTCACACACCTTGCTACTGATATCGACTATAGACTCAAAAGAATAAATACCATTCCATCACCCCTAGACAGCTATGATGAGAGGATCACCCCAAAATAATTGAACAATGCACAACCCAACACGCTAGATGAGCCAAGACACATGACATCTAGAAGGTCCTCTAGTACTTTTTTAAAATCCCTCATTACAAGTGATTTGGATAACATGCTGGTGTTTTGAGGAAGTAGACATAGGGACACAAAGTTACTTACATCAAATGAATCCAACCCGGATCCATGTTATTTTGAAGGGAATCTCTAAACATTATATGTTAGGATGAACATGTTCACCAAGAAGCACAGTCAAGGGTTCAAGATCAATCTTCAGGCCTATCATACACCAGGACACATAAAAAATAAATATTTTCACATATATTATTATCCAAATGATAACCCTAGATATATATGCATGCACATACAAATGTTTTGAGGAAGTAGATTCCCAGTCCCCAAAAGGTGCTAGTTTTTTTTCTCTCCACCAAAAAAGGTAGTAGCTGATCATTTTATTGCAATAATTACCAATGCAAGGATCTGAGTAGATCCATTCATATTGAGAAATAACACTAGGATTGGATAATCCCAAGGGATGGATTAACATAAATCATTTCACACATTCTTATCTTAATCAGTTTGATAGTTTAATTGTTAGAATAACCAAGTGGAAGGTTCATTATGACATACATGTCATGTATTTCAAGCATGACACTCATCTGTGTTGCACATCTATGAATTATGTGAGACCTCATATACACCATGGCATTAGTTTCCATGTTTTCCATGGTGTCTTCATGACCAAAGTCGTAGAGAGTATCCTAGACATCACCATCTTAGGTTGGATACTAAAATGATATTCATATTACATGATACACCTTGCAAGATCACTGCCACCATCACTACAAAAGCCACAACCACCACTATCATCATCACCGTCTTCGTCGTCGTCGTCATCATCATCGTCATCATCATCACCACCACCACCACCACCATCATCATCATCATCATCATCAACATCATCATCATCATCATCATCATCATCATCATCCTCATCATCATCATCCTCATCATCATCATCATCATCATCATCACCATCATCACCACCACCACCACCACCACTACCACCACTACCACCACCACCATCATCATCATCATTGTTACGACCTCACCTTTAAGTAACCCCCAATTAAGGGAGACCAAGAGGTTGAAGCCGCACCCATTAATTCCGGATCAAAGGTTCGGCATATAACCAAAAACAATTATTAAACTCTAACAGACTATACTGAAAATGGTAATAAAAATTTTCTTTGTATACCTTTGAAAAGTTTGGAACAAACTAAACTTCTAACCTCAGCTGAACTATTCTAACTAATTCCTCCTTGTTCTTTAATTCTTGAATTCACACGGTGTCGCTTTACTGTTTGTTCTTTTGAGATTTGTACCTAAATCACTGACAAATAAAATGACGGTCAGTCGAAGATGGTATGTGGAGGAAGCAGATAATGTTCAACTATGTTAACAATATAATCACCCAATTAATCATTTAACAATCAAGATTACGTTTTAAACCATACAACTCAATCCATACATATTCTCGAACTCTGGGCTGTCCCTGCAGTGGACATGGATATCACCTCTCTTTTAGGTATTAGAGTCGCATGGCACTACCCGAAGATAGCCCAATATCTAACTCAGTATGACTTGATGGTCCTACCTCAATGGTAGCCATGTACTAAGTCAACCATAGACCTGATGGACCTACCCAATAGGTAGACATGTACTAGGTCATCCACAGACCTGATGGACCTACCCAATAGGTAGCCATGTACTAGGCCTTTCTCTAACCTGATGGACCTACCCATAGGCAGCCATGTACTAGGTTAGCTATAATGCCACAGAGAGAACCAGGATCTGAGTTTGTAGGCATATACATTATGTGACAGTCATAGTCACTTTATAATTACAATATGAACATCCAAACAGTTTAGTTGCATTCAATGCGATTAAACATTCGGAAATCCATCGGGAAACTAGAGCGGTTATTCATAATTAACCACAAACCTTTGGTTGCAGATTTCAAGATAGAATCTAATATGCAGAGAAACCCAATCAACAAACAATGAGGAAGAGAAATCCAATTTTCATAGCCGTTCGATTGGTGCGCCCTTGGTCCGTGCCCTGATCTGACATCCCTCGTTGATCGGCTCCACTAATTAGGTGACGCGCGCGGCTACGGGTCGTCGTCCTTCGGATGGCGCTCGAGTCCACAATGGATCTCGGTCGAACGTCTCGTGTCGCCTCGCTCCACTCAGCGAGCTACCTCCGTGTGCCTCTCCTGAGGTCGTTGGATCACGCTCAGGCCCACCGTGCTCCCCGATCCGATGACTCCCGCTTGTCGTCTTCCTCTTCTGCTTATCTGTAACTCACGGTGGCGCCGCGGCTGGGGCTCGTCGGATCGATGGCAACAGGGCAGGAGAGAGGGTGTGGGTGCTTGAGAATAGGCCGGTTGAGATCGCTAGGGTGTGAGGGACCATATGGTGGCCTTTATATAGGGCATGGAGGACTCCTCTAGGGTTTTCTCAACCCCGCCGCCAACTTCTTCTAGCCCAATTGGGCGTTTCATGAATAGGCGACGAGAACCCCACAAAGTACGGTCGAGAAGCTTCACCTCTCACACCCGGACTCAACAAAGATGTTTCCAAAAGCGCACAAGCGCTAGATTGCGAGAAAAATGATGGGGAAATTTCCCTGTAACAGCGCTATTGTCTGTGTCCCTTTGGGACTCTGGACGATGAATCCGATCAGTTGGATTAGAATCCAACGGTCACCATTACTCACGTTCAAATAAAAAAGGAAACAAATTCCCAATTAATTGAATTATATTCATAATTCAAAGGCAACTTGAAAAATTCATATCTCCCAAACAGTAGCTCCTTTTTACTTCAAATTTTGAGGAAAGTTAATTCATGCCTTTATCTTTCATTATGCAAAAATTGAAGTTATTATCCAAAGGAAACAAGCCCTTTACTTTAGTTTCAAGTTATCCCTTATTTAATTGTATTTTCCACATATTCTTTATTTCCTTTGCCATTATCTAATTATCCTGAGTTCCTTGAACCCCAAGGAACCTTTATAACTCAAAATTCTATTTTGGGAAAATATCCTTCAGCCTAAAAATCATTTCTATTTATTTTCCTCATATATTCCTTTATTAAATGGAATTCCTTTTTCATTTCTTTTTGTTTTTCTTATAATCCTTCAATTGGGCTCAATGGCCACAAAGGCCCAATAAGAAAACATACAAGCTATCAAACACAAAATCCATTCAAACTAATTTATCACTTCAACCATGGATTTCATTTATCTTTAAAAAGAAAATTCACCATTTCATTACATAATTTGGTAAAATTGAGGTTATAACATCCTCCCCTCCTTATAGGAATTTTGCCCTCAAAATTCATCAATCAAGCAAACAAATCAGGATATGCTTTTTCCATGTCCGTCTTCAGCTCCCATGTGGCCTCATCCTCTCCATGGTGTTTCCAAAGAACCTTTACCATCTCTATATTATTATTTCTGAGCTCTTTTACCTTAGTATCTATAATACACAAAGGTAACTCAGGATAAGACAGCTTTCCTTGAAGCTCAATAGGTTCAATGCTCAACACATGGCTCTGATCTTGCACATATAGCTTCAGATTGGATACGTGAAACACATCATGCATCATACTATATTGAGGGGGTAATGCCAAATGATAAGCCACCTCACCAATCCGTTCTAATACCTCAAACAGACCCACATATCGGGGACTCAACTTTCCTCTATTTTTAGCTATAGCTCGGAGCGGTCGGATTTTCAGAAAAACATGCTCTCCCACAGTGAAATGCACATCAATCATCTCTGCATCAGCATACGACTTCTATCGATCCTGGGCTCTCTTTATCCTTTGCCTGATCAAAGCGACTTTATCAGCATACACTTGGAGTTCATCTGACCTCAACAAGGTCCTCTCACCAACATCATCCCAGTGAAGTGGTGACCGACACGGTCTCCCGTATAGAGCTTCATATGGAGGCATGCCGATACTGGCTTGGTAACTATTGTTGTATGCAAACTCGGTTAGAGGTAAGTACTGCTCCCATGATCCACCCCAATCGAGCACACAAGCTCTCAAAAGATCCTCTAAAGTCTGGATTGTCCTTTCTGACTGTCCATCTGTCTGGGGGTGATAAGCGGTACTGAACTTTAACCTTATACCAAGTTCCTCTTGAATCTGCTTCCACAGTTTGGAAGTAAACTTTGGATCTCTATCAGATATGATGGAACTGGGTACGCCATGTAAATGCACTATCTCTCGAATGTACAACTCAACTAAGTATGACACTTTGGCAGTGGTTTTCAGTGCAAGGAAGTGTGTTGACATGGTAAGGCGGTCCACCACAACCCATATCGCATCATGACCTCTCTTGGTCTGAGGTAAACCCACCACAAAATCCATGGTGATCTGATCCCACTTCCATTCCGGAATCTCTATAGACTGTAAAAGTCCACCGGGTCGTTGATGTTCAGCCTTCACCATCTGGCACGTAAGACAACTGGCCACATAAGCTGCAATGTCTCTCTCCATTCCTGGCCACCAGAAAAACCTCTGCATGTCCTTAAACATCTTAGTAGTCCCTGGGTGTACTGTGTACTTAGAACCATGAGCTTCTTGTAAGATACATTCTTTCAGTGGTGAGTCTTCAGGAATCCATATACGATTCTCGAATTTGATTCCTCCATCTACACCCAAAGAAAGGCGAGTCTGAGGCTTCTTCATTAAACCCCTCATCTTGTGAAGTTCCCTACTGACCAACTGTGCTGCCACAATTTCACTCAACTAATCAGACTGTATCTGAATGTTGACCAATCGAACTCGATCACCTAACGGTTGAGGAGACCATTTCACCAGCTCTTCCAAGCTCTTCCACTGATTGGACTGAACAGCTGCACACCTGAGCTGTTTCCGACTCAACGCATCTGCCACAACATTTGCCTTCCCTGGATGATAGGCAATGGTAAAGTCATAATCCTTCATGTATTCCATCCATCTTCATTGTCGGAGGTTCAAGTCTTTCTGTGTCAGAAGGTACTTTAAGCTCTTATGGTTAGTGAAGATCTCAAAAGTAGCACCATACAGGTAATTCCACCAAATCTTCAAGGCATGAATGATAGCAGCCAACTCTAAGTCACGTGTCGGGTAATTCACCTCATTAGGCTTGAGTTGTCGGGAAGCATATGCAACCACATGTCGATTCTGCTCCAGCACACAACCAAGACCCATTTTGGATGCATCGGTGAAAATCATGAAACCCTCATTGCCTGATGGTAGAGTCAAAACTGGTGCAGTGGTCAACTTTTCTTTCAGTTCTTGAAAACGAGCCTCACAAACATCAGACCATTCAAACTTCACATCCTTCCGAGTCAACATGGTCAAGGGCAAGGCAGTCTTTGAGAAATCTAAAATGAAACACCGATAGTATCCTGCTAACCCCAAGAAGCTTCAGATCTCGGAGGGGTTCTTCAGTGTAGGCCAGTCTCGAACTGCTGACACCTTGGCTAGATCCACGGTGATTGTTCCTCCTGAGATGATATGTCCAAGGAACATGACTCGGTCTATCCAAAACTCGCATTTTGAGAATTTCCCATAGAACTTCTGCTTTCTCAGGATATCAAGGACTTTACTTAGGTGGTCTCGGTGTTGCTCTAAGTCATTGGAATAAACTAATATGTCATCTATGAACACTATGACAAATGAGTCAAGGAAGGGTTGGAACACACTATTCATAAGGTTCATGAACACATTGGGTGCATTGGACAACCCAAAAGGCATAACCACAAACTCGTAATGGCCATAACGTGTTCAAAAATCTGTTTTTAGAATGTCCTCACTCTTGACTCTCATCTGATGGTAACCCGATCTTAAATCAATTTTGGAAAAGACTCGAGCAGACTTCAACTGGTCAAACAGGTCATCTATTTAGGGTAAAGGGTATTTGTTCTTAATGGTATCTTGGTTGATCATTCGATAGTCTATACACATACAGAGCGAGCCATCCTTTTTCTTTACAAACAGGACTGGAGCTCCCCATGGTGATGTGTTGGGGCAGATAAAACCCTTATCTAGGAATTCCTGCAATTGTTTCTTCAACTCGAGCAACTCTGCAGGGGCCATTCTATAAGGTGCACGTGAAATAGAGCTTGTTCCTGGAGCTAGCTCTATGAAAAAATCCACCTCTCTCTTGGGAGGAATCCCAGATATATCATCTGAGAAAACATCTGCATAGCTCTTGACTACCTCTATTTCCTCTAAGGGTTGCACCTTGGGTTCGGGCTCGATAACAACTGCTAGGAAAGCTTGACAACCTTTACTCATCATCCTTTCTGCCTTCAAGGATGACACATACAAGATGGTGGTGGCATCTTTCCTACCTCTAATGACAAAAGGTGGGTGACCCGGTTCCCTAATGATCACTTTCTTTTCCCTACAATCAATTTGGGCCCTATAGGTAATAAGCCAATCCATTCCAATGATCACATCAAAATCATTCATGTCAAGAAGGATAAAGTCTGTAGGAAACTCATGATCTCAATATTTCACAGGTATCACCGGAGTTTTCAAAAGAGAGGTAAAGATTCGACCACTCGGCTTGTAACATCTAAGACATATCCTAAATCCTTGATATCCAAGAAAAGCATAGTTGCAAGATTCCTTGAAATGAAAGTATTAGTAGATCTAGAGTCAAATAATGCTTTTACATTATGTCCCATGACTTCAATCATGCCTACATTATTGTTCATCATACATTAGACCATTACATGCTTAACTTTCAAAACATAAAGAAGAACTCTAAGGGTTATTACCCTCAATCAACCGATTAGCATTAGCTTGAGCTTTTTCATTGTCAATAGCGAACACTCGAGCTTGTCTTCTTTCTCCAGCAGGTGGGGCCACAACTACTGGTGGGGTTGCTACTGGTGGGGCTGCCACTGGACCTGGCCCTTTTGGTTCTGGTAGGGGACAAGTAGACAGGATATGCCCCTCTTGCTGACAATGAAAGCAGACCTTCATCTTATGGCGACACTCACCAGGATGCCATTTTCCACAAGAGCGGCATCACGGTCGGTTGTGTTCTGGATGGGGTCTTCCTTTTCCTTCATGTCTTCCCTTGGCTTGTTGACGTCCTGGACCCTTCTTATGATGATTTTTCTGACCTCGGGTTCCCTCAGTGAAACCCAAATACCCCTTGGGTGGAAGTTGAGCAGGCATCACAGTCCTTTCCATGTCTAAGGCAGTGTTGTAAGCTTCTGAGAAGGTTTTAGGTTTGCTTGCCATCACATGAGGCTTCAGGGTAGGGTGAAGATGCTCTATGAAGTGATCCACCCTCCTTTCCTCATCCATCTTGTACCCAAAATGTTCCAGGATTCGAAACTTACCCCCAAAGTCTTCCACAGAGGAATTTCCTTGGGTCATGTTAGTGAATTCCCTTTCCTTTTCCTTCTTAGCTGCAATAGGGACGAATCTAGAAGTGAAGATGGTCTTGAAATCAGCCCATGCCATTGGTTCCTCAGTCAGATCTCGGCCTGTGATGTGAGTCTCCCACCATATCTTACTTGCTCCTTCTAGAAGGTGAGCAGCAAAGAGGACCTTCTTGCTTGGCTGTACTTCAAGCATGCGGAAACCATTCTCTATTGCAAGTAACCAGGTTTCTGCTTTATCAACCACCTCAGTCTTATCTTCTCCCCAGAACTTTTCTATGTTCAGCTTGACAAAGTCTAGGATGGTTACAATCATCACCATCACCATCATCATCATCACCACCACCACCACCACCATCATCACCACCACCACCATCATCATCATCATCACCACCAACACCAACACCACCATCATCATCAACATCAACATCACCACAAATACAACAACCACCACCACCACCATCCTCATCATCATCATCATCACCACCACCACTACCACCATCATTGTCATCATCATCACCATCACCATCACCATCACCATCACCATCACCATCACCATCACCATCACCATCACCATCACCATCACCATCACCATCACCATCACCATCACCATCACCATCACCATCACCATCACCATCACCATCACCATCACCATCACCATCACCATCACAATCACCACCACCACCATCACCACCACCATCATCGTCATCACCACCTCCACCACCACCACCACCACCACCAACATCATCATCATGAACATCATCATCATCATCATCATCACTATCATCATCATCATCACCACTGTAACGATAGTCGCCAAACTGACAAACAAATCATTACTAATTAAGCGGAATAAACATAAACAGCGGGTTACCAAAAATCACTAAAATTTAAAACCATTTTGCAAGGAGATCCTTGTATAGAAAACTTTTACTGAAAGATTCAAAACTCATACATATCATGATTGACATTGTACAACATTGTTTCATCTCATCTCGAGGACAACATATAACAGTTTCTCTATCAAAACACATACTGGAGCAACATAAAACCTCGAGGCATTCAAGACAAAATCTCATATTTTTCATGAAACCAGTATGAACCAACTCCAAGGACCTGAGAGTACAGAGACGACACATATGACTCATATCTACAAGACAGGACAGACAGTACACTCAACCTGAGCTGTCACTGCTGCCTCAGTTGTTGTTCTTCCTCTGCAAAAAGGTCTTCACCTCCTCGTACAGGTCCACCTAAAAATTTGGATCCCACGGGGGTGAGACAATTGTAAATTGCCCCAGCGAGAGATATAACTCTCCGCCAACAATATTATTATCACAGTTTAAATGGTATAAAACTGAGCTGAAGATAAGCTGTTTAGAATATTCTCATCCTTTAAAGCATTGCAACTATCTGTGATAGAGCAGTAAGTTATTTATTCTCTTTATAAGGAATGGGAAGAACATGTATATCATTTACTCATCATACTATATCAAAGTCTCAGGATTATCTAGTGAAACTCATTATCATGGTATGTCATCCATGAATCATTCTCATTTCTATTTATTGGCCTCAGCCAATCTGCTAACCAGATATTTAATTGTACCAGTCATGTGAGTATACATCATCATATTATATTCAGGCATTGGACTATGCCAATCCTGTGCAACTATTTTAGGAATTGGACTATGCCAATCCTATGCAAACATCACGGAATACCACATCACTTTTACTAGGCATTATACCTTGGCCAAGCCATCATACTTATTCACATCCTTTCTATAAACAAGTATCCCTCTCATATATTTCAAACACTATAGCCCTTATTTGTCTATAAGCATAAAGCATGTATGATCAAGATTTCATTATTATTATTGTATCCATTTATTATTATCATTATATTACTAAGTTTCCATTTCTTAGTTTATTTTGAACATTATCATTTCTTACATGAGACTTTTATAAACACCTTGTTACCTCTCACTAGGAAACAACTATCCTCATGGCTCACAAGGCCCATTAAGTATCTTGTCACCTCTCACTAGGCAACAAATTATTCTCATGGCTCACAAAGCCCATAAAACATCTTGTCACCTCTCACTAGGCAACAAATTATCACATGGCTCACAAGGCCATAACACATCTTGTCACCTCTCACTAGGCAAAAAATTATCACATGGCTCACAAGGCCATAACACATCTTGTCACCTCTCACTAGGCAACAAATTATCACATGGCTCACAAGGCCATAACACATCTTATCACCTCTCACTAGGCAACAAATTATCACATGGATCACAAGGCCATAACACATCTTATCACCTCTCACTAGGCAACAAATTATCACATCTTTATACTTTTATACAAGTATTTAACATGTCTTACAAGGCTTATGCAATAAGAGAATTACAACCATCCCATCATTGGGATTAGGGTTTCCCCTTTATGACTGATTAGGGTTTCATGTTTATTTTATTGATCCAAACCCTAACTCATTGCTCCACACATCTAGGAGCATGCATTGCTATCATAAGTATCCAATCATACTTATTTATTCTCAACATTTATCATTAAATGATTACCAACACAAGGTAGGAGTTTCTCTCTCATCCTCTCTAGGATATTGATTACATCATACTTTATTGTTTTGGCTTAACCCTTTCTCAAGGTATGTTAGCCTACACTTATCAAAGTGCATTAAACTCATTACATTTCAATGTAACAATTTGCATGACACTCTTCATGTGTTACTCATCCATACATATTGGATTTAAGATGCATCAAGGTGTAGCAGCCTTAAAGTGTTGGATGTGATATTTACCATACCTTGGTGTATCACTTCCCTCATCAATTTTAACTTACTTAAGTTCATCAACTTATCTTGTATTAGGGTATTTCCCATCCTAATACTTTATCCGCTATCCCATCATATTAATCTTGTAAAGTATTGGCCATAAGTCATACACTTGAATCACCCAACTATCATCAATGATATGGATTCATCTCGGGTTAAGACACTATTGATATAAGGTTGTCCATTATCAACCACTTTAGGTGTTTCACCTATAAAGGTATTAGACACACCATAACTTGGTGTTACTCTTATCACTCCTAAGAGTGTCTTGCCCTCACCTTTACAAGGTATCGCGGGTTAGAAGTGTGCATATGATCACCATATCAGGTTGTAAGTATATGGGCACTCATCATGTCGGGCTAGAAGTATATACACACCTTTCATATCGGACTAAAGGTGTTTGTATGTGTTACCCATATCATGCATGAGGTATTAAGCCATCACCATGTCGGGCTAGACATCAACTAGGGTTGTGTATCGTACTATCATATCGTGCAATAGCACTTGCTATTCTTTACTCATATTTGGTTGCTCAAATCAGGGATTCACATCAACTTATAAGTATTCATTTAACCTTGTATCATGCATGGAGTCTATACTTGACTCCCTATAGTGCAATAGGTGTACACTACACCTCCATATCGTGCAACAATGTATTCATTCATATCCATATTTCTCAAGTGAAGAAGGTGCATCATCATATCGGGTTAAAGAAGCTTACTTGTGTGCTTGCACCCGATATCACTTTTATAAGGTAATATCATCATATTCAAGCTCTAGACCTTTGTTATAATTATTATAGTTCATGTAAACAGGTCTAAGAAACTACTATAACTCATAATTTCATCAACTATTTTAGGAAAATTTGGAATTAAAAGTAGATCATTAAATACAACAATTTAGGTGATGAATAACAACATGGTTGAGTTCAAGTTATATAACCCGCCTTAAGAACAACTTTAAAGCTCAAAGCTCCAAAGCTCCACGTTCCTAAGGTTTAATATGAACTTCACAACTCCTATATATGCAAAGAATAACCATGGATAAGCAATTGGTGAAGAAGAAAAGAAAAGAAGATCAAAACCCTAAATTCATGCTTCAAACCAATGTTGAAGATGATCTTATCCTCACCTTAGGGTTAAGTTTTGAGTTCCTTAGCTCCTTGGCCGACACCCTACAACTCTTGGGCGATATGGACTTCCTCTTGGCCGACACAACTTTTCTTGTGGCCGATACCCCCTCACTTGTGGCCAAAAATCACTTCAATTGGCCGATATCAACTTGCTATGGACAATATCAACATGGAATGACCGATACACTTGCTATGGCTGATACCCAAGGCCTATGCACGATACCCTTGTTCCCTTGCACGATATGACAACCCTCTTGCACGATATGGCACTCACTTGCACGATATGGCACTCAAATCTTCACCTTATTGGTCGATATTACCTTATATGGCCAATTTCACCTACTTGGTCGATATGCATTTGCTATGGGCGATATCCAAGGGCCTATGCACGATATTCTTGCTATATTGCACGATAAAAGAGCCCCATGCACGATAACACAAGGTAGGAGGGTGATAAGGGTCGCAAAATTGCACCAAGGGGTGAAACTAGGGGTATATATACTTGTTGTTCATGAAGGAAGGCAAAAATGAGGTGTCAACATTTTGAGCTAGTATGTGCCACGTGTCATGCATGGGTGACACGTGTACATTCATGCATAAACATTTATCTTGTCTTTAAAAATAGTTGAGAATCATTTAGGGATAAAGATTCGTC